>CM065919.1:28928876-31328876 GCA_033439105.1 Magallana nippona
TTCAATGTGAAACATTGATCAAAATTATCATACAACTCTTAAATTATATATAAAGTATTACTAACCACTGTATCCAGGTTTTTTTTTTAAGTTCCCTGAATGTAATTGGTTGTCACACTGTTAAAATCTTTTCCAAAGAGTCTCTGCAGATCCGCAAATGCAATTTTAAGATTCTCTGCAAATATTATTGATGTATAACTAAATGATTTCATTCATGTTTTATCTTATAATATCTGAAAGTAAGTAATACAGCTAGTGTACTCTTTATATTCAGTAATGGCTTTCTTAATTATAATTAAAACTCCTACACAAATTCTTGACAAAACTAAATTGTCATGCTTACTTAATTATGAACATGCTCTCATTGGTGGAAAGACACTCAAGAAATATGGAAGGATCTTTTCTTCTCTTCTATGGATTTTTATCTAAAGAACTTGAGAGAAAACAAGCAAAAGTAATAAACAGTTTCAATCGTAAAATCTCAGTACATTTAGTACTTTGATTTATCCTCACCTTTTATACAGCCAACAGACATGTCATCATGTTCAACATGTTTACACCTCCATCCAAATAGTACCAACCCTATATCCGTGTAGGGATGTTTTTGTCATGCTTCAATGAAAAAGATATCAGATATTTTATTACATAAGCCTATAATTCATAAAATTACGCTAATGAAGTTAGGGCTATAAGGTGTCTCTGATCATCATCAAGTTTACACTTCATCTTCATCAAAAGGAAGTCTTATAGGCCTATATGTTATAATCTACAAAATTTCCGAATGATGTTTCTTTTTATCAAAACGGGAAGCAGCGATCTTCCGATGATACATAAAATTTCAGGTTTCTTACCTCTCTGTACATGTAGGCCTACTACAGGAGCGAGACTGCTGACGTCACACATTGCGTATATTTTCGGTACTGAGAACCGTCAGGATGGTGTTTGATTTATACCAAAAGCAGTAAACAGATAAGATTTTATAATTTAGATATGATTAAAACAATTAATTATTAATTAATTATAAGCGGTACATGTTGATTTGCATCTTTTTTAAACGCTTGCAAATAGTTTTACTCGTTTCCGGAATCCCGTTCGAGTTATCTCCCGCGATAACTCAACATTCGATGTGCAGACAGACTGAATTTTCTCTAGCTAAAACCATGAACATATTTAACCGGCGCTGGATGATCAGTGATGCAAGTCAGCAGGCACTTTACATCAACATCACCGGTACGTGTCCGAGCTATCGCACGATTCTTAATTCAGCGATTGGAAAGTTCTCCATCCTGGAGAGGAAGGGAGCGGATCGTAAACAAACATGAAACAGGTACAAGTAAACCCTTGAATTATGATGTTTCAGGTGTATGCATATTCTGTGTTTATATATTATTAATTATTTAAGTTATCAGATACATGTTTAACACTGTAAAAATGTATTGTTATTATTAAACATAATGGACTATGCGGAGAAAATTCGGGTTGACAGACGGTCTGTCAATTTTCTCCGTAAAGCTACGGATCTTTTATCTATCTTTACTCTGCATTTTAATAAAATCTATGAACTTCTATTTCTAATTAAAGAATGAATGAATACAGTATAAATGTAAAGACTAAGAAATAAATCTGCAGATATTTAAAACATGCAATTTTTTTTTTCAAAATTAATCTGATTTAGTTAGAGACATAAATAACATTTTATTTATGTCTCTGATTTAATTAATAATATCATGTTGGCCTCCATGTATAGCTTCTGTGCATATTAATGTAACAATTTTGAAGTTTTCAGACACAATATTATAGTTATTCATACTCTTATTTCATTGTTGTAATACGTACCGGTTATTTAGTAAATCATGTTAAGTCCCATATAATGAAAATGTTCATGTTTCATATGTTTACGTTTCTATCCTCTATGTATTTCAATATAACCGCCATTTTGTCAATCATACCAAACGTATTATGTATTCTGTGATTTCATTGGCTGATAGCGATAATCCTAGCTTATCAGATTACGTATTTATTTTTAATATTTCATTGGTTAATGTGCCTATATATAGGGCTGCTTAGCAGTTTTAACTCACTCTGCTAGGGGTCAAGAACTGCAAGGTTCGTTTTTCTCAAGAACTTCGTGTTCGTTTCTCTTTTTCAGCTTGATAGGGCCTTAGTTAGTAAAACATGTAAAATTTAGTATTTAAAACATTTCAGTAGTAAACTTATAATAACCCTTTAATTAACAATGTAGGGCACCCTAGTAGAGTCAACATTGATTCAGGGTAGAATTAGATATCCCTTACCTATCAAACACTGGATTCTTGAGTATTACTATTTTTAGACTCGGGTTATTTTATGGTCTATTTATAGCTGAGTCGTACCTTACTTTGGGGTGTATGGAAGCCCGTTTGTGTAATATTTACTTATTTATTTTTCATAATTTTCATATTTCTGGTGTCCTAATCTAAATATTATTTACATTCTTCCTGTTATATTTTTGGAAATCATATTTGTTATTTGTTATCAATTATTCTAAAGTCATATTTACTTTTGTTATAATAAATTTGTAAACTTTACAAGTCTTTTCCTTTCAAATCATTAAAGTGTTGAACATAATCTGGAAATCAATACAGAACCAGGGTAAAACCTTTAAACAGTAGATTTTTGGGTGTTATGATTATTATTTTATGTAAGAATTTTTGGAAACTTAATCAGTTGGTAAAATTTGAACTTAGGAGAACATAGAGTTCTTTTACAGTCCCATAATCCTTTGTTTCCGGTTACATTACCAATGAATATATCTTGGTGAATCCATAAGTAGGAGTATATATGCAGCTTGAAAATGTTCATAGCATTTCGGTTTTTCTTTTCTACAGGGGTGTTTTAAAATTTGAATCAACAGCTGATCAATAATGCACAGACAGAAAATTAATGAATGCTGCTCCAGTATATGTTGTATAGCATAATGGCTATAACAGTAACATATATCACTTGGGAAATCATGCACAACAAAATGTCCATAATACCATGTACATTGTAAGTATTTATTCAGTGAATTGTGAAACAGTCTTGTGTTTTGAATATTATTAAAGTTTGTAATTATATAAGATAAAACATGGATGAACATATTTGATAAAACAGGTTGGACTTACCTCTTGATCTCATTTGCTTTTGATTGATAAAACATACTGTCGGTTATTTTAATACAGATGGAGATACAACAATATCGTTCTTTTCTTCATCTGAGCAGACGTGCATAAATATTTTGCTTTAAGCTGTTATACATGTACTTGATACTTGTGTTTGTTTTATTATTTAATTTGTATTAATTATATTTTGTCTTAGCTATACAGAAGGTTGACAAAGATATCTAAAAGTGGAGAGGGATAAAGAGTTATGCTACAGAAAAAGGAAGGATAAAAGCACATGATACAGACACTGGAGTGATACACCAACATCAGTCCATTAACATTAGTACACACTGAAACTCAATACCACAAAGGCCTGAATCCTTCTGAAATATACTGACAGCTCTGTGCAATCTCACTTGGAATCATGGAAAACTTTTCTCACAATGTTAAGAATTTTAAGTGAATTTTCATTGTCTAGCATAAAAATAAATCTTTGTTTGAATATAGCTGTATATTTAACTATATATAATTCACTAACTGCATTCGAAAGGTTTGGTACACGCAAACTATTTAATTGTACTTAAAAAACATAAGAATTAAAGTATGTATTTTAAATGATAACCAGTGCAGTCAGCATGTACCTTATATGTAATAAAATCTTAATGTTTACTGACCTTCTAACAAGGGAGATATAACTCTCAGTGGGTATGAATGACTATTGTAAAGGCAAAGTTTTAATGTTACAAACATGAACAAAGATATAAAAAGTATTGAATACATGTATATTTTGATAAAATGTAAACTTTATTCTAAATTTTGATTTGTACAATTGTATTAAGTCCAACACATGCAGAAATTGTTTTATTACCCTATTGTCAAATTTTGTCACAATTGTTTGGGGAAAAAAATACTACTATGTCAACATATGAATGAAAGACTGTTTTAAAAGTGTTTTGGATTGATTTGTCATAATTTAATTTTCATATGAAAAACATGCAATTTTCATGTGAAATTCGCATAAACTTTATATGAATTTGACACAAATATCTAATCGCATGAAAAACATGCGAAAAATAATTTGCATGAAAATTGTACAATTTCATGCGAATATCATGCGAACATATTTGCATGATATTCGCATGAGAAACTTTTGGTCTGATTTTCGCATGAATTTCGCATGAGAAAGAGACGAAAAGTAACACGCATGAAAATCATGCGAGCCACTTTTCCCTGTGTAAGTGTGGAATGAAGAATCTCTCCTCTGTCTGCAGCATTTTGAATCTATACAAAAACGATACTTCACCATTTCTGACAATACCAACAACCAGAAGCAGACTAATCACAATTGTATTAAATAACAAATACTGTGTAAAATAATCATTGCAGTCATGGATACTTAAAGTCTTGTTTTCTTCCATTTTGATACACAACTGTTCGAAGAATGAGAGAATTATGCTAGCGCTAACATGTTTACATTTTGAAAAGTTACAGAGGAAATACAAGAACAGGACATTTGTGTTCACAATGGTCTGTCCTGTTTCTATCTAATAAGTACACCCCTTTTCAATACATCTCTACTGATAATTCGAACATTTAGTTCTCACACCCATCATACTTTTGGCAGTTGTTGTAACTGATCCAACTGAAACCTATTACCTATTTGGTATATGTACAATGTACCATGGAACTAAACTCATTCCATATATGTTTACCTCGATGCACTGAATCAACATAAGGCTCAATTCTAACTCATGAGTTTTGTTCTGTTGTTTTAATATTGTGTTTGTTTCAATAAAAAAATCCTCAAGGTGTTGAAAAACAGCTTCTTCGCTGAAATGCAATAAGAAAAGTCTCATTTTTCCCCCGTTCGTTCACAAATTTTTATTCTTCTTCATTTACATCCGTGTTAAAGGTGGGTAACCATGACCTTACAAATTAATTGAAACTTTTATTCATGCATGTTTTATCAAACGGATAAATATTCAGGCATCACAGTGATATTCGAATTTGTGAGACAAATATTATCTTTTCAAAAACAACTAGCAATCAGCAATACAAACTTTCAATTACTTCTGCACTAAATTCGAGAAGGGAATAAATACTTACATAAAAGTAGTTTTAACAAGGTCGAAGTTAATCATTTCTTCCCTAGATATTTTTATAACATTTCTTGCATGTAATATTTATTCAATTTCTATATCTTTTTTTTTTGCTTCTGCCCTAGGGAATTTTTTTCAAATATATGAAAACTATCGTAAAAAGTCACCAAATAGTGAAATTAAAAAAAACAACATGTTTACCTCGTAGTTTGGTCCAGGGTCATATGAAGCCCCCCCCCCCCCCCACCACCCCAAAAACAAAATGGCATATTGCAGTATATACACGTATGAGCATATAAACATTCATTTTTAAAGCTTTTAAAATTATATGTTTCTCTTAATGCTATGTCAGTTAAGTATTATATTAAAAAATTCACCACCGCCTCGAACAAATGAGCGAATATTACTTTTTTCTTTCACTTTATGCATATTTACAATACCGGTAAACGATGACACGTAAGTGCATTTTAGCATTTTACCCTATTAAAATCATAAAATCACAATTTCTCAACCAATAAACGTTACATATAATGTTAATTTTGTATAGATACAAAATACATAGACAGTTTTAACTTATAATGAAAATAAAGATGCACAAGGTCATGCGCACTCGAACTGTACTCTGCCTAGTTAAGTTATTTGTTTGCCAATCTCGAAATAAACACACTGAAAGATTAAAGTTACCTTGTTCTGATCAGCAACTGTAATAAAAATGATCTGAACACAGGAGTGGTAATGACCACTGTTTCAAATATTGTCATCTTTCTTGTTCGTATGATCGTCATATTCAGTTGTGGTATTGTTTTTTATAAATAATAAGCTTGAGGAGATGCCGTATCACTTCTTCTGATGGTGGAGTGGAGTTTTCAAAGCACAATTGTGATACAACTTGCATGTAAAATCTGTTACATCTCTCTTGATAATCCTTGAATAGTTTCATTTATTCTCTTCCGAAAAATAAATTTTCAATTTTCAATTTTAATGTCGACAAAGATGAATATAAATTTTACTTCAGCAGTAAATGATCTACAGTCTAACACCTAACATTAGATTTGCATGCGTTTAAAGAAAGACTTCATACTTTTGATCTTCTGGCGTTTCGTTTTCATCAAAAGTTTCTGGAATCCTTCGGGAACAGTTGTTAACTGGACACAGCTTCTGTTCTTCTGTCATTTGGATAAAACTAAAACACTCTTCCCTGCAAATCCTATGTTCACATGGCAATAAGACAGGAGGCGAAGATTCGAAAGGTTTCTCACAATTAGTGCATTTTCCAAATTTTCTAAAATATATAAAATTATCATTCTTAATTGCTCATGTCTTGACTTCAGAATGAGTTTTTCAGTATATTTAGAAGAAGGGGAAATGCATATGAGAAGCATTCCCCAGCTGATCAACAGTGTATAGGATGACCAGGTTATAATGCATATGTAAAACATAGCTTTATACATGTATGTATGACTTGCTTATATATTCAAAATTGATATTTCATATCGTAACAACTGAAAGTAAATTAGTATATTTACATTCAGTGTATATTTCCCCTTATATTTGCATTGGAAATATGTGACGTTCAATATTCAAACTTACCGAACCAATTTGATGTATACTTTTGAAAAATAATTTTGAAATCATATCTTTTCTATCTCAAACAGAGTTTTCCCGGCAAATTTTCCATATTGTCCATCCATATGTTTATATCCATAACAGAGGCGCATAAAATGGATTTAAAGCGAAATTACAAAATATTTCATACAAATAAACATCAAAACGAATACAAGAGACCCACAGGCTTTGACTGTCACCTTCTGTACCATTGCCCTCAGATAAACCTGTCAGAGAGTCTTATGCTTGCATTTTATTTTAAGCTTTACTTTTGAGCCTAATACCTAATCCGAGACTCTTCTAGCAAGAAACCACGCTTTTATTATTTGACATTTGCAAACATCGTCATAAGGGGGGGGGGGGGGAGAGAGAAAGAGAGAGGAGGAGAAGAGGCAAGAGTCAGAAAAATCTCAAATTATATATACCCTAGCTCTAGGGGCCAAAATTATAAACTTTTAGAAAAAAGAGACCTGCAGTCCTTTGATGGTCATTCTTTTATAAAATTCACAGTTTCATTTAAAACGCACACAATCATACAATGCACAGCTCATAGATTTCCTAAAAATAAACACATATTTAATTTACTAGGCCAATTTACTTTGAAGTTTTCAAGTTAAGAATGTAAAATTGTTTACAGACAATATACAACCAACGGCAAAAGGTTACTCAAGTGATCTAAAAAAAAAATACAAGCCAATTGTTTACTATTTAACTATATTTGTCACCCTCTTCCCCCCCCCCCCCCCCCCCCCATAATAAAAAGCATCAAAACTAAAAACAGCTTCAAATGACGTAAAAAAAAAAATGACGTACACAATGCTAACAAATTCACAATTAAAGATTATGATGTTAAGACATGCTTTATAAAAACTGTAAACATTCATATCTAAAACCTCAATTACGAGCTTTGGGGATTTTTTACCCTGGGTCGTGCGTACTTTCCGCGACCCATTAATACAGCAGTGTTTTAGTTTAATTTTAGGGAAATCATCCAAAAGTACTCTAATTTGATAAGGAATTTTATGAGAAACATTTCGGTGTACAATATGTTTTTATAAACCCATTTAAAATGACAAAAACAGGATTGTTCATGAACCTTTTGGAACCCTCGTACATGGGAATAGGTAAAAAGATTTTCTTAGATTTAATGCATTTTCACTAAATGGCAATGTTGGCCCCGCTCTAGGGCTTGAACACTTGATTCAGGGACTATGAATTTCACAATTTTTGAAAAGGGCTTTATGAACATCCTAACCATGTATTTAGTTTTTTCCCCGCATGTGTTGGGGTAGAGAAGAAGATTATTGACAATTTGGCATTTTTGCACATTTGACACCGCCCATGACCCTAGGAATAATAAAGTAATGAATTTCACAATTTAGATCCTCTTATTATCATTATGCTTCAAAAATGGTAACAATTGGACCTGTGGTTTTCAAGAAGATAAAATGTAAAATTGTTAAAGGAAGATAGACGACGATAGCAATAGGTCACGTAAGTGACTCAGTTGACCTAATAAATATAGATACTAAATGATTCTTTTATGGATATCGTCGGTCCTATAACACACCAGGTTGTGCAGACAATTTCAATTTATCATACTACGCATTAGCGCCGTATTCAATATGAAAACACATCTGGTGTGTTATAGGACCAACGATATCAAAAAATAAGCTGTTTATGCTTAATATATTATAAGCTGTTCACCGACAGACGGTTTAACAGGCATTTGTCATTAACAGTCGTTTATTTTGATTATTGCATTTTATTCAAATATCTATTTTCTTACAGTAGTGAATTCCATACGATTTTTTTGCCATTTTACCTTCAACAAAATTCTTCCAAACTGATTCATTTTATATTATATCAGATGCGTTTTCAACAGTATAGCTTTGTTAAAGTAACGTGAATCTCTAAAATCGTCTTAAATTTGCCAGTCATTCATAGGCACTAAAAATCTTTATTTTACTTACCCTAAAAACTCAGACATGGCTTTGTTGTTCGATAATGTCAAGAACTTCTCCAATTTCTCCAATGAAGATTTATCCTTAAAGTTGCTGTTTTCTAACAGCTAAAACAATGATATTTCATTAAACATTAGAATGAATATCAAACAGGTCACAGTTCGTCATCCTTTGAAATTTTATTGTTGTTTTAATATGTATAAACGCCGACTTCTGATAGAACATTTTCTCATTATAATAAGCAATCATAACTTGAAAAAAAGACAACTAAATACAGTTGTACACATCGATATTTGCTCATTCAACCACGAATTATTCGTATCTTTTGATAGATTCTTAAAACACGGGCACATTAAAGTTTACTCTGGGGCAGAACAAATGCTATGACGCCAAAATATTTACTTTGGCGCCTGTGCACACTACTAAAGAACTCATTGCGAACACTATTGCCTAAAATGATATGATAATTACCATCCAAAGTATTTTGCATGTCTGTGCCATCAACTTGTGTCGAGTTGTATCGATGCATAGGTTTTGTATGAATAACTTGAGAGCAACAATTTTTGTCCACTTTGTTCTGAAAATACGTGTTCAGCAATCAGTGAGATATGTAAAACAAGCGTTAAAAGTTCCGGTTAACAGGGTACATACATGTACAGGCAACATTTTAACCAATACTATTTACTTTTACCTGAGTAAAATCATTAATCTTCCTCGAGTCGATGTTTTATCAATGTTAATGTGTAAAACACGCTCAATGACTGGTCTACTTTTTTGCACATGTTGGATCCATTGTTTCTGTTCATGAGTTGTATCTATCGATTTATCATCCGGTTCCATGGCATTAAATAGTCTCTTTATGGCTGCAATATCTAGTTCCTAAACAAATGTACAAGTTCAAACCATAGGTGTGTAAACATAATGATCTGAAATTTACATTCCTATAAACAGTTGTTAAAGTAAGTTATTAAAATTTCTTTTCGTTTTCATTAGAAACATGCATTATTTAGAGTAAGGTTATTGCGTATTTTTTTTCTGTGTACTTTGGTCAGGGTGTATTTAAGTACGATCTCTCGGGGGTTTAAAGTTATAAGTCATTCGAGTACGTATTCAGCTAAAAATAACAAGTACGAACAGTTTGGATATTAAATGTAGTATTTGTTTGCAACCGTTTTATAATTATAGTTTATGAGTTTGTTGTAGTTTTGTATTGAATTGACGTCCAGCATATACAATGAGTTAAAAAAAAGTTAAATAAATAAAATTCTAGATGAAAGATTTAATATTAAAATGTATTGTATATTATAGGTAAATTTAAAGTATCATATTTTGTACATGTATATCAATTTAAACTAGATTTAATGAAATACAGTATTTAGATACCGGAAATTTTATCCAGCCACTGTACACGTATAAAAGAAGACGGATTACATGGAATAATTATGTTGTTTAAAGAGCTGAGTACACAACTCATATCTAATAAACATTTCATTTTAAGCATTGTCTATGTATTTCATTATGGATAAGAAAAGAAATGGTTTATTAGCGGATGGAAACGTGAAGTAGAAATTAATGTTTTGTTTATTTAGCACTGAAAATATGTGCAAGTCTCATTGCTTCAACACAATTAACTACTCAGTTCAGTAGTGAGTGGATGTCATCACTGTAACACAGTTTTATCATGGTGGCTTCAGATTTTGACCATAGCGAAGCTCGTTAACCATGGCGTTTAACTATTGCGCTCTGCCACTCTAGAACTCCTTGAGGAGAACCCTGAATTGATATTATCAAGATATCTATGAAGTTGGAGAGCCTTTAGATTTCGGTACACACTTTACATGCAGATAAAGACATACTATATATTAATCATAAAAGGTTTCTTGAGGTTGTGGATAATTAAAGGCTCCTTCTGGTAATACTGGACCATGTGAGGTAACTCATGGTGTATTTGAACAGTATATTCATCTAAAAGAACAGATGATATTGATTATAAAAGCGTCAAGTTAATTATGGAAAAAGTTGCGAGACTGAATAGACGTTATGAATAAAATGGTGTCTGCATGTTTGTGTTCAAACAATTCACAAAATTAACCATTTTTTGCAAAAAATTATATACCTTATTTCTTTATTGTCCCTTTCAAAATGTACTCAACTTGAACGTTTGTATGTATAAATGAAGCAGGGAAGTAGATAAATGTACATAGATTATGAAATTAAATAATTTTAGCTAACATATATACTAAATATAGCATGCCCCAATTTTTAATATAAAGTGATTACTTTTAAATGCAGTTAATTTACCACGATTCTTTTAAAATCAAGCTCTATAAGGAAATCTACATTTAAAGCAAATCTTTTTTTACCAGAATTGTTGAGGTTTTTTTTTTATCTTTTCTTCACATTTTACTTAATTCACTTTTGAACATACACTGTATACATAAATGTATTACTTAAACGTTCTCTTATATTTTCCTCACTTAACTACAGGATAAAGGGCTGGACACAAGTTAATTTTTTTCTATACAGGAGTTGTACATGTATTTGTTAATAGGAACCGTTAACGTCTGTTGATTCCAATGACCCATGGGTCACATCGCTCGTCTGAACAACAATTCCTTGTATCATTCTATTTCAGTGTTTTAAGCATTTTCCTAATTATTTCTATGTTGAATTTTGAACCCCTCTTGGGACCCCAGTATTAGTCCAGGGGTCACAAATTAAACAATTTAGGATCTACACTATCTTAGGATACTTCCACAGTAATGTCACAAATTGTAGCATTGTAGTTCTTGAGAAGATTCTAAGATCTTAAACTTCGAACAACTCTTGGAGCCCCAGTATTAGACCGTGGTCACGATTTTAACAATTTAGAATCTACATTATTTGAGAATGCTTGCATAGTAATTGTAGCATTGTAGTTCTTGAGAAGAAGATTTTTAAACATGTTCCCTATATATTTCTATGTTAAACTTTGAACCCCTCTTGGGGCCCCAGCGGTCACGATTTTAACAATTTAGAATTTTTCCATATATACAAGCTTTGGTGTTTATATTGGCATTTCTGTTGCATGGTTCTTGAGAAGAAATTTTTTTAAGACACACACCTTATTTTCACTGTTTCGCAATTATTTCCATTTTTAAAAGGGTTTTGCCCTTTATTTTTAACAATTTAGAATCCTCTTTTCATAAGGATGCTTTGTATCAAGTTTGGTTAAATTTAGCCCAGTGGTTCTAGAGAAGAAGTCAAAAATGTTAAAAGTTAACAGACAGACAGACGACCAGAGAGACAGACGGACAGACGGACGACGGACAACAGGTGATCAGAAAAGCTCACTTGAACCTTCTGTTCAGGTGAGCTAAAAAGGAGCCGGTATGCAATATACAAGACAAATCTAAGCTGCGGTGGTTTTTTAATCTCATTTCCCTTTTTTAACTTTTTTTCCTGTTAACAATCTAGAGTCGTCTGCATTAAAGCAGAACGAAGTGGAATGATTTAGGAGATATGCAATATGTTGTCCCTAAAATATGTATTTATGAATTTATCTTAAGTACAAAAATTCTTTTATGAAAATACAATAACACTTGTTAAATAGTATGATAGTAATGATTCATCTGATTTAAAAAAATATACCGTATATAAATGGTATACAATTCGCTTTTGGGCGTTGTGATTTTATTGGTATTACAGTTAGGTGTGTTTCAGGAAGAAGGAAGGTATATCAAGTAATGAATCGAGTTTTTGTACTCGATAAACTTTCTACTTGTTTAGGTTTTGGAGATTTTTCTAAGTTTTTCCTATGGGTTGCCAACATTAATACAGGTTACATGTATCAAATGATGAATTTCTTGTAAAACGGAGAATATATAGTGATGGGAATTTGGGATTTTTAAAAAATAAAATCAACATAATGAAATAAAAGAGACTCTGTGTAACACTGATAGAATATATTGTCCCATCTCAATTTGTAGGTGAAACCATTTCCCCCCCTAATGGTGATACGAAGCAACAGTTCATCTTAATTTAGTTAATCAACTCGTTATTTAGCTGTTGAAATATCGTAAAATGATGAATTGGGCTTTTTTTTATGATCATACTGTATACAGGGAAATATTCGTATCTGTTTTATTTTTGTCCCTTCGCCCTCGTTGTCAGCAGTCGAATATAAAACTGGGCTAATTCTAAAGTCTCAAATTATATCTGTTTAAACACAACTATGTCTGGGCGAATTCAAGAAGGGGCAAGTGTAGAAGGGTGAAAATTATACGGGGCGAAAATCACTGAATAAACATATACCCATCTGCTTAAAAGGCATATTTTGCTTTGTATTATATCATGTTTTGCAGAAAATGAGCAATTTTATAAAACCTCTAAAATATACAATAGTATAATGATAAAGTTATACACTTTCTCATTTGTTACACTTTCTCATTTGTTAGAAACATTGACACTTCAAATTTGTATACATTTTATTTATGATAATTTTTACAGGTCTGTTGCAGCTTTTTTAACGAATGGAGTTATTGCATCGCATAGAAAGAAAAAAAATACTGAAAATTAGTTAACAGATTGTATCATGATTTGTGGTAATTATAATTTCACATTTTATTTAAAAGATCACTCAACTTAATACCAAACATAACAGCATAATAACAGGGAAATCACATATACTCTGCCAAGTGCCATTGCAAGTGTTTACGCTTAGTTTCTTTTAAATGTATGATCATTAAATTACCCACTTACTCCACCTAAAACTTAGTACACTTTTATCCATAATCTATTAATTAAAAATAGGTCCATTAATCATAATATTTTCCTAGTTTTCTATGTAGCGTTTCTTCCCTAAAGAGGTTTGAATACTCTACAAATGGAATGATCGTAGCTAAATCTTACATAAAAGACATATTAAATATAACTCACAAGAATTGTTCTCTAACTAAAATAAGTTTATGTGAAATTGATAAAGAAAATATAATGAAAAGATTATCTAAATATGAAATGTACATTGACATGTGGAGTAAAAACATCCATTTTAATTAAGGTAATACAGTGATTTGTAGGTTGATCATTTACTATTGCTATTCAATTTAAAAATTGTTGTTTAACAATTTCCTTTTCGTTCTATATTTGTAGATGCTTCTAAAAGTATTTGCATTTTTTCTCTCAATGTCATCACCTTTGCTACGAGATAGGAATCAAGTACATTTTAACATTAAAAAATGGCATGACATGTCATTGTATCAAGAAGTAAATAAAAGATATACATGTATATAATTCCCAAAACGGATAAACCAAGGATAAAAAATAAACACAAAAGAAATTCATTAGCATATTAGCTAGTTTTACATACAAAACAATGTACAAAAAACTTACGATACACTCTATCAAAATATCCATATATGAACGGATTAACAATATGGTTAACTATGGAGGAACGACGTAACAACATAATAAAATTTAACGTTACAATATCCATTGAATACCAATAATGAAATGGATCACCTGTGGCTAAAAGAATTACTATGAAAGTTGGAAGGTATGAGAGCAGATAAAAAATGATTATTGTGATGAACATGTATGTAAAGTTATTTCTAACCTTTATGTTATTTTCATATCTGCTAAAAGACGTACATTTTTTTGACTGTTTGGTTGGCGCTGATGTCTTAATATCTCTATCTTTAAGGTCAAGAATATCATTATTGCTTGCTAAGTTTTCGCCATCTTGTTGACTCTCCTTTTCGGTGTTTCTAACAGTATCCAATTCCAATTGGTTTCTCAAGCCTAACGCTTCTTCGGAACATTTCGTAGAAACAGTTATTGGTTCAGAATTGACCGTCTCAGATTCATCCACCGATGATGTTGGTTTTGTTTTAAGACCATGCCTGGATCGATTTGCATTTCGTGGCGTTTTCCTAAATCTAGTATAAATCTGGTATCCAATTGGAATATACAACGCGGCTGTGATCCCAGCGTTCAAAAATATCACACAAATTTCAAAGAAAATATATATCATCTTAAGAACATGTGTTGTACCGCTTAAGTCTCGCAACTCGCACATTACAACTGTGATGTTTATATTAAGACAGGAAACATTTTGGTATCGGTAACCTGCAAAGTATATGACGGGACTTGTATTAATTAAAGCAAAAAGAAGGCATCCAAACACAGCACATTTTTTTCCGAAGACTGTCATCTGTTTTCCTGTTGGGCGACAAATTTTCAGATATCTGCTGATCGAAATCATCAACAATATAAATGCTGACCACGATGTCGTGACCCATGAAAAATAATGTAGGAGCTGACACAACACCTCACTGTAAAAGTTCACGTAAAAGTAATTTATCGTTATACCCAAACAGGCTAAACACACACTTGACATCAAATCTGCTACAGCCAGGTGTGGTATGAAAAACCGCTCCTCTGTCTGAGGCATCTTGAATCTGTACAGATATAATACTTGACCATTTCCAATGATACCGACACAAAGAAAAACACTGATTATTGCTGTATTGAACAACAAGTTGGTTGCAAAATGATCATTGCAGTCACTTAAACTTATGCTAGAATTGAGATCCATTCCGTTGTATGTGTGATAAACAGGGATTGTATGGGTATAAATAAGTGCATGCATTTTTTATTACAACAAGAAGGAAGTTAAGTCAACTAACAAGGAAGATAGTTGTTAAATATACCAGGGTTTTTTTTTAAACAGAGACCTTTTTCATAAATGTATTATTCTTTCTGTAATTTCTCAGTTAAATTATCGTGTATATTTCATTTTCTTCCACTTCTACATTTACAAATATGCTTCCTTATCTGGACATATAGAATAGCAGAAACGTTCAATTCTGTGTGAACTTTTTAATGACGTCACAATGATTACCGCACGCGCGCTTATCGTTTAACGGTTGCATTATTGTAAAGATAAAAACACGGTTATGTTAATAATTCTGAACGATTTGCTTTTCTCAGACGTAAATATAAGTAATAAACAGCGATGTTAAAAAGTTCACCGGGATATGAACTTGGTTGGTACGTGAGCAAATTATCTTAGAAGCCCTTTGGCCTTCACATGATTTGATCACGTGACCAGCCAAGTTCAATGCCCGGTGAAATTTTTAAACTTTGTGTTTATTTCTTAAACCAGGCATTTTCGTTATAAAATAACCCTAGATATCGAAAATAATAAAACAGGAAAATAAATAAAGATAATATAGCATTTATTGGTTTATTTTTCACTTCGTCTGTCAATAACTGCCATCAGGTCAACAGACAAATTGAATAGCGTGCGAAGTTAAGAGTCAAGATCTTAGTATTAAAAACTTATCTACAGAAAAGGATACAGTTATTGCTAAATGCCGGCATAAATTAAACCTAATGCAATATGTTTAAAAATATATGATCCACGTTTTAGTTTAAATAACACCCCAAATGTACTTATCATAGTTATTACATTATTATGATTCTTACAATTCATAGAGCAAGGTCGAGCAAATAAAACTTTATTTCACGGGATGAAGCTCTTCCATTCAGTCAACTAAAAATTAACTGAAAAGTCTTGAAAGGTGACTGAATGGCAGAGCTAAGCCATTCAATCATCTTTTAGTTATCTTTTAGTCACCTTTCAGTTGACTGAATGGCAATGCTTTATCATATGAATATACTTTACATGTGAACAATTAGGATTGGTGGGTAGGTATAAAAAAGTTTCCTAAACAGACACAAATTAATCCAAATGCGAGCTTTTTTGTGCAATTATAATGATCCGCACTTCGATTTAACATAGAATTAACTGCAATCTAAACATTCTTCTTTTAATTACATTGCATTTGGACCAGCATGAAATAAAACATATACTTTGTATGTATTTTTCAAATTCAAATATGCTAAAAAGAAATGTTTAGTAGCATTTGATTGTGGTAATAAATGAATTATTTTCCTTGTGGAAAGGCAAATTCACGTAATTAGCGTTAAACCTCAATATTGCGGATTTTATCTGAATCAGAACAGATTACTGTTTTCATTAGTGAGTATATTTAGAGTATCCATTAAATAAATTATGTTCTTGAGTTTAAAGACGGAGACCTTTGATGTGGTTAATACATGTGTCTGTCAGTAGGCCATCGCACTAATTATTGACTATGCATACAAGTTAGAGTAATAGAAAAGCACTCAATGTACACATCGTACACCTTCTTAAAAGAGATTGGGTAAATATAGAGTACATGTATATGGTAACTGTCTTTAAACATAAGCAGTATTTTGGCGAGGGTAAGCCTCACTCACTACTACGTTTTTGTTACCCTTCCCTAAATATTGCCCATATTTTCATACAGTTGCAGTAAACAAGTACACTTTTGTCTACCCATACCTATAGTCATTTATTCACTTTATTTGGTCGACGTTATTCCTTAATTCTACAATTTAGGACACATATCTGTGTGTAACAGATAATGTGACATGACGCTAACACCTCGAGTCATGCTCAAAGCTAGTGAAAAAGGAATTATTACTAAGTGCTTTACATGGATGTTGATCATACATGTACATTATCAATTTTCATGACGATCTCAATATCCTATTAAATGTAGTACATTTTTAGAAAAAAAATGATCATTTCCACAAATACGTTATCGTTTTTCAAGCAACTACAACCTAAACTTTAGATATGCAAGTAAAAACTAGGAAATAGATTTTTGTTATCCCTAAGATGATGAAATTCTCAAGACTGATTTTACGATTGCTATGTATCATTTTTTGTTGTTGTGTGTGTTGTTATTCAGCTGTTCAAACTTCGCTGCTGTCCTGTCTGTTAAGAAAACATACTAATATATACCAAGTGTGCTCTCCTTCTTTTCTTGATAAAATCGATTTTTATTGTATGAGCATGAATATTCGTAATTCTTCGACTTTTTTTAATGTAAGTTTTATCAAGATTTGTTAAATTAAATACCCTCTTTTCAAATATCTTGATAATGTTAACTTTGTTTATTGGTATCTATCAAATACTTTAAACGTGGAATGTGTTAATTATGTAATAATGTCGTGATTTATAAAACTTTAGCTACAAAGAGGGCACAAACTATAAGAAGTGCACGGTTTACATGAAAAGCACAAAAGAGGCACACATAGATATGTAAATATAAACATTATATGTTCCTTTCTTGGTATTAAAGAAGCAATCATTGTAGAAACGTTCATATTTTTTTCTTGCAACGATTACTATTTGGTACCAGCATAAAACAACACAAGAAAGTATATTTCGAACTTTAAAGGTCATTTTAAAATCCTATGTACAATGTTAAAACTTAATTTTTTTTCCAAAAGAGAGGGCGTAAATGATTAAGATGAGAAAAATTGAAAAATGCAGATTTTTATATCTATCATCCACAAGCGTGTAAAAATACAAACACAAGGAAATAGCTGTTCATATGGTTGCACAGCGTCGGCTTTTATGTCTTTAAGTGTTAACATCGTGGACCTGATAAATATAGGAAAATATTCTTAGCTTAGCCTTTCTCAAAAATGCATGAACTCCCAACAATAAGTTTTGAAATTTTATTTAGGGGAAAATATTGACAAACATATAAAGAATATGATTCAATGGTTTTGACTTATTAGAGATGTATAATAAAAAGCCAACAATAAAATCTTATTAAGATTACTGATCTGTCATTTATGAGCAAAAGTTGACATAGAGATGTTAACATAACCCCAGTATTATCGTTCCAATAATTCTAAATTTTCCGTCGAACACCTTGTTAAATAAATACATCCGATTAACAATTCCTTCTCTGTGTTTTGACGAATTATTTCATTTTGCCATTTTAAGACATTATGATATACATGTATAAACTATTTATGATTCCAGTTACATTAGAAAAAATCAGCCAAAAAATAATTACGCATCAAAGACCACATTTACATAAATCCAATGTTATCAATCGTGTCTGCAAACAAAACATTCCATGAAATACTTACGATACACTCTATCGAAATATCCATAAATAAACTGATTTACAATGTGGTTTATTATGGAGGAACGAAGTAAAAGCATGATAACATTCAAAGTTACAACATCCATAGCATACCAGTAATTGAAGGGATCATCTGTTGCTAAAAGGATAACTATGAAAGTGGGAAGGTACGACAACAGGTAGAAAATGATTATGGTTATGAACATATATGTGAAGTTATTTCTGACTTTGGTGTTGTTCTCGTGTCTGCTTATCTGGGGAGACATTTTGTTCCGTTTGCTTGAATATCTTTTTTCAATGACAGCCTCTTTGTTGATTTGTATATCGTCTTGTTTTTCATCGTTGCCCATTACTAGATTTGAATCAGCGGGTTGATTTAAGTTTTCCATTTCGAGTTTTGAACGGTATCAAACTGCATTTCGATATTCAAATTCGAGGTTTTTCCAGACAATTTGTTGTCATGGTCATAGGTTGATAACTTTCCGTTTCAGATTTATCAATTGAGGCAGTCTTGTCACCTTTATGACCATGATTTGATTGTTTTGGGGTAGTTATCAGTTTTTTAAATCGCTTATATATTTGATATCCAATTGGAACATATAGATAAGCTGTAAGTCCTGCGTTAAATATTATAACACATATTTCAAAAAATATATATATCACTTTCAGAATAGCATTGTACCATTGAATTCTTGTAACTCACACATCACTACTGTAACAATTGTACCAAGACATGTAACGTTATTATGTCTGAAACCTCCAAAGTACAGTATCGGAAGTGTGTTTATGATTGCAAAAAGAAGACTACCATAAACTGCACATTTTTTTCCAGAAATGAGTCATCTGCTTTCCTGTTGGGTGGCATATTTTTAGATATCTACTGATCGAAATCATCAATAAAATGAATGCTGACCATGATATAGTAGCCCATGAAAAATAATCTAGTACCTTGCATAACATTTCATTTGGAAAATTCGTGTAATAGTTATTCATTGTTAAACCCAAACAGGCTAAACACACACATGACATCAAATCTGCAACAGCTAGATGTGGTATGAAAAACCGTTCCTCCGTCTGCGGCATCTTGAATTTGTAAAGATAGAGTACTTGACCATTTCCAATGATACCAACACAAAGAAAAACACTGATTATTGCTGTATTGAACAACAAGTTGGTTGCAAAATGATCATTGCAGCCATCAATACTTATACTAGAGTTAAGATACATCATTTAGTGTAGTTGAGAAAACTATGACAAAATTAAAAATAAATCATTTCCATCATTTCTCAGAAAGAGGGAAGGAAGGACACATAAAAATAATCCTACTTGACAATATCATGATCAACAAAGTTCAATGATGATTGGTAAAATATGCAAACGCTACTCTACAAGTACTATTTCCTATCCAAACTAAGACCGTCAATTTACAAATACTTGAGTACTCGACTATCGTTTAATCGGTTATACCGATGACCGATTAAATTTTTCTTAACAGTTTATCGTTGAGAAGGTATTTTTAAATAATCTTGAAAAAAAACGTTTTTCACTCTTCATACTGTGTATTAAAATAACAGCAGCCTTTTTCTGTACCTTTGGTCTGTAAGTCAAGAATTGATAGCTTTGTTAATTTTTAAAGCGTCTAGCGTCTATCTGATCATATATATATATATATATATATATATATATATATATATATATATATATATATATATATATGTGTGTGTGTGTGTGTGTGTGTGTGTGTGTGTGTGTGTGTGTGTGTTTTACAGATTATGTGGACATCAAGTATTTGAGAATAACCTTTAGGCAGACATCAAATTAAGGCAGACAAAAACGTGTCTGCCTGATTTTAAGAGCAATAATTAACGTTGCGATCATTATTAATTAACTTTGTTTACCATTTTTATGCAATAACTAAACACAATTAATTCATGGAAATACTTTTCGTGTTTATTGTTTATAAAAGGTCAGAATGAAACATCATTTAAAATGTTGAATGTATATTTTTACAAATACGCAGCATACCCTTTAGGTGGACAATGTTCAACTTGATAAAAAACATACATTTTAAGAGTATGTTTCATGTTTTTAAACATTTTTTATCATTTACGATCATGTTTTATCAAATTCCATGCTTTTTTCCGAAAAAAAATTTATGATAAAAAAATCGATATATTTGCCACCGTGCCAAGTCTTAATTTGAAATATGTTTTCTGTCCGAAAATGAGCCTCGGTTTTTTTTCGATTGGTTGCGAAGGATTCCGAACAAACATGGCTGCTTTAAGTTACGGCAAGAGATGCGTAAGTTGGATCAAGCTTATATAGACTAGCTTTTTAAGTTTTCATCCTGTTTTCTTGCTATTTTACTTTTAATCATTAAATTCTTTTGTTGTCACACTCTGTTCATGAAATATATGACGACAAAAAAATATCAAACATGTTGAATTGAGGAAAAAATTTCAAGGACTTGACAAAGTTAAACAATGATACATCAAAACTGATTACTAAATAATTAAATTAAAACAAAATATTTCCGTTTTAAGTAAAGAGAGAACTCATTCTATGAGATGCATGCATTTCAAGACAGTAGGTTTTACATGATACATAATATGACGTCATGGTTGATTTTGCGTCACAACAAAAAAGATTTATTGTGAAATTAGCTAATCTAGTGTTAGTTAAAGAGTTAAACTCATGTTCATATTAATTTTATGCATAATATGTATACGTTTTCAGCTAAAAGCAGTCCTAGAAAACGATATAAAGAAAAAGATAGGAACATTTATTAATGTAAACATGCATGCCCTACTGTATATAACCTGATACCTAAAGCGATGTTGACCATGTTGTCTCACTACTGTAATATCGCAAGGGGTTGCTTGTTAAATATTAGATTGTTACCTAAATCGTATTTAAAATAATGTATTGATAATTTGGGTGAAGAGGTGGGGGTTATTTAGGAACTCTTCTGTTTCTTGGGGAAATAATTTCCGGTTCACAGAATTAATAGTTGAACATCGTCTGGGTAAATATCTTGTAATTTCTAGCATTTTATCTTGAATTTCAATAACATAACTTGAAAATTTGTTGTATATGGCCTATATGCATTATGTAGTAGGAATTTTGAAGATTTTTGGTGGTTCGGTGTGTAGTAAATAAACGAGGCCAGTATGTGGTCAGTAATAATATCAGGCATTACTTGTATCATTTCTTTTATCACTTCCAACAAATAAGTTATGTAAAATAGTGTCAAGTAATGTGTTGTACATTTTATGGGTAGTCTTTTTGGTATTATTACAATCGGGTTCGTTATTAGGTTTGAGCTGTTCAATATTAGCTCTCTCGGATTCAGGGTACAGAAGACGGTAAGTAATGATATTGTGCTTCTACCAGCGAATACTGAATGGATTTGGCGAAATTACACGAGATAAATTAAAGAGTATTATTTTCCCCACTTTGTATTTAATTTCAATATCAACTGCATAGTTTGAATTTCCTCTGTTCTTTTATCTCTTATTATAATATAGGCCTAGTATAACATCTCAAATATTGTCATTAAACTATACAGTGGACAATCACAAAGAAAATATGTTACATTCAATTAGAGTAAAATTAAGTCTGTTTTCAATCTAGAGTAGAATGTATAATTTGAATTTCCTCTGTTCTTTATCTCTTGTTTAAAAAAAAATAAAGCTTTCATAAAATATTACAAATCGGTAGGGGATGTGTATTGCTTATGCAGTACTCTCAGAATGCTTTTTCAACTTTTAGATACATTTGGGCTTGTATAACTAATCACACACCAGTTTCCCAGTGAAATGTTGACAATCTTCAACCCAAAATATTTACATGAACTGGTATTTAGTCTGACAAGACTGACTTGAAAATAATAAACAATACATATTAATAATGTATATTAAAACTCACTAATATATTGCTTAAAGTAAAATTGTTCCCATGTTTTGATAATACATGTATTAATGAAAAACAGTGACTTGTGAACATGTTGAACCCAGCTGTTATCTTGCGAGATTTCAAACATGCACGTAATCAAAACAAAGTTTGACAGTTTGATAAAATAAGTTCCATACTCTGTTGATGGGATGCAAGAACCATTAAAAAGCAATATTAGTAAGTAGCAGAATCGTCGTTTTATTGATTAGTTGTGAGTTAAACAATTGAATTCAAACCGAGAATGTTGCCTCCAGGTGGAGGGGATTAATATTCTGTTTTCTTAACGGCGCCGGTGCTGACGTTTTCCTGGCAATTAAAATATCAAAATTGTTGAAAAAGCCATGAAACGTCGGCTATTTCGGACTTTGAAGTCAAATTTATATCAGACTATAAAGGTAGTTAATTTTATTCTTTATTACCTATTTTCTTATTTATATTTAAGTAGTTAATTTACTTATATTAAGATACGGCTGATGGATATATATCATTAATATTATTCGATTTCCCTCCTTTTTAAACTTGGAACACGTCTGACGTAATCCGATGGCTACATTAAATTCAAAGTCCGATAACTCTAATTTGTTTGTCATCAAGAAATTCTGCATCGCTGACAAATCAAGTTTTCCTTCAGTATAATAAAATACCTATTTACTGACTATGAGGACGATAGCAGGTTTATTGTCCCCCTCGACAGCAACTATTTCCCTTGGCTTCGCCTCCTGAAATAGTTGCTGTCTTGGAGGACAATAATCTTGCTATCGTCCTCATAGTCAGGAAATAGGTATATAATATATATATATCCTCTTATAAAAAACATTTTACTGACCTTATATTGTGACATTATTCCCTATACATAATGACTTTTATTAAAGTTCATTCTTATTTTTTAAACCAAATCTGCATGTGGTTTTGAAAAATACCATATTAATTTGATTAATAAAGAAATTTTGCATTCCATTCGAAATTTTTTAGTAATATTAGTAATATTACTATTTTTTATCAAAATGTTAAACAGGTAACTCCTATTTATATGAATGTTGATAGGGTTCGATTTTTTTAGTAATGCTTTGTTGCCATTTTGTCAATACATGAACAAATCAGTAGTTTCATTTCATCCATAAAACAGGGTTTGGCATATTTAGTGTGGCTGAGCATGCGAAAGGGGATTTTCTATTACAATATGCTGGGGAGAAAATAACGAAGAACGAAGCAACTGAAAGGATGAAAAAGTCAACAGAAAACAAATTCTTCTTCTATTGCTACAAAGGACAGGACTTATGGTAAGAATAGTTTTGAATACTTTATTGAATCTTATTTTATACATGTACTTCTGTGATATTAATGAGATATTACACGTACACACATATTGGTACATGTACCAGCTGATGACAAGACTTGCTGTTTTCTCTTAGACTATGTAATGTTCGTTAATTTGATTTATTTGCTTCCTAGTTTTGATTACACTTTCATGTGTGAAATCATTGAAGATGAGTGTGATGTGCTTATTATACAGTCCCCTGTAAATTAATTTACAACAAATAGAATATGATAAAAAAAAAACCCATAATTACAAGCATAGGGAAGATAACTTAATTGATAGAAGGCATACATGTTAATTCTATCGCTTTACGCGGAAGTCTTCAGCTTTTTACCTCTGTCTCCTGCTTATTGTTTTCATTAGGAAACCCATACCAAAAAAAGTTATACAGAGTCATAACTTTTTTGTAACTAAACTGGTAACTTTTTAGTGCCTCAAATTTGAGGTACAGAAAAGTTATGACTTTTTTGTAACTATATTTGTCTTTGTCATTTTAAAGTATAACTAAAATGTACCTACATCACACTTAGAAAAATTTCACTATAACTTTTTTGTGCCTAATCTGAACTTAGTCATTTTAAAGTATAACTAAAATGTACCTATATTGCACTTAGAAAATTTTCACTATAACTTTTTTGTGCCTAATTTGAACTTTGTCATTTTAAAGTATAACTGAAATGTACCTATATTACACTTAGAAAATTTTCACTATAACTTTTTTGTACCTATTTGGACTTTGTCATTTCTTAGTATAACTAAACTGTGCCTAAATCAGACTTAGAATTTTTTCAGTATAACTTTTTTGTAACTAATTTGGACTTGGTCATTTTTAAAAGTTTGTTTCACTTTAAATATAACAGACTTAAACTTTTATCATAATTTTTGTACATGAGTATATTTGAAGATTAAAAAAAAAACAAGTACATGCACACACAGTGAGTCTTACAGTCACATACTCTCACACATTTAAAACTAATTATAACTTTGACTGCCTGAATTTCAAGACTATTATTAATACCCTTCTTTAATAATAACATCTATTTTGCAAACTATTCAAGTTTCCTGAAAGATTAGGTTTTTCAGCTCCCCTTCCCTTATAATTCACATTACAGCAACAAAAAACTTTAAAATTTGTGTTAATATCTGATAAATTTTCAGCTATTTCCCAGCAGTCTTCTTCAACAGCTAGTACACACTGAGATAAGTGTATGTCAATTCATATGTTGATCAGTTATCAGTGAAGTTAATTGCAGACCTAATTTATAAAAAGACAGGTGTGAAATCAGATGTGTATATATACCCCACCAAGCCCTCAGGCTGGGTAAGCCTTAATTCACACCTGTGTGATTGTCTCTAATTATTCATGTGTAAAGTCCAGCAAGCTCTAATAGTATTATGCAATTAAACAGTGGACTTGATTAAATGCTAGCTTTTTCATGTTAAGAACAATTAATAAACATACAGTTGAAGCAAAAAAAGACAGATCTCAGTAATTATGTGATGGGCTTGGTGGTTTTAGTCTTCATAAATAAAACTAAATTTACTTGGGTAATATTTGTCTTTTAAGTTATCACAATGCTTGCTTTTGGTACAAAGCATATGATGCTTGATACTGATATTAATAGAGAAATTATGTAAATTCCCGCTTGTTTTTAAATCCACCATGATTCAAAATGGCGGCCTATGGTGATAGTTTCGTATTATTATTAGTACTAATATTTTATTACAAACTGCAAGATCAGTGAAATGATATCCTTTATTTTATTGAGTTTTTTTGACATGTTGATACATTAGTAAATCCATCATGTATCTAAATACAGTTTTGAAAGTATTTTTCACTTTACTTGGTAGCTGTGATATGATTGGTCAGATTTCAAACTTGATCAATCGCGGAATTTGATTGGTTGATATCATTTTCACTCATTTTAAACATGAAGAAGGACAACAACACTGAGGATCTACACTCCTGGATTATTACAGTTTTCTGTAAAGTTTAGTTAGATTTCCATGTTAAGAATGATCTGCATCAATGATAATTATATACAGAGAAAGTCCTGAGTGATCAGCTTGGATATATATTCATATTTTTAAATGATGAGTTTCTTGGCTGCCCAGATTTGCTGGAGGAAATCATTGTGAGGAATACCATGGTAAGATTTTGTAATATTTTACACAAAAAAGATATATTTATCTATAAGATCAAGATTATTTTATTCCATTGCTAACAATTAATATGAATTTCTTAGTAAATCAACTTTAACACAAGGATGTTTACTTTTAAATTTTAATTGCCCAAGATAACAACAAACAAAATGGCGGAAAACTTAATTACTGGGCATAGAGGGAGAAGTGTTAGGAAAATGTTCAATGTTTAAAGACTGTCTTCTATTTTTGTATGTAAACCATTTATAATTAACAAGATTATAAATATACATCAATGATGAAGGTGAAGCACTGCTCATGCAGATATCAGTATAACTAAAGTAATTATATCATTTTGTTTTACACAGATTAAAAATTCAGAACTTAATGATCTTAACAAAATATAAACTGCTGTGATGACTATTATATATTTTTAATATAATTACAGACTGTCCACTTTACAAAGAAGACACTGAAGAAATGCAATGACATATGCTGCAACTTGACTACACAGCCTGTTAACTTCTTGTCATCACCTGCTTTGATCTACCAGCTGATACCACCCCACCCCCTGGAAAAAATCTCTGGATCCATTTCTGCCAGCATCACCAGGGCGTATTCAATAGTCAAATGCTCAGTCCGTGTGTGATGTTCCCTATACTTACCAAAGGACATTTTTTTCAATGGAGAAAAACTTTTCTGCAAGAAGCATTCTGATAGTTTGCTAAACTTTGTTTCGTGATCAAGCCTTGTCGTGCACTATTCTGAACAATCAACACCCAACTTAGCCATAGATTATCCCACAAACTTCTGCACCAGTTTAAATTAGGACCAGAGCTGGGAATAATGACTAATCTTATGCCATATTTTTTTTTAATTCATGTATCAATCACACTAGTTTTGTATTTTGTACTTTTCCTGTCACAAACTGAATTTTTATACATGTATGTATAGTAGACAAAGACATGTTAATTACTATGATTAACGGAATTATATCAATAACTGTAAAGTACAAGACATTCAGGTATGAAGCATAGGGGGAAATTTAAATTTACATATAAAAAAAATGAATAAATATGTAGCCCCCCCAATTTTTGGGAGCATATTACAAAATTTTGAAGTGAAAGAGGGGAACACCCCCTCCCCCCAACCCAAAAACAGATTAGAATTTTCATGAAATTTAAGGAAGTTCTTTCTTGTTTTTCTTTTCGCTTGTTAAGATGTTTTGGATAAATCTGTCACCCCCCCCCCCCTTTCAAACATGATGCAATGCGCCTGTCATTTCACAGTGCTGCTATGTAATGAAAAAGGAAACAAGTTTATCAGTAATCAATTCAGAAAGAAAAGGTTTTCATGTAAGCATATACATCATGATGCTGAATTATTAGTGTTACATGTACTATGCTAAAAATGTTACAATTCTGTGTCATATCTAATAAGAATTATTTCTATATATTTCTTAGGACTATTAATTTTTATCAAAAAATCTTTGTTTTTCATAAAAAATGAATCATTTTGCAATAATAATAAGATTATAATATGTAAATGAAAAACTTCAATACTAAACTGAAAGAGATACCTTATTTATACCTGAAATAATACATATTTTTACCTATACATGTACTATAATGGTAACTTTAGTTTACCTTAAATATGACTAAAACTATAACTATAATGTAACTCAAAGTATAACTCTGATGTACCTAAAATTGTAACTCAAATGTGCCTATATCTATAACTATAATGTAACTCAAAGTATAACTCAGATGTACCTTAAATTGTAACTCAAATGTGCCTCTATCTATAACTATAATGTAACTCAAAGTATAACTCTGATGTACCTAAAAATGTAACTCAAATGTGTCTCTATCTATAACTATAATGTAACTCAAAGTATAACTCTGATGTACCTAAAATTGTAACTCAAATGTGCCTCTATCTATAACTATAATGTAACTCAAAGTATAACTCTGATGTACCTACAAATGTAACTCAAATGTGCCTCTATCTATAACTATAATGTAACTCAAAGTATAACTCTGATGTACCTAAAATGTAACTCAAATGTGCCTCTATCTATAACTATAATGTAACTCAAAGTATAACTCTGATGTACCTAAAAATGTAACTCAAATGTGCCTCTATCTATAACTATAATGTAACTCGAAGTATAACTCTGATGTACCTAAAATTGTAACTAATATGTGCCTAAATGTATAACTTAAGTATACCTGAATTTGTTCTCATTTAAAACCATAACTATTTTGTAACTTTTTTATAACTATTTTGTGCCTGATCTTGATTTCTTATACGAAATAAAGTGTTGATAGTTATATTTTAGTCATGACTATTTTGTACCTAATTACAGAGGCACAAAAAAGTCATAACTAAATGATGCAACTTTGGAACCGATTAGAAGTAGTGGTTCCAAAGTTGCATGACTTAGTTATGACTTTTTTGTAACTATTTAAGCCCTCAAAAGTCATGACTTTTTTGTAACTTTTTTTGGTATGGGAATCTACCGCTTTTCTACAAAATACATTAATTGTTTTGATAGATAGCCATTTTGGAAGCCATTGTGGTCCAAAAACCTTGTCAGGTTTGAAATAAGCACATGACTTGAGTCTGGGGCATACATACGCTTTTTTAAGTCAGTTGAATGATAAGTTTTTAAGCATGTGTTTTACATTAAAAGACGAAAAAAGCCACTTCCAGTGATTTCATTAGACATGTCAATATTATCCTCAACAAGGAGAAACGTTGAAAAATTGTGGGAGGTATTCCAAATGAGTCCCGAATGGTAAAAAGATGTAAACATTTCCTATTATAAATCTCCGTAAGAAATTTATTTTTGTTCCTGTGAACTTTTATGAGTGAAAAATGATAATGTGTCAATGAAGATAACTTGGATATTTTCTCTTTCATCAATTTCAATTGTATTTCTTTCACAGGTATGTGTATTTTGATTAAAAATCATAAAAAACTGATGGAAGCAATAACTAGACTATAGATAGACTATAGTTCATACTTCTCTTATTTGTACAATTTTGGTAACTTAACCTATTTTTACTGAACAATGGCAATTGTTAAAGTCTCTGCACACAAAGATTTTTTTCCTCCAAAATATAAAATAGCTTTATCAGTTTGATGGTAAATGCATGCAAACTTTTTTGGGGGCATGTGTTGATATTGCTAAATTTGTCAAGTCTTTTATATCTTAGTTGATATCCTTAATTACTAACAAGAATCTCTATTTGCATAAATACATTTGTAGTATATAAAACTATGTGCTTTAAAATATGCACAAAAAGGCCACGCGCAGTGCTATCTCTTTTGGGTTCTAAATCTACCTCTTTTTCACCACTGGAGGTTAGCATGTATGTAGAAGGTAGAAAACATTGTTAGCCCCAAACCTTCATAGAAAGTCCTTAAACATGCAAACATAGTTTCAGGAAAATATGAAATAAATGTGCAATTCATTTTCTTCAGAATTTTTTAATGACAACTTTTGTATGACATTAATTGAGAGAGAGAGAGAGAGAGAGAGAGAGAGAGAGAGAGAGAGAGAGAGAGAGAGAGAAAGAGAGAGAGAGAGATTGAAAAAAGCAGTTTATCATATGTATTATTGTGTGGACCCTGAGGTCCAGGCAGAAAATATAAAAGTGAAGTAAAACCAAATTGAGCTTGTGCACGATCTAGCTTGGTTCCTGTGCATGACTTTGGGTAGGTCAGGCTACATTTGAAATAAAAATCTACATGCATGTATATGTGATTGAGGGTTGAGATTTAATACAGTAGATAATAAAAAAAAATATATTTTCAATTGCAACAATAAACTGCATATGTAACAAACAGCAAAAAACTGAAAAACTTTGTAACAAAAAGAATTTAGGTCACATATGATTCAAAATCTGTTCAGATTTTCATCCCTGTCCAATCCTCTAAATATCTAGTCAGTTTTTTCTTATTTCAATTTTGAAAAAAAGGTTAACAATTAATAGAAAATTTTGTAAACTATATACAAAGCAATATGTACAAAAAATACAAAGCCCATTAATGTGTGGAGTGTTATTTCATGTATTTAGAATAAATTACTTAAACTTAAGGTACCTCACTACAGCTAGACTTTTACTTTTCAAGACACTACATCACAAGATGGTAATTAAATGTATTGTTATGGTATATTGTTTGTAGTAATACAGTTTGTTGAATATCATTATCATCATTGCTCAGTAGTTAAAGCATTCGGCTTGTGAACTGCAGATCATGAGTTGGAATCTCTCATGACTTTTGTTCATACTAGTATACTGAGTTAATTTTTTGAAAGTACAATTTTTTATCCAAAATTTACCTCCTATATGATTTTTACACTTTTTATCCATCATGCAATCTATCATAATCAAGTTTACATAATCAAGTAGTTTTGTGCTGATTTGAGAAATTATTTCAAAGTGTAGTGAGCCACATTATTAATAAAGGTAAAATACAAATTTTTTTTTCATTTTTTTTTATTGTTTAATTTTTTGTTTTAGCATTGATGCAGAGGGTGTTACTAACAGAATTTGTCATTTCGCCAATGATGCAGACAAAGATGCTAATTCGGTGATGAAGCTGAAAGTTTTTAATGACAAAGAGTACCTCTGTCTGTATGTAGTGAAGGATATACAGCCAGGGGAAGAGATTCAATACAATTATGGAGACAAAGAGAACCTTTGGTGGAGGAGCAAGGTAAAGTATATTAACTAACACCACTGACAAACTGAAATTATATATGTGTACTTGTATAATAGTAATTGATACATAATAAAAAAAGAAAAAAAAACATTGAAAGTTTTTGAAGACTGATGTTATTTAATGTTAATTGTTTTAACCTTATACCCAATGTTTAAGGTTCACCTTTTAGAATGTTTGCCGCCCTCATGTCTGTCTTTCTGTTTGTAGATTAAATTTATTTTAAATATACTGCATAGATAAATTTAATAATCTAAAAATGTGTAGATATGTTAAACAATATCTCAACATGTTTGAACTAAATTGAAATTCTGTGTTGATTGGCATGAGTGAGGGTTGAGGTATTTTATTTAGGAGTGAAAATTCTATCTTTTATCATCTGTATATAACTAGCAGGTTGATTTATTTCAAATGGACATCAGTTTGGTTCAAAAAACAGTATGATGTCAAATCGGAAAATTAGAAAAATTAATGATTATAGTGCTTAGAATATATTTTTATTTTGATTTACTCAACAGTAATTTCTAAGATGGCACATATCTTCTTTAAAAACTTTTCAGAATGTCTGCAGGTTTGGTAAATGTTATTTATAATTTCTGAAATAGTTTAAATAAATTTCATCTGATTTGGTTTATTTACATATTTTCTTTCATATCAATTTAACATATTGTCTGATTTTTTGTTTTCAAATTGCATATGTGCCTTATTTAACAGTCTTTGATTGTCCTTATATTTAGTTAATAGAATAAAAACTGATGATTAGTAATGAAATAGTAATGGCCCTATTCCTGAGTATAGGATATTTTTGGAAATTATGTTACACACCCATTCTGGCATTTAGAACTGGAATTTGTTTGAAACTTGCTGTTTTAATTGAAAGTATTTAATGTAATTGACAGAATTTGAGGATGATGACTGTGATGATATTGATGATGATCCATTTGATATCAGGAAGATTTCAGGTAAATAATATTTTAATGACAATTACTTTATGCAACTAAAATACTGCATTTGTACAAATAGGAAATGCTTAGGGCACATTATGAATTATTCATCGGATATTTCATGGAATGGCCTTTTAAACTGACAGGAAAGATCATTAAACAGCTAGTCTACATGTAGCTAGAATACTCACTATATATGTATAAAATTAATATAAGTGACTGAAAATCACTCGTTTGAAAACTTTTTGTTTCTTTTCATTTTATCGCCCTCGCTTGTAGGTTTGGTATTTCATAGTTGATGTTTGAGCAGCCTTAGATTCAATGAGAATATTTTTGAATATGAAGCAAATTAAAAGGTTACTGCTATAATTACAGGTATACTTTTCCCTATTTTCTTTTACTTTTGTGATAGATGTCAGCTCGGAGGAAGATTACATTTCAGATAGCTGTTCTGATTCTCTACAATCAGAGATCAAACAACAATTATGCTATAAGACAAAGAACTTCAAGGTAATAGGATACATATAATATTACATGTACATTGCTGAGCAAAACATTCAAAATGAGTATCATATTACCTGCGAATGTTTGATAAATGGTTTTAAGTTAAGTGTCCAGTCTTATTTAAGGAATAATCAACATTCTATACCCTCCTTAGTACAGAAAATACTTAGTATATAAAAGGACCAAGATACTCAAGAAAGAACAAAAAAATTCTTTGATGTAATAGTACATGTTCAGATATGAATTTGTGACTTAAACAGAGGAATATTGTATGCCAGCCCCAATGATATTACTAAGAATAATGTAAAGATGTTTGCGTAATATCTAAAATAAATATTGCAATTCAGAGGGGTAATAATGTATGCAAGTGTAGAATGGTGAAAATTACCGTGTATGCATTATAACTACCTAAGCTTGAAAATTCACATAATTATTTAATGTCATGGGGTGTTTTCTGTAGCAAGTGGATTTGGAGCAACGAGAAGAGAATGCTGGAGAGGTGTTAGATGGAGATGTTGAGGTAGGTTAAGGATGGATGTCTCCCTTATTCTGTTTCAAATATTTTGATATCAAATAAAAATAAATACAGTATTTAGTGGACACAAGTTAAAGTGTCTGCTTAATTAAGAGGGGTAACAGGAATGAACTATCTTACTCCTAAATAATAATATGTAATTAATCCTGTATCTCATATGTAGTCAGAAAATGCAAGTGTAGAATTGTGAAAATTACCCTGTTTACATTAAAACTACAGTACCGATCAGACCCAACCTAACACCAGAGTAAACCCCAACTAAACCCCAGGTTTACTTGGGGTTTACTGTGGGTTTACTTTTGGAAAATTTGTGTCCAGTTGGGGATTACTTTGGGTGCACTCAGTATTTACTTTGGGTTTATTTGCGTTTGCTTTTATGGTCCTCTTTAAACATTGAAATGTGAAGCAGACCCATCTTTTATCTAATTATCTTACTGCCTGTAATGCCCACCCTTTTGTATATTCCAAATGCAATGTAGCGTCTGTCTCAGGGGTCTATTTCTGACAGGGGTTACTCTCTAGTATACTTTGTGTTTACTCTGAGTTTACTTGGGGTTTACTCTGGGTCCCTTCTAGTAAACCTGAAGTAAAACCCGAAAGTAAACCCATGGTTGAGTATGGGTTTACTTTCTTTTAGATTGGGTCTGATTGGTACTGTACATAAGCTTGGTAATTCACCTAATGTTAACTCTCATGGGGTGTTTTTTGTAGCAAGTGGATTTGGAGCAACGAGAAGAGAATGCTGGAAAGGTGTTAGATGGAGATGTTGAGGTAAGTTAAGGATGAATGTCTCTCTGTTTTGTCTCAAAATATTTTAGTATTAATTAAATACCGGTATATAATTATACAGTATTTGATGGACACAAGTTAAGGTGTCTGCTTAAGAGGGTAATAGGATTTAATAATTTTACTCCTATAATAATTTCTGAAATAGATATTGCAATTCAGAGGGGGTGAAAATATATGCAAGTGTAGAATGGTGAAAATTACCGTGTATGCATTATAACTACCTAAGCTTGGAAAGTCACATAATTATTAACTCTCATAGGGTGTTTTTTGTAGCAAGTGGATTTGGAGCAACGAGAAGAGAATGCTGGAAAGGTGTTAGATGGAGATGTTGAGGTAAGTTAAGGATGAATGTCTCTCTGTTTTGTCTCAAAATATTTAAGTATTAATTAAATACCGGTATATAATTATACAGTATTTGGTGGACACAAGTTAAGGTGTCTGCATAAGAGGGTAATAGGATTTAATAAATTTACTCCTATAATAATTTCTGAAATAGATATTGCAATTCAGAGGGGGTGAAAATATATGCAAGTGTAGAATGGTGAAAATTACCGTGTATGCATTATAACTACCTAAGCTTGGAAAGTCACATAATTATTAACTCTCATGGGGTGTTTTTTGTAGCAAGTGGATTTGGAGCAACGAGAAGAGAATGCTGGAAAGGTGTTAGATGGAGATGTTGAGGTAAGTTAAGGATGAATGTCTCTCTGTTTTGTCTCAAAATATTTTAGTATTAATTAAATACCGGTATATAATTATACAGTATTTGGTGGACACAAGTTAAGGTGTCTGCTTAAGAGGGGTAATAGGATTAAATACTTTTACTCCTTTAATAAAAATATGCAATTAATCCCGTATCTCATGTAGTCAGAAAATGCAAGTGTAGAATGGTGAAAATTACCCTGAATACATTATAACTACTGTACAGTACAGATCAGACCCAACCTAACACAAGACTAAACACCAACTAATCCCCAGGTTTACTTTCGAGGTTTACTTGCGGTCTACTCCGGGTTTACTTTTGGAAATTTGACAGTGGTTACTCTCTTGTTTACTTTGGGTTTACTTTGGGTTCACTCTAGTAAACCCGAAGTAAACCCAGAGTGAAACTCGAAAGAAAACCCAGGGTTTAGTCTGGGTTTACTTTCTATTAGATTTGGTCTGATTGGTACTGTACCCAAGCTTGGTAATTCACATAATTATTAACTCTCATGGGGTGTTTTTTGAAGCAAGTGGTTTTGGAGCAACGAGAAGAGAATGCTGGAGAGGTGTTAGATGGAGATGTTGAGGTAGGTTAAGGATGAATGTCTCTCTTATTCTATCTCATATATTTGAATATGAACTATATATATATTTACAGATAGTATTTGGTGGACACAAGGTAAGCTGTCTGCTTAAGTTGGGTAATAAGATTTAATAATTTTACTCCTGTAATAAAAATATGCAATTAATCCTGTATCTCATATATGTAGTCAGAAAATGCAAGTGTAGAATTGTGAAAATTACCCTGTATACATTAAAACTACAGTACCGATCAGACCCAACCTAACACCAGAGTAAACTCCAACTAAACCCCAGGTTTACCTTCATGGTTAACTTTGGGTTTACTTCGGGTTTACTTTTGGAAATTTGTGTCCAGTTGCGGTTTACTTTGGGTGCACTCAGTATTTACTTTGGGTTTACCAGCGGTTTGCTTTTATGGGCTTCTTTAAACATTGAAATGTGAAGCAGACCAGTCTTTTATCTAATTATCTTACTGCCTGTAATGCCCACCCCTTGTATATTCCAAATATTGAAATGTGAAGCAGACCAGTCTTTTATCTAATTATCTTACTGCCTGTAATGCCCACCCCTTGTATATTCCAAATACACGTGTAGCGTCTGCCTTAGGAGTCTTTTGAAAGGGGTTACTCTCTAGTTTACTTTGGGTTTACTCTGGGTTTACTTTGGATCCACTCTAGTAAACCCAGAGTAAACCCTGAAAGTAAACCCATGGTTGAGTCTGGGTTTACTTTCTGTTAGATTGGTTGGTACTGTACACAGGTTTGGTAATTCACATAATTATTAACTTATGGGGTGTTTTTTGTAGCAAGTGGATTTGGAGCAACGAGAAGAGAATGCTGGAGAGGTGTTAGATGGAGATGTTGAGGTAGGTTAAGGATGGATGTCTCTCTTATTCTATATCAAATATTTTAATATGAACTATATAATTATATATACAGTATTTGGTGGACACAAGGTAAGCTGTCTGCTTAAGAGGGGTAATAGGATTTAATAAGTTTACACCTATAATAAAAATATGTAATTAATCCTGTATCTCATATGTAGTCAGAACATGTAGAAAAGGCCCATAGATATGTGATGAAATGACTGTCAGATTCACATGTTTGGTATGAATGCTAAGCCTACTATATTAAAAAACACATGCCAATATGTGCCAGAGATGGATAATTCATATAATATATGCTCATATATATATTTTATATATATATGTTTGGCTTTTATTTTGTTGACTTTTTATCTTTAATTGCATTCTCTTAATCAACAGTGAAAAAATGCTATGGATCTTTTGTAGCCATTAAATGAAAATGACGGCTATTCAAAGACTGAGGAGAATGATGATGCTGAGGTATGTTATTGGATGTATGGTTTTATGTTTAAAGTCAGAAGTGACTCGGTCTTCTAAATGATTTTGTCTTTACATTCTTATTATTGGTTGAATTAAAATGAACTCATGTCATTTTTGTATACAGGGAAATATTTGCTAATGGTTTTTATTGCCCCTCTTTATTGTCAGAGGAAGAATTTAAGACTGGGCAAATTCAAAAGACTTAAATTATTTCTCTTTAAACACAACTACATGTATGAGTGAATTCAGAGGGGTGAAAATGTATGCAAGTGTAGAATGGTGAAAATTACCCTGTATGCATTATAACTACCTAAGCTTGGAAAGTCAACAAACTATTAACTGTCATGGGGTGTTTTTTTTAGCAAGTGGATTTGGAGCAACGAGAAGAGAATGCTGGAGAGGTGTTAGATGGAGGTGTTGAGGTAAGTTAAGGATGAATGTCTCTCTTATTCTGTTTAAAATATTTTAATATTAATTATAATTATACAGTATTTGGTGGACACAAGTTAAAGTGTCTGCTTAATTAAGAGGGGTAACAGGAATGAACTATCTTACTCCTAAATAATAATATGTAATTAATCCTGTATCTCATATGTAGTCAGAAAATGCAAGTGTAGAATTGTGAAAATTACCCTGTTTACATTAAAACTACAGTACCGATCAGACCCAACCTAACACCAGAGTAAACCCCAACTAAACCCCAGGTTTACTTGGGGTTTACTGTGGGTTTACTTTTGGAAAATTTGTGTCCAGTTGGGGATTACTTTGGGTGCACTCAGTATTTACTTTGGGTTTATTTGCGTTTGCTTTTATGGTCCTCTTTAAACATTGAAATGTGAAGCAGACCCATCTTTTATCTAATTATCTTACTGCCTGTAATGCCCACCCTTTTGTATATTCCAAATGCAATGTAGCGTCTGTCTCAGGGGTCTATTTCTGACAGGGGTTACTCTCTAGTATACTTTGTGTTTACTCTGAGTTTACTTGGGGTTTACTCTGGGTCCCTTCTAGTAAACCTGAAGTAAAACCCGAAAGTAAACCCATGGTTGAGTATGGGTTTACTTTCTTTTAGATTGGGTCTGATTGGTACTGTACATAAGCTTGGTAATTCACCTAATGTTAACTCTCATGGGGTGTTTTTTGTAGCAAGTGGATTTGGAGCAACGAGAAGAGAATGCTGGAAAGGTGTTAGATGGAGATGTTGAGGTAAGTTAAGGATGAATGTCTCTCTGTTTTGTCTCAAAATATTTTAGTATTAATTAAATACCGGTATATAATTATACAGTATTTGATGGACACAAGTTAAGGTGTCTGCTTAAGAGGGTAATAGGATTTAATAATTTTACTCCTATAATAATTTCTGAAATAGATATTGCAATTCAGAGGGGGTGAAAATATATGCAAGTGTAGAATGGTGAAAATTACCGTGTATGCATTATAACTACCTAAGCTTGGAAGGTCACATAATTATTAACTCTCATAGGGTGTTTTTTGTAGCAAGTGGATTTGGAGCAACGAGAAGAGAATGCTGGAAAGGTGTTAGATGGAGATGTTGAGGTAAGTTAAGGATGAATGTCTCTCTGTTTTGTCTCAAAATATTTAAGTATTAATTAAATACCGGTATATAATTATACAGTATTTGGTGGACACAAGTTAAGGTGTCTGCATAAGAGGGTAATAGGATTTAATAAATTTACTCCTATAATAATTTCTGAAATAGATATTGCAATTCAGAGGGGGTGAAAATATATGCAAGTGTAGAATGGTGAAAATTACCGTGTATGCATTATAACTACCTAAGCTTGGAAAGTCACATAATTATTAACTCTCATGGGGTGTTTTTTGTAGCAAGTGGATTTGGAGCAACGAGAAGAGAATGCTGGAAAGGTGTTAGATGGAGATGTTGAGGTAAGTTAAGGATGAATGTCTCTCTGTTTTGTCTCAAAATATTTTAGTATTAATTAAATACCGGTATATAATTATACAGTATTTGGTGGACACAAGTTAAGGTGTCTGCTTAAGAGGGGTAATAGGATTAAATACTTTTACTCCTTTAATAAAAATATGCAATTAATCCCGTATCTCATGTAGTCAGAAAATGCAAGTGTAGAATGGTGAAAATTACCCTGAATACATTATAACTACTGTACAGTACAGATCAGACCCAACCTAACACAAGACTAAACACCAACTAATCCCCAGGTTTACTTTCGAGGTTTACTTGCGGTCTACTCCGGGTTTACTTTTGGAAATTTGACAGTGGTTACTCTCTTGTTTACTTTGGGTTTACTTTGGGTTCACTCTAGTAAACCCGAAGTAAACCCAGAGTGAAACTCGAAAGAAAACCCAGGGTTTAGTCTGGGTTTACTTTCTATTAGATTTGGTCTGATTGGTACTGTACCCAAGCTTGGTAATTCACATAATTATTAACTCTCATGGGGTGTTTTTTGAAGCAAGTGGTTTTGGAGCAACGAGAAGAGAATGCTGGAGAGGTGTTAGATGGAGATGTTGAGGTAGGTTAAGGATGAATGTCTCTCTTATTCTATCTCATATATTTGAATATGAACTATATATATATTTACAGATAGTATTTGGTGGACACAAGGTAAGCTGTCTGCTTAAGTTGGGTAATAAGATTTAATAATTTTACTCCTGTAATAAAAATATGCAATTAATCCTGTATCTCATATATGTAGTCAGAAAATGCAAGTGTAGAATTGTGAAAATTACCCTGTATACATTAAAACTACAGTACCGATCAGACCCAACCTAACACCAGAGTAAACTCCAACTAAACCCCAGGTTTACCTTCATGGTTAACTTTGGGTTTACTTCGGGTTTACTTTTGGAAATTTGTGTCCAGTTGCGGTTTACTTTGGGTGCACTCAGTATTTACTTTGGGTTTACCAGCGGTTTGCTTTTATGGGCTTCTTTAAACATTGAAATGTGAAGCAGACCAGTCTTTTATCTAATTATCTTACTGCCTGTAATGCCCACCCCTTGTATATTCCAAATATTGAAATGTGAAGCAGACCAGTCTTTTATCTAATTATCTTACTGCCTGTAATGCCCACCCCTTGTATATTCCAAATACACGTGTAGCGTCTGCCTTAGGAGTCTTTTGAAAGGGGTTACTCTCTAGTTTACTTTGGGTTTACTCTGGGTTTACTTTGGATCCACTCTAGTAAACCCAGAGTAAACCCTGAAAGTAAACCCATGGTTGAGTCTGGGTTTACTTTCTGTTAGATTGGTTGGTACTGTACACAGGTTTGGTAATTCACATAATTATTAACTTATGGGGTGTTTTTTGTAGCAAGTGGATTTGGAGCAACGAGAAGAGAATGCTGGAGAGGTGTTAGATGGAGATGTTGAGGTAGGTTAAGGATGGATGTCTCTCTTATTCTATATCAAATATTTTAATATGAACTATATAATTATATATACAGTATTTGGTGGACACAAGGTAAGCTGTCTGCTTAAGAGGGGTAATAGGATTTAATAAGTTTACACCTATAATAAAAATATGTAATTAATCCTGTATCTCATATGTAGTCAGAACATGTAGAAAAGGCCCATAGATATGTGATGAAATGACTGTCAGATTCACATGTTTGGTATGAATGCTAAGCCTACTATATTAAAAAACACATGCCAATATGTGCCAGAGATGGATAATTCATATAATATATGCTCATATATATATTTTATATATATATGTTTGGCTTTTATTTTGTTGACTTTTTATCTTTAATTGCATTCTCTTAATCAACAGTGAAAAAATGCTATGGATCTTTTGTAGCCATTAAATGAAAATGACGGCTATTCAAAGACTGAGGAGAATGATGATGCTGAGGTATGTTATTGGATGTATGGTTTTATGTTTAAAGTCAGAAGTGACTCGGTCTTCTAAATGATTTTGTCTTTACATTCTTATTATTGGTTGAATTAAAATGAACTCATGTCATTTTTGTATACAGGGAAATATTTGCTAATGGTTTTATTGCCCCTCTTTATTGTCAGAGGAAGAATTTAAGACTGGGCAAATTCAAAAGACTTAAATTATTTCTCTTTAAACACAACTACATGTATGAGTGAATTCAGAGGGGTGAAAATGTATGCAAGTGTAGAATGGTGAAAATTACCCTGTATGCATTATAACTACCTAAGCTTGGAAAGTCAACAAACTATTAACTGTCATGGGGTGTTTTTTTTAGCAAGTGGATTTGGAGCAACGAGAAGAGAATGCTGGAGAGGTGTTAGATGGAGGTGTTGAGGTAAGTTAAGGATGAATGTCTCTCTTATTCTGTTTAAAATATTTTAATATTAATTATAATTATACAGTATTTGGTGGACACAAGTTAAAGTGTCTGCTTAATTAAGAGGGGTAACAGGAATGAACTATCTTACTCCTAAATAATAATATGTAATTAATCCTGTATCTCATATGTAGTCAGAAAATGCAAGTGTAGAATTGTGAAAATTACCCTGTTTACATTAAAACTACAGTACCGATCAGACCCAACCTAACACCAGAGTAAACCCCAACTAAACCCCAGGTTTACTTGGGGTTTACTGTGGGTTTACTTTTGGAAAATTTGTGTCCAGTTGGGGATTACTTTGGGTGCACTCAGTATTTACTTTGGGTTTATTTGCGTTTGCTTTTATGGTCCTCTTTAAACATTGAAATGTGAAGCAGACCCATCTTTTATCTAATTATCTTACTGCCTGTAATGCCCACCCTTTTGTATATTCCAAATGCAATGTAGCGTCTGTCTCAGGGGTCTATTTCTGACAGGGGTTACTCTCTAGTATACTTTGTGTTTACTCTGAGTTTACTTGGGGTTTACTCTGGGTCCCTTCTAGTAAACCTGAAGTAAAACCCGAAAGTAAACCCATGGTTGAGTATGGGTTTACTTTCTTTTAGATTGGGTCTGATTGGTACTGTACATAAGCTTGGTAATTCACCTAATGTTAACTCTCATGGGGTGTTTTTTGTAGCAAGTGGATTTGGAGCAACGAGAAGAGAATGCTGGAAAGGTGTTAGATGGAGATGTTGAGGTAAGTTAAGGATGAATGTCTCTCTGTTTTGTCTCAAAATATTTTAGCATTAATTAAATACCGGTATATAATTATACAGTATTTGATGGACACAAGTTAAGGTGTCTGCTTAAGAGGGTAATAGGATTTAATAATTTTACTCCTATAATAATTTCTGAAATAGATATTGCAATTCAGAGGGGGTGAAAATATATGCAAGTGTAGAATGGTGAAAATTACCGTGTATGCATTATAACTACCTAAGCTTGGAAAGTCACATAATTATTAACTCTCATAGGGTGTTTTTTGTAGCAAGTGGATTTGGAGCAACGAGAAGAGAATGCTGGAAAGGTGTTAGATGGAGATGTTGAGGTAAGTTAAGGATGAATGTCTCTCTGTTTTGTCTCAAAATATTTAAGTATTAATTAAATACCGGTATATAATTATACAGTATTTGGTGGACACAAGTTAAGGTGTCTGCATAAGAGGGTAATAGGATTTAATAAATTTACTCCTATAATAATTTCTGAAATAGATATTGCAATTCAGAGGGGGTGAAAATATATGCAAGTGTAGAATGGTGAAAATTACCGTGTATGCATTATAACTACCTAAGCTTGGAAAGTCACATAATTATTAACTCTCATGGGGTGTTTTTTGTAGCAAGTGGATTTGGAGCAACGAGAAGAGAATGCTGGAAAGGTGTTAGATGGAGATGTTGAGGTAAGTTAAGGATGAATGTCTCTCTGTTTTGTCTCAAAATATTTTAGTATTAATTAAATACCGGTATATAATTATACAGTATTTGGTGGACACAAGTTAAGGTGTCTGCTTAAGAGGGGTAATAGGATTAAATACTTTTACTCCTTTAATAAAAATATGCAATTAATCCCGTATCTCATGTAGTCAGAAAATGCAAGTGTAGAATGGTGAAAATTACCCTGAATACATTATAACTACTGTACAGTACAGATCAGACCCAACCTAACACAAGACTAAACACCAACTAATCCCCAGGTTTACTTTCGAGGTTTACTTGCGGTCTACTCCGGGTTTACTTTTGGAAATTTGACAGTGGTTACTCTCTTGTTTACTTTGGGTTTACTTTGGGTTCACTCTAGTAAACCCGAAGTAAACCCAGAGTGAAACTCGAAAGAAAACCCAGGGTTTAGTCTGGGTTTACTTTCTATTAGATTTGGTCTGATTGGTACTGTACCCAAGCTTGGTAATTCACATAATTATTAACTCTCATGGGGTGTTTTTTGAAGCAAGTGGTTTTGGAGCAACGAGAAGAGAATGCTGGAGAGGTGTTAGATGGAGATGTTGAGGTAGGTTAAGGATGAATGTCTCTCTTATTCTATCTCATATATTTGAATATGAACTATATATATATTTACAGATAGTATTTGGTGGACACAAGGTAAGCTGTCTGCTTAAGTTGGGTAATAAGATTTAATAATTTTACTCCTGTAATAAAAATATGCAATTAATCCTGTATCTCATATATGTAGTCAGAAAATGCAAGTGTAGAATTGTGAAAATTACCCTGTATACATTAAAACTACAGTACCGATCAGACCCAACCTAACACCAGAGTAAACTCCAACTAAACCCCAGGTTTACCTTCATGGTTAACTTTGGGTTTACTTCGGGTTTACTTTTGGAAATTTGTGTCCAGTTGCGGTTTACTTTGGGTGCACTCAGTATTTACTTTGGGTTTACCAGCGGTTTGCTTTTATGGGCTTCTTTAAACATTGAAATGTGAAGCAGACCAGTCTTTTATCTAATTATCTTACTGCCTGTAATGCCCACCCCTTGTATATTCCAAATATTGAAATGTGAAGCAGACCAGTCTTTTATCTAATTATCTTACTGCCTGTAATGCCCACCCCTTGTATATTCCAAATACACGTGTAGCGTCTGCCTTAGGAGTCTTTTGAAAGGGGTTACTCTCTAGTTTACTTTGGGTTTACTCTGGGTTTACTTTGGATCCACTCTAGTAAACCCAGAGTAAACCCTGAAAGTAAACCCATGGTTGAGTCTGGGTTTACTTTCTGTTAGATTGGTTGGTACTGTACACAGGTTTGGTAATTCACATAATTATTAACTTATGGGGTGTTTTTTGTAGCAAGTGGATTTGGAGCAACGAGAAGAGAATGCTGGAGAGGTGTTAGATGGAGATGTTGAGGTAGGTTAAGGATGGATGTCTCTCTTATTCTATATCAAATATTTTAATATGAACTATATAATTATATATACAGTATTTGGTGGACACAAGGTAAGCTGTCTGCTTAAGAGGGGTAATAGGATTTAATAAGTTTACACCTATAATAAAAATATGTAATTAATCCTGTATCTCATATGTAGTCAGAACATGTAGAAAAGGCCCATAGATATGTGATGAAATGACTGTCAGATTCACATGTTTGGTATGAATGCTAAGCCTACTATATTAAAAAACACATGCCAATATGTGCCAGAGATGGATAATTCATATAATATATGCTCATATATATATTTTATATATATATGTTTGGCTTTTATTTTGTTGACTTTTTATCTTTAATTGCATTCTCTTAATCAACAGTGAAAAAATGCTATGGATCTTTTGTAGCCATTAAATGAAAATGACGGCTATTCAAAGACTGAGGAGAATGATGATGCTGAGGTATGTTATTGGATGTATGGTTTTATGTTTAAAGTCAGAAGTGACTCGGTCTTCTAAATGATTTTGTCTTTACATTCTTATTATTGGTTGAATTAAAATGAACTCATGTCATTTTTGTATACAGGGAAATATTTGCTAATGGTTTTTATTGCCCCTCTTTATTGTCAGAGGAAGAATTTAAGACTGGGCAAATTCAAAAGACTTAAATTATTTCTCTTTAAACACAACTACATGTATGAGTGAATTCAGAGGGGTGAAAATGTATGCAAGTGTAGAATGGTGAAAATTACCCTGTATGCATTATAACTACCTAAGCTTGGAAAGTCAACAAACTATTAACTGTCATGGGGTGTTTTTTTTAGCAAGTGGATTTGGAGCAACAAGAAGAGAATGCTGGAGAGGTGTTAGATGGAGGTGTTGAGGTAAGTTAAGGATGAATGTCTCTCTTATTCTGTTTAAAATATTTTAATATTAATTATAATTATACAGTATTTGGTGGACACAAGTTAAGGTGTCTGCTTAAGAGGGGTAACAGGAATCTACTATCTTACTCCTAAATAATAATATGTAATTAATCCTGTATCTCATATGTCGTCAGAAAATGCAAGTGTAGAATTGTGAAAATTACGCCTGTATACATTAAAACTACAGCTGCTTAAGAGGGGTAATAGGATTTAATTATTTTATTCCTATAATAATAATATCAAAGGTAAAGGCCAGAAATTTTTACTTTTTTATATAGTTTGTAACACTTTTGTTACCGGGTAATATCTCAAAAAGCATTTTGCGCTTTTGCAATGAATTTAGATATTATAACTACTTCATTCTAATGTAAAGTCATGTACATATAGATTAATTTCAACTTTAAAATCACTTTCTTTATCCTGATCTTTACGTTTAGCAGATATTTTTGATTTAATTGTAAAAAATCAGCGCTTTAGGTTAAAATTTATAGTTTTATAAATTTTCTTTGTTCTAGAGATTAGAAGATTCAGCATTAAAAAGTACCCAAGACAAATCAGAAAAAGGAAGTATGTAGTAGGATGTTGATTTTATGAAGAAAAAAACCTTAAGATTAACAAACATCCTTACAGTGAAGGATCCGTTATACAATTTAGAGACATTTTCATCTTTTAGTTTGCTTGCATCAATCATATGTATTCTATTCTTTCAGAGACCAGGTCGAATGTGTGTCTTTTGCAATAAAATAATTGAAGGAGGAAAGTTGAAAAGGCATATAACAAGTCACAAAAAAAACACACGAGGAAATTGCAGCCATCCTTAAAAAAACAGTTGAAGAGCAAAGTAAATGGTTTGAAGAAAAACGTCATGAGGGAATATACAAATACAACATGCACCATTTGGATGATAGTGATGCCAAATTAATGAGGGAGAGGAAACCAAAAACACCAGATGAGCTTCGAATGTGCTTGGAATGTAAAAAGTTCTTCTCTAACAGAACCTTTTATAAACACAAAGAAACTTGTAGCAGTGAAGCTCAGCCAGTTAAAACTAAAACACTAAGGCCTCTCGACCTTCACTATAATGAAGAATTTGTTTTGAATATCCTGAATAAATTTCGAGATGGTTCTGTTGGAAATTTCATTAGAGAGTCCAAGATTGTTCAAACCATTGGATATAAACATTATCTTGCTAGACGATCAGAATCAAGCAAAACAACTGAGGTTAGAAGAGAAGTCATGATGGAAATGAGAGAACTCAGCAGACTGTTCTTTTGTTTCAAGTCCATTGCGGAAGAAGAGCTTTCTTTTGAAGACATGTATGAAAGAAATCATCTGTCAACTCTAAAGGAAGCTTTCTCAACTTTATGCACAGGAGAAGAAGGAGAAAAGTATGGTCTGAAAATGAACTTGAACAGCATTTTCCAAAGAAGCATAAAGATTCTTGTGGGATATTATTCAGAAACACAGCTTGACTCCAAAGTTAAGGAATTGGAAAGGTTCAGAAAAGCATACAATTTCAACCTTCCTGATATTGTTGGTAAAGCCAGATATCACACAGAGAAGAACTCTTTACAGAAGGCAAGGCTCCCCAAGAGCCTGCCACTGGAAGATGACATGAGGAAATTGAAACAATTTCTCATTCAAGAAATAAATGACACTGTGGGAAACTTTTCAGTTAATCGGTACACATGGCTTCGTTCATTAGTAGTCGCCCGATTAACTCTATATAATGCCAGACGAGGAGAAGAAGGTTCAAGGCTACTGCTTGAGGAATGGTATGATGCCATAAATTCCACCTGGATTCCTCAGGAAGCAGTTGAAAGTGTTAAAGATGATGCAGAAAAGTACCTCATCGGCCAATATAAACTAGCGTACATGGCTGGGAAGGGGAGAAAGTGTGTTCCAGTTCTGATTCCGAATGATTTGATAGGGCCAATTGAACTGCTAATATCACACAGGCAGAATTTTGGGATTGCAGAGATTAATAATTTTTTGTTTGCAACAAAAAGTTCAAGTTCACATTGCTCTGGATGGCATGCAGTATTTACTGTGTGTGAAGCAGTTGGTGTATCCTCAGTCACAGCAACAAAAAATAGGCACAGAGTGTCAACAGTTTATGCTAGCTTAGAAATGTCGGAAAATGACAGAAAAATATTCTATGACCATCTAGGTCATAATGAGACCATAAATAAGGACAACTATCAGTGTCCTCCGGGGGTGACTGAGGTCCTGCATATGGGGAAGTTTTTGAGCTCGCTAGAAGGTAAAAACATACTTTATACAAAAGTCAATTTTTTGCATCTTTGAGTAGCATTGCTATGCTTGGTTTATTAATTTCAGTAAATGTAAATGGTATTGCTTTTCTTTTTCAGATGGCTTACCAGTAGCGGCAACAGAAAGCCATGAGAAGAAGACAAAGACAAAAGGTAAAAATAGCCAGGATTTTAAAAATATTTTACATGCTTTATTATTTGTTAATTTTAAAATTGGTAAACAAAATGTGACATTTGCATTTTAAGAAATATATTGATATTAATTCTCTTGATTGAAATTTAACAGATACTAGGACACAAAGTGCAGAAATTGTTAGTGAAGAAAAGAAGCAAAGAAAAGGTTAGTCTGTCATATACACTTTGCATGAATCACACCACCAGAGAGAACCTCTTTTTTAGCTCACTGAGACGAAGTCTGGAGGAGCTTATGCCATAACCCCGGTTTCTGCGTCGCCATGCGGATATGGTTTAAGTTTTTGTTGCAGGTCCTGTATCTTAGTTATTATTGATTGTGCATCTTGACCTACTTATGGACTTAAGACTTGTATGCTAAATCTGGGCCATGAATTTCAGATGCTGGAGGAGGTATTTGGAGCAGGTTAAAGTTTTTGGAGCAGGTGCCCTTTGATGACTATATTATCCTTGTTAATACTTGTCTTAATTTCACTAAACTTGTATGAATGGTGCATCTAATGATACTCATGCACTGGACAGGCTTGAATGCAAAAGTTTTGGATGCTGAATGAGGTTAATGTTTTTAAAGATGGTTAAAGTTTTTGGAGCAGGTGCTCTTATACCTTGTATCAAACGAAATAATACTATGTTGTATCATATCATATTTTATTATACAATATAATATGATATTTCATACAACAATATCATATGATACTATATACACGTATAGAGGTGTTGGGGCATATGTTAGCGTCCACCAATTTGGACACATTATATATAATTAGCTCCTGGTTTGAGTCCGGTCTGTCACTGTCACGGTAACATTGTAACCTTGGGCAAGTTACTTAACTCTACTAGTGCACTCGCTCCGCCTAGGGGTTAAAATGGGTACCTGGCACATGCGACGAGCTTGATACAATATCATATAATAGGATCCAATATGTTAAAAAAGGATACAATATCGTTTAATAGAATACAAGATTATATCTTGATACAATGTCATATTATGATACAATATTATATTGTATCATGATATTATACAGTACTATATTGTTCCATATGATATATAATTAGACACTTTATTGTATGGTATCATAGGATACAATATTGTATTGTAGTGTATTGGTAAATATTGTATCATACAATACAGTAGAAAATTTACATGATATATGGTAAATATACAATTTTGTATCATATGATTTTATATGATATTGTATCAAACCACACTTTAGTATTCATTATTTTATTAATCATCATCAACTTTGATTTTCATAAAACAATAAAGATAGTTTCATGTGGGTGATGCCTCGTCTCGGTGAGCTTTGTAATCTATAATTATCTATGTCTATATTTTGTTAAAAAAGTGATGTTGATTAATCTAAGTCTATCAAATTAAAGTTATATTTCATTATAATTTTTTATTTGACCACTAAAATTATTTAATTAATTTTGATGAGGTATATACCATAAACATGTTTTGCAGAATCTGTAACATCTGATACACCAGCAATTGCATTACTTGATTTAACAATTGATTAGATGTTTGTGCATATTTCTGGTCTAGATTTAATATGCTTGTAATATCCTTTATTTCTACAAATAAACCAATATACTGATCTAATGTTCTCCAAATCTCATCAAAATGAAACTCCCTACAAATCAGCATGAGTTTTATGTGTAACTTGTGCATATCAATCATTACTATTAAAGTAAAAACAAAGAAAACGCTGAGTTTTTAAAAGACCTTTCCTAATTTTTTTTTGATTTTCCATAGACTATCCAGTACTTAAATTTATCTCATATCTCATCTCATATCGCTGGACTGAAGAAAACACTACAGCAATTATAAAAGATTTTAAGGAATGTTGTTGGAAAGGGAAACAGTCTACCAAGTTCGTATTTTTTCTTCTTTCCATGCTTCAGTGATAAAATTCTTTGACAAAAGCAATTTTTCTGTAAGTTTATGTACTCTACAACTTTCAGTTGAGACCTTTATTAGTACATATAATATACATACAGGTATGCACACAGGAAATTTTGCATAGTGACAGTGACTAATTTTTTTTTTTACATTACACACACTTTACATGTGTTATAGAATTAAATATTACTTAAGAAATGAACTCAACGTCTACCCAAGTTATACGAGTATAAAAAGCTTAAAAAGCGTAAATTGTCCAACCCAACTTATACCCGTACAACTTGGGTAGACATTGAGTTCATTACTTAAAATTTAATTTTCTGTATTTCCCTGTACAAATTGAGTGCTTTTCACTTTTAAAATTGATCATAATCTGTTCAAAATTCAAATGTAACGTCGACGTCAAGCAGAGAAGTACGTTTTTGACGGTGGTGCATTGTGACGTGCCTTGTTACGTACCAACCATATTTAACTACATTTTCCTATCCAATCAAATACCAGAATTAAATTGTATGTAGAATTACTAGTATCCTTACATGATACAATGCGTTTTAAATTTCATAAAGTTATATTTCTTTTCCCTTTTCAGGTAAAACATGTCTGAAGGATTACTTGAGCAGATCTACATCCCTTTCTTGCACAGTTCTTCAGCTCAGAACAAAGATCATGAATGTGCAGAACAAGAGAAAAAAGAATCATTCCAATCGACTAAAAAAACTTTCTTTTTAGATTTTTTATACCAAAACTTTCAATCAAATACCTTTGTTTACTTCTTTCTAGCTAACCTGAGCTGAAAGCACAAGTGAGCTTTTCAGATCACATTTTGTATGGTGTCTGTCCGTCTGTCTGTAAACTTTCATATTCTCAACTTCTTCTCTAGAACCACTGGGCTAATTTCAACCAAACTGGGCACAAAGCATCCTTGTGTAAATGGCTTTCAAATATATTCAAATGAAGGACTAAGTCCCATTTAAAAGGGAAATGATTTAAATAGGATCTCTCATGATTTGCGATGGTATATGATTTTTATCCAACAAGTTGTGTGTTTTCTATCCCCAAGCCTTGGCGAGGGGATAGAAAACGCACAACGCACACTTCTTTGATTGTGTTTTAGAAATATTACATAGTTGTTTTGGCAAAGACTAAAAAACCAAGCCTCTGGAGTGCATTGATTCAACTGGTGGTTTTTTTATTGACATAGAACATAATATATTAAGGAAAAACTAGTGTGGTGTTAAACATTTATCAATTATTAGGAGAATGTTGTGCATTTACCTGGGTTCAATTTATTCATGTACCAATGATTAGAACTAATGTTAATGAATATGCATAGTTGTTAATATAAATGTTTTCATGTTTACATGAAATAGTTAAGAATTTACTGTTAATTAGAATATAATGAACTCCTAAAATTAATTTAAACAGATCAAACTAACTAAATTAAATAGATTTGTACAACCAGACAAAGTATAAAGTTTTTCTTTTTTTTTTAAAACTCTGTAGTCCGTTGGAGTTAAAACTGTAGCTTTTAAATTTTAATACATTTAATCTAAATATATAATTCTTATATATTGTACAATAATGGAAGTAATAATGAATGAGATTTATTTTAGTTATTGCGTATTTTATCAACATGTATATAATTATGATATATGTATTTATATCATTGGTTCTGAATCAGTTGTTTCAGTCACTGTGTTGATCTGTTCACAACATAAGTGTATATCAAATCAAAATACAATATCATGCAGTAATTTTCATATCCAGAACAAATTAAAAGGAGATATCATGTGATTTTGTAATACTAGTACATTTTTAATGTTCTCATCTTTATATTTCTGATAATCAACGTTTTAATATTAAAAATATTAAAACTTGGAATCGCTTTTCTTGTCATTCATCAGAGGTTTGTTATTACATGTACCAGTATACAATTTAAACAAAAGAGTTATTTCCTTTAAAAAAATAGTAATGATGTTTTGATGTCGTCATTAAGTTTTAATGAGTCAAATATTAATGTGTTAATTAAGATATGAATAAAAATTTTACCTATGACAATATAAAATATAACTTTTCAAACAGATTTGGTGGCACAACCGCACAACATACACTTAAAATGTGTTAAGACATGAAGGTTGAATATGATAAAAACAAATATCTTTAGAAAATCAAATACGACATTACTTTAAAAAAAATATACAATAAAGGTAGGAACTAGGTTACCAAAAATTAATGTTTTTAGAATGATTGCTTTTGTATTTTAATTGACACTGTTGAATGCATATTGAAATTATTACTTTTTATTGTCTGCCTGATAGGCATTTCAAATATTAATATATGTCTACCTTAGATTGTATTTATATAATGTCAGCCTAAAGTCTACTGCATGGTTTTGGAAAATTAGGTAGACCTCTTAAAATGTATATCTCTTTGGATGCAATATATCTCAACAACAGTCTACCAATGAACATACTTTTGTGTTTTAATAGCTTGTTGAGATGGACAATGAATAATATTGAGATATGACAAACATTATATATGTCTGCCTATGTATGGTTTTTCAGCCATGTCCGCCTATTGCTGAAAGCAGATATATATATATATATATATATATATATATATATATATATATATATATATATATATATATATGTTTTACAGATTATGTGGACATCAAGTATTTGAGAATAACCTTTAGGCAGACATCAAATTAAGGCAGACAAAAACGTGTCTGCCTGATTTTAAGAGCAATAATTAACGTTGCGATCATTATTAATTAACTTTGTTTACTATTTTTATGCAATAACTAAACACAATTAATTCATGGAAAGACTTTTTGTGTTTATTGTTTATAAAAGATCAGAATGAAACATCATTTAAAATGTTGAATGTATATTTTTACAAATACGCAGCATACCCTTTAGGTGGACAATGTTCAACTTGATAAAAAACATACATTTTAAGAGTATGTTTCATGTTTTTAAACATTTTTTATCATTTACGATCATGTTTTATCAAATTCCATGCTTTTTTCCGAAAAAAAATTTATGATAAAAAAATCGATATATTTGCCACCGTGCCAAGTCTTAATTTGAAATATGTTTTCTGTCCGAAAATGAGCCTCGGTTTTTTTCGATGGGTTGCGAAGGATTCCGAACAAACATGGCTGCTTTAAGTTACGGCAAGAGATGCGTAAGTTGGATCAAGCTTATATAGACTAGCTTTTTAAGTTTTCATCCTGTTTTCTTGCTATTTTACTTTTAATCATTAAAATTCTTTTGTTGTCACACTCTGTTCATGAAATATATGACGACAAAAAAATATCAAACATGTTGAATTGAGGAAAAAATTTCAAGGACTTGACAAAGTTAAACAATAATACATCAAAACTGATTACTAAATAATTAAATTAAAACAAAATATTTCCGTTTTAAGTAAAGAGAGAACTCATTCTATGAGATGCATGCATTTCAAGACAGTAGGTTTTACATGATACATAATATGACGTCATGGTTGATTTTGCGTCACAACAAAAAAGATTTATTGTGAAATTAGCTAATCTAGTGTTAGTTAAAGAGTTAAACTCATGTTCATATTAATTCTATGCATAATATGTATACGTTTTCAGCTAAAAGCAGTCCTAGAAAACGATATAAAGAAAAAGGTAGGAACATTTATTAATGTAAACATGCATACCCTACTGTATATAACCTGATACCTACAGCGATGTTGACCATGTTGTCTCACTACTGTAATGTCGCAAGGGGTTGCTTGTTAAATATTAGATTGTTACCTAAATCGTATTTAAAATAATGTATTGATAATTTGGGTGAAGAGGTGGGGGGTTATTTAGGAACTCTTCTGTTTCTTGGGGTAATAATTTCCGGTTCACAGAATTAATAGTTGAACATCGTCTGGGTAAATATCTTGTAATTTCTAGCATTTTATCTTGAATTTCAATGACATAACTTGAAAATTTGTTGTATATGGCCTATATGCATTATGTAGTAGGAATTTTGAAGATTTTTGGTGGTTCGGTGTGTAGTAAATAAACGAGGCCAGTATGTGGTCAGTAATAATATCAGACATTACTTGTATCATTTCTTTTATCACTTCCAACAAATAAGTTATGTAAAATAGTGTCAAGTAATGTGTTGTACATTTTATGGGTAGTCTTTTTGGTATTATTACAATCGGGTTCGTTATTAGGTTTGAGCTGTTCAATATTAGCTCTCTCGGATTCAGAGTACAGAAGACGGTAAGTAATGATATTGTGCTTCTACCAGCGAATACTGAATGGATTTGGCGAAATTACACGAGATAAATTAAAGAGTATTATTTTCCCCCACTTTGTATTTAATTTCAATATCAACTGCATAGTTTGAATTTCCTCTGTTCTTTTATCTCTTATTATAATATAGGCCTAGTATAACATCTCAAATATTGTCATTAAACTAAACAGTGGACAATCACAAAGAAAATATGTTACATTCAATTACAGTAAAATTAAGTCTGTTTTCAATCTAGAGTAGAATGTATAATTTGAATTTCCTCTTTCTTTATCTCTTGTTTAAAAAAAAGATAAAGCTTTCATAAAATATTACAAATCGGTAGGGGATGTGTATTGTTTATGCAGTACTCTCAGAATGCTTTTTCAACTTTTAGATACATTTGGGCTTGTATAACTAATCACACACCAGTTTCCCAGTGAAATGTTGACAATCTTCAACCCAAAATTTTACATGAACTGGTATTTAGTCTGACAAGACTGACTTGAAAATAATAAACAAATACATATTAATAATGTATATTAAAACTCACTAATATATTGCTTAAAGTAAAATTGTTCCCATGTTTTGATAATACATGTATTAATGAAAAACAGTGACTTGTGAACATGTTGAACCCAGCTGTTATCTTGCAAGATTTCAAACATGCACGAAATCAAAACAAAGTTTGACAGTTTGATAAAATAAGTTCCATACTCTGTTGATGGGATGCAAGAACCATTAAAAAGCAATATTAGTGAGTAGCAGAATCGTCATTTTATTGATTAGTTGTGAGTTAAACAATTGAATTCAAACCGAGAATGTTGCCTCCAGGTGGAGGGGATTAATATTCTGTTTTCTTAACGGCGCCGGTGCTGACGTTTTCCTGGCAATTAAAATATCAAAATTGTTGAAAAAGCCATGAAACGTCGGCTATTTCGGACTGACTACATGTAGCTACAGATAACTTTAACCACCCATCAAGCTCTATTGTTACCATTCTCACCATCATGATATTTTTTAGCCCCTCTTTCAGGAATGATGCTTTTAATGTAGTTCTTGAATTATTTATCATATTATAAGGAGATGAATTTCAGCAAACCTTTAAATGTTATATATGTCTTCTGATTTTTCATACAATGTCGTATTTACAGTATTATTGATTGATCTTGCTATATAATCTTAATCATATAATACATACTTTTTAGAAAAAACGTATGTCGCCAGATGCTGAGGCACAGCGTTATTGTGAGGCAGGTCTTGACAAGGACGGCTTTGAAGTCAAATTTATATCAGACTATAAAGGTAGTTAATTTTTTTCTTTATTACTTATTTTCTTATTTATATTTGAGTAGTTAATTTACTTATATTAAGATACGGCTGATGGATATATATCATTAATATCATTCGATTTCCCTCCTTTTTAAACTCGGAACACGTCTGACATAATCCGATGGCTACATTAAATTCAAAGTCCGATAACTCTAATTTGTTTATCATCAAGAAATTCTGCATCGCTGACAAATCAAGTTTTCCCTCAGTATAATAAAATACCTATTTACTGACTATGAGGACGATAGCAAGTTTATTGTCCCCCTCGACAGCAACTATTTCCCTTGGCTTCGCCTCCTGAAATAGTTGCTGTCTTGGAGGACAATAATCTTGCTATCGTCCTCATAGTCAGGAAATAGGTATATAATATATATATATCCTCTTATAAAAAACATTTTACTGACCTTATATTGTGACATTATTCCCTATACATAATGACTTTTATTAAAGTTCATTCTTATTTTTTAAACCAAATCTGCATGTGGTTTTGAAAAATACCATATTAATTTGATTAATAAAGAAATTTTGCATTCCATTCGAAATTTTTTAGTAATATTACTATTTTTTATCAAAATGTTAAACATGTAACCCCTATTTGTATGAATTTTGATAGGGTTCGATTTTTTTAGTAATGCTTTGTTGCCATTTTGTCAATACATGAACAAATCAGTAGTTTCATTTCATCCATAAAACAGGGTTTGGCATATTTAGTGTGGCTGAGCATGCGAAAGGGGATTTTCTATTACAATATGCCGGGGAGAAAATAACGAAGAACGAAGCAACTGAAAGGATGAAAAAGTCAACAGAAAACAAATTCTTCTTCTATTGCTACAAAGGACAGGACTTATGGTAAGAATAGTTTTGAATACTTTATTGAATCTTATTTTCTACATGTACTTCTGTGATATTAATGAGATATTACACATACACACATATTGGTACATGTACCAGCTGATGACAAGACTTGCTGTTTTCTCTTAGACTATGTAATGTTCGTTAATTTGATTTATTTGCTTCCTAGTTTTGATTACACTTTCATGTGTGAAATCATTGAAGATGAGTGTGATGTGCTTATTATACAGTCCCCTGTAAATTAATTTACAACAAGTAGAATATGATACAAAAAAACCCCCATAATTACAAGCATAGGGAAGATAACTTAATTGATAGAAGGCATACTTGTTAACTCTATCACTTTACGCGGAAGTCTACAGCTTTTTACCTCTGTCTCCTGCTTATTGCTTTCATCAGGAAATCTACCGCTTTTCTACAAAATACATTAATTGTTTTGATAGATAGCCATTTTGGAAGCCATTGTGGTCCAAAAACCTTGTCAGGTTTGAAATAAGCACATGACTTGAGTCTGGGGCATACATACGCTTTTTTAAGTCAGTTGAATGATAAGTTTTTAAGCATGTGTTTTACATTAAAAGACGAAAAAAGCCACTTCCAGTGATTTCATTAGACATGTCAATATTATCCTCAACAAGGAGAAACGTTGAAAAATTGTGGGAGGTATTCCAAATGAGTCCCGAATGGTAAAAAGATGTAAACATTTCCCATTATAAATCTCCGTAAGAAATTTGTTTTTGTTCCTGTGAACTTTTATGAGTGAAAAATGATAATGTGTCAATGAAGATAACTTGGATATTTTCTCTTTCATCAATTTCAATTGTATTTCTTTCACAGGTATGCGTATTTTGATTAAAAATCATAAAAAACTGATGGAAGCAATAACTAGACTATAGATAGACTATAGTTCATACTTCTCTTATTTGTAAAATTTTGGTAACTTAACTTATTTTTACTGAACAATGGCAATTGTTAAAGTCTCTGCACACAAAGATTTTTTTCCTCCAAAATATAAAATAGCTTTATCAGTTTGATGGTAAATGCATGCAAACTTTTTTGGGGGCATGTGTTGATATTGCTAAATTTGTCAAGTCTTTTATATCTTAGTTGATATCCTTAATTACTAACAAGAATCTCTATTTGTATAAATACATTTGTAGTATATAAAACTATGTGCTTTAAAATATACACAAAAAGGCCACGCGCAGTGCTATCTCTTTTGGGTTCTAAATCTACCTCTTTTTCACCACTGGAGTTTAGCATGTATGTAGAAGGTAGAAAACATTGTTAGCCCCAAACCTTCATAGAAAGTCCTTAAACATGCAAACATAGTTTCAGGAAAATATGAAATAAATGTGCAAATTCATTTTCTTCAGAATTTTTTAATGACAACTTTTGTATGACATTAATTGAGAGAGAGAGAGAGAGAGAGAGAGAGAGAGAGAGAGAGAGAGAGAGAGAGAGAGAGAGAGAGATTGAAAAAAGCAGTTTATCATATGTATTATTGTGTGGACCCTGAGGTCCAGGCAGAAAATATAAAAGTGAAGTAAAACCAAATTGAGCTTTTGCACGATCTAGCTTGGTTCCTGTGCGTGACTTTGGGTAGGTCAGGCTACATTTGAAATAAAAATCTACATGCATGTATATGTGATTGAGGGATTTAATACAGTAGATAATAAAAAAAAATATATTTTCAATTGCAACAATAAACTGCATATGTAACAAACAGCAAAAAACTGAAAAACTTTGTAACAAAAAGAATTTAGGTCACATATGATTCAAAATCTGTTCAGATTTTCATCCCTGTCCAATCCTCTAAATATCTAGTCAGTTTTTTCTTATTTCAATTTTGAAAAAAAGGTTAACAATTAATATAAAATTTTGTAAACTATATACAAAGCAATATGTACAAAAAATACAAAGCCCATTAATGTGTGGAGTGTTATTTCATGTATTTAGAATAAATTACTTAAACTTAAGGTACCTCACTACAGCTAGACTTTTACTTTTCAAGACACTACATCACAAGATGGCAATTAAATGTATTGTTATGGTATATTGTTTGTAGTAATACAGTTTGTTGAATATCATTATCATCATTGCTCAGTAGTTAAAGCATTCGGCTTGTGAACTGCAGATCATGAGTTGGAATCTCTCATGACTTTTGTTCATACTAGTATACTGAGTTAATTTTTTGAAAGTACAATTTTTTATCCAAAATTTACCTCCTATATGATTTTTACACTTTTTATCCATCATGCAATCTATCATAATCAAGTTTACATAATCAAGTAGTTTTGTGCTGATTTGAGAAATTATTTCAAGGTGTAGTGAGCCACATTATTAATAAAGGTAAAATACAGATTTTTTTTTCATTTTTTTTTATTGTTTAATTTTTTGTTTTAGCATTGATGCAGAGGGTGTTACTAACAGAATTTGTCATTTCGCCAATGATGCAGACAAAGATGCTAATTCGGTGATGAAACTGAAAGTTTTTAATGACAAAGAGTACCTCTGTCTGTATGCAGTGAAGGATATACAGCCAGGGGAAGAGATTCAATACAATTATGGAGACAAAGAGAACCTTTGGTGGAGGAGCAAGGTAAAGTATATTAACTAACACCATTGACAAACTGAAATTATATATGTGTACTTGTATAATAGTAATTGATACATAATAAAAAAAGAAAAAAAAAACATTGAAAGTTTTTGAAGATGTTATTTAATGTTAATTGTTTTAACCTTATACCCAATGTTTAAGGTTCACCTTTTAGAATGTTTGCCGCCCTCATGTCTGTCTTTCTGTTTGTAGATTAAATTTATTTTAAATATACTGCATAGATAAATTTAATAATCTAAAAATGTGTAGATATGTTAAACAATATCTCAACATGTGTGAACTAAATTGAAATTCTGTGTTGATTGGCATGAGTGAGGGTTGAGGTATTTTATTTAGGAGTGAAAATTCTATCTTTTATCATCTGTATATAACTAGCAGGTTGATTTATTTCAAATGGACATCAGTTTGGTTAAAAAAACAGTATGATGTCAAATCGGAAAATTAGAAAAATTAATGATTATAGTGCTTAGAATATATTTTTATTTTGATTTACTCAACAGTAATTTCTAAGATGGCACATATCTTCTTTAAAAACTTTTCAGAATGCCTGCAAGTTTGGTAAATGTTTTTTATAATTTCTGAAATAGTTTAAATAAATTTCATCTGATTTGGTTTATTTACATATTTTCTTTCATATGTTTTTATAGTTATTATTACCCTTGTGGATATCAATTTAACATATTGTCTGATTTTTTGTTTTCAAATTGCATATGTGCCTTATTTAACAGTCTTTGATTGTCCTTATATTTAGTTAATAGAATAAAAACTGATGATAGGTAATGAAATAGTAATGGCCCTATTCCTGAGTATAGGATATTTTTGGAAATTATGTTACACACCCATTCTGGCATTTAGAACTGGAATTTGTTTGAAACTTGCTGTTTTAATTGAAAGTATTTAATGTAATTGACAGAATTTGAGGATGATGACTGTGATGATATCGATGATGATCCATTTGATATCAGGAAGATTTCAGGTAAATAATATTTTAATGACAATTACTTTATGCAACTAAAATACTGCATTTGTACAAATAGGAAATGCTTAGGGCACATTATGAATTATTCATCGGATATTTCATGGAATGGCCTCTTAAACTGACAGGAAAGATCATTAAACAGCTAGTCTACATGTAGCTAGAATACTCACTATATATGTATAAAATTAATATAAGTGACTGAAAATCACTCGTTTGAAAACTTTTTGTTTCTTTTCATTTTATCGCACTCGCTTGTAGGTTTGGTATTCATAGTTGATGTTTGAGCAGCCTTAGATTCAATGAGAATATTTTTGAATATGAAGCAAATTAAAAGGTTACTGCTATAATTACAGGTATACTTTTCCTTATTTTCTTTTACTTTTGTGATAGATGTCAGCTCGGAGGAAGATTACATTTCAGATAGCTGTTCTGATTCTCTACAATCAGAGATCATACAACAATTATGCTATAAGACAAAGAACTTCAGGGTAATAGTATACATATAATATTACATGTACATTGCTGAGCAAAACATTCAAAATGAGTATCATATTACCTGCGAAAGTTTGATAAATGGTTTTAAGTTAAGTGTCCAGTCTTATTTAAGGAATAATCAACATTCTATACCCTCCTTAGTACAGAAAATACTTGGTATAAAAAAGGACCAAGATACCCAAGAAAGAACAAAAAAATTCTTTGATGTAATAGTACATGCTCAGATATGAATTTGTGACTTAAACAGAGGAATATTGTATGCCAGCCCCAATGATATTACTAAGAATAATGTAAAGATGTTTGCGTAATATCTAAAATAAATATTGCAATTCAGAGGGGTAATAATGTATGCAAGTGTAGATTGGTGAAAATTACCGTGTATGCATTATAACTACCTAAGCTTGAAAATTCACATAATTATTAAATGTCATGGGGTGTTTTCTGTAGCAAGTGGATTTGGAGCAACGAGAAGAGAATGCTGGAGAGGTGTTAGATGGAGATGTTGAGGTAGGTTAAGGATGGATGTCTCCCTTATTCTGTTTCAAATATTTCAATATCAAATAAAAATAAATACAGTATTTGGTGGACACAAGTTAAAGTGTCTGCTTAAGAGGGGTAACAGGAATGAACTATCTTACTCCTAAATAATAATATGTAATTAATCCTGTATCTCATATGTAGTCAGAAAATGCAAGTGTAGAATTGTGAAAATTACCCTGTATACATTAAAACTACAGTACCGATCAGACCCAACCTAACACCAGAGTAAACCCCAACTAAACCCCAGGTTTACTCGGGGTTTACTGTGGGTTTACTTTTGGAAAATTTGTGTCCAGTTGGGGATTACTTTGGGTGCACTCAGTATTTACTTTGGGTTTATTTGCGTTTGCTTTTATGGTCCTCTTTAAACATTGAAATGTGAAGCAGACCCATCTTTTATCTAATTATCTTACTGCCTGTAATGCCCACCCTTTTGTATATTCCAAATACAATGTAGCGTCTGTCTCAGGGGTCTATTTCTGACAGGGGTTACTCTCTAGTATACTTTGTGTTTACTCTGAGTTTACTTGGGGTTTACTCTGGGTCCCTTCTAGTAAACCTGGAGTAAAACCCGAAAGTAAACCCATGGTTGAGTCTGGGTTTACTTTCTTTTAGATTGGGTCTGATTGGTACTGTACATAAGCTTGGTAATTCACCTAATGTTAACTCTCATGGGGTGTTTTTTGTAGCAAGTGGATTTGGAGCAACGAGAAGAGAATGCTGGAAAGGTGTTAGATGGAGATGTTGAGGTAAGTTAAGGATGAATGTCTCTCTGTTTTGTCTCAAAATATTTTAGTATTAATTAAATACCGGTATATAATTATACAGTATTTGGTGGACACAAGTTAAGGTGTCTGCATAAGATGGTAATAGTATTTAATAATTTTACTCCTATAATAATTTCTGAAATAGATATTGCAATTCAGAGGGGGTGAAAATATATGCAAGTGTAGAATGGTGAAAATTACCGTGTATGCATTATAACTACCTAAGCTTGGAAAGTCACATAATTATTAACTCTCATGGGGTGTTTTTTGTAGCAAGTGGATTTGGAGCAACGAAAAGAGAATGCTGGAAAGGTGTTAGATGGAGATGTTGAGGTAAGTTAAGGATGAATGTCTCTCTGTTTTGTCTCAAAATATTTTAGTATTAATTAAATACCGGTATATAATTATACAGTATTTGGTGGACACAAGTTAAGGTGTCTGCTTAAGAGGGGTAATAGGATTAAATATTTTTACTCCTTTAATAAAAATATGCAATTAATCCTGTATCTCATGTAGTCAGAAAATGCAAGTGTAGAATGGTGAAAATTACCCTGAATACATTATAACTACTGTACAGTACAGATCAGACCCAACCTAACAAAAGACTAAACACCAACTAATCCCCAGGTTTACTTTCGAGGTTTACTTGGGGTCTACTCCGGGTTTACTTTTGGAAATTTGACAGTGGTTACTCTCTTGTTTACTTTGGGTTTACTTTGGGTCCACTCTAGTAAACCCGAAGTAAACCCAGAGTAAAACTCAAAAGTAAACCCAGGGTTTAGTCTGGGTTTACTTTCTATTAGATTTGGTCTGATTGGTACTGTACCCAAGCTTGGTAATTCACATAATTATTAACTCTCATGGGGTGTTTTTTGAAGCAAGTGGTTTTGGAGCAACGAGAAGAGAATGCTGGAGAGGTGTTAGATGGAGATGTTGAGGTAAGTTAAGGATGAATGTCTCTCTTATTCTATCTCAAATATTTGAATATGAACTATATACATGTATATATTTATAGATAGTATTTGGTGGACACAAGGTAAGCTGTCTGCTTAAGTTGGGTAATAAGATTTGATAATTTTACTCCTGTAATAAAAATATGCAATTAATCCTGTATTCCATATATGTAGTCAGAAAATGCAAGTGTAGAATTGTGAAAATTACCCTGTATACATTAAAACTACAGTACCGATCAGACCCAACCTAACACCAGAGTAAACTCCAACTAAACCCCAGGTTTACCTTCATGGTTAACTTTGGGTTTACTTCGGGTTTACTTTTGGAAATTTGTGTCCAGTTGCAGTTTACTTTGGGTCCACTCAGTATTTACTTTGGGTTTACCAGCGGTTTGCTTTTATGGGCTTCTTTAAACATTGAAATGTGAAGCAGACCAGTCTTTTATCTAATTATCTTACTGCCTGTAATGCCCACCCCTTGTATATTCCAAATATTGAAATGTGAAGCAGACAAGTCTTTTATCTAATTATCTTACTGCCTGTAATGCCCACCCCTTGTATATTCCAAATACACGTGTAGCGTCTGCCTTAGGAGTCTTTTGAAAGGGGTTACTCTCTAGTTAACTTTGGGTTTACTCTGGGTTTACTTCGGATCCACTCTAGTAAACCCAGAGTAAACCCTGAAAGTAAACCCATGGTTGAGTCTGGGTTTACTTTCTGTTAGATTGGTTGGTACTGTACACAGGTTTGGTAATTCACATAATTATTAACTTATGGGGTGTTTTTTGTAGCAAGTGGATTTGGAGCAACGAGAAGAGAATGCTGGAGAGGTGTTAGATGGAGATGTTGAGGTAGGTTAAGGATGGATGTCTCTCTTATTCTATATCAAATATTTTAATATGAACTATATAATTATATAAACAGTATTTGGTGGACACAAGGTAAGCTGTCTGCTTAAGAGGGGTAATAGGATTTAATAAGTTTACACCTATAATAAAAATATGTAATTAATCCTGTATCTCATATGTAGTCAGAACATGTAGAAAAGGCCCATAGAGACTGTCAGATTCACATGTTTGGTATGAATGCTAAGCCTACTATATTAAAAAACACATGCCAATATGTCTGCCAGAGATGGATAATTCATATAATATATGCTCATATATATATTTTATATATATATGTTTGGTATTTATTTTGTTGACTTTTTATCTTTAATTGCATTCTCTTAATCAACAGTGAAAAAATGATATGGATCTTTTGTAGCCATTAAATGAAAATGACGGCTATTCAAAGACTGAGGAGAATGATGATGCTGAGGTATGTTATTGGATGTATGGTTTTATGTTTAAAGTCAGAAGTGACTCGGTCTTCTAAATGATTTTGTCTTTACATTCTTATTATTGGTTGAATTAAAATGAACTCATGTCATTTCTGTATACAGGGAAATATTTGCTAATGGTTTTTATTGCCCCTCTTTATTGTCAGAGGATGAATTTAAGACTGGGCAAATTCAAAAGACTTAAATTATTTCTCTTTAAACACAACTACATGTATGAGTGAATTCAGAGGGGTGAAAATGTATGCAAGTGTAGAATGGTGAAAATTACCCTATATGCATTATAACTACCTAAGCTTGGAAAGTCAACAAACTATTAACTGTCATGGGGTGTTTTTTTTAGCAAGTGGATTTGGAGCAACGAGAAGTGAATGCTGGAGAGGTGTTAGATGGAGGTGTTGAGGTAAGTTAAGGATGAATGTCTCTCTTATTCTGTTTAAAATATTTTAATATTAATTATAATTATACAGTATTTGGTGGACACAAGTTAAGGTGTCTGCTTAAGAGGGGTAACAGGAATTTACTATCTTACTCCTAAATAATAATATGTAATTAATCCTGTATCTCATATGTAGTCAGAAAATGCAAGTGTAGAATTGTGAAAATTACCCTGTATACATTAAAACTACAGCTGCTTAAGAGGGGTAATAGGATTTAATTATTTTATTCCTATAATAATAATATCAAAGGTAAAGGCCAGAAATTTTTACTTTTTTATATAGTTTGTAACACTTTTGTTACCGGGTGATATCTCAAAAAGCATTTTGCGCTTTTGCAATGAATTTAGATATTATAACTACTTCATTCAAATGTAAAGTCATGTACATATAGATTAATTTCAACTTTAAAATCACTTTCGTTATACTGATCTTTACGTTTAGCAGATATTTTTTATTTAATTGTAAAAAATCAGCGCTTTAGGTTAAAATTTATAGTTTTATAAATTTTCTTTATTCTAGAGATTAGAAGATTCAGCATTAAAAAGTACACGAGCTAAACCGAAAAAGGAAGTATGTAGTAGGATGTTGATGTAACAATTTTATGAAGAAAAAAACCTTAAGATTAACAAACATCCTTACAGTGAAGGATCCGTTATACAATTTAGAGACATTTTCATTTTTTAGTTTGCTTGCATCAATCATATGTATTCTGTTCTTTCAGAGACCAGGTCGAATGTGTGTCTTTTGCAATAAAATAATTGAAGGAGGAAAGTTGAAAAGGCATATAACAAGTCACAAAAAAACACACGAGGAAGTTGCAGCCATCCTTAAAAAAACAGTTGAAGAGCAAAGTAAATGGTTTGAAGAAAAACGTCATGAGGGAATATACAAATACAACATGCACCATTTGGATGATAGTGATGCCAAATTAATGAGGGAGAGGAAACCAAAAACACCAGATGAGCTTCGAATGTGCTTGGAATGTAAAAAGTTCTTCTCTAACAGAACCTTTTATAAACACAAAGAAACTTGTAGCAGTGAAGCTCAGCCAGTTAAAACTAAAACACTAAGGCCTCTCGACCTTCACTATAATGAAGAATTTGTTTTGAATATCCTGAATAAATTTCGAGATGGTTCTGTTGGAAATTTCATTAGAGAGTCCAAGATTGTTCAAACCATTGGATATAAACATTATCTTGCTAGACGATCAGAATCAAGCAAAACAACTGAGGTTAGAAGAGAAGTCATGATGGAAATGAGAGAACTCGGCAGACTGTTCTTTTGTTTCAAGTCCATTGCGGAAGAAGAGCTTTCTTTTGAAGACATGTATGAAAGAAATCATCTGTCAACTCTAAAGGAAGCTTTCTCAACTTTATGCACAGGAGAAGAAGGAGAAAAGTATGGTCTGAAAATGAACTTGAACAGCATTTTCCAAAGAAGCATAAAGATTCTTGTGGGATATTATTCAGAAACACAGCTTGACTCCAAAGTTAAGGAATTGGAAAGGTTCAGAAAAGCATACAATTTCAACCTTCCTGATATTGTTGGTAAAGCCAGATATCACACAGAGAAGAACTCTTTACAGAAGGCAAGGCTCCCCAAGAGCCTGCCACTGGAAGATGACATGAGGAAATTGAAACAATTTCTCATTCAAGAAATAAATGACACTGTGGGAAACTTTTCAGTTAATCGGTACACATGGCTTCGTTCATTAGTAGTCGCCCGATTAACTCTATATAATGCCAGACGAGGAGAAGAAGGTTCAAGGCTACTGCTTGAGGAATGGTATGATGCCATAAATTCCACCTGGATTCCTCAGGAAGCAGTTGAAAGTGTTAAAGATGATGCAGAAAAGTACCTCATCGGCCAATATAAACTAGCATACATGGCTGGGAAGGGGAGAAAGTGTGTTCCAGTTCTGATTCCGAATAATTTGATAGGGCCAATTGAACTGCTAATATCACACAGGCAAAATTTTGGGTTTGCAGAGACTAATAATTTTTTGTTTGCAACAAAAAGTTCAAGTTCACATTGCTCTGGATGGCATGCAGTATTTACTGTGTGTGAAGCAGTTGGTGTATCCTCAGTCACAGCAACAAAAAATAGGCACAGAGTGTCAACAGTTTATGCTAGCTTAAAAATGTCGAAAAATGACAGAAAAATATTCTATGACCATCTAGGTCATAATGAGACCATAAATAAGGACAACTATCAGTGTCCTCCAGGGGTGACTGAGGTCCTGCATATGGGGAAGTTTTTGAGCTCGCTAGAAGGTAAAAACATACTTTATACGAAAGTCAATTTTTTGCATCTTTGAGTAGCATTGCTATGCTTGGTTTATTATTTTCAGTAAATGTAAATGGTATTGCTTTTCTTTTCCAGATGGCTTACCAGTAGCGGCAACAGAAAGCCATGAGAAGAAGACAAAGACAAAAGGTAAAAATAGCCAGGATTTTAAAAATATTTTACATGCTTTATTATTTGTTAATTTTAAAATTGGTAAACAAAATGTGACATTTGCATTTTAAGAAATATATTGATATTAATTCTCTTGATTGAAATTTAACAGATACTAGGACACAAAGTGCAGAAATTGTTAGTGAAGAAAAGAAGCAAAGGAAAGGTTAGTCTGTTATATACACTTTGCATGAATAACACCACCAGAGAGAACCTCTTTTTTAGCTCACTGAGACGAAGTCTGGGGGAGCTTATGCCATAACCCCGGTTTCTGCGTCGGCATGCGGATATGGTTTAAGTTTTTGTTGCAGGTCCTGTATCTTAGTTATTATTGATTGTGCATCTTGACCTACTTATGGACTTAAGACTTGTATGCTAAATCTGGGCCATGAATTTCAGATGCTGGAGGAGGTATTTGGAGCAGGTTAAAGTTTTTGGAGCAGGTGCCCTTTGATGACTATATTATCCATGTTAATACTTGTCTTAATTTCACTAAACTTGTATGAATGGTGCATCTAATGATACTCATGCACTGGACAGGCTTGAATGCAAAAGTTTTGGATGCTGAATGAGGTTAATGTTTTTAAAGATGGTTAAAGTTTATGGAGCAGGTGTTCTTATACCTTGTATCAAACGAAATAATACTATGTCGTATCATATCATATTTTATTATACAATATAATATGATATTTCATACAACAATATCATATGATACTATATACACGTATTGAGGTGTTGGGGCATATGATAGCGTCCACCAATTTGGACACATTATATATATAATTAGCTCCTGGTTTGAGTCCGGTCTGTCACTGTCACGGTAACATTGTAACTTTGGGCAAGTTAGTTAACTCTACTAGTGCACTCGCTCCACCTAGGGGTTAAAATGGGTACCTGGCACATGCGACGAGCTTGATACAATATCATATAATAGGATCCAATATGTTAAAAAAGGATACAATATCGTTTAATAGAATACAAGATTATATCTTGATACAATGTCATATTATGATACAATATTATATTGTATCATGATATTATACAGTACTATATTGTTCCATATGATATATAATTAGACACTTTATTGTATGGTATCATAGGATACAATATTGTATTGTAGTGTATTGGTAAATATTGTATCATACAATACAGTAGAAAATTTACATGATATATGGTAAATATACAATTTTGTATCATATGATTTTATATGATATTGTATCAAACCACACTTTAGTATTCATTATTTTATTAATCATCATCAACTTTGATTTTCATAAAATAATAAAGATAGTTTCATGTGGTGATGTCTCGTCTTGGTGAGCTTTGTAATCTATAATTATCTATGTCTATATTTTGTTAAAAAAGTGATGTTGATTAATCTAAGTCTATCAAATTAAAGTTATATTTCATTATAATTTTTTATTTGACCACTAAAATTATTTAATTAATTTTGATGAGGTATATACCATAAACATGTTTTGCAGAATCTGTAACATCTGATACACCAGCAATTGCATTACTTGATTTAACAATTGATTAGATGTTTGTGCATATTTCTGGTCTAGATTTAATATGCTTGTAATATCCTTTATTTCTACAAATAAACCAATATACTGATCTAATGTTCTCCAAACCTCATCAAAATGAAACTCCCTACAAATCAGCATGAGTTTTATGTGTAACTTGTGCATATCAATCATTACTATTAAAGTAAAAACAAAGAAAACGCTGAGTTTTTAAAAGACCTTTCCTAATTTTTTTTTGATTTTCCATAGACTATCCAGTACTTAAATTTATCTTTTCAGGTTCATATCGCTGGACTGAAGAAAACACTACAGCAATTATAAAAGATTTTAAGGAATGGATAAATGTTGGAAAGGGAAACAGTCTACCAAGTTCGTATTTTTTCTTCTTTCCATGCTTCAGTGATAAAATTCTTTGACAAAAGCAATTTTTCTGTAAGTTTATGTAATCTACAACTTTCAGTTGAGACCTTTATTAGTACATATAATATACATACAGGTATGCACACAGGAAATTTTGCATAGTGACAGTGACTAATGTTTTTTTTTACATTACACACACTTTACATGTGTTATAGAATTAAATATTACTTAAGAAATGAACTCAACGTCTACCCAAGTTATACGAGTATAAAAAGCTTAAAAAGCGTAAATTGTCCAACCCAACTTATACTCGTACAACTTGGGTAGACATTGAGTTCATTACTTAAAATTTAATTTTCTGTATTTCCCTGTACAAATTGAGTGCTTTTCACTTTTAAAATTGATCATAATCTGTTCAAAATTCAAACGTAACGTCGACGTCAAGCAGAGAAGTACGTTTTTGACGGTGGTGCATTGTGACGTGCCTTGTTACGTACCAACCATATTTAACTACATTTTCCTATCCAATCAAATACCAGAATTAAATTGTATATAGAATTACTAGTATCCTTACATGATACAATGCGTTTTAAATTTCATAAAGTTATATTTCTTTTCCCTTTTCAGGTAAAACATGTCTGAAGGATTACTTGAGCAGATCTACATCCCTTTCTTGCACAGTTCTTCAGCTCAGAACAAAGATCATGAATGAGCAGAACAAGAGAAAAAAGAATCATTCCAATCGACTAAAAAAACTTTCTTTTTAGATTTTTTATACCAAAACTTTCAATCAAATACCTTTGTTTACTTCTTTCTAGCTAACCTGAGCTGAAAGCACAAGTGAGCTTTTCAGATCACATTTTGTATGGTGTCTGTCCGTCTGTCTGTAAACTTTCATATTCTCAACTTCTTCTCTAGAACCACTGGGCTAATTTCAACCAAACTTGGCACAAAGCATCCTTGTGTAAATGGCTTTCAAATATATTCAAATGAAGGACTAAGTCCCATTTAAAAGGGAAATGATTTAAATAGGATCTCTCATGATTTGCGATGGTATATGATTTTTATCCAACAAGTTGTGTGTTTTCTATCCCCAAGCCTTGGCGAGGGGATAGAAAACGCACAACGCACACTTCTTTGATTGTGTTTTAGAAATATTACATAGTTGTTTTGGCAAAGACTAAAAAACCAAGCCCCTGGAGTGCATTGATTTAACTGGTGGTTTTTTTATTGACATAGAACATAATCTATTAAGGAAAAACTAGTGTGGTGTTAAACATTTATCAATTATTAGGAGAATGTTGTGCATTTACCTGGGTTCAATTTATTCATGTACCAATGATTAGAACTAATGTTAATGAATATGCATAGTTGTTAATATAAATGTTTTCATGTTTACATGAAATAGTTAAGAATTTACTGTTAATTAGAATATAATGAACTCCTAAAATTAATTTAAACAGATCAAACTAACTAAATTAAATAGATTTGTACAACCAGACAAAGTATAAAGTTTTTCTTTTTTTTTTAAAACTCTGTAGTCCGTTGGAGTTAAAACTGTAGCTTTTAAATTTTAATACATTTAATCTAAATATATAATTCTTATATATTGTACAATAATGGAAGTAATAATGAATGAGATTTATTTTAGTTATTGCGTATTTTATCAACATGTATATAATTATGATATATGTATTTATATCATTGGTTCTGAATCAGTTGTTTCAGTCACTGTGTTGATCTGTTCACAACATAAGTGTATATCAAATCAAAATACAATATCATGCAGTAATTTTCATATCCAGAACAAATTAAAAGGAGATATCATGTGATTTTGTAATACTAGTACATTTTTAATGTTCTCATCTTTATATTTCTGATAATCAACGTTTTAATATTAAAAATATTAAAACTTGGAATCGCTTTTCTTGTCATTCATCAGAGGTTTGTTATTACATGTACCAGTATACAATTTAAACAAAAGAGTTATTTCCTTTAAAAAAATAGTAATGATGTTTTGATGTCGTCATTAAGTTTGAATGAGTCAAATATTAATGTGTTTATTAAGATATGAATAAAAATTTTACCTATGACAATATAAAATATAACTTTTCAAACAGATTTGGTGGCACAACCGCACAACATACACTTAAAATGTGTTAAGACATGAAGGTTGAATATGATAAAAACAAATATCTTTAGAAAATCAAATACGACATTACTTTAAAAAAAATATACAATAAAGGTAGGAACTAGGTTACCAAAAATTAATGTTTTTAGAATGATTGCTTTTGTATTTTAATTGACACTGTTGAATGCATATTGAAATTATTACTTTTTATTGTCTGCCTGATAGGCATTTCAAATATTAATATATGTCTACCTTAGATTGTATTTATATAATGTCAGCCTAAAGTCTACTGCATGGTTTTGGAAAATTAGGCAGACCTCTTAAAATGTATATCTCTTTGGATGCAATATATCTCAACAACAGTCTACCAATGAACATACTTTTGTGTTTTAATAGCTTGTTGAGATGGACAATGAATAATATTGAGATATGACAAACATTATATATGTCTGCCTATGTATGGTTTTTCAGCCATGTCCGCCTATTGCTGAAAGCAGATAAATATATATATATATATATATATATATATTTGTGTGTGTGTGTTTGTGTGTGTATTTGTGTGTTAATGAGAAGACACATGCATATGTCTATGTGCATAATGTTGCTGTTTGTGATGTGTAATATCAACTGTTGTTTTGGCGTTTGTACAAAATTTAACAATATCATATGAAATTATATGAAGGACGACGGACCTAATTGCTTTGTGCAGATATATCGAGCACCTAAAAGGAGTGATTGTTACGAACATCGAATTCTCAATATTACGTCACAATCACTAAAACTCAATAAAAAATTGTTTATGACGCAATATATAGCTGTTCAACGTCATCAATAAACACTTTAACATTGCATGTAGTGAGCGATCTTGCTTTTATTAAACATGCTGAAATACGCTTTTCAACATTATTTAACATGCACAAATTTTGTTTGGGGATGTCAAAGTTCTGTAGTGAGTTTTATATTAGCTCACGATATTTATAAGCATCTACATAGATTTTTTAACAGAGTTTGAGCAAGTGAACAAATCATTTACATTTCGATCCGCATCAATACTCGTATCGAAAAAATATAGCAACACCGCTGTGCTTAAGTTTTGAAGTATTTTATTTCAAAAAATGTATAGCAAACTCTTTTAGTTCTTTGCTTTAATAAATCAACCTCGAAATGATGTACAAAGCCTTTTTCTTAGAGTTTGCGCATTACTTTTCATGAATAATTGAAGAAATTTAACGTCACATCGCACTTTGACATGTGCCCTCGAAAAACCAAATTCGATGACATGGTAATTGATATTAATTCAAAATCATCATATAAGTATTATATTTCAATTTGGATAGAAAATCTATTGCAGATTTTTTTTTAAATCATTTTTTCTTTTACAAGAACGCTTTTCCCCATTATGTTCAATTGAAAAAGAAAAGTAATACACACAATTTTTGTAATGGTCCCTACTAAAAATCTAATTCAAAATTTCATGTTATTTTTTGATTGATTTTGATAAATCTTTAGCAACTCTAACTCATAATTTTTTTTTTATAAAGATCACTATTGTAGAAGTGAATTTGGTCCGCCGTTCTTAAGCCTTAAACAAAACGCGTTTTATGATACATGTAAATATAGCCCAATAACGTGTAAAAGCATTTGGTAACCGATATTCAAATAAAATAGTTTAACAATATATTTTGAAATACAATACATTTAGTACTAACAAGTAATTTTTAAATTTTATGTTTTAGTTTTTAATATTTTTGAAAGATAAGGTGTATGTATTTTGAAGTATTTCTCTAAACATGTTTACTTATACTATCGTCTTTAATAAAACGGGCGATCCCAGCAAAATCAATATAATATTATTTTCCTATTCATGGGACCAAAAATTTTTATCAAATGTAGCCTTCCGACCCTGGCCTCCATCATTGATTTATCAGAAGCCAATACAGACCCGCTGCAAATTGTCTTTTCCCTCACATACTATACTAGTTTAAGTTATAAATAAATGAACATTGAATTCTAGTGGATAATTCACCCGCACAATGAAATAAAAATTGTGGTTCTTTGAACTTTTGGTTTTGTCAAAACTAAAAATATACCAACTTATCATCTGATCTCCTATTTTGTAAATATATATTATTTTAAGGTTTCCTGTTTGATCTGTTTTTCATTGTATTGTTCGTAATAAGAAATTTCAAACAAGTAATTGTGCGATAATGGAAACGAAATTGATGATATCGCCTATAATTAGGCAAACTTTTTTTCAAAGACACATGGGGAACATTGTCCTTTTTCTTTCCTTTTGGCAAAGAAGTATGGATCGCACGGTTGCTAAGATCCATATTCATGTATTTTTTTAGTTAACGTCAATGTAAAGAGGTGTGTATATGTAAGCATTCTTTCCTGGTAAAAAACCGAACCCAAATATTGCATAAAAAACAGCTATGTAAAACACATTTGATTTAAAAGTGCACAAGAATGTAGCTTTATTATCAGTTTACAAATAGTACATCATGTGTAGTATCTCAGCTTTTCTTGCAGTCAAACACTTTATTTAAATCAATAACGTACCTTACTTTTCATTTTCGCCGAGTATAAAACTGCATTAGTTAGAAGCAATGCTGATTATAATGTGAAACAAAAGAATCAGTGCAAATGTACGTATTAATTAAAACTGATTTTGCACACAATAGCCAAAGTATATTGAATTTTTTTTATACATGTAATACAAGTCCTTACATGTAATCATATCTCAAATGCAAATGTGTTTAAATCACTCTGCATATGTCAATTCATATCGTTTGATGTATCAAACAAGATCAGCAAAACACACGTATCATCAACATTAGACTTCTTTACAACTAAAACAATCCACGTTAACAGCATTGCATAATTATGAAAATGCATAAAGAATTAATCTCTATAAGATAATCTAAAGAAAAACGTATATCACAAAGAAACCGATATAACCGTGACTAAATCGCTTGACTAAGTTATAGTTCATTTGTTCACCAGGTTTGCAATACTACAACAAAACCATAGCTAAATAGTTTATTGTAAGTATTTTTAAACTTATATATCTATTTTCTTCTTTTGAATATTACTCATTTATCTGCTGTCAATACATAAACAGAAGCCTTTAATAGTCACTTAATAACATCTTTAAAAATTGAACATTTGAATGACAAGTTGTCTTAATTATTACATCGTGTATGCACAAAAAAATCAAACCAAATGACAAACAATTGCAAAAACAAAGGTATAGTATGTCACTGTGATTACCACTAAAATTGTTAATGCTCGCGTAACGAAATACATTACCATAGGTTCACACACAAAATATATAATATTTTTCTTAATTTGTTTTCACAATTAAGTTCACATCGATGAATAAAATTGGTTTTCATAAATTATGTTTACATCTATGAATAACTTATTTACGACTACGGACAGTTCTGTGGATTTTTTTCCAGACTTCCACTGCGTGTACTGTCAAGATACTGTCTGGTATATTCTCCACGTCCTCTTGTCTAAGAGTTTTCAAATCACCCTCATTGTACATGTAAACTGGATTTTCCAAATGGACCATCAGTGATTCGCTCAAACTTTAAAAGACAAGAAAACAAATGTAGGAATTATTACTATGCAATGAAACAGTGCAAGTCAAATTAACGTAATGGACAAACACAATTGAACAAACTGTGTGGATGTATTAAATTCCTACGTCTTCAATACAATTTATGATGAAACACTCTCTAGCAAAGACAATATATCAATAGATTTTTTTTTAATTCTACAAACATTTAGATACAAATTATTCTGAACAGAGCTTTAACTATCCTTTAGCATATTAAGGTTATCTTTTGAAATCATTTTAAACGGCATACAATACAATGGCGATTAGAACACTCAGATATTAGATATTCATGCAGCAAGAAAAGAGACATCCATAAAGAACATGTAGGATAAACCATTAACTTTGGCATTGAAGTTTAATTAAGGTACTTTTGTCTGCTGACTTGTGAAAAAAGAGGGTGTTGCAAAAAGGCGGGATTGTTACCTAACGTGGAAAAGACCTTTAAATATCCGCATATAGCAACAAAATATTGTATTTAGACATGGGTGAAGCGAAGAATTTCAAAGAGTATTTGAAAGGTGATATTGATAATTTTGAAGAGTTTAAAAGAGTTAAATTGGACGACGAGATGTTAGGCAACTTGTACATGGGTTTGCGTAGATCATCGCTTTTTGTGAATAAATTTGTAACTTGATAGTCCTCGAGAAAACAAAACACTTATTAGATTTGTTACTGACTGACTACAGAAATATATTGGGTTGATCAATCTCATAGATGGCTCGGCGAAGCTCAGCCATCTATGGGATTGATCAACTCCATATATAGTCAGTCAGTGACAAACCTAATAAGTTATAATAGACACATTACGTAGACGACAATATTTACATAGCGTGTATGTTTCGTATGCAGGCAAAATACACAAACATTTCACACGCAGTTATATCGAACACCCTTTGATTTTCATAAATACAGTTAGGAAGACGACCATATATTCTGTATTTTAATGTTAACATATATCAAATTGATTTCTACTGTCCAAAGTGTTAAAAAATATCAAATGAATAAATCTGATTCTGGTTCTTCAAAACCGTTGCAATTATAACCGTCCCATGTTTCTATAGTATCTAGATTAACGCCTGGTCTAGATAAAACGGTCAAACAAATTTATCTGTGCATATTTTCATTTACCTATTGCTTCGTCACCGATTCATACTTTTTTCAATGAATTTTTTGCTTGTGAATAAATTTGTAACTTGATAGTCCTCGAGAAAACAAAACACTTATTAGATTTGTTACTGACTGACTACAGAAATATATTGGGTTGATCAATCTCATAGATGGCTCGGCGAAGCTCAGCCATCTATGGGATTGATCAACTCCATATATAGTCAGTCAGTGACAAACCTAATAAGTTATAATAGACACATTACGTAGACGACAATATTTACATAGCGTGTATGTTTCGTATGCAGGCAAAATACACAAACATTTCACACGCAGTTATATCGAACACCCTTTGATTTTCATAAATACAGTTAGGAAGACGACCATATATTCTGTATTTTAATGTTAACATATATCAAATTGATTTCTACTGTCCAAAGTGTTAAAAAATATCAAATGAATAAATCTGATTCTGGTTCTTCAAAACCGTTGCAATTATAACCGTCCCATGTTTCTATAGTATCTAGATTAACGCCTGGTCTAGATAAAACGGTCAAACAAATTTATCTGTGCATATTTTCATTTACCTATTGCTTCGTCACCGATTCATACTTTTTTCAATGAATTTTTTGCTTTTAAAAACCTGTACATGTATCTTTGAAAACGGCATACCCGGTCATTTCATAAAAAAGGGTTGGGGCAACCAACTTTCCACACTGTCACGTTCATTGTTTTGAAATCCGTTGTTCAAAAGAAGATGTTTATAATTCAAGTTAATAACGAGGGCTTCACAAAGTAAGTAATGTTGAAAAAAATAAGCATGCATGCAAAATATGACATTGACAGGCGTTTTGAAAACTTCATTCTGATATTCTTAAAGTATCTATATGCATTACCTTTTTTATGCGATTAAAAGAAATATGTATGAAAAAATTTACAATTGTTCCGGGATTCGAACCCAATCCAAAAAGTCGAAATCGATTGAACTTTATCCTAACGGCATAACCACTTGACTATTCTAGACATGACTAATAGCAGGGAAATTTAACAGAGCGTTCTTAGATTTCAAAGCTATCAATGATTTTTACCAAAAGTAAGATTTTTTTAAAATATGCTTCTTTGAAACAAAAATTGAAAATGGCAGTTTTCAAGGAATTGTCGTACTCTAAACCTTAAGATTAAATTAATTTTGTTTCAAGGAGGCATTTTTGACAACAATGAGGATCCCCCTTTTAAAATGCGTGAAATCTGCCACACTTGTCTGTGTAACCATTTTCAAATTTATTACATGGTCTTATAAAAGTTGGTACAAACATTCCAGCTAAAATTCTACACTGCTTTATATACAACGTTGCATGCAAAAAAAAAAGATTTACATCGAATTCTGTTACTTTGATTTTTCCATTTAATCTGCAACTCCTTTAGGTAAAAATAGCATAGGAGCTGCAACACCCTCTTTATATCCATATTATAAATTTATGTACCTGTATTGAAAGGAAACAATGTCGCCTTCACCACAATTCAGGCTGAATATGATACACTCCATCAGTTGTTCCAATAGTATCTCTAATTTCTTCATAGAAAATTCATTGAGATAACTGTCAAGTTCAAGGACACAGTTTTCTGGCAGGGACTCTTGTATGGAACTGTTCATGCTGTCAAAGGCTTCCTGGTCGTATATAAAAGTTGTATATTACTTTTTTCTTTCCCACAACACCTCTATTGTAATACATTGTTGATCTAAGGTAAACCAGGCTTCATTATTGATGTTGATTGTTCAATTGTCACATAACTATATCACATTTACTTTCTTTCACTAGTTCTTCATTATTATCAATTTCTGATTTAAAAAAAAACATGTCACATAAATGATGTTGACAATAAACAAATCTACAATTATAGTGTTTCATGATCGCATTCTAACCTTTTCACTGTAATGAAGTCGCTTTGTTTTCTCATGAAACAACAAGAACCATAGTGACTGCACGTGAGACAGCTTGCAGCATTGGGAAGCCTGTAAAAACCAAATTATTATAAAGAATTCCAAAAATAGAAATGGAAAATAAATACTGATGAGTTTTTTGGAAGTAACAACCTTGGAACTTGGGAGTGGTTTCATCTGTAATGTTTCCACCATGAAAGAGTTCAACAGAACCTCTCCAGAAGAATGAACGGATAATAAAAAGTTCACCACCACATCAATATTTCCAATTGTCACATACAACTCTGGAAGATCTGCAAACTCTTCCGCTATCTGACTCTGAACTGCCTTATTCAACGCTTCCTAAACATACATAATAAAATATGTTTGATATTTTTTTTCTCTTTCACTACACACTTAAAGTTTACAATTGCATCGATAAAATTTATTGATATATATCGATTAAGAACAAATTATGATCAAATTGTATAATCACAAACCTGTGGAATTTTGGTTACAAGAGTGTTGAATTTCATGGAGACAGAAGTATCCGCTTTGTATGACATCAATGGAAACTGTAATAGAAAATAATAAATTTGACAGCGAGCGATCAGCTACTGGAAAGAGTTCTAATTGCATCTGATGCAAACATTTTATACTACTGTTCAGTTGACACCTTAACTTGCAAGTGATCAATCAGATGGTCTAGAGCTCATACTAGCCAAATGTACAAGCATATTTAATTGGGTTTTTTATAGTCCACATTGTAGCTGTAGTTCTTGTAATTATTTTCTAATATAGTTTATTTTTTGCTCCGAAAGAGGACCGAGATGTCCAAAAAATTATATTTTTGTTCTTGTAATCATTTATCATTTTCAGTTCTTTACATATTTAATTTGATGACCTTGTAGTTATCTTTTACTAGATTCGACTCTTAAGGTGCTTGCAGTTGTTTATTCCTTTAGTGTTTGATATATGGCATTTTTTCTGTTATAAAAATTAAAACAGACAATGCACAGAAAAAATATGAAATTGCATGATGAATTAAAACAAATTAATGAAATTCATTAATCACAACAGAAAGCAACTCATTCACGACAAATTATTTTCATTGATTTATATAGATAAACATGAGGGTAAAATATTTATAAATTCAAGTAACCATTAAATAAAATCATGAAACGAACATATGGTCATATAAACTCCTAAATAACAACATAGTCTCATTTATTTCTCATTCCATGACACTGCAAGTTAATATTAACCAAATTGTTTTACCAGTGATCTTAACCTCAATACAACAGCGGTTTCTTAATATTAAAACGATATCGATATACATATATATATTCAGTCCACTTACTTCTTTGCTGGTGTCGATAAGGGGTTTTCCAAACAAAAATCGATCCTGAAGAATAGCTTGTATGTTTTCAAAATCATACTCTAACTTTGTATTCTCTTCTTGCATATATGTGTAATTACAGTTGGCGAGGACAACTGGGAATATATCGGCTTCTCCGTTGAAACTTATCAATTGCATGGCTGTTACGTTCTTCATTGTAACTGCATTTTCTATGGAAAATCTTTGGGGAAAAAAACATACATCTATCAGAGCTAACGTTTTACCTTAAGTTCAGCCAGGCATTTTTCTGTTATATATCGCAATATTTTTTAAAGTTTTCTATGTACTAATAGTTAGCAGTAAAAATAGAAATTATATCTGATATTTTATTGATTAGAGTTTATAATACATATAAGAAATACGATTGTGATAAAAAAAAATCTTTTAAGCACTTACCTTGGATCAATGCTTTGACCACAGGCTGTGACAAATTCATTCTGTTTCCCAATCAAAAATTCCAAAAGTATCCGGGAACAAGCTCCAATTCCCCGGACGTCCGGGAGTACAGCTCGAATATTTGCGGATTCTTTATTGATATCTCTTCCAAGGAAACTCTTCATTTCATCGCGTGTGTCATAAAATGATATTAACATGTGTCTGAGGGCATTCCAAAGTTCGCAGAATGAAGTAAAACCTGCAGCAATGATTTTTTGTGCTGGATCTGAAACGACAATAATAATGTGCGAATTTCTCTTATTTTGAAATTAATTATAATTCATGTATTTTGATCATTTTACATGGGCGAATCGAAAACTGATTTATTTTATCTTCTTTAAGTATGCATCTTTATACATAAAATCTGCCGGGATAAAATTTTAAAAAAGAACCTTGAATTACACATTGCATGTTATATAAAAACTATTGTTTATAATACGCGAGTTCATTACCGTTCATGAATTGGTTTACACAATCCTGCAGTGTCATTGTTTCTGCTTCGTCTCGCGTTATTTGTTTTCCAAACTTTGCTAGTAGAATTCTCAGCATTTGAAGAATGTCTGATATATGCCTTAAATGACGAAGGTGACATTCCTGTAAAAGAATAATTGAATGTTATAAACATTATCTGTTAAAATATTTTGTAATGGAAAAGATAGATTTCTCGTAACAATCTTGAATACTTGAATCATAGATAAAGATCCGAAGAAACTAATTGCAAGAATAAGTACCTGCTGTAAGAATTTCTCTAGGACGAAATATGGATTTCGGAATAACTCGTTGTTTTTCATTACATAGAACTCCTGTACAAAATGCTCGAATGTGACTTTTGTTCTGTGTTGCCAAACATGGGGTGATGACTGTAGGTTTGAGGTGGAAAACCCACTGCCAGAGTCTACGACTTTCTTGAACACTGCTCGCAATATGGGATCAGATCCTTAAAGAAGATGATTACGTGAAAAATAATTCGAGTTAAATTTTTACTGAGTCACACTATTGTAAAATGAAATTTAAGTGTAAAGTAGAGAAAATAACGATACTCAAAAAATGGTTTGTCGGTTTTCAGAATTGATTTCTTTGTACTTTTCAAACATAAAATCAATGTTTATAAGATAGTTCTTGGTATATAATCGCAGACATGTTTTTATTTTCTCAATTTAACCAAATTTGAATAAAATACCCATGCTCCTGTCATTGGACAAAATTTCTTCACACTTCTCAAAAAGTTCTTGACGTTCCTAAAAATCATAACAAAAGTAAGCAAAATATTTTTTTTAACAATTAACAATGCTTTGGATATTTATGATTGTTTGTTCGATTGTTTTCCTTAACTTTTTCTGACCAATTACTAGTAACAAAACTTTGGTGGGTTTTTAACATACCTGCAGTAAACGAGAGAGGAATTTCCTATCAATGGCAGTTTCCCATGCTGATCTTCCTTCTTTTGAAAACCAATCATACTGATTTAGTACAGTTGGCCTCCGTGTGATTCCTATAAAACAAAAAATGTCGATTAATAATACATGCAATTCATACATCTATTACCTAAAGAAAAAACCCCTAAAATCTAGGAGTCATATGCTACAAATGAGAATTGAGTATACTAAAAACACTTAAAACAACAAAATACTTAAAATATAATTATTTTTATTTTAAATTAATCTGTCGGAAACGTATAAGATTTTCTTCTTTACAATTTTTACAACTACTCTGTATTCGCAATATGATTAAATACTGAATCTTCCATACAAACAAAAACATCACTTATAGAAAGTTGGTTATAATTATGTTTTCACTTGAGTGTGTGTGAATTTAAAAATTGTAAAGTATTGATAAACTTGAATGATTATTTACTGATAACTGATTTATACAAAAAATATACACAGTATTAGTACTTTATGTATCAAACAATTAAAGTATGTTATATTTTTAAAAGATTAAACCATTAGGAATTTATACAAAAAAATATATCAAATATTGTTAAATACAATAGTTAACACATTACCAGCATAACTCATATCCCCTTCCAAAAATGAGTGTATCGTTGAATGCAGGAACATTAATATATCATCTAGACTTCTATCTAACGAAATTTGTAGAGTGTCTATATCTTTGCTTAAATGTGCCCACAGGAAATCGGGTACCGTAAAAGTTGGAATAGCGGGTTGAATTAGTTGATACACATCCTAATTTAGAGGGAAGAAAGTTTTATAGAAAATGTGCAGAACGAGCACTCAACAAATTAATTGACTAAATCATTGTAATAATTACATCTGGATGTTCATTTGCACCAATAAGCATTGCCATATGCAATAGCAGCCGAAGAAGAATGTTAGAAGACGGCGATAATGTCCTCTCAGATATTGCTTGTGTGCTTCGTCCATCTGCTGATCCCAAGATGTGCCCTGGTTGACTAAAATCAGCTCTGTAAAGTAACATACAATCATATCTTAATCATCATTGCAGTAACAATTTGCTGGTTATATTTATTTTACTTAATTTAACACACTCTATAGTACAAGATTCATAAATTTGGATGTTGTCGAAAAATTCAGTAGAATTATCAAATTATTGAAAATGTATCCATTATCTTTGCGTTATAAAACTGTTTTGTTCGTTTACCTTTTTTAAGACAATACATTGTATTTAAATTATGTGGGGCTTTATTTTATTTCTTCAAATGTACCATGCGACTTCATTGTTAAACCCTTCAGAACATTTACAATATTATGCATGTTAAATTTCAATAATATACTGGGTAAATAACATCCTCTGGTGTATCCCGCGTTTCCATACCCCATAAATTTCTAGAATATCTAAAAATATTAGATATTTAGGCAGTTCGCAATACCTAGCATGACCTGTTTGATCCCCAACTGTTGTTTCCTTAAACGAATGTTTTTTTTCACATTTATACTGTTACGTAAGTAGTTTAATTTCATTTCGGCGTTTTATAATTATAATTTTTTTCAAGCAATCTTATCGTTTGGGTATTTCCTATGTCATTTGTATACCAAAGCACAAAGCTCTTAAACACAAAGGTCTTAAGCACAAAGCTATAATGTTATTTTCATTTACGTACCAAAACGTTATTTTAATGATGTGTTTATATTCTAATATACATGTACAATTTTCCGCCTCTAAAACAGACCTTGTCATCTCACTATGAATTCACTAATTAACCTCTTTCAATAAAGTTATTTCTTTAAATAAAATATGTGTTGGAGAGATAAACGAACCTGTAGACAATTCTTACGTACATTTCCTTTTAAGAATAAATTTTTAAATATATTTTAAAATATGTATTCATTTTTACACAAGTATGTTCAAAAATGTCTCTTTTCCTAGCACATCTTTCTTTTTCTTGTGACTTCATCAACTGATTATTGTCGTTTGTCTACGCAATTAGAGACAGCCCTTCTACGCATATTTTTTTTTCTGAAAATGCTTAACTAATCTTTAAAGGATTTAAAGTTATGATAGAAAATTATTAAGAAAAATATTTCAAACATTTACCGATCATTGATACAATTCTTTACCCGTTATAAAAATTGTAAATAGTTTTAAGTTTTCAGAGAGTCTCTGACTTTCTTTGTATTCAAATCAGTGTAATCAATTATTTCATTTTATTTTTTTTTTTAACTCAAAAGAAACCTCTTAAGCAAGTAATATTTTACAAGGATTAAAACCAGAGCCTTTTCAGTTATCAAAATCTTTACTTTACCCTGTATCTTTTGCATTGTCGTCCCTTATTTTTGATTCGCCTCCTATTTGTGCTTTGCAGTGATAACATCGTCCCACTTGAGTTGGATTTCCACACTAAATAGATAATCATAAATGTTGTTTATGTTAACAAAATAAACAGTTGAAAAAGCTCAGTTAACATATTGCTTAAACTTGTAAAGTCATACTTTTTAAATATGATAAACATTTTCAGGTTACTCCCAACTTTTCTGCAAAATCTTATTAACCTTAATAATTAATAAATAAAATTTTGATCAAAAGCAAACCCCTTTGAAACTCAATACTTACATCCCCAACAGCATAAGGGTGACCGTTTGGACATCCTGCAAAACATTAAGTACATACAAACTTTGTTGAAAAAAAAAAACTAAAATAATAATAATAAACTAGACTCTTGTTGCTATAGCAACAAAAAGGTCTTCCGTTCCTCATGTATTAATCTATAAAAAAAAAAATGCATTTCCCTTGTAAAAAGAAAATGAATATCATATATAATGTAAAGGAATTTCCCAGTAATTATTTCTATGTAAAACAAAACAAAAAGACAAAAAGTCAATTTTTGAATACTTTCTGTGACGATCGGAAGTTACGCCGGATCAGACAGAACATAGTAAACATATCCTCATACATTGTTCTGTCTTTTCTCAAAGTTTGAATGTTCAATTTTTTGTTACATGTTCAAATCAAATGTCTATCATCCATAAAAGTCTTGTATCTTGATCTCTTGCAGTTTCTGAGATCTCGCGGGTACAATTTTTTTTAAAAAAGAAAGATACCTGAGATATTTGAGATGTCTAACCGGAAAAAGAATTTTTTCGTTTATTTAACTATGTGTACATGACCTTTTGTATTTCTATCGCTAAAATGTTACTTTCATGCGAACAAAACCAAAATATTTTTGAAAAATCCAATTTTGGCGCACTTCCTGTGACGACCGGAAGTTACGCCGGATAAAACAAAAAGTTGTAAACACATGTACATACATATGTCTATCATCCCACAAAGTTTGGTTGTTCAAGTCCTTACCGTTTTTGAGATCTCTTCGAAATAAGTTTTATTTGTCTCGGGACAGGAAACGGACAAACGGAAGTGTTCAATGAAAATTAAATTTAATATTTCTTGTATACTTACTTATCTTACATTATAATGTATCTAGCTAACTAAAACTATCAAGGAAAAAACTGTAAAACTTATAAACAGCTTGATTTGTTTGAACTCTTCCGGTGTGGACCGGAAGTGACGGTCGACAAAATGAACATGTTTAAGCACATCTTCTATCAAATGACTATCATCAATAGAAGTTTCGTGTCTTGGTCACTTACAGGTTCTGAGATCTAGAAGCTACAAAATCTGTTTTAAAAAAGTAAACTGAGATTATTGAGATATCTCACCGGAAGTAGATTTTTTTTGTTTATCTAACATCGCATAGATGATTTATGTAAGGAATAATACTAATATATTTATTTTATGTAAAATCAATTAGTAACGTAAATAAAATAAATTTTGATGAACTTCCGGTGACGACCGGAAGCTACGACGAACAAAACAAAATAGTTTAAACACATCTACAACTATAGGTCTATCATCCTACAAAGTTTGGACGTTCAAGTCTTTTTCGTTTCTGAAATCTCGATTAGACAAGCTTTTTGTCGCGGGACAGGAAACGGACGACCGGAACTGAATTTTGAAAAAATGAAAAAAAAACGCCTAGAGATATCAATATTTCCCATCACTTCTGAAAATTTCAAGAAAATCTATCCAGCCATCTCTGAGAAATCTTGTGGGAAAAAAAAATAATAATAAAAAACATTACAATCTCTATAAGGTCTTCCGTTGGAAACGGAAGACCTTAATAATAATAATAATAATAATAATAAGAAGAAGAATAATAAAATATTGGTTATTGACACTTACGATACCACGTGACTGAATGATGGACCTTATTAGCAATTTCCTCCATTCTCTGCAGTTCAGTTTTAATTTCTCCCGACAAAACCTCTTCTGGCATCGTTGGTAAAAATGAGCCCTTAGATTAAAAAAACATCTTAATTAAATAAAGATGTTTTTTTTTCTTGAAAACAAAAGTGGAATGCTTGTATGTTAATACATCTACATCTAGAGTAGGCTGTATCTTAAAAGGAGCCCACGGGCCTTAAGGCTGACCTGAGTATTTTAGCGCAGGGAGAAATCTCATATATGTATTTCAGGCTTATTCTATAGCATTTTGTCAACAGCTTTGTTATCTTTGCAAATATAAATTCCCAGATTTAAAGCATTTAAATCAGACCATTTCCATTTATCCCTAATCCCCCTAACACATGGGCAATGCATTTCACGAATTAGATAGAACGCGTTGTAAACATCTTACACATGTATTTAAGTTATATTCCACTATTCAGTTTATTGGGAAAAGTGGTAATTAAACAGAATAAGATTGAATTTTGTGAATGAATAGTGCTTGCCAGGCAAAGTAACTTTATGTTTAATTTATACTTTATATTAAGACTGTAGTCAGTTTTATGTTCTAATGTTAATTGCGTTATAAATAAATGATTGTAATACATGAATACTTAACAAAAATAATAATTAATAAAGGAATGAAATCATTGCGATGTAAATTTGTTAAATAGTTTCAGCTCTCTAAAGTGTGAAGCGGTATACTATCTAAACCATGAGAATAATTTTATATATTATAAATTCTTATAAATATATTTCAATTGTTTGTAATTAAATACAGAGATAAGGAAAACTGTTCTCACAAATAATTGTAAATTGTACACAAGTTTAACGTAATGTCATGTGGATTGATATGTTTTATAACTAAATTCGTGTGACGCTAACAACAGAGTCCAAACAAGTACGGACTTTTTATTTCATTCAGCCAATGAAATAGAACGTTACATATAAAAAGGTCAGTACAGACTTTTTAATTCATTTAGCCAATGAAATAGAACGTTACATATAAAAGGTATTTATTGACAAGTTTATAACAACATGCGAAAATGTTAGAATATATTTATCACAAGAAGTTTATGTGAAGGTATCAGTATGATGAGCAAATTAAAGCACAGAACAAGTTTGGGATTTACACTTTAAATTATGTATATAATAATATGTTGACTTAAATAGGAATTCAGAAAAAAATTGTAAGAATATAGTTGTATAAGCCTATTTTTTATGAATCAATTAATTCAAAGATCTCCACGTGTATATGAACAATACTGCAAGAAATTTTCCTAGAATACGTTATTAATCATTTCCGTTTGGTTAAGAATATCAGAGCAATGATATTAATTAATAATTGATATTAATTTGATTATAAAAAAAACTGGTTTAATTGATATTATACACGTACTGCTATTGCCAATTTATCATCATATGCCAAAAAAACCAGCGCCGTATTTTGTGGATGTCGTACATTTATAAGTATTTACTAGTTCTAGTACTATTTAGACTATTTTTTTCACTGAATGAAGTTTAGCAAAAAATTTCTTGTTTACGATTAGATTTTCAAGAATATATATTCTATTATAAATATTGCATAAACGACATCGTTTGCCTACAGGTGACAGTTCGAATTGCGCAATGTATTAAAAAACCTCGTAAGCTAAACACATTAAGAGGCCTCTTCATGCAAAAATGTAGTTTACAAAGAAATTTAGCATTTTATGATATTGCCTTCTAATTAATGATGAAGTCCACAATTTGTGATTTATATTGTATACATCATTTTTCAACGTGCAATAAGTGTCGCTATGATGCTAAGTGTTGATGTACTCTCAAAGTGTTGTTTACAAAATGTTTCCAAAGTGCATTTACTTGGTTTGAAATTAAGCGTACTTGGGGGTTTTTTTTCCCAAAAAAATATTTCAGAGTGGGTTGCTACATGTACATAGTATATCAATTTTTTTTCTTCAAAATAATATGATAGAGAAAAATTAACGAAAGAAAAACAATATATTTGAATATTGATATCTTATTTTCATAAATCTGTTGACATTACCTTTAATGAAATTGGCTTTGTCGCTAGAAGAACCAAGGGTTGTAGCAATTCATTTGAAGGCACAGTTTTCAATACCAACAGAAAGTGAAGAAGTAAACTGACTATTCCCTGCCCCCTGATATCACGGTGATATTGAATATGCAGTTGTTTGCAAAATTGTGCGAACGAGTCTTCCAGGACATTATCCAGATATTGCTACAAAAGATTTCAACATAGACTGGTACCTTAAAAACAGATAAAATCAGACAGAGGCGATCATAAAATTGGCAAAATTGACTAAAGATTGACATATAAATTTTAGATATAAATGAAGCAAATTATTTTGATTATATATTCTGAAAATATCTAAATAGAATATTTATTTCACATTTTCAAAAAATAAAATATAAACTAGACTCTTGTTGCTATAGCAACAAAAAGGTGTTCCGTTCCTCATGTATTAATCTGTGAAAAAAAATGCATTTCTCTTGTAAAAAGAAAATGGACATAATATATAATGTAAAGGAATTTCCCAGTAATTATTTGTATGTAAAACAAAACAAAAAGACAATAAGTCAATTTTTGAGTACTTTCTGTGACGACTGGAAGTTACGCCGGATCAAACAGAACGTAGTAAACATATCTTCATACATTGTTCTGTCTGTCCTCAAAGTTTGAATGTTCAAGTTTTTGTTAGTTATGAGATTTTGCTGAGAACAGGTTTTTATCTCAGGACCGGAAACGGACAAACGGAAGTGAATAAAGAAATTAAAAGTAGATATTTTTAGTACATTTACCTTTGGTACGTTTCTGTTCATCACACTGAGTAAATTGTTTTCAAAAAATCTAAACTTTTAAAAAACTTCTTTTGCTTGATCGCATGTCTCACCGGAAGTAGAATGTTTTTGTTTATTTAACCATGTGTAGATGACCTTTTGTATTTCTATTGCTAAAATGTTACTTTCATGCTTTTCAAAATCAAATAGTGGTGTACTTCCTGTGACGACCGGAAGTTACGACGGATCAAACAAAAAGAAAATGGATACAATATATACTGTAAAGGAATTTCCCAGTAATTATATCTATGTAAAACAAAACAAAAGGACAATAAGTCAATTTTTGAGTACTTTCTGTGACGATCGGAAGTTAAGCCAGATTAGACAGAACATAGTAAACATATCCTCATACATTGTTCTGTCTTTTCTCAAAGTTTGAATGTTCAAGTTTTTGTTACATGTTCCAATCAAATTTCTATCATCCATAAAAGTCTTGTATCTTGATCTCTTGCAGTTTCAGAGATCTTGCGGGTACAAAATATTTGAAAAAGAAAGATACCTGAGATATTTGAGATGTCTAACCGGAAAAAGAATTTTTTCGTTAATTAAACCATGTGTACACAACTTTTTGTATTTCTATCGCTAAAATGTTACTTCAATGAGAAATAACCAAAATATTTTTGAAAAATCAAACTTTGACGTACTTCCTGTGACGACCAGAAGTTACGCCGGATAAAACCAAAAGTTGTAAACACATGTACATACATAGGTCTATCATCCCACAAAGTTTGGTTGTTCAAGTCCTTACCGCTTTTGAGATCTCGTCGAAATAAGGTTTTTTTGTCTCGGGACAGGAAACGGACAAACGGAAGTGCTCAATGAAAATTAAATTAATTTTTCTTGTTATCTTGCCTATCGTACTTATTTATTATTCGAACTAACAAAAAATGACACAGGAAAACAGTTAAACTGATAAACAGCTTGATTTGTTTGAACTCTTCTGGTGTGGACCGGAAGTGACGATCAACAAAATGAAACCATTTAAATACATCTTCAATCAAATGTCTATAATCCATGAAAGTTTCGTGTCTTGATCTCTTACAGTTTCTGAGATCTCGCGGGTACAAATTTTTTTTTAAAAAAGCTACCTGAGATAATTGAGATATCTCACCGGAAGTAGAATTTTATTATTTTTTTAACATCGCTCAGATGACATATGTGAGGATTTATACTTATATATTCATTCTATGTAAAATAAATTATATACTTAAAAAAAATAATTTTTGAAGTACTTCCAGTGACGACCGGAAGTTACGACGAACAAAACAAAATAGTTTAAACACATCTACAACTATAGGTCTATCATCTCACAAAGTTTCGATGTTCAAGTCTTTTTCGTTTCTGAGATCTCGATTAGACAAGCTTTTTGTCGCGGGACAGGAAACGGACGACCGGGACTGAATTTTGAAAAAATGAAAAAACCGCCTAGAGATATTATTATTTTCCATCACTTCTGAAAATTTCAGGAAAATCTATCCAGCCATCTCTGAGAAATCTTGTGGACAAAAAAGGGGAACAAAATAATAATAATAAAAAACATTACAATCACTATAAGGTCTTCCGTTGGAAACGGAAGACCTTAAAAAAGAAAATACAGTAGTGTTTTCATATACTTGTACTGTTTGCAAGTCTTTTCTTCCGAACTCCTTTTTGAGAGCCTCAACAAACTGTTTAGGTAGTGGTTCGACGTCGGAAAACAGTTCCCTGACTTTTATTTCTTTTATAAGCGCTAGGAGATAAAATATCTGCAGATGCTGACCTCTCTGTAATCTGAAAGTTCAAATAAAATAAAATATGAAATATACTTTGATTAATGAAAGTTTGAAAAATCATAAAACAAACATATTCATTGAGGGGTCTTATTCTTTTTTCTAAAAACATACCTTTAAACTAAATCGTTTGTTCTTTACCAGCAACAATTTTGCAACATCATCTCGTATTTCTCTGTATGTGTTTCCAAGGACAACACAGTAGTCTGGGCATTCTTGGATTCCCTTTTAAATCAAATATTAACCATGTCAAAAAACAAATCAATTATGATGAAAGATAAAACACTTTTCAAATGCAATCATTATGAAATCTGTGATAATTTTTTTAACACCCAAAATCTAATTAATCTGAAAAAAAAAAACACGACAAAGTCAGTACGCAGACAGAAAAAAACTTCCTTTATTTTATAATAATGTACCTTTAAGCTTATTGTAATATTTATATTTTCAAGATTAAATTAATAACTACGTACTTCGTTTACTCTTCGTTCTGTTGGAAACAACCATTGTACGTTCGATTTCAAGAGTAACTGATACAAATCTAATCCATATGATCGACAAATATGGGTTAGAAGAAAGATTCTGTAAAAGTAAGAAAACAGTTTTTAAAAATCCATTTATATTCAACAATTAGACAATTACAGCGAAACATTTGAAAACGGCATTGACCTTATGTGATTTATAGGGAGATCACAGAGCACAGCTGTCAATTGAAAAATTTCTTCATAAACAGAGCCATTTGATTCAGGTTTTACTGAGTAGTACTCTTTGAGATACTTCGCAGTGGTCTGTAAACAATATCTTGCAGTTGCAACATTTCGTAGTTTTTCAATGACAGAAGAACAATTTCCCAAGTTTTCTATTGCATTGGAAAGCAATTCCTTCACAAACTTAACTTCTTTTTCACGATCTAGATTCAAATTAGCTGCCTGTTCAATAAGAGAATCCTGCAAAACATATTCAATGGGATTTATCAATGCATAAAAATACCTTGATATATGATACTTAATTTAAAATATCAAGAAATATCTGTATGAACATGCATTTACCTCAAAGCACTGCATTAACAAAAGGCACAACTCTAACTCATGATTTTTGTTCTGAACTTGTAACACGGTATCAGTATCTCTCAAGAATTCCTCAAGATGTTGAAAAACAGCTTTCTCGCTAAAATAATGAAATCGATGTATGCTTTCCATATCCCGTAAACAAATATTTAGTAATATTGCAATGTTTTAAGTGCCAATAAAAGAATGAAAATTAAATGAAAATCTTAGTTAAACGTACAGGGTCATTGGGATTCAAGGGCCTCATTAAAAAATCGATCTCTAAACCTCAAAGAGAGGTTTCAATTCGTAAGATTATTTTTCTTCAGCAATAATTATATAATCTAGAATTGGTAAAACTTATTCTCTCACCTCTGTTACACACTGCGTTACAACCGATAAACAATTATAGAAAATTTCATTTACACATGTAAAATGGTAAAAAAAGCAAAACTTTAAATATTTACACAGGACAAGCCTTACCTTGTCCTGATCAGCAACTGTAACAAGAATGATCTAAACACTGGAGTGGTATCGACCACTGTTTCAAATATAGTCATCTGCCTTGTTCGTATAATCGTCATATTGAGTTGTGGTATTGTTTTCTTGTGGATAATAAGCTGAAGAAGATGCCGCACCACTTCTTCTGATGGTGGAGTTGAGTTTTCAAAGCACAATTGTGATACAACTTGCATGTAAAATTTATTACATCTCTCTTGATAATCATTAAAAAGTTTCATTTGTTCTCTGCAATAAACCAAAATTACAATCTTAATAATCACTCTTAATCACAGTTTTAAAACAAAGTTTTATAAAGCTATTTGAAATTATTTGTTTCATAATATTGGATCCATTGCTATCATTTACATCAATGTAAAATTAACAGTGAGTACAAAAAAGAATTCATACCTTTGGTTTTCTGGTGTTTCATTTTCATCAAAATTTTCTGGAATGCTTTGTGAGCATTTGTTAACTGGACACAACTTTTGAGCTTCTGTCGTTTGAACTATGATACTGAAACACGCCTCTCTGCAGATTCTATGTTCACATGGCAATAAGACAGGAGGCGAAGAATCGAAGAGTTTGTCACAGTTAGCACATTTGCCAAATTTTCTACAATATAATCATACATTAAGAATAATATGACGATCTTAAACTAAACACTATAATTAAGCATCTTTGCTTTTAAAACAGCCTTATCTTTAAAACAGCATTATCTTTCCTAAATCTATTAAATTTTATACATTTAGCTGTTTTGATTGTCTATAACATGTCGTTACATATATGGCAGATGTTTATCTATTCCTTTCATCAGAGATGCTATCATGTTTTTGAAACATCCGTTTCCATTCTTAATTATCGAATTCGAAATAAACAGAATCCGATTTACCCTAAGAACTCTGTCATGGCTTTGAAATTTGAAGCTTTTAAAAATTTCTCCAATTTCTCTAAAGAAGGTTTCTCCTTGAAGTTGCTGTTGTCTCCCATTATCTGCAAAAAAAGTTTGTTTTGATTTTGTTTTTAATCTACGAATCTTAAAAACACGTTAATATCAACCATCAGTTTTCAATCATAAAAAATACCTTCCACAATATTTTGCATGTCTGAGCCATCAGCTTTTCCCGAGTTGTGTTGATGCATAGGTTTTGTATGAATAACTTTAAAACCACAATTTTAGTCCACCTTGATCTGAAAAAAAATCCAATATTTCTTTTGGATCTATATCATATGCTTCATCTTACAATTTCTATTTATTTAGCAAATGTCTGATTCCTTTTGAGTTCTGTAAGTCATCATGTCTGCCTTATTTGTTTTCAATTCAATGAACAAATGCAAATGTTTATTTCTCTGTTCATCTTCTATGGAAAAAACAGTGTTATATATAAAGTCAATAAGCATAGAGAAAAATGGAAATTATCATCACCTGATAGCAATCATTAATCTTCCTCTAGTAGATGTTTTATCAAAGTCCGCGTGTAAGAGACGCTCAATTACTGGTCTGTATCGTTGCACGTTTTCAATCCACTGATTCTGTCCAAATGGTGTTTCAATAGATGCTTCATTAGGTTCCATGACTTCCAGTAAATATTTAACGGCTGTGATGTCCAGTTCCTGTTTTTGCAAGGAATTAATTATCTGTATAACTACCTTAACCATACCTAACTTGAGTTGCCATCTTTAATACTAATTACATATACATCATAATATACTACGATTTGAAAGAGTGTATATGTTAAATGAATTCACTAGAAATTTTCAAACCATTATCTTATTAAAAGTACATTCACAGATGTTTAAATATATTTCTTTTAATATTTAAAGTGTATGCTAACAAGGAGTAAGTCACTAACATTGAACATGAGAAATCACTGCTCATTAATAAATGATCAAAATATGTATTTGACCGATTTACTAATGTAATAGTTTCGGGGAACTATATCTATTACTTCAGAAATGTAAAGTATTTGTATATTTAAAAAAACCAAAAACATGTAATGACAAATACATAGTTTTTCGGAAGCGAATTCGATCTAAATTTTTAAAGATAAAAACCACTTAACGGCCATCAACTAATATCCAATCTTCTATATACGTTATTCAAAATATTTAGCCATGGTCAAGTTGAACCCAAAAAGAAAAGGGGATTCCATTTCCAATGGCGAGACAAAATGCAAATATATTTAAACCTTTATGCCGCTTTCCAGTTTTTGATAAAAAGATCCATGTCCTTGAGGCACAAAACACATCACTTCTGAGAAAATCTCTAGTTTTGGTTTGATATTTCTAAATGTTTTGTGTATGCAAAATACTCTGCTTGTAAAATTGTCTTCTTTGCCAACCATGTACTCCTCAAAACAGACATGGAGAAACTCACAAACTATCTATAAATAGAAAAAATAAACAATCATGTAAGGAAGGGCTTTCTATATCACAAATCAACATTAAAATCTGAGTATTTTCAATACCATCTCTTCCCTTGAACAAGATGCCTTGTGTGACATTTTGACAAAATCCGCCGTGTATAATCGTGTGGCCTCCTTGAGATTTTCTATGGCTGAATGCTGCAAAACAAAATGTCCTATTTCTGTTTCCTGGAACAAATCCTCTGCACTCTTTTCTATACCAAAAATATAGTTAACATTTATCATTTGTATTTATCATATATGAATATCTTGAACAAAAACTCAAATGTTTTTTTATTCCAGTAAAATATTGCTATTACTACTTGTACCACTCAAAATTTAAAGTTTTTTCCCAATCAAAAAGTATGCAACTGAAATGCACAACAAGAACAATAATTCTAATGTCATACGAACAATTCTTCATAGGCAACAAATCTTTAATTAAAGGACGTCTTTGATGTTTCATTTGTAATTGGTTAGAGATAAAATACTTTATATATACCTATTGCGTTTTCTGATGTAATAAGAAGAAATTGTTCAATAGCCTCATATATAAGCCATGAAAAAGGAAAACTCGCTGACATCAAATGATTTGCACCGGTATTCATAACCTGCGGAACTTTAATTTTTGACAGATGTTCAACGTCAATTGAGCTGAATATTCCAAGCCAAAGATTTGTTAGCCACTGTACTTCACAATCAGAACTTTCCAGAATCGAAAGATTGTTGTTTGTATCCACAAAGGCAACAATTTTTGCAAGGAGTGGTGTCACTCTGTCCTCAATTATTCTTTGACAGCTTGCCCTGGAATATTTAAAGACTCAATCTTCAACATATAAATTACTAATTTAATGGAGAGAAAAGTTTGTTGTATTCTTGCTCTGTATATCATCTCAGTGGAAGAGAAACACATCAAATAAACGAACTGGTCAAAGTCATGATCAAAGTTTATGGGTCAAGTTTAGAGAATAATAAACAACGTGTATAAAAATTAGTATTATACCTTAAAGTACCAGTTTTGTTCACGCTGGAAGACATGGCTGCCTCACTTTGTATCCATGATTCGTTGTACAAAATTGAGTCAGCACTGTGCTTAGAGAGTATTGTCACAATGTGCTTCATAAGACAGTATCCAAATCGTCCTAAATAATATAATTTTACAGCAAGCATATTTGAATTTGGATTTATCATTTTACATACCTACATAAATAAAACTAAATATATTTCTTCATAGAGCCAAGAATTATCAAAATTGGTTTGAAATCTTTAATTTGTCTTCCTTAAATTCGTTAACCTTCTTAAAAACTTTTTCTGTGACATATTAATCTAATTTAAGAGACAATACCATTTATATTGATCTGCTTTATATTTTTTTAAAGAATATGTTATGTGTATTTAGAATTTGGTACAAAACATCGTATTTTGAAGAAAATAAATTGGTGTGCAGAGTCCTTCCCAAAGTGAGTGATTTATCTAGTTCCTCCTAAAAATGAACAGAGTTGCTTTGAAATGACACTCTTTCAACAGATTTTCACAACCCAATATCACCTTCTGTCAATTGTTTACTCTTATTGAGTTCCTTGAAGATGAACTTTATTCGTTTAATGGACCTCTCTTGGTTATCGTCAACTTCAGTTATACTCGCCAAAGCAGGATGTATACAGTTAAAAAGAATTGTTCTTAAATTCAGATGGCGTTCCTGCAAAATTAAAGTATATATCTAAATTTATTGTGAATCGCCTTTAACATGTTTCATAACAATGCAAAACATATTAGATTAACAATTTTAGAAAATATCCATAGCCGAGTAAGAAGTCCCATCAAACCATCTGATTCTGGTTATAAATAATTTTGCTGTACATGTGAGACAATTCTTTAATACATTATATGAGAACATTGTAGTATTAAGAATGCTAAGTAGAAAGTTGTTGAAATAATTGTTTATTATTCCTGTGCATGCAAATAAATTATTAAAATGTCATGAAATGAATATCGGAATTATTTGGCATTGTGGAATACAACCTGAGTTTAAAAACAACTAACGCACATACTAATCAAAAATATAATATACACATAATAAATATGATTCTTACCTGTAAATTTGTGACTATGGTCGATTCATATTCAGCTTCCTCTGAAAAATTTTCTTCACAGCAAAGACTCTCCTGTAGAATTGCGGAAATTGACTTTGTCATGAGGTCTTGAATGCAAGGGAGTGAAGTCAACCTCAGCTCGTCAATATGAACAGAAGTCCAAAGTCCTGTCTGATTGTTGGAAAGAAAATCACATTTGCTGATGCGTTTTTAAGCAGATTTGCAGTGTTGGAATAAATAAAAAAGTATTAATTTTGTGTTTTATAAACTTATGTACCTTGCAGTCAGTGTTTACCTGAAATCCAGAGAAAAGGGATTTGCTGACTCTTGATAAATGTACCAAGAAAACAACGCAAAGTTCTAGTTTGTTACTTTGCAGCTCTCGTTGAACACAATGCCTGGCACACTCAACCAAACTTGAATTTTCGTCTCCTGTGTCACACTGAATGAGCAACAATTCTTTTCCTTTTTGCGAGATTTCTCTACAAAAATAATAGGAAACAATATGGTTAAATAAATCATAAAGATGAAATTATCAAATTCAATTTTCATGTTCTCTTTTGTAAAACCTGGTATTACATATAAATTTAAACTTCCATATGTTCTTAAACTTCTTTGCGATAAAAAAAATCTTTAAAACAGGACTTAAATTTAAGTAACACGATACATTCTACAAAACTCCCTTAAAAGCGTTTTATTGAGCCTTTCAATATAAGTGGCAACTATTTAGAATAAGGGAAGCGTTGCATAATCGGCATGATCTCTCAACGCTCTTCCAAAAATCATTCGGCCATCATCTCATTATTTAGAATTTTTAACAATTTTAAATCTCGCCAAAACAATCTTTTAGTGATTGCAAAGTTTGCATAGGATGATATCCCTAAACATATGAAAACGGCCCCTTTTTATACAATGAATTATAGAAAATCAACCATGCTTTTCTCAATTTCAAAACAAGAGTGAATAAATATGACACAATCTGATTAGTGTTGATAGCTTCGATCGTTTTTTTTATTGTAATGATTGACGAATTATCGATGAATTTGTAAACCCTGTAAGAGTGAATTTCGTTCTGGTTTGTAACCCTGTCCTTCCAGAGAATGAAAATGAACATAATGGGTGGACCTTGGTACAATAGACAATATGTACATGAATGAATTAAGCAGATCGGACAGGACTCGTTCACATATTACGTGACTATTTATTGCCAAATTCTCACCAGTTAGGGTGAAATTTAGCAATCAGAAATGAAATCCGTTGATAATACAACTTACAATTAATTTTGTCTCATAAATGAAAGTACATGGCATTTAAAGTCACGTTGAACACGCTTATCGAAATATATGTCACGTGACATGCGTGGCACAAACGAGTAACATAATAAAAAGGTTAAGCGAGTTCATACCAGGTAAACAACATCAGTTTATAATGGGGCTGACTCACTGGAATTTGGCATTAATTTAGAAGTTAAATATGAACACAGTGGCTGTTTTTCACATCATCCTTTTATACACTATTTCAAAAAATTGTCTATTGACCAAAATAACTCAAAATGACCAATTGTCACTTTCTTTAATTCTAATAGATCCTATATTTTGTCGTACCCGATTTCTTTGCAAAAGCTCATCAAACGTTCAGGGTGTTCGACGGTCGCATATGTCAATTGATTGGTATAACACCTCCCAAATATCTTCATTTTTTTAAATTTTCATCTATCACCAACCATATTGTAAACATTTAGTATATACTTTGGAATATACTTTCCTAAGCGTTTTACTAGTCAACATTATATTTTACAGAAGCTTTATATTTTATAATATACGATTAATCAAAAACATATAACCTGATCTGGTGAGAAAATTGCTGCTCTGTGCCGAATGCTTGCAATGAAAGAAGCGAAACCTTTCCCGATAAAAATGGTAATTTTCTTTCTATTCCTTGTTTGTCAGTCTCTGACATAAGTTTTGAATGTGTTGTGATCTGCAAAATTAAAAATAACAATGCAATGATATAGAATTTTAACTGAATATAGGTTTCACATGCTATATCAAATACATCGTTTAACCATTAAAACCTCTAATCAACTTAACGGATTGAAGAATACCTGAATAAAATTTCCTCCAAATCCACCATGGCTGTTTCTAAACTGAAGAAAATCACATAAGCTTTCGTGGCATTGGTCTTTGAAATAAATCTGCATATATTGTTTCGCAAATATTTCCTGTTCTGTTTTGTTTAATCTGAGCACAGCGTCTGGAGTACATCCCCACAAGAGAATACGTTCCGCTGCCTCTAGTACTCTCTAATAAAAAAAACAGAACATTTTCAAAATATATGACAGCTCTAAATCTTTAAATTTTGTCGTCATTTAGTCAAAAGAGATGATTAAATTACCCATAGATCTAAAGACCACAGACTTTTTTTCTCATTTTGGAGACCTTGAAGCAATAGTTACATGTATTACAGTTCAGGATTTAAAGCAAAACGCCCTATCCAAAAAGTATCAAAGAAATATAACATTTTATCAAGTGGTCAACTTTTTTCAAAATGAACACAAACATTGAAATTAGCAAATTTAATGCAGACATGGGTTCATTATGTCCCTTCTACACACAGGGAGTGCTTTGAGGATTAAAATTCAAAATATAATAAACTCGATGAAAAAAAATTCTTACATGCTGTAAAGAATCATTATCCTCCATGCTATTTTTTAGGCATATTTCCCAAGCTTTGAGTATTACTCCTGCCGCTGTGTCTTTATTGTAACCAATGAAAACCTCCTCTTTTCTAATAGTATCGCTGAAATAAACATATTCTCTTAATATTTTTATGCAGGAATTTTTTAGCTAATGTTTTTATTTTCAACAGTTTAAGGAATATGCTTCAGTGTGTTTCTAGATGTTATCATTTATTTGGCATTCTCTGTCGGACTGCATATTTGGTATACATACTTGTCTTTTCATAAAAAAAAAATTGCGTTAATTCTTGTTACACGACACTTTCTAACAGATTTATGCTATATCTGAATCATTTATGCATTTATTATTGATTTCATGCTCAAACCTGTCAGCCACACTGGAAAACTCTCTGACCCACTGCTCCAATTTGTAAGAGAGTCTTAATTGGACGTCTGTAAGCATTCCTTCTACGGTCAAGAAATGCTTTTCCATTCGATTGATAAGTGGAATTGGAAATTCTCTATAGACGACTCTTTTTTCTGCAACAACTACTAGCCTAAAAACATTATTTTAATGACACATAATTTTTCCTGGGCTGTCAGAACATGTTAGTTACTCGGTTGTCTTATATGGCCCTCTTGAATTCAAAAATAGAGCATTTTAATATTCTTATGATTTATGTGCGTCCTTTTTTATTGAATAATATATCATGCATTAATAAGTAACAATCTTGAGAAACAAACATTTTAGAGAAAAAAATTATTGTAATGATCATCAACAAAAAAGCATAATTAAAAAACGCAGAACTATGCTAACAAAACTCGGTAAAAGTGTCCATAAATCTTTTGTGTCTTAAAATATGATTAAATCCCTTTTCTTTTACGCGATAACTATGTTAACATCTTCAAAAATATATAACAAATGTTTTGGATACTAAATAATACTTAATGTTTTCCTAAGTTTACAAAATATCCAGATCGTGTAGGACAAGTTTTAAATCAATGAAGCATTTTGATAAAAAATGGATCATTCTAAGCGTTTCAGGGAATATAACGATAGGCAAATTGGTGTTTAACTTATCTACCTGAACTTTTTGTCCACCTTGCACTTCACTCTGTGGGTTCCAAGACCAAGATCTATGTATCTATCGGGGCCACTTTCCATGTAATACTAAAATGATATATCGATTGTGAACGACTGATCACAAGTTAAAGTTTACTTTACTAATATTTACAATAAATGTGAGAAATTGAAAATACATATTTAAGTATAACTCATTTAGGATATCCAAAAATTGTAAGGGATAAATATGTAATACAAAAATATATACAAATCAGAACTTACTTGATTAAGAGCATCATATAGACTTTCATATAGGTTTTCTAAATTCAACAGGACAACCGTCTTTCCCGTTTCCATAAAAACCTTTATTCGATTTATATTTCTGCAAATCTAAAGTCAATAAAGGAAAAAAGAATAAATTTGTTCAATACTTTTAGTGTAATCATCATTTTATAACGGAAGAATCATTCTTGATATCACATAATTTGAAACATTTTCAACTCGATTAATCTGTTTTCCTAATTGTTGAATAATGTGAATTAACACACCCGCATTTAGTTTCATAGATCTTTAATGTGTCTCCCTTTGAAATATAATTTAACAATTGGAAACCTAGAGATAGGTTTCAACTGTATGAACTTAAATAAAAGGTTCAGAGCTAAAGAAAAAAAACTACATATGTATGTTATTTAATACATGATAAAAATAGTTGGTTAAAAATATTTACGCATATTGTATATAACAGTTGTAAATAAAAAGAGTCATGAAGAGAGTTTGCTGAGAGAGAGAGAGAGAGAGAGAGAGAGAGAGAGAGATTTTATACTTCGATGTATTCTTGGTCTCTTGGAAAACTTGAGCCGAATATATCGTGAGTGTTCTCTTCATTTCCCATCAGTTGATGAAGAAGATTTAATGCCCCATAGTTCTCAGTCAGCAGAAGGATGTATCTCGACTCCCTATGCACCATACAGTTTATAAATGTAAATCACACTGAGTAAATCAGAATATATTATTAGATGGGAGGCAATTAATCATTTAAAGTTAGAATACTATTGCAAGTTAATGAACATTACTTTTTGTTTTCTTCATATTGAAGGCAATCTCGAAGTAGTGCTGTATCCGTTTTAACACCGCGGTTCTCTGGCTGAAAATTCATATAAAATATAAAATTTCATGAGAAATGCAAGGCGGCTCATGTCTCTATAACAGTTATCAATGTTCATTTTATCGTTTGAATATAAGTAATCTGGTAATGCCAAGGACTTATGATATTTGAAAATTACTTAAATTGTCGAAGTTTGTTATAAGTCCCCGGGGATTTTAGAGGCAGAAGTCAGCCTTAACAAGTTGGGTTTCCCTTTCCATAAAGCTATACATTTCCATTGTAACTTGAAAGGAATTCATTTGAAAGTTTCAGATACATTTTGAAAACTTTGAACGTGCGAAGAAAGAAGATATTTAAATAATTTATGTAAATGTAACAGATACGATATAAATTGTTCAATACAATACCCGTTCCTGCAGAATGAACGGTAAAAACGCTCCAAACTCTTGAACAGGATCAAGACCTTCTAGCCCACCAAAGTTCCTTTTAATTGCAATGATTACTTCCTGCGAAGTAGGACTTCGACGATTTTCCACAGCAACAGCACAAATCATTTTCACTAGACTATCAAGTAATACGAAGTAGTTTAGATATTGCAATCTCCAAAACGAAAAGTAACTGTAAGGATAAACTAACAAATGCAGGTAAAATTAATTAGCTTAAAAAACCTGTAAAAGTCTCGCAATCCAAAAAATTCTCTTGCTTTCAGAAGATTTTCTGAGGGAACATCATCAATGTGTCTAAAAAGAGTGTCGCTGTTGCAAGCCTTGTCAAAGACATGGAGATAAGCCTGTGCCAACTTTGGAATAAGATCTTCAATCAACAGATAAACATCATCGTGTTCACATATGCCTCTGTAAAAACAAGAACAAAAATTATATGTATATTCATTCTTTATCATGTTCATTCTATTATTTTTGTTTAAATATTCCTTATTTGATTTATAAATTACCTAGCACTTTCAATTAGATCCTGCTTATCAGGCACTTCCCGTTGAACCAAAATTCCACGATTCATTTTTGCTGGATCAAGAGCCCAATTTGATATTCCAATGAAAGAAACCTTGTAAAAGATTATAAATATTTTGAATATATAGATGAATATTATGTTTTGCCAAATCTAAAGATTATGTTTAGGTTTTTTTTCCTGCAAATATGACAAATACGTTGTGATTAAATAACCTTTTTATATTCTTCAAATTCCTCATCATCAGGACAACCATCTTCTAACAGGGGATGTAAAGCCTGAATGAAAAAAAATAACTGTATGACGGCAAAAAAGGCATGCAGCGATTTTTGCTTTAGATTTTTTAGCACCAAAAAGCCAACAGTTCAAGAATATTAAAAATGTGCATGATTTATACATTTTTATATGAAATGCTATCAAATTATCAATAAGATAAACAGTTTTTCTACATTTTTATAAATATATATTTTCAACAGTTATTATATGATGCTTATAGAAGATTTAGTATTGCAAAAAGCCTAACAGAATAATGTAAGATATATTTAACCTTTAATGGCATTCTTGGTGAATCCTCTGCAAGCCCTACTTCGTCTAGAACAACAACAGACACAAACTTTTCCAAATCTTTGCTCTTCTGGAAAGAGCTAGCCTGATTAAATGTTTTTAAGATACCATCAGCAGTTGCAAGTGGGCTACATTGAAAGGAAATAAGCTGCACCTGTGAACAGAAATGATCAAACTAAAAATATGCTATGCACTTTCATACATGAACAAAAGGAATGTGTTTTTGTCGTTTGAAAACGGGCCATTTTATAAGTTTAAGAACTATCTAATCTCTACTTTACTGACGTTTCAAATTTTGCAGGTTTTCCTATAATTTAGAGTTATATTTGGCTTACCTGCTTAAGGCTTTTAAAAAGAGGCGAATCTGAATCACGACCTTGCATGTTGTGGTCAAGAATTGTTTTGGACAGTGATTTCGAACTGCCAGGCTTTCCAACAAGGAATAATGGGATTCGAAGTTCGACACACACAACCATCATGAAGAAATTCTCTCTCAGAGCAAGATTTTTTGCAATATTGTCATTCAGTTTCAAATTCTGTAAAAAGGCCATCTGGCACCTGCTTAATGAAGCAAAAACAAAAAAAACAGTAAAGTAACACTTAACTTTTATATGTTAGATTTAATTTCATAAACAGTTTGTATACCTCTCTATCTCCCTTTTCATTTCTTCTGCTCCCCTAGAAAGTTCGAATGGCGGAGCAAAGTATTCTGTAATGTACTCTCTATAATCCTCTCTGGATTTTAATGATGAATGATAACAAACTCCTAGAGCCAGTAACAACGCCTTTGTCATTTTTGCATCTTGAGAGCGCTGGAAGATAAAAATGCTTAGTTAAACTAATTTCATATAATATATACAATGTACACTTATTTCAGATAAACAAAACCCTAATATTTACGGGTTGTTCTTATTATCATCGACTAAAATCTTCAACGGAAAACGAATCATTATCCCCAACATTCATAAAATTATTTCGTTAAGCATAAAAATATATGGAAGTGATTTAGAAGAATACTTTAGTCTACCATTCGTAGCTAGTACATAATGTTCTTAATATTTACACTAGCCGCTGGCTGAATCATATCTTCGTCATCGTCCTGTTCTTGGAGTTCCACTTCATCCATGGCGTCAAAAATCTCCGTTTGATTGTACATCCAGCCAAACACTTTGAGTGTTCTTTCGACATCTCTTAGACTCACAAAACTGCATTCATCCTATGATATAGATTAGATAAGGTATATCCAAACAATCAAATGTACTCAATATTATAATCCTTTTAAATATTTCTATAGCGATTACCTTTTGATTTCTCATAAATTCCTGTGATGCAGCAAGAATATCGCTCAGAATAGATATTATTCTTCTGTTGACGGGAGGCAATGTACCATTTCGTAACTTTAAAGATATGGACATAAAATATATTACCTACAGTAAAATGTGTTGTATTTTATGTATTTAATGAGTGTTCAGAGTACAAGCTATAAGTGTATAAGCAAATTTGTTTTTATAATTATAAAGTCAAAATCAGCTGTTTTATGGCATCCTAAAAGTACTGTTATAAACCAAAACCTCTTACTAAAAGGTAGACTAAGTATTATTCACTATGTTGCAGGTGTGTATGTGATAACCATTTGAAATTCTTCAAATTGTCTGTTTATTATTTAGAAGGAAAGACAATTTTATTTTAAAATTTTGATTTTGAGGGTTCGCCTTTTTTTAAATTCCAGAACGAGAACGGAATTTTTTGCAAATATGACACATGTTAAAAATCGTTAGCATAGCTGTAGCTACCAGTGAACAATGGGACATGGACGGGTGGTTTTATTTAATTAGAGCAAGTCATTTATATATCATTTACATAATTTGTTGCAAAACAATCAGTATAAAATAACTAAACATACACATCTTTGAACCATTTGTATAATGTATAGCTTTTCAACATTGTTGTCAAGCTGTCCAAAATCCCAAACCAAGGGCAACATGCTCTGAGGAAGGGGTTGCACACGATACACAAGGTGACGCATGGGTATTCTTCCTGTATCAAAAAATATATTGCATTATATAGTTATACATGTATATATATATATATATATATATATATATGGATACCTCTGCAACTTCATTATTGTAAAATTGTATTTATATAATTATTGAAATCTGAACATTTAATTTAGAATTTAGATAACGTATAAAATAATGCGCAGTACAAAATTATGTATTTGGTTGTATTGTAAGTGAGAATAATATTTCATTTTAATGTATTGATTTACCAAGTCTGTCATCCGTTTCATCAGAATTTACATGATAGCCAAGACCTGCTCTTTCAAGTCTGTCGATCATTTCGTCTGAATGTCTGAAATTATAATAGACTAAAATAAGGGTCTGGGTATAAGCTGCCTCGGATTGGAGCAATACAATACATGTATTTTCATACGCTGTGTATTTTTCCACTAATGGTATATTTTTAGAAATCCGACTGTGCTTTAGATATAAAACCATGAAAAAAAACAACCAACCACAATCTACAAGTAACCAATTCCCATAAATTTGTCTGCGTTCAAAACTTTATAGTAATGTTTCTTTTCTCATTTGATATTAATGATTATTAAAATACATATACGTATGAAGAACAATGCTCAAGTTGTTCATTGCTGTATCATTGCTGTATTGTTTATAAATATATTGCCTTACCTTCTAATAAGCATATGTATCGTAATTAACAATATTTCATTGTTCCATGTACATTGTTCTTCTACTAACCCAATATGAATAACTGAAATTAGAATCAGAGATGATATCAATATAAACACCTACTTTCGGTATGGATTGCAAGCGGCCACAAGTTTCAAGTTCGTGTTTAAAGCTAATGGATGTCCATCAATAGTTCCGTCACACATGATTTCTTTAATGCAGCCAACTGCTTCTGTCGTGTTTGCCTCATCAAAGAAAAGGACGGTGATGATGTGCTTTCCATGTTCTCGACAATTGAATTCGGCAAGAGACTCAGCTTGCTTGACCTTTTCAATAATGTGTTTCTTTGTTGTCCCTCCATGCACCTAATTAAAGATATATTTTTCACATACAAGCCTTGTCATTTATTTGTACAATGTATGCACAGTAAAACTATCTTTCTGTGATTTTCGGGGATCGAAAAAATAATTCGTTATAACCGTAATTTGTTATACATTTACGTGTAAAGCAAATTAATGATAAATCTGGAAACAAATTCCTTATATCAAAAAAATTAATTAAACAAATATTATTATTAACGTGTGTATCTATTTGAAATAACTGCAGATATAAGTAACAAAGATAACAATTACAATTATCTTGTTTAAATTTACAAAGATATAGGGTTAAATTTGACAAATCTCTCTACTTTAAAATATGCGTTATTTAAATGTAAAATTGTTAACATTGCGCAGACGAATGTGTTAAAATTACTTTTCAAGAGCTGTTCATTTGTTAAATCGGTGTTCTTTATACAAATGCCAATTCTAAGAATGTGATAGTTTCCATAGTTACAATTTTGCCCGGACACAAATCGATCTTTTTCACTATCATTTGAAACCTTCTTAAAATTTGTGCGCTTGCAAATATTAAAATGCCTTAACAATGGTCTTAAGACACAAAAATTCGAGGAAAGATTTACCTTCATTAATGTCATTGTATTCATCTCCAAACCAGCAGGACATTGCAAGGAGCAGAGAAACTTTATTAAACAAGTCTTTCCACATCCGGTCTCACCCATGACAATCACTGGGATGTTACACCTATAAATATACATTTTATTAACATTTGACAAAGTTCGGCTACAATAGTTTTTTGCCTTTATGGGTAAAAACAATATTTCAAAATGCTCAAAAATATCAATAAATCATTTCTTATTTTAAAAACCGATAAACAGCTTGGACATTTCTTTTATTTGACTGTATACGTACATACAGTAAAGAACCCGTATGCTAATAATAAATGGTTTAATAAAAAAAATAAATGGGTATTCAATCAGAATTATGTACCTAAATCTCATATATATAGCCATCATCTTCTTTACATTGTCAGTTGTGAGTTCATATGTTTCATCTGGATCTTGTGGAAAATCGTTTCCAACAACCCTACAAAGTCTCTCTATTTTTTGTTCTCTGAAAAAAGTTATAAAAAAAGAATTCTCAAAACAATTTCATTTTGTGTTACATGTAACTATAATCTAAGCTTTGAAAATTGCATTACTTTTCATCAATACCTTCTCAAATCATCGAAGTTTTCCTGCAATGGGACATTATTTGCTCGCAAAGCATCCCAAAGCTGTTTGCTCATGATGTTTGCTTCTAATATCATCCTAGTTTGTTGATCAACCAGATTTCTCCTATGTTTATCGATGTTAAATCCAATGAACGTAATTGTGTGTTGATCCGGATTGAAAAAGAGGTAAGGATGGGGACTAGTTATAAAAAAGAAGATAGAATATACATAACATGACAAATTGAACAAAAGTTCTAAACTGGTTATTAAGTATTGGAACAGATTTTCAGTATCAATATTCATACAATGTGAATTGATTTTTTTAAAAGATAATAGTAGAAATTTGAAGGTTTCATTGTTTGCGACTCTTTTAATCCAATTAATGGTTTTTTAAAAAAAAAAAAGTTATTTTAATACATAAACGTATGATACATGTAAAAAAAATATATAAGCAAAAACATTTTTAATCATACATTCACATTTAGATATTTTTAAAAAGTACAACATGATAAAAACCTTGTTTCCCATTTTCTACGCATTTGAAACTGTTTTATATCTTCATCAGTTTCAGAGAAATGTGATTCATCTTCCACAGAAACAGAGGATTCATCGTCGTTTTCGGCGGCAATCCTTATGTCAGCATTTGTTTTTCCCTCACTTATATCTAAAGACCTCGTTGAAAAATCCTTTTAAATAGTTAAAAGAACATATTGTTTATTATTCCATATATCATAGGTATAAACGCTTTTATAAATTAAGTACTGATTATAATACGAATGTCTGCATTATACATTTCATACAAAATAAAAAAAAATAACCTTAGACATTTGAATGAGAAACCGTAGAACAAAGACTGGAAATCCAGGCAAATCTTGCTGTAAAATTGCACTGCAATACACTGATTTCTCAAAATCTTGCAATTGGGTGTTCAAAAAATGGATAAAGTTTCTCAGCTCTGCCCAGCTTGGATTCTCTACACAGCAGTGACTAAAAGAAAAAAAAATATATATATATATATATATATATATATATATATATATATATATATATATATATCTGTGTGTGTGTGTGTTTGTGTGTGTGTGTACATGTATTACGTATAATGTAAAAACGTTGATTATTTTTCTTTACATGTTTTCTTCTCAATGAATAAAAATATTAGAACATAATTCCTTATCGGAATACAAAATATCATATATTATTGCTTAAAGTCACGTCTTACATGTAATAGAGGATCAATATTTTAAAAATATATGAAGGAATCTTTACGTAAATAACAATGCATCATATAAGTAGGCAAAAATTAGTGACCATATAATCGGGTTTTATCTTTAATAAATTGTTTACACATTTATAATATATATACTCACCGAGTCAACACCTGCAAACATTGTTTCATGTCTGTCTCTTTGGTGATTCTGTTGAAAACCGGAATATCTCCAACTCTGTTTTCATAGTGCATTAGGTAATGATATGGTCTTTGATATTCATCGGACTGAAAATTCTTCTCATCAAATCCAACTACATGTTCGTCGTGTCCACTGTCTATATTAAAAACTTACAATTACATATTTCGACTGTATTCATTCAAATTATTACAAGAAAGGATATATTTTAACAAAGAAAAAAAACCAGTAAAGAATATAAAATCTTCTATTAAATATAACATTCTGGTATAAAAAAAATTCAGTTTTGTAAAGGTTCAAAATATCAAGTAAACAATTACTTATAACTTTAGAAATGGGCAAATTATCACATATATTAGGTATATATATATATATATATATATATATATATATATATATATATATATATTAATATATATATATAAGGTTTATTTACAATAGATTTAAAGTCAATACATGTACATGTTTGTAACAAGTTCACTTATTCGTACCATTGTTATCTTTAAGAACCTCTTCCGGCGATATGCATCTTACGCTTGGAAGAATATTCAACAGTTGGACTGATGATTCAAACTCGCTCTCCTGTTAGTTGAATTAAAATTCATAAAAAGAAATTGATATTGAACATAGAAACGTGTAAATAATTCTCAAGTTTAGAGAGTAGCTATCCTTTAGTACTAATATGTGACGGTTCAAATATTACAGAAAATAGCTAGTGGGTAAAGAACCTGATTATAGATTCAGGGAGCAAGGGTTCAAATCCCGATCTGACCCGTCACTATTTTTCCCATACAGTTACATTTGGTGCCGTGACCAAGATTCGAACCTGTGTTGTCCAAAATGTACCGGGATGGGAAATAATGACGGACCAGACCGGATTTGAACTCGGGGCCCCCTAATTCCTTTTTAGGTGTTCTTCATATATCAACTAAGGTATCTGGCGCCGGAATTTAAACCGGTCTGGCCGTCACATTCCTTCCCCCTAAGATGATCTTCGCCCTTGAAGATCACATCCAAGGCTCTTTATACTGACAAAAGATAACCTGTCAGGTTCAGGGGTTGGCAAAGCAGTAAATGTTACTGGATAAGAGAAATAATGACAAACCAAAATCAAACCCAGACCCCCTGAATTTCTAGTCAAGTTTTCAACTGAGCTATCTGGTGCCGGTTTTCAAACCGGTCAAACAGTCACATTTATTCTACAAACAAAGAGAATATGATGTAATAATATGCATGATGATTCAAGTTAAAAGATAAATTTTTCAAAATAAATCGACTAGACCTTGTTTGTTTGTTTTTTTTATTTGCTAGTTTTTGTTATTTTTTTCTATTTCGTTAATATTAAAAAGATGTCTTCAAATAAGACATCTGAAACAGACATATTACAGTTTAGAAATCTCTTTGTGAATCAAATTGATTTTACATAAAGATCTTTAAATTGTTGAAACTATGCACTAAATTAAATTCAATCTAAATAGTATACTGTTAATCGGATTTTACAATAGATTAATGTAATTCGCAAAAAAAAACCAATAACATATTTCACGAACCACTGATGGTCAAATAGTTCACAAACATTATTGCTCTGGATGAAAAACTGAGTACAACTTAAATATGCGCTGAACATATAGTAAAGGTGTAAACTCGAGTATACATGTAAACAATGCAAAGGTAATACGCACCTTTGTACTGATCAATTGGAAAGAAAAAGTAATAAAGCATACGGCAATTAACGAGTCGGGTTCAGTTTAAATGTACCCTTACACGTGTATATACACAAGTACAGGTTTACAACACGGCATAAACATATTGTGCAAAATATATACATGTATTCGTAGATATTCCGATTTTTCAGTAAAATCACAATTTTTGGTATGGTGTTTCTATCCATGCTAATATTAGCTGCTAATAGATTACGTACTTGATCTTTGTCATTTAGTAGAGTTGTTTCGACAATATACAGATCAGTTTCTGATCTGTGAAATATATATCCACTTTCGTCAATTAAACTTCCCAAGATCAACATGTTGAACAGCATGGCACCAACAAATCTTTCGACCTAAAACAAAATCATCTTTCCTTTTATAATGAAAAATATGTGTAGTAGAGAAAACCAAAATACAGGACACTGATAATAATCCTTAACAATTTATTAGTCAAATAGATAGAAATGCATTTGAAATGTATGTTTGGCTCACTAACTACTTGACAGAACTCCCCTGACAAAATGTTCGAAAAATGTAGATGGAAGTATTCAGTAAATTCAATAGAAACATTGAAAGTAAGTCTGATTTAGATTGAAGTTAACTTATTTTTTTCTAAAACTATAAAAATCAAAATGTAAATTTTTTTACATACTTCTCGGATAACAGATGCTATAATTTAAAATTTAACCGGTTATTCCAACAGACATACGATTGTAAATAAGCCTTAAACATTCAAATAAATGTCTTTATTTTATATGTACAAAAAAGCTGTTTTACCCCATAAGCGATATCAATATGGAATATTCGTGGATAGGAAACATCATTTGGCAGTGTACATTTCAGGATTCTGTTTGAAATTTCTACAACATCTATCTGTTGTTGGCTCAATGGAATTGTAACTGATAAAGGAAAATCTTCCACAACTCCAATTGGGTTTTTGGTTTGAAGCTTTTCAGTAAGTCTCTTTTTGTGTAGACTTTTACCCATTCCAGCTTTTTCTGATTTTACTACCCGCACACAGTGCCTAAAGTTGAGAAAAAGTAAATGGAAAAATAAAAATTCTCTTCGAGTCACATTGATGATTTTTTGTTTCATGTCAAAACGTTTTAATACTTGTCGGATACATCGCTCCCTGAGCATGATCTGTATCAACCTTTTCTACATTTATTCACATAAACTTCTAAACTCCCAATAAATCCAATTACATCCTTCAGTTGTTAAGATTGAAACTAATATAACTATACATAAGAAAGCATTTTTTTTGATATTATGAGTTTTAAATTTAAGGTTCTTCAGATAACATTTTTACTAATTATGTTTCAACATTCTTAATAAGACCATTGCATACCCTTCGATATTAATCGTTGCTGATATTACGGATAAAAAACTTTAAACTAAAGTACATCAATCTTCTTATCCCCGTTCTGATAAGTATTCTAAACTAAATTTCAATGTTTGTAATTGTAATGTTTCCAAGCGTTGTTGTCTACATGTCAAAATAAACTAAAGAATTGTCTTAATAGTTTAATAAAGAATTTTGTCTGTGATCAAAGAACTTTTCCAGTCTTTTTATTATTGCTGTCATATTGAAAAGCAATGCGGCTCCTTTTTTGGAAAGTTCAGTTATAAAGATATTTAAAGTGAAGTTTAGTTAAACCAGGGCTTCCAGAAAAGAAGTACAAGATCTAAATGATTACAGATAAGCCTAGAGGCTTACGAATGCCTACCAACAATGATAAGAAAATATCATCTCATTTAAAAGCTCTTATGGTTAGACGTCACAAATACAGTCAGTTGTGAACATGCACCATGCATACTTACCCAATTGAATCAATATCAGCAGCAGAGTCAGAGACATTTTCTGGTGTGTATTTATTCTTTAAGTATTCTTTAATTTTTCCAACTCCAGCAACAGCTATCTTAGGTGCCCGATACTTATCCAGCGCTGATATCATAGGCGATTTGTACTCGTTTTCACTGCTGCAGATGATGACAAGTTTGTAATCTGAAAATTGTATACAATTTTTTTTAAATTATACTATTAACGGAGCTGTAATCGATAATCTGAAACAAAATGCTGGGGTACATTTTTGCAATTCATTTCATGACCATTACTGAAGCACTGCTGATTCAGTAACAGTCCTTGAAAATCACTTTATCTCAAATACTCAATAAAGAGTCAACCAAAAAAAAATTTTTTAAAAAGATATATATTTAGTGTTGTTTTCCACTTTCAACAAACTAACTATTCTACTTATGTGATAAGATCAAATAATTGGGCCCTTTAGTTCATCATACATGTATATCAACAGCAATTGACTGCATTCGGGAATTCATTTTAAATTCAACTGGAACTTAAGAGAAAAGTTGTCAATGTGACAGCAAACCGGGTTTTCTTTTGTGTGAACAGTATTCATAATCCATTTGTCAACCCTGAATTGATGAACACTACCTATCCAGAGAAATGGGTTACTCTATATGCAATATTTTTGCCAAAAAATAACCAAGTTCAACAGCTGGAATTTTTCATTTTTCAAAATCCTAGCAATATGCATACCTCTGATATATGTACAAATTGATGTGCAAAAGAACAACTTCTTATCTTGAAAACTGTAAGAGTTATCCGTACAATAGGGGTACCTTATATGCAATATTTTGCCAAAAAGGACTAAGTTCAACAGCTGGTATTTTTTTCATAAATTATTAGAAATCAAAATACTAGCAATATTCACATCTCTGATATATATTCATTTGATCTACAAAAGAACAGCTTCCTCTCTTGAAAACTGTAGGAGGAATTATCCTTACAATAATGGTATCCTTTTGGCAGCCGCCCGCCCACCCGCCATTTTCACCATTTTAATAACCGGATTGTTCCTTTGGAAAACCAGGTTAAAAAAAATAACTCCATAATATGTCTAATACTTTTACACTACAAAACGTATTTTACCTCCAGATGCAGATTTGATGTATTCGGTAACATCTTTCAAGGACTGTTCACTTGCATCGTACTGCAGCTTGTCAGCATTCATCAAGCAGAAAATGCGCTCATTCTGGTCACTTTCACTTTGGAAAAGTGCCCGTCGGAAAAAAATGTCAACCTAAGATTGTAATGTGTGAATAAATTTTTAAATATCTAAATATAAATGCATAAATGGGCTTGTATTATTTATCTAAAACTCTAAAATAATATTTTATTGTTTCACGTTGATTTAATGGGTGGTGTTGACATTATGAAAAATACGGTTTCGATAGCTTTGTTGCAATGTTCACAACTAATTTACTTCGTATTTAATCTAAGAAGTAATTTTGTGTACATTTCTGAGTTTTGATATAAAAACTGGAAAAGGCCTAAATTGTTGTGTCAATGATCATTGCGTTACTTAAAAGAGATTGAGTGCACATCTTATTTTAATTCAAAATAAGTAACTTGATGATATTATTGGAATGACTTGTATATACGTAGCGTAATTGAAATCATTGTAGAGAAAATGTAATCGAAAAACATATTTCAATGAACAAAATAAATATTCAACATAGCAATGCTTAGATTTCAGCAATTCTGAAGATATCTTTTATTTATATAATTTAAAACAAACAAGACTATCACATTTCTTATAACATTTAATAATACAATATTAAACTAAGAGTCTTTTTACAATATTAAACTAAGAGTCTTTGCTTGAATGCTTCGAGAAATATGAGATCATATTAAACGGAATTGAAAGTTCATGTAATTTATCTATTTTTATGAGGTCATACATAAGGAATATGTAATATGCACCTTGATTTGTCGTAATTTATAAATCATTGTCTTCTAAAGTTTAATTCGAAACTTACCTCTTCTTTTGTTGTATGATCGGTACACAACAAAACTTCATTTCTTGAGGGCAGAGGTAAATTTGGATCGATCATGTATATAGTCAATACCATAGGAATCACTTCGCCTATTGTCATTAACAAAAGGATGTTAACAAAAAATACAGATAATTCTCAAACATATTGACAAAATTACTGAAAATATTTTTTAAAGTTAAAGTTCAAAAAGCATACCTTACCGATTGTAAAAGGAAGTAATAAATGGTAACAAATGTCTTGTTTTACATGGTAAAAACTTAGATGTGACTTACTTTGTGGACACACAATCAGATTTGGTTTCCCAGATTTCAATGGGTCAATAAGGGTTCTTTTAAGATTGCAGTTTTCTGAAGAAAAAATATTCCAGAACATAAATCTCACACCGGCAACAGTTTTTTTTTTCAAATAAAATAAATCTCATATCATACCCCCTTTATACAAGACGTCAAGAATCATTCCAAGATGTTCTATGCTGAGAAAGTCAGTGGCGCTAGAGGACGCACAACTAAGAAACTTTTTCCAGGTCACGTCAAGATTTAGGATGACTTGAGCAACTTCTTGTTGTCTGATATTTGATAGTGTATTAGTTGTTTAATTAACAACAACAAAAATATTTTTTTTTCAAATTCAAATAAGCAACGACAAATACAGAATTTGAGTTTTCATTTTCATACTTTACTCAATACCTCAGATTTTCCTCCAATTCCTTCATAACCTCTTTGAGTTTATCTCCAAAAGTGGTATCCTTTGCTGAGATATTTATTTCTGAAGTATTGTCTTGAATATATTCCTCTTCATCGTCTCTCTCATCATTTGACATACACCATATTAATCCTTTGAAGGATCAATTTAAAAAAAACAAATAAACTACTAAAGTTGAACTACTTTAGGAAGCAACAAAATCAAAACACACTCAACTTAGGTATATACCTGCATCGGTGTCTTCTACGTCGAATTCCTGTGACTGTATTGCACGCAATGCATGCTTAAGAGAAATTCCCGTTTCTTCAGCGAGCTGTAAAAACTTTCTAATTGCATCGGTATGGGTATTTTTTTCACTTTCATTTTCCATTTGCGACGTTTGCTCGAAAGCTAATAAATTCTCTTGTACTTTGTTATTCGCATCATCCAAATCTGGATCGAGCGAACAGTGGGATTTAACTACTGAAAGAAGAGGACACAGAAATTGTGTCACTTGGTTCCCATTTCTGTACTTTGCAATTTCCTCTTGCAATAGAACCATTTGATCTACAGTGTAGAAGTTCAAAGTATAGAATACTTTCCTTTTCTCTGCAATGTAATCAATCCATTCCTTATAGCAACTTTCCATGAAATCCGCAATTTTTCGAATGTATTCGTTGACATTACTATGAACATTTTCAAAGTCTTCATCTTGCTGCGGAAAATTTTTTCCTTTAACAACAGACTGTCCGTGCGTTCGGATCATTACACTGCTGCCAGCATTTGGGTTGCAATGGAACTCAAATGTCCAGTGTTTGAAAAGAATACAACCTGATGCATGGAGTTGAAGAAAGACCTTACCAAGTCGTGTAACATTGTCAAATATCTATAAAAGCATCGTATTTGCAAAATAAATACCGGTATCATCATATCATAAAAATTTATATAAAAAAATCAATAAAATAAAATAAACTTTATATTATCACCCCTTCATTATTGTAATATTTTTTAAACATTACTTACTGAAGTAAATCGTTCTATACTCTCTCTCCCTGCGTCTGCTTTTCCAGTAACAAGCATGAGCCGGCTTTGTAAATCCGTCATTTCACCTAACGTATAGTCACGTCCTTCCCCTTCCAGTTCTATTTTTTCGACCTTAGGACTTGTCAGAGATCGATCGTTTTCTTCCCTTTCATCTTCACTGCTGCTTTGTTCACTGTTGGAATCCTCTCTGACAACTTCTTGCCTGTCATTTGTTGCAAATCTAGCGGCGGGAACATGCAACCAAATAACATCCTGCAAATCCTATCAAAGAAAATTCATTCATTAAGGAGAGAATTAAATACGCGTTGATTGATAACATGCTAAATTGAAAAGTGAAAGGGTTGATTTATTTTGTAATTACTCACCAGTTGATGTGGGTTTTTAACAGCTTTCCCAGAGTTACCAACTTTGAAAATACCGCGATCTTTGATGGCGTCAACTTGTTTCAGTGATGTAACCTCTACAGACCCGTGTGCTTCTTTGATTTCAATAAACCAGTTCAAAACACGGTTTGATTCCTCCTGTTGACCAAAATCAAAACAAAGATATATAAACCACTAGTTTTGCCCAGGTCTTATTGTTGGTTTTAATGTTTTTATATTTCTTGTAAATTTTAATTTGTTTCGGGTTAATTTGCTGCTCCTCTTCATATTGAAATTTTAACCCTGTATAAGGCTTTAATCAACTTCCTAATTTCTTTGCATCATTCGAAACATAAAACATAAAAAAATAGTGAAAAGATAAAACTATTTTATTTAATCTGTGATCAGTTTTTAATATTTTTATTTAACGTTTACAGTGTACCAGCATAATTGACAATTAATATTTCCATATTACAAACTATCTGTACGGTTGTGTTGCATATTTTTGTGGTATTTTCTTAAACAATAGCTGAAAAGTTACCAGCTTTTTTGGAAGGAAAGCATCTTTTTCTAAATTTTGCCAAACTTCTCTCCATTTGTTAATCATTTCAACTTCTCCATTGATATTGCCAAATATCACTGAAGAATACCCAATTGCTGCAGAGTGCAATTGTGTTACTCTCCCAACATGTTCATCTCCTTCAACAGACAATAATGCCAAATCCGCGTATATCTTCAAGTCTTTTATTCCCCCTGTGAAAAAAATAATTGGATATTTCCAACCTGATTTTTAATAAAAAAAAAATAAGTTTTCAAGACCAAAAGAAAAAATAAATGTTAACCTTGCAGTGCAGATCTCATCCACTGCACAAGATCTATTGCTTTTGTAAAGGAGGCGATGCTCTTTTTCTGATTGTCATTTATTTTCTCTAATTTTTGGTTAAACTTCTCGATTGACATTTTCAGATCCACCAAAACAATATCTTTTTCCGTATCCTAAAATGTATAGAAAGGGTCATTATAAAAAAGGATGCTAGTAGGTAAATAAGGAAGAATCTTTACGGCCTTTAATAAAAGCATATTTTTACCGATTTTGCAATAAGTTCTAGATTTTCGAATGATCCATCGATATCGTATACATCCCTCACTTTCAAGAGAAGCTTGGCAACTGATACAGTTTTTGAGAACATTCGAAAGCGCTGTAACTGAGTGATCCTATCCTTGATCCAGTCTTCTTTTCTTCCCCTGTTCATTGCAACTAATTCATTGTACAACTGATCATCAGTCAAATCATTAAAACAATACTTTTCTATTTCACAAACAGAAATAGAACCTGTTTTCATTTTAATGCAAATTTCATCCCAAGTGTCTGTTGTTGGGATAAGTATTTTGTCAATAACATCACCAAATTGAAAGTCTCTCGATTTCCTGTGCAATTGGGCGGTGTTTTTCAAAATTTTGTGGAATGTTTTACTTTCATTGTAGCAACAAATATTTTTTACAATGAAATCCAATTCTGAAAGTAAATCGCTGAACAAAATAACATCTGGCTGATATTGACCAAACTCTCCGCTTTCCTCTGTAATAGCGCAAACCATTCCGATTTCCAGTGATCTCCAATTTTGTAATTTTCTTTCGTCAATTTCCATTATTCTAATCTTGCTGTCTAAAATTTGGAAAAGTATATTTGTTTTAAAAAATGCACTTAAAACCAGGAAAAGTTTATAAGATCATCCAATTCGAAAACCAACTCAAATCAGAGAACATTTTTTTCCCTTTAAATCATTAGCTAAATCTGTAAAGCTTTTTTGTTGGATAAATTTAAAAACTTTAATAAATTAAAAACCTCCTAAAATCTATAAATGAGGATTAATAATGTTTTATATTTAATACACTTTGGGTCATAGAAAATAAAAGAACAATATACAAACCTACAACCTATAAAACTGACACAGTACATTAACAATATAAAACGGTGTTGCACGACTCTTTCTCAAAAACAAACGGGGGATTTTTAAAAATAGAAATAAGAAACGAAGATTGTGCAAGAATATTGCAGAATAATTTTGCGTATATTTATGTGTATGTTAATATGAATTTCTTTCATATTATTTCATGTATTAAAATAATTTTAAGTGATTAAACTTACACTTATTACACTTAGAAATTGCTGCTATTTTATTTTTCTTTAAGTATATTTAAATGATGCCTCTTTTGATGAAATGAAACAAAATGTTATATGTAAATAATAGGCAATTTGTTGTGGATTACTCATTTCCAGGATTACCATACATAATGTCCCTTACAAAATGAAGATTTTTGAGATTCAAAATTTATAAGGGAATAAATTGTCATCTTAGTCGTTTATTTCCTACATGATAGCTAACATTTATTCTGCTGAAATAATTTTTAGATACAAAAATCTTTTGCGTTAATGTTTACTTACTTTCACTTATTTCTCTGAAGAAAAACTGCAGTTTTTGAACAGTGATTATAACTTCCTGTAACCTTTTTAAATCTTTTTCTCGACAGGAAACAATATTTTCCAATGCTGATGATGTCAAAGGAAGACTTTTGTCGTTGAGGTTTTCAAATACTTGTGCAACTGCGAGAAATGTTTCCTTCTTTGAAGTTATTAACTCTAGCATTTCAATTCTTACTTCATTCCTGAGAAGTTTTTGAAACAATGACTCCATTAATGAAACAGATCTTGATAAACTATTCTGTGCAGTTTCATCCATGCTTTGAATTACTCCTTTCTTTAACACTGAAACATAAGTAAAAAGTTGCCAATAATTTAAGAAAGGTACTATTATGAATGAAAGAAAAGGTGAGCAACCTAACACATCCTACGCTTCCATAATACTTGAAAATGTTACATGTGCATATATTAAATGGCAGGGTACGCATCAAATCAAAAATAATTTGATAAAGGGGCATACATCTAACACCCGAAAAAATCATCACATCAAAAATTCCTGCAAATATGCACATCTACACTTTTGTATTTGAAAAGTTCACAAGGCCAAACTTCGCCGTAAATTCAAGAAATCAGAAATTCCTTATCATATACACATCTATAAATTGTATCTTTATACTAGAGAGTTTCCTAAAAATATGAGGAGTGGTCAAAGAAGAGTTGAACTTCCATTTAGTACTATTTTCAATAAATTGTTTTAGAGGGTTGGATGGTCGTGGGAATTTTTAGGCTCTATTTACCTCCCCTAGACAAAGGGCTCTGTATAAAGATAGAGGGAAATATTCATATTTTAAATCTTAAATATTTGGAATTTTTCTTTATTATATGACAGTTCATGGCAAAAAAAAGGCATTTTTAAAAGCTTAAGGCAGACATGGTTAATTTTTTGGACCACCCAGACTCCTTAAGTAACATGCAAATCTTCACATTCTGTCCTAAATTCCTGCAACTTGTTGCGTGGGGTATAAACAAGGGGAAATTGTGCATTTTGATCAAATAAATAATCAAAATTAAATAAATTCTGCTTGAATAATGGGATACTCACGATATGCCTCTACACACTTTGGGAAAAAGGGGGAAGACAGTGCTCGATCTATGATTCCATTATCGGTAATCTCTGCTGATGAACTCGTAGCCCACATTTCGGAAAATAATTTTGAAAGAAATACAGCGTTATTATCCATCCACAAATATCTTTCACCCCATTGCAAAAAGGTCAAACTTAAAGGGTCCTGAAATTAATTGTATAACTTTAAATCTATATTTTTCTTTAAGCGGGTTTTTCATATCATTTATATGATATATGAGAGAGAGAGAGAGATAGAAACAATATGAATGGAATCAGTTGCTACAGTAGGCGGCTCTACTCCCTCTTTAAAAACACGTCAAATGTTGCGATATAAAATAAGCTATGTCCTGTTTTAAAATATAATGTTGTCATGAAAGCCAGTGGCTGATTTTTTTTTTCATTTTCATACCTGTAGAATATCACTAATGCATTCCATAACGACTTCTTGTATCGTGCTTTTTAGAGACTCATTCTGTGATTCCTCAAAAGATTTGATATAGAGTTCCACTTTACGTTTTATATCAATCTATTATAAAGTAAAGCAGATATGCAAATATTATAAAGAATGACATAAAAACATTCCATTATTTTTCAAATAAGAATATATTCAGTGAATATATTGTACTTACTGTTTCAAACAATTTCTTAGCATGCATCAGGCATTTTCTTTCCCACTCAGCTATCACATCATTTTTCTTTACAAATTGCATGATTGACAGAGCAAAGTCAAAGACCTATAGAAAATCAGTGTATAGATAAACATTTCTACAATTCAACTAAGTGTCGGAAAATGCGATGTTAAGTGTAATCAGAATACATACAGTTATATCCCTTCCAACTTCCAACAAAATTTCATCAATCAAAAATATTGATCTTTGTTCCAAGCTTTTCAGTTCGAGCGAGTTCTTACTGACTGCTTCCAACACTGCTAATGTTAATATGTCAGAATGAAAAAGAGACACTAAACATCTCTTGTCATTCCTCATAAACCTCCGTTTCAGCATTCCATTTGACAAAATTGCCATGCACTTATCCTCTTGAATTTTGAATCTTTCTTCAACCTCATTCCATTCTCTAAAATAAAGAAAAAATATTTTGCATAGAAAACAGTTAATAATATTTGTAGTACATTACAGCATAATCAGAATACACAGAAATACAAAATGCATCAGTAACGGATATCTAAAACAGAGTAACCTTGCTTGGTTTCATTTCGAACATGTAATCATTCTTACTGAATTTATATGCATGTTTCAGTTACATTACCTTATAATAGGTAAACAATCATTGCACATGATTCATGTTTAATATTTCGTCTACAGAATGACGAATTTAAAAACATAGAGACCATTGGTCATTGCCAACAATTGGAACAATAAATCAATTTTAATTTCTTAAATTGGAAGAGTTAACGTTATTAATACCTCTTAGGCCCAAGAGGGATATCCATTAGTTGTTTCTGAAGTATTGCACAGAGTGTGTCTGTGCACTTTTGAAGCACGTTCATCTGGAGAAGGAAAACGACCATTGACAACGCATACAATACCAATTATTTAAAATAAGGATACAGTTAAAATTTGTCTACAAACAAGTACATGTATATAGCAATTTTAAGGATGAAGTAAAGTCTCTTGGGGACCAAACTAAGCAACCTGTTTGACAATAACGAAAAACAATATTATTTTTTGGTTTATATAATCTGACAGACAGACTGACTGACGGACGGATCACTATAGGTCGCCCGCAGAACGAGGCTCTAATGATACATGTTATTGATTGTAGTTAAGTTGTTAATTTTCATCAATTCTTGCGTGCAAGGTCAACCCCATATACTATTTTGCTCTCTGACACAAAACGTACATATTCATGGTAAATTATATTGCCCATTGTTATACAACCTACAAGGCTTTTTTTATATATCATATTGAATTAGAATAGAAACTAAACTAATTTTGTAATTGAATCTGGTAAAAGAGTTCAAAAGATGTTTCAAAAATGTGTAATAAAAAATAGCAAAAAGAAAAATGTATACAATACCTGCGAATGGTACTGGCAGATTTCAAAGTAATGTTGCATAGTTGCCAATTTTATTTCCAGCAAAATATTTTCCTCACTCAAGGTTATTTCAAGATCATCTAGTTCAATGCACGCCATAAAGCTTCTCTGTGTTTTTGTATCTAATACGAAAAGTGGCTTTAACCAGTTCATCAGTTCAGAAGGCGATCTGTAAACATAACAAAACTTGTTTTCATAAATAACAAATCACACATCATAACAAAATAAAGGGGCAAAGATCGTAATTAAATTAATTTCCCATACCAAAAAAAAGTACAAAAAAGTATACTTTTTTCGTGCTTTTAGTACAGTCTTTTTAGTACTTTTTCGAAAAAGTACAGAAAAAGTATACTTTTTTAGTACTTTGTCAAACAGGTCCTCAGATCTAAAGACCTTTTTCTGTACTTTTTTTGGACTTAGAATTTTTCCACTCTACTTTTTTTGTACTGTTTTGGACTTAGTTTTTTTTTCAACATACTTTTTTGTGCTTTTGTTGGACTTAGTTTTTTTACAGTGTATTTTTTCTGTACTTTTCTTGGACTTAGAATTTTTCACATCATTATTTTAATCTGCTCTGTTTTAACTTTGTATTTTTTCAGCATACTTTTGAAGGACTTAAATTTTTTTATTGCAAAGACAGTTTGGAATTACATGTAGTATTTTTACCAACCTATATGTATTTTTATACACTTTCTTTCTACATATGATGAATTGATGATTAATATATAAGGGGTTTGCAGTAGTCAAAATTCTTTTATTATGAAAAATTTTTTTTAAGAGTCAAGCAAAAAGCCTTTTCACATTCAACTTAGCAGCAAGCTAATTCTTTGAATCAAAAAAAAAAAACATCTAAGTTTACATTCCTCCTTTCCTATTACATATTTTTGTAAGGGGGTATGGGGTAGGGTAGGTAATAATAATCAAGAAAAGCATTATATGTTTGTTTTTTAAACATTGTATATAACTCAGTTTATCAACAAATTAAAAAAAACACCTGTTCCAAATTCCATTGTTTATATAAGACACGAAACTCAGGAAATCACTTTTCCGCCTGAACGCACACACATCCCAGGTTAACAGTAAAGGGTGTCTAAAGAGGTCATGATTAGTCCGTGCTGTGATGACACTGGTGTTTGTTTAAGATAAAAAGAACTCAATGCAGAAGTTTTGTGTATAATGAGACCAGTGGAAAACAATTGCTTGTTCATACGTAATTTCTCTGTGTTTATGTTGAATATCGTTAGACATTATGGAATCCATTATATACTATGCAGAAGCAGTTCATTTAACTACTTTCTAGTAAAAAACGAAAATGTAGACACAATACAACTAAAATAATGGATAGATTGCTATATTTAATAATCAATTCAGACTATTGATGAAATCCATTATTGCATGCATATTTATTTTCAACACATCGTATGTATGCGGTGATGGTGGGGACGGGGGTGTATGCTGTTCATGGAAGGATGTTTCACCATATTTTAAACGGTTATTGAAATATACGTATGATATATTGGAAAAGAACTATTAATTAAATCCCAAAGTATGTTTTCCCTTTCTCATGTTCAATCGACAGCCGAAATATTCTGATGGCTAAAAACTTTGTTTTATACTTTGGGAAGCATAATGATGTATTTCAAAACGATGTTATAACCCCCTTTGCATATTCAACCGTAATTTGGAATCCTGGGAATGTAATACATTTTATTTTTGAATTTCCCACATGTTGTTAAAAATTATTCAAAATGGCGGCTCTTAAAACCGGAAATGCCGATATCTGATAATCAGTCAATTAATTAAAGGATTGTGAACAATGAAGTAGAGATACAAAATTGTTTAATTAAAATTATGTTTGATAACAATCGTTTAAACAAAATAATATAGTTTATTAAAGAAAATATGTTTTTAAAAATAGCCTCGATGATCTACGTGGCTGTAATGTGATTGGTCAAAATTTAAACTTAAATTTTCGTGAATTCTGATTGGACAATTGCCATACCGCCATTAATTTTTCAAACTGGCAAAGAAGACTGGAGCTGTTTTGAATTTCTGTCTGATTCTTTTAGAATTAGCAGAAATGCGGTGTGCTGTAAATGTTTTGGGACCTACATGGAGTGTTTTTACAATGATATACATGTATATTACTTGGAAAATATAAGGCTTTACTGCAGAATGACCCATTTCCATTTTGGGTAAGTCTGATGAACGATCTATTGTTAAAAACTTCACATTATCGTGTTTGTTAAAATTTTAAGATCTAGGTTATGGACTGGGATTGAAAATTTGTTTATTTTTTTTTTTTTAGAATTCTTATAAGAATTGCCAAATAGACTTGAGGATGTGACTTCCGATTGAAGAGCAGTTTAGTGTTTTGGTGCATGTTTGGTGAAGACAAAATTGTCAACATAGGTAAATCAGCTTTTTCTGTCAATTAGAAGCAAAAGTAATGAATGTATATTTGTAGATTATATATATGTTGTAATCTTGTTTAAAGAAATACATTTCTTAATTTAATTATGCAAGAATAAAACCAATGTATCATTATTTCATATTGCAGAAAAAATCTCAACAAAGTCCAGCAGATTGAAGATCTTACCATTAATAATAACAGATGAAATATAAAGTAAGTCATTAGGTGTGTGTATGGTAATTAAATAGTAATACACAGTATATAAAAGGTCTTATTTTATATGTATGTTTACAAAATGCTATGCAGGGAATCTAATGACAGAATAATAAATATACTACATGTAACATCTATAAAAAAATTAAAAATTGACCACAATTAAATTTTAATTGCCCATTTTCAAAATGATAAGCAAGTCATATTATATAGAGACAAGTTTTCTCTAGGTACTGGCCACATGCATTATTAAACATGGGTGTGCTATTTCTGCTTTATGAAAAGCTACCTCACATGTGATTTTAGGGTTATTTACAGCTAAATGGTATCACTATGATATAATATTCTTTTACATACATTTTAGAAAGGATCAGGATTCAAGATACAGTTCGAGTTGTATGCTGATCCATTACTGCAGGACGATGGTATTTAGAAACGGCGAAGATTTCAAGACTTTGTTAAATGTGTGATATACTAGTATGTGACTAATCAACTTGAGAAGCTATTACAATGCTGTCTCCTCCAAAAAAGATTTACAGACTATAATCTTAAACTGTTCTCAGCTACAACACACAGCTGAAATATTGAGGGCAACATGTACTAAATGACAGCCATGTCATAATTTTTCATGCTTTTGTATAGATTATTAGGTTTAATTACAAAACATACATACCATTACAAATGATCAGAATCTTCTTGACGAGGTAGAGAATTATTTGATGTTTTGTAATGTACTTTTTTGGTACTTAAAATAGCACTAAAAAGGTACCTTTTTTGTGCTTTTTGTATACTTTTTTTAATACTTATTTGTGCTTTTTGACTCTTGACCTAAATTTGTACTTTTTTTGGGCTTTCAAACTGAACTATTTGTGTACTTTTTGTATACTTTTTTTGTGCTTTTTTAAATCGCACTGCTTTTTTTGTACTTTTCTATTCTTTGTACTTTTTTTGTACTTAATACTTTTTTGTACTTTTGAATCATACTTTTTTTGTACTTTTGAAACATACTTTTTTGTACTTTTGAATAATACTTTTTTGGTACTTTTCTGTATACTTTTTCTGTACTAAAACTGATGAAATGTGCTAAAAGTATACTTTTAGTACACTGTATGTTTTTTATACTTATACTTTTTCTGTGCTTCAAAAATAAATGAAATGATATAAAAGTATACTTATTTCATACTTTTGATTAAAAAAAAAGTACTTTTTTTGACTTAATTTGGAACGACCAAATGCATGGTTCCAAATTTAGTCGAAAAAAGTATACTTTTTAAGTGCTTTTATTGTACTTTTTTGTCGTACTTAAAATGTACTTATTTTTGGTATGGGAGGCTATCTTTGCCTGCTGTTTAATCCATATTCACTTTATACTTATATGTATATTTTGAATAAAATATTTCTTAAACTATGCCATTCTGACTCAAAAACTCAAATTCTAGGACTAGATAATACATGAGAGAGAGAGAGAGAGAGAGAGAGAGAGAGAGAGAGAGAGAGAGAGAGCTGATTTAAAATAATGTAACTAGATCATGACATACTTAGCCGTGCAAGAAAAGATATATTATTAAAAAAGAAAGAGTGAAAGGTCAGTTAATTAATCTTCGTTACTTATTTTGATTCAAATGGTAAGAGAGAGAGAGAGAGAGAGAGAGAGAGAGAGAGAGAGAGAGAGAAGGGGGGATTATAAATATTACATATCCAACTTTATTTTAATCAAACGCAACTAAAATCATGAATGTTAAAAATTATTAGGTTATTCATATTGTTGTCAATGAAATACTCTTCATTTTGATTAAACATTCTCAAGATCATGGATACCTCTATACGGATATTACATAATATCTTACACAAGGTGTCAGACTGACAATTTACAAGGTTGATGATTGTGAGATTCACACCTCTTGATCAGCTGAAAGTATGTATACTATACACAGATACTGCCTCGCTAATCTTTCTGTGAAGTAAAACTTCAGACATTTTGAAGACATTTTGAAGTCATGACCAAGTATCTTCTTTATTTTGAAAAAAAAATCATCATGTTAAGAAATATGGGGTTTTTTATTGTTGAAAAAAAAATGTCCACCACATGTAGAAAATAAATATTCTTGTGGAGCATGCCTTTAGTTATCAATTTTTGCCTGGTTTTCTAACATTAAGTTTACAATGTGATCTGTGTGCTTCCGAAGTTCAAAAGAAGCTCTCAAATAAATAAAAAAAATATATACATGTATATAAAAAAAAATTTAAGATATACACATAACTACTTGAAAATAAATTGCGTTAAATCTGAATTATGTGTTTTTTAATAATTAAATCATAATGTTTTTGGTCTTTAAAAATATTATCAGTAATTATCAGCAATTCTCAGTACCAACAGTAAATCTCAGTATAAATTATCAGTAATTATCAGAACTCACAGCAAAAACGTCAGTAAATATCAGAACCAACAGCAATTATCAGTAACAACAGTAAAATTATCAGTAAATGTCAGCAATTCTCAGCAACAACACTACAATATCAGTAATTATCAGAAATTATCAGTAATAAATGGCACTTTCAGTACTTTTTCGAGCCAGTAGTGTTAGTATCATTTATGTTACTGAAAAAAAAAATAAAAAGCGTAATAGCGCAAAAAAGGTGTGATAACGGGAAGGCCTTTTAAGAGGAGTTACAGCGCGAAAAAAGATATTAATTGCCACGACCATCTAACTCCCCTTACTAAGATGAAACACAACAAGTGTACGTGCCTATTCGCCCCCCCCCCCCCCCCCCCCCCCATATTTCTTGGCTTTCTTTTTCGTTTTTTAGAAAGGCGTTATAATGCCTTTTTGATAATGCCTTTTTGGAAGACGTTATAACGCCTTTTAAAAGGTGTTATAACGCCTTTTGGAATGGCGTTATAAGCCTTTCTTTAGGCGTTAAAACGGAAAATCTGCCTGAAAAAACTTTTTGTTTTTTGCGCTTTCAATGAATAATAGAACGATTTTCTCTTTCATCAAAAAACTGTTTTATGTTGTTAATGCATTAATATAATGAGTGCACTGGTCTACGCCGTTCCGATGCAAGCAATTGGATATCAGTCCACACAGTGGACAAAATTTGAAAATTTCCAATCAGCACTAATTATTGCCCCTTTAACTGCTTGCTTTACATGCATGAACATCTTTTAACCACTTCTGCTTCTGCAGCTCAAAAGTATGATAGTAAAATATATAACAACCTAGACCAAACTCAGAATATTTAATAGAAATGTTAAACAGGTAATATGGTATTTTTGGTCTGAAACATAGAGCCTTAAAGTGGCCGAAAGGGAATAAACTCCAATCTCTCATAAACAGATGTCTTGAAAAGCAAGAAAAAGATTCAACAAATCACCTGGACCATTTACGGTTTTTCAGTTCTTCTTTCTCTTGTTTGAATTCACTAACAATCCACCAATCTTCTCTTTTGTCCTGAAATGTGGCATAATCCATTCCCTTAAAGGGATGCAAAGAGCCATCAAGAAAGTGAATAATGGGTAAACACGTAATCCAGGAGGGATTTCTTTCTGTGCTGCCCTCTGCTTTTTTTGCAGATACCTTAAGAAATGACACTAAACAATCTCTGATGTTCCTGAAATAAGAAAAATATAAAAGTTTATTAGAAAACTAATATTTTTTTTTAGTAAAGAGATAAAGCAACTAAATTTAAGTCATAAGTAAAAAACGCCATCTTAATATGTCAATTCAAGTAGTTTTATATATTTATATGACAGGTGCACATGTTAAAATAATTGAATCAAATGAATTTTGTATCAAATTGATGAATCGATTTCTTTAAAGTTTCATGATTTTTAAAATAAGAATTAAATTTGAGAATCGTCACCATCCAATTCATGCATGAACCTTCATATGATACATTACATAAAAGAATTACCATGATTTTGTCATGGTAAATAAAGACAAACCTAAGTTTAATATAAAACATAGATAATCAAAGATTACAGTGCTCGCCGAGACGAAATAACACCTTAATGAAACCAACATTATATGAAAGTCAAGGTAAATGATCTATAATACAATATTGTTTTGTATGGTATGACACAATATCGCATCATATCATATGATACTATATTCTATCGTGTCATATAAACAATATCGTGTTGAATAGCATGATACAATATCTATCATACTATACAATAAAACATATGATATCATGATACCTTTCAATATTGTGTATGATTCCATATTGTATTACATGTATATGATAAAATATTGTATCATAAGATATGCTAAGATATCGAACTGTATCATATGATATGATGTTATATCATACGATACAATATTAATATAATATTACTTTAAATATGATTCAATATCAGGAAAGAATCTACAGTCACATCCATCAAGTAAGTTTGAGTGAGGAAGGATCAGGTTTTCTTAGTATCCCTGAGAGTGGAGATCAATCGCTGTGTCTGATGCAAACCTTTTGTTTCAAATCAAAAGTTACAAGGGCCATGAAAGTTGGTCTTGACAGCATTTTCTTCAAACTGTCAAACCTGTTTTGTACTACTAAAAAAAAACACTCATCTTAGCATCCAGATTTATTTACATAGAACCAAGTTTTGTATCTGACGATACCTCTATTTAACGTATTATACTACCTATGCAAGTCTTATTCCACTATGTAACCGACTTTAAGGACCCTAAAACAATTTGAGTTGTTCTAAAATATTAAACCTGCCAAAGCACCAGTATAATCGAGATCATTCTCCATATCTAAAGCTAGTTCTGTGATTCATTTAAATAGTTAAATCAACTATGCAAGTTTGAATAAGTAAGGACCATTTTTTACCTTAAAATGTAACCTTTTCCAAAAACCTTAACCCCTTCCAGCATCCAAAGCCAATGGCTCAGATCTAGTATTAAAGCCTGTCGAGTACAACAGTATCACAAGATGCATCATCCATGCAAGGGTGGTAAAGTAAGGACCAGTAATAGCTCAGATATAACCATCAAGGTGCACCTGCTCCAAATATTTTAACCTGCTCCAAAAACCAAAACTTCCTCCTGCATCCAAAACATATGGCTAAGATTCAGCATCCAGGTCTGCCGAGTGCATAAATATCATAGAATGCACCATCCATGCATGCATGTTTAATGAAGATAGGACCAGTAAAACTTAGATACATATATGGCAATCAAAAGGGACATGCTCCATAAACTTTAACATGTTCCAAATAGGACCAGTAGCAACCTATATACTTGACCAAACATTTTAACCAGTTCAGGACGCTAACGCCAACAACAACTTCGAAGGTATAGTTTTAGCTCCCCCGACCTCATCTCGGTAAAGTAAAAAGTAATAAATTGATATTAGGTTTGCAGAGTTTTCCAAAAGACCATATCACTTCAGTCTTTAGTCCGAAATATCTTACGTTTTCCTGGCTTTTTTAACGATTTTGATATTTTACTTGCCAGGAAAACGTCAGAACCGGCGCCATTACGAAAACTGGAAATTCACCGCCTTCATCTGGAAGCGGCATTCTAGACTCGATGTTAAATAAAAGAATATTTAAAGCCAATAATACAGCTTAAAATATAATTTTACTGCACATTTTGATAATTACACTGATAAACAGTAGTGTTGTTGACCTATTTTCTCGCGAGATTTCAAAAATGCACGAAATAAAAACAAATCTCAACAGTTGGATAGAATGTGTTCAGTAGTCTGTTTATGGGATGTAAGGACCCATAAAAGCGATATTAGTGAGCAGTAAAATCATCGTCTTATTAATTGGTTGTGAGTGAAACATTTAATTCAACTCGTAAATATTTAAAATCGAGCCGAGAATGCCGCCTCCAGTTGGAGGCGGCGAATTTCCAGTTTTCGTAATGGCGCCGGTTCTGACGTTTTCCTGGCATGTAAAATATCAAAATCGTTAAAAAAGCCAGGAAAACGTCAGATATTTCGGACTATTCAGTCTTGTGCTCTAGAAGTTATCATTTAATATGCTTTCTTACAGCACACTTTTGAAAAATTACGCACTTTGAAAAATAAATTCAAAGTGCGTTAATTTTGGGACTAGTTCAACGTGCTTTAATTTTTTTTCAAAGTGCGTTGATATCGTCGATATTAACGCTCTTTGAAAAAAAAATGTTTCTCGATTAGAATTGTTTTCTTTTCTCCTCAGCTTATGTAGTTTGACAATTTACAAATTAAGAACTCGGGAGATTTGAATTATTCAAATATGACATAAACTGCATTGCTTAGCAACTGTTTTTCCGTTTTAGTGTATGCGGCAAATTTACCTCTTATCTTGTACATTTGGCTATGCTAGAAACAAAAATGATTTAATATATATGTTGATTTCTGAGATTAATGCATAACATATTTCAACTGGCGTCAATTGCATGTGCTTATAACCAAACATGTTGTAAAACAGGATACGTTAGTTTATCAAAAACAATGATGATCTTTTAGAACATCAGACCGAGAGAAAAAAAAAAAAGCCCTACACCATAATGCTTATTGTTTAGTTTATAATCATATAATGGTTGTCAATGTAACTTTTTTTTTTATCATGAAGTGATTTATTTTATTAGAAATTGAAAAGAGTGTTTATGTTGAAACACTTTCAGATTTTTAACATACCATTGGATGAATTATTGTTTGGCCAGCTCGTTTTTTCAATATCACTGTACTTGTTTTACAACAAAGCGTACTTCTTTTTCCGTTCTTATACGTTTACCTCAAGTTGTTGAATATCATGTCTTGGAAGGAAAAATGAGGGGTAGGAGTCCTTCTTTCCGTAATCAATTAAATGATGTAATGGTAATTGACCTGTATCATTGGTTAACCCACACACCCATCCCCATTCTCAAAGACGGTAAATGAGATTCACCAGTGTTAACAAATCATCACATAATCAACAAATTAGAAATTCAATTCCAGAATTTGTGATTTATACATATTTTTTTTCCAAGTGCGTGAAGTGTCTCGATGACAGAAAATTTTGATGTACTTAACTAAAAAAAATTTCAAGGTGCGTTAACTTGGAACCAAATTTAACGCACTTTGAAAATTATTAACGTACTTTTAAAATAATTTTCAAAGTGCGTATTTTTTTTCAAAGTGCGTTGCCACATCGCACTTCATAATACCCTCAATGTTTAGTGGTCAAAATGTGTAGCAGGTCCGGTCATAAAAACCAGGTTATGTCCTGAGGAACATGGTCTCCGAGGATCAGCAGTTTAACATGCACGTTCGAGATATCAATTTAACCAATGAAATTAGATATTTAAGGAGGTTTATTATTTTTTGATCAAAATATTACAACTTCCCATACCCCGAATTTAAAACGGGGATTCAATTATAGTGGGCACAATATCATGAACCTTCAATTTCATAGACTTGGAAATTGAAGTAAGTCAATATATTGCAACCTATTATTTAAAATGGTACATTGGTTTCAAAAAGGTATTTTGTACGAATATTTTTTTTACTTTTTCTGTGATGGCTCTACAAAGCATGCCTCCAAGAAATCAAGTTGTGGACAAAGAGAATTTTTGGTATCTGGTGCCAGCAAAAGAGAATGATGTATGTTTTGTACTGTTTCAAGGTCAAGAAAATCCGCGTTAATATTCAGGTCTACAAGAAGTTTGACCATTAGCAAAGCTTTCAAGAGTCTTCCATTTTCATCCATTTCATTTTCATGGTTGTTCAGCGCTTCAATGGCACGTCTCAAATGATCCTCCATGATAAACTGAAAAAGAAATATATAACGTATTTTGGAAATAGATATAAGCTGTTTTATTTTGACAAAAAAATATTTAATGAAAATTGCTTCAGTTTATATACTAAAATATTATTCATGACAACAGTATTAAGTGGTTTTAATGACTTTTTTTAATATCAAAGAATGTACATAATTACTTTTGTTGTTTTAACAATCATTGGCCTATATAAAATAAATATTTTATTTTTTTTTTAACTTGAAGCAAATTTATTTAAGCCACCTTTTAACAACAAATTGTTTATTTGCTCTTTTCTTTGAAAATTTTCTTTGATACTTGCATCAATAAAATTTTTGTCGGATCTACTTTTCTCTACTGTTCTGATTTTGAAACACTATTTATAGAACGGGAATTTCTAAAATAAACACCGGTACCGTCAACAAAATGTAAAGTTGTGTCTGTTTAATTTTAAGCAAACAAAATACAACTTTATAAATATAACAAATTAAAAGCTTAACCTTAAAAAATAAACAATCCACATTAAATTAAGTGTATTCTCACGATTTCGTCTGCTTGAGGCGCTGATCAACATTTACGGCGAGGCTGGCTGTTCCAGGAATAATTATTATTAACTTATAGGCCTGTACACTTTCACGGTAACACTGTTGTTCAAATTTGCTAACGATGATTTTTTAATATTAACACACGGATATGATCAACCATAAGAATAAAGCGTCGTAAAGCAAAGCTATGGGTAGTGCATCAACTCCTTCAGCGTATTTCAAGAGGCAGAGATAACATTTAAGTACCTCACTGGCTATCTAGTTACTAAACTAATAAATATTAAATGATATAGTAATCACAATGCAAGACCTCTGTTAACCTGCTACAAAAACTATAGACACCTTTAGCCTCCTGAACCTATGGCTCAATTTTTGCACATAAGAGTATCAAGCATATCTGTTTCACGAAATGGATCATGCGTCTACGTTTATAAAAAAAACTATTAATGACTTAAGGCCATAGGATGGTGCTTCCTCCAAAAACTTTAACCTGCTTGGGCATCAGAAAATTTATGACTCAGATTCAGCATCCAAGTTTGCTTAGTCCTTATGTGTCCTCAAATGCACTAAATGCAAGTTAAGGACGGCGGACCCAATTCATTTCTACAATAGTGATTTTCATGAAACTTTTACATGAGTTAGAGTTACTAGAGATATTTCAAATTAAAATCAATCAAAACATTACATTAAATTCGAACTAGATTTTTAGTGGGGTCCACTTCAAAAATTGTTTGCATTACTTCTCTTTTTCAATTGAACATAAAAGCATTTTTGTAGGAGACGACTAATGTTTTAAAAAATCTGCAATAGAATTTTTCTTACCAAATTGAAATATGATACGTGTATGATGATTTTGAATTAATATCATATAAAAAATGACCATGTCATCGACTTCGATTTTACGGGGGCACATGCCAAAGTGCGGTGTGTCATTACATTGTATTTTTAGTCAAATTTTCATGAAAAGCACTGCGCAAGCTCTAAGAAAAAGGGTATGTTCAAAGATAGTTCAGCCACTACTTGTACTATATAAAGTGTGTATTGATGACGTAGAACAACTGTATATTGCGTCATAAGCGATTTTTCATTGTGTTTTAGTGATTGTGACGTAATATTAAGAATTCGATGTTCGTAACAATCACTTCTTTTAGGCGTGCGATATATCTGCGCGTCGTCCTTAAGCAAAGTAAGGACCAGGAAAGGCCAGTATAGGCCTACCTTAAAACTACATTTAAAACCAGATGCCAAAGCATACGCCAATGATATAGCAAAAGACCCCCCCCCCCCCCCCCCAGTTTGCCTTATGGAACCAAATAATGATTATTTTACCTGTTGCCATAATTCAGGTGCATATTGTTTTCTGTATAGCATGAATTGATCCTTAACACCTCCTTGAAAAACTTGGCAATACTCCTTAATGGTTGTTATGATTGTTAAAGGGTCTTGGTTTGGGTTTTCCATTAATTGACACACATTAGGTAAGTATTGCTTTAATGCATGTTCACCATCTTTTCTCATTACTTCAATCATTGATGAATTTGATGTTCCAAATGTGCTTTTGAACAAATTGTAAATATATCCTCCTATTTTTACATAAATGAATCCGTCGTACTGATGGTAAAAATCTACAATATAGATAGCACTTTTTAAGGAATATTCTAAAACAGTGAATTTTCTCAATGCATTTTTCACATTCAAATTCAAGCAAAATTACGTTTTTGCTGTTTACATGTAGTGTATTGGTTTTCAATTTCTTCCATAGTGCAGAAGCTAATGTGGGAATATATATATAAGCCTAGGAATATGCCTACATAACAGATAATAAATATTTTCCAGAAATTTTAAATACATATATTGTTGTATTTATAACTTATACCTTATGCATATATTATTGTCAAAGGCACCCAGAAAGGGACATCAAATTTGATGTATATTAAGTCATCATAACTGAAATATGCAAAATTAACCAAAAGATTAACAAAACGTGGAGGTTTAAAAACTATAATTTACACAGAGTGGGCATCGTTCCATTTTTTAGGGGAAAGAATAATGAAAAACGTATAATGTTAAATGTACAATTATATTCTACAGAGAGTCAAAGAGTCACTGTATTATAAACAAGTAATTTACTTTCTTAAATTTTCCGGATAATGGTAATTTCTTGTAAATGTCAAAGACCAAATTATTGATTATAAACTGTATTAATTGTTATTTAACAGATTCTGTTTCTGCGATTTTGCAGTCAGTAAGCGGGAGCTCTTGAAACAAATACATGTTTAAGGTAGTGTTCTAATGTTATTTTTATTTATTAATTCATCTTTTTACATATCTGTTTACTTTTATTAAAATTTGATTTTGATTAAGGAGGCTGGATGGTAAACAAATTAACCATCATTTAAATTTTACTATGATATTTAAGTGAAAAACTATCATTTAGTAAAGAATTTACAATCCAAATATTCTAACTTTAAAATTTGTATATTTTTCAATTTCTTCTAAATATTTATATATTCTTAAATTGTTCACAATCATCCAGTCCTATTAACTTGCAGTAATAATGTTAAAGGAATAGGAAATATTCCGTGTGAAATATGATATCATGTATTAACACTGTATTCATTTTATACATTCAAGTTCTGAAGAGATGGGTCCATGATGGCAAGAGATGGGCCCATGATGGAAAGATATTAGACAGTAAACAAACATATCAGATGTCATCATTATAGGACAGCTAGTATACTGCATAGCCATTGTTTCAATGATTTAGTCAATCGTACGACTATGACCTCTCTGTATACTTATAAACTTTATGAAACAGCTGTTACTCTCTAAGCATATATACTTTGGCTTTTCCCTCCATGATTATGTTTTACTTTATTAATACCTGTATCATAAAAATTTTCGATTCATCATAAAAGGACATTTTTGCATCAAAATATTAAAATAATATGTATATTTCATATTGCTTTTACTATGTCAACTATATACATGTATATCTCCAAATTTAATTAAATTGATATTAAAAAATTGTGAGATTTTTAAAGGCATAAATAATGCACAGTATTTACAGAATATTCCAGTGTATTACATTATTGATTGAACCACTCTTAAATTAATTGTCCTCATTTGAAAAAATCATATCTCATCAATACAACATTTAATCTTAAATAGTCAACTAAGAATTATTATAGAAAAAAAAACAGTCACCTAGATGAGTTGGAACCGCCAGAATCCTACAACTGTTATGATAAGGGTAGAACTTTTGAAATAGAAACTCAGTTTCATTGGATTTATTGCTGCTCCCTCCTTTCCTTTGAAAGCAGTATCTGTATGACAGACCATGGTTCTTTAATAAATCTTTTTCCAGTTCTATTTCTGCAAACACTGGAATTCCCTGTTTTTTCTTGCTGCAAATTTAAAATGAACTATCTTCACTGTATTTAAGCTGGTATTTATTGTTTAATTGTATGTTGCTTTAATTAATCAAATAAATATATAGTAACTGTTACATGTATTTGCTGAGGGATCAGATTTAAAAGCCCTGTGCGCCCAAACATAAGATCCTTTGATTTTCACATCTCATTGCAGGGTTCGACACTAACCTTAGGCCGTTAGTCACAGACTAATAGATTTTCATGCGGACTAACAAAATTTCCGTCTATACTCTGTCCCAAGATATCCTGGATTCACATTTTGCTTAATTACTCGATATTTATAAATACCTCAGGGTTCAAACGATGTTCATTCAAAAGTATGAAAAATTTCCAAGATATTTCCGTTGAAACGCCCCCTCTAGCTGATCATGTTTCAATACACGGCTAAAAAATGTAATGTCTACGGGGATTTTGTATTGAAGCAGACCCGGATGATAACGTTGAAAAATTGCGCGAGGTATTCCGAGTGACTTCCGAATGGAGAAAAGATGTAAACATTCCCCATTATAAATCTCCGTAGGAAATCTGTTTTCGTTCCTGTGAACTTTTACGAGTGAAAAATGATAATGTGTCAATGAAGATATCTTGGAAATTTTCCCTTTCATCGATTTCAATTGCACTTCTTTCACAGGTATGTGTATTTTTATTCAAAATCGGACAAATGTGCTGCATAAATATCTTGGGACAGACTATAGTCAGTCCGGTCGGACTATTAAAAAGTTTTGCTTTAAAAAAATGTGTAAATTAACGATCTGCGATTGTTGACATTTTACTGGAAAATCCTGACTATATTTTTATTATCTAGCATATAAATCATTAGCAGATACATTCAGTAATTATAAAGTTACCAAGCGAAAACAGGGAGGTTTGCAGGATGTTTTGGGTGACTTGATTATTTCTTTGTCCTAAGGGGATGTCGGAGAAAATAGGTGACAAGCGCACGTTTTTATGTACGACATAGTACAATACAACTAAACCAGTGCAACACCTGTAAGAAAAACATTATTGTATATATTACGCACCCCTTTCTTATAAATTCTATTTAAGTGCATATTATATAAGGCAAATGCGGTAAAGCATTTTAATTTATTTTTGACGGGCAAATAAAATTGCCTGCGGACTAGTTAAAATAAACAGGCACTAGTCCGGCTGGACTAATGCATAACAAAGTTAGTGTCGAACCCTGCTCACTTATAATTCACATATCTTATCTATAATAGTCATGCTTGCTTGCTAATTATACCCAAATGTATATAAGTCTTTTGTCCTGAAGAAGGGACTGGTTGTCCCAAAAATTTGACAATATCAATTGTTCGTGCCGTTAGCCATCTTTAGTGCTTTCTATATATTTATGATTTAAAAGAAAATCTATCCAGAATAAAATCACAATTCGATCAGACTGCAAACGTAATAATAGCAAATTTTTAAATGGTACAATTATATCACATGTATATAATTAATTAATATATACTCCATGTTGTGAACATTTTGCTGAATGCGGCCGGGGAAAATTTAAATTCATTTGAAATATTTGCTATTATTATTTTAGCGCCTTTTTGCTCTGTGACTTTACCTTTCCGCTAATTTTACGTTATTGTGACGTCACAATGAACTTTTGCTTATTGACGTTACTACGTAACATATAAGTCATTTGTACATCACTGCCTGAAGAGCCAGGGATGGCGAAAACGTTTGCAGTCTGGTCGAATTGTGATTTTATTCTGGATATATTTCCTTTTAAATTATTTTAAAACTGTACCGGTTTTTCGTTTTATTGGAAAATTATATTTATATATAGGTTATATATATATATAGGTTGGAACAAACATTTTTTTTTTATTTTGTTAACCCCCAAAATTTATATACTTTTGGCCATTCCATTACTAGAAAGAAGTAGATTTTTTCAATTAGAAATATAATATGTGGGAAATGTGTAAATTAGTGGTTTCTTTGAATCACCATCATCCATGTTATGTTTAGAATACAGCAGCTCACACGTTACTTAACTTCAGCAATGCCATACCTTTTTGATCCAGTAATTTTCATGAGCCCTTCTGTTTTACAGTCCCAATTATCACGTTCAGGGCCAAATACAACAAACAGTTGATCTTTCTTCTGATTAAAATCAACAGTCGGTGCAAGAAATGCATGAAAACAAACTTTCACTTTCTAAAATTCAAAAAAAAAATCAACATTGATCAAATATAAAATTCACAACATAATTATTTCAATACTTTTATGCTTTAAATGAAAATACATAAAAAGTTTAAACCTTTTTTGTTTGACTATCACTGGGGTTAGTTGCTCCTTCTGTAGAGGGTCTCAATTTTGGATCAGAAATAGTTGTATCTCTGTGTTCCTCTTCATTTGTCCTATCTTTATTGCTCTCAATTCCCAAATCTTCCGTTTCCGTCATTCGTCCAGCTCCCCGATATTCCTCTTTCTTATTGTTTTTATCTCCTTGACTTCCTTGATTTTCATTTTCTGTTCTTGTTTGTTCTCCACTACCACCTCTTCCCTTTTTTTCATCTCCTCCTCCATGTGTTTTCTGTTGCTTTTTCAAATTTTCTTGTTCTATTTCCGTTTCTTCTTTAATATCTTCTTTTCCTGTCTCTTCATTTTTTCCTCCATTGTTATCTTCATCATCCTCTCCTTTTTTCCTTTTTCTGTTTCCAATATTTTCTCTTCCCTTTTCTACTCCTTCCCCATTAAGCCCTTCTTCACCTCTTCCAACTATTTCCCTATTTGCACATTCTTTTTTCTTATCTTCATTCTGTGTCACAGGATTTCCACTGTCAGAACTGGCAGGAGTATCTGTATTTCCATTTTTGTTTAAATGTACATCTGAAATCTCTGCCCCTACATCAGTTATATACAGCCAATTTTTAAATAAAAAAAACATAACTAATAAAATTTGAAACATTCACTTACTTGAAAAAAAAATTGACATGGTGTACCTCCAATTGGTAAGGTTTCCACAATTCTAACAAGTGATAAATATGAGGGGTTTTCTTCTTTTTTTAATTTATAGTTTACATTAATTATACGGTTAAAATGATTAATTTCACCTAAATTGTAAACTCTAAATCATTCTCTCAGTATGAATACAATTGCTGTCGGCTCACCTCTTCGAAACCAAGACTTATCAACTTCGGCTCTACAAATGGGACACACACTGAAACGAGGAATCAACTCATATCCACACAGCTCTCCATTTTCTTCCTTTGAACGGCAAAAAACTTTTTCTACCTCCATTTTTTCATGATCTACATGAATAAAAATACAATTCTCAATGCACCAATGATTGACTGGGTTTTGGGGTGTTTTTAAAGAAGGGTATTCAGTGCAATGATAAATGACCCAAGATAACCGAGGGCTCTATATAGTGAGTATTTCTGATCTATAATACAAGCTGATTAGTATGAAGAGTTTTCAAGGTTAAGTCACTCTAGATATGTAATACTAAGTATCTTAGATATGTCAAAACAGGATGTGGGGTCCACTTTTACATTTCAAAATAAATAAAATAGATTTTTTTCTGCATGGCGACTCCAATTTACAATTAGACGTACGTCATGGAGATGGTGACAAAAGCCGCTATTTTAATAAAGGACAGGAATTAAAAGGTTTGTAAGGGTTTACTTTGATTTTTAACCTCTTACTAAACAAGAGGCCTGTGGGCCACATCGCTTACATGCGCAAAAATAACCATTATGCAATCATCTTTATGGAAACATACACTTATTATCTGGACAATGTAGTAGAATATATCCTGTGTAAAAAGATTTTCAATTTTTTCTCTGGATATTCTTATCACGTACTGAGCATAACATACGTCAAACTCTGAACCCCTTGTGTGGCCCAAGACTTGTCGAGAGGTCAGTCTAAACAATTTAAAACAAAATTGAAAATAATTTTTAAAAGATTTCTATGTAAAATTGGACCCCCTAATGTGGTTCCCCTAACCCAGGAGATCTTTTTTTTAATAAACTTAACTTTACACTTTCTGAGGATGCTTTCATTAAAGTTAGAGTTTTTCTAGACAAATGGAATTTAAGATTTTTCATATATTTACATATATTTGTATGTAAAAATTCGACCCCCTCTAATCGTGGCCACAACCTTCCCCCGACAATCATGATATTGACAAATTTAACGAGGCCGGGTCAAATTTTTCTGTCCTAGATTTTGCAGTGAAATTTTTTACATGAATTTTTACTAATTTAATTATCATTTTACAACAAAAAAAAAAATCAGACATTTACCATATCGTTTGTTTAGAGGGTCATCTCAAAGTTTGATAATTTTTAACATAGAACCCTTTAGAATTTTGCTTGAAATGTATCAATTTTGCACATTTTTTTTCATTTTTTTTTAAACTTCTGTCTTTAGGATTTTTTTCCTGTTCTACATTTGAAAGTTATTACTAAACGGCATCAAATGATCAAATAAAAAAAAACTTTTACCTCCTGGTTTGTTCCAGGTGTCTTATCAAAGTTTCTTTTGTATGCCAATTTCCCAGGTTTGTCGGAAAATGGCTATTTTTTATTTGACAAAGGCGAAAATGGTGATCTTGATAGTATTTTTAAAATATTAAGACATATTTAAGCAGTTAAAATATATAAAACAACACATATTAAGGGTCATAAATATAAAATACAGGTTACTGTCTTGAAATACATGTATTAAGCTATATTTAGGCGGTGGTAAAAAAAAAACGTAACAGGGGCTAGGCTTGCTGAACCCGAAATAATAACAATTTTACGCCTCGAACGAGGTATTTTCGTAGCGTGCGTACTTGACCTTGTACTTGGCCTCGTTAAATCTACATACATTGAGTTGCTTTTACTAAAATTACGGATTTTATTGCTGATTGTTTTTTAGAAGAATACTTTGAAAGATATTTCTTTATGTAATACTATGTAAAAAGTCAACCCTCCCCTCCACCATGGCTCCAACCCTACCTCCGTTGACCATGATGGGAACAAACTTGAATCTACCTTACCCGAGGATGCTTCCTCACGAAGTACAGCAGTTTGGGCTTAAAGTTTCCTGAGAAGAAAATTTTAAAGCATTTCTTCTAACGCTAACCATACCCCCGAGATCATAATTTGAACAAACTTGTATCTAATTACCTTACCTGAGGATGCTTCCACATTCCACACCAGTTTCAGTTTTCTGGCCAAAAAAATTCAATAATTCCCAATTATCTCCCTTTGAAAGAGGGCTTGGTCCTTCATTTTTATCAAATTTGAATTCCCTTTACCCAGTGATGCTTTGTATTAAGTTTGATTGAAATTGACTCAGTGGTTCTAGAGAAGAAGTCGAAAGTGTAAAAAGTTTACAGACGGATGGACAGACAGATGGACGCCAGACAAAACGTGATCAAAAAAGCTCATATAAGCTTTCAGCTCAGGTGAGCTAAAAATTATTCAAGATCATTTTGCCATAAATTATCCAACAAGCACTCTATTTGTGAAAAAGGCACAATTTCAAACAATAAGCGTACAGACTTTGACATTCACCTTAGTACCATAGCCCTTAGATTGACCTGTCATAAGAGGATCTCATTTTTGCATTTTAAGATTTATCTAGGAGTCTTCATCCTTATCCGAATTTGATGTTTGAAAAACATTTATTCAGAAAAAAGGGTTGGGAGGAATAGTCAAACGAATCTTGGAGTATTTAGCGATATATCCTAGCTCCAGGTATGTAAACTTTTGGTAAAAAGAGACCTACAGGTCCTTAATGGTCAATCGTTTATAATATTCAGTTTTATTAATGATGCACACAACATACATACAGGGGTTTTTTTTCTACAAGCATACAATGTACAGGAAATTTAAGTAGATTTTCTAAACCATGGCGGCAATAGGTTACCTGAGTGACTCAAGTGACCTAAAAAAAATTACAGGTTCCCCATACGTGGAGTCACATTTATCACCCTCCCTCCCCCAATAAAAAGCCTCCATCCAGCCCCATGGGCAGTGAATTTCACAATTTATGAACAGTACAACAGTGTACACTATGTACATAATAACAATGCATCCGCAGACTGTGAAAGTACAGAGGAAAATATTTTAAAATTCAATACATTTTCAGTATGTGGCCATATTGGCCCTACCGAAAGGTCCTGAACCCCTGACCAAAGGGTCTTGAATTTCATAGTTTACGTGGAAGGTTTATTAAATATCATAACCATGCAATCAGTATATTTCCCCCTGCTGTGGATGAAGAAAAGAAGGAGATTTCCTACGATGAAATACATTCTCACTATATGGCCTGATTGGCCCACCCTAGGGCCTGAACCCCCCGATACAGGGACCATGAATTTCACATTTGTGGTGGACAGTTTCATGGGCATCAGATTCATGCATTCAGTTTATCTCCCCTGCTGTAAAAAAGATAAGAAGATATTATAAGATTAAATACATGTTCACTATGTGGCCATATTGCCTCACCCTATGCCATAATTCCCTGTCCCTTGTCCCATGAATTTCATAATTTAGGTAAAAGGCTTTATGGACATCATAACCATGGATTTAACTTTTCTCAAATATATATGAGAGTAGAGAAGAATATTTTTTAAGATTTAATACATTTTCACTATATGCCCATATTGGACCCACCCTAGGGTCCCAACCCCTGACCCAGGGATTTCAACTTTAAATGAACTTACTTTGCTAGCTAAACCTTGTTCCACACTTATAGCATATGTGTATAATATGAACATTATATTTAAATTTAAAGCCATATATCATTCAACTTGAAGCAATATTAGAGGGCGCGTTTCAAAACAAAATTCAAAGAATTTTTTTCATTCTTGAAATAGTTGAATGTACATACAATTTTATCAACAACAACAAAATAAGCATGCAGTGACGGAAACTGTAACGTGGGGATGAAGTATGAATATCAAATGAAAATATTACGAAGTCCAAAATTGTAAAGAATACGGTAGGAATCAGCCCCCCCCCCCCCCCCCCCCCCCAAAAAAAATGGCAGCCAAGGGAAATATGTTTTGGAAAAAGTATACTGAAGATTCCTTATTTTACGCGAGTACTTAAATCCGCGTTTCAGCCGTTTTGGGTCAAATCGCAAAAATCTTAAATCGCAAACGCCGAATTTTTATCATAGTTTCCTTTAGTTTACATCTGTCCGAAAAATAAAGCGAGATTTTAAAATACAAGAGATGTGCTACGCGCGAATTTGGTGCGGATATTAATTCATCGCGTTTAATTAGGTATCCACAGTACTCAAGGTTAGCATAAAACATTAGGGACGTACATGCTAAGTACATGTATATACGTCCCTTAAGCTTATAACAGATATTCAGTTAATAAAAGTGTTTAACGTTAAATGCATTTACTTACCTATAAATCATTTTGTATTATGAATTTATACCTCACAAAGTTTCAGACGTAAGTATCCGAGCATACTACCTAGCCAGACGTTTGCTAAATTGTGTCATCTATTACGTAAGACTTTATGAGAGGTAATCGTGGGGCAAAATATTTTTCTGTACACTTCAAGTATTTCAATATACATAACATATAATTTTAATATCAATATAAGTTTAATCTATTCCAGATCTATGTTGAGATCCTGTAATCTTAATGTTTTTCAAAAAATAATTGATTTAACCCTTCAAATGTTCCTCATTCATTTTCTGAAATTGACTACAAAATGAAAGTAGAAATTCGTTGAAGTTAATAACGCTATTGGACGTCTGCCATTTTGAACGATCGATTTCTTTCTTTTTATCAATGAGTAAAGTGCAGGTGATTTAAATGAAAAACATATTGCTTTAAACCATTGTGAGGCCAAAGAATTGTCATGGGGCCAAAGTCTAAACAATCTTAAAGAATAACAATATGTCAAATGCTTGCATACAAGTAAAACCATATATTGTAACATTTGAGACTTTGTGAATAATTTAAAATGTTTTCCTTTGTAAAATTGGACCACCAATGTGGCCCCACACTACCCCTAAGGATTATGATTTTGGCGAATTTGAATCCACACTATTTAAGGCATCGTCGGATACCCACGGGTGATCGCATCTTTTACTTATCACCCGTGGGCAAACCAGCCGAAATATCGTTGTAAGTTAATTGATATTCATGGATCATTTGATTGGTCATCATATGATTCCATCGCAAAACCTCGATGGCATTTCAACCAATCAGAATTCTTATAACGTATCAGTGTTCGGCTATCGTAAACATGGCGGGCAAGTTTCAAAATGTGTGTAAAAGGTTCAGTTTAGATGCGTTAAAACCTTTCCAGGAGGAAACAATTACACAGCTGTTGAAAGGCAGGGATTCATTTCTTTCCGTTAAAACAGGCGGTGGCAAAAGTATTTGCTATCAAGGTTTCCAGCTGATGTGGACGGAATTGAACGGATGCGAATGCAGTGTTTTGATAGTTTCACCATTGCTTTCGATAATGAAAGAACAATGTGAATACTTGAAATCTTGTGATTTTACCTCAACGTATATTGGCAGAGATAGTAGCGAAGACATAGACATTATCAATGGTAATTTTCAATTCCTGTTTGCTTCACCGGAATCCATTTTGTCTGTAAATAAGTGGAGGGACATGCTCGTTGCTAGCAAACATTTCAAACTGTTCGTCGTCGATGAGGCCCATACTGTATTGCATTGGTAAGAAAATTTTATTCCAACGGTATATAACACACGTAATAAATATCCCTTACAAGATGTTTTACTATTTATTGCACAAGATTTCAATGTGTATATTTTTAGGGGTGAAAGTGAAATCGAGATGGAGCCTTTCCGTATCTGGTACAGCAAGCTAGGCGAAATCAGATCCCTAATACAGTGTCCTGTCCTGTTGATAACTGCAACAGCTAATAGATCAGCTCGAATGGAAATGCAGAAGAAGTTTTGCATGATAGATTGTCATGAAATTATTCAAAATCCTGATAGAGAAAATATCAAGCTGTTTGTTCATAAATTTAAGAGCACAGTTTCACATGGAGACATTTTCTACTTTCTTATTCACTTGTTAAAAAAGGACAAAGAACTGTGTGAAAGATTTTTGATATTCTGTCCTTCAATTAAAACATGCAGTGAATTATTTTCTGCCTTAAGGATGAAACTTGGGCATATCATTAAGCATGTTGACATGTTTCATTCACAATCACCAGACACAGTTAAAGAAAAGATTAAGGAAGACATGAGTGTAGAGAGTGGTAACATCAGAGTTTTAGTTGCAACAAGTGCAGCAGGGATGGGAGTGAATTTCAGATCGGTTAAATATGTTATAAATTATGGACCTCCCAAAGATATGGATGGATTTGTCCAACAGTTTGGTAGAGCAGGTCGTGATGGAGGAGTGGCCATGGCCTTGTTACTTTTTAATGGTAAACAGTGTGGAAAATTGGATGAAGACATGAAAACCTATACTCAAAATAAAGAAACTTGTCGTAGGGACATCATACTTTCAGCATACAAATCAAAATCTGACCCCAAAAGATTAAGGCACATGTGCTGTGATATTTGTGATGTCCAATGTGATTGTAATAGTACTGACTGTTCAAATTTTAAACATCCATTTTATAAATACGAATTGCCTGTGTGTTCTTCAGATTCTGATAATAGTGCTGACGACATGTTTGACGACGATTCAGATTAAAACAAATCATTTCATTATATTCCTGGTTTTGTTTTCTACTTCATTTAAAGGTATGGTGACATAAAGTGAAGAATGCTTATTTTTCTACCAAAGCAAAATTGAAGAATAATAAACATTATTCAAGTAAATTGAAAATATTTAGAACAAAAATATAAAAAATAAGAATCTTCACTTTGGAAAAATTTCAAATTTTGTTGCATTAGACAGCATTTCTTCACTATATGTCCTGTTATTGATATTGCAGTAAAATAAGAAAAAACATCCTTAGGTTGTACAAATTTTAATCATATAATATACACAATCTGAGGTAGATCCAAAGTATGCATGTCAAAACAAGGGTTAATTTAGGATATATTAAGGAAGCAGTCATACTATTTGACTACCGACACTCTAAAATGCATATGATAAGTGTAAGTACTTGGTCAATACATAAAAAATGAGACCTAAAAGGCTATAATATGAGGTAAAGCATAATTCATTATGCTCATAGATGTATCTATATATTGTAATTACATAAGAAAACTTGCAACATTCTTTTGAGCTTTAATCCAGTTGTGCAAGTCTTCACTATTAATAGAATACAATGGCTCCTTAAAATTTGAAAAACTTTCTCATTTTAAATCTTTCACCTGTCCTTTTTGTCGCAATACTTTCACAATTGTAACAATATCACCTGTTTTGTCAACTGTTGGTCTCGTACTCCTTGATTTTACAGTTTTAGTACTTTTCATTAACTGATCTTTTATTCCATCTACTATTTGTGTTGTCATACAAATTAGCCTTGCAGATTGAAAGGATTTGTTTGCACCTTGTGTGTTTATATATAACTGAGATTTAATATTGTGTACCTGTATCTCTACACAATTATCATTCGGAATATTGTTTTTAATTCCACCTTTCAAGTTAACGGTCATGTTCCATTTATACTCAAAGCTTTCTTTGGTATCTAGTATGGCAATTATGTATGTAATCATTCGCCAAAGCCAAATTTTATATTTTGAGTGTTTTACTGCAGAAGCATACAGCCATTCCATATAAGCATTGCGTACAATTCTTTCACCATCACCCATTTGATAAGCATTGCATGTATCTCTTAACAATAAAGACATTAAAAGAAAGCAATGAACAGGATTTGAATCTGCATCCATATTTTCAACACTACAAAACTTCCAGCAATGTTTTTTTTCTAAATGTTTCTTGAACCAACCAGATTTGTAGTATGTTTTAGCACAAAGAGGAAACTCGTACAAGTCTTCATTTTTCATAGCTTTCATCTGGGAATCATTCTGATCCAAAGCCTGCAAGTTTTCTCGCAAATGGTGTATTGTTCCAAAATCACAAAAACCTAAAGATTCGACCACTTTATTTGCGGCATGGAGAACCCAGTCAGCTTTTTCTTGGTCATTCATCATAGAAAACACAGGTGCATCTACAGGTGTTGAACTGATGTCATCCATGTCCATGGTATCCAGGAAAGCTCCTACAATGTACCCATCCGTGACGTCATCAATGAACTGGTGATGTGGCCTAAAATTTTAAGATTTTTGAAAACGTTAAAACTGATATGCATATAACATAATGTACATTTATACACAGGGTATAGAGCTTTGTCTTCATATATACACACAATAAAGAAACCAAAATGCACTGAACAATAGATTAAACAAACTAACAACAATTTCTATACCATTAATAATTTCCCTACTGTTAACGTCGGATACCCACAGGTGATCACACCTTCCTCATCGACCATGGGTGATGAGTAAAAGATATGATCATCTGTGGATATCTGGCAATGTAAACAGTATTAATGCAAAAATGGGGTTGTTGTTTTTTTTTTACATATATTAATTGTTTGCAATAGTTTGCAACAATTACAGTACCTGAATTTATTGATTACTTCATCAGGTCCTGAAACATCTCTTCTGTTTATGAGATTGCGAAGTTGGTATAATGTCCCAACATCTGATGAGCTTTTTTCTTTGTAGAAGAGTTGGTAAATGCTCTGTAGAAATAAAAGTTAATGGCAAATTATTGTGAAGTTTACCTTATTCCTCTTCATCTAGAATTACAAACATTAAAATTTATTGTAAACATAAAAAAAACAGCAAAAAAGTAACCCTCTCAATTTCATGGGCATCTGTTAAATACCCGGTAGGTTTAAAATCAACCCCTCCACCCAATAATAAATTCATTGAAGTCTGTCTACATATTATCACAAAAACAATACCATAAAATTGAGAGATGATGTTAAACCAAAATAAAATTATCATGCATTTGAAAAGTAAAGCAATATCTAATATGGCAATGTCTTTAAAACAAACTGCATTTTTTTAAAAATAACATTTTAAATCAATTTGAATTAATACATGTGTTATAAAGGCTTGGTTTATGTTATAACAATTTATCAATAAATTTTCTTATTTTTACACATAAAAACTGTCCTCAATGGACCAGTGATTTCTCTAAAAATAATTCCATTTTTCTGGGGAGGGGGGGTTGTTGTCTATAAGGATGGAGAAGCCATTAAAACCTATTTTTCATCAACATTACTGTGTGAACTTAATTTGTAAGAATTTTCCTAGAGGGAGGGGGAGGTATAGACACGATTTCCAGTCTAGATCAACACACAACAATAATAATCAGTTAGTAAAACACAAACACAAATGAAAACAAAAGAAAAACTTACATGTGAACTAGGTGAAAAATAAACGTCAAACTTTTTGAACTGTCAACTTTTGAAACATCCACGCTCAGTATACCAAAAGAAAGTTCATTTCCCTGTGCAATCCCTCTGGCCTGTGAATTAATCCACTAAGGCTCTCAAATTCAGATGGGACATTCTGCATGGCCTCCTGCGCAGAAAAAGCCCTCTCATTCGTCAGAACGTCTCCACCGAATACAATTCTTTCTGGCGTTTCATTGTCTACATGTGGAACTGCTAGGTGATGGATTCTTTGAAGTATAGTAATCATGCCTAAATAATAAAAGATAATGAAAAATATTTCCTTAGAGAGTGTGGAGATCTAATTTTAAGAAATGTTCTCTCACTGTCATATTAAAACATGTATATGCACATAGAAAAAATTCCATTACATTTAATTTTTTCTCATTTAATTATACCTTGAGAAGAATTCTCACTGGCTTCAATTAGGTCACAATTGAGAAAAATAGACTTCTCCTTTGTCTTCTCCATGTATGGATGTGAAATATAAGTTGGAAAGCTTGCACTTGCAGGTTTCAAAAATTCAATATACTTCAGCAGGATGTGAGATACATGGAAAACAATGTTTTTACAAAGGCTGTCAGTCTGTACCATTGATGGTATCCAACTATTTGTTGGTACACGCAAAACATCATTTCTTTCTCTCAACATATCGGACGGTAAATTCAAGTCCTCTGCTGTAATTCGTTTTTGCTTGGCCATGACTAGGAACCAGTGTAAGCTCTTGCGCTGTTTCTCCATGGTCATCTTTGCTGGACTGATCGTGACGTCCAAATTATCCCCAAGAATTTCTATTGGCTTTGGTTTTGAAATAATGTTCTGAACTGAATGATCTCCTGTATCAGATTTATCATCAATTTCACATGCAGCAGAAAAAAGCAAATTGTTTTCTGCACTACTTTCAGTTCTACCAGTATGGTACTGTGTTTTGTCTGCTTCACTTTCAACAACAGCAGCATGGCATGGTAAGCCTTGTGTCTCACTGTCTCCACAAGCAGCAAGCGAAGTTATTTCTGTATCACTTTCAAGCCCTGCAGTAGGAGACAGTCCTGAAGCATTCCTTGTGAACTCTTGTTTGTGATTTACATATGTTGAAACTGTTTCCATAATCTGTTTTTCTTGCTGTTTCACAAGTTGTTTTTTCTTTTTCATTATGCTTGTAGGCGACACAACTACACCAAGATCATGAAGTATTTTCAAACCCTGAAAAGATAAACAATTTAATCAATCCATGAGTGTTGAACTTAAAATTTTAACTTTTTAATTACAGTACTGTGCATGTACTATTTTGTTTTGTATCTGTTTCAGCAAAATAATGTATATTGTTTGGAAGTTTAACTCAATTTGTAATAATTCAAATTACTTGTATTTTAAGTATTGAGTTTCAGTCCCATTCTTACATTCAAGAATATAATGACAAACATTAAAAATCTATCACCTCTTTGGTCATTCCACATTTGTCTGCAATAAGTCCTAAGATATACTGCAGCTGATTAAGTCCTTGGGATCTTGTGTAAAGTAATATAGCTGCAGAGGTTATCACACCAGGCAATTTTTTCTTGGTTCTCAAATCCAGGTTAGCCGCACCACATAGAATATTATGCAAGTAAGGAGCTTTGGCTTGAAATTCATGAGAAACAGCTGTCCAATCAAATTTAAGAAGGTTTTCTGAACTTTGATTTTGGAAGACATTTCCATTTCTACTAACAAGAACATTAATTTCTTTCTGAATCTCTTTTTTCACAACATTCACAATAGCATCCTTGTACAGTGGACCCCGCTTAATATAATAGTTATTTTGTCAGGAAAAATTATTATATTAACCGGACTATAATAATAACCGAACCCAGCTAAATTCAATGTGTACAAGTATGATATGTACCTATTCACGTCATGTTTTATTACTATCCATTTCTAGACAATGTAATTTCCACAATAATTGATGCTTTCTTCTAAAACTTTACTTTTTATGCTTCCAAAAAGTTAATTTCATGTATAAAGTTAACTATTACAAGCTGGTAAAATTGCAAGATCCACCAATATGCTTCCGATGGGTTAACATGCTTTCATTTTGTTTTCTGTCTACACTTCCGGTTTTGACTAAATCTAATAAGGCATTCATGAGACAATTCGTTTTTAATAACTTCTTTCATTAAAAATCATATAATCCACAAAGCTATGCAGAATTTTTTTTATTTTCTTTGAATTATTTAGCCCATTCTTCCTATAGAATAAAGGCATATTTAAAAAAGATTTTGTCACCACTTAACTGCAGTACAAGTCGTCAAATGGAACATCATGTGCAATGCTAAGCCATGTAAAATATCCCATTTGTTATAAATTATTTTACAAAAATAAGAGACATTCACTTATTCAAACTGTAAAGAACTTCAATATATACAGCGATGTCACTTGACAGGTGCATAGGTAAAGTACCCAAGCCACGTGCAGCGAGGCGTGACTAATCCCGTCTGGCCAGCACTGTCGGTAAATTTCAAAGTGATTTGGGGAGTCAGAGTGTTTATACAAGCTTCTCATGAGGGGCTAGCTCGTGAAAAAGGTGTGAAACTCAATTGACAGACGTGATCTTTCTATTATATTAAGCGGGGTGCACATTTTAAGCTGTTATAATAACCGATGTAAAATACAATGATTTATTAAGAAATGGTTTTGTGTTTTGAAAAACTATTATATTAACCGAACTATAATATTAAACGGGTATTATATTAAGCGAGGCCCTCTGTATTTATCATTTTTCCTGTAATGTTTCATAATTGCTTCAGGTTTCTTGCTGTTCATCATAGCTTTCAAGGCCGATTTTTCAGGTTCAGTGTTAACATACTTGGAGCGTTCACCATGTGGGTACTTGACTGTGATCTATCAAAAAATAAATAAATGAACTGTTGATCTTTACAAGACGTCCTGTACATATGCCGGTATATGTTCATATCTAAGTGAACTTTGCCAAGGATCAAGAGGTCATAATATGATGCCACAATGATCATTGCACATTTTATAATTGCTTATTTTATTTTTGATATTCTATTATGTATGTACCAGGTATATAAAACATGATATTGAACATGTTGAATACAGTAAATTTATTTGTCAATTTTAATAACCTGATTTTCTCAAGATAACAATGATAAAAAGTTCACCAATTTGAATTTGTTTGATAGTCATAGATATCAAATCTCCTGCTTTTTATGCTATAATTTAAAGTCTATGAAATAAAACATTGAATATGTGTACTGGTGTGCGACCAGTTCTCACCAAGTACCGCTTCTCGCTAGTACATTTTTTAAAATCTAAAATCTAATCTTCTCGCCAGTACATAGTTTAAAATCTATGAAATAAAATGTTGTATCTGTGTACTGGTGTGCGACCAGTTCTCACCAAGTACCGTTTCTCGCCAGTACTTTGTGACGTCATTTTTTGTATATAATTTTATGTGACAGTGTGTTGATTAAATGACGTCACAATGTACTGGCAAAAAATGGTACACAGCAAGAACTTGTCGCACGTCAGTAGTTTTATGAATTGATTATGGTACAAAATGACTCCTAGTAAAATTTCATGGAGACGAAGAAAAATTGTTTCATAGTTCCTACCATTTTTGTACTCAATATTGTATATTATATTTAAAATATTTGATTTTTGCAATAGCATTATAATATATATATATGCAAAATGTAAACCAAGTGCGCTATATTTACCTTAACATCAAAATCTTCTCGTGGTTGTTTTGTCTGCGTTGACCTTGTGACTTGAGTTACAACCCTTTTCTCTGGTGGGACTTTAGGTGCAGGACTACATTTACGGGTAGGTGTGCAAAATAAACTTTTCTTGAGCCTTGACCTTGGTGTCGGCGTTTGTTTAACTAACGGTCTTTTTTCCCCTCTTCTAGGCGTACTTACACACTGTTGAATAATGCCTGGCATTGCTTTGAGTGTCGCTAAAAGTTTGTCGCGTTCTTCTGTTAACGACACAACTTTCGTCTCAATGTCCCCATTTAATTTCCTTATTCTATTCAGTTTATTCACACACTGATTGCAAAGAACGCCAGTCATAGCTATTCCCAGTATTTTGAAAATATTTCCATAGTGATCTTGGCTAATATTTGATGCTAAGGACCTGTAAGACTTATCCCGGATATTTTTCTTACAAAAGCCACACGTCTTCATGGGCGCCGCCATTGTTGCATGTTTAGTTAACAACAAAACGTATTTTCAAAACTGAAGAGTTCCAAATTTACTATCAGAGTTTCTGATTGGTTGTTCAATATGAACGAATTTGCATATTTTACAACGATATTTCGGCTGGTTTGCCCACGGGTGATAAGTAAAAGACGCGATCACCCGTGGGTATCCGACGATGTATTTAAGGTTGCTTTCCATCAAATGGTTTATTTAGAAGATTTTTAAAGATTTTTCTCCATATTTTCCTATGTAAAAATTCGACTCACCATTATGGCCCCACCCTACCCCCTGGGATCATGATTTGAACAAACTCGAATCTACACTCTCTGAGGATGCTTCCACACTAGTTACATCTTTTCTGGCCGAATGGTCTTTGAGAAGAAGATATTTGAAAAATAGCAACAAATTTTCGATAATTTTTAATTATCTCCTTTTAAAGAAGACGTGGCCCTTCATTTTAACAAACTTGAATCCCCTTTATCCAATGATGCTTTGTGCCAAGTTTGGTTGAAATTGGTCCAGCGGTTCTGGAGAAGAAGTCGAAATGTAAAAAGTTTACAGACAGACGCCTGACAAAAAGTAATCAGGAAATCTCACTTGAGCTTTCAGCTGAGATGAGCTAAAAGATTAAAAAGCGATTGATTCTATAATATAAATCACTAATTTACCAAGCTTTTATTGCCTACACCATATTATTTTTACTAAAAACAGGAAAATTTTAGAGGCGTAAACATGTAGTTGTTTGGGCATATGGTTAATTAATCAATAAGAAACTAAATATTAAATTCATGTCGAACTTTACCAGTAATTTGTTGACAAACAGGCGGAGAATGTGGCAAACAAAAATTGGAAAAAATTTCTTCAGCTGGGGTCTTTACCTAGCTTGTACGTTGAGCTTAATAAATATACCTTGAAAGATAATCGGTTAACATAATTTATTCTATTAAACCATTTTTATTAGCAGTTTTGAAGCATATTATACACCACCGTGTATAACCTCTGTCAAATTTTGTCAAATTGTTCATGTATTTCTAGCCCGAATTTCAAAAATGGAAAATGGAAACCAGAAAGTCAGAATGCTACTGTGATCCATCGTACATTTATCAAGAACTACCCCCCCCCCCCCCCCCCCCCCCCCCCCCCCCCTTAGAAACCCGTACTCCCGGTGTTCATTCTTCTGCATCCCCATTTTAGCGAGGTTATACGCGGTGACTATGAGTCTCAAAAACAAGCAGGAAACTCTTAGATAGTAATCTGAATGTTGGACCTGTTGTAAAGGTTTATGTCCTGTTTTGTGAAAGAATATGATTTAAGAGAAAGGTGTTCTTTCTTTCAATTCTAAAATAGCCTTTGTGTTGCTAACATAAATTCATATATCTACGTGCACTTGTATATCATAATAATTTCCGGGTACTTTTATTTTTTATGGTTAAATTATTTTAGGTCACCTGAGTCTCCCAAGTGACCTATTGCAATTGGTCTTCGACCGTCGTCGTGCGACGTGCGTCGTCCCTGAACAATTTTACATTTTTAACTTATTCTTGAAAACTACAAGGCCAATTGTTAGTACCATTTTTTGGTTTGAAGCATATCTACATGAAGGATAAGAGGAATCTAAATTGTAAAAAATATGACCTTACCACCCGGGGCCTCATGGACGGGGCAAAATATGCAAAAAAGTCACATTTTCAAAAATCTCTAATCCCACACGTGGGGAAAATCTAAATGCATAGTTATGATGTCAATGAAGCCCCCTACCAAAAGTTTGAATTCATGAACCCTGGTTCAGGGTTTCAGGCCCTAGGGCAGGGCCGATTTATAGGGGCCATGAATTTCACAGTTTTGATAGAGGACTTAAATTATGGATATCATAGCCATGTATTAAGTTTATCTCCTACTACTGTGGAGGTAGAGATTTAATACATTTTCACTATATGACCATATTAGCCCTGCCCTAGGGCCTGAACCCCTGACCCAGGGGCAAAGAATTTCATACATTGTAATTTAGGTAGAGGGCTTCATGGATATCTAAATCATTTAATACATTTTCACTATATGGCCATAATGTCTGAACCCCTGACCCAGGAGCAACGAATTTCACAATTTTGGTAGAAGTTTTCATGAACATCATAACCATGCATTTACTTAGTTTTTTCCCCACATGTGTGGGAGAACAGAGAAAGATTTTTGAAAATTCACTTTTTTGCATATTTTGCCCTGCCCATGAGGCCCTGGGGTTGGTCAAGTAATAAATTTAACAATTTATATTCCTTTTATCCTAGAGATACTTCAAACCATAAATGGTAATGATTGGCCTTGTAGTTTTCAACAAGAAGTTAAAAATGAAAATTGTTAACAAATGGCGGACGACGCACATTGGCAATAGGTCACCTGAGCAGGGATGGCGTCAATCACATTCGAAAGTAATTAATTAAATTACAATTACTTGCTTAAAACCTTCAATTAAATAACCTTTACCATTACAAGGATTTTCAGATGTAATTAATTACGTTACAGTTACTTTGCAAATGTAATCAATTAAATAACAATTACTTGGTTAAAACCTTCAGATAATTTACCATTCGAGGAGTTTCAAATGTAATTAATTTAGTTACAGTTACTTTGCAAATGTAATTAATTAAATTACAATTACGTTGTTAAAACCTTCAATTAAATTACCATTACCATTACAAGGATTGTAAATGTAATTAATCAAGTCAGTTACTTTGCAAATGTTATTAATTATTCACAATTACTTGGTTAAATCCTTCAATTAAATTACCATTACCATTACAAAAATTTTCAAATGTAATTAATTAAGTTACAGTTACCTTGCAAATGTAATTTATCAAATTACAAATTACATTTGAGAAAAATACATTTATTGAATTCATTGATATGTACACATTTTGTCATGAAAATTTACTATAATTTAGCTATAGCACCTACACATGTTCAAAGTTGCATTTAATATCCATTAACTGTTCAGTATTCATATCCCCTAACGTAGACCAATTATGTCTACAAATCTTTTCTGTGACACTGAAACTGAACATTTATTTCCACTAAATTTTGGGGTAGAAAGCAGACTATAATTGTTATAAAAACACAATTCACACCTTTTAGACTATTGGTCATTACAGGAACCCACCATGTGAACAGATTTGGCAACAAAAACTTAAAACCCAATTGAAGCCATAGCTCTAGGTCAAACTGTCAATTAAAAAGCATGACTTAATAGTTTATACAATTCAAATACCATTAATTTTATTTGTAAAATAGATAGATTTTTTTTATCAAACTCAATAATCATTGGAAACATTCATTATTTCAATAAAATAATTAAATTTTTAGGGAAAAGATATCAGCCATAGCATCAAAATTATTTGGTCCCTAACAACATGAACAAATCGAAAAATATTTGACACATTGATATTCATGAATTTAGGAACCTTATGATTGAATAGAGAATCATTGAAAATTTTCATAATAAAAACTACATGTATATATAGTAACAAAAATATTAGTTAAATGCATTTAACTACTCTTCCTAACTTGATCTTGTATTTGTATTTTTGGAAATGTGGGGGACATTGGATAGTGGACAGCTTTCTTATTCCTAAATACATCACTGTGTAATTGAAAGTAATTTTAATTACATGCCTTTTTTTAAAAGTATTTAATTAAATTAAAATTACATGTTGAAAAATTGGTCAATTACCCATTACTTTCAATTACATCTAAATTTGTAATTAATTACACTCAGTTACCATTACAAATTACCATTACCCCATCCCTGCACCCGAGTCACTCAGGTGACCTAAATAAAATAACAATAGAGCATGAATAACCTATTATTTTTTGTCTAAAAAGGTCTTTCAGTTGAATTAAGTTGTAGAATAAAAATTATTTTAAAGTTTGTTGATTAAAGTTTAAATTCAGAAACTTCTTCTCTGAAGTGAAAGGTTGCAAGAAAGTTAAAATTTCCTCCATTTTACTAATAGGCTGCTATATATTCCCAATCCCCGGTCTTAATTGGCTCTAATATTTGCTTTTTACTAAAACCCCACAATTCCCAAAAGATTTCAAATATTTTAGACCTTAATCTGCTACATGTAGTTTAATAACTTCCAATAAATTTGCAATGCAGGATAGACATCCTCTGAAACACTTGAACTATGTTAAAATATCTCGTCAGAGAACTGGTTTTAAAAAGCTACAGAATTAAAGAGCAATATCACTTCTTTCTGCAGAAATTTACAACAAAACTGACACATCAGTTAAAACCAACATGTAAAACTCGTATATTTAAAATACAAGAACATTTTCTTTAAAAGACTCCTTTATTTCAGATGAGTGAATTGCGAAATGATAAAAATTCAATGTTATGAATTGCATGATGGGTTCAAATTCCTAAATACTGGTACATAATATTATACAGGTATATCTCACAAATACAGAAAAAGTTACTGAAAGACAGTTCATGTAATATGAAAACAATCCGGTATTTAGGCTACCACCATTTTACTGTATCCGTATACAGGACCTTTCTAAAAGCCTTATATGACACAGGCAATGCCAATTTTTTTTCATTGAATGAAAATGAGCTGCATTTATCAAATCATATCACAATTTTACATTTCAATATGTTATTAATATGCAGTGAAACTTGCCTCTGTTGAAAAAAAACCTTTTATATGCTTATTGTGATACAAAGGGCAATGTAATCAAAAGTGATACTTTTAAATCATCTTTTAAATTAACAACCATTCCATTGTTATCCCTAAGAGTATGCTGCACCATAATGCATGTATTTCAATGCACAACAACATTCCTATTTCAGTTTCCTTCTGCTGCCCGTATGTTTCTTGAATCAAGAATTCACTTTCACTTTCACATTAAAATTTTTACTCTCCCCTCAGTCCCAGTACTTGATGACCCCGTCCCAGCCACACGTGGCCACTTTTGAGGTTTCGTGAGGGTGCCACAGCACACCTACACACACATCATCGTGTGCCTTGAATTTGTTGTACAGTTTTGTTGTTTTCCAGTCCCACACATACACTTTTCCATCTGCATCTCCAGAAATTAAGTAACTGTAATTAAAAAAATAATCCAAATCTTAGTAAAAACATATCGCATTGTCTTGCTATCTGGAAGTTCGTATAATTTATCTATCTAGTGAATATCAGTTCTTTAAGACCCAATATACAATGAGCAATAGAATGAATGAATTTTTTTTTTTTAAATAAAAAATTTACATCTCCTTGCATAATTACAATTAATAATTATCATGTAATGACTGAAGATACTCAGTCAATGGCTTCATACCTCATGTCGGGTGAGAAATCCACTCCACACGCATAACCCGCAACCTAAAATTGTAAGAAACAAATCTGTGTTTATGTAAGTAAAGATGAGACCTGCGAAAGCCAGCAATACCATAATGTGGACTGCATGGTTAACTTACACGTACCACATTTCATATACCCGTATTCAATGTCTCGCTCTCTGTTTGAATTATGTGAATCTAGTCTCTGCTCAGCAGAATGGGTGCTAACGAGCCCTTGCTAAAATTAGTGTTATATGGATAGGGCATTCTGGCAAGCGCTCGCAAGTGTCTGCTTAACCCAACCGGCCTCAGGTCAATGATATATTTGTGTTTGACATACATGTAAATAAGAAACTTACCATGTGGCCAGTAAATGTCTTTTTCCTCATGTATTTGAACCTGTTTAGTACATTGAAGATGATGATTTTATTGTCCATGGACTGACATGCCAACCATTTACCTACAATCCAATGTACAGTAATCACAATTACAGCAAACATGCTTATAATGAATTGACACTTACAGCAAAGTTATTTTCAATCGCCAAGGTCTTACATTGTTTTACAGGTGACACTCAATGGCTCGAACTTCGATCTCTCGAAGTTCTTGATCCCTCGAAGTGAAATCACGGTCCCGATTTTTTTCTCTATATAACTAAGCAAATTTACTCTTGATCTCTCGAACTCCGATCTCTCGAAGTTCTTGATCTCTCGAAGTAAAACCAGGGTCCCGTTATACATATTTCATTGTTTTTCACTCTTGATAACTCGAAGTGGTGGCTGTGTATACACACGGCCGATCAAGGGTATAATTAGCTCCGCGTGGACCTTACCTGGATGATCGAGTGAACACCTGAGGCTAGCGTGGTAGTGTTAATTGGTTGATTACGTAAGTGACACTACCCATTGCTTCCTTCAAAGGGTAGACTGATCTATTAATTTCAACACTTGTGAAATTTACGATAAATTAAACCGCTCTTTATTTAAAATATTATGTGATTAAGAAAACATATAACACTTAAAATTGTTTAAGTTAAAAAAAAATAACACTTAAAAAACACACAACTAAGTTCTGTTTTGTTGAAATTGAAGTAGAGTAGCAGAAAATACGAATGAAACCATGTTAGACTATCCTTCCATGTTATGAATATAAACTTCCGGCTACTATAATTTTAGAACCAAAATGACCGGAACAAAAATTTCCGGATTTTTTTTAAACTTTCGATCTCTCGAACTCTTGATCTCTCGAAGTTTAATCATGGTCCCCTGAAGTTCGAGTTATCGAGATTTACCTGTATAAACTTACTGTGGAATCATTTAAATTCTTGGGATCAATTTTCATAGATTGTGGGTTTTTTACTTATTTATATAGCTGTAATTTTGTAAACGCATCAATTTTCGCTTTTTTCGCGATCATTTTATCTGGTATTGTTTGCTAAAGGAAAACTTTTGAAATCGCAAAAAATGACTGACGCAAATAAAAATGTTACACATTTTTCCCATTTTTGCAAATTTTGTGACACGCGAAAAAAACTGGATATAAGGTAATTGAATTGTTTTTTCTGTTCCTATAAATAAGAATTTTTCCTTACCATTAGGTGAGAGCTGTACAGCTGGACATGAATGCATGCTAGGATCAGCTATATATTTGAAATCAACAGGTATATCCCTGAAAAATAACATTGCCATCTTTTGCATTACTGAATTAAGACCATCTTTCAATGAACATTTTACCACAATTCATTATTTAAATCAAGGATGTGCATCTTCTGAACATACATGTACTTGTTTGAACAAAAATCTCACCTGCCCCATATCACTTTAGATGCATATTTGAGTCAGATCAAAGTAATACATTTTATCAAAATCTTCTATTAAAGTTCTTTAAGGTCAAATTCAAGTAACTGATAAGAGCCTACAGGTTTATGAATTTTGAGAAATGAATTCTTCAACTGATGCTTTATATCTCAAACATAATAAACCTACAGGTCGCTTTTATTTACTGAATCTTGATCTTTAAACGAATGGAATAAGCTGAGCAAATAACAATATTAACACGTATGTTCAAAAAAAAATATGCCATATTTGCCATATATTAACTAATTGCACCAGGAGTTATCTATCCTGATTACTTCTAGACTAATACTTTTTACAACAGCCAAGAAGCAACTAGCCCTTTAGCAATTTTCTATCAGTTGGCCACCTACCATTCCCACACTCTGAGACTCTTGTCATCTGACGTGGACACAAATCGTCTGTTCTGGTCCACGAAGGTGATGGTGTTCACAGCGCCCAGATGTCTGTCATACTCCTGTACAATCTCACCCGACCGAATGTCCCACTGTAAAAATGGCATAAATATTGAGAATTTATTAATTCAAAATCACAAGGATAAAGATTTTTAAAAATTAAACTAGGTGAACCCTTCAAAGAAGTAACAGTACATTGTAAAAATATTATTACTTTTTTTCAATTTAATGGAAATATTTAAAACTGTTGTGTTTAGATTATCAATTATGTCAATTATTTGTATAAGAATTTTTTTGATATTGTCTTTTTGCATATTTGGCCCCACCAACAAGGCCCAAGGGGTGTTAAGATTATAAACTGTCAGTATTACATATATGTTATGTATATCAATTACACTATGAAAGTGTAAATGAAGGTATTTGCAGGAATTAGATCACTTACACAGACGATTTTCTTGTCCGAGGTTCCGGCGACAAATAAGTGCTGCTTGTCTTCCTCTGGGTGATACTTGATGCAGTACGGCACCTTCCGACTCGTGAAGCGAGACTTGCATTCACCTACAATGATCAAACAACCAAAAGTGTTGACTGAAGGACTTTCTCCTTCATGAAGTGGACACACCAGCAATGTAAAATCTAGGTTGAAACTCAATAAAATAATATCTAGATGTGATTAAAAAAAACACAAAGCTATAAACCTGATTGCAAAAACATACTTGTAAGTCACTTTAAACAAAATTAACTTTTTAAAAAAAAGGTTTTTTTTTTTTTCACAAACTATTTACTGACCTGTTCAAAAGTATCATGAAAATCAAGAGTATATGAAAATATTCCTGACATTTCTTCAGAGAATAAATACTAGTGGCAAAATTTTTATAAATGATAAACCTGTACCATAATACATTTTAAACCCATTTCTATGAAATAAATTGAGTAAGATATTTTAAGACAGACAGGCAGTCAGAAAGTGAGTATTTTTAAAATTTTTAAAATTTCCTTACCTGTCTCAGTGTCCCAGAGCTTGATGTACCTGTCATAGCCACAGCTGAGGAATTCTGTGCCCGAGTTGTTGAAGGTGATGTCCCTCACGGCCTGTTTGTGACCACTGTAGGTCCGTATACAGCGCCGGTCGTTGTACACCTCCCAGATCTACACAAAGAGAAGATTGATAAATGTCAGGGCGGCTTCATTCATTTAAATCATCATGTGTTCATATCCTATGCTCCTCCTTGCTAAAATGATGGTCTACAGATTACAGTAACTGTGTTATTTACTGACTCCCTGCTTCAAATGACTTCACTAAAACTACTTTTGCATGATGATTGAATATGTATAATTATAAAGTTTTAATTAACCTGTACACCTAAGCTAAAATGCATAAATAACAGAGTATGTAAATCGCATTCATTTTGCAGTTCATCCAATATCTACTGTATGATAAGTTTTAATTGAACTTTTATTCTGAACTTAAAGGTATGCACATCGCGGTACAAAAAATTACCTTAATTTTGCAGTCCATACTACAAGAGAGTAAAAGATGAGCCGAGCGGGGGAACCAGCGGATGGCCGACACCCCCTTGGTGTGCCCCGTCCAGGTGTGAATCTGTTTCTTGGGCAGGAAGCACTTCTCCGGTGGTTCATCCGACTTAAGGTTGACGCCCACATCCTGTGGGATATGCAAGAATGATCTCCCTTGGTAATCGTAGGCATCCTTAACTAGAAAAGTAAAACAGAAAAGATATTAATAGTAAATAAATTTTAAAACTGAGAATTATGTTTCATTTGCTTCCTTCTCAATAAAAGTATATGGCTATTTCTCAAAACTTTTGATCTCCAATATGATAATTCCATTTGCTGTAAAAGAAATTTCACTGTAAAAAGCTTGCTAATCGATGTTTAAAGTTATGCTCATTAAATGCAGAAAGGTCAGTTTATCTTACTGTGTAGAGTTGTTTTTTCATCAGCTGTCTTTTCTTCTGTTTGTTTAGATGATTTGCTTCTTTTAGCAAGAATTTCATCCAGTTCTTTTTTCTCTTCCTTTAATAAAAGAAGAATCAACACAAAATAAAACATCTCCCAATATTAAAATTTGAATAAGGCCAAAATAAAATTATTGTTTGTTTGGAATTGCCTCCCACCTTATTGAAATACCCTCGCTGATAAAATTTCATTAGCAAAATATAAAGAACTTTTTTTATATGGAGATTTTTATTTTTTATCAATTTTAAATTATCTAAACCCTAAGTTTGAAAAATAAAAAAATAAATTCCCTCCCTCCCTCCTGGGTCTGGAAACCCCCAGGCGGCAATTCCAAACAAACATTTTATTAAGGATGGCCTAACATAAATTCTGCAAATACATGTACAGTACTGTATGAATTCACTCTAAGAGAGGGTTTACATAGGCTACACCTGTTACCCAATCCATTTGAATATCAATTTAGTATGTTTCAATTAAATTAATTAATTTTAATTAATTAATTAATTAATTCACTCTGACATACTTCATTGGGTATCATGACTGTCTTCTCGTCAGTAAATTTGCCCCAGGGTCCCAGGTACCCTTCTATGTCCCCTGGGTCATCATTGCGTAATCTCTTTCTCTTGTCTTCTGGTCTCTTCTTTGTTGACTCAAACACAGTTTTACCTGAAAGAAGATAAACAACAAATCTTTATGTAGCAGAGACTAATACTGTACTGCCTCTGCTAGGGTTTGAACCCAGGTCCTCTGACAATCAAATCCAGCACTCTACCGATTGTGCTACTGGGTTAAACTATTAGCCATAGCTAGTACGAATGCCATATATTCCTGACTCTTACCATATGTTATTACAATATTTATCTTCAATCCCAATTTCATCACTAGAATAGTTGAGTGCAGTACAAACATCTATAAATATAGCTGAGTTTTTGACATGAGCAAGTTAAACAATAATCACACAGCATTACCTTTATTTTCCTCCTTGGCAACCTCGTCTCCAACCAGCACTGGTTCTGAAACTATGCTGTTACCCTCAGAGGGATCCATAGCATATCCTAAAGGGAGAAATTCCACAGCACCGATTTACAAGAAATAAATCTAGAAATAACTGTTATATAGAAATGTAAAACATTACTCTAATAAAGGGACATCCTTTACATGGCAGAGCACAAATGTTCACAAAATAGGAAATGAATATTAGCCAAAATCTGTCTTTGATCTTAAATTAATGTAATTGTATTACACAAATTAAAGTAAAACAAGACCACGTTTTTTGTCTGTTATTTTATTTTTAATAAGATCTTGTATGGATTGCCTTGATTTACTGGGCTCCTCATACTGAATACAAGCTTAATAAAATTTAACACTTAAACATGTTGAATTGATAAATAGGTGTTACTGCATACTGAAGTTACTGTGTCCTAGTGATGGGAATCGGCGAGATTTTCATAATCGATTATCGGTTTCCCGCAACCAACTGATTATCGATTATAATTGAAATATTTAATATTTTATAGTTTAGTGCTAAATAAAGTAAATAAACAAGATACAATTAACTGACTTGTTACTAGGCCTTTTGTATTTTAATTTACTTAATATTTCTTGCCATAAAAATGTTGTACTCAAAAGATTTCCTTTAGCAGGCAGTCCAACATTAATTTTCTTGAAACCAAAATACGTCCAAACCCGAGAACGTGCTTTATTTCCCGGGTAGGGATATAGCTCGTCTGACATGTCAGCCATTTTCAGACCGTGCGCCTTTTTGGGGTTTTGATAGTTCGCGTCTAGAATATTCTGTTTATAGATGTGCGCTCGTTGAAAGGAAAAAAAAACTCAACCGAGTAATCGTAATGAAACCTTTTAAAATCAAGCGCTTAGAATGCGGTGTCGACTGATTTTCGATAATAATCGATGATTGGAACATCACTACTGTGTCCACCATACATTCATTGTTAAACTGATAAGGATGAATTGTTTTGAAAATGGTTTCATTGAAGACACTGACTGCAACTTGTGGACACAAGTGACTGATTACACATTGCCTACCATAGCTATGGAATGTTCGTCTCTGGTTCTCAAACTCAAAGTTGCTGACATGAGCTGCCTCAGCAAAACCAGACAGCGTGTTACGAACTGTGGACATCTGTCGAGTTTTAAATGGATTGGCAGGCCCCACCTGATAGAAAACAGAAAGAAAATTTGCTGATATTTTCTTCAATCCTTATAAAATAACTTTAGAGGTACATGTATTCTAAAATGATTATTTTTTTCTGTTTCAAACATAACATGACAAAACCATATATGTCATGTGCAGATCCAGAAAATTTTTCCAGGGGAGTCCGAGGGGATACTCATGTTTGCCAGAGAGGGTCTGAGGCATATTTTTCAGTAATTTTACCATGTTAATTTAATAAATTTGAATTATCCAGGAGGGGTCAGGACCAAAATTTTAGAACAATCAAATATTTAAGTATTTATACTTATGTTAAGAACCACTTTTACAATAGAAGCTTACAGTTTCATCTTACAGGGGGCCCCTGTTGTTGGTTAACATACCTGTGGTGCATATAATTCATCATACTTTGGGTTGTATGCCACTTCCTTGACAGAATGGCCAATGTGTCTTTTTTGTTCAATTTCTTCCTGCAAAAGAGAAAAGGGTTATTACTTTATAATAACTTCTTTATTATATATCAGTTTGTACAATAAATTCAGTTAAATTTGTGGTAAATTTTTCCACTTCATACAAAATACATTACCATCACATACTTAATTCAATATTTCAGGATTCTAATTCGTTTTCACAACAATAAATGTTTTAATCAAAGGCAGGAATTTGAAAATATACCACCATCTATAATGTTCAACACAACTGAGGAAATTCAAGATAACTTTTCGCACAGAGAACTTACTTTTGACGCAATAACAGGAGCAGCATTTAGAGCAACCGTTGTGATTGACCTTTTATCTGGATCGATTGGCTTGAGGTGAGCTGTCAAATCATCTGTTGTTTCTTGCTTTTCGTCTTCTGCGTCAGAAGAATCGCTATTGTAATTCTGGATACAATGCATTTCAACGTTTGGTTGACATACTTTCAAATCACGCACTTTACTTCCGGTGAGACAAATCTCGTAAGACAAACGAGAAATCTCGAGACATCGCCATTTTCTGTTGACTTCCCGTAATGTTGAGAAGATGATAGACTCACACATGCAGCCTTGTGATGGCTTGACAACCCCATAAAGTATAGACAGGTAAAGATATATGCAGAATGTAATTCATGCACAACTTCTAGTGTATTTATGTAATGTCGCACACGGAACTTTTACCCGAATTCAAGGGTGTGCCCCAGAATTTTTTTCTCCAGGACTTTTATTTATATCCTACACACCTTAAAATACTTATTATTGCTCTAGATTTACATATAGAATTAAATTCAAAGACTAAAAATCTTTGTTCATTGATTATTCATTTCCTAACTGTAGTTTTCATCCAAATTTACTTATGGGACATAGACTGATATTTTAAAAAAACAGTATGACAGTCAACTATAGGGGCCTATTGGTACGTTTTTTATGCAGTTGTCAAAAAATTGAAATTACTCGAAAGGTGCTTAGTATGAATGAATTACACTTTAAAAGTCAACAGAAGTACTTGTTTTTTTTATATCATTTGAGTTGTGAGTGCCAGATAAAAAAATGAGAAAATGAAAAAAAAAAAAGAAAAAAAGAGTTATCCATGTTATCTACAGCTGATCTATTGTCTGCCCCAAGTTAAAGTTTCCGTCACATTTGGGAAACTTTTTAAAATATATATATATATATATATATATATATATATATATATATATATATATATACCTGTGAAAGAAGTACAATTGAAATTGATGAAAGGGAAGATGTTCAAGTTCATTGACACATTATCATTATTCACTTGGAAAAAATCACAGGAACAAAAACAGATTTCTTATGGAGAATTGTAATGGGAAATATTAATTGACATCTTTTTTCCGTCACTCAGAATACCTCAATTTTCATGTCTGTTGCAATGCAAAATCCCCATACACTCCTTTATTATGCCCCCCTTCGAAGAAGGGAGGGCATATTGCTTTGCTTCTGTCCGTCTGTCTCTCTGTGGGTGGGTCGGTCGGTCCACCTACAGTTTCTGTTCATTTTCCTCGCAGGGGTTGCACATATTGAAATGTAATTTGGTATACATATTTATCATATTAATATCTAGGTCAAGTTTTATTTTGGGTACAATTGAGCCATTTTCGACAGAGTTATGCTCCTTGGACGTTGAAAAATTCCGATTTCCAGGGTATTTGCAGTTTCCATTCATTTTATTTGCAGATGTTTCCAAGGGAGGGGGGCATAAGTGTTTTACAAACATCTCTTGTTTTTATATTTGTATTGAAACCTAACAAGCTAGAGGGGGCACTTCATAGAAACGTGGAAATTTTTGTATACTTTAATTTGAATTAACATCATTTGAACCCTGAGGTATTTATAAATGCTATGGAGTAATTATAAGCAAAATGTAAAATTGAGGTTATCTTGGGACAGAGTATAGTTGTACTCAAATTAAGTGCAGAACTCTAGCTCTCTATCATGTCTATAGATGGTAAACATATTAAATTTAAAATAGTTATTTGGCCTAAGGCAAATATAGATGCTTATTTTTGGAGTGAACTTCCCTCAGATGAGGTGATATTTTTAAACATGATCAACATCATTATGATCATACACATCTAACATACACCACACAGATGTGTTTATCAGTGTTTCTTCTCAGCATATATAAAAGGTCTCGCATGAGTTCAATAGATTACGGTAATGTGATCACTTGTCTAGCTATGCAGTTAGTCCTGGGTTTAATTCCTATTTCATTCATATCTGGGGTTTTTTTTTCATATTTAACTATTGAAAAATGTTTTAAGGAAAAATTTAAACAGTTTCAGTTTACGTCTCATCATTAGAGTTTCTATATAGTCTCCAAATTTAGAAAGATCAGCTGTCGGCAGTTGAACTGGTAACTACACTTATGGGTATCAGTGATATAAGGAAGAAAAGATCTATGCTATATATCAATAATCTTCTAGTTACAATATAGATGTGATAAGATTCAAGGTAATGAAATTTTAAGTAGCATGTTTTTTCAACATGTACAGTATATGTCAAACCTTGTTATCTTGAACTGAGAAAAAAAATTGATATCAGAAGATTTGAGATAAATGTTTAAATCAGTGATTAGACATCCATGATTTTCAAGTTGTGGATTTTCCAAATATTGAAGTCCAAACGTACTATATAATTAAATGTATATTTACATGAAATAGCTTATTTTCTTGTTAGAATTAATAGACAAAAGAATGGATAAGCGAGAAAGAGTCCAAACTACATTAATTTGTCAAACTTTTTATTTAACTATAAATATATGTATTTTTGTATTACATAAACTACATACAGACCATTTGGTTCATTTAGATACCTTGAAGGCAGTGTTTTTGTAGAGTCTTGTTTCCATTTCTACAGTGTTAAGGTTTAAATAAATTCATATAGCTGCATGTATAAAAATGCAGCTTTTTCTGAAGAAGTAATAATTGTACTACAAATGATTTGTTTCCTGATCTGATAAATGAAACCTTAAATTCCTGTATTTAGATTGGTGCAATTGAAAATGTTTAGATATTAAGTTCCTTATGACTTTGTTTACTGCATTAGCATGTGAGTGTATATATAAATTCAGTTCCGTTTCATCTGTAAATGTGTCATTTGATTTACTCTGAAACAACGGATCTGTATACTAGAGTCATTGATTGTTCTCCATCCAAAAGGACAAAGTTTCGGCCCTTTCCCGTTGTAAATATTACATATTATATTTTCACAATTGAATCTGTACTCTACCTCCATTAATTGGCCTCCTCCTCCCCCTCCCCCCCCCCCCCCCAAAAAAAAAAAAAAAAAAAAAAAAGAGAGAATCTTTATGATTTTAAAAGTAAAAGAGGAAAAAAGCTAAACAATCAAATAATAATTCAATGTACACGTACCAAGGGTGGAACTTGAACTTTATAGTTTATTATAATTATATATACACTCATGGGGTAGATTTACCAATGAATCAAACTTCAATGATTCAATTTTTCCTAATTCAAAAGCCACAGACCCTTTTTTTAAGAGCAGAGAAAAATCACCGATAACATCAAGGAACATACATTAATATAGATCAAAGCAGAATGTTTAAAGAGGAGGAAATCAGTTAAAAACCTGATCAGATGACATGCACACTGACACATTTCTTTTTTCCCATCAGTACAAAAATTCATGTACGTTCATTCAAGTGGAGATGTAGGTACTACACTTAAGTATGTAGATCACGATTCAAGTACTAGTACATATTTTGTAAGTCATGGAGTGACAATGTGATTTATTCATCATCAGTTGGCTATGTACATTCTGTAGGATCTCCAGGGTGAAATCTGCCCAGGAACCATGGCCATGTCTAATCTATATATACACTTACATTAGTTCACTGCTACTGGTGCTGGCAGTTTTCAACGTGATTTGCTTGCATGTATGTAAAGCTGTTGCAGTTATTTTTGGAGAAGAGAAAATGAGATTAGTTGAAAATTCTTTCTTAACAGCTACATAGTAAGAGAATCTGCATCTTAATTCAATTACATTCAATTGTATTGGAATGTATGTTTATCAAATCCTGAATATGTGAAATGTTTGTTTTTTAACAGTTTGCAATTTAATATTGAGTCCATGCATGCTGTAAGCTTATACTCAGATAGTAAATTGTGCATGATTTATAAAAAATTTGTATTTTATTGCATGGCAGAAAAAGAATTTTTTATAGAGAAAAATAAGGAATAGATAAAGATAAACCCATGTATATTCTTCCTGGTGTCCTAAAAATCTGTGTTATTCAAATTGTTCAGTAGATTTGTACGAAGCTATGGAACCAATGTAGTTTGCAAACTTTATCACCAGTCCTGGCCATATCTTGTCGCATGGATGCAAATATTTGTGCAAAAAATGCAGCATATCTGATATGTACGTGTACAAATGATAATATGATATTAATACTTTGAGATATAATATGATAAAATGATATAAATACTTTGAGATATAACTCTTTTATTAATTTGCATGGAAATAATTACATATATTAAATGTACTGGTACCATTGTACTATATGAAATTAATGCAAATGTTCTCTTCTACTAGGGAAAATATAGGTAAATTTACTTACCGGTAATACATGGACATATAAAATTATTATTAAGTACGATACTGGGTGTATGTATTTAATTAAAGAACACATGGAACAGTGTAAAAATGCTAAAAATTACAAACACTGGTTTCATTAGTCCTTATTGAAATAGTTTATACCTGAATTTAAAGTAGGAAATAGTAAACACAGCCTTTGCAAAAGGAAAATTTTATCATGTATGTAATGACCCTAGTTAAAGAGGAGTTTATATGCATTCTAGGAAGTTGTATTATTAAAATTGTCAGTTTCAAACTGTGATAACTATGTGCAAGTTACACCCTCTCCCATTCTAAACATTCAGGTGTGTATTGTGTATTCACCATAGTGAATCCGGCTGTTTAAATTGCTGTATGTAAATTGCTACGGCTTCAAATTGACAGGCTGAGTCATTCATAAGTATCTCTATTTGAAACAGGAAGTACACGCATGGTATTATGATACCGCATATTGTAACAGTGGTTTGATGATGTCTGCAGTTCAAAAGTTGACCAAGGCAAGCTGTAGGATTTTATTTACGATAATGAATTAAAATCCTCTTTAGGATCTGGCTGAATTTCTCATTGACAACATGCCCTTAGGTAATTTAAAACAAATGGTGCATGAAAATTTTGTTGTACATACTGAAATTCCTGTTATCTTGTTCAAATCATATCTATTAGCATTCCTTAGTTTGATTCACATGCAAAAATTTTAATAAGACATTACATTTTGAGTTTCATTTTGCAGTGTAAATACCCACTAATTGTTCTTACCACACCTCCTTCTCTTTTGTCTTTTTTTTTTTTAGGTTGAGGTGGGGGGGGGGGGGTATGTCCACCCTCCTCCGCCCCATTTGTTGGTGTTTTGTTTTGTTTTTTTTGTTGGGGTGGGGGGTGCAAGCATGAAATGATTAACTTTCAGCAAATACTTGGCTTTCTGGTTCCAATTTTATTGGGCATGTTGAGAGAGACACAATAAGCCTATCCATATGGCCAAAGAATGGAGCCCATTAATTGGGTTAAAAATCTAATTAGAGAGTAAGCTAACCTAATATTCCCTCAAGCTAGTGTGTTGTGTGTATCAGGAAACTCTAATTTCATTCAGGCACTGAATCCATTATGGAGTATTAGGCACCCTGATTTTTTTTATTGCTAAAAATAAAACTAATTTTTTGTGCATTATAGTTTCCATTTACATTAATTTTCATCCGGCTTTTGGATTGACTTTTTGCAGTAACGTGCATCTATTGCCTATAATTGAATTTTGATTAAAAAGAGAAAATAATGATATTGATGGAAATCAGATGACGATACATGTATCGTGCATGGTCTTGATAAATCTGTTGACCAAATTGCGAGTATTTAAGTGCAATGATGAGTTCCATTTCTTTTAATAACTTCTTTTTTTTTTTTATCTTTGCTGCGTATAAACAAAGCTTGAAAACAGAATAATATGTGCCTAAATTGTTTATTCTTACTCACTGTGGTGCATGCTGAGCTACATGTAATACCATTGCATGCATACAAATTAAATGTATTTATTGAATGGCTAGCATTAGACATTAGTATCTTAAGTAGATCGTAAGAAAGAAAGCAGAGAGTTGTGTTCTTATACATCACAATTATAATACACTTAATTTAAGTGCTGTATGTTTTGGGGTGTGTGTTGTTGGGGTTTTTTTTTTTCCAATTTTAAAAACATTTCCCTTTTAATGTTATAAAATACAAGAAAGCAGGAAAAAAAACAATCCCTGATCAAAAGGATTTCTAGCTGACTTTGTCTTGAAAATTTCTATTTCCTTATTTCTGTTGTTCCTCAATTAGACTTAAATGTACATTGTCTTTATTAACAAAAACAGTTCTGTACTATGTGAATTCGGTTTAATGAATTAGTTTTCAAGTGGTTAAATTTTTTTATTTAATGTATATATCTTGATTTAGAATTTAAATCAGGAAGGAATATGATAATTATCTTTGTTGTTTGTCAACTGAAATCATGGAGAAAATACTAAAAACAATATCATTACTTCTCTTTTGAGTCAATGTTAGTAAATTTTGTTGTAAATTGTGACATCTCGATTTAACAGCACACAGTACAAAAGAATCCCATCTGCTTCAATGTGCTCAATTAGATGTCCACTCATCAAAGTTCTCTATTTTATATTTGCAATATTTTCTCAATTTCCCTTTTATTCCATTTCCAGCTTGAGCTGAGTAGCAGACAATGCCGTTCATTCAGCGGTGTTTGGAACCGATCAACGTCAGTCGTGTGGAGGTAGAGAAGGGCATTAAGAATGAGTTAGAATGCGTGACCAATCACACGCTCAGTAACATCATCCTTCAGCTGAGCAGCCTCAGCAAGCACGCGGAGGACATGTTTACCGAGCTGTCAATAGAGGTCAAAACGTTCACCGATCGGACACAGCATCTCCAGGGTCGAATCGACCAACTCCAGGAGAAAGTAACAAGGCTGGATGCAGCTGGAGAACTCGGTATGCTTGGGGATTACTGAAAATAAGGAATATGTTAACATATTAAGTTCATACAGACTTGTTGTTTTAAAGTTTATCAAACTACAGTACAGCCTTATAAAAGTTCATTTAAGGATAATCATTTTCTAAATGAAATGTATTTTATTAATGGCATGCATACAAATCAGCATACCTGCTGAGCTAAATCGACAGAAGTCGCATATTTCTGAAGGAACAATAGTCATTTCTCTGCAAGATCATCTATATGACAGAGAAATAATGTGTGTCTCAATTGATTTTTATGTGGAATGTTTCACTTGAAATTCAGGTGGTAGAAGCACTCATGTCAATTTCACCTGACAAAGTCCTTTTAATAAGATTTTGTGATATCTAACATAAAAAAAATTAATGTGAAAGTCATATGAAAAAATTCAAATGAGGTGAACTTTTCATGAAAATTTCAAGTAAAATTGATTTTTAAAAAAGAGTTTTCTTTTCACATGAAATACATCTAAGGCACAATTGGCTGTGTATTAGAGGGTCAACCTTTAGCTAATTTAAAAGTAAATAATGTTTGTAAATTTTAACTGAGCATTTTTAAAGCTGATGGATAGTTGTCATTCAAATTGACATTGATGTATTGTTATTTATATCTGGTAACAGATGTACAGAATATACATTTAAACATCAATTTTAGATCTAGAATGTCAAAATCTATGAATGACAAATGAATTCTGTAAAATACACAAAGATCAATGATATTTTGTATGATTACAACTGGTGAATTGTTTGCACTGACAACTTCTGTTTCTCGCAGTATCCATTCATGAGTTACACCTGAGGAAGCCTTTCAAGAGCTCCACACAACATGACCAGCAAGTAGTGTCAAGATCTACAATACCCAGATGTATACTGAAGGCCTACAGTCATTGTGACCCCACCCCCGCTCTCAACAAACTCAACCCCTACAGGTACAACACCTTTCTTGTTAAGTAACACTGGGTGGATCAAGAGTTTTACACACAAAAACCATATTGAACATGTGGACGGATCAAGGTTTTTGTATTTTTTTTCTTTGGAAGTCCATTGGAATTCTGTGTAATAATTTGAGTTAGTTTATTGGAGCCATTTCATGAATTGTCAACTTTTGTTTAAAGGTTAAAAGGGACAACATTTCATGGGTTAGCTTGCATGAATACTAAGTAAAAGATTACGTTTCATAATTTCTATTGATTGTAAATTTTTGCACAAAAAATGAGCCACCATCATTATTTATGATTCCTCAGTATGTATCTGCTAGTTAGAGTCAGATTTATGAATAATTGTAGTGGATTTCTCACCCTATCCTATTTTTGTTTTTTTTAAAAATCCCAAAAAAGGCCCACATGATGATAAAGACTTAATAATTTGCATGTTAAATTTCCATTTCTATGTTAGTGTTTTCCAGCACCATTAGCTGTAGAAATAAATGATTTTGATAAAATGAAATAATCTTTTAATAATAAAATGTAAAAGTCTATATTTGTAAATCTCAGTCTAACCACATTAACATAGAGCATTTGTTTGTTCAAACAGGGAAGATGGACGGGACAGTGTAAAGTTCTACACAGACCCAGGTTATTTCTTTGAGTTATGGTTCCAAGATATTCAGAAAGATATCGAAACCAAGAAGACAGAATTAAAAGCAAGGAAGAAAAAGGTTAGTACAAAACTCGTGTGCTGATCTAGAGGTGGGGGGTGAGGGCAGTCCGACAACCCCCCCCCCCCCCCCCCCCCCCCCCCCCCCCCCAATTTATTTAAAATTACCGAAAACATGCAAATTTAATTATGATCAACAGAAAACTTGTTTTTGACATGTAATTTTTTATTTCGAACAATGATTTATGTGATTTGAGTTCGATAAGGGGACTCTTCCAAACTGGAAAATAAAATGTTCCCAATTTTCTAGAAACTCCCAATTTCGACTCATTTCTAGGGGAAAGCATTTAACTAGACATTGATCTGGTTTTCTGTTTATTTTTTCTAAATCACAGTAATTACAAAGTAAACTGTAGCTATATCTTGCTATGAAATGCAAAATCAACCCCATTATTAACTTTCTAAGCTGATTTAGTTTTTACTTGAATAAAATGAAAAAAAATTATTTATATTAATAAATTTCCTAATTTAAAGGGACAGGACATTTGTTGCAAAAAGTGCAGTGACATCCCAGATACATCAAAGAGGAACCATGAACTCTTTATTTGAAATATGTTTAATAGAAAGCATGTTTCCTTCATGTGGATATTTAGAGAGAGAAAAAACTTTGTTAAAATCTCTCATCTTTTTTAACCAGACTTCCTGTTTTCCACACTTTGGTCTTTTACATCAATTAAAAAAGATGATTAATAATTTCATGCTAATTTTTATTGTTGTCTTCAACCGTTAGCAACATTGTGTTGAATTTCATATCTGTATTTTATTTACCCTTACAGAGGCCCCAAAAAGTCGGCGAACAGAGAAAAAAGCCAAGAAAAGTGGAACCCAAAGCACAGAAGTTTCAGGATATGAAACATGGAGTGGAGTTCTCAGATTATGCGGATCCTGCTAAGCTTCGAGCTCAGAACAACAGCCAACCGCGACCAGAAAGCTTGGAAGTGAATCAAAGAAGACAAGAAAATGTCCAATATGACCAGAAGGGCACAAGGCCTCCGAATGGGCCTCAGTCTCAGTATTCTCAGGATGTGTCACGTCATACAAACAATGAGAATAACAACCACATTATGCAGACTGGTAACCACCATCCTCCAAGCATGCACCAAAACCAGTTTTCACCGCACACCCGCATGGCGGATAATAGAGGCTCTTCCAGCAGTATCGGTAGCATGAGGCCAAGTCAGCCACCACCGGCACCACCCCCTCACCTGGCTAATGTACCACATCACAGTCCCCAGAGGGACAGTCTACCACCCCCCACCCCCGCCGCCCCCTCTACCAGAGGACGAGGATCCCAGGAGGTACCAACAACCTAGTCCTGAAATTACCCGAGTGCCCACCACTCACCGACCGTCACCTGCTAGACAAGAGGTGGACCTGCCACCCCCACCTCCTCCCCCTCCCATGAGCCCCGAGCAAAATCTACCCCCACCTCCGCCTCCACCCCCAGTGGATTCAGGAATGGCCCCTCCACCCCCTCCCCCTCCCCCACCTCCTATGTCCATGACAAATGGATTTGATGATAACTCTTCTACTGGCTCTGGCCAGTCCAGCTCCATTGGGTCAGCAATTATGTCTTCTCCAAAACTGAAACCTACTCCCAAGCAGCCAGTTGTGATGGACGAAAGAAGCAATTTGTTGGCACAGATTCGACTGGGCACTCGTAAGTATTTTATTTTTCGGGGACTATCACCAGCAGTCAATAATATTTACGTATTCCATTTGAAGTTTCAGTTTGCTGTAAATGAAAGCTAGTCCCTTTTCTTTTTGATAAATGGATACTAGTAATACAAATACTGATTATTAGTTATTATATGTTTTTTTCTTTTCATGTATGCATTAGAATATGTTAAACATACCTTTTATAGAATTGAAATAATCAAAACACATGTAGATTGAACATATATACAATGTGTGATTGTCATACTAGCAATATCAAGAATTACCGCTTGGAATTAAATTTACAGACAAAGAAAAACTACGTAAAGTGGAGGAGAAAGAGAAGGAGCGATCCGACAAGTCGACACCAGGTGGCAATTTTGACGTTCATTCCATCATGAACAGAGCATTTGAAATGCGTCGTAAAGTGATAGAAGAAAGCGAGGAAGAAGACGGCTCATCAGACGATGAGTGGGATTGATCAGCATTAACTGAAGTCTTGTTGGACAAGTACTGTGTATACCATATAGCCAAACGCTTGGGAGATCTCTCGTTGACTGTAATTCCGTGGCAGTTGACTTGGAGCATGAGCACCGTTCAAAGGTGCCGCCCAAATGTGCGGCTTTGACTGGGAATAAAAAACTGCATCAAGTTTTGTATCCAGTGTATAATATATAGAACAACAAGATGTATTGATATAGTGATATACACTTAATATTATTGGACAATATGATATCAAATCGATAGACAGGTATCCTTTTATATAGATTGTATTCAAGGTAAAGAACCTACTAACCAATCAAAGAAAATGGCTTTGTAACATCAAAGCACATTCATGGCATCCTCTCAAGACACCGTTCCTTACAACTGGCTGGAAAATCATTACAAATTCAATAACATGTATGGCATATTTTAGAATGAATAATGACCCTTTCTTATACATTTACTGGTACTCCCATTATCATGATTATACTATTCTGAAAAATCTACTTAAACTGTAAAAATGATAGTGTTTAACACCAAGATATTGTACCTTACCTCATTCTATTCTATGTCTCTCACTTGGAACAGTTTTAAGATAATTGCATAATAATTAAAGATTTGTGATAAGGATTTGTTATGCCTTAATTAATTACTCCGATTTTTATATCAATATGACTTGTAATAAGAACAGGGTATGAAATGCTTGTTAGACAGCTTTTTGCACAAGATTCTATATTTTTAATAGATGAATGCAAGGTGGCATTGTTTAATTCTTTTACAACAGATAAAAGTGCTTCATGAAGAATTTCCATATAAACATTGTCTGATTGGTCAGATGGCTATTTAAATCAGTTTTCTTAGCATTACATGTATCATTTAATTTTGTAAATCTCGCTGAAAAATGATCAAAACTTGATGTCATCTATTTTACAATTATTTCAATTTTTACCCATTAGGAAAACCATAACATATTAAACTTATTAATAACTTTATTATGCAAAATTAATGTTTTCCATGTAAAATACTCACAGAAATACTGGAAAGGAAAGTTAACAATACCATTAATGAAAGATGTAAAACTAGTGAAAATTTTTAACCTTGTTCAAAATCATCTTATCATTTGATTATTTCATATTTGAAAAACCAAAATGTTATTAAAATGCTGCTGTGTTTGCAAAGAATTGATAAAACCGTCAGTTGTCTTCCTTGAATAGTGATTTTATTTCATTAGGGTGTTCATACTTATTTTTATGAGGTAATTTAGCATAGTTATGGTTCCCATGTAAAAATTATTTCTGTACATAACTCTACATGTAATATTTAAAGTCAAAGTTTTCACGTGCAATATTTCAACCTTATATCTGTGAGGAAACAATGACAATTTTTATATTGGTTAAAAATTGTCATAAAGTAATGTGGGCAAAGGAAAATGAAAGAGAAAATTTCATTGTGATTGTTGTTCTTGCATTGTCCAGTTAATGGGTGCGCTTGATTTAGATTAACTGGGTGTAAACCAGTGTACACCAGTGTAAACATTCGGTATTGTATATCAAGTGCACTTAAATGGTGTAGTGTACATGGTGTAGAGAAGTTTGAAATAAATATGGCGGTAAAGGGTGCAGTTTTGACATAGAATCTGATGTTCAGCGACAATCAGAGGCTTTTTTTCTCATAGCAATGCAATAAAATAAAAACATTTCAAATTTAATGGCTTTCATACAATAGACAACTTAAAAACCACTTTTAATCCGGTATATTACTAAAAATCATTTGTCAAGTTTTCAATCATAACATTTGTCTTCCATATTGGTTTCAGTGCTACACCTAACAACACATGCCCTTGACTCGGTGTAGAAAAGTGTACACCCAGTGTACACCTTTTTGGAAAATCAAGCGTGCCCATTGTTTCTACTTTCACTTTTTATTTTGTTTAGAGTTAATGTTGATGTTGAATCTCAGAAATAGAGACATGCAATTAGTCAAAGCAATGTTAATATTTGTTTCATTTAGTTAAAAAAAAACAGCAGCATTATAAAAAACATTGACTTTAAATGCCAAAAGGATATCATTGTAAAGTAATTGTTTTTCATCAAATGTTTTTTCACAGGATTTCCTTTTTCTTTTTTAAATTTTATTGGAATTGTCATTTCTTTTCATATTATGGCTGGAAATTTTGAAAGGAATGCCTTTAAAAAATATTACTTTAGTACTAGACCTCAAAATTTAATAACTGAGAGTGAACTGGCTTTTTTTAATGTAAGACTAGACTACCTCAAAAACTGAAGAAGGGGAAGCTTAAGGTATTGCTCACTGTAAACTTTGCATTGAATGAACTGCTTTCATTATTGTAATTTTAAACTGTCAACTTTGTAATAGAGTATTTATTAAATGTTATTGTTCCTATACATATATTTTTTTCTTGTGTAAAAATCTGTGTAAACTTTTAATGTATTACTCAGTGATATGCACATTTTATTTTGACTTCATATTCAGGTTTTTTAGCATACAGTTTAACTGATTTCTTCTTTGTGTATCCCAAATTCTTTTCATTAGACTATGATATTACCTGTATTACAAAACTATTACATAAAATTTATTTTAAAAATTCTTTGAAGTAGGAAGAGGGTGTTGTAACAGGTTAAGATTCAGGGAGAAGGGAATGTCTTGCTTTAAATTTTCGCCATGTGTCTTTTCTACAAGTTAGGAAGAACAACCCATGTCAAGCGGACATCCATGTTCATACAATATATATAAACAACCAAACGAGATTTCATTTTGATATGTTTAGCACCTCATTCAAGTCACACACGTATCTCCCTTTTCCCCTCGGTATTTTTAATCTCTCCTTTTGAGAGAGATCTCTCTGAGTGTTAGAAGCCATATTTAATATTTGTAGACTGCTCAGTTCTGTAGGGTTTTTTTTTCTTTCAACTCTTATTTTTCCTTTATGAATAACACATTTTGATTTAAAAGACAGAACATTATCCATGTATGATTGTATGTATGCGCAGATTGTCAGTTCAAGTATCAAATTTCTTTTTGCATTGTATTACAAGAGTTGTTTCCTGTTTACTATATTTCTTCATTACTGTGTTTTGTCAGTTTCAAGTATACTGCAGTTCGACAATGAATGAAAATTCATTGAATTTCTGAAAATATATTTATTAAATTATATTACGTTTATCATTACAGCCATATTAACGTACTGTTGGAATGATGGGGCTTGTGTGTATATCACGTTAGATGATTAATTCAACTAGATAAAACAACACCAAGAATTTGCGTATGTTATGTAATTTTAGTTTACATGGCAATGGAAATTCAGTGTTCAGGTGTGATAACAAAAGTGATTTTTTGTTACTATTGTAATAAAAGAGGCCCAATTGTGTATTGTACAATGCATGTTCACCATATTTACATACATACAGAGAAAGTGCTTTCTATGATTCCAGTGTAATTGTTTCTTTATGTTGGGGCTTATTTGGCTTGTTAGAGAAAACCAGAAGGATGAAAACACCATAGTACTAGCTTTTTCTCTTTATGTACATGTATGCAATAAACTTTGCTTTATTTTGAAACTTGTTAATGTTTTATATTATCCAACAAAGGAATCCTATTGAGTCATTATTTTGAAAAGAGCAACAAGCATTTTTAACTCCAACTGGAGGGTTTTAAAAGAAGTAATTATCACTTGAATTTTACTAAGACGATATGAACATGTAGTTTACTATTTTTTAAATATAAATTTGATGGTATTTTTAATTGATGTGACAAAAGTGGCCATCGAGATTTTTACACCAATTGTCATAGTATGGTACCCTCTTTATCAAAAACCTTACTACCAGTATTTAGAGAAAACAATTATGGAAATTAGTCTTGACATTAAAATGGTTTTAGGATTCTATTTTATAGTAAAGTGCAACACTGTTAAAACGAATTAACATGCAATATGTTAATTTCTAAAAATATTATTCGTAGTATTAGAATGAAATTCTAAATAAATATTTATAATAGAAGCCTCTAAGAAAAAAAATTGAAATTTACATATACCAATTATACACATACAAAAATCGGAATGTTAATATTGATTTAAAATAATGTCTTTTATTAATCAAAATATGGAATGAAGCAACAACATCCTCAGTAATAATTTAAAACTTTTCAACCTAATCAGTCATGTGATTGGTTATAACCAATTATTCACCAGTAAAGTAAAATGATAAATGCAGACCCTTCTTTCGCTTTCACAAGTAATTGCGTTTGTAAACTTCTATACACTTATATTTATAACTTTACATGTATAAAATAAAACTATGATTTTAAAGTTAAGTAAATACTCTGCTATATTACATTATTACATTATTATATATTACATATAGCATATATTATTTAAATTAAATATATCGAGGGAAAATCCCCACTAAGCAATAAAAATACTTGCTTAAAATAAATCGGAATTCTGACATTGTACATCAATAGGATTGAAAAAAAATATTACAAATGATATAATTAAGCAAATTGAACAATTGCATTCATTCTCATTATATTATATAGAAAAGTTTTATCATAATTATATCAATAATCTACGAGGGTTGTTCGGAAATTATTGATACAACACAAATAGTTTCCTTTCTAACAGTCGAATTTCAGAGCAACGTTTAAAAAACGTTGTGATGAGTTTGTAGTTGCTCTGGGTCAATGGATGTAGGCAAGTTCGTTAGCTTATCAGGAATAAACAAATGATGTCAATAACTTCAAAATGTTCACGTTAATAAAAGGTATCCTGGTTTACTTTCTGGTGAAATTTCAATGATTTATCTTTTTTCCCAAGGAAGTACGTCAAAATGTCCCAATTATTTCCGAACAGCCCCCGTATTGCTTAAACAGGATTTTTTTCTCATAAAAGTATCTTTAGAATTAAAAGAAATGCTTCTTGTTTCAAAGCCATTTATATAAGATTCTGTTTTTTTTAGACTTGTTATGGATCCCTTACCTTGTGTTATAATAGTACAATGTATTCATCTCTAAGAATCAAAATCATACTGAAAATGTTTCGCAGCTGATTTTCCAACAACTAAAACTGATTTTAAAAACATAGTTTTCTTTCATAATAAGTTATTTTTTAAAGATAGAAATATACAGCTTGAATAAATTAATAAATAATTAAAAAGCTTTGATAGATCGTTTTGGTTCCATAGCCGTGATACAAAGTGTGTAAAATTTCATATTATGTACTTAAACTAAGTTAAAGTAAGGTTTTGTTTCCAATGGTTTATGATAACAGGGGAAAATGAATCACAACTTTTATTGCCATAGAGTATTGTTCAAGAGAGGCAAAGAAGGTAGAAAGACTGAACATGTCATTCTGACTCTTCCTGCTTTGTCATGATTTATGTTTTTCCTTCTTTTTTCTTATTTTATTATGAAGTATCTGTTAGTGTTGGATCTCAGAAATTGAAACTGGAATTAAACAATGTTTCTGCATTTCTTTTACAAAGGTCAAACAGACCATAGTAATTCTTTAAAAAAAATCGTTACATGTACATAGAAGTGTACATATGTACATTAATTGCATTTCTTATTAGATCTGTATACACGTAGTATAGATGTATGTGAATTATTACACTTTGTGCTTGAATGGTTTCATTTCCAGCCCAGGGTGCCTATGTCCATCATGATTATGTTCAATTTGGCTGAGAATTGTCATCATTATTTTAAAAAATGCAGTTTCTTATCCAAAGAATTAATCTTCGTTATAACCGGGCTTAACAATAGTTAGAATTAATCTTCCTTATAACCGTGCTTAACAGTGATTAGAGACGACGATTGTAACAAAAATAGAAAAAAACTACTCTCGTAGTGTCGTTTTTCGCCGAGATGATCCTTTGAAAATAATTGGTAAAAATAATAGTTGAAAGGCAATTTATACATTAATGATGATTTTCTTTATTAGTTCGGCCTTCATACAAATGCAGCGGTGAACTTAAATCATTAATGTTACTTATTAGAAAGATTTTAAGTACCTTTTGTAAGGCTAGTCGTTGGACAGCAATTTTTTAAAGGTGGGTAGATTTCAAGATGACATTAGACCGGTCCACCACATAAGATCGACTGCACTGCTGCAAACAAAACTCAAAACAATGTCATTCACTTGGCCTGTCTTATAAAAATTGAAACATTTTCATTGTTCATTGAAGGACATAGCGCCGCAATATGTACACAGTTTGTATATCCTATTCCCAGACGATTGGGTAATGCTATTTGGATAAAATGGTCTTCAAACAAGGTAGTGGATTTCTCACGTTTTATATCAGTGTTTCTGTTACCTTTAACAATTTGTTTGCCAAAACATGTACAATATAACAATTTTTGCCTAGTATTTTCATTTTGTCGTCCGACCGTGATCCTAATTGAACGAAATCTATTGCACGACTCCCTTTAAAATGTTAGAATTTGCAAATTTAATATTAATACAGTCTTCATTAAAAAAGACATCTAGCTATTAAGTAAATTAACTTGGCACTCAATCAATATCTTATTCCTTTTTCTTCTTTAATAGTTCCTGGCTTCCATGTTCATCTACAGAGGAGATGTCTTGCTTGTGGGATTTCCGCTTGTTGATCAACTGCTGCAGGAGGCAAGGATTGAGAGAGAGAGAGAGAGAGAGAGAGAGAGAGAGAGAGAGAGAGAGTACTAACGTCTGACAATGGTGAACTAGGTGTTCACCTGAGGCAAACCACTCGCAATAGTTATAAAGTAGTTCAAAGCTTCGACCACTCTTCAACACTGATTTCAAATAATCTATCCCCCCAAACATATTTTTATATGTTAGAATTTCTCTCACATTTTTATAAGTTGTTTTTCATAGCTGTAAAAGTAGCTGTGCTGAAGAAACATTATTGTACTGCATTCAGTTTCCTTGTATGAATAATCTGTCAAACGTCGTGTTTCTTATTGCGTTGTTTACTGTTTGTACATTTACATTATTGCGTATATTCAATTTTGTTTATATGTCATATGATGTTATTTGATTTATACTATAAAAAAGACACAAAGTATATATACTTATCATGTGGTATAGACGGGAAAATGTCCAAACACGGGTCATTTTAAGGAAAGATAATGATAAAATAATTTCCTTGCATTCACTTAACATTTATATACGCAAAACCTTCATAATCGCCCAAAATGTGATGAACGTACATCCCTTGTGTATACTGAACATACTTTGGATAAATTTTGAGATTTTGAGTTATTGAAGTGGAGAAAATCAAAATGAAAGTACTGATGCCACATTATACTATCATTATGTACAACATTACTATGAACTAGTTGCTATGTGAGTATACCTCGTCATTTTTATTTTTTTTAAAGCAATATGAGCAGCAAATTTAATGTCCGAAATTTTTTTAATGTGAAATTGTTATTTACTGCTAAAATAATATATTATGGCTTATAAATTCTGCCTTTCAGGATTTTTGTTGTTGTTGGTTTTGTTTTTTTTGTTTTTTGTTTTTTTGTTTTGTTTTTTTTTTTTTTTTTTTTGCTTTGTTGTTTTTTTTTTTGTTTTTTTTTTGTAAAAAAGCTATTAAGAGGTCCACATTGAAAAAAAAAAGGCACGAACTTTGTTTACATGACAAAGAAAGAGTCCATTATCTCGCTTACAACTTGACAACTGGCGGTAAAATTTTGGCTGACCATTAAAAATACCTTAATTAACATTATAAACAAAATGACCATTACTAACTCTTGATATTTTTCACAAAATTATTAAATTAAAATGTTCCCTTCTTTGTAATTTGCAAGGTATTCATGAATGGTACATTATTGCGCATCATATCGTAAAAATAAAATACGACCACATATTAAACAATAATATATGCTATTAAGTTTTCATTCATTTTGATTTGAATAGTCCGTTCTTCCTTCTGATAAATTTAGATATTAATGCACATATCTGTGTAATTGATTGTCGTTAAGTATCAAAACTCGATTAGGGTTTGTGTGTTATATCATGAATAATAAGAACAAGATCTTAAGAAGGCTGTCATCAACAAATTACCTATTAAATCAACTTTTGAATATCAGAGATAATTTCTTAAGCTATGAAATATTATTTAGTTAAGAAAAGAATCCAAATATTTTAGCTTGCACTTGAAAACTTTTTAAATAGCTTTATACAGAGCTCTTCTTCTCAATGAGATTGACATAGTCCTAAAATGGTCACGGCCATCAATCCCTCTTATGCAGCGATGTTTTCAGTGTTATTTATGATCTTGGACTTAAAATGAAAGCCTCTTACTTTCTTTCTTTTCTTGCAATTGGTAAAAATATCGAGGTTTACACACTATTCAAACACTTATCATTGTTCCATAACATGACATGACAAGGAAGTTTACATTTTCACTATTCTTTAAGTTTTTTTCTTTAAATATATTCTATATACGTTTCCAGATCGAACTTGGTAAGTGACAATGCCGTTCATTCAGCGGTGTTTGGAGCCCATCAACGTCAGTCGTGTGAAGGTAGAGAAGGGCATTAAAAATGAGTTAGAATGTGTGACCAATCACACGCTCAGTAACATCATCCTTCAGTTGAGCAGCCTCTGTAAGCACACAGAGGACATGTTCACAGAACTGTCGATAGAGGTCAAGACGTTCACTGATCGGACGCAACATCTCCAGGGGCGAATTGACCATCTCAGAAAGAAAGTTACGAGGCTGGATGCAGCAGCAGGAGCATTTGGTATCTTAGATTTTGTATGAATAATTTTAAGGCTCATCACTTATAAAATGTATCATTGAATAGTGCTGATTTTCCAAACTAATAATGATTCAAAAGCATTTGACTCCTATACATCTCGCACAGCACACAAGACCAAACAGCAATATATTGTCTTTCGTTTAAAAAATAGTTCCCCTTTTTTAAAGCGGTAAGCATAGCTCAGCGCTTTATTGTTGCTAGACTTCTACTTCCGGTGCATCGAATAACCGCCCCCTATGAGCAGAAATATACATCATTTAAACTGGTTAGGGAATCAGTTTCAGGGATTTAGGCACATAATTGCACGGGCTATTGTGAATCGAATGTAAGGGCTATTGTGAATCTAATATGCGGACCTTACTTACATCATTGCAGGGGCTGCTGCGCAGTGATGAGAAATATAGTACGTATACAAAAGCTGATATTTAGAAAAAGTTAGCGCTTTTCAATACTAACAGTACTTTGATTAGAGTTTATCATTATTTGTTTAAAAGAATTAGGTATGAGGTAAAAAAAAAAAAAGTTCCCACTAATTAAATAAAAATGCAGATTAAGTCAATTCTTGCAGGATCCATTCACGAGTTACATTTAAAGAAGCCTTATAAAAGTTCCACCATTTACGACCAGCAAGTGGTGTCTAAATCTACAATGCCCAGATGTATACTGAAGGCCTACAGTCATTGTGACCCCACCCCTGCTCTCAACAAACTCAGCCACTACAGGTAAACAAAGATCGTATACATCGGGAGTATTCGAATTTCTTTTAAACTTTTCAAAAATGCTAGTATTCTCATCGTGATCATTTCTAGAAAAGAATTGTAACAATTGTGGATTGGATATTTACTGTATTGCAAAACTTTATAGTACTTTTCTATCTTACATAACTTTTCACGATTATTTTAGCAAAAAACTTAGTTGTAAATCAACATGCCATGCCTTTAACTATTTATCTTGGACAGCTTATGATATTTATTAAATAAAATTGATATCGTTTTTGTTATCCTAGGCTTCTCATTAAAATAAACATAGAACGGAAATTATTTGTTTTGCAGGGATGATGGAAGAGACAGTTTAAAATTCTACACAGATCCAGGTTACTTCTTTGAGTTGTGGTTCCTAGACATTCAGAAAGATATAGAAAACAAGAAGATGGAATTAGAATTAAAATCGAGGAAGAAAAAGGTTAGTCCAAAACTTTATTTTTCTGACAAGATTTCGTTTTGATCCCAGGCGTTGTGTACAGAAATAATGGAAATAAACTGAACAAATTGAAATTACAAAACTTTCAACCAGAATTACTATATTTTTATACATAAAAATACATACAAAAATGTCTTTTGAGACATTTTCTTTGATGTAGAAAGATGCAACCAAAAAAAAAAAAATTAAATTATTCTTAATTGAGTCTTTTTTTAATCCCCTTTAACTTTGTTTTTAAAAAAAAAATAAATGGTATTCAATTATACTGTGTTTATATAAAAGTTTGTCGACATCCAACAAAAACATGTTTGGAACTTTGATCATTTTATCTTTCACAACAGAAACCCAAGTCAGAAACTAATCAAGGAAAAAAGCCGCGTATTGTGAAAACCAAAGCAGAAAGGTATAAGGAAAAGAAACATGGCGTGGAGTTTATTCAGTACGCGAATCCCACTGAGATTCAAGCTGCTGCAATCAACAAACAACTAAGGTCAGAAAGCTTTAAAGTAAATCAAAGAAAACAAGAAAGTGTTCCTTATGACCAGAAAGATCAATATAACCAGGATGTATCCAATCACACAAACAATGGGAATAACAAACATGAACATAAAGTCGAGAATGGTGATCATCAAAAAGCGCCTATGCCTCACAGTCAGTTATCTTCCCAACCTAATGTGGTGGAGAAGTACTCTTCTGGGAGTATCTATCCTTCAAAGTCTCGTATGCCACCGCCGAACCAATATCCCTACGTAGTCAATAAATCACACTGCAGTCCTACCAGGGACGATCTCCCACCTCCACCTCCGCCACCTCTTTCGGAGGTCGATTATCCAAGCCGGTATGCGTCTAAAAAGATATTTACTCGAGATGCCACCACTCTTCGATTCTCACCTGAAAAAGAAGAGGATGACTTACCACTCCCACCCTTTCCCTCTATTATTTGCTTTGAACCAATTCTAACCATACCGCCAGCCCCACAAGCACCCCCACCACCACCCATTACTACAAAAATGGTTCCAACAAATGCATCTGATAATAAGAATTCTACAGTTCAGTCAAGTTCAGCTGTTTTGATGTCTCTAAAACGAAAATCCACTCGGAGGCAGTCAGCTTTGGTTGGTAGTAGCAATTTTTTAGAACAAATCCGAGGGGGCATTCGTAAGTATTTTCTTTGTTTACCTCCCAATATGGTTAACTAGTATTTGCTTGCCCCGCATATCTTTTGTTGATAGATTGCAAAAAAGAAGCATTGCTTCTGATAGTTATTCCTAGTTAAACCAAAATATGAATAAGATTTCACATACTTAATATAATAAAATAAATAAAAATCAGTGTCAGTTAATAAAACCGTCTTATTTTTACAGGTTACGTTATTTCTGTAAACGAAATTTTATATGAGATCCTTTTCTTTTTTTACTTTATTAAATAATTTTTTGATTACATAAATTTGAAAATAGGAGTTATACATTAAATAATACTGTTCATAGGTTATTTTCTTTTTTATTTTACATACATATGTACATACGTTGTTCATAATTTTACCAGCTTTTCTTGAACTGTGTTTTAAAAATTCTGCATACTTAATTTCAAATTGTTAATGTAGAATATAGTTCAATATGTTTCAACATGCAGATCTGCGTCACTTGGATGGTAAGACAAACCTACACAACTGTTTGCGCAGATACCTATCAGCTTTTACTAAAGTTAATTTGCAAGCCTAATTTTCTGCATAATTGTCTGTAATAGAGAAGATATGATTAAGATTTTTACATACTTCATTAATGAATTAAAGACCGTACTATTTCTTAAGGAAGATAATCTCAAGATCATATATTTATTTTCAACACAAAGTTAAAACAAACTCCACGAAACCAATTGCAATCATGTGACACCCCCTTTCAAAATAAGAAGATTATATCAAATAATCTGAGATGCATGTTTCAACCGAATAAAAATAAAGTAAGTGAAAGTTTGAATAAACTAATATACATGTAGATATACATGTAGATATCGGCTCGTCTTAAATTGCAGAAAACTTCTTAAATCTTGTTATTTTTCACAAGCTTTCACAGTTCAGTTGTTAAACGTACATTTTATGGGACTTTTGTCAGGTGACTTTTAAATTTAAACTCAATTTTCATTTGCTTTTTAAAATTTAGAATTATTGGTCAGATTACATGATTCTAATTCGATCTGTAGTTTTAGTTTAAACTTTTTTCCAGAGTACCAGGTAAGTTAAAATTGAATGTAATGTAATAAAAACATTTTGTACAATTTATATGTACCTAACATAATGATATTACTGATGAACTCTTTTTGGAACTGCGAAGAGTCCTTTTTAATGATCATGAATAACACATGATTGTAATGATACAAAGTAGTTTTTCTATCGTTAGCCCTTTGTAATGTTTAATGATTCAAAGTTATTGAAAAGTAACTGACAAGATACTGATATAACTAAGAAAATAACAATTACAGAATGAATTAAATATATAAATGAAGATTGTGAATGCCATAATTCATATTATATTGTTATATTTTGATATCAAATGATAATAACACGCCTAAATAAATCCACAGACATAATGAAACGTAAGGTTAATGAGAACGAGAAAGGAATCTTCAAGAAGTCGACACCAGATGGAAACTTTGACGTCCATTCCATCATGAACAGAGCATTTGAAATGCGTCGTAAAGTGATAGAAGAAAGCGAGGAAGAAGACGGCTCATTAGAAGATGACTGGGATTGATCAGTATTATCTCAAGACTTGTGAACATGTTCTATTGATACCATTAAAGCCAAACGCTTTTGGGATCTCTCGTTGACTGCAGTAACAAATCAGTGGTTTAGCATACAAATATGTACTAATACTTTATATACTTGTTATCATGGAACATTTCGTATCTAGTGAAATGTGAATTTCGCCGATGTTTATCCCGTTTACAATTTTAAGACATATGCATACTATTCTTATTTTTTGTATTAGAATTTAGTCATTTAATGTAAAAAAAAAAAAAACAAAAACAAAAAACATAACCACTTTTCTTATGTGTAATTCTCTATCAAAAACTGAAGTAGGAAATATTTCGCTGATTGAGTGTGTTGCTTTTATTATTGCAAATTTTCCTCTTCATTTTTGACTTTATAGATTAGTTTTAAAATAATGTTTCTTTCTGTATATAACTTGTGAAATTTTTCATTTATATTTCAAAATTATATATAAGTAGTTATTTACAATATAATATTATCTCTGATTATCATATTGATAATTTGACTACATCATATAATTAGTCGAAAAAGGTTCATTCAATTTGCAATGAGTTCCATTTCAATCAATTTCATACTTGTAAAATAATGTTAAATAACAATTTATGATCTATGCACTTGTCAATCAAACAAACAAGATACAGGTATATTGTATATTACAATGCGAACGCTTGTTTTTATAACAATACAACAATTTAAAGTCTTCATTAATATGAGCAAGATGCTATGAACAATAATAGGTGATCGAATGAAATAATACATCAGCCAGTAAAAAAGCCCTCGGTAAACAACGCTTCCTTCCACTCCCTCATTTTCCTCTGAGTTTGTTCATCAATGCGTTGATTAAACCCATAATAAAAGAATAACAAAAAATGCAGTAAATATTTTGACGTAAAAACCAAGCCTGCATGACTTCCCGATTATTGTTTTGTCAAAGTTCAGTTGTAAATGCATTCATCTTAACAAGAAAAAACCAAACAGTTTGCTGGTGGCTTACGTAACGGGTCAGAAATTGTTTTCAATATAGATATATTGTAGCTTTATTATGCAGTATGTGTTTTTTGACAATACGGACGTTAACTTTATTGCAGGAGTGGACTTACTCGTTAAAATAACTATTCATAGTTACAGTTCTTTTCTACAGAATAACATTTCACATTTTTATAATGGAACTCAATATAAACTTTATTTTTATGTTTATTACTTTTCAAGACTATCTCTAGAAATTGATCCCACATATACGCGATCTTTCTGGGGATAAATTGATTTAAAGAATATACGTTAAGCATGCCAATATTTTAATATTGATTGTTAATTAAAGCCGTTGTTATTTTTCTTTTTAAGTTGATCGAATAAATAAGCCAAAAAATAGAACCAAGACCAAAATCGTATTATTTGGTTTTTTATTCGGTAGTTCTTCTATACTTCAATATGGATACTCTAAACCAAACGTGCATGCATGTTACTATACAAAAAATATTTTAATCTAGAAATAAAAAAGGCTAATTAATATATTTGTAAACTAGAATAGCAATCAGAGTTGTCTGCTCCGAGTACAATTCGCCAATTCTCGCTAAACACTTTTCATAAATATTATAAAAGTGCACCTGAAAAATTAGCACCAAATATCTGGGGCACAATAAAGTCAGCAACTATTTGTCTCACACATCGTTCAGCGGATTATCCACTACAGACTGGTGGATCATACTGGACAAAGGAACATAGGCCAAAAAGTCAAGCAAATCCAAAGATTTCAGGTGTCCGAGTTTCTCCCGGACTTCCCTCTCGTGTTTCTCACTTATTCCTCCCGCCCGGAGCTCAATACACAACTGTTCCAGTGATATCCTGTAGGTTTCTTTAACCAGGCTGAAGCTAGCAGCCACTAACAGCAGCCACTAAGCCCGTAGAAGCTAGCAGCCATTAAGGAAAATCATCCAAGTACTGAGAGTACTCGAACAGAAAATTATATTTTACTTAATTATCGGAATATTTTAATTAATATCAAGAAGATTTATGGAAGAATAATATCTATGAGCATTGACAACTTCGGAGGCAGTAAAGCTCACCTGGATAAGAATTATAAATGCGTTTGTGTCTAATGAAATTCAATCGAATATTGGTATTTGTTTATACGTATGCTTAAAAATTGATCCCTGAGTCTGTTTACTTTTCTCCGGAAATAACATGCTTTGAAAACAAAAACGGTCCTCATATTATTACAAATATGGGACGATCAGAAATCTTACATTGTGATTTTATTCTCATTAAAAAATTTGCCTCTGTAGCAAACCAAAACAACAGAAAAACAAAGGTGAACTAGGGATTATTTTGTGTCAGCCATGTTTTGACGTGAACCTTCGAGAAAATTGCTAAGATATAAATAAGAGACTATTTAGCTCACCCGAACTTTGGCATTTTTCAACATTTCACAATGATATAGGGGTAAAAAGTGGTCCATTATCTCCCTTATCTTTGAAGTGTGCATCAAACGGATACCAGGGCAGTGTAGGGGACCCATAGGGCTATCATTTCCCGGTCTCAAATTTGGGCTGTAGGGGTACCACCAAGTGGCTCCCAGGGGTTTGGGCTCATTTCAGGGGTTTATATCTCACTTGAGTTTGATCACAGGAACTTGAAAACAATGGGGTTGAGTAGAGGACCCCAAGAGGTATTCATACTAAGCGTTACAGGCGCTTATAACCCTAAAAGGGTTCAGTTAGCTCACCCAAACTTTGGCATTTTTCAACATTTCACAATGATATAGGGGTAAAAAGTGGTCCATTATCTCCCTTATCTTTGAAGTGTGCATCAAACGGATACCAGGGCAGTGTAGGGGACCCATAGGGCTATCATTTCCCGGTCTCAAATTTGGGCTGTAGGGGTACCACCAAGTGGCTCCCAGGGGTTTGGGCTCATTTCAGGGGTTTATATCTCACTTGAGTTTGATCACAGGAACTTGAAAACAATGGGGTTGAGTAGAGGACCCCAAGAGGTATTCATACTAAGCGTTACAGGCGCTTATAACCCTAAAAGGGTTCAGTTAGCTCACCCGAACTTTGGCATTTTTCAACATTTCACAATGATATAGGGGTAAAAAGTGGTCCATTATCTCCCTTATCTTTGAAGTGTGCATCAAACGGATACCAGGGCAGTGTAGGGGACCCATAGGGCTATCATTTCCCGGTCTCAAATTTGGGCTGTAGGGGTACCACCAAGTGGCTCCCAGGGGTTTGGGCTCATTTCAGGGGTTTATATCTCACTTGAGTTTGATCACAGGAACTTGAAAACAATGGGGTTGAGTAGAGGACCCCAAGAGGTATTCATACTAAGCGTTACAGGCGCTTATAACCCTAAAAGGGTTCAGTTAGCTCACCCGAACTTTGGCATTTTTCAACATTTCACAGTGATATAGGGGTAAAAAGTGGTCCATTATCTCCCTTATCTTTGAAGTGTGCATCAAACGGATACCAGGGCAGTGTAGGGGACCCATAGGGCTATCATTTCCCGGTCTCAAATTTGGGCTGTAGGGGTACCACCAAGTGGCTCCCAGGGGTTTGGGCTCATTTCAGGGGTTTATATCTCACTTGAGTTTGATCACAGGAACTTGGAAACTTGGGGTTTAGTAGAGAGTACTGTAACGCTTAGTATGAATACCTCTTGGGGTCCTCTACTCAACCCCATTGTTTTCAAGTTCCTGTGATCAAACTCAAGTGAGATATAAACCCCTGAAATGAGCCCAAACCCCTGGGAGCCACTTGGTGGTACCCCTACAGCCCAAATTTGAGACCGGGAAATGATAGCCCTATGGGTCCCCTACACTGCCCTGGTATCCGTTTGATGCACACTTCAAAGATAAGGGAGATAATGGACCACTTTTTACCCCTATATCATTGTGAAATGTTGAAAAATGCCAAAGTTCGGGTGAGCTAAGTGTACCCTTTTAGTGTTATAGGCGCCCTGTAACGCTTAGTATGAATACCTCTTGGGGCCCTCTACTAAACCCCAGTGTTTCCAAGTTCCTGTGATCAAACTCAAGTGAGATATAAACCCCTGAAATGAGCCCGAGCCCCTGGGAGCCACTTGGTGGTACCCCTACAGCCCAAATTTGAGACCGGGGAATGATAGCCCTATGGGTCCCCTACACTGCCCTGGTATCCGTTTGATGCACACTTCAAAGATAAGGGAGATAATGGACCACTTTTTACCCCTATATCATTGTGAAATGTTGAAAAATGCCAAAGTTCGGGTGAGCTAACTGAACCCTTTTAGGGTTATAAGCGCCTGTAACGCTTAGTATGAATACCTCTTGGGGTCCTCTACTCAACCCCATTGTTTTCAAGTTCCTGTGATCAAACTCAAGTGAGATATAAACCCCTGAAATGAGCCCAAACCCCTGGGAGCCACTTGGTGGTACCCCTACAGCCCAAATTTGAGACCGGGGAATGATAGCCCTATGGGTCCCCTACACTGCCCTGGTATCCGTTTGATGCACACTTCAAAGATAAGGGAGATAATGGACCACTTTTTACCCCTATATCATTGTGAAATGTTGAAAAATGCCAAAGTTCGGGTGAGCTAAATAGTCTCTTATTTATATCTTAGCAATTTTCTCGAAGGTTCACGTCAAAACATGGCTGACACAAAATAATCCCTAGTTCACCTTTGTTTTTCTGTTGTTTTGGTTTGCTACAGAGGCAATTTTTTTAATGAGAATAAAATCACAATGTAAGATTTCTGATCGTCCCATATTTGTAATAATATGAGGACCGTTTTTGTTTTCAAAGCATGTTTTTTTTTTTTGGAGAAAAGTAAACAGACTCAGGGATCAATTTTTAAGCATACATATAAACAAATACCAATATTCGATTGAATTTCATTAGACACAAACGCATTTATAATTCTTATCCAGGTGAGCTTTACTGCCTCCGAAGTTGTCAATGCTCATAGATATTATTCTTCCATAAATCTTCTTGATATTAATTAAAATATTCCGATAATTAAGTAAAATATAATTTTCTGTTCGAGTACTCTCAGTACTTGGATGATTTTCCTTATTGGCTGCTAGCTTCTACGGGCTTAGTGGCTGCTGTTAGTGGCTGCTAGCTTCAGCCTGGTGTTTCTTTATCCACATTGCACTCCCAAAGTCTCTGTGAAAGATACAGGCATTTTTAAGATACAAAACATTTGCAAATATTTATCAATTCAAAACACTCTGGTTTTGAATATTACGTTAAACAAGAGCTAAAGAACAAAATTACGCAGATATATCACATGTCAAAAATTTGCCAATAAAAAAATCCAAGATTTTATGATGGTGGATATTCATTGAATATTCCATCACAACTCAAGTTCAGTTGTGACATTAAATGACAATTTGTAAAGGGTATTGGAAACTTGTATATTGACTTATGTCCATTTTATAAATGAATGTAGAGCATGGACAATAATGAAGTAATTATCTTTTTGTGTCTATTCGTGTCTATTGAATAAACTAAGTATGACATATTTAAAACATATTTCTCATTTTATCTTTAAGCTGATGTTTTGACAAATTCTTTCCTTGCACATGAATGTTTTCATTTCCAAGGTTCGAAAGTACATTGTGTCTGTGAGAAGTTTCATCCAATCACTGAAAAGTGTACACGTGTTATATAATGGATTATAATACCTTCATAAAATTGAGGTTTCATGAACTATAAAATGTGGTAGATTATTTATTTACTGGTGTGATTTACAGAGGTGTTGCATTTTTAAAATTTTAAACACTTACTTCACAGCAGAATTTCTGGGCGACAGGGCAATTAGCACAGAGAATAGTTTATTTAACGTCAGCACTTTAATTTTTGATTTGTTGTAACCAGCATCCTACAAAATCTACAGAGGAAAAACCCATAAAACTCAATGAAAACCCTCTTTTGCATGTTTTTATGGTTTCTTCTTTCATTTGTTGAAGAGTTTTGGGTTTTTTTATTCACTGAGGTGAGTATGGGGGGGGGGGGGGTGTTTTTACAATTGGTGGTGAGGGATCCAATAAAACCTGAGGTTGGTTCAGAAATTAATACCAGTGTACATCCACCTGGTATAAATACTCCTCCTCCTCCTGCATTGCCAGTTGTTGATTCCCCTTAGTGCTATCATGGCTTCTATGCCATTCAACAAGCCTTTACATTCATCATCCACCTAACATCGTTCAAAATCAAACTATAAATTAAAAAAATGATAATTATTTTGATAGTTAGATATTGTCTTCATCACTATATTATTGAATTTTAGTTTGTAAAATCACAAGTGGTTAAAAAGATTTTTTGAGTTATAATTTGATGACAACCCATGATATAACAAAAAAATAATTTTTTTCTAGTCGTTAAAAAAAAAACAACTTGGCACTCAATTAAAATGTTACTCATTACGTCTTTTTCTTCTTTAATAGTTCCTGCCTGTCAAGATCATCTTCAATTAGGAAATGTCCGCTTGTTGATCAAATGCTGCAGTTTAATTGTTTTTGATATGTTAGATTTTCTCTTACATTTTTAAAGGTTGTTTTTCATCGCTTTAAAAGTAGTTGTGCTAACTTAAAGATAACATCATTGTACTAAATTTAGTTTCCTGGTATGAATAATTTATCGGAAGACAAGTTTCTTGTTACGTTGTTTACTGTTTGTACCCTCAATATATATTCAATTTTGTTTATCTGTCATATGGTGTAATTTGATTAATACTATTAAAAGACACAAAGCAAGTATTTATGCTAATCATGTGGTATGGGCAGGAAAATGTCCAAACACGGGTCATTTTAGGGACAGATAATGTTCAAATAATTTCCTTTCATTACCTTAATATTTCTATACGCAAAAGCTTCATATATTTATAATCTCTCAGTAAGTGATACTGAACATACTTTGGATACATTTTTAAATTTGAGATTTTGAAGAGAGTATTGATGACACGGTAGACTTTCATTATTAGTACAATTTATAATGTACTAGTTGCTATGTAAGTATACTTGTCATTTTTGAAAACTTTTAGTCATTAAAGCATCGATCAGCCATTTTAAAAGCAATAAGAGCTGTAAATTTAATGTCGGAAGTTTTTAATGTGAAATTGTTAGTTACTGCTAAAATAACAAAAAAATTACGGTTTATAAACTTCTGCTTGTCATATAAGGTAGTGATAAAATCTATTAAGAGGCCCTTATTGAAACCAAATTACATAATTGGCATGTACATGGTTCGCTAAATATTCCTTATTGAAGAAATATCTGTCTTCTAACATCTTGTCAACGTCACTTACACAACTACCATAATTTAGCAGGATTTTGCAGCAAAATATAGCTTTAAAAATACATCTCACATTGATTTAAAGAAACATGGTCATGATTTTTTCTCTCATATTTTACATTTCCAATTTTCACATTTACAATGCTTAGCAAAGGTATTTCCAATGTTGAGCCAATATTTTAACACTGGTTGACAAGTTACATGTATCAGCAAGATACAGGGCTCACAATTCTTTGTTATGTAAACAAGGGTCGATTGTGCCATGTTGTCTTGCTGAAGAGTAAATGCACCATTTAAACAGAGTATAAAGTGACAACACTAGTAACTGCCAGTATGTCCAACAGTTGTAAACAAACAACAAAGCCTTGTTTACATAACAAAAAAATGTGAGCCCAGTATCTCGCTTACAACTTGACAACTGGCGGTAAAATAATGGCTGACCATTAGAAATACCTTAGTATAGCATTATAAACATTAAAAATTGAAAAGCAAAACTATCGTGACCATAGCCCTAGCTTAAAATTTTGTTTTCCTTGTGTCATATTACTCTAAATTGACAACTACTAGCTATTAATATTTTTCACAAAAGTATTAAATGAAAACATTTCCTTGTTTTTATATTGCAAGGTATTCATGAATTGTACATTATTGCGCACCAGATTCCAAAATAAAATACGACTACATATTAAATCAAGAATGTATGCTCTTAAGTCTTCATTTAATTTGTTATGAATCTTCCGTTTTCTTGCTGATGAATTTAGATATGAACCCATCGGTGTAACTGATTGGTGTTAAGTATCAAATATCGGTTTGGGTTTGTGTGGTAGAGAAGTAAGACAATGTAAACATAGGAACAAGATCGTAAAAAGGCTGGATAGTCAACAAATTACCAATTAGATCAACCTTAAAATATTAGCTATAATTTCTTAAGCCATATAATATTATTTAAAAAAAGAGAAAATTCCCATATATATATATATATATATATATATATATATATATATATATATATATAAAAGCTTAACTTGAAAACATCTGAATAACTTTATACAGACCTCTACTTCTAAATGAATTGATAGAGTATAAAAATGGCCACGGCCATCTTATGCAGCGATGTTTTCAGTGTTACATGATCTTGGACTTAAAACGAAAGCCTCTTACTTTCGAATTTTTTAAAGAGAACCACTAAATAAAACCTTTGGATTCTCACCAAACATTGTATACGTACTTAATGAATGACTTTTTCATTTTCTGATTACACACCTTGATGAATTATCCATGCATTGCATGTTTGTTAGGTAATGCTTTTTCTTCTTGAAATTGGTAAAAAAAAAACTCGAGGTTTAGACACCCTTTGGTACACTAATCATTGATCCATGTAATCTATTAATGAAGTTTATATTTTCACTATTCTTTCAGTCTTTCGTCTTATTCTGTATACGTTTCCAGATTGAACTTAGTGACAATGCCATTCATTCAGAGATGTTTGGAACCCATCTACGTCAGTCGTGTGAAGGTAGAGAAGGACATTAAGAATGAGTTAGAATGTGTGACTAATCACACGCTCAGTAACATCATCCTTCAGTTGAGCAGCCTCAGCAAGCACGCAGAGGACATGTTTACCGAGCTGTCGATAGAGGTCAAGACGTTCACTGATCGGACGCAACATCTCCAGGGGCGAACTGACCATCTCAGGAAGAAAGATACGAGGCTGGATGCAGCAGCAGGAGCATTTGGTATCTTAGATTTTGTATGAATAATTTTAAGGTTCATTACTCATAAAATGTATCATTGAATAGTGCTGATTTTCCAAACCAATAATGATTCAAAAGCATTTGACTCCTATACATCTCGCACAGCACAAGACAAAATTGCAAGAAGTCGCATTTCGTTTTTAAAAAATACCTCTTTATAGAGTTCATCATTATTTGTTTAAAAGAATTGGGTATGCGTTAAAATTCATGTTTTTTACTCTCTAATTTAAAACAAACATACATATTTAGTCCATTCTTGCAGGATTAATTCACGACTTACATTTAAAAAAGCCTTTCAAAAGTTCCCCCATTTATGACCAGCAAGTGGTGTCCAGATCTACAATGCCCAGCTGTATACTGAAGGCCTACAGTCGGTGTGACCCCATTCCCGCTCTCCACAAACTCAACCACTTCAGGTAAGCAAAGATATTCTATGTCAAGAATAATCAAATTTCTTTGAAACTTTTCAAAATATATTATCATGATCATTTCTTGAAGGAATTTGTAGCAAACTTAATTGAGAACTTCATAATACTTTTCCATTTTACATAATTTGCACGGTTATTTCAGCAAAAAGCTCGGTTGTAAATCGACGTGTAAATTAATATTACACAGCTTATAATATTTTAAAATGAATTGAGGTTAATTAATATTATAATAAAATTAGGCTGCCCAAAATAAACATTAGAACATAAATTATTTGTTTTGCAGGGATGATGGAAGAGACAGTTTAAAATTCTACACAGACCCAGGTTACTTCTTTGAGTTGTGGTTCCTAGACATTCAGAAAGATATAGAAAACAAGAAGATAGAATTAGAACTAAATTCAAGGAAGGAAAAGGTTAATCCAAAACTTTTTATTTTTCTGACAAGATTTTTATTTTGATACCAGGCGTTGTTTACAGAAAACAATGGAAATAAAATAAACAAATGCAAATATATTATAAAGCTTTCAAAAAGAATTACCATATATTTTTATACATAAAAATACATACGACAATGATATCTTTTGAGAATTTCCAAAAAACACATATCTTTGATGTGGAAAGGTGCAACAAAAAAATTTAACGGATTCTTAATTGATGCTTTGTTTTTAAGTTCCCTTTAACTTTGTTTTTTTAATAGCTAAATGATATTCAATAATAAGGTGTTTACATGAAAGTTTGTCGACATCTGACATAAACATTATTGGATGTTTGATCAGTTTATCTTCCACAACAGAAACCCGAGTCAGAAACTAATCAAGGAAAAAAGCCACATATAGTGAAAACCAAAGCAGAAAGGTTTTATAAAATGAAAGATGGCGTGGAGTTTATTCACTACGCTAATCCCACTGGGATTCAAGCTGATGCACTCAACAAACAACTACGGTCAGAAAGCTTAAAAGTGAATCAGAGAAAACAAGAAAATGTTCATGATGACCAGAAAGATCAATGTAACCAGGATGTATCCAATCATACAAACAAGAAGAATAACGAACATGAACATAAAGTCGTGAATGGTGATCATCAAAATATGCAACACAGCCAGTTATCTTCAAAACCAAATGTGGTTGAGAAATACTCTTCTGGGAGTATCTATACTTCAAAGTCTCGTATGCCACCGCCGAACCAATATCCCCACATAGTCAATGAATCACATTGCAGTCCTACCAGGGACGATCTCCCACCTGAGCCCCCGCCACCTCTTTCGGAGGCCGATTATCCAAGTCGGTATGCATCCAAAAAGATAAATGCCCGAGTGGCCATCACTCTTCGAATACCACTTCCACTGTCTTCCTCTAGTATCAGCCCCGAACCAATTCTAGCCATACCGCCAGCCCCACAAGCACCCCCACCATCACCCATTAATACAAAAATGGTTCCAACAAATGCATCTGGTAATAAGACTTCTACAGTTCAGTCAAGCTCAGCTGTTTTAATGTCTCTAAAACGAAAATCCACTCGGAGGCAGTCAGCTTTTGTTGGTGGTAGTAGCAATTTTTTAGAACAAATCCGAGGGGGCATTCGTAAGTATTTTCTTTGTGTTCATCTCAATTAGGTTTTTTTGCTTGTCCCGCATCTATTGCATTAATTTATTATGGAAAATTGAAGCGTTGTTTCATATAGTTTTTTCTAGATTAAACAATACTAGTATTCGAATAAGATTTCAATACTTTATATAAAAAATAAATTATCAGTTTCAGTTTATAAGATCGTGTTATTTTCACGGCGTTACGTTATTTCTGAAGACAAAATTGTATATGAGATCCTATTCTTTTTCTACGAAATTACAATTATTTTTGACAAACAATTAAAAAAATGAGTTATTCAAAAATAATAGTGTTCTTTTTTATTAGACATATATACATCGTTCATAATTTTACCAGCTTTACTAGACCTATCTTTTAAAATTTCTGCATACTTTATTTCAAAATTACTATTGTAAAATACATTTCAACATTCAGATTTGCGTCCTTTGCAATTGAATGGTAAGTCAAATCTTTACAACTGTTTGCACATATACAGCTTTTACTAAAATTAATTTTCAAGCCTTAATTTCCTGCATAATTTTCTGTGATCTAGAAAATATGATTAAGATTTTCGCACAATTCATTCATTAATTAAAGTCTGTATTATTTTCCTAAGGAAGATTAGCTCAAGATCATTATTTTTTCTTCAATATAAAGTTATAAAAGAACCTCTTTAAGCCAATCATGTGACACCTTCTTCCAGTTTTAGAGGGGTCGATGGTCGTGACTATTTTTAGAATGTATTGATTTCCGTTAAAAGAAGAGCTCTGTATAAAAATGTAGAGAAATACCCAAATTTAAAAGGTAAAATATGTGGAAATTTTCTTTACTAGATAATCGTTTATAGCTAAGCAAATCATATTTCAAAATTGGAGGTAGATCTAATGGTTAATTTGTTGACCATCCAGCCTCCTTAATAAATATTTTTCTTTCAAATGTGTCAGAAGATTATATCACAATGATCTTAGACGTTTGAAACGAATTAAGAGAGTAAACTAAAAATAGCTACTGGCTCCTCTGGAATTCCACTAAATTTTTTGTAATCTTGTTACTAGTATCTTTCACAAAATTTATCAATGTAAAGTTCATTAATTTAGAACTACTGATCTTCCATAATTCTAATTCGATCTGTAGCATTTAAATTAAATATGCTTGTAATGTAATATAAGTATTTTATCCAATTTAAATGCATTTATCATGATTATATTACTAAAGAACTCTCTTTTTGGAACTGCGAAAAGACCGTTTTGATTAATGAATAACATACGTAATGATACAAAGTAACAAAAGTTGTTTTTTCTATCTCTATTCATTTTGTAATGTTTGTAATGTTTTATTATTCAAAAGGCATTAAAAGTAAATGACAAGATATTAATATAACCAAATAAATAACAATTTCAGAATAAAAGATTTGAATTAATGAAGATTGTAAATGGCATAATGCTTATAATATGTTTACACACAAAGGAGAATAACGAGCGTAAATAAATTCACAGATATAAAGAAACGTAAGTTTTATGAGAAAGGAATCGTTGACGTTCATACCATCATGTACAGAGCAGTTGAAATACGTCGTAAATGGATAAAAATAATAAAAGATAGCGATGAAGAGGACGACTCTTTAGACGATGACTGGGATTGATCAGCATTATCTCAAGTATTGTGAACAAGTACTATGAATACCATTGCAGCCAAACGCTTTGGGGATCTCTCGTTGACTGTATTAACAAATCAGTGGTGCAACACACAGATTTGTACTAGTTTTTTATACTGACATATTCTATTGTGTTTTGCCATCATGGAAATTTTTTATATCTAGTGAAAAATGATTTTAGCCCATTTGTATCCCTTTTACAATTTTAAGACATTTGCATATACATTTTAATTTTTGCATCAAAATTTAATCACTTAATGTAACAAACATAACCACTTTTCTTATGTACAATTCTCTATCAAAAACTGAAGTAGGAGATATTTCGCTAATTGAGTGTTGCTTTTATTATTGCAAATTTTTCTTCTTCATTTGACTTTATAGATTTCAAAATTATATACTAGTTGTAATAAGCATAATATTATTTCTGAGTATTCATAGCGATAATTTGACTACACGATTAGTCAAATTACCAAACATCTAATCTTTTATTTATCCCACTTTTGATTATGTTATTGCAAAATATGTTCTTTGAATTTGTAATGGGTTCAATTTTAATGAATTTTATATTTGTAAAATAGTGTTGAATAACAATTTACGGACTGTGCAATTGTCAAATAAGGAAACAAGATACAGATAGCGTACAGTACAATGCGAAATCTTGTTTTTTAAACAATACAACAATTGAAAGTCGTCATTGTGACAAAGATGAGATGAATAATACTATAATTCCAAATAAAACTTCATTTTATGTGATCGAATGAAATAATAGATCATCAAGAAAAATAGAAAATAGCCATGGTAAACAAAGCTTCGCCCCTCTCCTTTTTGTGGAGGAGGAATAAGTTTGTTCAGAAATGGGTTAATATTGACGATACCAGAAGAATAACAAAATGAACTAAATATTTTGACGTAGAAACCAAACATGGCTTCCCTTTTATTTGATATGTCAAAGTTCAGTTGTAACATACTTTCATCTAAAAACATACATTTTGCTATTGGCTTTCATAATAGATACATTGTACCTTTATTATGCAGTATGTTTTTGAAGATATTGCAATCAACATGATTGATTTACGGACGTAAACTTTATTGAAGGAGTCGACTACCTAGCTAAAATAACTATTCATCTTTACATTTGTCTTCTACAGAATAAAATTTCACATTTATGAGATGAAACAAAATAAAGACTTATTTTAAAGTTTAAAACTTTTCAGGTCTTTTTCTAGAAATTGATCCCATAGATATGAGATACTTCCTAATACTACTAGCATTGCTTTTTGTAGGGGGCAAATTGATTTTATGATTGTTCAGCATGTCATAGCAAATGTTAATTAAAGCCGGTTATTGTTGTGTTTTTGTTTCAAACTGATCGAAATATAGGCCAAACATAACACCAAGCCAAAATAATCCTGTAATTGGTATTTTTTCGGTAGTTCTTTATATATCAACATCCATACTCTAAACCAAACGTGCATACATGTTTATCCACCAAAATATTTAGCATAAAATAAAAAAAAAGTCTAATTAATATATTTGAAAACTAAAATATCAATCACTGTCGTCTGCTCCGAGTAAATCTTGCCAATTCTCGTTCAGCACTTTTCATAAAAATTATAAAAGTGTACATGAAAAGCTAGCACCAAACATCTGGAGCACAATACAAAGAAAATAAAATGAATAATACAGTCAGCACTATTTGTCTCGTACATCGTTCAGCGGATTATCCACTACAGACTGGTGGATCATAATGAACAAAGGGACATAGGTCAGAAAGTCTAGCAAATCCAAGGATTTCAGGTGTCCGAGTTTCTCCCGGACTTCTCTCTCGTGTTTCTCACTTATTCCTCCCGCCCGGAGCTCTATACACAACTGTTCCAGTGATATCCTGTTGGTTTCTTTATCCACATTGCACTCCCAAAGTCTCTGTAAAAGATATAGGCATTTTTAAGATACAAAACATATGCAAATATTTATCAAATTAAAAACACTCTGGTTTTGAGTTTTACGATAATCAAGATCTAAAACACAATATTCTGCATAGATATCACAAGTCCAAAATTTGCCAATAAAAAAATTATTCTGGGTATTCATTGAAAGAACCCATAACAATTCAAGTTCAGTTGTGACATTAAATTTGATTGGTATTGGAAACCTGTATATTGATTTATGTCCATTTATAAATGAATATAGAGCATTAACAGTAATGAAGTAATTATCTTTTTGTGTCTATTGAATAAACAAGGTATTACTTATTTTTTTAAATAATGCTCATTTTAGCTTTGAGCTGAATGTGACAAGTGATATTAACAGATAACAAGAATAAGGTGTTACATGTTTTCATAAATTCTTACCTTGCACATGAATGTTTTCATTTCCAAAGTTCGAAAGTCCATTGTGTCAATGAGAAGTTTCATCCAATCACTGAAGAAAAGTACATGTATTATATTATCGATTATACCTTTATAAAATTGAGGTTTCATGAACTCCAAATTTGTGGTGGTTCATTTATTTACTGATGAGATTTACATAAGTGTTGCATAGGGTATTTTCTAAATTTTAAACACTTACTCCACAGCAGAAATTCTGTGTGACAGGGCAGCTAACACAGAGAATAGTTTAAAGTCAGCACCTTTTGATATGTTGTAACCGGATACCTCCAAAATCTACACAAAAAAAATCAACATACTCAATGTAAACCCCTATTTTCTTGCATGTTTTTTTAAATTTTCTTCAACCATTTATTGGAAAGTATTGCATGGTTCCTATTTCATTCAATGGGATTGGATAACTTTTCATTTGGTGTGCAGGCAAGAGACAGTTAAAACTGTGATTGGTTTAGAAATTAATATACTAGTAATACCCTATATAAATATTCCTCCTCTTGCATCGTCAGGCGGTTGTTGACTCCCCTGAGTGCTATCATGGCTTCTATACCATTCAACCAGCCTTTGCATTCATCATCCACCTAAAGTTCGAAATCAGAAAATAACTTAAATACAATGATAATTATTTTGATGGCTAAACAATTGTCTCCACAACTTTGTTATTGTATTTTAGTTTATAACTCTTTATAGTAGTTAAAAAGATTTTTTGAGTTCTGATATAATGAAAACCCATGATCCATGATATAACCAAAAAAAAAATAAATTATTTTCTTGATAATCTAAAAAAAAAAAAAAAATATCTGAAATCCTACCACTTCAAAAGTCCTTTTGTACATTTCCAACATCCCTCTGTTAAAAATACAGTATTTTGCCAAGAATCCATCTGAAAGTTAAAAATATGGGAAAATATCGGCTATAATCCTTTTTTCAAACAAAATTTACAATAAGAATGTCAACCTTACAATATGAAAAAGACCTAATGACACTGATTTTTTTACAATGATAGACAACTCACAATCATCAAAACTAGGTACGCCATCAATATATTCTATTTCAGTTCCCATGTTACTCTGTCTTGTTTTCATTTTCTCCAACAGCTCCATTTGTTTCTGCCTTCTCTTCTCTAGCAATTCCTGCCTGCGAAGTTCATCCTCGTACGAGGTGTCACGCTTGAAAGATTTCCGCTTGTTGATCAGCCGCTGTTGCAGTTTTATTGGGGAAGCGAGAGATCTGTTGTTCTTGACAGGGGAGGTGGGCTTTGATGTGAGAAGACTAGGGTCAGGCAGTGGGGGCTCCTCAATGTTAACTGTGGGCAGAGCAGTTGCAATAGCTGAAAAAAAAGTTCAAAACCACTGCTTTAACTACACTTAGTGGATAACATTTCTTCCCTAATTTTCTGACCTAGTTTGAAGTTCAAAACCACTGGCTTTAACAATACTTCGATTTTTAGTCCTCTGAAATATCTTTTATATATATTTATTTATTTTTTACAAAAAGCAGTGCACTTGTAATGAATGTAAGAGCATGTGTATAATAGTGCAAAAGGAGTTTTAATCACGGCTTCAACGTTACAAATTCTTCGATACACGGTCCTCTGAAGAAGTATTTTTAACTTATTTTCCAACTACACGATATAGGAAAAGGAATTGTCTGACCTGGGTCATAGCACCCGTAATAGCTGTAAAATAAAACTTAAAAATACTACTTCGCTGTCGAAAAACACTTAACATTATAGCTGTCAAGAAGTTCAAAACCACTCTGTTTCAACAACATAAATGCGCTTTAAAATTCAGTCCTCTTGAGAAACCTTTTTAGGTTTTAACTTTTATTTCCCAACTAGACCTTATAGGAAAATAATTTTCTGACCTGGAGCAGAGCACTTGTTATATCTGTAAAGAGGTTCACAACCGCAGCTTCTTCGATCATATACATGTACTAAAATTTAGTTCTCTGGAGAAATCTTTTTTGAAGCAATAACTTTAATATCCCGACTAGACCACAAAGGAAAAAGAATTTTCTGATCTGGGACAGAGCACTTGCTATAAAGAATTTCAAAATTTACAAACTACTGCTCTTAAATAAATTGAAATTCATTCCCCTGCAGTACTCTTTATACATTTGTTAGCGTAAACTTAATGTCCTAACTAGATCATTCAAGAAAAGAATTTTGAAATATAGTCTTTCAAAAGAAATCGCTTGTCATTTTCATCTCTTCAAGCTATTGTAAAATTCATATTTTAATCTTACCAAAAACCTCATACAGAATATCATGACCATATTTCCATTCAACAAAAAATACTATTATCATTTTGTTTGATTTCAATTATCACATGAGACTGATATTTGAAAAGTTTCATATTTGCCCCGACACAAAAGAACCTTTACTTATCAATACAAATAATTATGAGCCTCATTTCACTTACCTGTCGATATATCTGTTGCAGATTTCTCTGGTTCTGGGGTGGGTGGGGTAGGGGGTCTAGGAGGTGGTGAAGGGGGCTTGGGTGCCCGTTTTTTCTCTAGGTTGCGATTGGCTTGCCTCTTTTTGGCTAGGGCATCGGATGCACTAACCTACAAAATTTTGTGCATCTGGAATTACAGTAACACTTTTCAATATGCAAGTATTGGTTGTGATATCTTATTTTATTGATTTGAGTGGTTTTTCCATAATTTTGTAAATAAAACGATGTCACAACATCCATGCGTCAAGTTCTTCATGTCTTTCTCTTAACATTCCACAGGTCTAATAAAATTTCTAAATATATATCTGCTAAAAATGGTGAATAAAGTTTGTTTGATATTCACTGCAAAACATCATTGGTGTCAAAGGCGATAGGGATTGGTACATTCTATTTTCAACTGTATATGTAGTCTAAAAGCTCTGCAGAATATTTTTCAGAGATAGGGTTCTCAAGTACTGAATACTCAATCAAGTACTCCAACTACACTAACATTCTCTGTATTTCATATTCGCATAATCATTTTGAGCAAATACAAATGATAAATTGTTCCCATACAGACCATAAAAAACTTGATCAAAATTGACATATTGTATATTATACACTGTTAATGTACATGTTACGGAACACATTTAACTTAGATAACTTACCTTAATTTTATTGCAATGAATTAGAAATCAAAAAATTGTCAATCACTTTGGAGGAAAATAGTATATTAAACGAAAACAAAATCCTATTTCTATCTTCAAGTATTGTGGAATATTTTCAAGCAAAGATTTCTCAAATCCACCTGCCGTTTGAAACTCTAAGAAGCATCTAAGTTAATCTGTCACAAATGTTCCACTATCAATAAGATTAAATCCCAAAGTGTTCTACATCAGGAACCCCATTAAATTCAATGATTAAGAAAAATAACCCCAAGGAAAGAACCAATAATGAGGGTCATTTGAAAAAAAATTATTTACTGTGTGTAAGTTCGGATTTTTATTTACCCAATTTTTAGTTGCTGAACAAATACAGGGGAAGATAATAGATTCATAATGCCCGATTGAATTTAATTGAAAAAACGAAAATAATCTAAATCATTCATTATGATCTTCATGACGCTCGGATTCTTTGAAGTCGACTGGGATATTTGATATTCAGATAAATAGCAATTGAAGACTTTTAAAACCTGTCTTGTTCGATATTGTCTGCTAAAATCTGTTCTACGCTTTCGCTGCATTAAAGGAATTTATCGTAGAAGAATTGTAAACAAACAAGGGGATTAAAATTAATCCGTGACCTCATACCGGCTATTGTGTACAAGATGACAGCAATTCTTGTAAGTGTGTCAGCTGACCGGAGAGGTTTGAGTGTATACCAGTAAACAAAAGAAAAACTATTAACATGGAGAATTGTGATTGTTAAAGAAAAATGTGCTGATCAATTTATCAAAGTAATTTGTTCACAGTTTTGAAAATTGGCGAATCTAATGCCACAATTAAATTATTTTCAGATGCTGATAATTTAAATTTGTATTGATTGCAATTTAAATAATGGAAATCATAGATTGATATATGAGCAAATGTACAAGTCACAAACAAAACACAACCTACAGAGTTTGAAAAACAAAGAGTATCTTTAAGTTTGAGATATTTTCTTCATTTTTCTATGCTTTCAAGTAACTTGTACTATTCTTGTAGTATGACAAATTGAATGTATACCACAGTTTTCACTATTTTGATTATATATGCAAGAGTGCAATGGTGTGATATTACAATTTTTGTGAATGCAGTGCCTTTGAATAAAGTTTTAAATCATCTGTATTTTCATGCAACTTTATATTTGATAGTCGTCTTTCATAAACATTGCATTTAATTGAGATGTGTGTGTGTTTATGTCTTTTTTTATGTGTTTTTTCCAGCACCGTGATTGATTTTTAGACAGTGCTTTTGAGGAACATTGATGAAATCCAAGCATCAACAAAGATTGTGCGTTTGTGTTTTCCAGCACCGTGCTTCTGACAGTGCTTTTGAGGAACACTGAAAAAGTCCAAGCCTCAAAACAAGGCTGGGTGCTTATTGTGTTTTTTCCAACACCTAGAATGAAATTAACTTCTTGTGGCAGTGGATTTCAGTTCAGACACCTGGTGCCTTACCTGGAAATCAGGAAGGGGAGGGGCAAGGGTAAAATTCCTCAGCTCTTTCAGAGTCTGGGAAATCTGCCCTTCAGGTTCATTTTCCTGGAACCATCATACATACAAATAAAGTCAGTAAATGACAGGAAATAACACATTAAATAATCCATTTCAAAAGCCTGTGCTTTTTCTGGCAAAGTGAAACATCCCATCAACAACTTTGTTTATCTTGCAAAGACGGTGCGAGGAAACTGTCACAAAATAACAGAAGTGCATTCAGTTAGAAAACATATCCTTGTTATTTATTTTTGGAGGGGGAGGGGAGGTTCCAACAAATATGAGGTATCTAGAACATCACACAGTGCAGAAAAATCTTAAGGAAACATTTTGAGCTTGCACTTTGGTTACAATGAAGCATGCTATGTTTCCACATCAGATTTGATCCGTCATCACACAACACAAAATACCTAGCTACCTGATTGTCTGGCTCGCTGGGTTTCTGTTGTTGTAAAACCGATCTTGACAAAGACCGAGGAAGATTTATATCCTCCTTCTTGCAGCACAAAGAAATAACAGGGGTTTTGAATGACAATTTTCAACGTTATACATATACAAGTGAATATTGGAAGAAAGAAAGAGAAAGTGAATTGCTAGTTCAGTCATTAGTTATTTCTTGAAAAACAACCTTACAATTGGCAAAACTATCACTAGACATATGAAGAGGTACACTTATTGAAATTATGTTTCCTTATCTTATAAGACAACACGTACAGTATATTAGATAGATTATACAAAAATATGTTAAAAATACATGTATCAGCAATTCATTCACTATAAGTATTCATTGGTAAAAGTAAATAGGGTTGACAAGAGTAAATGCCTGGATGATTCTCTACCTACCCTGGTCTTTTTGATAGGCTCCCTTCTATGATTATCCTGGCCAGCAATCAGAGACAGGGGTCCTGTCTTCGTATCCCCTATCATGGGGATGGCCACTGGAGGTTCTTCCTTCTCTGTATCTTCCTCCTTTCCTCTACTTCCTCCTCCTTTTTCATCTCCATCTTCTTCATCTGGAAAAAAGCGAATTATAAAGAATGCATGGACTTGTTTGGTGGTTGTGAAGAACTGAAGATTAGAAAATGCATAAAAGAAAAGCTGTAAGGTAGACAAGGGGTAGGTATTTTCATTCATATATAAAATGTTACTTAGTATTTCAATATAAAAGAGTTTGCATAGTACTTTTACATGTTGTTCAACTGACATTTTAATATATATTTCACAAATCTTAAAGCATTGCTTAGATCTTGAGACAATGTGGTACATTTAACAATGTTATACTGTGGTTTCATCAATATCCGTTGAATACCAATTTTCGTGGATTTTGTTGTTATGTTTATCCATGAAATTAAATGTTCATTGAAGTGCAATTTCTAATAACAGTTTGTGTTGATGGAATCATTGGCCACAAATTTATGTACCCTTAAAACTATGATTTTCACTTTATACACGAAAATTGACACCCACGAATATTATTGAAACCACAGTATCCCCTTTGTTTATACCTAAGCATAAGTTGATAAATTAAGGTTTAGAAAATGATGTGTTTGTGCCTCTATGTCATCATAAACATGACCACAGATGATGTATTTTCAAACCAGCATTTATAATATCAAAATTTAAAGTTAAACTAACATTATGATATTGATGCTTTCTAATCAAATATCATACAACTGGGGGTTCTCATTATATGCAATGGCATACCTGTATTATTTCAATAAAGTGTAACACTACACACTCAATAATCAAGGAAGAATCAATAAATCCATACATGCATGCATGTAGCAAGGAACTTGAGACTAAAATTGGTTTGGGGTCTTATTTAAACTGGCATTATGCTATAGTTCTACAGGAAATGACACACACTAAAGAGACAAAATGAATAAACATCAGATATCAGAATAGATGGCCAGATATTAAATACCTGTAAGTATATATAGATATATATGAAATCAAACCCCTTTAATTATTCCATTTAGCTATACATTTCATTTAACATTTATTTAAAATTTCATTAACAAACCAAAATTGAAAGGAGAGTACCAGTACATGTAGTTGTTTTTGAAACTGTCAAACTTGTGTACAAATACCTCTTATCAAACAAAATATGGAAAGCAAACAAAAGATCCAAAATATCTTTTCAGAAAACCTGCACAAGTACAAATGAATATTGTTTTAATATCATATGCAATGAGCCTTAAGAAACACTTGTGAAAATCTTCAATAAGGCATTATTGTTCATCCAACACAGTCACATGTGGTAATGAAAGCAATTTTCAAAAGTCATTTTGTTTTTTAAATATAGCAGTGTCCTGGAAAAGAAAACCACACACAACACCATTAAATTATTTGGTGGCAAATACATGTATGCATGTGTTCAAATTGTACACTGGTATGCATGTGTTCAAATTGTACACTGAGAGCATGCAACAATGGGTGGACATTTTGGACTGCAGGTGCAAAGCTGCTGCATGCAAACCGTGGGCAGTTACCTCCCCCTAGATCCATCTGGGTGATTCCGGGCAGCCGCGGAGTGTTGGGGATAGAGGAGGTGGGGGTGGGCCCCCTCAAGTCTGATTTCTTTTTTACTGAATTCAGTAACAGATTTATTGAGAGTCAGCATCAGAAGGATAGAAGAGTTTAAAACAAAATCATCCTCAAAAGAGTTGAAAGACATGAAATTTATGAAACCATTTCACTTAATATTTAAATAAATGCTAAGAACAACTTCTGTTTCAAATTTTGATGTTCATATGGGCATAAATTTCATTAAATGCATAGAGTATTACATGTCTACTTTTTTTCTTCCAAAACTGTAAACCTGAATTTCTCTGATTTTATATAATTGACTGTCTATAACTACAGCTATAGCTCTATAAAAAGCTCAAAATTAGTAAATCTTCACAAAAAATATATAACAACAAATTTTGAAATCATCTGAGTTAATTGAAATTTAATACAAAAGATTATTGCTAATATGATTCAGAAACAAATAAAAGTTATATTTAGAGCATATAGATACCTGATTCTCCCTTGCCATTTTTGAGTTTGCGACTGCTGACCTTTGAGCCTACTTTCGTTTTGGATTTGCTGCCTTTTTTATCCGTTTGCATCACTGACTTGACCTTTGACATGGTCAGCTTGTTACTAGAGGCTGAAACAAAAACATCTTTTTTAGAAACATTTACTTTTTCATATTAATACATGGTCTTGTTAATAAGATTGAGAAAAATAACATCATAATATTTGTGTATATATAGTTACCTTTCTTGACTTTTTTTGATTCTGCAAAGAAAAAAAAATTAAAATTATATTAGATCAAATTCTGAAAATAATTTCAATCAAGGCTTCTTTGTTAAGCTCAATTACTATACATATATAGCAATAAGTTTTATGATACAAGTCATTTTTAGAACAAACACTCAGACTTCATTCAAAATTTTAAAATTAATATGTATTTCCATTTTTTCATGTATTTGTTACAAATGGAGAAATTATAATAAATATCTTTTTAAAAAAATAATTTTAGGCGGTATTGACTGGCCATCTGAAAGAAAATAAAAATTGTGCTGACAAGGGGAGCAACTCTGAAAAACAATACATAAAGAAAGCAATACACACATACATTGAGATTACATGAACAAAACATTTATCAAGTACTGTATTACAATATTAATTAATATTTAACATAGTTATCGCCATGTATGGGTTATTTCTATATTAATTTATAATTAGAGTTACATTACACTAATTTCACATACACCATGTCGTGTAAATCAGACAATTGTTAATCTATATACTGACACTAATACACTCTGTTGTAAATTCGGTAAGTAGATAACAATATATTGGTCAGTATAAATAATGTTACTATACAGTACACATATATTATTTTTGATATGTTTACACATACAGACATGTAGACTTACTCCTATCAGAAAGCTGAATGTCATCAGACAGTACACCTCCTTTTGCCTCTGATTAAAACAGAAAAAAAGATAGGCACTATTTCTAATTTTTAACTTTGATGGAAAATTAATCAGACTCTTGTCTAAGCTGAAAGACAGTTATGATACAATATCTACAATATATTCTTTTGAAATTTAAGTTCTAAGAATTTTCAAATGAAGAATTCAATAGCTTTTCAAATTTTCTGCAGGGTGAGAGTGTAAGAGTTATTTTTCTTTTCAAATGACAGATGAAAATGTGATCATAGATGGAGCTTACAAGTTCAATGTACTATATGTTAATGCAAGTGCAATTTGAGTCAGTATATTATTTAGAATATGCTATTTTAATGCAAAAACATGCTACATATATGATGATATTTTACAGTAAAATATTGCAGCTCATAATGCTTTCAAATTTAAAGAAAGAGATAACAGAAATATATGATATATTTACAAATAATCAAGTAACATGGCTGATTAATCATTTAATGAAATTAACATTACAGTCTGTGACTCGGTACATCAAAGTTTCATGGATCATGATATGATGTCAGTATATATACTATATATATATAGTGTATATGTAGACTTCAGACTCCAAAGTGCTGTGAATGAATTAGTTTTGTGGCCTGTGATTTGGAGCAAATATTCATTATTAATAAGCATGTGGGCTCGTGCAAATGATATTTTTTAAATTGACAACAAATAATCTGCAGGCAGTACATGTATTAGTTTTAAAATGGGATGTGAGCTAAAGTGCACATATTTTACATGCATAAATACATGTATTCAATGTATGGAAATATGCATGATGTGACATTATTAGTTATATACACTAGCTGGCCTGACTGCATGAACTTGCATGTTTGCATGCATGCACATTTATATCGAAAAACACAACAATGGATATAATTGACATTGTGACTGATTTACATGTTATATTACAATATTGGCTGTGACAGCACGATTACACAGAGGGTGAATTTGAACAGTGGTGACACAGATATATTGTGCTGGACACAACATATAAACTACCTCTGTCTAATTCTGACTCAGAATCTTGGAGGGGGTCAGGTAAAACCAGTTTCTCAACTGGTTCATTTTCAACTGCTTTGGGTTCAACTGGTTCATTTTCTAGGGATTCTACTTCAACCAGCGATTTATCAGAAGCCGGTTCAGTAGGAGATTGCACAGGCTGTGGAACTTCCGGTTCTGACAGACCTGGTTGAGGTGTTGGTAATTTTGGTTCCTCAAACACCGCATCATTGTCTTCTTTTCATTTATTGGATAAAATATGGTTTTAGGTTTACATGAGAAAATATTTTTTTTTACCTCTTAAAATGTAATATATAATGAAGATTATTCAAAAGTAATGAATAAGAATAAAAAACTAAAAAGACAACAAGGAGTAAATTAAATAAATTTGGAAAAAACCCCAAAAAAAACATGAAATCTACACCAACCTTCATCTTCAGCATCTTTGTTTGTTGTTTCCATGGCAACAGGTGGAAGTGAACCAGAACTATGATGGGAAGAAGATTTTTCAGAGCCATCTTTGTCACCAGATGAACTCCCCTTCTTGCTGTTTTCTGATAAATTGAGGACAATTTGTTATTACTCTGCATGCACTTTTATGAGTATTAGAGAGTATATATATGTTAATCTCTGTATATTTGATTCAGATTTTCTGTAATAACATATTGTAAAAAGAGGGTGGGAGTGTTAAAGGTGTCGTCTGGAGTTTGCTATGATTATAACTGTGAGCTTCATTGATGTGCATTTTCATGAAACAGATAACATACTATTCTCCTTAAAAGAGGACTTACAATCTTATATGAATAATTACCAGATTCAGATCCTTTGAGTTCCTGATCATCTTCTGTCTGCTTTAGATGTGAGTCTGACTCGGAACCATCCAGTCTGGATGAATCCAGGTCACTCTCTGGTTTCTCTGCCCCCCAGGACTCCTTGGGTATAGAGATGAGATCTTTGTTGGGCACTGTTTTCTTAGGGAAGAGGGCAGGGGTCTTAAATCTAACTTTGAGTCCTTAAAATAGTAAGATTCATCTGGTATTATGTGTATGAAACATTTAATGAAACATTTCATATAATACAGTATTGTTACTTAATTGTTAAGATTTCTCTCCTAACAGACTTCATGATCTAATGGTTTTTAACTTTAAATGTCTTGTTAAATATTAATTTTAAGCTTCTTTCCAGAATTAATACCAAACTAATTAAGGCATTTTAAATTGTTAAACAAGGAAAGTAAACTGACAGTTGAAACGCCAAATTCATTTGCAACCACAAAATTTTTTTTGAATGCTAGAAATAAAATTTGTTGAAGGCTATCTCCTTTTTATTTTAATAATTCTTTGACAACATTGTGTGACTCTACTCAGACAAACATTGTGTAACTCTACTCAGACAAACGCATACTTTTTTTCCATTTAACACATCTTTCAATAGTATAGGTTATAAAAAAGCATAGAAACCCATTGCCAGTCTCCCTTATGCTTATATATACTAACTCTGAGATTCTGCAAATGGATTACATGTATATATAATTTAGCATGTACAATATTTGTCAGAAATTGAGTTTTCATCAAGTGAGTGTGGATTTGCATGAATGGGAATATTTCTGTATGTACCTACACTCGTGTGCCAAAAGTATGTCAATTTTCTTCTTTTCACTATATATTTTATTGAAAACCATCATTTTTCAAAGAATCGCTTAAAAGTAACCTATGGACCTATTGTTAAAAGACTTGGATTGATAAATTCAGAAATTCTATAGCTCTTTTTGCATCATATTTAAATATTATTCCAACTTCCAGTTCCTGAGATTTGATATTCACAATCCAAAGGAAGATTTTTCGACTTGCATATTGCAATATAGTAGAGCTCTTAAAAAATATCTTTGTGTTGTGTTTGAAATATCAAATTTTACAAACGAGTTGTCAAAAAACTGTTTCAATGTATATCAAAAAATTCAAATTGAATCTTCTTTCATCAATATAAATTTCTTCAAAATCTGACAAAAAATATCAACAGAAAACCGTATTAATATAAGTCTTGTTTTCAATGAAATATATGGGGGAAAAGAAAAAAATTGACATACTTTTGGCATGCAAGTGTGTAGGTATAGATATTCTTATACATATATGCATGCATGGCATTTAGCAATGTTTTTGATTTAGCAAAAACTGCTTTCTGCCGAAAAATGCTAATTCAATTAAAACAGAATAATGCAGCCAACTATAATATATTCACAACTACATGCAGTAGTTATGTTTTTTCTTAGATTCAGTGATTTGTTACTCTATTTTTATTGGATCCTTTGCACTCTCTTGAAGAAAAAAAAAATCTCCCATTAGTGGCAGAAATGCAAAATAGAGCATGCATGCAATCATAAACAGTGAATCTTAAATGCTTTATACTTTCAAAATGATTTTTGTTTTTATGCCTTAATCCTAAAACTAAAGAGTTACATTTTTTCATAAAAGAAATGAAAACTTTGAATAGTATTACATGTATTCATTGAATCAAAAATAGTTCGTTTAAATTGGTTCACGGCCAGCAAACATATTGGAGATTGGCTGTGGGTTTCTGAAGATATTAATGGTTGCTTAATGTGTTTGTATGTTTCTTTTTGTGCCTTACTTTTGTCGGACACAGGTGAGTGAGGCGATGAGGAGTCCTTCCTCTGTTTCCGTAGTTCTAACATCTCCGCATTTCTTCGCCTCAAAGCTTCCCTCTTCTTTAGTGTCTAAAATTTACACAAAACCCCATAAAATATATGACAGTTATTTGTAAGTACATGTTTCTTCCAATCTTAGATAAAAATAATAATAATGTCTGGTATAGAATTTTAAATCCTGAATTTATTTTTGATGGAAATGAATTATTAAAATTCACTTGGTTCTCAGAAATGATTAATTACATGTACCCCTATCTTTGCATAGTTAACGTTCTGTATTAATTAATTATGAATTAATTAATGAAAGATAATAAGTATATCGGTAAGTGTCAGATTTGATTGCTGAATAATCTTAAAGCTTTTTTTCTATTTAATGATAAATACATAAAAATAAAATGATGAATATAATGTTTACAAAATGTTTTAATAATCAGCTGTTCAAATAAATCTAAATAAATTTTCTTCATCAGGCAAAAAGATTTGAAAAAATCTCTCACAAACATACAGTATATTCAATATCAAAAATTATCTTTTAAGAAAAACTTAAACTACATGCAGCAATATATACTAATCTTAAAGCATGCAAACAGAAAGTTCTCTTTTGCAATTAAAGACTTTATAAAAATCTGCAAAAAAAATTAATAAAAAGAAAAATATGTGAAAGTTATTTACTAACTATATGAAATGTATGACAATGAAAAAAGTGAAATTAATTATTCTCAAAACCATGAAAGAAATTCCAAAAGTGCCAAAAATGAAAAAAACAAATAAAAATAAATACAGACAAAATTCCACATGGTATGTTGTGGTATAGGATTATAGATCATGCTAAAAGTTGTGAATTAATTGTTTGGTGCCCTCATACCATCAGTCTCCGAGCAAAAGCATGCTCGGGACTATGATGTTTCGACTGATTCTGGAGTTTCATACTCAACATGTGCTGCTCGAATCGTTCACAAATATGGCGTTCGTCTTGCGACAGAATGTCACGATTTTTCTGAGAAGCTGCATGCTACATTGAAGAATACAAATATCGATACTCGATTAAGGAATTAAAGAATTTTTTTTATTTTATTTACCAAGAGAGAGTTCAGAAGAGGAATACTTTACTTACCTTTTATATAGTAATGTTAGAATTTACACCTATTAGTTACTCTAGTATCATTTGTTAATAAAAGGCACTCACACATAAATAAACATATAGTTAAAATACAAATAATCAAAGTACTGAGAGCACTCCTAGCTAACTAAGGTCTTTGTTACTTTGAACTCACACAATATCATTTATTAGTTCATTACAGACAAGAAAAACTATTAACAGTTAAATTTATTTCAGTTATTAAAGCCCCATTATATTAGAAAGCCCTTCACCAGTTTTATAAGGATAGATTGGGATATGATACATATCAAGCTAAGTTAATTTAGCCCCTTCAGACATTCTGTTTGGTTTGACAGTTCATGTGCCCGGCTGCTTGAATTTGTTTTGCTTTACCTCTCTTAATAATTTTTCCACCATGGGTGCATTGCCTACAAAGCTTACGTAACCAGCCCTGGACTGATTCTGAAAACAAGAACAAATAAAAAATGGACTCTGAGGCTCTCTTAGTAGAGACGCTATTCTCACTGGGGGAAACCAGATTGATATTTACAGGTGTGCTGCTTGGAAACCATCATTTGAATCCTATATTTCAAGAATTCAGGAAAGACAGATCTAAATATTCAATATGTGTAAGTGTCCAAGATTTTCAAAAGATTTTCAAAACTTGAAGTCTGAATCCTGAAATCCAAGTAATCAGAATACTATGAGGTCAGGGGTTTGTGTAAAAAAAGATCTGAATCATTAAGTTAATTGACTGAAAACTAAAGATCTAATTCTGAAATCTTTTTGGAGGGATACAAAATATCGCAGAATAAAATTTCTGTATGGTGTCTTAAAAAAGGGGCATATGATTATCGTGAGTATATACCGTGTATCAGATTTTTTTTTGCTTGTGTCACAAAATTTGCGAAAATGGGGAAAATGTGTAACTTTTTTTTATTTGCGTCAGTCATTTTTTGCAATTTAAAAAGTTTTTCACAGAAAATAATACCGAATAAAATTTCAATGTATTGAATATTTTGCAATGTAAGTGAATCGCAAAAAAAGCAAAAAAACAGAGCATCGGATATACGGTATTTGAAGGGTTATTGCAGTATCTGATTCTAGAAAACATTCTAAGGGAGACAACTTAATTATATGAGAAAAATTTGAACATTCTTCTGTCTAAAATTAGGTGCAAAATCATTTTCTGCCTCTCTGTTAAATGTAATTTTAAATCTGTAATCATTGAGTTAAACTGGTCATTATTAGTTGAAAGTATATTTATCTTCCCCAATTAATGTTTCCATTTCCTTTAATTGTAATGTCAATCAAAACTAAGCTTTCAGTATTATAATTAAAGCTAGTCCACTCAATGAACTTAAAGAAAGATTGGGTTTTTAAATCCAAAGACTAGTTAAAGCCATGACCAAAGCATGCAAACATCACACATGGTCACAAACAACTTGAAAATGTTGACTCCTGGAAATCCAAAGGTACCGATATTATACACACAACACTGAGGTGTAACAGTACAGGTGAACACTAGAGACAATAAGTATACTATGTATACACCTCCAGGGCAGCGAACAATCTGGAGGAAAGCTTTCTCAATATTGACCTCTTGTTCTGTTGAGAATAGGTTTTCCTCAGCTTTATATATACTCAACAATGCAAACTAAAGAGAATTCCCCTCACCAAAGTATAGAAAACAGTGATATTGTGTTCTTAAGACTTTCTCAATCTTGACTTGTATTTCTACACAAGTGAGAACATTTAATTTTCTTGAATAAATACATAACAGAATTAATAGTTCTTGATCAACAAAGCAAAACTATTCTCCATTGCAGAAAAAGAGGCTCCCTTTTCCAAACTCTGCCATTTTGGTATGATAAAAGCTTTCAATTTCATCCCAAAAAGAGCAAGTTTTTTTGTTAAATAAAGCAGAAGATTTCATTCCATTATAGTCTTTATAGATATCTAAAAAAGAGAAAAATTTGAGGTAACTGAAGAAAAAAGTTCTTAAAAATGACCTATTTTCTCTTATTCAAGTACAATGAAATTTTAAAAGAACTCTTTAACAAAAGATAATATATACTCAGTTGGAAGCTGGGCACTCAAGTTTTCTTGTAAGAGAATCTCAAGTTAAAATCTTACGCAAAATCTTAAGATTTTTTGTGAAAAGGGCTACAAGGATATATTCCCCCTCCTGTGTCCCACAATGAACGAGAGTCAATAAACTGTGATTGATGAACAATGGGTAATTTGGGAGTTTTAATACTGGTTTTTTGCATGTATTGGTACCATCCTTCTGTGTATGCCTTCTAATTTTTACAAACATTCATAATATGTGTAAATAAGGTTTTGGGATTTTATATTATTCCAATATCTAAATGTCTATGTATTATTTACCAAATCAATTCATTGTATAAACAAAAAAAAAAACTGTCCAGGAACCAATTCTTGGTGTGTATATCTTGAAGTGTGAAGTATAGGGAAAGACATGGTAAAAAGGGCATCTGAGGGTGCCAGAATAGACCAACTCCATAATACAAGGTACAATGAATCCATTAGAATTGACATCTGACAATCTTGGCATTATATATCTCCATGTAGATCATTCTCCACAGTTAATAAAAAGCAAACATCTCTATTTACTCAAGTATAGACTAGATAGAATAAGGGCTAATAAAAATACTGCAAAAGAACAAATGCTCAGCAGGTCGCAATTCTGCGCATTTTTCGACAAGGTGTGTGATCTGAAATCGTTACACTAATTGGAGACCCCATGGTTGTTTCGATCAATCAGTTTTTCGAATTTTCTTCAAGTGGCAAATGGAAACACAAATACACCTGGCAAACTGCACCAATAAAATGCACCGGCCAAGGTCTTCATAGCACTGCACTGTCACATATTTCCTCCTTTAGCAATTTTTTGTTGTGATAATAGCTATCATATATCATTATTCTAAGCAATATAGAGCAATATTATACAAAGTTTCTGTGTGGTCGTTACCAACTAACATAGTTCTGCTAATTTAAGACTGCATGCATAAATTTTATCTATTTTATTTACACTTATGGGCAACCTACATGACTGAAATCTTCAGTTATTATTTGCTTTTGGAAATTAAACACTCTTAAACTATTAATGCAACTTCAATAGCAAAAGTCTGCAATGGCAGTTTTCTTTGTCTCTCTATCGTGGAGGTGGGTTCCATAGCAACAGCTTCAAAAGCAGCTCTCAAAAAACTCATGTGTGCATGACCATCAATGAATTAATTATGCATATATATATATATGACATTAAATACCACTGCCTGAAAAAATGAAGTCTTTGACAGCTTATAGACATTGGGTATATCCTTTTCCCAAGCACATACTTCAAAATAGCTAAGATTCTGACTTTTTTCCATCTAGCTGTGAAGCCAATATAATTTGCCCTTTACAAGGCTTAATTGGTGGCTGCATGTGACCATTTTAATCAGTATTGTGTAAATTACTTATGAAACACAAGGAATTGCATGTAAAATCCTTTGGAGACTTCAAAATTTCAATTTTAGTTTTATGACATGTGCAGTTATTAACTTAATTGAATTAACGACAAAAGTTAAATTGGCACTCATGTTTTCATATTATTTAATATGAAACAGAACAATACTCGCACAAACCCAAAGGGGATTCAATTTCATTAAGAATTAAGATTCACTGTCAGTGTATGATATGAGGAACTAAAATAATAATTAAACAATGCAAATCATTTTAAACTTGGCCAGTAGTGACAGTGTCAATTAATAACTGTGATTGGTAAAATGAATTTAGATCTGTTTGTTGACCACACACTTGTAGGCAAGCATTGGATTTCGTTTACTTTTCAAAAAATGCATTTAAGGTTGTTCACTGGTGAATTATATTGTGTAACATTTTAATAATCAAGTCAGCATATATTAATTTATTAATTAATTGAACTGAGATTTAAAATTCCTATTGTTAATTAATCCCCTCTGTATAAGGGAAAATGAGGCCAGGTAATTTTAGTGTGCACTGTGTCAAGGATTTTAAAAGTTAAAGATTTCAACCCAGATCCTAAATTTCCCATATTCAGCATAACTGTGTAAAAATAGGAGTCAAAGAATAAACTATTTTGGTCAAAAGGTCAAAGATCAATTGCAGTTGGTTTTGTAAGTTCTACCAAAGATGTGATTCAATGTCCCAGGGCTGTATAATTGTCCAAAAAAAAACAACTTGATTTGATTAAATTTACCTAACAGGAATTAGTGGTCAGTTGCTAAAATTGTTTAAACTTTTGAACTTCCTGAAGTCCTTAACTTTAAACCAATTATATTTGTAATTTAAATTTAAAATCTACTAAAACACAAGAACTCACTTTTTGTACTTGGTCTGATGTCTGAAAAAAATATTCTTTCCATGTCATTTATTTACAACAATACCTTAATCCCATATCCATAATGATCGAAATGCAAATATGATTTAATTTGATGAACCTTAAAAGTCACTTATTATACTCTATAGACCCATGGGTTTTCTATTAATCATCTACTGCATGCATCAAAAATTCTACCAAAAAGAATTTAGGATTGGTAATTTTCAAAAGTCAGACTTTCATACATTGTCTGTAATCAATATATTAACCCTTATACCAAAAGGAATTCAAGAACATATATTGCAATTTTTTTTTTCTCTTCTGATTATCATATTTCAAGCTGAGGTTGCATGCAAAAAAGAATGGAACCAGGTCTCCTATAGCTCTGCCTTACCATTTCAGGGTGCTGAACAGGAATATTAGAGAAACCGACTCCTTTAATGAGTTCTTTTAATCCCTGAAGGGAAAGAACCTCCTTCACCGGAGGAATAGCATAAGACACAGTTGTCAAACTCCCGGGCCCCTCACTGTTCGATTTTTTCACCATGTTATACGAGTTTGAGAAGTCATGTCGATCATCGCCATTACTGATTCTTGGAGTATGCATCTGCTGTCCGCTTACTTGTATCTTGTCCAGGGGAAAAGGATGGAAGACATTTTCCTTAGACGAAGTAAGGGAGGCTTTACTTCCATGGGATTTTTTCTTGCTCGGCATCCATGAATCGTTCGCTGCCATTGCTGGCGATTTCATTTTTGGCACTGGGAAAGTATTTTCAATTTCCATAACATGTATAAAAAATCCTCAAAAAGTCTTTTTAAATGTTTTTTAATAAGCCAAAAAATAATGAAACTGTCAGAAGTGGCTGGTAAAATATATATCAATTATCCACAAACTTCATGTTTCATGATTCCAACAATAAATGGTTGCAAAGAAAATATCCAGACAATTAAACTTGATAGCCAGGTGGTCATATCTTGAACAATGAAAATAATTTCATCCCAAAATTGAAGGGTATAAAAAAAACCTTGCCGTTTTTTTTCCTTTTTTCTATAATCAACATTACATCCCCTTTCAGCTCCCTATTCATCACCACTGGAATAATCAATAATATTCACTTTGATATTTTTTCTCACAAATGGCATAAAATAAAAGAAAGTCTATCTCCCTAAATCACTTAATCCATTGATAAGATCAGATTCTCTGGCACTTTCAATTTTGAATTTAAAATCCGAAATTCAAACAATTGAAATTTTTTCCATGTCCCGCTTTTCACAGCACTTTACAGATAATTCTCATTGAGATTGATTGAGCGCTTTTAAAAGAACATATCACTTATCATCTTGGTAAAAGATGTTCATTTCCCAGAGATTTCTAAGTGTATCATAAGTAAAAAGAATTAAATTGTACACAAATCATGCGAGTTACCCCCAAGTCTCTATATCTTGCTGCCGATTTTGACTCTTTTCTCGCCCGAGGATTGTTTGAATTGTTCCTATTTGTCTCCAAGGACCAAGCTCTTTTTATTTCAAGCATGAAAGAAACTTCACAAATTCTTTCCTAATCCTTGCAACTTTTACATCCTCAATGGGTGTGTGCGCACACAAACACCAAAAAAAAAAATTGTTCAAATTTGCGTGGATTAAAAAAAAAATTTCAATAATTCCTCAACACTATCTGGCAACCATGGAATTATACTGATGTTATTTGAAATAGTACAGTTCACACGCTTTCATCTTCTGGTATTTATTCTCAATGTAAACAGGCTTTGTTGAAGTTGTAGCTATGTTTTTACATATGTCCAGAGCATTGGAAGAAAATTTTTTTCCGAGGTTTCCGTTTTTTAGGTCTCTTATTTGCTTGAAACCTCCATTGTATATAGCAACCAAAGTCATGTGGCTAAACTTTAATTTCCTTTCTTTTCATGTTTCGACACAAAAGAAGTTGATCGTTACATTGTCACCTCAATCAAAGCCTATGGGGCCGTTCTTGAAAAGTGACAGATTTTGTAATGATAAACATCTCGCTAAATGGTTTCCAATCTTCATATATATTAATGAACGAAAGTCAAAGCTTTCTTTTTTTTTCTTTTCATATTTTGATTTGACGAAATAGAACTTGGCAACCTACTTGAATTGTGCAATTAACAATCTTTTGTGAAAAGTAAAAAGTGACATTATGTGTTTAAATTTCCTACAATGTAATTTAAACAAAACTTTTAATTCCCATCCTTTAGAAAATAAATTACACAGCGGAAATCCGTGTGCCAGCACAGGTGATTGGATTGAGGGCTGAAACTCTGATTTAATGCCATTTACTTCAAGAAATTGACAATGCCGTGACACAACTTCTGAAATAAGGGTGTTTCGAGGTTTCGATAAAATAATAACCCATTATTTAAGTTCAATCATGCACTTCCAATAAACAAAATTGTTTTATATTAAACTTCTCTATTATTTATGTAAGAATAAATAAAACGGAAAGAATTTCATAAGGTATATTTCTTTAAACTATATATAATTTATGTTCATGCAAAGATAAAAAGAATTGCTTGTGATCAGAATTTGTGGTTCATGAATTGAAGTTAATTAGACTTTTTACATATTATCAAGGTTTTAGTATGTAATTTTGCAAAGAATTCAAATCTTTAAAAATGCTACTAATTGTGGATGTAAATGAAATTCAATATTTAAATTTTAGGTGATACAAAATATTTTTTAATATATGTAAGTATCTAAAAATCTTGTTATTTTGGACCATTAGATTTTGCTTTGATAAATCTTTTTAAATAACTTTAAAAATGGATCGGGGAATAAATTTCAGTTCTTTCAAATATTATTCATATTTTCAATACATTTAAATATCTAAACAAACACTTCAATAATGAAATGACTTTGATAAGTAAAACATATGTTTAATGTTGATTTAAAAACCCATTGAAATCAAATATAATGTTCTTCCTCCAAGTGAACCAACATCTAAATGAATGGCACAGATGCCATTGAAAAAAAGTCTTGGGAAAAGGAAAATTTCATTTCACATTGAACAATAAAGAAAGCAATATTTGTAGATTTAATAAAGTCTGCAAATATTTGAAAAGGACTTCATTATAAAAAACCAATAGAAGGGAAACTTTCAGATAAAGCTATATATGAAAGACAAAAAATGGGAAAAAAAGAAAAGAAAATCTTAACATGAGTTCTACTGCATAAGATGAGGAGCTATCAAATTTCAACATTGAGCTTTCTTTTTTTTTCGATGACAAAGACCCCCCAAATTTGGAGTATGTTCTTTGTTCGACTTGGAGATCTGTCTGTCTGGGAAGTAAATTACGTGTCATAGAAAATGTTGAACGCTGTCAGAAACAAACGAGATGACAACAGTTGCTACACAACACGGGTCAATCCTGTCGACATTGTGCATGGAAGCTATGTTGGTAAAGCAAATATTTGAATGTTTATATGAATATGAAAGAAGATTTCGACGCTGTTGTTTCTTAAAGCCTGAATCAATCTCTTTTCATTTTTTTTTTTTGTGTGTGTGTGCTTTTTCCTGTCTATCAATCTGTGTAAGCATGTTTCACCCTCAGAATACCTCATAATGTCTCTAAGAACTTTGCATGAAATCTGGGTTTTCAAGCTTTCACACCTGTGTTCTAATCAATGCGGTTTCCCCTCAAGTTCACAAATATATTTCTCACAATGAAGAAGTATTAATCATGTTTCATTATGTAGAAACGTTACATGGATAACAAGATAAACTGCAGGTATTAAAGAGATTAAGATTCTTTTAACCATGCTTATCCCTCATCTAATCAATCAATTTAAAAGGAGAGTGTCTCACAAAGGGAGACAACTCAAGTTTTGCAAAAGAAATTTCAAATATTTCACTTTTTAATTTAATAACTTATGTAATTTATTATCTAATATTGTCAATCCTTTATCATCCATTTTAATTAATGAGACTTGTAGTTACAAAACGAACAGTTTAAATCAAAATCTCCCTACCTGTTCTGGAATCCATTTATTAAGAGCATCAATCCATTTCAGCCTATCCTCCGAGTTTCTGGACCCCTCCCCTGACCCCATATCTTCATCCTCCCCCCAGGAGGAGTGATACAGACCATGATGAATAGAGGGGAGGGAGGGAGGGAGCTGATCAGCATTGAGGTATGGTCCAGCGGTTCTAGGTCGACTCTCAAAGATCGGGGGAGATTTGCTGTGGAAATTATTCCCGTGCGGAGGATGGAAGGACCGTGCGGAGTAATGACCTGGACCTGGGCTGGCTCCAGACAGATAATGGCCCTAATATAAAACAAATATCCAGACTCATCATTCAATGATTTAAAATCCCAAAGCTTAAAAAAAAATTTTAAATCCAGACTCATAATTTTTGTATATATAAGCAAGATTTCAAAGATTGCAAACTGACGACCATTAGCCTAAATATGAATTATCATTATTTTGTATCAATGTCATATTTTATCAAATCATATGTACCATGCAGAAAAAAACACATGCAAAACAGATAAAAAAGATTTATATTCAATTAAGTCTTCCTCAAATTTTCATGAACATAATACATGTACATGCATTTAAACATTACAGATTTTAAAGCAACTGGTAAATGAAATTTTCATATTTGCTTTTAACAGTTTCATAAGGCAGACAAATAAACTATTTACCATGTGGCACCCACATTTCAATGCAATTTGGTCCTATAGAAGTATAATTGCATATCATTTAGTTATAGGGAGTATTGACAATCAAGCTGAACATTTCTTAAATAAGAAGAAAAAGATTGGTTCTTAAAATTGAATATGAAATATTGACTTCATTTAAGTACTTGTATTGAAATTTTAAATTAAAGTCGATATTTCATAAGTTTGCACCACAAGTTTAAATTGCCTTATCATATATCAACCATGTAAACTAATGTACACTCTTGAGGTTTTAGAAAATCAGCTGAGAACCTGGCCCTAACTTACCAGTATACCCTCCATATTCCTGAGAGAATTAAATGAGATGAAACTAGCAGTGAATTATTGATGACATTTCAGTTGATTATCATTTATGTACAATAGTTTTTTGTTTCCTTATTTATAGAATAAAGGATCAGAGTTTTGGAAATGAATTGAAATCCATCATTATACAGATATTGACTGTGTATGAGTTTGCTGCAGAACTATCACAGGAAATTCTGGTTGACGGACTGTCAAATTTCCAAATTCCTGTGGATCTACAGTTCTGCATACAGTTAGGTACGAGCTAGCCTAACTGCAGAGCTGTTGCTCCACAGGAAAATCGTGTTGATGGCTTGTCAACCCAAATTTCTTTTGGAGCTACAGTTCTATGGCTAGAGCTTAAGCCAACATCTGATTTATTGGACCTGAAGATACGAACGTTGCCTTAAGCCAAAACCTTTGCGGGCAACATTTCTGTCTGAAGGAAGCAAGCTAACTGGTTGAATTATTTCCAATGAATATTCAAGTTTGTTCACACACATTCACTGTAGTCTCTCGGGTTAAGGAGAGGCCAAAACATGAAAGATTCAATGAATTTAACAGAAATGCAATACATATACAAAAATTCTTATAAGAATGGAAATGTAAATCAGTCTGTTAAAAATAGATTTAGATTGCTGCAAGACAGTTTGGAGAAAATTAAAGTTTGAATTATAATGTAACCTAGGGATGTCAGAAAGGAGGATAATATAGGTTTTTTGGTTTTTTTTTTTTTGGGGGGGGGGGGGTCCGCTACTGTATTATCCCTTATGATTCCTTATTTTACGGGAGTACTTTATCTGCAATTTTTGCTGTTTTGTATCAAATTGCAAGAATATGAATTCACAAATGCAAAACTAATTGATTTCAACTGGTTCACAATTGTCAGATATGAATAAAAGCAAGATTCTAAAGTCTGCGAAGAACGGAATGCTTCTCGCAAATTTACATGAATATTTATTTCTCCTATTTTAATAAGAATCTACAGTACTTGTAGGTCTGTCAAACATTGATGCTCAAGTGAACAATGGGATCCTCTCTTTTTAAAATATAACTACCAGATACTGTAAATTCCTTATTAAACGCCAGGAATTAATATCCGCATAAAAGTGCAAAAAGCACATCTTGCAGATTTTAAAATCTCACTTTATTTTTTCGGACAGATGTAAAATATTTGGAATTATGATAAAAAAAATTTTGTTCGTGATTTTATATTTCCGCGATTTGATACAAAACCGTTGAATTGTGGAATTAAGTACTCGCTGAATAATTAAGGAATCTACAGTAACTTTTGGCTAAAAAAACCTGACAGACTTGGAGAACTTTCACCCTAAAAACATTGTGACTTATTAGATATAAATTCCTTTAAACCTAATTTCCTCTAAATTCAAATCAGACAGACAAATGGGTTTAACTAGGGGTCACAATGTGCACATTTGGGTTTAATTTAACACAATCTTTTTATTGCATTAAGATTTTGGCACAATGTCAGTCTTTCTTTCTTTATGTTAAACACAATATGTCTACTAATATTGACACAACACCAATATTGACTTGCACTTTTATATATATTAAAGATGAACATCAAATATTTGAACTGTTAGAATCTATGAACTGATAACATGAAGAATATTTTAAAAAAGACAGAATGATTTCTCTTTAAAATAATCGAAGACTTATAGATATCTCTTTGAGGCTTTTCTTCAAATCCCAGACATGTTGGCTTTTAAACAGAGTGGGGAAGTTGAACTGTACATTTTTTAATATGATAAGCTCATTAAATTTGTGTGTATATTGCTTGGAGTTGAAGTATTTATTTGTTGAATCAAATTTAAAAGGCATTTGTTGGTTTATTCCAACAATGACTTGATGTACTGTAGCATATGTTCGCATTCAATTTAACAAACTCAAGGAACCATTCTACCTAAATGTACAATACATGTATATACTACCTGAGGCTAACTACATGTAAAATCTGATCTGTGTTTGAAAAGTGTCAATATTTTATGTTTGGTCATTAAGGCAGAAGACTCCATAGAACAAGCCATACTTGATCCACTTTTTAATCAGGACTACATGAATTGATCCAGGAAACAAAACTTCATGGCCTTTTCATTTTAATTCTATGGGTGGATCCAGAAATTTTTCTGAGAGGGGGGGGGGGGTGGGTCTAATGGATAATTTTATTTACCAGGGGGTGGGGGGGGGTCCATGGGCTATGATTTCATTAAGTTTGAAATTTCCAGGGGAGTGGGAAGTACAGCCCCCTCCCCCACCCTGCAATCCTTAGCCCTTTGGCCCACTCTATAAATGATCTAAAAGTTATAAAGCTGTGCAGGTATAAACTCCAACTCAACTCCATATTCCAAATACATACTTGTTCTCAGAGGTTTTGTTTTCTCATGTATTACTATCAATTAAAAGGATATGATTTCTATAGCAGGGGTATGAGTTTGAGAACATAGTACCTACATGCATGTACTTGTGAATTTTATAGTGTTTGATACATTCTCCTGGCCTGTACATATTATGTAGATTATGGAAACATTTTACTTAATTTTGATTGTAATAAGTTTATTAAAGCAATGTTAAAAAAGACTTTTATTTATTAATGTTAAGCAATTCAATCATCATTAAAGAAAGTCTATGATTATTATGAATGAATTTTGCTTTCTTAATTCATAACCATGACATGCAAGTTGAAGCTAGAAGACTTTTTAATAAATAAAAACATAATTGGTGACATTTATTTGATAAAAAATAAATCAGTTTCTTAAATAATCTCCATGTTCAATGTGTTGTTTTCAGGAAAACTTTTTAAAATCTGTAATTGTTTAAATTCATTTCAATCTTGAATTTGAAGACTCTAGTATCTTTACTTTTTAAAGATGTTTAGACCCCCTCCAATTATGATATCATATTATAACAAACAATATTGTTTGAAATCTAAAAGATTTGAATTCACTTTAACAGCACCCTCCATCTCCTTTTTCCCACCATATTATTGTGAACAAAACTACAGTCCATGAATTCTCTCAAAATCAAACACCAAATGATGTCTCAGTAAAATTCCTGAGAGTCAAAATCATTATGAAAATTAAGTATTTTTAAACTCATATGGCAAAATTATTTAGCTGATTTTAATGAGCCTGGGTGCCATTTTTTATTTTCAAATTATTCAAACATATAATTTTTTTTCTGTCAAAATTCTTAAGGGAAAAAAAAGGAAAAAAATACAGGTTAAAGCTTTTCCAAATTCTGTGCATCTAGCTGTCAAGCCTGCCACTGCCATAAAGTCTTCATTTATTTATCACTTGTCTACAGGTTCAATATTAAGTTTTTAGACAGAATTTAAACAAACATAGCCATAAAAGATAAATTATCAACAAATCACTACCCACATACTTTTTGTTGCTGTTGTTTGCAGGCCCCACCCTTAGCAATGCTGGGTGTTGCCTACACCACTTTAACAAAATTATACATAAAACAGCTGTGTTAGGCTGTCAATCAAATACCTGCCCAAATAAAAAAATGGTTAAACTCTCTCACAAAGCCCTAATTATTTGTCATATAAAGTTTTTCTTTTGTGTCCGTTTTTTTCTTATGCAATCCAACCTCATCTATATATTAAAAAAGTGTACACCATACAGGGGATATATTAAAACTTGAATAGTAAATTTAAAATTAATTAATCAAACTGTCTGGCCCACTGCAAGGTGCACTCTTAAATACCCTGCGATCACTGTGCAAGGAATTCATCGTGCATTCATCAGTTTGACTGATTGCCAATGAAATTGAAAGTCTTGGTCTTATAAACTCTTCAACGCATGTGCTTTTTCGAGATTTTCTAAATATGCATTATGTGAATTCCTTGTTGTACCTTTAAACTTAACACATTAGTATGGGATTCACCTGGGCCCATTTCTAAATGAAATACACATAAGCTTTTATAGGGGGTTCATTTTGTTTACAGGCGACTTTTAAATGTTTGCTTTCTAAATAAAACATTTCCTTGATAGAATTGCATTGAGCATTTGAAAGCCTTCTACAAATCTTATAGATCCTTAAATCAATTGAAAACATAAATATTAAAAAATATATATGTGTGCATGATTTGTGTTCAGTAGGAAAATCAATTTATGAATTCTTGAATTCCACGTTTACAATGAATGGAATAAAGAAAAGAGTTTTCTTTATGAGTGCTGATCCATTTGTTTGATTGACTTGATAAAAAAAAATTCTTGAAATTTGAAGGTTGTCATCTCAATTAAGGATATTTATTCCATATATTGGAAATGAAAATGAGATTCTAAATATGGTATTTAACCCACATAATCATCTCGGACTGTGTTTGCTTATTCTCAACCCTGCTAGATTATTTTTTTTATCTCCCCCAAACACTATTCTGAGCAAAAAGGAGTGAAATCCCTCTTGGTTTCTTAACCTGAGACTTTGTTAATGATCTCAGTCAATTTCATAGCTGCTATTCAGATCAAAAAATCTGAAATGCCCATGTCTTCCTCATAGAGAGAGAGAGAGAGAGAGAGAGAGAGAGAGAGAGAGAGAGAGAGAGAGAGGCACCTGGTTCATAGTATTGTGTTTCTAATCTATAAAAGTTGAAAAGAATTGTCTTAAATTGTTGTTACCATTCAATACTTCATGTATGAATGTTGAGCCATGATTTCTGCTATTTTTCCTTTACTTTGGATTGAGTCCTTACTTCATTCCAGAGAGAGAGAGAGACAGACAGACAGACAGACAGACAGACAGACAAGAGAGACAGAGAGAGATTAGATAGATGGATGATGGATGAATGGATGGATGAATGGAGTAATTGAGAGGTTTACAACATTTTGCAAATAAATAAAATCATTCACTTTCTTAAACTTTCATTCAAACCTTGATACCAAACTTTTCTGTTTTAATTTATATTTTAATCATAAACTGCCCATAAAATGATCATAATTACAATACTCTGTTATAGATACATCTCAAATCATATCTCAACATTCAGGTTTTATTATAAAGGATATTCAAGGACATCATGGGGCCATGTATCTAACTAAAATGTATAGTTTGCAGAAAAACGTAATTTTATTCAACCCTATAGAACACGGGTCAACACCCAACACACCCCTAAAAAAAGACTTGAGTGGTTTGTATATCGAATATAACAGCACGACTTATGACTTTCCCATTAATTTTGGTTTCAATCCTCTTGGCGTTTCAAGGAACGCCTCTTATTTAATTTTCATTAGGCTACTTATTCCAAAGAAAAGCCTATCTCCAACTTTAGCAAAACCCCATCACGGACGAACGTATCAACCCAATCATATCCTTACTGTCATACCTACCGAAGCTTTCGTAGGACTAGAAATTCTAGAATCGTACAAGGTGCGTAAGTATTCGTAATACGACACATTATATCCACTGGGTAGGCTGACGTTGACGATTTCCGTAAAACTGGGTGACGTTATCCCGTTGGTTGCACGTGAATTGGCGGACCGACACTGATAACGATATGGCGTCACTTTCTCATCTCTGTTCGAGTCATACGTCACTTCACACAAGGTAGGCGCAACGCTGAAATATGCCATTCCAGCGGCTAGTAGAAAAACTATCTTTCTCTCTGTAGAATCTCAGAAAAGATCCATGCTTGAAATCTAAATTGTAACTATATATGGTATTATTCCATTATTTCTATTTTCCGTTGTCTGTGACGTAACAAGATAGCACGTGCGCATTCGCCCCGTTTCCCTCTCATGGTTAGAGGACTATAGATAAATTGGTAAAAAACTAGACATCGCGAAAATAAATATTGGCACTTTTGGAGTTCTGTGTAAACGAATCCTGGTCGTGTTATAAAGTTTCACAAACTTTCCTGCATAGTAATAATCCGTTTAAAGAAGTGAAAGGAACTTAAGGCGAAGTATTCTTGCGTCGTCCACAGCTATAGGGGGAAATCCATGCATTGCTCAACACACACACGCATTAAAAAGAACTGTTTAAAAAGACGTCGCTTAGGCCGACTTAAATCCGTGTTAGTTTGTTGTTGGACTCTTTGATATAATGATAATTATACCATGATCAATATGGATGTGTTATATTTTACAATACAATGACGAGGACATGATTGAGATCAATATGCTTTTCCCCATTTTTCATTTTTTTGTTTGAATGCTTTTATTTACAAACCTCGTGAATAAACTACTTCATGCATTCTTGACTTGCCATAAACGCAAATGGAACGCATTATATTAAAATATTTCGCTTGTTTTGTTAACTTTAGAGGATCGCAACCCTCTTACAAAATAAATTGATTTGCGGGTAGTATTCTTATTAATCCCATACAATCAAATGAAATGCCATTGGAAATACGAGTCAATGGGGATATTGCAGCAATTTGCTGACTACTTGGGTATTTTCCTCCTATTGATTCGGACCCTCTTTAAACAAAAAAGAAAATTTCATTAAACACTTGAATGTGTTTTTCATTTCAGTCAAGAGCAGAGCAATTTAATACTCGAACGTGATGGATAACCTGAAAAACCAGGCTCTTCGATATAGATTGAAGTAAAAAGAAACGGAATTGCAGGGTAGTTCTAGTGCAGAACTCTTTATTCAACAGGCCTCAGGATCATGAAGCAATTTCAGACTTAAGTCAAAATTTCAATAAGTTATAAAAAATTGTTTATCATAAAATGACAATTGAAATTCGTAATTAACAACGTTATATCAAGACACTTTTAATAGCATATTAATTTTGTCAGTGTTTTCAATCAAGTGATTTAAATGACAGTGTAAAAGTTTTGACTTAAGTCTAAGTTTGCTTCCTGATCCTGGGGCCTGTTCACCATGCACCCATATCTACCGGTTATTTTTCATTTGATGCTAAATTGATCTTTTCTTCTAGATAGAACCATTTTAACAGGAGCTTGGACTTTGGGTAGTTGTGTCAAACAGCGAAGTGACGTAGGCCTGTCTATTTCAGTGTTGGCCACTCAGCCATGGCTCTTTGAAATCAACAAGATTTGTCTGGCTTTTGAGCTGAGACTACGCAATCTGGTATATCAGCGTCATTTTTAACTTGTTCTGAGGCAAGAAAAAGATATTAACATCCTACCGAAAGTCCGAGTCTTGTTAAAATGGTTCTATATAGTTTCTTAGTATACAGTCCCATTATAACTTTTTTTTAAAAAGGATTTATTTATAGATTTGATACATTGGATAAGAATATACTACTATATGAAGAAGAAGAAGAGAATAAACGAGAGAGAAACAACTTTAGTGGGAGTGTTTTTATTTCCAGGAAGCATGTACGATCACGCTGCATGCTTTTGAAATTTTATTTATTTAAAAAAATCCTCTCTTCTATACATATATAATATTTATGTATAAATAAAAGTATAAATCTACAGACGCGTTGAACCCCCCCCCCCCCCCCCCCCCCCCCAACACACACACACTTAATTGACTAAGAGTTGGTCTAAGTACATATATATTATTTAGTTTTTATGCACACATTATACAAGTTTTCTTTACTACTTTTCAAACAAAAGTTACATGAAAACTAATGACAATGTTTAAACATTGTAAATTAGTAATTAAGGACATCAGTTCGGGTACTTAAATTATTCATAATTTTAACAGTATGCAATTTAAACGTTTTACTCGAAGTATATTTAAATGGGGTGGGAGGGGGGGGGGGGGGTCTTACTATCGTTGTTACTTGTGGCTTATTGGATTAAGAAAGTAAGTACACAAGTACCAGCTTAGACCCGTTTTTTTTAAACATGTGTAAACTTATGTAATATATACATTGTGGAGAAAAGTAATGTGCTGTTAACTGAGAAGGTTAAATAAGATGCAATTTAAGGGTCATAGTTCAAAAAAGGGAGCGGTGTTTTGCAACATGGTTACAAGAATTCATTCATTTAAGTTTCGCTATAATTCGTTATTTCGTTCATTCATTCGTTCGTTCATTCGTTCGTTCGTTCGTTTGATTATTTAATCATTCATTCCTCCTTTTCTTACTTCATTTATTATTGGAGTTAAAGTAAGTTATGAGACAATTTGAGAAAAATCTGACAGTCATAGTGGTTTATTAGTCGAAATATAATGTGGATGGTGTTGGTTTCAGGATGAAGGGAAGGGTACGTTGTAGTATGATTATCAAGTGCTATATAATTAACACATAAATATTGATTAATGCTGTCATACAAGACTTCAATGCGCAAAGAGTTAATAACACTTCAGTTTTATACATGGATAGGTTATATGTGTAAAGGGAAAGACAATCGAGTGAATTAGATTCTCACCATATGGGAAACACATCGCCTATCAAATTCACGTTGCGAGATCTATAAATGAGAAATTGACTTAAAAAAGGTTTCTAAACACCATTTCATTACGAGATTTGGTGTTATATATTATATTAAGAAATTTTTTCACACGCAGTTTATGACAAATGTGTAATATTAATAGCTCTATAGATATAGAAAGCAAAAGTCTAGCAATGTATTGAAAACGTGAATTTGGAGACTTTGAAGGCTATAAAATATTTTTGTCAAAATTTTGTTGTATCTTCTGACATGATGATATGACTATTTTTATTATTTATTTTTATTATTATTAAAAAGACAAACAAGATTTTGTTCATAAAATTTACGTAAAAATGTCCGTAGATGTGTACATATATGAATATGTCTGAAAATTTTCTTTCCGATAAGAAGTCATATATTTATTGTAAATATATCGGTCCTTCTTGTCAATGCTTCATGAGCAATTTTGCCAAATACGGTACATGTATATTGATGGTTCCTATAATCCCATTTATGTTTTCACATAAGTTCTTATTGTGTATCATTTATTTGGCTTCAAATGAAAAAACCATGAAAAGGGATCACATGTATATTGTTACATGTACACATTGAATCCGAATACGAACAGATCTACAAGTATATAATGCAACTCACATACATGTAAATAAGGATTGTATGCTAGTAAGTTCATCCAAATTCCTTATACGTACAAAGGGTTGAATATCAGAAGTGTTTTGTTCCAAAAACAACCTAGAAATAATTTCATTGGTATAACCACGTTTTGCTATATACTTGTAGGGAAGTAAGTGAGAGAGCAGCTTTTATTGTGACGTGTGTACATATTTGTTGTCTATGAATAATTACAACATTATTAGGGTACCTCAGACCCATGGGACTGTCTTTTGCAAAAGCTTTGAAACCAGAGTAATTGCCATGTATACAAACTTTGATTCCAAAGAATCTAAAGTTTTGTAAAGGAATTGACCTATGTCACTTTTTAATAAAGCCATGAGATTCCAAATACCAATTAACATGCAACAGATACATAAGTATGTAATAAATATATGTACTTTAACTTAACAGATACATGTATATATATACCGGTACATTACATGTACATGTAAACTTTAAGATTAAATCCTACCTGTGCTTGTAAGTAATGGAATTCAGGACTAAAATTCCTAGCCTCTACGACCCACAGATGGTTCTTCCATGCTGTAGTAGCCATGCTACTTTTGTTTTCAATCCAAAAGAAAAAACAATAAACTAATTTCTCCCAAAAAAAACTAACATGAAATCCTCTGAAAACGAATCCTTCAACATATGAACATTTCCTGGGTTAAAAACATTGAAAGTTTACACTAACGATATCCTCAAAGCGAAAATATTTTTTCACTGCTGGGGTAAGTAAATTGTTCTTTTGTTAGAAAAAAAGAAAACAACAAGGAGAGAATAACAACGCGTTTACCTTTGAAGTAAGCATAATATTGAATAATTAGACTTCATTATTTACATGTTAAGGATTATTTTCTTTACTATGCACCCCGTCATTTGTGTCTGTATGGGGTGTAATTACGCAAAGTGTATTTTTTTCTGAAGGTAAAATTAGTGCATATCGCACTGGCCCAATCATGGCCATCAGTTCTAATCGTAAATTTGAGTGAGAGAGAAAAAATATGCGCTATCTTCGCCAGGAGAATTACAGGGGTATTTGCTGGAAGATATATTACGACAATTCGTAATCCATTAGACAAACGAGAGGAAAGTCGCCTCGCTAATCGCTGTCGAGATATTTAAATCTATTAAAAACTGTTCCCCCGAAAAAGGTTTGTACAATTCACTGTAAAAATAAGACATTATATTTTTGGTGTATGGGATTGCAGTGAAACCTTAATGCCCATTGACATCTTTATTTCGGAAGCGATAGCCTGTTATCTTTCTCCAAACATGGGTCATTACGTATATCGCGTAATCGCGCATTAAGAAAACCTCATAGGCGCTAATGAGGTTTTAAGTCCAGGGAATTCTCTCTAATCCTGTATCTTATCTTTCATCTTGTATTTGAACAACACAGTTTCTAAAAAAGAAACCCTTGTCGTGCTGTCAAATTCGCTGTTAATTGGTCTTGTATTAGTTTCGCACACAAGATGAGATGCACTCGATTTTTTACGTGAATGAGAGTCAACATCTTGATTTTTGTGAAAGCTTTTGACGATGGAAGTTCCCACCAATTTACCGATGCATTTAAACGATATGCATATATGCATAACACAGCGATTTACCAGATCAATCAGTATAAAAGAATGGGTTCAAACGTTTGGAAAAGTGAAGTATATGTTCTAAAAGTAAAACTCCACTGGAATACAAACATTTTATACGTACATTCAATCCGGACTAAGTGTGTCTTTTAGGCCACTAGGCCAATGCCAATGGAATGGTAACAAGGTTGTTTTAATTGGCTGTAGAAATGTACGAAAACTACACTCAAATTCTAATTCTGAGAAGATGTATGGCATTTAAACTTGATATAACACATGCAAATGCAATTTGAAAATGATAAATAATTAATTTTTATATAGTGTTTATTGAATATATTTTTGGTTTTGGTACAAGTTCGGATATCAATTTCCTTTTAAAAGTTTAATCGCGAACTTCGAAATTCATTCCCGTGGCAATTTTAAATGTTCAGATAGTAAGCAGGCGAATAATATATGCACGGGTTCTTTGCATTAGTCAAACTGACGATCAGTTTAATACTGCCAAGTGCTCTCAGTACTTTGATGCAATTCTTCGCGGTATGGTGAATAGCTCTTGCATGAAGAGCAATGAAGAGCATACCATTCACATTTCAATATTATACGCAAGCCTGATTGAGTATTCGAATTTAGGTTGGTAAGTGAATAAAGTAACTTCATTAGCTAAGTAATGCACTTCAAAAAAGTTAATTAAACTATAAGGAATGCGTATAATTCATACGCAGCAGACAGATTTTTTTTTTTTTTAACTGGATCGCGTAGATTTCAGTCTTTCTAATTTCTCTATGAATTACAATCGACCTTCGTGAGAAATAGAAGGGGTGAGGTAGTGGTTGTAGATAATATTCATTTTTTTTTTACGTCGCCGTCTAGATATATCTGTGAATACCGATTACCGAATTGAAAAATACATTGGCATTATATGGGGCATTCACTAACACGGCTATGTTGTATCTGGTGACCGTTGAGGCCCATGGGTCTCTTGGGTTGTTTTTTTTTAACATTGTAATATCGGTTATTAACTAAAGTAATGCAGTAAGGACTCAATCCAAGGCTCACCAACATACCTGTAGTATTGAATGGTAACAACAATTTAAAGCAATTCTTTTCAGCTTTTACAAACACGATACTATGAACCTGGTGCTTCCTTCTCTCTCTCTCTCTCTCTCTCTCTCTCTCTCTCTCTCTCTCTCTCTCTCTCTCTCTCTCTCTCTCTCTCTCTCTCTCTCTCTCTCTCTCTCTCTCTCTCTCTCTCTCTCTCTTGTGTAAAAAGGGAAATAACTCTATAGAAAGATTGGGTTTCGTATTGCAATAACATGATCAGCATGCATTTACTGAAAAAAATGGCTATTCGTATCTCATTTATTCTTGTTTACAATGACACAAATAGATCCGATGAGACAAGTTTAATAAACATTCAATTTAAATCTAATATTAATTAATTAGCTGTTTTATAACACATATGTCAGCATATAATAAATCATTTACAGATTCTCTCTCTCTCTCTCTCTCTCTCTCTCTCTCTCTCTCTCTCTCTCTCATTTGATTTATTATAACATTCCTAATGTGACAGGTATATATAAATATGTAACCTGACACGTGACGTCTTCAAAATCACTTTTTGGCGAAAAATCATATAACATGTTGTTCGAATGAAAAATATACCAAATGGCCGCAAATAATAGGTTTTTCCAAAAATAATCTAATATTAATTTCACTGAACGTTACGAAAATTAATGCATGCATACTATAAGATTATTTATAATGGTAAGTCGTCAAGTTCATTTCAAAAACCAAAGAAAATATTGTTTTTACGGAAAACACTTCAGTACGTTATAAGAAGTCATGCGTTAAAGATATAAAGGTATATATATATATTGACATCGTTCGATCGCTTAGGTCATCGACACAGGTGATTAATTTAAGTCTTTGTACAGGATGTGTTTTCCCACCGGAAAACCAATTTTATTTTATACAATTAAGCGATATTCCGTTGAAAAAAATTCAACGTAACTTTCCCTCCCTTGTACATTTTCGCAAAGCTAAAAATGAAATTCCCGTTCAATCTTTCATTAACATAATCATTTTGTCTTGTGTGTGGAATAAAATTATAACTAAAGAGTTTACTATATACGAAGTCAAATTGATAAAAAGGATTGTTACCTTTGTGGATTCTATATGACGAGAGGTCAGTTTCTGTTTTCTGTATACTCAATTACATGTAACATGAGATATATATTTTTGTTATTTACTTCAAGATATTAATTTGAGACTGTTTACCTATAAAAGTCTAAATTTAAAATGAAATAAAAAATGATAAAGTATAATAAGTAATGAAGTTTTAATAAATTTAACAAATCCAAAACCATCCATAACATTTTTTATAGATACATATGTAATTCAAAATTCTGTAAATTTTAAAACTTTAATGTTACCTATATATACTGAAATGTATAGCTTGAAACATGAGTTTTCATTGAGACAAATAATATAGACATTTATCAGCTTGATATATTTTTAAAATGAAATTGCTTATGCATACTGGAATGACAATAAATAAAGAAGTTGTTTTGAAATTTAATACACATTAGAATGTACACGATCTCAAGAATTTTCATTACTTGAACAATTTTTTTATAAGAATGATTACCGATTAATCAATTGAGTCGAGATCGAGTTTCTGTTTATTCTCAATTTCTATGCAGAGTTATTTCCCCCTGCTACACAACTTGCATAGGACAGAATGGCAGAGAAGAATTCGTCTGCTGTCGGCGGAGTGGATAAGATTGCCCACCCCCGGGTGCGGGGCGTGGACATCCTGAGGGACCCACTTCTAAACAAGGTAAGTGTTTGTTACTGATTTCTGGGTAATTTGAACATCTCGAAGAATTTTTCCTCTTGTACAGACGCAATGTTCTCAAAGTCGACCTCTTTATAACTGTTAAACTGTCATTCTTGATCGTGGATTTTAAATATACAATAATTGAATGAAACTTCAATTCAATATTGTCAGAATTAAAAAAAAAAACGTTTGTTAATGATTGTGTTGTGTGTGGTAAATATATATGCATGGTTTATTTAATGTCGCTGGAAAAGGGAAGTATATTTCACATCTGATATAGTCAGAAGTGGGTATAGGGATGCTACACAAGCTTGGTGGTTTTTCAAGTACACTGGTAGCTAGATCTGCTATTAAACTGATGTACATTTATCAATACCAACTATGTACAGTACATATAATGTTATTGTTAATAAAATCTTATTCTGATTTATTTTGGCATTAATTCTTCACTCGATCAGAAAATGTTTTAAGAAATTTTTAAGTTCATTCAAGACAGTCCGCTAAACAGAATTTATATAGAGAGTGTTTTAATCTGGTGCTTTAAGTATTTTCACCTCTGCTTATTATACCTGCACACAAGAGCATTAATGACAGCTGAGCTCTGAGAGAAGACTCTTGCAAATAATGCTGGATATTGATTATAGCTACAGAAACACTTTTTTTATCGGTGAGGATAAAAAAAGACCTGTACAGCAATCCTAGAATTTACTAATGACATCAGGCAACAGTACTCCTAAAGCTAATTATTGGCATTTGTGAACTGTGAAGGGATATGTAAATACAAGATTTAATTCATAATCAATGACTTATTTGTACTAGTTTTATAGAAAACAAGTGTTGGAATTCCCCTGATTATAAGCTAAGGGTCAGGTTATGTCAGTATGAAAGATATCAACAGAATTGTATGTCTGTCAAAGTTAACTAATATTTTGCACATACCAATCAAAATTTAGATGTCACTGGATGCAGAAATGATGAAGATTATACACCCCAACTCCCCCACCCCCACCCCCCAATTTTTCTGTGTGTCACATACAATTTATAGGTGTTGAAGCAATGAAGATCTCTTTGATAAAGGTATAAAAATCTTTGTATCAGTGGACATCTAGGTGTGAGAAAAAATAATACAAAGTACCTGCTCACTTCAAGAAAAGATAAAATCATTGTCATCTTCATGGATAACTGAAGCAGTAATGGCCTATTCTATAGTCATTGTGTTTGTGCAAATATCATCTGTATGAATTTTTTAGTGCCCAGTTTTATTCACTCTTCATAAAATAAAAACTACAGGGGTTGGTGTATATCAGTGTCCTTTTTCAATTCAGTTTAAAGAATATGGCATAAATTTTATATTCTTGTAAACTAATTTGTATTATAAATTTTATGAGTGTAGGAGTAGTTATTTACTTCAGAAGATTGACCAAATATATCTGTCAGTTACTTATGTAGTAAAGCAACTAGCTGGTGATACAAGGGTTGATTACTGGTCCTAAGCTACAAATTTTTACCATCGTTCAGGATAGTGTCTGTAGAATCAATAGAATTCTTTGTGGCTAAATTATTTGTGGATTTCATTGATATCCCTCGCCCAAAACTTAACATCCTCAACAAATTTATGATTCAGAAGCAGTCTTTATACTTCATACAAGGGAATATCCATTAATTTACTTATCCAATAACCCATCAAAAGTTGACAACTCTTGAAAAATACCCCTACTAATTATACTGGTTTCACAGTATACATTTGTTTATTCTTTCTTTCTATCTTTCTACAACAGAAGTTTGGGTTAACCCTGAATGGGAAACAAATCCTGGAGACACACGGTCCAGCCCCCTCCCCATGATAGACATATGTTTATTCTTCCTTTTTATCTTTCTACAACAGGAATTTGGCTTTACCCTGAGGGAGAGACAGATCCTGGGGATACACGGCCTGATCCCCCCTGCCATCCGCACCCAGGAGGAGCAGTCCCACAACGTCCTGCTGAACTTCAACCGCTGGGACAATGACCTGGACAAGTACATCTACCTGATGGGCTTACAGGACAGGAACGAGAAGCTCTTCTACCGCGTGGTGACCAACAATGTCGAGAAGATGATGCCCATCATATACACGCCCACTGTCGGGCAGGCTTGTTTGAAATACGGGCTCATCTTTAGAAAACCAAGGTACAGGTTCTCTCTTACATTAATTGTTAGATGTTCTCTTGTTCATTAATTGTTGGGTGTCATTTCGAAGGAAATGAGACACTGTGTAAATTTATTCTTGTTAATCAATACAAGTTGACTGTTTTTTTCCCATTTTTTTCTCTCGATCTCACCTGATGAGTGCATTTTTTGGTCAGCAAATATAAAGCACGGAGTGGCAGAAAGTACATCATTATTGCAAGGCGGAGTGTTTTTAATTAACGGAATTTTCTTGTCTTAGCAAGGAAGGAATTAGAATCATTATCTCGCTTTTGACAGGTTCACTAATTTACTTTAATGTTAGGAAAGTAAATATACATATGTCAGTTGAGTGTCTCTGTGTTATAGTGCATGTCTTAACTAGTGCAAATCTTTGATATATACTGACTAATGAAAACAGAAATTGCTGAATAAGCTGCATTGTATTTTTTTTTTAGAGAATTTGCATTGAACGAGAGAGACAGAGAGAGAGAGAGAGAGAGAGAGAGAGAGAGAGAGAGAGAGAGATTTAAGATTTTAATAGTTATTATTTTGTTTTTGTTTTTTCAGGGGGCTATATATAACAATATATGACAAAGGACACATATTTGATATACTGTGCAACTGGCCCATAGATGATGTCAAGGTTTGTTTATTTAATTTGTATTAAGGCAATACAGCTTATCACATACAATATTTTACAAGGCCCAAGGTCTTGGTCGTTTGTTATCAGATAGTTAGTGTGGAATAAAGTGCCCAAATATATATAGAGCTCAGGACAGGTCAGGAGAAACTCTTGCAAATATTGTGAAGTCAAACTGGGTCATCAGAAGTGAAGGACACATATCTTATATCAGAAGTTGACCTCATTACGAGTATAAGGCCAAATTTACCTGCTTTCAATTTCTTTTGAACAAGTTATAAAGTGTACACATACAATTCTCTAGCTCTCTGATTTAGGTGTAGGATATCAACAATAGCATGATGGCATGAAAGGTTCAGTAAAAGAAAATTGTTTGAAATGATATTAATTTCTAATGTACTAAAGTTCATCGCGTTCAATATGCATAAAATTTTTTAACATTTTCCCTTAACAATGTGAAAGATATTTTATAAAGATTTTTTCAAAGGTTATCTTGATAATTTAAATTTGACATATCAAAAGTGTCAAGTCACCTTAGAATTACAGGCCTAAATATTTTTTATATTTGTGTGGGAGGTGCATCCTAAAAAATGCCAGCTAGTACCAGTAATAGAAAATCAAAAGTAAATTTAAGGTGGGGAAGGGAACTATACTGTATTTGTATCAGATGTCTGAATTTTCGGAATTTGTCCCAGCTCACAAAGGTATTGAGAAGGGTTTAGATATTTAACAACTTTTATACAATTGACAAGCTGTCATTCCCCCTTTTATCAAAATATTATATTTAGTCATACAAGAAAATAAGTGTCTTAAAATCATAGTTTCAATTCCAGATAAAGTGTTAAACTTGAATAAAGACAGTACTCATGTATATAGATTTAAGAATAGTATTTTAAGCACAAAATACAAAGTTTTTCAAAATATAAGCCTATAATGACTGTAAGTTCTAGTGTAGAAAAACTGCAGCTGATTAAGTTTTCTTCAGAAATTGTGAGAATTAGGTTATTTGACAGGAGATTTTAAAACACACTGTGTTTTGATTTAATCGAATGTCATATATTTTGAATGACATGGTTTGATTTGCTAAGAACAGAACCAGATGAAATTTCTTAATGAAAAAAAAAATTAATTTTTTATACCAGTAATTACATTTAGTATTTTAAAAAACCTATGCATACAGGATCCCATATGTATAATTTTTCTTAGTTTTCTCTTCATAGTATAGATAACGAGCAGATCGAGAAACACAACATGTTTATTGATTAACTCTCACATACATGTATTAAAGTCATGATCCAAGATAATTCCTTAAAAAGCGTTAATCAAATGAACCACAAAATATGTTTGATCAGGCGATCGTGGTGACAGATGGAGAGAGGATTCTGGGATTGGGAGACCTGGGATGCTATGGAATGGGGATCCCCGTGGGGAAACTCTCCCTGTACACAGCGCTGGCCGGAATACAGCCCCATCAGTGCCTCCCGATTCTGCTGGACGTTGGAACTAATAATAAGGTACATAGGAAAAATGGCCGTTAATTTGCAATCTGTGAAAAAATTATCTATTAAAAAAAAAAGTTGTTTTTTTTGGGGGGGGGGGGGGGGGGGGGGAAGGATGGATTAAGAGAATGCAAGTTTTTGTTTTCCAGCAATGACCATGTATTACATAGAAATGTTTTTACTGCATAAGGATTTCAAGCATATATACTGATAGATTGTTTTTTGTGATATGCCTAAGAGTACAATGAGCTAATCAATATGCAACAGGAAGCGTTATACTGAAGCAGTTTTACTATACTATAGTTATGAGTCAGTATTAAAGTACAAGTAATAAGTGTATTGTGATGTACCACTAAATGCATATGTATGTAAATTGTTTTATGTGATATCAATGTATAGTTTTGATACATGTACTAAAGAATAGAATTATTGTTTTTTTAAACTATATATCATTAAAAAAAGAAGACTTTAACTGAAGCAAAATCCAATTAAATTTTTAAGAGTACATGCCTAAAATGCACCGTTTTTAATTTTTATGTCCCCGCCATAAAATGGCCGGGGTATATAGTGTTACCCAATTCCTTCATTCCATCATCATTCACTTTCCAATCATTATCTCAACAACCGTTGCACACATTCAACTCAAATTTGATATATGGATGTGTCATAGGAATATACAGGTTGAGTTCGAATTTGGTTCCATGCAGTCAGATGATTTTTGACAGAGTTGTGCCTCTTGAACTTTGAAAAAAATTAGAAATTCTGTTTCGATCCGCTCTCTAACTTTTGAAGGGATTAATATATAAAGTTTACATTTCATATGAAGGTTATTTACAAGAAAATACAGATCAAGTTCGAAACTAGTTCTGATTTTTAAGAGAGTTTTGCCTCTTGAACTTAGAAAAAAATGGAAAATTCTTAGTTTCAGCTCTCTAACTTTTGAAGTGATGCATATGTGAAGTTGATATTTCATATAAGGTTAATTTATTAGAAAATACAGGTCAAGTTTGAACTTGGTTCCAGTTTAATGATATTTGATAGAGTCATGCCTCTTAAACTTAAAAAAAAAATCAGTAATTTTCATGGATTTATAACCTATTCTGCAATCAAAAAAATGTTACCGTATATAGATTTGGCAATTGAAAATTTGGTCGCCTGCAGGGGCATTCATGGCGTTACGACACATCTAGTCCAAATATTAAATTTTTAAAGAATGATTACTGGTATTGGATGAATTATATTATTTTTTCTTGTTTGTCAGGCACTTCTAGATGATCCCCTCTACATTGGTCTGCGGCAAAATCGTATTCAGGGAAAAGAGTACGATGAATTCATTGATGAATTTATGCAAGCCTGTGTTAAAAGGTATGGTTTGTAGATGAAAGCAAAATGTAACTGTTTGTTAAAATTGCATGATTTCTATCTTTGTGTCTGTTATGTGTGATAACTTGACATTGATTGATCTTTCTAATACATTTTTGTTAAAAAGGAAAAAACAAAATAAAACCAGGAAAAATTCATGTAATTGCTAAACATGTCATTCTGTCAGTGTTTACCTGGAATTATCCCTTTCCTATATTTTGTAACACAAGTTTCACTGCAAAAGGATTTTGTCATTTTTGTTGTCAATTTATTTGATTTGAAATTTTATTATAAAAATGATGTATGGGATCATTCATCATGATTGATAGTTTTGAGATGATGTTTTCATTAGAAAACAATAAATTCCTGCTTATTTTTATCACCAATATCACACTATTGGTTGCAAATCAGCCCTTTGTTTTCCTCTTACATGATGAATTAATAAGACGTCATATTTGATAACCTCAAATCAAGGTTAAGGTCAAATGTCTATATTGTAAATAACTCTGATAAGCAAGTTCAAGGCCATTAACATTTTGTCGTCATATTTTGATAAAAGCATAGAACAGGCTTTTGAGTCAATTTTGGACACCTCAATTTTCAACATATAGCTATAAATGAGGGAGATTCATAATTTTTGTATTGTTTAAAGTTATCTTAATAAGTAAACAGTCAAAGTATTGGTAAATAGGTTACTTTAGGTCAAATTAAGTCAAAAGGTTAAATTTGTTGCTGCAAATAAGTAGATTTAAGTTTTATTTGATAACAATTTTGAAAAAAAGTTTTTGTAATTTTATTTTGTTTTGATTTTGTTTTGTTTTTTTGTTTAGGTATACAAGGGAGGTCTTAGTCCAGTTTGAAGACTTTGGAAACCACAATGCCTTCAGATTTCTAGAGAAATATAGGAATGAATATTGCACATTCAATGACGATATTCAAGGTACTTTCAGAAGAGTCCAAAATTTCTTTTAAGGTCAAGGTCTAGTAAATGAAAGGTGCCTACAGATTTATGAAATTCAGGATATAAATTCTTTCAATGATGCTTCATAACAGTAGCTTTTTTTAATAGGATGTATCGGGACATAAATTTTTGGTAAACACAATGAAAAATCATGTTTTTAACTCTAAATTTCTGGGTAATGTGAAGGAAATAAGTAAAATATATCAGAGTTTTGTCCATTTTTGACTAATGAAATATATATATAGAGAATGCCTACAGTCTCTCCAAAAACGCCATTATAAACAAGCTCTTGACATCTCCTTTAAAATGATGTCAAATTGAATATAAGTATCGGGATTACTTTTCCCATGATATAATATAGAATGTCAATAAACTGTTTCATTTTTTCATAATTCCTTTTTAAAAGTTGTAAAGTACGGGAAAAGATTTAACAAATCAATTATGACGTCATAATGGTTCTAGCACCAAAAAGACACTTTTGATACAGTAAATCATTCTGGTTTTCTCTCTGTTCATTTGTTTGTTTACACCTTGTAGGCAAGATACAGACTACAAGCATATCCTTTGAAATGTTCATACTTAATTGTACACATGGTTATTTACGGTAGAAAAGAAAAAAAAATATCCTATAAATTTAAATATACATATATGTTTTGTATTGAAATAACATTGAGTCTGGCTTGGGGTCTAATGTACAGTGTTGTTCCCTATGCAGGTACTGCAGCAGTGGCTGTGGCAGGAATTCTGGCCAGTCTGAAGATCACCAAGAAACCACTAAAGGACAATGTGTTCGTGTTCCAGGGGGCAGGGGAGGTAATGTACAGAGAGAGAGAGAGAGAGAGAGAGAGAGAGAGAGAGAGAGAGAGAGAGAGAGAATCAAAAGTTGTGGGTCTTGTGGGAATTAATACCCCTTGGCCATTAATTTACATCCACACAAATACCAAATACTATCTATGTATGTAAATAAAACTGTTATATATGTTACTATACAAAATTATGATTTTATTAAAGATAATTAAATATTCATTAAGGTAGCAAATTTAGACGACTTTAATATTTGGATAATCCATAAACATTGAAAAATTGCATCAGAAGAAATGCATGTTGCTGTAAAAACACCTTTCTTTTATATTGAGTATATAACTGATAATGTCAGCATTGTTAAATACATTATGGTATTACATTGTTCTTTCTTTATAATCTATAGGCCTCTATAGGTATTGCATCTCTCCTTGTTATGGCCATGGCTGAAGCAGGTATCTCAGAGAAAGAGGCCCTCAAAAGGGTGTGGATGGTAGACTCTAGAGGTCTTATAGTCAAGGTAAACCTAATAGATTAATTTTAAGTTTATGTGAAAAGTGTGTATATTATATTGTGCAAAGACACATTCAAGTGTGTGCTTTCTAGTGAATAGAGGTCATTGATATATTACAGTTGTTTCTTGACATGTACATGTACTATGTTTGTCTTTTCAGAACCGACCATCAGGGGGAGTAACTGGCCCCAAGATCAGGTTTGCCCAGGATCATGCTCCAGTGGATAAACTGGTGGACGTTGTCAAACAGGTCAAACCAACAGCTATCATTGGTAAGCACTGAAGGAGTGGCATTACACTGTAACCTGGTGTCAAAATTTACTGACAGTGTACTGTAAACCAACTTTTTTGTGTGATTTACCGGAGACAAACTAGCTCACGGCTTTCAAGATTTGATTACTAAAAAAAAATTAATATACCAGAGAATTTTGATTGCTGGTTCTTGGCGAGATATTTTCATGGTGACAAGGCTCGTGAAATTTTCTCGCATGCAAATGAAAGTTGGTTTACAGTATTTAGAAATGAAAAAGTATAACACATGTGTGTATGTATATATATATATATATATATATATATATATATATATATATATATATATATATATTTTTAACTAATGAGTTTTGACCTTGTTTCTCTGTAGGTGCTGCCGCTGTTGCAAGTGCCTTTACAGAGGAGATCCTGACCCTGATGGGTAACAACAACGAGAGACCCATTGTGTTCGCCCTCAGTAACCCGACCAGTAAGGCCGAGTGTACAGCAGAACAGGCCTACAGTGTCACCCAGGTAATGATAGTCCGTTATTTTACATGTACTAATTTTAAAGATATTATGAATATGATATGGAATATAATTATTTTGTATTTACATAAACGTCAATAGAGCCAATGATGAATGGAAATAACACATGCCAGTTTTAATCATTTTGCATCTATATTGTAATTCAATATAAAAGCAATGGTTTCTTTGAAGCAGTAATAGGCAAATAGGCTCTTGATATTGATATTTTTGGCATTCTGAAACTTAAAAGAATTGATAAATATATCTTAATAAGTGCAGTGCCGATATACAACACAAATGTCTTTAAATTGTAATCCTATTTTCAAAATCAATGTATTGCCTATCATGACATGGGAGGTAATTTAACAAATACTTACAATGCTGGAGGCTGAAGGTAATGTATATTGAGCGACAATAAAATTATTTTTTATTTTACAGGGAAGGTGTGTGTTTGCCAGTGGTAGTCCGTTTCCTCCAGTGACCTACAATGGTAAAACCTTCCACCCCGGCCAGGGCAACAACGCTTACATATTTCCTGGCATCGCTCTGGCCACCATTCTGTGTGACATCAGATCTATTACTGACGAGGTGTTCTTAGAATCAGCAAAGGTATGATCTCTACATAGTAGTACATGTACATAGTAACAGTGCGATTGCTATCCAAAGGGGAGTAACTCTGTATTTACTTCTTATAAATGGAAAAACATTTTCCAAAGAAAAACCTTAAATTCTCTTAAAAATCAATGGTGATGAAGCCATTAGTGAATTGACATTCATTTATGCGGAACTTGTTATCTACGTTCTGGAATATGCTTTTTCAAAAGCAACCATTTCATTACATGTATCATTAGATTCGTTACATGTATTGTCATCATGCCAAAACGCTCATGATCAAAATCATGCAGGGTGATGAAATATTTTATGCATAGAGATAATAGAAATTGACATCACTAATTTAAATTTCAGTTGTTGGCGGAAATGGTGGATGAGAAGAGTTTATCCATGGGACTGGTCTATCCGCCTCTGTCACGGATCCTACAGGTGTCCACGGATCTGGCCATCGGATTAATCAACTTTTCCTACAAGAACCAGCTAGCCTACCACTACCCAGAGCCAGAAGACAAGGAGACCTTCGTCAAATCGTACCAGTACGACATGAACTACAAAAGCTTTGAACCTGCAACCTATAACTGGCCAGACGGTCTGAATTCCACAGTGTGCAAAGTTTAGAAAAATTCTTTAAGATCTCATGTTGTGAAATATCAATTAATTTAAGAGCGGAGGTATTTTTAATAAAATGAATAAAAAAAAAAGATTGTTAGAAAGACACATACAAGTAGATATTAATAGAAAGGTGTAGTTATTCAAAGGGCCATGCAGCTTAGAGCTTATGTGATGTAGTTCAGATACTGAGGGTTTCTTTTTAGCACTTGTTTAGTGAAACTGAAATTCGTAGTTTTTTTTATTTTGAATACTTTGTCAAAAATTTTGTTCAACATTTTTAAAATTTGATTTATGAAATCACAAGATATTGAAAAAAAGCACTGTTGTAATTCAGGATTTGTTTTGTTTTAAGAAAATAACCACTTGTTTAGTAATTTATTTTATGTTAGTGATGATTTGTTTGGTTTTTTTTTTTAATAATCAAATTTCAACTGCAAATTTACTATGGTTACTCTGCAAATATTTACTTAATAATCTGTTCCTTGTTCACATAAACTGAAAAGTTTTAGCCTTTGTGTTTCATGTCATCATGTAAATGGTGTTCTTTGATATTTATAAATCCCAAATGATATCAACTTTTGGAATTGAATTATATTTTCTTTAAAGAGATGTTCATGAATTGATGAATGATAAGTAATATTTGCTGCTTCACTCTTGGTGCACTGTAGCTACGGTACATTCAAATTTTAGGAACTACCTGTAAGATTATATACTGTATACAGGGTTATTTTCGCCCAGTGTAATTTTCGCTCTTCTACCCTTACAAACAGTTATGCCCCGTCTTTAATTTGCCAAGATATAGTTGTGTTTTATGAGAGATAATTTGAAAGATTGGAATTCGGCCAGTCTTAAATTCTCCCGCTGACAACGAGGGCAAAAGGGGCGAAAATAAAACGGGGTGAATATTTCCCTGTAAACAGTATGTCAAATTATAAGCATTGATGTCTCACAATAAGTGAACATACACATGTACATGTATTCCTTCATGTAATTTCCAGATAAGTTGGAATTAATTCACATGATGAAGTTTTCTGTCTGTTGAAGAAATGTGCAATTTCATAAAATCTAGTACTAATGTATTCAAATAAATGAACTTGATATTATTTTCTTTCATTGGTTATGAGTACATGATCATGCAATAGCAAGGATATTATCTTTTTTACAAATCAGCTAGATGCTTTCTACAAAGAAATACTGTAAACCAATTTTTATTCGCAACGACTTTATTTTGCGATTTACTTCCGTAAACTGGTTGGCAATGACTAATGTTCACGACCAAGCCTTATTCAGACTCTTGTTGTTATAACAACCATACGACAAGGACTGGTTTGCGGCGAGAAATATTCCAATGATGATCGAGGCTCTCGCGAACCTCGCGAAAATTTCTTGCAAGGGAATAAAACTTGGTTTACAGTACATGTGTATATATGTGTTCCGTTATTTTATGTAAAATAGATAATATCAGATAATTCTGTGATGGGATGCTGGTGTCTCTAGATAAAACTGTTGCATGGAGACAGATGTTCACTCTGCGCATAGTAAATATTAGATTACAGCCATTGTAACCATATGAATTAATTGGCATTAAATTCATTAGCTAAAAAAACTATTGTAAACACTTGTACCAGGTATTTTTCACAGATTCATGGGTAGATTGTGAGCTTAAGTTTCTAGTATTAATTTTATAAGCTAGAAAATTGATATTACAGTTTGGGCATGAATTTAAGTTATTGCATCTGGGTTTACAGTATTAAACTTGAATAATTTGCTCACAGGGGTTAATTTTATTTATCGGTATGTGCATGACCTTTTTCTGTTTGCTAGCTGTCTCATATCAAAATTTTACAAAGAAACTTTTCATCACATTCCAAAGACATTCATTTCTCAGGTGTAATTGAATTTTTATTTCTACTTCTGTATTTGCATGTTCTAAATAAAATTTTATTTTTAAAAAAAGAAATATTTTTATTGAAAATATATATTTACAATATTTGAATATTGATATTATTCAAAATAGTTATAATATATATCACAATGCATGCATTTAACTTATATATATTAAAGTTTATTTTATCTGTTATATGAATTAATATAATGTATGAAACATAGCTAGCAAGTTTTCATATATGATGCAAATATTATTATTATATATAAATGTCTATATGTGATTCAATTAGCATTGTAGAATGAATGAAAGTTATTTCATTTTTTATTATTTAGAAGTCTTACATGTATATCTTAGAAAAGTTGAACTTGCGTCATTATGAATCATTTTTTTATTTAGCACAATAAATGTAAAAGTTGATCTTTTCCTTTGATTTTAAAATTGTTGACAAGTTTCCTATTTGTATTTCACTTTGTCTCTTTCTCTGAATAAACAAGCTTAGGAGCCTTTAATTACCTGTCTGTCTCTCCATTTGTATAAAACCTTTTTTGAAATATTTTATACCATATAAACAGTGGTTTCATTAATTCATTGCGGGCAACAATTTTCAAGGATTTAGGAAAAATTTAGAAATTTGATAACATGGTGTATGTACTAAAGTTCCATTCTACCAATAATAATATTTCTTTGATGAACATTTAATTTCAAGGATTGAATCATGAACGAAATCACAGGAAAATTGATGTGTAATAAATATTGAAGAAACCACAGTGGCATTATGTCTGACAGTCATTTTATTTGTCGGTGCATCGATCATCCTATTTCTGTCTTTTGAAGTCTGTTATCTTTACCTGTACTGTGACCTCATGTTCTCAAGGTCATCTATTACATTGACCTCATAGTTTCAAGGTCATAAATTACACTGACCTCATAGTCTCCAGGTCATCTACATCAATGTGACCTCATAGTCTCAAGTTCATCAAAGATAATTAATCTAATGATTTTATACCATGTTATTAAGAGCAATATTTGTTTCATGGTTGATATTTGATTCACACTCTAGACAAGGGAAATTAATATTTTAAAAAATTCTTGCTTTGAAAAAAGCTATGGCGTAAACTTTTGAGGTGACTGGGGCAAGGGTTTAATTTAACAATTAAAAGTTTGAAATTAAATCAACTACAATATTGTGGAATTTCACATATGTTCATGGTTAGATATTTTCATTTTAGTGAAATCAAATCCACTTTGATTTCTTACCTAATTTCTACCAGGTACTTCATCAATTTTCAACAGAAGTTAAACTAGCAGTGATATGGATTAAGATAAACAGTAATCTGAAATCTTCTAAATTAAAGAGACACTATATAGCACGTCTAAAGTAGATTAAGGAAGTCTTACCTTTAGATCCTGTCTCTTTTTCTTGTTTTTGACTTTCATTATCTGGTGACACTTCTGACATCCATATTTCAGGTTTGGTAAAACAACAAGTTTTAACTGATAATCCCCTGACCAGTCTTCGAAGAGATCAACTATATGGAACATGGTATTTGCTATTCAGCCTACGGACCCTATTTCTTTACACTTGTGGCCTTTTTGGTTATTAAAGTCTTAACATCTAGCTTTGCATGCCGCTTTAAAAAGGCATGTAATACCAGTATCATGGTCAGAATTACATCACTGTTTAACACTATGCGATTGTTTATTGCAACATTTTCTGAGAAATGCTTTGCCGCTCAGAAGATGGTGGTATTTGCTAAGTATTGAATATTTCTAAGACGCTGACAATACATCCGCTTAGTTTGTGAGGACATTTTAATGATTATTTGCCACTTCTTGAACAGTATATGTCACTAGAGGAAATGCTGTTCATCCGATGATGGACAGTTCCTCAATAGATTAAAGATAAAAACCTGATACATTCGATCAATTTAATTGATATATGCCGCCAAAGAGAGAAAAGATGTGAATTCAGCTTTACAAATAAATATAATGTTGTTTAGAAAATCTATATTTGCAAATCATTACATTTATGTAATTGCGGGTTATGAAGGAAAAATGTGCATAAAAAACGTACTTATTCCTAGATTGTGTGAAATTCTATTCACTCAGGTGCAACAATACTGATCAATGGCAAAGGGTCCAAGGTAGTCGGAGATGTAACTTGCATTGATCAAATGTACTTATCCAAATTTTTGTATTTCATAGAAGAGTTGACTTATGATTTATATTTAATCCAGTTGCCTCATTTATTTGCACCCACTAGCATCAGAAATGATGTAATTTTTGCAATGCAATCTAAAACGGTAAAAACTATCATTTTTCTTAGGTATTTCTATAAGTAAAATTGAGCACATGCAACTCTGAACAAGCATCTATTTTGGGTTCATTATTTACCAGTATCTTCAATAGATACAATTTTGACAAAATGTATAATGTTTGTTAAGGCCTGCGTTTGATGTTTCCTGGACCAAAAAATGCTTGAAAATAAGACAACTTTTTTCATAAACTAACAGGAAAAGAATAACTTTATATTAAAATCATTATTATAAAGTATTTATAAATTTAAGGCCATTGGACCATGCAACTTGAAAATCATGAATATACCTGTACCTCAAAATGCACAGTCTATGTATGCAAGAAATCCACCTACACTGTACATATAAATTATAAAATTATGATGTTTATATTTGGGGCCGTATTATGCCCTTACCATATACAGTAGATTTCTTTTTCTACAAGAGTACTCAATTCCGAGCTTCAACCATTTTGCATCAAATTGTGAGAATATAAATCGCGAACGCGAAATTTTTACCATAGTTTCATTTAGTCTACATCTGTCCAAAAAAAAAAGTGAGATTTTAGAATGTGCGAGATGTGCTAGCTTTGCATGATTTTACACATATTACATTGTAATTCCTCACATTTACTGTGGAATCACTTTTATTCATGGGGGTCAATGTTCATGGGTATAATTGTCAAAATTTTCCTGGTTTGTGGGGACATAATTTCGTTGGTAGTGTAATCAGGATAGGGTAATTCTAATAAATATTAAACAAATGATGGTGTATAGGTTCGTGGGGATGAAAATTTGTGGGCAAGGGTTACCAACGAAAGTCACGAACATTTGTCCCCCACGGACAATGATGATTCCACAGTATTTAGGAATCTACAATATTTATATATAGTCCTTTGATAATAAATTCCCCCAGGCTGCTACAGTGAGTGTTCATGCACACGTGATAATGTTACTAGTAGAGCATGTAAATGAAAATTGGTACATAACTATTTATCTTAAAAATCTTATATTGAAATTTCAAAATGAAAAAAACACAAACAAGAAACCTTCATCTGAAAAGCACATTTATTTCATTTTGTTTGATTATTGCACATATACATGGTAAACACTTCAGGGGAAACCAATACAGCAAGCCCTTAACAACAAACAAAAAACACAAATAAATAGTAAATAAAAACAACCTGATAACTAAAACAATATGGCAACAAAACACTCCTCTGGTGGTTTATAGTTGTGTCTGTATGTAAAATAATACTCTACATAACTATTTCATATGGCGTGCAATATCATTATGGGAATAATATTAAAAACAATAAATATTTCACTAACTTCTCAATGCTGAGTATCACATATTAATGTACATGCATGCATGCATGTTTAATAGACCTTTGCTTTAATTTTCATAACTGATAGAGTATGTATAAAATATTTTGGTAAACTTTGCAATATCTTGGTAACTTTTGTTTTTATCTTTTAAAAATCATGCACAACTACGTTAAAATATTTATATTTATTGGCAGTACATGTATATAAGCTTAATTAACTGCTTCTGTCAGAGTAGAATATCAAATGATGGACATATATTACACTGTATTTCCTGAAAGTGTGCATGTGGTAAATGAAAATAAAATTTAGCCTGATCATTAAATGATTTCGCCAGTTTTTTTTTGTTTTGTTTGGGTTTTTTGCCAATTTTAAAATCCAAGAACTGAAGTAGTATAAATTGCAAATTTTACAACAGTACTGTTATATATAAATGAATAATTCTGAACTACTCTTTCCTTATAAACAAAAGTGCGTTATGAGTTAAAGATTTGATCAGAGTAACTGAACAATAATTCAACCTTTTATAGATCATAATTCAAATAAAAAAAAAATTATAAATTGCGTTTCAAGGGGAATAACTCTAATAAAATCTTGTCTTAATACAATTCATTAAAATGTGAATGAACGTAGAGGCAAACAGAAAATTTCCCAGTAGAGTTCTTAAATCTTAATATTAAACACAAGTTTTTACCCATCTTTAATTGATTTTTGCATCATGCAGAGAACATTTCCTAATGGCCTTTCTAGCATAAAAATCAATGCCGGGTTTCTTAATGTGACCAAATACTGGTATAAAATGTAGTATCTAGCTCCTGCAGAAAATAATAATAAATACACATTACTGGTATATTGAAATCAAAATTATGCTATAACTAGAGTATCGCATAAACTCGATCATGACAAAATATACTCGTCTGGTAAAATGCCCTTGATTAAAATACTAGTATGAATCAAGTACCGGTAAATCATGTCTGTAAATATACATGTACATTTTAGCATTATCTTTTTTCCTTAATTAACAATTTGAAAATAAAAACCAATTATGCCTGAATTGCTTGCAATATGCATGTGCATGTATTATATAATATGTATGTTTGGTGAAGTGCATCAGTGAAGTTAAAACATGAATTACAACTTCACTCTCAACTTATTGATAATTATGATAAGACATAATGCTCTGAAATAAAAAAAAAATGATGTTGCGTTAGGAGTAAAAATATGCTGCATGTAGATATATAGCTTTTTGTCTTTAAAAAATTTCAGAAAAGTTTCACAGCATCTAAAACAGAGTGAATCGTGATAAGAAGTTTATAGATTTCTGAAAATTAGCAAGTACCCATAATACTTTCTTATTGTTAAACTGCATTTTAAAATATGCTTCTTGATTAGAAGAGAATATAATGAAAAAAAAATTTGTTAAAGGAATATTACACCATTCATCAAATGGTCCTCATCTCTTGGAATTTAAAAAGGGCTAAAAGAGATGTTTTTAAAAATTCTTGTCTTAAAAGAGATCAAATGTGGTACACATAAACTAACTATTACTCTTTTACAGTTTTCTGTACAAATCAAATTTTTTGAATACTTATCTATAATCGGTATTTGCATTTTTACATTGCACGATATTTTTGCATCAAAGTACAATTATAAAACTATATACAGCTGAACAGAACAAAGAAAATAAAAAAGACAAAAAATAAACACAAAAAACCCTGTTGCATATCAGATGCATCCGAAACAAAAGGTTAGGAGGCTGGTTTTTCCCCCATGCTTTTCGATGAGTACATACTGTGTGTTGACAAAACATGTAAAGCTTTGAAAATCAATACTGATTGAAATCAATATTACAAGCATACATATCCATAAAAGAACAACATTTGAAACTGATCACAACCCATCATACGCTCACAACAATTGTTCGAAAAAGTCTCCAACAAAAAGAAATTTCACAATTTTTTTTCTTCTGAAATTCAACACTATAGGTTTAAAATCAAATAATTTCACTTTGGCCGATATCAGCTAACATATATCAAAATGATATACATATGACCTATCAAAAGTGTTCAATGTTATATAGTATACCCATAATGCACTTCAGCAACACCCTCCACTCTCTTTCTCCCCCTCTATCACATGGAATGGTTGAGCCGGACGGGTAAATCCAGTTTTCACTCCGTCCCATCCTTCTTCCACCCGGATCTTTCCTTGCTCCAGCAACGCGTGGACTTCTCTGGCCACCATTAGAAAGGCCTCTTCCACATTTTGCCCTGTTTTTGCCGAAGTCTCCACGTATTTTAGTCCATTCATTTCCGCAAACATTCTCCCCTCGCGTGTGGTGACTTGCCGTTCGTCATCTCTGTCTGCCTTGTGGCCTACGACGACATACACAACTTTTTGGGGTTCTATGTGGGCTCTAGATTCGTGAAGCCAGCCTGCTAAGTTTTCGAAGCTTCTACGATTTGTGATGTCGAACACAATAAGCGCTCCTACTGAATTTCTGTAGTATGATCTCGTTATAGATCTGAAAAAGAACAGATAAAAAGATGAAAATGTTACTATACATTTCAGTCTGATCAATAACTAAATGGATCTGGCGGTATATTCAGAGCTTTCAGTGTCTAAACAAAACTTGAAACATGAAATTCAAATTGTTTTAAACAAATAATCATTTGTATTTCATACAAATGTAATACGAGCTATGAAGCATTATGTATAAATAACTGGCACATGGTTATAGATAGGTTCATGTATGTAGTATTGATGCATCATTTGAGAATCAATGTTTTACAATAATTGAAGTCATATTATAGCTCAGAAAATTTAGTTGTGGGACTAAAAAATACCTTATAACTCTTTTTCACTATAAGTCTGCATGCTGAGACTACTTCTAAGCAGATATATTACTAATTTGTAGTCCACTCAGCTATACAACCTTCTCCTATCTCTAAATTATGTTGGCCCAATCTTATCATTATGTTCAGTGCCAGGAGATAATTTAAACATGAGGTGTGATATACAAGTGTATTACTTGTAAAATATATCACACCTTGTGTTTTATCTCCTGGCAAATGTTTGACAGTCCTACAGTCTTAATGTTATGACCATGCACTATAATTCTAGTACTTCAAACTAAGCTGGGAAACTCAGCAAAATTAATATACTCTGCCACTTGGCTAACTGCTAACCCAGTTTCAATGACTGTCAATGTATCTTAATTTGGACCATATTTACTACATTATATCAATGCTCTGAAATAAGTAAATGTTCAATATGTGAATTGTCATTAATCTATTTTTGGACACTTCTTACAAAAGATATTGTTTTAGCCTTTGGATTGCAAATTGATAAAGAGAAGTAATGTGTTGCATATCGTTGCATCTTTTCCCCCTGCTGTTGCCATTTTGAATAAATTATCCACAAGACAACGATTTTCATCATCTATCCACGAAGTATATGTTTAGTGCATTGAAAGACTTTACCGAAATCGTTCCTGCCCTGCTGTGTCCCATAACTGTAGCTTCACTCGGACTCCTTGTTTCACTTCAATGAGACGGGCATAGAAATCAACACCCACCGTCGGGTCACATTCATCGGTAAACTTTCCCTCTGTGAAATATTTCAATAAAGATGACTTTCCAACAGTGCTGTCCCCGATAAGAATTAGTCTAAATTGGAAATCAAAGATAGGTTCCACCATGATATTGTCGGATTTTTCGAGATTTTTTTTTACATACAAGTTATTTTTTCCTCAATGAAATATTGACATTTCTGACGCAGTTTGTTGATTACAACACGTGGGTTCTGACTTCCTGTTTGTATCACGTGATACATCTAAATTTTATTGAATATACAGGAAAAAACATCATTTGTAGTCTTAAAGTAAAAGTATATCTTTTAAGGGATATCATTTCTTTTCTTAGGGGATGCCATACTGATCGTGAAACAATATTAAATAAATCCGGATTTTTATCGGTCTTTTGGATCAGGCTCTAATTTTATTTCTACCGGACGTTTAAAAGTATAAACAGCCAACGATTTGAATGACATTTTTCCGCCAACAGCATAAAATCAGAGAATACCAGGTTTGCTGTGAATATGTGGTTATTTTGGTATTATATGCTTTCCTTTTGTATATTTCTAAAAGGCTACACTTGTGAGTAGCTGAATTTAAAGGGGCATGGTCACGATTTTGTTCAAAAAGTATTTTCCCGATGTTAATGTTTACTATGCTTAAGTAAGGCATTTTTAAAAGGCAACCAAAATTTGTGTGTCATTCGTTGAGTTATAAGCGAGTAACAGAGCTTGCTGTTTACATTTTGAATGTTGAAGTGAGAATTCCAGTTTTAGACTTAAAATGAATGTGTCAAACGTTAGGAACTGTTTATTTATGTTTCAAATGAATAAGAAGATAGACAAATCAGCTTGAAATTTTTTTTTACTGGTATATTGAACCTATGTAAACAAAAACAGGGCACGAGCCTTGCTTACATGACAAAGAATTGTGAGCCCTGTATCTTGCTTATAACTCTACGACTGACCGTCAAATCTCACTTAACCATTAGGAATGCATTCCTAAAGCATTGTAAATAATAAAAGAAGAAAAATAGAATTTGACCAAAATCGTGACCATGCCCCTTCATGTGGTCAGTTTTGTTTTACAATATATTCTGCAGAATTGACCCTTAATTTTAGGATATTTCTTGATGACAGACAGCATAACTACAGGCCAATCTATACTGAATAGTTTTACTCTTTAACTTTACAGAAAAGTTGTAATGACTGTCCTGTATTGGCTCTTAATTCCTTCAATTTGTCACATCCTCTATTTGGGAGAGGTTGATGAGCAGTTCTGTGCTCCTCAGTGTCAGATTTAAGCCTTCAAATCGACAAATGGTCAGTCAAGTGTGCATCTCTACAGATAACTGAATACAAATGCATCAGAAGAAGTTATTTTGATAATGGGATGGATGTTGAATGGTATTTTGATTAATCTCAGTGAGATTCATTGAGACTGAAAATTTTTAACAATAATCTGTCCCAAGCTATAGTCTGTCCCAAGTTATTGTTTCCGTCTTTTTTTTTATGTTTTTTAAAATAAACATACCTGTCAATGAAGTACAATTCAAATTGATAAAAGGGATAAAAATCCAATATTTTTTCATTGATACATCGTCTGTTTATCCTTCGAGAATTTCACATGAACAAAAAGGAAAACCCTACAGAGATTCAAAATGGGAAATGTTTACATCTTTTCTCCATTTGGAAGTACTCGAGACACCTCGTACAATTTTTCAACGTTATCATCCAGGGTACTCGATTTTGTTTACAATGCAAAATCCCCGTAGACTTTCTATTTTGGGTTGTGTATTGAAACCTGACAAGTTAAAGGGGGGGCGTTTCAAAGGGTAGATGTTGGGGTTTTTTCATACTATTTGATGAACATCGTATGAATTCAGAGGTATTTATGAATATAAAATACCTCTGAAAATTTGCGGCAAAAATAACTTGGTACAGAGTATAACTTGTCAGGTTTCAATACACGGAAGAAACTGAAAAGTGAAAAAAATGAAAGTACCCGGATGATAACATTGAAATATTATGCAAGGTATTCCGAGTGTTTTCTGAATGGAGAGAAGATGTAAACATTTCCCATTATAAATCTCCGTAAGATATCTCTTTTCGTTCCTGTGAATTAATTCTTTCGAGTGAAAAATAATATTGTGTCAATGAAGATATCTAGGATATTTTCTCTTTCATTGATTATAACTGCATTCCTTTCGCACTTGACATGTATGTGTATTTTTATTAAAAATTGTCAAAATGTGGTGCATGAATATCTTTGGACAGACTATAGTAACGTCTTTTCCCAATCTCAGACAAGTACTACACAAAATGATTTGGGAAAATATGCCTGGAATTGGTTGTTAATTACTATAGAAAGAGCATGAAATGAATCGAGTGCCCGCTTCAACTTTTTAATTTGGACATCCTCTTAAGGTTTCTCCACCCTTAGGGTTTTTATGGTTTATTTCATGTAATTATTGTTTAAATTTGAAGCTCAGTATGTAAAAAATCAAATTGAACTAAAATATTAGTATGTTGCTGCCAAGTTGCATATCTTTTTTTCATGCTGAGCGACCTGTAGGAGCTAACACAGGTACTCTATTAGAACATTTATAGAGACGACTGCTCCCCAATCAAACATCACACAAATTATTTACTGATTTCCATATAAATAAATGTTTTTTTATACAGTTTTTAAATTTAATTTTTATTTGTGTTTATTATAATTTTATAAAGCTCACTGAGTTTGTTTAGGAAAACCATTGTACTTTTGCAAAAGGGATATACTCTTGTTTTGATAAGAATTATAAATAAAAGATTTATTACTGGTAGTTATATGTTTCTATAGTTTTTATAAAGTCGAAAATTCATTTTTTATTTTCGTTGAAAAAATAGTCATGACATTTCTTTACTCCCAGAGTTGAAGAAAACTTATCCCTACATGTATATGAATAAAGCAAAATCTATATTACATATTGTAGACGACTGGACCAGGTGTAAACATATTAACCATTTATACATCACCATGCATAATTAATGGGATCCCCGGAGGAGGTGATTGAAGGAGAACTGTAAAGATATGTACATCCGTGCAGGTAAGAAATGTACCTAGTAATGTACATGTTGTTCATGGCCACCTAGATCAAACAAAAATGGCAAGTGGAGGTGAGATCAGGTCTTGTTAAATTCTGTGTCATGTTAATGAATACCTGAAGTGTGTGTATCAAAATGAATATTCTGCTAATGAGTGTGGGCTAATTGTGTGTCCAATACCTGATGTGGAAGCGATGTACATTTCACCTTGAACATGGAATGTGATTTACAAGTAGTAGGGTCTTGAGCGACCTGGGGATTTTTCTACACCCCCTGGAACACACATCGGCACTTTATGCCAAGGCCCCCAAAAATAATTGTGTCCAGTCATTTGGGTTCCTTAGAAGTTTACCTAGGTGTTTATTTGTGTGTATTTTCAGGAAAATAGTGAGAGAGAGAGAAAAACAATTATCTTAAAAAAAGACTTTTTTTCAAGGCAAGGACTTATGTAGGATTAGTATTTCTTTTGGTTTTGGGATAAAATTGGAACAATTTTATTGATTTCTTGTTTTCATGTATAATTATAAATCTGTGATTAGAGCTTGGAGCGTGCTGAGATATCGTTTTATATAAACGTGTCTCGTAAAGCTTTAATTAATATCAACTCAAAATATCCATTATAGCTTCAGTGTTGAAGGATGGATTTTCTTTGAAAAGAAAATGGATGAAAACTCAATTATTCCGGACTTCTGGTGCTTAAACCATGTAATGGATATGCAGCCTTTTAAGACAAGGTAACTGCAGTAAGTAATTTATTTTTAAAAAAAATTACCTTGGCTATAGCCTATGCTCTTAATCTAATTTTTAAATGATAGAATTTCTACCAACTTACTCCCAAGTAAATGTCTTACAGTCAAAACCTAAACCCCATCCACACCTTCCCTTCACCCTTTTAATTGTTTTTCCAGTGGTCCAGGACACACTGCTTGTATATAGCTGTGATCTTGTTCAGAAAATAATTAGTTTGATTCTCATTAATAACCTAAAAAAATGGTATTTTCAAGGAGACTCTTAACGTTAGTAGTTAAGCAGTCTTTGGGTGGAAAAGCTGGGTTTGATATTATGCGGAAGTGTCATATTGTACGTAGAAGATTAAATTGAAAACAGCAGGGATTATAGGCTAGCTTACCACACACTGTATACTGGGGGAAATAATCAAATTTTTGTAATCAAATTTGTGAATTTTTTAAAAAACTTTTTCCTTAACATATTCATTTATCAGTTGTCTACACCATAACTGTTGTGATGTTTTTTCTCTTTAAGTATATTGATATGTACATGTATTTGGGGTTTTGTTTCTTGGAAAAAAATTGTTATCTATTTTAAGGAAGAGAAAATGTGTTGATTATTTAGAAACCAAAAAACATGTTTCGGTGAACAGCTTGTGTTCAGGCAAACATAAAAAACAGTCATGAACAAAAGATGTTACAGCTTGGATCAATATTTATTTCTACTAGGTCTACTGTTTAACATACAGAGTTTTTATTCTGTGATGAGAGGATGAAATGACAATATGCATATATTAATTAACCCTCTTCAGAAATTGAATTTGGGGAGGGAGAGTGTAATTTGCTGGTATTGTTATGATGTGAATATTTAATTCACACATTCATAATTCAATTCACTCAAAAAATTTCATTCATCTTTGATATATATGCTACATGTACCGTATATTGAAATAAATCCCAGACAGAATGGGAATTTAAGAGCAAATTTCTTTTAAGGAATTAATTTTTAAAGAAATTTGTTTTCAAGCTATTAGGTAATTACTCCTGATTTTCATTAGTGCTTCCAACAGAAAATTGCTTTTAGAATGTTTCACAAATCAAGAAGACTTTCCCTTTTTTCTCCCATTTGATGCTGTGTCTCCATGGAAACCTTTTATTGGAGGACATATCACCTGCTTTCAGTCAGTTTGCTCTTGTACTCCATGTGCTGGTGACAGCGTTCTGTTCGGTTAATATGGATTTATCATTCTCTATCACCTTGTTTTTCTTTACGTAATTTCATTTTTTTTTTTTTGCTTTAATTGAGGGGAGATTCGAGATGTTTTTCAGTGTTGGAGATTTAACATTTATAAGCTACCAAGGTATGTGACGCTTATTGTTATTTTGCACGGCCTCGTCGAGCATATATGTTATTTGTATTGATTTTTTATTTTTTTTATTTTTTCATCTGGATCTTGAAGGGCGTGGACAAATTGGCTAGCTTTGTAAGTCATGATTTTCATGTCAACATTATACTTCTGAGCATTATTCTCACTTCTACTCATATTATTGTGAATTGAGGATTTAATGTACAAACCGTTGAAATGAAATTTAAAACAAGGAATTATAAGGGAGATATTTTTCTGAACAAGGTGGGTGTAATTGATATGAAATGTAAGTGCCCCACCCCTTTTAATGTACTCTATATTTGAGATTAGGAATTTTACTTGCATTTAAGTATAAAACTCAATTGTATTTCAAGTATTGGACAGTACCGCAATACATTTATAGAAAAAAAAATACTACTGCATTTTTTTTCCAAATGAAACACTTCGTTTATAGCCTCTGAACTACCATTTTTATACAACTTCACAAATCCCCCAAAAATTTCTGTATGAAGTAGCCTTTAATTTGATGATAAGATGCTGTTACCTGTATTGAAATATATTATGTTTATTAAGTAAGTAAAAACGACCAATATGCTTGCTGCTCTTTTCTTTAAAAAAATAAGTTAGGAGAAGGTGTGTTGTAATAATGGCATATCTTGTTTTTAAAATAGTTACAAGTTGAATGAGAATGTATAAATGCTTAGCTAAATACAGAAATACATAACTACATGTTTTTTTCTCTCCTGTGTTATTATGGCTGTCCACTTTCTTCTGTATCTAAAAATCACAATTAGCAGAATACTGGATTTTTTAAAAATGGTATTGACTTTATAAGTTTCAAGAGAAATTAAATGCTTACTATAGGTACATGTACTTGGTCAACTTGAAATAATCAATGGTAATGCAAACTGTCTTTACATTGATGGCCCAGAATGAAAAGTATATTAACAGTCTCTTGTTTCTCAGAAGAGTGGTCCCTTGATTGAGTCTCAGTAGTTGCTGGCTCACTGATGTTTTCCCCATAGCAGTTTCCCCATTGTAATATGAAGCTCCGCAATGGCATTCACGTGACAACTTATTCATATATGTCTGTAAACATTTTTATCCATTGGGACAGAATACAGCAATTTACAGTTTTAAACAACAAAATTAATTTAAAAGTAGAAAAAACAAACCACCAATTGGGGTTTTTCTTAACTTGAAATGTTTCCTGAGTTGTCCTTGTTTAAATACATTATTTGAGTGAGTTAACCGACAGTCTGACCATTTCCTTTTTCGTACAGAGTTATGATTCTTGGGTCTACGTATCGTCGTTCTGTTTTGCTCTGTTTATCAATTTATAGAGCATGATTGGCATTTTATGGAAAGCAGAACCACTAATTGACAAACAGTCATCAGATGTTTGCAAACAGTATGTGAGGCGTATGAACTGCTCACTGGGTCAGATATATAAGTGTTGGTGCTAATTTGTGGGAGATATATAGACTTGAGAATATACACTGTGTTAATTAATGTCTTGGACCTGTAAGGGATTGGCGGTGGACAGACTTAATTTGTTACTATACTGTTAGATGACATAGCTATTGATAAAAGAATTCCAGTCATTGGAAAATTAGCCAATGAAAAAATATCTACACACTGATTATTGGTATACATTTAAAATATCTTTAATAAATATATATGTGTGTGTGTGTGTGTGTGTGTGTGTGTGTGTGTGTGTGTGTGTGTGTGTGTGTGTGTGTGTGTGTGTGTGTGTGTGTGTGTGTGTGTGTGTGTGTGTGCAAGTATTATAAAATAGTTCTGAAACAATAAAGTATATAATAAGTTCAATTTTTATTCTCTATTCTTCTTGTAAATTTGAACTCTACATATTTCCATGTTGAACCAGTCATTTATTTGAAAATTTTAAATTAATTGCTGTAGTTTAAATTTTAAAGGAAATTCAATTTATTATCACTTAATTGATATGTACAAGTGTTACATGTATATATATACATGCACAGTTATATTTTGTATTTTTAAAAAAAATTGTTTAATTTTTTAATTTGTAAATGGTAAAACACATTGTATTCCATATTATTGTGTATGTTTAAGTCTACCTTTTATAACCCCCCCCCCCCCCCCTTTCCTTTTGCAACACCATGCAAAGGAAAGTAACTCAGGCTGTTGAACTCATATACATCATAATACATGTATATACAAAGTAAATTAATTGTGAATCCAGGAAGATACTTTTATGTACTGTACAATACATGGTATGCATCAAAGTTGTAGAAATGGCTTTGTAAGTGGTTTGTAAAATGTTCCAGATGACTTTTAGTGACATACATTCCTGATTGTGACATTTACTGTCTAATTAAATGATCTATTTGACGAATGACCAGCCCACCTTTAATTAAGAGGTTTTGCTTCTTTGCAGTCAATTGATTCGATGATGGGTGATGATCAATTCTTGCAAACTGCGTGGGTTTTTTTTGAGGTTTTTTTTTTTGATTGTCCACATTCAAAGCAGAAAGCATGAAAACATAGAGAGACTGAAATCCATTTGTGATGTTTGAAAAAGAACTCGATCACTTTGAATTGTTAAGGTTTCAGTAACATTACCTGCTATATAATAAGAATTTACTGTACTGTAGTTTGATTTATTTAACTCTTCTTTTATAGTGAGCAAGAACACATCGTGAAGGTTCTCTTCAAGGTGAATAAAATTGTGCATATTTTGAATTTGATATCTTTGAAAAAGATCCATTGACTCCAGAATCTTTGGCCATATTGCATACAAATCTCTCTGTGATCCTTGTAAGATGACCCATGTCTCTTGGAGTAAAGAAATGGTCTTTTATGGTTTATCACTTGGTGTAGATATTTTTGCTTGTTGTGCCCTCAAATTTTAAGAATTTAATGCTAATTTATCTTGGCATTTGAAATTTATCATATAGTCAAATGAGCATTTCTTTTTAGACTATTAAAAAAGAACTTGGGAAGCTTAAGTGGGGGGGGGGGGTTAAAATGTTTTTGCAAGGAAAACTCATATCGGGTCTTCATGACATGTTTTGCTTTTCTGCAATATGAATTGTTCCAATATGGTGGATACTTTGGGTGTAGAAAAAATCATAATTATAAAGAAAATTTTTTGATCTCTCTCTGTTTCTGTATTTTATTTGTGTGTGTGTGTCTCTCTCTCTCTCTCTCTCTCTCTCTCTCTCTCTCTCTCTCTCTCTCTCTCTCTCTGCATCATGTGCTTATAGATTGCTGATCATGCAAGGTTCTGTGACCTGGTAAATTAGTACTTTTTATCAGAATGGTGGACAACTCTGGAGCATGTAGTCTGACATTGTCACAGCGACTTTGATTGATCCATGGGTCCATGCAAAAGTCTGTGATTCAGCATTAATATAGCTGACCAGCCTGTCTGTCCTAGCTTATATCTGGTCAGAGTGGAAGTCTGTGTGATCGCTGAGCCAGTAATTGACACATATTTCCTCCTTCTACTCATTCTGCTTCCAGAATTGCATGGGAATTAATGGAGATCTAACATGCTCTGAATGCAGACTTTGAATGGTAAGGAATGTTTTTATTCTTTTCTGAGTAGATCTTGTAGAGGTTATATCAGTTTCTAAGGGTATTTGATTTTCCTGAATTCTTTGAGTTACATGGACATATCTATCAGGGGATGCAGAAAAGTTCATGCTTTTGATAAATTGTCTTTTAAGTAGTAGATTTTCAGCTCATTCATTTCTTTTGTTGCATATATTATACAAATTCAAGGTGATTTGAATCTGTTGAAGAAATGCCATGCTAATTAATTTACAGATAATTCACAAATTAATGAATTACAACAACTGTATATGATATATTGTTGCAGATGATAAGTGTAGAGAGTACTGTTGTGACTTTATTGTAACAATGTTAACAAAAAAAGCTCGGTACTTGTAGTTCATCCAGATTGCATATTGTTTTGGGCTAAAGGGTGATGGTATAGGCATCAAGCTGGCAGCATTGTTTTTGTTGATACTGTGGACTCGTATAGTGTGTATCTTGGTGCATGCCTTGGATGCTAATGATGTTGTTAAGATAGGAACAAACTGGTTTAATCTCTGATAGCCTTGATAGGTTAACCTTGAAATTAATCATTGTTAAAAGAGATGTTTTTTTTTATTATGAGAGAGAAGAGAGAGTTGTTTTTGTCTTGGTGTACTGAATAAATATATACCTTTATATAGGTACATGAGTCATTAATTACTTTGTGCAGACCAGTTTTACGGATCTCCAACTTTTCACAGATTTATGGGGATGTTAAACTACTTTGGTTTTCTACTATATAATGAATGAATTGATACTGTGTTTATTAACTTGTTGAAGAAGTAAATTTGTTGTTGTTGGGGGGGGGGGGGGGCATGACAAAATCCAGAGAGAGAGAGAGAGAGAGAGGGAGAAAGAGAGAGGGAGGAGAGAAAGAGTGATTGATATTTAATGTTTTGGCCTGAAAATAATTTGATTAGATAATCTGCTTTTATTTAAAAGAAATTTCTACATTTTTGAAAACCTATGAGACTCAGCTGTCAGTTTTAAAATATACCACATAATACATCATGGTCATGTTAATAAGAGAGATCGCAAAACATCATTAAGATGTCCACCGCAATAAATAATCCAATTTCCTTTGCTACGAATCTTAGAACCCTGATAGTCTGTAGAAACTGAATCTCCTCTGTCACCCAAATCTCCTGCTGTGGGAATTTCTGCTAATCCCTGCTGTAGTCCTGAAAGAGATTTGTGATTGTTTTTCCAAAACAACGATCCATCATGATGATTTTGTGGATGGAGGGACACCTTTGCAGACACAGAAGATAACATTGCATTGTCTCCTAGATGTCTGTACTATGTGTGGCTCAGCACTGACCCCTCAGTGGTCATGTGATCTAAGGTCAAGCAAAGACTGATCAATTGTTGTGAGAAACAACTAGTGATGATTTGTCTGAGATGGGGTGATGTAAGTAATTTATATGTCTCGTTCTATTACATTGTCTTTCTATTGTCTGATCTCTCTTTGACTGTGCTTTAATTGCTGTTTTAGGTTTTATTTTTTTGAAGAATTTGCCCAATTTTGGATTTAAAAAAATTGGTTTTAATAACTTTTTATTTTTTTGGAGAGGGAGGTGAGGGGGTGGGGGGCGATTATTGAAACAAATGGTTCGACATTTTGATCCATGTAAAATCAATGATGTCCAATCTATTGTTTTGGCTGCTCTCAAATTCCATGACCCTAAGACTAAGGAATTTAATTGCAAAAGAAAGTCAAATTGTAAGACAGTTTCAATGCACTGCTTAAAAAAGATGATTAATTTGTATAATTCATTGAAAAATATAAATATTTCAGTCCATATAATCGAGGGATTGAGGAATTTACGAGCTTATAAATCGGAGAGATTTTAGAACACTCCAAATAGTTACCTTAATGTTATCCCTAAGGAAAGAGTTGCGGGAATAATGTGATAAGAAAACAAAAGAGGTGAAATCCAGGATTTGGGCGCTTCCTTTGTTAGGTGTTACAGAGTGCAGGTCCTGTATAGCACCAGGAGAGGGCCATTAGATTATTGATGCTTTAATCACCTCCATCCATTGCTGTTTATCTCCCATCAACAACCCTGTGTCTCAAAGGAACAGAGACTTTCCACTTTTGTTCTGCCCAGCTACTGGGGGTTAGAGAAGTCGGGCACTCTGTTGCTAGGAGTCCAATGTTTTCCCTGTTGACCCCTCCATCTTTTTATCTTTTTTCGGTACGACACGATACTTGTAGCACCCGATGAAGTTGTTATTTTTTCCCTCGCTGATTGTTGACAGGGTAGTAACCTGTAAGGAATGTTGTGTAAGGGATTCCTTTAGTTTTGTGTTTTTAAATCTTTTTTTTTTTTTTTTTTTTTGTGGTGATTAAATGAAGGTGGGATATGAGGAAGTACAAAGTTCAGTTAGGAACACCCCATTTGAGGTTTTACTTATATGGACCAATGAAAATATGTATTTGGGAAAGTCATGTACAATAACCAATCCGATCCAATATTATTCAGATCGAATTATAACTGTTACAATTGTTTTATCCTAGGATGATAAAAATTAATTTCTTTTAATCAGCATTTATTTCCTGAGTTAAAATGATGATAATGTTGTATACTGTAATAGTGGTTATTTACATGTGGGGGAAATTTACACATCTAGTTACGCAGTAAGCTTAAAATCCTGTAATATATCCCTGTAGGTATGGTTACAAAAATTAAAACTTTAGAGTGATAAATCAGACAACCGCGTATTTAATACCCACCCGTATTGGTTGACTATGGAAAACGCATTCTAACCACCAATTCAATGCAATTAATTTCAATTGTCTCAAGAATTCATAGCTGTTAATGTACATGTACTATATATATCAAGATCAATGCTTAATAGTTAATGAGTTAATCTAAACTGTAAATGTTCGATTTGCAGGCGATAGAGTTAATTGACCTATAGATATAACCCACAGTGCATTTCATCTCATTGAAGTTGGAATTTTTTGAAGATATGTAGTACATGATTTTTGCTTTAATAAATGTTGCTGCAGCTAAGATTGGCCAACAAGTACGTAAATCTGGAAAGTGAAAGGAATGTCCTATGCATGATTCACTTGAAATTGCCTTTTCTTGGAAAATAAATTAATATAATTGATGGTGGTTTAGATATATACAGATTGTTGAATTTATTATTCCTGAAAGGATTTTATACGTGGTATTAGGGTCTTTGTGTATGGAATCTATATTTAAGAACCTTGATTGTGTTGTGGTCAATAACATATACTTAGCAACACTGTTCACTCTCAGGGCTGGTCTGACAGTTCTTTTTATTAACTGTTACAAGGATACATTCTTTTCCTCTAAATTCTCAATCTTAAAGATTTCATCTTTAGTGCAATAAAACTAGTACATTGTGTTGGTGTGTGGATGACCTTTCGAGCTCGGTGATTGATCACTCGGTGCAGATTAATGGTGATTAGATTTCTAATCATCAATATACATGTCAATGATATATATAGAGAAGAAAAAGGGAGGAAAATATTGTGGTATAATGAAGAATTTTTTTGTTTTCATGAGTTGTATTTTATTTTTCTCACCGTCCATTAACGTAATGAACTTAAAATTTTAAATAACTACATCTTAGTGCCAAAAGTATTTATTATAAATCTCAAAATTTTTATAAATGCTTTAAAGCATTGTAGGGTCATTTTTGTGGTATATCCCCCCCCCCTCCCAATTTTTGGGGATGTTTTTCATTATCTTTTCCAATACCCACCCCTCTGAATCCCTTGGTGAATTTTATTGAGTCCTTTATACACTTTACTGTACTATTATAATAGTGTAGTCATGTATGGCCACTGTATACAGTAATTTATAACCAGACCCCTATTCCCCCTCTGAAAAAGACAAAAACATAAGAATTTTTCACCCCACCACGAAACATTTGAAATTTGTTTTAGACCTTCCTCATACTGACTTAGCATCCTTACCTTGTCCATTCATGTTGTTAATTACTGTCCTCTACACCATACCCTGAAAAAAAAGGGGGGAATTCCTTGCAGTACTAAAGCCACTTGAGTGTAATTAATGACTTGGATAATGAAGCCTCAGTGTCATATCTCCCTGGTTGTTAACACTTAACGGACTGAACAAAAAATGGGGGGGGGGGGGGGGGGGGGGGGGGGGGGCTCCATCGTAGAGCAATTAAGTTTTGATATATACAGGCCTGTCAGTCATTCCCTAATATCAGGACCATGTTTAATCATCGGAATGCATGTCAAATTGAAAAACCAGGGCTAAAATTTAACAAGGCTGACTCAGAGCCTTGATGTATAAGCAGGAACTGATTGTAACGTGTAGGTTAAAATAATGGCATGATAAAGACACCGTCATCTAACTGTTAAGGTAGGTCTTTGGTTTCATAAACCTTTTCTTATGTTGTAGAAGTGAGAAAAAAGGGTGTGAAGTCGATTTTCCTTTGAAGCCAGTTGTCGGAGTCTTTATCCCCTGTATCTGAGGGCTCTCAGTGGTCTCTAGTGACAGGGGTCCCCTAGCAGATAAAAATTAGTGGACCGATCGTAAAAACTTTTTCAATATGGCCCCCAGGTCTAGAGCACTGCAGCCCGGTGGCCTGGAGGTATGATTTATGAAGAGAAATAGTTGTGTTATGATAATATTTTTGTATTTTATGGATGATGTTTCAATGAATTCCATGGCCAGGGGACACCACCGATACAGGTCTGGGTGACTTGTAACAGAGGTCACAGTGTTGTTCTTTGTTTTTTAAATAACTCTTTACTCAGAAAGCATCGGTCACAGCAGAGCATATGTTTAGAACCAGAGTTTTAAAAACTTGAAGGAAAAGTCATATCAGGAGGAAGTTTTGTCTAATTGTATCAAGGTGTAATCGTATTGAGTGTGACTGCATGTGCATTTCGTTTGGAATAAGAATTGATTGGGATATCTACCATACAGGTAAAATAAAATACCTTTTCAATTTTTTGTTGTTGAATGTGCAATTGCTTTTAATTATATTTTGCCAGAAATTCAGTTTGATAATATATAAGCTTGTCCTAAAAGCAGAGAATTGCGTATATATAAATGAAAATCTGAATTTTCACCTGTGCATATTGTATCACCTATAGCTGTATCAAAGTCATTTTCTTATAACGTAGATAGAGTCAAACAAAAGTATGTGTACCGTGTGACTTGCATAGCAGATTGACATCAAATGGACACATATGTGCCGGTAATTGAGGGGAATTCGTTTAACTGTGTCTTGTTCCCCTCAGTCTCAGGTCAAAAATCAAGAGGTTTGGGTTCGTTCTGTCTAATTTACCTATCTGTCAATTGTTTGGGACACCAGTACAATGTCTTGCAATGACTCAAGATTTTCTATTTGCGTTGGGCTCCATTATGTAATCTCTAATGCGACTCTGGAAAGCTTTAAATGGGAGAAGTACTTGACTGCTTGGAATTTCTTATAGATGGAAGATATAATATGGAGAATTTTATGAGTCTCCTGCAGAATTGAAATCCAAGGCCCGATTTTACTACAGGACAATTTATATATGAGAAATTGTATTAAGCTTTTTTTTTTTCCACAGCAAAATGATTTATGGGGATAAAAGTGAAGGTAGAAATTGAAAAGGTGTTCAGAAATTGACTGATTTCTTATATCATAGAAGAATTTTATTTGCATTCTGTCCATTTCTCGGTAAGGTAATATTTTTGTGTAGAAAATTGGAATTGATTTGACTTTTCAAAAATGTGTGATTTATTTCTTTTGTAGAGGTTACTTAGTTTAGAATTCAATAAGCTAGATCTCCAATTGTGTGATTGCTTTCTGCAAAGATATACAGGCCATTGCTATTTGGAAACACAGTGAATATCCATAAGTTGTAGCTATTAGGAACAGATTAAACCAAAATACCTGTGGTGATTTTCATCACTCAGGTCTATAATTCCATGATGAATAATATTATTTTTTGTCAAAAGAAGCTGCAATATTGCCCTCCCGATAGATCAATATTTAGCAAGCCCTAATGGAAAATGAAAACAAAAGCCTGCTTAATTTTTTTTTCTCGGATAGGAGTGCAAGCATCTCCAGGTGTATATTTCACAGTGCGTCAGTTTCTCAGTATCACACACCATCATCGTCAGCATGCCATTTAGAGGAGATAACAATTTCGCCTACAGATTAAAACAATATTTTTAAAAGGAAAAATAATCCTTTTACATCCGAATTGGGCTTTACTTCGTAAAAAGGTGTAGATATTTTTTTGTTTTTGGTAAAGGTTGCATGATAATTTTACGTCCTTTTTTTCAGTGTTTTTTGTATATTTTGTGAGATAATTTTTAAGGGAGGTTCCTTGAGATATGTTTAGCTTATCATTTATTTGACATCACCATTCCTCTAAAAGTTTAAATGGTTTTTCATACCTAATGGGAGTGGGGGTCTCTTGGGATGAGAAATGCTGTTACAGTATTTATAAATGGGCATTGTCTTATGTCACTGTACTGAAATCTTATCTAATAAGAACAGCTTAAGGAAAGTCGCAAAATACCTCATTATCAAAAAAAAGCTTTGTGAAGAAGGATTATTCAACGTTTATTAAAAGGATCAATTCTCAATTCTCCGAAGGTGAGATGTTGAAAATAACTTTTAGTTTTATATTCTCGATGAATGTCAGAAGAAAATTTGTTCGTATATTAGTTTTTTATACATAGACATTGTTCATATGTAGAATTAGATTGCTAGCAAATACACACTCCAATATTAATGTATTTTGTCTCTGGATTTGATTTAACAGAAATATTATTAGAGCTATGACATTGAAAGTTTTAAAATATGATTGAAAAACATAGAGTAAAAGTGACAGGATTGAAATTAGTCGGTTTGATATAAATCAGCTAGAGACTAAAAGTTAAGAGGTTTTGCAGAGAGAGAGAGAGAGAGAGAGAGAGAGCAGTATTTTTTGTCTCATGAAGTTGACCTGTCATGACCTGAAACCCTTTTTCAGGTCAAAAACCTGAATTTGTCATTTGTGCACAAGAGAAAGAAAAAAAAAACATTTTAAGGAAGTGTATTACAACATATTCCAGTTGTTAGCACGGCCATTTTATTACAATTGGTGCAAATAAAATGCTGACTTCATTGTGTTGTTACGTACATACGTGTTGATATACAGTGACTTCCATTACCACCAGAATTTCTATTCCTGATGGAGATACATTGGTACGGTACTAATGTTTCCAAGTACCTATCTGTACTGTTTTAGTTGCCTCTGTTGATAACAATCAACTACCGTTGCAGTTATGCAACAAGTGGATCATTTTTTGTGTCTGGCTATGTATGCACGCCCCTAACAACACTATCGCATCAGGTCTTTATCAGTTTGTTCTGGCCGGACTCACTCAGCTTCATATTTCTCTGTTTTTCATACCTGACATACTCAGGTGTTATATAAACCTGTTCAGGGCATATATATCTGTACCTTTGCGGCATTTGTCTGCATTTATTTACCACATTCAATGGCTAACATCATTAGGTTACAGTTGTAACTGACTGATTAGATAGTTTTGTCTTTTGTTAATCAATCTACCTGCATATCTTTCTCACCCTTTATACACTATGTCTATAAGGTTTGTCAGACAGTGCAAGCCATTGCATTTTACAGTGTTTTGTGGTTAAGTTTGTCTAGATGCCACCCTATCTATGAATATATGGGGGCTAAATTTTCATGCATTTCTTGAATACCCTGAAGTCACCAATCAACATCCCAAGTTATTTAACAATTAATAACCCAGTCTTTATTCATTATATGAACCAGCAAAACCATGAAATTGCATCCCAACAATTTAACCTTTAAAAATTGACTATCCACAAAAATTGCCCCCCCCTCCCCCCTTTAAATTTTAATAATTCCAAAGTAACTGATTTGACTTCGGGCAACATAACAAATAGGGGCCTCCTTTAACATTGTCTGTCTTTTATGTCGATCTGTGTTTTTATTTGTACATGTATCTTGTTTATACAACACACATAAGCAATATTGTCATCAAGCTATATGCCTCAGACTTTGGGCAACAACATTCTCTTTGCTTTAACTGTCTGTCGGTCCATCTCTGTGTGTCTGTTTGCCTCTATGTTTGCATCTTTTTCAACACTGCAGCTGATTGTTATCACACGATTTGACTTTGGGCAACATAACACGGGGTTCTCCTGTTCTGTTTGTCTGTTTGCCTGTTGGTTGTTGTGATAACATATTTCGTTGGCTCCCATCTTCTCCCACACACTCTTGAGGTATTCCTCGTCACAATCCATAATTAATGACAAAAACACAGCTCCTCAAATCAGCCAAGATTATCTCATTCCTTGTTCTTGTCTGCAGTGACCCTCTTCTGAAGCTTTTTCCTCTTCTGAGGGAAGGGGGAACATTATATTTACTCTCTTCTCTTTCGTTCTCTCTGTTCTCTCGTCTCCTTGCACTTTCAGGATGTGATATCATTTTCTCTTGAGAGAGAGAGAGAAATAGAGATGAAGATGTTGGGATGGCTTTGAAAGTAAATGAGGTATGCCCGATTCTGTTTTTGTTTTCGTGTCTGTGTGTGTGATCCTGGAATTAGCTTGAGCTGATTTAGCCTGTATTTATGGCTCTGTGGCCTTTGTGATATTGATAATATATTTCTTGGTCAGTCGGAGCCAAGGAGTGCTCAATCCGTACAAATTACTCAAGGAATCCATGGTTCAAGGGTACAGGAATTGATTTAGGATGATTGAGAGAGCTAGGTTTGTATATTAGTATGTTTTTGTGTCTGTAATGAGTTGACAAATATGTCTGTAGTTATTTATAATATGCTGACTCTGGGCAAAATAATATAGGTCTTAGAAACGCATGTTTGATTATTATTTGATTCAATGAGAATTGATCCACTTGAAAAGCAGATGATTTATATGTATGAATGGTAATCAATGATGTGATAATGAAATTATTTATGATTTCTTATTGACCTTTCAAAAATGCAGAGATTTTTTTTATATTCATCCTTCTGATGTGCAGTACCGTAACTCATATTTTGACCAAAGGAGAAAATGCTAATGGTCGAAATGTTATGAATAATGAATTCTGTTTTCATGCATTATCCATAATGTTTTGTCAGATTCGGGTTTATAAACCAGTTTCTTCAGAGAACTGTAAACATGGGGCTGAGATTTCGAACAAGGAAAGGTGAAAGTTTTGTCATATTTTCCTGTTTGTTAGTTTTTATCAGTCAAGCTTCGAAGTTGACATATCTGGTTTCCTCTTGCCTATGTTAGCAACTTAGAAGCATCATGCCCAAACACCCAAATATTTTAAGCCTTATCTTGTTTGGAAATGGATCAAATTATTTTAGTCCAGTATGAAAAAGTAATTACAGATAATTGTTAAGAAGGGGTCAGAATGGGTGGAAAAGTTATGTGACTTGATCGAGGTTGGATGTGATGTTGTGTCCCAGACAGAATGGTTTTTTTTTTTTATGTTTCCGTATTTTTGTAAGAAATGAAGGTAAAAGTATGTTTTGATTTGTACAACATGCATTACGATTGTCATGTGTCATCAATTGGGAATTTTATTATTTTGGTGTGTGCAAAAATTGACATTTTTGCCCATTGAGCGAATTTTTTTTTCAGTGTTGGCATGTTGATTTCTTTTGCATTTTGCTTTTTTTATTAAGCATTAATGAAATATTGGTAATTACTAGAGAAGCGTTTGTGAATCAATTGACAGTTGTTCTAATTAATAAATCTATTATATTTAGAAATTGCGTTTCAATCATTGCAAAGGTTAATCCTACTAGATGGCCCATATGTCGATGAAAAACACAAATTTGACATCAACAACGCAATGTTTTTAGTTTCAATGTCAATTTTCTGTTCATGTTTTGGATCAAGTCTTCCCTGGATTTTGGGAGCCTTTCTATAGCCTGGAGGGTCTAGCTTATCTGGATCTTCCCCCTCCATTCATTAATTACTGTTTTTATCTAATTATAAGTGATTGAATTGTAGGAACCAATGCCAGGAAGTCCATTTCATTCAGTTCCTATGGTTAACTTCTGCGTAGCTTTATCGGTAGGTTCCTAATGGACCTCTGATACGATACTTGTCTCTCATCATCTCAGTGTAAACATTTCACATTTATTATTTTCCTTACCAATTTTTTGCATTAAGATGAAATGTAATTGAAATTCTATCCTTTTTTTTGCTAGCTGTCATTTCATTTATAAAAAAAGATAAACCATCGTAAATAATTTTTTTTTGTTCTCTGGTTTGCCGTAAAAATAAGAGAAATTAATTAATTAGCATAGTATTGCATTAATTATTCAATGCTCTTTATGTCGTATTCAGTATATGTTTAAATCACATACTGCCTGTCTTGTTTAGCTCCTCTATTAAACAGTGAACTAGGTAATATTACAATGATGGGGAATTTTTATTTTTGCTTTGATTTCCTGTGCAGTTTTCCGATGGCCGCTGTGTGTTCCGGCTGTCTATAATTCTAGCAGGCTTCTTTGATGGACAGAGATCTAAGATCTTTTACCTTTCGGAATTGTTCAGGTGAATCTATTATTGATGGAGCTTGGCTTTTGATAGTTTGATCAACAGAGGCTAGCTATAATATATTTTTTATTCCACCTCTGCTGAGCTGCATGTGTATTGTAACAACCAACCGACAGACTGTTGTCTTGGAGAATATTGATATAGATGTACATGTATATTTGTTTTTTTTCTGTGGAAGGCATTGGATTATTCCAGTAACCAATTTAAGTCATCTACAATAAAATAAAAGAAAGGAGGAAATGTCTTCAACTGTTTGACATATTTAGGATATAATTGCAGGAAATTCCTGGACTTATTAGATTTTGTGTGCACAAAAAGGTAATTTGTTTGATTAATTAAAGGTGGGGGGGGGGGGGGGGGGGGATGGGTTCCTGTCTGTAAGAAATTACATCAGTGTAAGTGTACAGCCAATATTTGAAATAGCATTGTCAATATTCAAGGCAGAGCTAGCTCTCTTGTAATGCTCTTGTAGACAAAATCGACAACAGTTGTCAATGCATGTTTTATTTTTTTTTATTTTTTTTTAGGAGATTTATAATGCTTGCGTTGGTAAGAACTAAGTCGTGATTTAAGCTAATACATGTACCAAGATGGGAGAACTTTGTGGTTTTATGGTCTTCTAGAAGAAAAATTTGTTAGGTGGAAAACAAGGGATTTGGTTTGTAGAGTTTGTCCCGTGATTTGGTGTTTTCGGTAACTTAATTTCTACTCTCTGTCAGACAGTAGCTATGTAACAACTTCATCATCTTGGCTTTACTGACAAACTTATGTCAAAATTACCTGAAAATGACAGGCTGATTTAATTCGTTTAAGTCTGAGGGGCTTCAAATATATATCTGCTGATTATGACAGCCCTGATGTATGTTTAACTCCCATTGAAAAGCTATTAATTATATCGGTGTGCCTGTAAGCATTATAGACATAGACCATGCAGGAAAGATGTTACTTAGGTGCACAGATCACATGGTGAATTGATATGCAGCGGAGTCAACCTCTAATTAGTTGCAAATGTTGGGATATATACACCATACTAGACTGATATAGGTGAAATGAGGGGAGAAATATTTTTTCTGTTTCATTGCCTTGAAGAACTGTTGATGATCCAAGGGAGACAGAGAAAGAATCTGTGTTTGTTTTATGTTTTATATACATTTTCTAGACATATGGAGAGGAGAACCAAATGTTTTGATCTGTGGACATACAGTGAGTATGAACTTGATCATAATGCACTGCTTGATCAGCTGATGTATGTCAACATTGAAATATACGAGGTTTGCTCTGGTTAACGCGGGTTATGTATATTTTCTGTAATGTTAGCTAGGTACCTTCACACCCGCATGAAGCACAAAAGAAAGCATTTTATTAAGTATTTACATTCATGAATTGAAGTCCATTCATTTTTTTTCCAAAAATAATATTTCCAAATTAGATCGAGATTAAAAAAAAAATGATCTGCGTTAAGTCGGATTTCAATCTTTCTGTTGAAGGTGACTGCATCTAAATTACTCTTAAAAATGGCAAATAAAAAAACTTCGGAAGCTACTATAGCATTAATTACCGGCACTAGGAAAACCTTGGGGCTGGTTTAATTACTTTATAAACAATTAGAACTTTGTGAGGTTTTTTGTACCTTAATTTCAAACTCGGTCAAGAAAAATTGAAGGTGACAGTTAAAAAAGCTTGTGATTCCTGACTGATGTAACGTACAACGTAACATTACCTGAAATTGTCAATAACGCTAGGTGTAATGAGAGAAGGAAGAACTCTGTCTAATTACACTACCTGTCAGCCATCCTCTCTGCTTTATATCACAGAGGTATGGGCACTAACAGTTTTATTCCCTACCTGTCGTTAATTTAGGGTTATTATGGATTAATTAATTTGACGACGGTGATCGAGGATTGTGTCTTTGGGGATGAGAATGATGTCTGTCTTTCCTCGTTTTCTGGTCTTTGAATTCTGACAAGTGAGTTGATTTGGGTCAGCTTGGATTCAGTTTGTTTTTCTATAAAGTATACTGTTAATCGTTAAACCTAGAACTGAGAGAAACTTCTCTCTGCGTATGTTAAGTTATGGAGAGAAAGGTATGTCTATGTAATCAGGAGGAATTTTCTGTGAAAATAGCCCAATTGGCATGTTAATTGCGAAAAAAGAGATAAATTTAGAGTATTGGAGCACATTATTGTTATACTCCCAAAAATGATATAATCATGTGCACGGTATTATGTAAGTGAAAAATAAACCTGAATTTGTGTATTGATGTTCTTTGTGTAATACATTAAAGTTAACATTGCTGAGTAATACTGCTACATTAAGATACAAATCAGCATTTTGATGAATATGACCGGAAGAAAAATAGGATCATCCCTATATGATGGCAATTGTCCAATTGTTTATTATTATGAGGTGTTGATACCCATCTTTGGGTACATATAATATATTAAATCCCCTGATTTCCCCCAATACAGAGCTGAAAGACCTCAGGAACTATCTCTGTACAAATCTCAAAAACAGCTACAAGGCATGCAAACACTGTGAACAATATAAGCCACTATTGTGCTCCCGAAATACCACGTAGAAACAACTGTTCCGCAAAGATTCTGTTTTCAAATGCATGATCAGGAATGGCCGAGATCACTTAAGGTAACTGCACTTTAGTGCATGGCCTTTATACGCTGGGGTCGCTGATGCAAGTGTAAGTTTTTTTCTCTCACTCTACCTCCCTCGATCTTTGTGTACATACCGGCCAGGATGTTATTTATAGGAAATTAACACTCTCCGTGCTGTGAACAGCTGATTGATCTACATCAGCGGCAATCAGCCATGGATCAAAGAACGTACTCAAATGTATGTCAATTTGTCCCCCCCTCCAAAAATTCTGCTTATTTTGTTTTTTTTTCCTTTTGCATTGTGCGTGTAGGGAGTTGACAACAATAGGTAAAGGTATTGATTTTTAAATAAAAGTATGTGTAAAAATGTGTAAATTTCTGGAAATTCAAAGAGGTATGGTTATTTGAATATGGCAGAAAGTTACGAGAAATTCTGCATCTTCTAGGATGGTTTAAATGGATTGCATCATGTACAGTAGGTAGTATAAGATTTATTTATTAATTTTAACTGGATGAATTCTTGAGGAAATTCAGAATTTTGATATCTCAGGTGATGTGAGCATTATCTTGATTGAAAAAAAACGTTAAAAATAACCCCACATATAATTATCAATCAAATTATGTCGTATGTCATGCTGTTGTTATGTTAAAATTATAGATAACAGTGCTAAATTAATAAATGTTACTAATTGTTTCCTTTTGGAGGGTTAAATTTCCTGTTTTACTCAGATACTTCAGGTGATTTGTAGACAGGTATATTCGTTTCTGTACAAACATACAGGTATGATTCAAATGTACATTGCCCCAAGATGACTTGGGTTAGATCATCTATATACTCCATGTTTTATGGATTCTGATGGACTACTATGTATGCAAGCATAAGGTGATTATACATGTTTTTGGGTTGAAATTTATTTTTTGGTTTTGGAGGGGGGGGGGGGGGGGATTGGTCATTTTGTAAATTACCGCCTCCAGACCTCATTTTTGGGGGGACTTTCTAATGTCTTTTGAACATTATTATTTTGTGAACTGTATACCAATCAATACAAACTGCAAGAGAAAGAAAAAGTTTTTTTTTCGTATAAAATGGATGACCTCGGATACATGTTCAATCATCATCCGGAATTGCATCTGTGACACTTTGTTCAATATGATGTACAGTCCCAGCCAGATTGTACCACCTGTTTTTAATCAAGTTAGCAAATTCAATATGGCCATGAAAAGCAAGTGAAAACCAACTTCAACACAAGTATAACTATTTCATTTTCCAAATGTCTATTTCTTTTTTCCTTTTCAGGTTTTTCCTCATTAGGAATTGACACGGAGTGATTGATCGTAACAGGAGAAATTTTTATCTGCGGAGTCTCGGGAAACAAGATATTCTCCGACCGGGAATGGGATGGTTTTCGAAATGAGCATCCAGGACTTTGATGATCAGACACAGGATCACTTGTACCCTCACCACAATGGGGGCTTGGACTACCGCGAGGGGTCCTTCATATCCGAGGAGGTCAAAGGTTATCAGGAACCCGGAGTCTATCACTCGGATAGTCAGGTCGGGACGGTCTTCATCCGGATTTCGGTTCCGGAGCTGAAATTACAGGTAACTAAAGATAGATTTCTCAGAATACTGGTAGATTTGTGTTTTTGGACTTTCTGTAATACTGTAAAATCAAGTCATGATGTGACCATCTTCATACAGATTTTTGTTCCAGAGCTGCAAGTAAACTAAAGTAGACTTTTTCTGATCAGATTTATCTTTTGGATTGTTCATAAGAAATCAGGAATTTTTTACTAATCAGTTTCATTAGAAAATAGATGAGAAACATTTTTGTGTAACCTTTAATTTTCATGTAATTTAAAAAACTGTGACAAGATTGATTTTTCTATTTCAAAATTCAATAAGGAATAAAATTACCTTCAGAAATTTCATTTTCAAACTCCTTTTAAAATGCCACATAACATACAAATGTCAAACTTATCTTGAAATTGAAAAATCAATCTTATACAAAAGATTGGTTTAAAAATCAGTTTGGTATTTGTATGCTTTGGTATTCTTATTCCATATTCAAGGTCAATGTGCATTTTTAAGTTAAAAAAACCCAGAATGTCAAGGACACATGTTAAATGAATATTGTGCTTAAAAGATTCTACTTTAGTCTTCATTCATTTGTGTTTCAGAAATGTTTGCAGTTTGAGCTAGATGAAACAGTATGGCAGGCCAAACAAAGGATCCTTGGCTCATTCGCAAAAGTAGGTATTCTGATAGCTAAGTTGGTATGGGACACTTTGAGATTTTAATGTGGACATCATATAACTTATATGTATATACATCATATTCAAAATATATATGACACCATTTTACAATTTTCAAATTTGTCCAATACCTTCTTTTAAGCCATTACCTGGATTCAACTCTATATCTATGCTGAATAAAGAAGTTTCAGTAAAACAAGGAAAGATTTATGGAGAGATAATTTTTTAATAATGTTAAAAAATCTAATTATCTTTATAAATAATGGGAGTATAAATGGTGTTTTGAACAGTTTTGATTTTCTCTTTTTTAACAGGATCTAAAAGATGCAGTCAACTACGGTCTGTACTGTCCACCGATGAACGGGAGGGCGGGGAAATTTCTGGATGAGGAGCGCCTGCTGAGAGAGTACCCCCTACAAGGGCCGATAGGGTTCCTGGAGGTAATGCCACATATTTTCTATTCTTGGATTATTCAGGTATCTCACACCAAAAAATGGCCTTATTTCAAAGACGTACAGAGTGTGGAAAGAGTAAAGTGGAGAGGAGGGTGAAGCTTTTTATTGGGGGAGGAGGGGGGGGGGGGATGTCATAGTGGACGACCAAGGAACAATTGTATTCATCAATTTTACTTATTAGAAAAGGAAGGGATAGGGGTGGGGGGGGGGGGGGGGGGGTTAGTCCACAACCAATGTTTTACTAAACCAGTTGGTAGAATATACAGTAAAACACAGTTATAGCAAACATGCTTTATAATGAATTGACGCTTACAAGGAAGTGATTTTCATTCCCCATGACTTCTGTACATGTTGTAAACTTGACCGATATAATGAATTACGCTTATAACGAAGCAAAATTGCCCGTCCCTGGCACTTTGTACTAAGCGTGTTTTACTGTTCTAAATGAAATCAAAGTCATTATATTGATTAGGGGTGATGGTTGTACTATACATTTTTCAAAAATCTACAAAAGCAGTTTTATAACTCCTTGAAGCTATTAAAGAGAAGTCTGAGGACTTGCTACATGTGTTACTCCAGCATGCTAGTTCTTAGCTTGATACTCTTTTGACTTGCAAATTAAGGTTTATTATGAGGATGTTTTGAAACTGATCAGGCTCTAACCTATAGGGGTAGTACATTTGTGTATATGCATCGGCTTCCGTAATTCGAATCAGCAGAGATTAATATTTCTTTTCATAAGTACAAGAAGTTGACTAAGTGATTAAATGTTATTTTCAGACTGGTTGTCAGTTGATCTTTAAGAATCGACAATATTGCATATATTTTTACATTGGTGCAAGGCTAATGTGAAACGACAAGAAGGGATTTATCGAACAAAATTGGCACTAAAATTGAATTTTTTAACCAATAAGTTCAGATAGTTGCCCGTGGGTTTTTTTTTTCCAGGAAGCAATTATTTTCATATCATCCAAGTTATTGTAGCTTTAGGGTTTTTTTCGTATTGTCATTATGCTTTGGAAAGTGCAACATCCAGCCAATTTAAACATTTTATGAGCTTTACAAGGGAAAAGTTATCCAATTCTGCACTAAAAATCTAAAGATTAGTTATTTGGCTCAAATCTACAGTCTAATTTTTGCTTTGCAATAATATTACCACGAAAAGAAGTTCTAGCTATCAGAGGAATATGACCAGATCAATTCTATTTTTGGAAGGGGAATTGAAATATATACAATGTTTTCTTTGTTTCCAGTTCAAGTACAAGAAGAGGGTGTACAAGATGATGCATGTCAATGTGCGGAAGTTAAAACAGCTTCATGTTAAGGTAGGTAATGTGGACTTTCTAGGGGTAGGGGAGGGGAATGTAAAATACTGTAAATGTATATTTATATTTAGGTGTATACAATATTTGGCAGAAATTAGTTTATGAACAAATTGGCGTGGATTTGAATTAGCATATTCCTGAATGTGACTGTTCTTATACGTATATGCATGACATTTGGCGATGTACTTGATTTAGCGGAAGCTGTATTCCCTCAAAAGCACTAAAAAGAATACACAACCAAATGTAATATGTTTACAGTACCTGAAAATTTGTTCAACATATCGATAATGCAAACTATAGATATCTAAAGGCAGGGAGATTGAAATTATATCCAAAGTCAAGACCCATTGATAGTGAAAATGCTCCTGTATTAATTTTCTTTTGTCTCGCAACCTCTGTGATGAAAATATTGCGACAGATCCAGCACTTAATGGAGATGCATGTTCATTAGCACTGTCCCTAATTGATAATTAGCAGTGGCATACTGTCATGATTTTATGGGAGAAATGACACACGTCAGTCCCCTTGACACCTATAGCTACTGCAGGCCATTGTGAATGGACCAGTTGTTGAATGAGTATGGACTCCTCTCTTATTCTGTGTGTGTGTGTTGTAGGGCAACCTGAGACATTTTATTGACTATGTCAAAACCGGAAACCTAGAGAAAGTCAACAAGATGACGAATAAAGGACTGGACCCTAACTTCCATGATTCTGGCACAGGAGGTATGGATATCATGATAAAAAAGTCACCCCCCAAAAACCCAATAAAAACAGAAGCATTGATTTCAAAGAACATACACTGAATACAACTCTATTTCATGACACTTTTGATGACCACAGAATCAACTTTTTTTGTCCAGTCATATTTTTATCATTCGTAATATGCAACTTTTTATAGCCTTCAATCTTCCCATTCTTTTTATTTTTACAAAATAAAGATGTCCTTAGAGGTTAGAGGTCAATGCATTTTAAAGCTCAAGGTCATTCACAGGTCCAAGGTCATTCATCAAGACCAAGGTCAAATTGATTACAAATGTATGTTTAAAGCGTTATCCCGTTTCTAAGCTTTATGATATTGGCAATAAGGTAAACACATCTGTTGCTTACTAAATAGTCGTTTAGCTAGGATGTCGGATGACTAATACTTGATTTATGGTTCTTTGAACTAGATTTTATTTGTTAAAACTATGGATTTATCTATACTGTACCATGTTCTACAGACAGCTGCTGAATTTAATCGCTACCTGGAAAAAAAAGAATTTCATCTATCATTATATGCTTGGTGGATTGATATTCTACTATGTACAATCAATGGTGTATTTTACATGAGAAACAGTGGATATAGATCTGAAATGGAAATTACCTTTGTGAATATGTAAATTCACCAAGTGATAACATGAATTTTGTTAGATGCTTTAAGTCTGATAAGCTCCTAAAATGAGATATTGTTTTACATGATAAATGTACATATTTTGTATACTTAATTGAGGTGTTTCAGGACATTCTATACAGTTGAAATTAGTACATGTTACATATTGAAAGAAAATTGCAACAGAGGTAGATACATGTATATGACAAGGATGATTTTTTAATGAAAACTGGTTAATATATAGAACAAGTTTTCTGTAAATAAGTAAATAAGGATCTCCGATAAAAAGTATACTTACTTTCACCCAAGGATAAAAATTAGGAATATGTCTAACTACGGTATTTAGATGGCAAAAGTAAATTGAATTAAAGGAAACGGAATAATATGACTGTCAAAATTTGTTTTCAAATCCTTTTGGAATTCAATATACCTTAAGTACTGCATATCTGTAAATTCTATTTTATCTCCTTTTGTAACATAAAATAATGTTGTTGACACTAAGAAACATGTGTTCCCTCTGATTGCAGAAACCCCGCTGTGTCTGGCAGTGTCCATGTGTAAGCCCAAATGTCGGGAGCTGATCATCAGCCTGGCGGGTGGGGGAGCCCACCTGGACTTCAGGAACAAGAAGGGCATGACGGCCCTCCATGTTGCTGTGGTAGCGGGCAACACGGAAGCCATTAAGGTGAGTAGTGGGCAGATAGGCATTAATGGGCATGTAGGTCTTAGTGGGCAGATAGGCCTTAGTGGGCAAATAGGTCTTACTGAGCAAAAAAGGCCTTATAGTGATGAGAATCACTGTGGCTTTTTGTGTGTCCTGGAACAGAGGGTATGAAAATAGGTTAATTGGAATTGAAAGAGATTGGGATAGTAAGAAGCCTAATAGAACAGGCCAAAATGGGCAACTCATCTGACTCTTTGAATTACTTTGTATACGTTTTATCACAGTTTACTAAGAACTTGTGTAAGTAATGGGCATCAAAGAGGCCTTGAATGGAGATATAATGACGGGCAAGTGCAGCAGGATATAAGTTGTGGTTTCTTTGTTGTGAATAATCACTTATTTTCTGTCCAGCTTTGGACTTATGAATGGTAATGGTCATTGAGTAAATTCTCAAGGAGTGTGATATTGTAAATTAATATACTGGAGAAAACAACAGGGAATGGACTTTTTGATCAAAAGACGGCTGTTAACTGAGTGTCACAGTGGACAAGCGTGTGAGATTGATTAGGTTCTATTCTAAGGCTTTAAATACTGTTAGGAGATTGAAAGGATCGTACTATAGTTTTACGATTAAAGTTGCCATTTTTTTCCCCGTGCTCTTAATTAAACAGAGATGTAGGATTTCACACTGTTAGTGTTTCAGTTAGCAAAAAAAAAGTGTTGTATTTTGGATGTTTCTTGTTAATAAACTTGTTTCTTGCACCTATACATACATGACGTCAATATGAATTGTCATTTATCACATCTGAAATAAAAAACCCAAAACTTTTGGTAACCTTCGTGGTAGAAGAATTAAACATTGTTCTAAGACAAGTGCATTGCAGTTGATTTAATTTTTTTCTTGTACTTTTCATCCTTGATTTCATAACATGACAGAATAATGAAATTAAACAATGGTGGCATTATTTTGATATCATTGATTCTTGTTTTTCTTGCATTATATGCAGCACTCTTAGCTACTTGTACTTTAGACAAGGTGGAAAGGGGGGGGGGGGGATAGGGGTAACATTCCTGTAGTTTTGGAACTAAATACAGGTTTACATAGTTGGAAAGTGAATCATGGCTGGTAGCAATGATGTAAGAACCTCATTCATCCCTTGTCCAACATCTGTAAGCTAAACTCTGTCATCAGAAAGCCACAGTCGTATTTCCTTTGCCTTGGTTCAGCGGTCCCTTTTGTGCACCAGGCGTTGTGGACGGTCATTAATCAAACGAAACAGTGGTTTTTTTTCTATTGATCATGTTTGTTGTTTGTTTTTTTACAAAATGGCTTTCTCCTTGTCTAGTCAATGCATGGTACAGACTTATAGCTACATATGGTCAGATTAATTTTCCTAGGGAGGTGTTTTCTCCTAGCTTAGGTAGGTGTTGGCCGTTTCTGGTCCAACTAGGTTCACAGAGCAGTAAATGCACCATACATTACAATAAATATAAACAGTCCCCCTTTTTAGTTGACGATTTATTAGGGAGAGGGAAGTGCATGGTTCCCACAACGTAATGGGATTAATTGATAAAAAGCCTACCTACTCTGATGGTACCAAGCACAAAGTGTATGATATGTTGCTCTGTGTTATTATTTTCTACACTTGCGGTAGTCTATACTGGTATATTCAGTTGTTTGGTTTTTTTTATCATTAAGGAATAGCCGTAAGGAAATATGGCTCCGCAATTTTGTGGTAATACAATACATGTACCAGTAGTCGAAACATGTATTAGATGTACATTTTTTTTTTTTTATAATGAAAGGTAATGATGTTCTGATAGATTGATATTAACATGGTATTTTTTTCTAACAACAAATCAATAACACCGGGCGTTGCAGTGTTAATTTCAAGGTTTATTCAATCAGCAAAAAATAACGAATATCTACAATATCTTTCTTATATGAGCCAATGTGATATTTGTACATTATATGAAAGTGTACAATATCTGTATTAAAATATTCCTCATCCTCTGTTTAGTATAGTACCAGTACATAAATGTCCAAAATGAATCAATACAATATTCCTCTCCCCCCTTTTTTCAGACCCTGCTAGACCTGGGGGTGTCCCCCAACCTGAAGGACAGTCGGTCCCTGACCCCACTGTACTACACTGTCTCCCACTGCACCAGTCCTAGCTGTATGGAGATGCTGCTACAGGAAAGGGCCTTCATCGGGTCCCAGGACGAACAGGGCTGGTTCGAAATTCATCACGTAAGGAGACTACTGCTATAATCAACTGTAGCAGTAATGTATTTAGATTAATAAATTAAAAAAAGATCAGAGTTTTAAGATGTACTGCATTGGTACGAAGAGCCAAGAGCAATATAATCTCATTTTTTTTCATATTTGATTTTATATTCTGGAAATGTTAGATGAAAAATCAAAATGTAAGCATTTTGATTAAATATACCTGGATTATGCTTTCAGGGTAGCGATCTTTGGAATTGAAACAAATTTGTTTTTTAAAGTTCTGCATTAGAGCTGTCAACTTTTTAAATATTTTTTATGTGTATATTCTTGGTATCAAATGTAGGGGAAAATCATTTTAATTAAAAAATATCTGCAGGAAAAGCAGATGACCATAAACAGATTAAAAGACATATTTTTTTTTTCACTTCTCTTAATGTGACACTATAGGACAAGATGTTCTGAGATGTATAGAAAAAATAAGCTGATTATTGAAGGACCCAAGTTCTTAAGGCTAGGTCATCCTTTGAGAGATGATTTCATAGTGTGTACTCTAACCCAGACCAGTGTTTATATACAGTGACATTCGAATTATTTCCTTTTTCTGTACAGGCTTGTCGACAAGGTTTGGTGCAGCATTTGGAACACCTCTTGTTTTACGGTGCAGACATGGATGTTCAGAATGCCAGCGGAAACACGGCATTGCATGTCTGCGCGTTACATAATCGAGTGAGTAACCGAAATTACAATGATAAACAATGCTTCCAATTAGGTTAACTTTCTACATGCAATTTTTCTTTTGGATTAAAAATATTTTTGGGGACATATTACTGTGAACATATCAGAAATAGCTGTAGGTGTTTTGAGAGGATAATGCAGCTTGAAAATAGGGGGAGGGGCAACAGTCACGGTTTGTCTGTGATGTTACAAATGACGTTACACCTGAAATTGACATTGTCAATTACAGTACGCACACGCATCGTAACAAATCAGCTGATAACCAGGGGCAATAACTGTGGAAAGTCATCTAATAAAAATGTTTTTTTGGCAAAGCTTACGTACACCACAAAATTTCAGAATTAAGTGCATATTTCTCCCTTAGTCGTGTTGTGTGAACAACCTCTTTCAGTCTCAGCTGAAAAAAAAAATGTTAAAAAAAAACCCTGATATAATTGTGTAGTTTTTCGTACTGTCTTTTTCGTGAATATAGTCTTGTAAGATTTCGGAAATGGAATATTGTGCTGAATATTGTATGGAATATACATCCTTTGTGCAGGAGTCATGCTTACGGGTTTTGCTTTTCCGAGGAGCAAACAAAGAAATACTCAACTACAGTAACCAGTCTCCGTACGAGTGTGCCATTCTGGCCGGAAACAACGCCATTGCGGAAATCCTGGAGGGCCACAAGGACGATGATATCGGTAAGGCTCAGATACGGTCAAATCTGTATCATCCGACAGCTGGATAATGCATTTCTTATTTGATGATTACAAAATGTCTACAAAGATTTTCATACTGTGGGTTTATCAATATTGAAATTCATTGAATTTGACATTTGGATTATTTGACTTTTATTAATACAAATCAACCAAGATTTTCATACTGTGGTTTCAACAGTCATATTCGAACACCTATTTTTGTGGAATTTGTTGTTGATTTGATATAAAAAATCAAATGTTCATGGAAGTTTGATCTATAGAAAATAGATTTATGGATAGGACCATTACATGTGAATTTTACAATATCCACGAAACATTGACACCCAAGAATATCAATGAAACCTGAGTATGCTTTTTTGTGTTGTATACACTTTTCAGATTGGTTGTGTTTCAGTATAAAGACTGCTTTTGTGGGCTTTTAAAAAAAATGAGTTTCATTTTGGCTAGGATCATACTTTGAGTTCTGTTTGGTCTTTTCATATTTTGGGGCTAAGGTATGATATGGAAACATTATAGTAACATGGAAGCTTGTTTGAATATTGAGGTTTGTCGGTGATCAGTAGGTCAATAAGTCAATATTTCTGCTCATGATATTTTGTAAACAGGCTTTTAAGGAAGATCTTTAATGTTTGTTAGTAAGAAAAAAGATCAAGAGAAGCAAAATATGACTGCTTGTCAAACATCATAAGCACCCATTTTATTGACAGTTTGATGTTTTTCTGTCACGATGTTGCCCTCTTGTTCAACACAAGGAAATTGCCATTTTGATAAATTTGTCAAAAATTTGAAATTATTATTGGGCTGACTGTGAATGAAATTCTTAATATGTCCCTACAAGGGACAAAAGATAAATATTTACCTACATTTAAGAGGCCATGAAATAAGGTTAACTGAGCAATGATGCTGTCAAAGAGTTGAAAGAATAAAACAGTTTTATGGTGACTGATGTTCCTGTGTTGTCAGTAGGGGTCAGGTGTTTTCAGTGTGAGACAAGCAGACAAATTGTGCCATCTCAGGTCACAGGGATCGAACAACATTTTTTTTTTGGGGGGGGGGGGGGGTGATCTTGGGCTAAGAGGTTAATGTATTTGATAGAAAATCTATCAAATTATCATTGGGCGTAAGACAAGTTTTGAAGTCAAGGTTGTGTTAGTTTTGTATTCGATTGTTGTTTTGTGCAAGTATAATTGATAACAATTTGGTGTAAAAAATATTTTATGAAATTATCAGAAACATTGTAAACACTTGATTTTGTAAATAGCAAATATATTAAAAGGTTTGAAATTGGAAAAGAAATTTTACATGTCTTTAAAAAGATGATGATTCTACTTCTTTTTGGTGTTTGTTATACTGATACAAGATTCAAGCATAAATTTCCTCTTTGGTTTCTCAGTGCAGTTCCGTGAGACACCGCGGTTCAGCACCAGACGCCGCGACTCTGTGGCGTCAGCTGCCATGTACGCCCTGTACCGCTCCCGCAGCGACCCGCGGATTAACCACATCCTGATCAGCCCCTCCTCCTCCACACAGAGCTTCTCACACCTACACAACAGCCAGACCACCACAGACTCATACTCAGGCTCGCGCGGCACGGACTCGCCATGCTCAATGAGTCTGTCCAGCTCCAGCTCAGGGCCAGGTGAGTTTCTGATAAGATGAAAATTACGTGTTATGTTTGGGTCTTGGGGATTTGCGATGTCAGATTTTAGTTTAGAATTTTTTTCCATTAATTTTGGGAAAAGTTTTGGTAGTTGGTTAAGGTTATGATGAGGTAGGGATTAATTTAGGTGGAGGGTTTGATAAGTTTAGACGTATTGATAAATGGTTTTCATTGGCTGTTGTGTATACATACAAATGATAAATATTGTGTAGTACATTTGTTGTTGAGTTATTGTACATCAGTCAGCAGATATTGCCTGCCAAGTGGCTTCAAACATCTTAACCTTGATGAATAAAATTGGTAACACAGTATGAGTTCATATTTCAATATATATGTACAGTATTCATACAGTCATTGATAATAATTATGTACTTGTTGTGTGTTCATTGTAATTTTTCAAGGCTTCTTTGGAAAAGGAGCAAGCGCATCTTTCCCTTTAAGGCGCCCCATGTCTGTGTGCCAGAGCCACTTCCCAGATCAAAATAGACCCTCTTTATCTCAGTTTGAGATCATGAAAAGGAGACTAACTCCTGCCAACTCGTTCCGTTCAGTGAGATCTCGAGATCAACTCGAGAAAGAGTTGCATAGGGACTTGCATCGCAGACTGTCGCTGCAGTTTGAGATCCGAAAAAGGAGTCAGTTTTACCAGAATCTTACAGTTCCCCATGCTAACAGGTTTCAAAATCAGAATTTGGAACAGGGTACTAACTCTCAGAGCACTATGCTTTCGCCTTCGATGGAGTCCATAAATAGTGTTCAGAGTCAAACCCCAAGTCTAAGTACATTTTCAACTCATTCCGGAAAGAACTACGGTAGTTGTCTATCTGTCGGTGAAAAAACATTACACAAGAGGGACGGTAGCAAAAGTCCAAATCTGCCCATACGGAACACCGTGTGTACCTCAGACTCCACAATATACAGGGTGATCTCAAAACCTAAAAAACACAGAATGTCCATCAAGAACCAGGCTCAAGTAGATGCAAATAAACAGCAGGAATGGTATGGGAATGCCAATATCTATACAGAGATCAGTAGTAAGTGTAAAGGACCCCCCTCCAATAACAGAAATCAAGTCGGTCGACAGAGGAGCGCACTGGCCGGGGATACGTACATTTCCTCGTACATTTCGGCTGACCACTGTCCCCCCGAGGCCACACTAGAGCTGGAAGTAGATCACATTTACGTGTGCACGGAGCGTTACCTCCCTCGAACCCCCGACGAACTGGCGCTGGAGAAAGGCGACATTGTGGAAGGTTTACCTCCCTTTGAGCATGATCTTATTTTGCAGTTTATTATTCTCTGTTATTTCTTCGTACTTATTTTCCCCAGCATTTATAGCTGCATCTTGAGCGTTATATTTTCCCCTCTTTTTTTGTAGCATTGCTCTGTTTCCATAACTGCCTCTTTTAGTTTCTGTTATATTACTTCTATTGAAGTATGACTTGTATATTTTGTACACAGTCACATTAATATTCATGACATGTTGATTAGTGGTATTTGTGTTAATGCACATGAATTAATATTCATGATATGTTAATTAGCGGTAGATTGTATAATAAATGTATATTTTTACAGCATGAAAGTTTATCAACACGGACACTGCATGGAAATTATCTTAATGCAATATGATTCACAAAAATAAAACTATGTTCATTATTTCTGATTATTTACAAATAATTAATCATATTATACTGGGTTTGCAATCAATGCATGAGAAAATGCAAAAATGGATCTGTTCTAGTTACTTTTGATGAATGGATTGCATACTGTATGGAGAATGACTCATAATTAATATTTAGTATATAGTAGAAAAGTTATGAATTGACTGTAGCTGTTTGCAAGCATATTTGCATGCGTATTTAAGGTAGAGTTGACATATTGTAACAGACATAGTGGATGAAATAATGACCAATGCATTTTGAATTAGACTTTTAAAAAAATCATTTTGGCCACAGTTTACTATTATGATTTTTGTGTTATAATTGAAATTTGAATTTTAATGTTTTTAATTTTTCTTTTTGTGAACTAGTCTTAGAGAAGTTTTCATCGTTATCCACATGTTTTATTAAACACTTTCATTACAATTATAGATAGATTTGATTTTATATTTTGTTCAAATTTCTTTATTGAAATTTTTATTCTCAATGTTAATTCAAAAAAAAAAATTCAATATAGACCTCAAAATTTATAAAAAGTACAAAGTTTGGCTTGATTGAAAAAAAATATTTACAAGGCAAAAGTATGAAATATTAAATGTATTTGAACTCGATCATTTCAGTGCTTGGGGTCGGAGAACAAGGATTCTGGGAAGGGAGAGTTAACAACAATGAAGGAATGTTCCCCAGTAACTTTGTCCAGGAAGTCAAACTAAGGAGGAAAGGTATGGACATCATCTCTCTCTCTCTGTCTCTCTTTCTCTGTCTGTGTGTGTGTGTGTGTCTCTCTCTCTCTCTCTCTCTCTCTCTCTCTCTCTCTCTCTCTCTCTCTCTCTCAATGTCTTGTAAGTGTTTTTCCTATGCTGTATTTTGTTCATTTACTCTTTATCTGTGTTTTCTTAAAAGAAAAGAATAAGGTTGAACATTTTTAAAAACTTTAAAAAAAGGTTTTGAGGTCATGTTATATGTGAAAGGTCAAAGGTCATATTTTGCAAGGTCATTAATCAGAATACCACATTAGTGCATTTATTTAAAGGTATAAGAAAACCCCTTTGTGAAAACTCTTCAAAGAGAAACATAATTCATAGACTGCATCAAATATGAATATGAAGACATATTACATAAATATTGTCTCCTTAATTTGGCTAATTTCCATCCATACAAGCGATAACTGTGAGGTTACTCTCCTCTCTGAACTAAATGTGACATTCAGACAGATGTAATGGGGCAGTTTGCACTTCTGGTTTGTTTGACCAGGAGCCGGTGATGTCAGGATAAAGAGAGACTGTCCTACGTAGGTCTGCATAAACTGAGGCCCCCGGGATATTGTTCTTTAGTGACAAAATTGATAATCTCTTGTCCGGCCAATATTCACTTTGCTTTGTTGTCATTAGTTTTGACAATATCATCCTTTTGCTATATATTTAATTTTATTGATAAGAAATACCTTTTGAAAATCTTTTTATATTTATCATTTGTACATGTATAATTTATGGACATTTTCTTAAATTGATTTGGAAATGATTTACACTAGCACCAGGTGGGAAAAACAATAAGTGATTTCATTATTGGTACCCCAGGGCCCTTTGTACCTATCTCCTTAATGAAAGCGATATGAGTGGTTCTGTACATTTGATATCAATTTTTGATCAAATTGACCAAGCTTGACCATCCTTTATGAGCTGTTAGACTGAAGAGCACAAATTACCAGTACACATAGTGTATAATGGATGCATTTACATGAGGAAGAATCTTTTCAATTGTATGTTAGGAAGAATGTAGTTTAATCATTCCATTGCCAAAGTGACCAGAGACTGGATATTTTGTGTGGTTTTTTGAAATGGAGATTTTACATTTTGGCTGTCTTTTTGTGACTCGGGAAGAAAAATTGAAGAAGAAATTCAGTGGTTAAACTCAACACTGAAATGTCGGACAGTTATAATTCTAATACTTGTTGAAAAAAAATATTAATAACAGTGAAATATGGCAGACGAAGAAGGTTTAGGAACAATAATGTTGAAAAATCGATTGGCGTACAAAATGACAGTAGCCGCTCTTCTTTCAGCTGGTTCTCTGGGAGACTTGGTTTCGGCCTCACGACATGACATGATGCTGAACAGGAACACACTGGCTGCAATAGTACCCAACTTCAGGTCAGTACCCAAGATTAAGTACTATATTTCTTACATTATGGTAGTTGAAACGGATAATATTTATTATTCAGAATTGACCAAACCTTTATGCATATTCTTGTTTAGTTGTTTTAATCTATTGAATAATATTTCAATATTTTATGAGGTTATTGAAATGGAGAATTGTTTGAACAATGATGGATGCCAGACTTATTCTAGACAAGTTCTTTTGTAGAGTTATGGTGTGCTAGTAAGGTGATCAAATTGAGTACAATGAACTAATGTCATATTTTTTGCACAAGAATACAAGCAAGTTAGCATGAAAAAGATGGAATTTGACTTTTTGAATGGGTACAATTAAAATGTAAGACAGAAAACTCCCTAATCTGTCCCAAGATGATGGAATGTGCTTTTCAGGGGGATAACTCTTGCAACCCTATTTTTTTCACATAGTGTTAATTGGGGTTCCAAATATACTAGTTGATTTTTAGCATAAAATAAATATAGAGATGAAACCATTTCTTTGAATTATATTGTATGAGATTTTTTTAATTTATTTATTTTTCTATACATTGGTATATTTTCCTTTTTTTTTAAGGGGGGGGGGTATTTTTGTTTTGAGAAATATTGGGTGCAGTTGAGTTCTTGACTTTTACTAACCCATTCCGGGACAAATCTTGAAAGTTGATACACATTTGTTTTCATCAGTCTCCCACAATTTATCAAATCCCACGTAAGACTTAAGACACAAGAATTTGAAGGATTTAAATAGATGGGTGTCAACAGTTATGGAGTGAAAACTGGTTGCGGACATCAAAAGGTGTAGCCGTTTGTGACGGGGTTTTATTGTTTCACAATCCCATTGTAGTTGCCCAGGTAAATGCATCATTGACGGGTGTGAATCTGTGTCCTTATCGGAAAACCATTACAAGGATGGTGAAGAGGGGGGCGTGGTGTGGTGTTCAGAAAAATTGCTTTGATTCCAATTTTACTACTCCTTTTAATGGCCTCAGGTCTGAAATCTTCCATCTGTTAACATTTTGTTACATGTTTGGGTATGAGAAAGAAGGATATACTTTTCAGAAGGTTTTGTACCATAAATGTTTATTCTTTTCGTTTCTTGTGTGTACTTGAGAGAAAACTTAAAAATATATGGTTGAAAGTTGGTGAACTTGCCTACTTTTTAGTTGAGAGAGAGAAAAAAGGAAATTTGTTGTTGAAAATAGATTTGAAAGCCCAACAGTTTTGATCTGCTTCAATATTTGGGTAGGCAGTTTAAGCTTTCTAAGGTTTGATTGTGATCAGTTGTTCAGAAGATTAATTGAATCTTGGCCAGCCTTTTCATGTTAAACACAGATCTATTCTTGTGATATGTATAAAAGAATTAAACGGTTACCTACGTATATATAAGATAGGGCCAGGTCAAAAGTTGAAGTCATAACTACAGGTCAATTCATTAAGTCACCAGCACTGTTGCAGGTATTGGGTACTTACAAGTACTAAAATGACTGAAGATTTTGGAGATACACTAAGGTCAATAGTTCAGGAGTCAAAGTGACACATGATCTTGTCTATGACCCAGCTACCTTCCGCTATACCCACCCATTCATGTCCCTTTATCTATCTACTGGTCCATCTTCCTATCAACCACATATCTCTCATTCTTTCTCTCTCTCTCTCACACAATACATAAACATTTATTAAATTTCAAAATCTCCTCTCTTTTCTTCTCTCTCTTCTCTCTCTCTCTCTCTCTCTCTCTCTCTCTCTCTCTCTCTCTCTCTCTCTCTCTCTCTCTCTCTCTCTTAACTCATTACCGATATACCTGGTGTTTAAGTTTAGTTTAATTCAAATGGTTCTTTATCTGTATTTAAGTCCTTATTAATAAATATGTTGGACTAATATCTCATAATGGGCTAAGGCTCTGTATTATTAGATTGGTATACCACACATATGGCCATAAAAAGGTGTTAATTGAATGAACCTCTAAATATTTTAAATACTACTTCAAAAACTGCTAAATATTGATGTGTAGTTGTTACAGTAAAATTCAGCTCAAAGTGGATTAAGAGCTTAATACTATTACATTATTAAAGTAAAATCCTATGCAGTTTTAAAACTGCAAAAGTAGAATGATATTTGTTGAGAGTGAAAGAAGGAGAGAGATGCATGTAATTACTTAATTTCAATATACAAAGCTTTTTAGTGATGGTCATTTGAAAGTTCTGTATGCCAAATTTAAATAAAAACAAAAGAAAAACCCAAACATACTTGCAAAGCAAGCTTTTATGAATGTAATTTCTTCTGTTTGAGGTTTGGAGAGAGAGATAAGTATAGAAGAATGTTGTAAATGTGGACCTTAAGAGTAAACCTGTTAACTAAAATGTAAGCGGTTGTCAGGCAATGCTTGACAGTATCACGGAGATGACATTTTTCTCATGGCCCCGTGATTGTTCGTTTGCCCATATATTGACTCCGTTTCCGTGCACAACTCTATACACTCTCTACTTAGATAGACATTGACGATTTCTTTTTTTTTCTCTTGGTTCGCAAAGGCTAATTCACGTGTATGTCTTGCGCAAACTTCTATCACCCGAAGATTTATGGCTCCTTAAGGGGCTTGTGCGTACTTATTTGCCACCCTGAGTTAAGTGAAAACGGAGGACATTCTTGGGTGAAGAAAATGTTTGTTTTACACAAACCCTCTGTTTGGCACAAAAAGTTTCCAAATAGATGTTTTATTAGGGATGGAGAGGGTTTTATTGCTCGTCGAGTTTTCGTCTATAGGTATTGAAAGTACGAACGCTGACCTGTTGACTGAAATATTTTTTTGGTAGAGTCATAAATTACATGAAACTTACATGTAATTATTTTCTGAACTTCCCTGTAGAATGTTATTATTAAACATTTATCTACCATCATTGAAAGAAAGATCTTCGACCCAGATAACTGAAGTTTTTGTAGTTGTGTACTTGTAAATTAAGATAACTTTTCTTTCAAAATTCTTCCATTTAAGAGGTTAATATTCAGTAGCGGAAGTTGATGCTTAGAAGATATCATATCTCATCAATAAATTAATGCTAATGAGAAGCATGATTTTTGTTAATTACCTCTCTACTGCATTCTGACTGGGTGGTGCAGGTAATTAATTAAACAAAATCTTCAAAATGTAAGCCTCTCACCCTGATAATATAGGTTGGACCTATAGCCCTGTATGACCAATGAAAGAATAAAAAAAAATGGGTTTTTATGCCAGTCGTTGATTTAAATAATGTCTTTAAAAGTTGAAAGTGACATCTCTTTTAACCTATCTAGGTAAATCTTAATGGTAATGTTAATCAGAAAAGTTAAGATATTAACATCAAAAAGTCAGAGATTTTTAAGAGATGCTGAAGAAGTATATATTTACATTTAGTCTTTTCTTTTGACAATTTGTTTAGAGATTGTTATATTTTTCTTTATTTTATAAGAATATTACACTCAAATAAACAATAGGTAAATGTATATTCAAAAATTGAGGAGTAAATTTTCTTTAAAAAATTGAGCTCTAAATGTTGTAAAAGATATTCTTTTCTTTCAGAAGTATAGAAAAGATGGCCGTAATTAATGCTTGCACTAATAAAAGAGGGAATTGAAACATTCAGGGTTCTACAGATTTGTTTAGGGTGACTGACACCTTTGCTTGAGGTAGAATATACCGATACTTATCAAACAGTAAACACTGCTTGTATCAGAACAACCCTTAACACCAGATACCATTCGTTTATCCCTGCATGTCTACCTCAAAGACAGGCCTAGAACAACTTAATCTCCCGCAAAATATATTGAGAAATTCCTGACAGTTGATGGGGATCTTGTCCTTAAAGAATTTTTCCCAACGAGTTCATGGAATCTTGCCAGACAGAAATGGTTGGCCAATCCCCTCAATTGTCCCCCCTTACCCTTTATAAGATTTTTAGAGATGGTCATTAAATTTATATGAAATTCTTTAGGTGAGGTGATATTGCTTTTTTTGGTACTCTTGGTAAGACCATGAAGAACTCTTTGTGACCCACTCTTGAAAGAGAATAGGGAGATGAGGAAAATGATAAAGGCCGGCTTCAAGAATCGTCGTCATATACAAGCTGTAAGGGTCCGAAAATAGGGGTTTATGCTGCCAAGAGATTGACATGATATGTAAATAAGCGCAAAATTATTTTCTTTAAATAGTCATTATTGTGTTGTTTACTCTTGTTCAATAGGGGCGAGTTTTTGAAGGAAGGTGAAAGGCTTTAATTGCGTTTCCAATTTATATTTGCCCCATTGATGACTTTTTATCACAGTTTGGGAGTAAAGGAAAATTGTTATTTGAGCAATTAAATGGAGATCGATCACAGAAATTTTTTGATTAAGTTTTCGTAATAATAAAGTCCTCACGGTGGAAAAATTAATCAACACAATTTCGGGTGATTAGACAGGATGTAAGCACAAAGTTCCGGCGTTTGCTTGTAAATGTTATATACGTGATTATGTGTATACTTTCAAACCATAAAAGTTGATTGGCAGAGGGCAAGTCTAAACCAATGCAAAGGAATATTTGACTAAGAAATTTGTGGAGTTAACAGTACATTTATACCTATACTATACCTATATGCGGTGTGTTTAAAAGAAGTGAAAGGAGCTGTGTGTATGAAACCAATACTTAACTAAGGCAGATTGTGTCTGTGTGTGTTATCAATACCTGATTGTTTGTTTAGCCTGAGCCCTTCGATTATACGGGCCTATTATTTTATTGATTTGCTTTCAAGTACTAGCTGACTCAAAAAAAAAAAATCTTTCAAGAATTGAACTGCAATTTGTGAATTAGAGAGCCGGAGAAACTGAGTCACCTGTCGTTTGTGATTGGAGTCGAGAGAAATCGGAGTTAGAGTCGGAACAAATTAGCTCCGTAGCAGTCTCGCGCTTGCTTTCCTTGCAGTGCAACGCGTGTTTCTTTGTATCAATCGGAGTCAATCTGTGGTCATGTACCCTGACATAAAATAAAGGGATTTACTCAAGGGTTAAGCCTATTGAAGGATTTCTTAATTATTTTTTTTTCCAACTACATCGAACAGGGATTTAAATATTTTCCAATCTACATATTGGGTAAAATATTGATAAAAGGAATTGGACCATAGCCACATACCAAGTTACTGTTTCAAAAAAAAAAATCTAACCTGGAGTGTCATCTTCGGAATGGGAAACATGTGAGGCCAAAGGAAGGGAGACGTGTCCTAACTCGGACAGTTTACTGGCATGTGTATATCTATTATGGATTGAAAAAACAACAGAAAAAAGATTATCCTACTGATGTTCGGAATGTATTGTGATATTGGACACAGAAAGCCACATAATCTCATTCGAGGGAAGAAAACATGAGAGATCTATAATCGCTGTCTTGGAGGATATATCACTGATCAAGATTAAGTGCAGATTATCTCTGATATGATGAAACTTGCCTTTAAATGTATTGGTATATTGAAAGGGATTTTCCATATTTAGAGGAATGGTATTTTTGGCTTGTTGCTACTTAGAGGGTAACATGAGAGGCAGGTAATGCTTTAATTTATATTTGTTCAACAACTGGAGGAGAAGGCCAAACTTTGTGACCTATAAATTATTAATGAGCTGGAATTAATTTTTGCCTTCCCATATAGGATTTAATATAATAGAGACATCCAAGGCCAAAGGAATTTGACAGATTGCACCCTTTCAAATTTGAGAGAACAAATCCATAGTTCCATAAATAATGGATGATTACTACAAGAGTTTCCACAACCCAAAAAATTAAAGGAATGAAATGAAGAACAAGGTCTAACTTGGATTGTGTACGATTGAACGTTTTTGGCAATCTCATATTGGAATGGTATTGTGTTAGTATTGGAAGAATCACTCAATGCCATGTATGTAAGGGGATGATCAGCATGCAAGGCTCGTAGAATTCTATACTGCAGGTGTTGACAATGGATCTTATGATATTGTCCCAGGTTGTAACTGACTAACTAGTGTGCATTGATTTTTTTCTCTATAAGCATTCTGCATGCATTTCAAGTCAGTGTAAAACCTTAATGGATTATATATATCTATGCAGGTGAATTAATTGATTGTGTTTTCTGTATCTCTTAAAGAAGGTAGGCAGCCTTAGATACTGTGTTGTTTGTACCTTTTCTATACGCTGTTTCAAAGAGGAAATTCTGGTTGAAAATTAATTGATTAATTAGAATACCTGTGGAGAAGCTGACAACTTTCACTTTCATCTTTTTGTTTTTGACACCTTAGAAAAATTAAACAGTAAGGTGCCTAATGGTAAATTGACTTATTTTAGTTATTGTTTGATTGGATTGCATAACCAGGGACATAATCACCTGAACACTGTTGACTGTGGATTATTTAATTAGTTTTAATTAATTAGTGAAGTGGAGTCCAGTTATAAATTGAATTCCTTGTCCTCACACCTACCCCATTGCCTTCAGGTGTTCTAGCTGCCCATACAATGCGTACAGTGACTGAGGGTATAAATGGACTTGATAATAGGACAATACCTGTGTAAGCTGTTGATAATTCTTCCTTTGGATATTTTTATGTAATCCTCTCAAGCTAAATCAAAAGAGCTCTGCTGTTTGTATGTATTGTATGTGTGGCTGTGTTTGTGGGGGTTGAGAAGGAGCTATAAGCCCACCCATCCGTGAAGTATTTGAATTCAAGCCTTAGTCAACACAATGACTCAAAAGCCCATGCCTAATGGCACTATTTCCACAGAGGTGAATAACAACATCAAGGGACAGCATAAGAAGCACCCGTCCAGTTCGTTCCTCAGTAAATTCATAGCCCTCCCCCAAGGACTGAGGGTCAAATCTAAGGGAGGGGAGTCCAGCGAGGGGAACCAGAGCCCCAGGAGACCGGTGCCAGTGAAAGCGTTACCGTCCGGTGGGTTTATAAATCAGCCCCAGGACTTTATAGAGGATTTAACTGAAGCAAATAATAATGTGTTTATTCATCTGGAACAACGTGAAAATAATTCCAGCAAACCTAACAGCCCATTAACACAGCATAGTAGGAACCCGAGTGTGTCGTCATTCGCCAGTTCGCAGGACGGTGGGAGCATCAACTCGGACGATTCTCTCACCCCCAGACGGTCGGGCAGGTACAGGAAGCGGTCCTCATCCACTCCGCCAGACATCGGCAGACAAAGGAGCTCACCTGTCGACAGGAGAATCGGACGGCTTGCCAATCAATACTACCAGGCCGTGTACAGTAATAACAACAACAGTAGTAAAAATGTAAACACCACCAGCCCTGCAGACCGCACCACTAACTTGTCCTCCCGACATTCTAACAGTAGCGATACAGGTATTTCCTTGGACAGTGACAGTAGTGATGATTCCTTTGATTTTGGGGACATAGAGGATGTAGACTTCAACAGCAGCTACTTCTCCCCTCCCCGTGAAAGCAGCACTCCGCTGGATTACTACTCCCATCCATCAGCACCTGTCACACAGTCAGGCAACTTTTCGCCTGCAGGGGTCAAAACTATGATGCATCCACATTACCTGACATTACCTAGGAACACTAAGTTTCAATCAGACAGTGTCGGTCTAGTCAAGGTGGACAATTCTCTCAGGCCTATGGCCTATTCTAACGGAACCGTCCCCCACGGAAAGCTCATGACCGCGGGAGGGTCCCTTAAGCTGAAGTCCCCTGGGTTGGTGGTTTATAGGCCACCCCCTGGTCCCAGCGGGGATTTCATTATGATGGGTGAACATTCTTTGCACAACGGAGGACCTGGCAGTGTGCCATTTAAATCTCAAGGTGTAACTGATATTCGCGACCTACCCAGCAATCGAGTGGGACACCAAGAGGCGTCTAACCTATACAGTTCACGGGCTCTCTCCTCCAGTATGCCCACCCTACTGGGGAACGCCACCCCCAAGGAACAGAAGAAGTTCCTGAAGGAAGTGAAGAAATTGGAGAAGGAGGAGAGGAAGCGAAGGGAGAAAGAAGAGAAAAGGAGAATCAAAGAGGAGAAGAAGAGAGAAAAGACATTGAGGAAGCAGAAGAAATATATACACAGGACTCTACCCAGGAACTGGGTGTCTGGGTATGTGGAGAGACCCATAGAGAATGTGTACCACAGGAGGTCCCAGTTACAGTTCTCGGCAGTGCCTATTGACTTTGAGGACGGACCCCCCACCCACAGGTCTAACCCCCCTCCCAACTCTCCCCCTCCCCCTATTCCCCAGACCCCCCAAACTCTACAGCAAGGACCTAGCCTCAAAGCTCAGGCCTTTTACAACAGTGCTCCGGATCTTCTGCGACTGGAAAAAGTGTACGGAGGCTCCATTCACGGACAACCAAAGGAAATTTACAGGGAGGCCAACGGCATTACAAACGGAGGATTTAGTTTACACAGGAATATTCCTAACACTCACTACTACAGGTAAGGCAAACGTGTGTATGAATTTACAAAACTTGAAAGAATGTTCTGGCATGTGTGACAGTTTTATGCTAATGAATTCTGTGTCTTCTGAATTTTGGCCGCCAAATGATTTTTATCATGCAGCTTGTAATATTAATTCTGTTTAAAGAGGAATACAAGAAAATGGTGTTCACTTCTAATGCTGGCATCTAAAATCACACTGAGGCATGACAGATTTCAAATTAAGAGTCATAAATCAAGCTTATAACTTTAATAACATTTTAAAATGATATTTTTCCCTGCATGATGGGATTCTTGAACTCAGCTCTGGGGGGATTTATTATCGCTTATTCTTGCTGGTTTTCCTGGGCGTTTATTTGTGGGACAAAGTTATTTTCTCTGGTAGAAATATAAAAGGAAGGTGTGTGTTTATAATCTAAGTGTTTGCATAGAGTGGTCCCTTGTTCCTGCAAGTCATCTACTCTGGTCTTGTTGGCTCGGAACTGGGCAAGAGAGATTGAAGGAAAAAGAGGGGTCAGGGTACTTGTACCTACACACACTAAAGGGTACATGTTTTAAAGAAGGGGGCCTTATCAGAAAATAAACAAAATCCAGATTAAAAGCTTCAGTGTTTGATGAAATGAGTAAACATATAGTTCATTTTACAACTACATTGGTCAACTTTCTTTTGTCAGGTGGAGGTGAAAAAATCTCTCTCTCTCTCTCTCTCTCTCTCTCTCTCTCTCTCTCTCTCTCTCTCTCTCTGTAATCTGTTGGTACAGCATGACCATTATAACTTTTAAAGTAAAAATCATTAGTAGTTTGGAGGGGGGGGGGGGGTGGTATGCAGTCATTATAAAGTGGTTTTATTGGACATTAAATTCAGTCATTATTTGTTTTGTTTTAAATAATAGAAGGTTGTTAGGTGTGAATCTTCAATAATCAATAACTTCATAAAGGATTGCAAACATTATTTAGTCACCGTGAAGTTATTTTCCAATTCGTCTGAATCATATTAATTCAGTGTTTTGAAATCCTAAGAATAGACATGATTCCGGCTATAGATCCCATTCTCCTAATGATTGACAAATGATTCATGCAGATCGCTACCCTGCGATATCCCACCCTTTGACACATATTGAAACTGTGACCAGGATATTTAAATAGTTACGTAAAGATTGATTATTCACATTTCAAGGGGAGCATGTTTTGGCTAGGGGTACATGTATACCAGATCACGTAATGATGTGCATGTATAAGAAAACACGTAAACAACAAGATATTTACAAGATTATGTATGTACTATGTACAAATCTGGCCCGGTGACCACAAACTCCCACAGTCACAAATATAAAAAAAACTGGAAGGGCTAAACATGTAATCTTGTTCAATAATCTGACCCTCAGGGACCAGAGGCAATATATACCAGTCATGACTGTGGTGAACTATGTATGTGTTTTTGTATATAATTATGTGTGTATACTGTAGACTCAGTGCTTGTTTGTGGGACTTGGTGAATCAATGTTTTTAGGAACTCATGTCAAAACAAAATTCTGGGGAATGACACCTAGCTTGTTCAACTCTCAAAACAGTTTCAATATTCCCACCACAAAACGGGCAATTTACATATATTCAGTTGTGGCTTTGGATGTCAAAATTTTTTATGTTATTGTTTATGGGTGTTTTATTCTGGGAAATTTTTAATGTGTATTCTTAAATATAAAGATGTGAAATTATTTGTTGTAAGAATTGAATCCAGTTATAATAAGACATTTTGTGATGAATTTTGGGTTGGTTGGGGGTTAAATTTGGACTATACCTGAATGTAAAAATATGTTTTATCTCTTAGGGTATGTAGGGGGTTAAGTGTGTACTGGTACGTGTCTTGTTGTAAGGTATGTGAAGTGTCTTTAGAACATTTCATCACTATCTGAGTATTGCCTATAATGTCACTCCCCAAATTGACGGGTTCGACATTTTTTCTGTCCCTCAATGAATGATGAAAAATGTCGTGCTGTGATTTTCTGAAATCCCTCTCAATAAGATAAACATATGAAACCAGCTGAGTTTCGAATCTTATTATGGGGCGATATACGACTACAACCTATAGACACCGATAACACGGTCGTGATTAAATGTACATGTATTTACTCATATCTGAAGGTGTGGTTTAATACTTCATAAAGGTCAGAATATTTCATAAAAATCAGATCAGATAGTTTGATAGCTTGGAAATTCAGGAATATATGAGAGAAGAATTTGATGTGTACAGACCATATTTGTATAGCTTGTTGATTGAATGAAATTCCTGTCAGCTTAAACAGGCATAAAAAAAATCTTTCTTTTTTTCTTTTTTTTTTTCATTAGCACAGCGAATGTCATCTTAAATAGGAAAATGATTTCAGAGTTCTATCTATGGATTTTTTTCTGATCATCAAATTTCGATCCTGATGATGTAATACATTTTCCAAGTATTGAATGATTGTTGAATACTTGGAATTTAAATTTTAGTGGAAAACATTAAAACAACATGTAAATCTCTTTTTTACATTGATTTTTGATTTCCATTAAGTTTTGGAATTTGAACTGTCAAAAAATTGTTTGTTGAAGGAAGCTAGCCTAAGGTTAAATTACAATGCAAAGAGTCATTTTGACATGGTCATCATAAATTATATACCTTTCACACCAGTGGTATGTACTTATATTACTTATATAGCCAAGCTTAATCCCAATCAGTGAAGAGTCTACCTTTCGACCTTGTCAGTCAATGTTTGACTGATTGCCAGTTGATGTATTGGGTAGTCACATGTAGTAAAAAATAAGTTCATATCAACACTGAAGACTGTGCTGTTACTGGAGAGAGAGAGAGAGAGAGAGAGAGAGAGAGAGAGAGAGAGAGCATGCCTTTGCAAAAAAACTTAATGATACAACCAAGTCTTGTAAATATACAGAGGCATATTATTTTTGTTCTGTGTCCAAAGGGAAAGAGATAGGAGAAAGGGACGAAGCTTTTTTTTTTTTTTTTGCTAGCTGACATGTTCCTTTATTAGACAAAGTTCTCAACATCAGACAATCACTTCATAGCTTTGTTACTACATCAGTATTTATGATATTAAATTCATATTTGATTCTGTTTCCCCAATTTTTAATTAATTATCTTTAATGATGAATAAAATCATTGACTTAAGGAGATTGCAACCATAGATAGATAGCAATTTTTGATAAAATTCACTAGGTCTTCGTTTAGTGTAATTAATATGTAAGGCTAGAGCTGATATTACGAAGTCCAAGCCAGCCTCTGTTTGAAGAAGATTAGATTAATCGGATGAGCGTTTGATTGTATCAAAATTTAAACTACCTGTTGGAGATTAAAACTGAATGTGGACAGAAGGTTCTAAGTTTATGATTAGGCTAGCGATCACATGATTTGGGGCTATCTCATACGAACATCATATCATACAGAAATGTATAATAATCATACCTGTACATGTGAAACAAAACTACATTACACCTGGAGGGCACATTTTTCTTCATTATATCTATGTGTTTCCTGTTGAAATATATAGCGTTTATATTGATTTTGATTGCGACGATGGGGTCGAGTGAGGATTCGAAAAATATATATTTTGTGTTAAATATGTGATAATGTGGGATTATTGATGGTCGTCATTTTCACCCCCCGTAAGGAAAATATAAGTATGAGGAGTACGGAAATACAGGATGTTTTGCCCCTGAAGTTAAACTCAGACTCGGATGGATGTGAATGCAGTGACTTTTCAGATGTGTACATTATGTAGCAAAGTAGAATATTCATTCATTCAATGGAAAATTAACTTTGTATTTTAGAACAGAGAAGCTGGGGAAAACCTTTTTTTTTATTTTTCGGCTTTGTTTTTTTATTGTGTCTGTCCAAAGAGGTTTTGGTTTTGATAATTCACGTCCTCCTGTGTATCATATTATCTGTGAGGAAGTGATCGTATTGAAAAAAAAATAACCCAAGAGGGAAAAGAATACTCGTAAAACAAAAACCAGGAGTGATAAAACTATGTTTAAGTCCAGATTCAAGAAAAAGAAATTAAAGAGTCTCCAGAAATCAGACTGTGTTAGGTAAGATCTGATTGAAGTCGCACATTGTATGAATGCTTTGTCTGGTTTAATGTTTATTCCGGTGGTATGACTTTACAATATGCTGCATATTAAACATGTAGTGTTCGTGCTGATCAACGGCCATTGTAGATTGTCACCTCTAGATGTACTGGGGATAAGAAATGAATGACAGGCCACCTTGCTAGCACACCAACCTGTTTTTGATTGAACAGCCTTAGGAATATAGATAATGCCAAGAGAGGCTATTACGATAATTTGACAGTGTTAAAAATGCATGTTCATTGATCATTTTATATCTAGTGTTTATTTATTTATTTTTTTCAGTGAATATGCACCAAGATCGGTTGTGCTGCAGAAAGGCCCAGAGGGATATGGATTTGTTCTACGTGGAGCAAAATGTACGTATTTTTTTAAAAATATTTTAAAAATGAGAGGAAAATGAAACACTCATTACAAATATCTCATGACAGAATACATATACATATTACAGAGAAAATTATCACAATGTTCCAAGATTTTGTCTTCCATATTATTTTTGTCAACCTTGCCTATGAGGAATTTGCAAAGTGGAGTCACTTGGTGCAATTCCCCTTGGTTCGTGTCGCAAGGTCACATGATTTTTTTTTTTCAGTAAAAAAAATTCTATGTGGGATTGTGAACTTAACAAAAAAAATGTAAAATTTCTTTAAGTCCCCTTATCCCTGCCTTAAAAGCCTAGCTATCAGTCGAGCATTAAAGTGAATTTCTGATGCCGTTTTGTGGTAATGGAATACACACAGAAATGAATGAGATTGACGACATGGTTGAAAAACCACAGGGATTTTTTTCACCTTCCTGACTTTTCTGAATTCACTTTTTATACACATGATGAAGTTCTTTCATTAGAAAATAGTCATTTACATTCTAGCGGATAGACATTTCCCCATTTGTGATATCTTGATTACAGTCATAAATTTTTAAAGTATAGAAATGCTTCCTTGTAAACTACTATAAATTATTGTCTTGTGTGGGGGAAAAAGAGGGAGGTATTGTACGTGTCTGAAATTAAGTCGTAGGTATATATGTAGATTAGGATTTGCTTATTTTGCATTTACTCGTACATGCAGATATGATTTGAAATTGAAATCCTGTGAAAGGGGAACTATTTCTGATTTTATTAACTGTGTATTCAGAAAAAGCATAACTGCACTAAGATTTTGCCAGAGGATAAACCAGATTTTGGTTATATGAACCTTTTATTTTTTCGATATGTTTTCGTAACGGTGTCAAATTGTCTTTTTTTCATTCATTTTCTGAAATTCCCAGGAAAAAAAACACTGATATTGTGTAAATGTAGAGCCCGCCAAATTTTTGTTTGCTTTGAATTGTTGCGGCATCTTTTGTCTGTCTGGCTATATTGCAGTCCCAATTTTTGTGTCACCCAAACTCATTACATCTTGACAAAGCAATGTACAAGACGACACTTTAGTTAACATGTTTGTTTGTGTTTGGTATTCGGTTTCAGAACACTATATGATTAGGTGGTTTCATGGCTACAAGTTCAGAATGAGATGGAGAAATGTGCAGTTGACATGGAGATGTATCGTCTAAGATATCCACATACCTAGACAATTTGTTTTTTCAATTTCACATTAAAAATTTGTTACTTTATACTTGACAGTGCCATTAAATCTGAAAGGTTTAATTATTTTGTTATAGATACATGTACCATTATGTAAAAGCAAACACATATTTATATATACACCCTTTTGCCAAAATTCAATTTTAAACTCAAGATTGTTTTTCTAATTTGTAAATGGAAGTCAGGTTGATGGTATTACAGCTCAAAACAAACCAGCTACCCAACACTACATAAATGTTTCCACATTTTCCGAGATATCGGCTCCGACATTGGCATCTGACATTAGGAAGTTTTGCCTCACAAAAAGAATGCTTTTAACATCTCCGTGTAGCCTTACTAAAACCGTGATTGCTATCAATTCCCATGTTTAGTGGGATGTTTGCCCGATGGGGATGAGCCTAAACTCTTTTTGATTTCACGCCTGTTTGGGTTTGATCAACGTGCATATGGTACTGACTGGTGTTATTCTGTAAATATTTTCCCCCCTGTGCCTGTTTTGGGCTCCTTCTTTTCTTGTGGCCGCAAATGTCAACTTGGTGACATTTCTCACAGCCCCCTCGCTAAGTCTGTAACCAAGCATGCAGACCATCTGGCTATGTTAATTAATGCCCTTCCTTGTACAGGTCAAACTGGTTTTTTTCTGCCTTTCCTTTTTTGTGGGTTGCAGATTCTGGAAATAGAAGCTGAAAGTTGTGTAAATTATCTTTTATAACTTGATGCACTTTTATCAATACCTGTTTATACAAAATATGAGTACACACTCACACTCTCACTCTCTCTCTCTCTCTCTCTCTCAGCCTTTTCTTTGACTTTTAACAAACCTAATATTGTAGTTTGAAGACATGACTTAATATATGAACCAGAATATTTAGACAGAAGAATTGAGAGTGTGGGTCAATGCATTGAGCCAACTGAGTTATGTTTTTTATTCGATATTGAGTAAATAATCATTCTCATCCCAGCTGTTACATTAGAATAAGATGAATGTTGGTGAAACAGATTGGTCTTTAGTTAGAAGGGTGATTCTTTAACTTAGATCTTAAGTCACCATCTAAGAGCCAATATGCTCTAGTAATGGCTCTCTTTTCAGAGTTAGCCAGAAAGTGTAGGGATTGTTTTGCATTCTTGATATTTAGGAGAGGTAAGTTCACAGCCTTTAAATAAGAACATTGGAGGAATTCTTTAGTTGTCTAGAGGAAACTTTCCAGTATTTTTATAAAATCAATTTCTGCAGCTTTTATGGGTTTTAAAATGTGTGAAAAGCTTTCTCCTTTTTGTTAAGAGGTGGGAAGAATTTCCGTTGGTTGGCTTTATTTGGAGTTCTGATTTTTACTTAAGTTTTCTCTTGTTGTAGAACACTGCGTATTTTTTGCTGGAATTAGTTGGTTATAATAGCCTTGAAAGTATTCTTAAAGTCATTTTTGGCTCTTGTGGCCTTCCAGAGCAGTAAATGTACCAATATTGAACTAAAGGCAGCTAGCTGTTGTGCACTCAGCCACACAGTGCAAAGCTGGGCATAAATATAGGTCCAGACAAAATTAAATTTAACTCATAATGGGCTTTCAGTAGCTGTCATTTTCTGCCCATTAAATTCCATATGATTATGTAATCAATGTCTGCATGTATTCCGTACAAAGAGGTTTAAATTCCTCTCTGTCTATTGGACCTGTAAACTTAATGCCATTCTAAATTATTAAGGGGGGATAATTTTCCGTCAGAATAACTCTGTAAGAGGCTTATAGATCTTTCTTTTCTATAAGCATCTTTTGAGGAGGATGACTCTTTAAGCGGCTTGAAAGAAATTAATTCTGGGGTCCTTGTCCGTAGCAAACTCAGCAGTCATAATATTTGTCCCTTTCTTTATGCATGAAACTGTCCCTGTCCTTTATGAATTGGCCAAGACCCAGTAAGCCTCATTGAAGCTCTCCTTTGCGGGTCATGATGGGGCTTTGATCTTTGGACCCACTGGCTGTGGTACAGGTAGATTATTATAGAGATATATGGTTAACCAACAACATAGGTAACCACCTCTTTATTGCAGTGTCAACATAAATTTGCATGTCCATAAATTATTTTCTCTCTCTCTCTCTCTCTCTCTCTCTCTCTCTCTCTCTCTCTCTCTCTCTCTCTCTCCACTGCAAGGCTGTTTTATTACTCATTTTTTCCTTTACTGAGCTGTGAAGACTTGTGTCACTTATAGGTGAAGATTTTCTTGGTTTAGTGGTCAAAGCCGTTCACGGTGTCCTCGGATCTTCATGGTCTGGAGCAAATAGGGAAACTGTGTCTTCCATCATTTGGGCTTTTTATTGCAACACCTAGTTATCTAAATGATTGAATTTTTATTTTTTGTTATGTTTCCAAGGATGAGTATATTATTTGGGACTTTTCCCATGGGAGATTATGACATTTTTCATCAAGATAGGTTCTTAATGAACTGATAGTGTGCATTATTTTGATAGTGTTATTTTGGATCTGACAACTCAGTCAGTAATGTCAGTAATGTGACCATTTAGGATTGCTTCTGAAATCAGTAAAAAGCTATTTCTACTGTAATGTTTGTTCTTCACAGATGAGGCATATAAAATTAAGAAGCCTAGAAGTTACTTAAGTCTCCAAAGAATTACCACCTTTTTCCATATCAAATGAAATAAAAACAGACCCCAGCAAATTTAATCTCCTAGAAGGGCATTTGTGAAATTAAAGTGGGAATTTGGGTCAATGAACTGTTTGTTCATGCTTAATAATGTGTTGGTTCATTTAATAAGAACAAACACCGTATATATGGAACATTGCGCCATTCACAGAATACCAAATTAAGACAACTCTTTAAATATAACATATATACCAAATACAGAATGTGAAATACAGAGCACTAGAGCAAAGTATTATAGAATTTTCTAATGTATATATATTTAAAAACAGAATGTGCCAAACACGGAACAAAGAGCACCAAAACCATTATATGACAGAGAAAAATTGCACCAAATACAAAACTGATACTAAATATGAAAGTGTTTCAGATACAGAACACTTTATACCAAACACATGTATAGACACTTCTTTACAAGAACACACATAATGTTTTACTCCATACCAATTACAGAACAATTGTATGTTGCACCAAATACAGAATAACTAGAGCATACCAAATACAAACAACATACTTCATACTCCAAAACTTATATTACTGCACTAATATACAGACTGAATATTGCAGCAGAAAAGTACATAACAATCCATACCAAATACAGACCTCATGTTGCTGCACCAATATAGAACATTGTAGCAAATACAGATCATGCCATACCAAATACAGAACAATGCAGCAACAAATACAGAACACATACACCAGACCAAATATAGAACACTGAAGCTCAAAAACGGATACCAAATACAGGACACTCGATGCAGTACCATGCAGACACAAAGCACTGCAGCATCAAATATGTCCGTATCAGTACAGCAATTTATACCGTGTAGTTATAGCTGTCTGTTGAGTCAGTGGGGTACCCTTTTTCAGTGTTTGTGGTATGAATGGAATGCTATCAGTAGGCTGCAGTATGTTTGATCAGGACAGACCTGTGATAGCCTGAGTAAACCCTCTACGTCACTAGATCGGCTCCCTACCCAGATAGACGGTATCAGGTAGAGCCCCATCTCACCCACTTATGACCTAGTGTCTTACTAAGTGGTCAAAGTGACTGATTTATGATAACTCTGCTTTTCATTTTAATGCCGCCAAAATAATTTGTTAAAGTTGGGTGATGTTTGAAAACGAGATTGAGGTTTATGATGATGATATATATATGACATACAGTGTTTGATGTGGGTGTGTTCTTAATGAGGAAAATTTAAAACAAGCCATCTCTCATTGATTTGTTTCCTTTTCACACTGAGCATGATTCTCTCCATGGATTACATATGAGTATATTTTTCCCAAACCCAGGACTGCTATTTGCAACTATCCATGCTAGAAATTAACAATTGTATTTCGTTAAAATGAAGTTTTTTCAAGAAAACTTTTTTTAAAAAGGAATGATCATTCAAATGCTGGATTATATCCTAAGTACTCTGCACTTTCAATGTGTGACTATCTTTTCTTTTAATCTCTCCAAACAGTTTGACGATTACCATTAACTTGTTTTTAGTGGCCTAATTCCACAAAAGCCTTTTATCACATTATTTTTTGAAACTGCCCGCCTGTTTTGCCAAAAACGCCTTTAAGAGCAGCATCCATATCTTCTGTTTGTTCAAGTTATTCCAGAAACTCTTGGAAAAAACAAGCTCATCACACTCCATGCATGGTCCATCTTTGGAATTTTCATGACATTTCTGTCAGTGAAAAATTTGGTTCATGGGCATTGTGTATAGAGAAACAATGATGCCAAATATTTCCTTTGCAACTGTTCAGCAAGAATTCGAAGTCTGGGTGGGTTTTTTTTTCTTTTCCTTGCAGAAGTGGTATTTTAGCTGTCAAGCTTAAACTAAATTTTTTGGTGTTCTTAAAAATAAACTGAGCTAGCAGGTTACAATTATTTTTCAACAAGGACAGCTAGTTGTCTGACTTTTCAGCCACTATTTATATATGTTCATATCCATGAACTTTTTTTTCCTCTTAATTATCCACACATTAAAAAAAAATTTCAAACATTATGGTATTTATCTATGATCAATCGGAATGAAGAACTTTGGGATATTTTTAACTTTAATTTCAAGAATAAAATGCCATAGGTTGCCTGAAGCCTTATTCTATTATGAACTGCTTTGAAAATATTTCCACTGAATGTTTTTATTTCCTCGCTATTCAGCTTGGATTGATCAGTTCAATTTTATCCATTTCTATAGGGTCAAGTTCTTTCGCTGATTTACATTGTAATTTGATACATACCAAGTTTCGTCGAACACATTAATATCTTTTTAAAAATATAGAGATCTAGAGATTTTTTTATCTGTATCAACATGAACATGAAGGACTCGTCAGAGTTTTAAACTCAAAACAGGGATTTTTGTGGCCAGAAATGGTCGATCTTACAGTTCTTCAAATCCCTTACTTCTTTTAAAAACAGTAGTTTATTGGGATTTAAATAACAGGGATGGTGTGTGTTACTACATGAGCTTGGACCATCTTGTTCAGTGTTTAGATGGTGGAAGAAAAAGGATATCATTCTTTAGAAAATGTGACAGGAACAGTTCCTTATTCATCATGTCATTGGTTCAGTGTCAAATTGAGGGTAAAATGATTATCGAATCCGATCGGTGAAAACTGAATCTGTGGTAATTGTGTTGAACACAAAGTCGAGAAATCGGTTCCTTTATGAAAGCTTTTAGATCCGTTTTATTGGGATTATTGTGGAGATAATGTCGCTTACATGTTTAGTATACATGCTCGCAGATTTGTTTTCATTCCCTTCTGACATAAAACATCTTTGCCATTCGTGATATGAGTGGAAGACAGATTTTCTTTTGAAAATATTTTCCATGATTGGACTTATCATTGTATAAATGGGGAACATAGTGAAGTCAGCAAGCAATGTTTATCCCAAAAAGGACTGCTATGCCGTGGGGGCCAAACCCAAACTGGGGAGGGGGTCCAAAAGAAAGAAGCAGCTACAGCAGCAGAGTCAGAGTTCAAAAGCTGTTGAAGGTACTGTGCACCCTCCCCTAACCATTTGAATGGATTTTAATATGTAGATGTTTTATTTTTTATTTTTTTTGTTGAGGTCATATATCTTTGCAAGACAAGGGTCATAGGTTCACTACACTATCCAAAAATGGAACGAACTGAAAATCAGTGGCTTTCAAAGATGTGTAAAATGGAAGACAAAAATTTAGAACATATATTTCTTTCATTATTTAAAAAAATCTGTTAGTATTTAGGCAGTATCAGAAGGATTAATGTTACCGGATTTGTATTTTTGAATATGTTTTACAGCCCAGACCCAAGCCACTGCTGAGCTTGACTTTCGACCGTCAGCGGAATTCCCCGCCCTACAGTACCTGGACAGTGTGGACCCAGGGAGCAGGGCCGACCGGGCGGGGCTCAAAACAGGAGACTTCATCCTAGAGGTATGTCACATAAAACCCTAAGTGACAAGTTATTTGACATTCTTTTTCTTTTTTGTCTGACTTTTGGTGCCATAGTAAGGAAGCATGCCAGAAGTTTATGACTTAAAAATTTCCACAAAGTTGGCTGTCATGATTTTATGTTATGGGAGGGGAAAGGAAGTCGGGATTTTTTATTGTCCAATTATCTGACCTGTACTGTACAATTGATTGTGGAACAAGCTATTCTGCTGTCCTGCTTCTAATGGGGGTGATGGATTAGGTACCATTATCATTTTTTTTTTTTATACAAAAATTTCTAATATTTCTCTTCGTTAGAACATTTCAAAGCATTGAGAATAACAGAACCGGGTATTTGGATTTTGAACTACCTATAAAAGCAAGAAACGCTAACATTTTTTTAAAGTTACCAGTAGTATATAGATACTGTAACACTATTGGAAACTCGTGTGGTGACAATAGAGAGACAATAAACGGCTGTTTTACCAGTCTACGTCTACTAATTACACCCATAGATTTTGGAGTTAACCTACTTATTAACAAAATATACCTGTCAATCAGACCACCAGGTTGATGTGTATCTATAGAAGTGATATAGACGGGGAAGAGCAAGGGTTCTACTATACAGCACCACATTACATTGTGTAATTTGTCAATCGCGAACCTTCTGTTGCCCTATCTAACATCTGTGTAAAAAGCTTTGTTACTCAAACATAGACTACTCAGACTCTAGTAACATATATACGATATATAGCCTATAAATTCAGTCTCATCAGGCCATTGTTAGATGTAGGGACAAAAATACAAAGCTGGAAAAACTATATAAATAAAGCCATTACAATATACACCCTCTGAATTCAGTCTCATCATGCAGTCCATTGTTAGAAGTATGGGCGTTGTCTCACTGACCCCATTGACCGTTGTGAAACTACTTGGTCTGCTTTTGTTTACTTTGGCGATCGTCAACAGCTGGAGCTATCGCAGGGTTCGTCAGAAAACGTAGCGATAATAAAAAACGTGGTCGTCTTCTTCCATCCTAACCTTACAGTGATTATGGTCTATTATTAGCTGATTTCTTGTGTCCATGGTATATATATATGGACTTTTTTTTTTTTTAGTTACCAGTAATTAGATCAAATCCACTTCTCAAGCCATATATCTTTGGAGGAAAAATAGTTTTGTTTTTTCAGATCTCTTTTAAGTTTAGATTTTGAATTATGGTTGCTGTCAAGCTCATGTTTATATCACAATTATACGCAAATTGAACCGTCATTTCATAAGTAATGGTGCATGAGATATTTTTTTGTTGTTGCACACAGTCGTTTTGCGTTATAGGAATTTTATTGACTTCATTTTTGTCTACCTTCTGTGCCATCACTTCTTGTTATCTGTAGATCAAAAAGATCAAAGAATTGACGTAATAAAATTAAAATAAAAAAATATATCATAAAAGTTAATCGACTTTCTGTGTACTTCACCCACTAAAGGGCAACACAAGGTGTATTAGTAATATTAATAAACATAACATGTTCGTAATAGCAAATTCATACTACATAAATACTCTTTTCCGAAGATTACATTTCAGAGCTAATTTGCTCAGTGATTAATTCTAACAGGTACACCACCTAAGCCCTCTTCAACTTTTGTGTTTTCCGATATGTCTATTACACATAGTTGGAAGTGTTTCAATCAAATCGGGGTATATTCATATCCGTGTCATAACACGCTTTGACAGAATTTTTGGGTGAAGATATTGATCAAGATATGTATAAATAATGGAACTGTTATTAAAGTTCACCAGGGTCTGTTAGAGATGGACAAAGATCATCGCTGACCTAAATTTTTTTGTATAGGTTTGGAATTGTCTCACTTACAGGGGATTGGGGCTAGCTATCAGATGAGTTTTCAACAGCTATTGAAATACTGAATGAACTAAACCATCATGTTGGGACTGTATATGAGGAGAACAAATTTTGTCCGAATATATATTTTTATCTTGAGGTTTTCCATCAAGATATGTTTATCATTTTCCAACAAAAAAAATAATTAATTTAATGAATTTACTGGTAATTGATGATCAAAATTGATAAAGTGAATGGTATTTATGAATTTAAAGTAAATTAGAGTAAACTTTTTAAATCTTTGTCACACTCACAGCAAAATAGCCATTATTTATAAGATATGCAAATAGAACTGTTTCTAACATGGAATATTTTGGAAAACATTAGACACATTTTACAACTCTAGGTATGGATTTTTCTGGCCTTACAGTGGCCCATATTCCTTTAGATGATCAGTTTCTCATCTGGCCTCTATTATAGTTATGGCACAAAAAATGTCCCAGTTATATGCATGTTATGGAATTATTTGTCATCGTATACTATAAAACCATGTCTTGTCGGCCACTAAATCGGTTCCCATGCAGTTCAGGAAGAGTCGAGTTGTGATTTATTAAATAGCCTAAGATCTGCCGCTTGATGGCTGAAGTTTAAGAGAGTTGAAGTCTCCTATTTATAAACTTTTCCACCTTTCATTTGATTTAATATGTGCATATATATTAATATTTACTAATCTTCGACAATGTAGTGTTTTTATTATTGTGTTTTTATGAGGTAAAGGGGTATTTTTAGGGAATCATCGATGATGTATTTATGAGGATTAAAGCTCAGAGTTATAATTGTTATCCCTAGATTATAGTGACACTGAAAAATTTCTCTCTCTCTCTCTCTCTCTCTCTCTCTCTCTCAAAAATTATAAACTGAGGGAATTCTTACAGCTATTGATATATTGCTCTGTTGATCATAAAGAGATTAAATCAAGATGTTTCATCATTGAAATTACTTTTTAGACTTCTATTATTGATTCTCAGGGAATTAAAAAAAGAGCAGACTTGATCGGAAATGAAGGCAATATACATGTATCTGTTGTTTTAAAACTTGGCTTATGAAGGCCGTCTAATGCCATTGATTTGCAGAATATCCGGTGATATTTCTAGCGGTAAAGTGCTAGAAGCACACAATCAATAGTCTTTTACCTGTCCCCTCTTGTCTAAAGCCTGATGGATTAAACAGGAGACAAGAAGTCAACATCTGAAGCTGTGGCAAGCTTCTTTTTGTCTTCGTGGGACCTGCAGTCATCTCGGCCATTAAGTTGGAAGGTCTGATCAATAGATAGTGATGGGAAACTTAAGGTGACGGAAATCAATTGTTGTACGGGGAATTATCAGAAATATGCCAAAAATCCTTTTGATTTTTCTCTGTTTTTTCTTATGAGGGCAGTTACAACTGGTTTTGGCTGCACCAAGGTTCACCCCCAACCCCCAGCCACCCCATTCAGTAACTAACAAAATAAATTTCATGATATGATAAATTGTGTGGACATTTGATAAATTATACTGGACAGTCAACTTGATTATTGCTTTATAAAATGTGACACGTTTTAATCCACTATTATATATGTTATTGAAATAAGAAAGAATTTAAAATTTCAATGCCTAAAACAAATCAAGGAAACTCAATTCACGTACTATAATGTAAGTTAATTAATGTCTAAACCAATCATTGTAGATCAATGGAGAGAATGTGGTGCGGGCGTCACATGACCGGGTGGTGCAGCTGATCCGACAAGCCGGGGACACTCTGGCCCTAAAGGTGGTCACCGTTAAACCGCTGGAGAAACCGGAGCACTGGCTACAGCACCACAACGGGACCATGACCCTCCCCAACAGGGGCGGCGCCAGGCGGCAAGGTATACCCCAACATCTCAGATCAAGAATGTATAATGTATTTTTTAAAATCTAAGAATCTGGCACAGACAGCATCCAGTGTAATCCATTTTATGTCATGGCTCCTCTTATTATTTTATTGTGAAAATATACAAAATTAATTCAAGATATGATAAACATGCAATATGTATAAATGTTTATTCCTTTACCTATCCAACCCACCCAGACAGGTGTATCAATTGTGAAAAGTGTTCTGCTTTTGCTTTTCTTTTAATAATAGCAAATTGAGAGTTTCATTTTTGTACCATATATTAAGAATTTCTGACCATTCTGTTTTGATTTTCTGTCTGTAGCTCCCCAGCCTCCACAGCGAGACCCCCAGACTTCCCTGTCTGTTGGCAAAGCCCAGGGCAAGCAGTATGCCGAGGGCATGGCCGAGCTAGGTATGTATACATTTATGTAAAAAGAGACTGTAAAGAGTGCATAACATTAATACATGTAGTGACGTCTGCAATCAATTGTAAACCAATTTTTGTTCTCCATTTTTAGCAAAAAAAAATTAACTTGTTATCTGGTTATCATATAAAAAAATACCTTATGTATCGTTAGCATCTTTTTCATGTGCAAGAATTCTGTCCCTTTGGTTTCCTTATGTATAAAAGGGGACTGTATGCAGAGATATTTGCTCTTTGGGCATGAAAATGGTGAAATTTGGCCTGGGGGTTGGGGGGGTTTGTCAAACTTCATTTTTCATGTAAAAGCTATTCTCAGAGTTTTAATGAAAGAATTCTACAATGGATGATACAAACAAAATTGGTTTTCAAGATTTTTTAATGTCGAGAGTTTTTTTCTGAATTTTGTTTACCAAAAAAACTGTTTTCATTTTCTGTAATAGAAGATTCATTCTTTAATACATATATATATATATATAGTCATCTTCTATCTCAGTCTTATTGAGTGAAATGTATGAGATAAAAAAATCTGTTATAGATTGAGTTGTCATTTTCTTTAGTTCTTTGAATGATTGATGTTTTGTTGTCTGTACTAATTTTCCTAACAAGGTTTAATTTACCTATGTTTGACAGAGAGAACTGTGCAGGAACTTAATTCTTCTACCGAGGGTAAATTCCCCCCTTAATGTTGACATTGTGTATCTTTAGACATCACTTTGGTGTTTTTTTCTAACATTTCTTAGCTTAAAACTGCGCACATTAAATGTAGTTGTAACCATGAAAAAATATCCTGGTGGAAAAATGTTGTAAATTTGAAACAAAATTACATATACCTTACAAAGCCCCCTAACAATCTGCTTGATTGATAGTGAGAGAGTGTTTAGAATATTTATATACATGTATATATGTATATTTAGAATTATTAATGGTAATTTTTTATATATATGAAAATAGAATTACAGATTAAATTGCTAGAAGGTTAAGTTAATTGCAAAATTTAAAACATGAGTATACAGATTTATAAAAAAACATATCAGAACATTTAAATACAGTAATCTACCAAATAAGTTGGGAATTTTTAACTTATCTTTTATATATATATATATATATATATATATATATATATATATATATATATATATATATATATATATATATATATATATATATATATATATATATATTATCTTTTATATATATATATATATATATAGAATCAACTGTTAAATTTTTTAAAGCTTATATATGCAGAGTAACGGAACAAAAAATAAATGATATTTTGACTGCACACGCTTCTTTAACTTACGTGCCTCTATCGTTCTTTGAGCTGAATTCTTTACTGCCAAAATCTCTCCATTTCTTTGTTGTTGTGTCTCTTGTAGAACAGTATAAGTACTGGTTTGTTCTATGTACTCCTTTAGCTTTATTTCTCTTTCTATCCCTGCTGGAAAACATCTTCATTCTAATGAAAACAAAATCTTTTTTAACACTTCTCTGCTTCCGTTGCTTCCTAAACATTCTGAATTCTTGAAAATATTGATATTGGAGGAGTCGATTTCTGATATTCTTAAAAACTACATAATGAAAGTATAGTATGATAATGTAATTGATGATTTTGAATTAGAAATAAAGAATTTGATTTATGTATGAACATTTAAGCTGACAGACTTACTTATCTTTTTCAGACCAACTTGATCTGGCTTTGGCTGAGTACGAAAAACAAACCGTGCAGTCTGTTGTCTCCTCAGAGCAGAAGACGGCGTCCATTAGGAGCAAGCATTCAGCAAAACGGGTCTCATGTGTGGAACTGGACAAGATTGAGAACCCAGATTCCAAATCTGCCACCTCTAAAGGGAAGGCCAAGGACTACATGAGTCCGTCTGAAATCCGCATCCAAAAATATCATCACCAGAAGAAAAACGGAAATCTGGAGAGATCCAGCAGCACTCCCAGTCTTGTGGATAAAAAGGAGGCTGTGTATGCTACCCCGACCGTTCCCACTACTGAACAGAATGATGTAGGGCACAGGCGGTCCAGTAGTGGTGCTGCCGTCAGTCACATATACGCAACCCCGGGGGAGAGGCCCAGGGCTCCCCCACCCCCTCCACCCGCAAACGCCACACAGTCTAGCCCCAAGCGACCGGCACCTGCCCCTCCAAGGCCGCCGTCAGAAATTGTTTCGATATCTACAGACCGGAGGAAATCTGCAAGCAGTATCACTGAAGTCTTGCCTTCTAATGATAAGCCGTCATCCGAGTACGAATCCAGTTTCCGACCTGGAATATCTGCTCAGCTGAGCACCGAACCAAAGATTTCCACTCCCGCTCTTCAGCAAGTGAAACTTCGCTCTCACAATAGAAATTCCAGTCAAGTGTCTCTGCAGTCGAATGATTCCGGTGGAAGTAAGCGCAGTGAGGAGAAATTGGGAGTGACTTTTGCTGACGACAAAATTCAAGACCATGCTAATCAGTTCCTACAAAAACATCCCAATGCTCAGCTGCTGGTGACGGCAGATGTGCATGCCAAGAACAAAGACAGAAAAGTGTCAGAACCTGAACCAGATTATGATAGTGACGAATCGGATGCAAAAACAAACAAAGTGACTGTTATAAGTGTGGGCGGTGGAATAGACACATCTAAAAAGTTCACTGTGAAATCGGACATACCATCAGGAGGTGGGGGCAGAGTTATACCCCCACCCCCCTCTGAACCGGCTCCCAAACCTCCCAGTCATAAACCACCCTCTCCTCTACCAAAACCAGTAAAACAAGAAGTAGAAGTGAGATATAGTCCTCTGTCGGACAAAAAAGTGGTTGTGGACTCTAACGTGAAAAACATTGAAACTTCGTCAGTAAAATCTGAGGAACATGTGTATTCTACTGTAACAAAATCTTCAGAACCGGAACCACCCAAGGCTCCACCAGCACCTCCTGCACCTCCACCTCCACCACCTGCACCACCAGCCCCAGGGGTGTCACCTCCCGTAGAAAAACCCAAAACACCACCCCCACCTGTGATGGAGAAAAAACCAAAAGCTGCAGTGCAGGGCATTCCCTCAAAAGATATCATGGAGGCTGTTCTTCTAAGGAAGACAAGAATTGAAAGTGAAGGGATGAAAATATCTACAGGACCCAACAAGGAGGCCCCAGTGAAGGATGGTAATGACCTCAGGAACAGAATGCTAGACAACACGCACAGTGCAATATTGGCTGCCGTAGCCAAGAGGAGAGCTCTTCTAGAAGAGAAGGATTCAGATCACTCAGTGGCAGAGGAGATTGAAAACCGACTACAGAAAACCAAGAAATTACAGTCTGCAAAGTACTTTTTCTCGAGTGAGACTATTCAAAAGAAGGAAGGAGAAAAGACAAACAAAATTGAAACGAAGGCCGAGAATGGTCCAAAGGAAATCACACCCACCATCGTTAAACCAGCAGCACCGACAATGGTCTCCTCCAAAACAACAAAACCACCTAGTCCTGTACCCAGCAAGAAGACCAAACCGCCCAGTCCTGCTCCTGTCAGGAAAATTAGTCCACCTACACCTGGAGCCAAAACATTGCCATCCGCTACAAAGTCCACAACATCAGCAGCATCCACAGCAGGAGTCGCACGAACCGTGGAGAGAACCCAGGCTGCACCAAAACCGATCTATTCATCTTCTGCAAAACCTCCAAGTCCAAAGTTGAAGAGGGCACCAAGTCCAGTCCCTGTCAAGAGTCCTGTGGCGGAGACTGTATCCGACAAGCCTAAAGAAACCAAGTCCGAGACTCTTGCCAATACAGAGAAGGATGACGCAAAGAAGGAGAGAGATGAAAACGAGGATCTTCTGGCCAAGGCAGAAAAAGCTAGACTAGATTGGCTACAAAAGAAGTCTAGCAGTACATCCTTAAAGTCTCCAAGGGATGTGGCTAGAAATCCCACCAAGCTGAATTCTCCACGAAGAACAGCGTCTAAAGCAGGGGCTAATACAGAGGGTACCAGTGCCAAGAAAGAGACTTCTTCTCCTGCTAAAAGTACCCCTAAGACAAATGGAATGACCCTTCCATTGAAAACTGAGGCAAACAACACAAGTGTTCAACCAAAAGCCAAGAGCCCAGTTCAGATTCAACCTGCAAAGTCGACGGAAAAAAGTGGGATCACTCCGATGAAGACCGCAAAGGAATCCGATTTAGTGTTGAAAAACAAAAACATTAGAGACCGCATCGCAAACTTTGAAAAGGGAAAACCTGTTGTGAATGGGAAATCGGACCCTAAAATTCCTGTGCATGGAGTTACGGTGGATAGTTCTGTGACGGACAGGTCCCCTGCCCTTCCCCCACCCCCAGAATTCGGGGACAGTGTACAACTGGAGATTATTCCTCCCCCTTCAGGGTTTAACCTCAGTGACAATTTAGAGTCCCCCACCTACAACTCTGCTTTCCATCACAGTGACTCCTCGTCAGTGTCTACGCTCTCTACTCTATCGGACGACCACGTGGATGCTAAAATGAAACATTCCTACGAGGACTTAATTGCCCCTCCTCCCCCCGGGTTTGGGGACAATAACGAGGACTCTTTACCCAGTGTCATTCCCCCACCCCCGGACTTTGGGGAGAGCAAACCAGGAGTGAAATCAAATCAGACTGTGAATAAGCCATTCTTGTCCAAACCTTTGTCGGGTTGGCAGTGTCTGGATGTGTTGGACTGGTTAGATAGCATACAAATGGCCCAGTACAAGAAGAGCTTTCAGCAACACTGTATCGATGGCAAAAAGCTGGGAGGACTACAGCGCAACGACTATATTCAGCTCGGTGTGACTCAAGTGGGTCATCGAATGACCATGGAACGAGCCATCAAGAAAGCCAGTAACATTATTACTGGCACTCATTTGTGATTTTTTACAAAACGTGCTGGAACTGTTCAAAGAAAGATAACTCTTACATGTTCTGAGTCACAGGAATGTCATGTGGAGAATTTCGCTTTATGTCTGTGATTTTTTTTTTGTGGACAAAAAAAATGAGAGGATTCTTTTCATTTGGACTTGTGATCATTTCTTGGAACAAAAATCCCAGTGCTATAAATGTGATGGGTGGTCTTCCATATTTAATATTTCATATCTAAAAGGACATGCAAGACAGTTATTTACTCGGGTTGTGCATATATCAATGTATTCATGTGATTACACTATATTATATTAGCCAGTTAAATAAACAAAATATTATTCTGTATATTGTATTCACATATGAATTTATTTTCCCCTTCAGAAAGAAATGTGCCAATGTAGTAAATTTTAATTCTTGATATGTTTATTATCAAATAGTTATATCCCAATTTCTTTCACTTCAAGAGGTTGACAAACTTTTTACAACATGTTAAGCATTATGAAAAAAATGTGTCATTTTTATTTTGCATTATATCACATATGGAATATGAAAAGCATTATGACTTTTTTCAACTAATTCAGGTATTTGTGATAAGCTTCCACAATTTTAATGTTTTGTACAGTTACGATATAGAGTTTGGTCATGAAGGAGCAGTCTTTGTGTAGAAGTCGGGTTGAATTCTTATTATGCTATGATGAATGCTGTGCTGGCATAGCATCTACAAATACAGTCTCTGCTGCAATTAGAAAAGCATAGGAAGCATACTGGACTTTCTATAGTTATGCTCCAGGGCTAGGTTTTTTTTTAAATTTGTATCTTTATCTTTTTATGATAAACCTGGTTAACTATTGACTGAAGTGGTTATAGCTTGTAGTATACAACAACAAATGAACAAATGTACAATGGTATTGCATCTGTAAATTGTTCATGTTTTTTTTTTCTTCCTCTCATTTTATATATCAATTTGTTTTTACTTTTGGATGAAGTTTGCATGAAATGCATGCTAGCCATGCTTCTAGCTTGGACAAAAGTTTACAGATTTTCTCTTCACGAGCTGAATTGTTGATAGTGCCATGGTGGGGAAAGAGTTGTCAGTGTTATTTCTACAAAAACAACATTACAACAACACACACATGCACACACACACACACACACACCCTCACACACACACACACACACACACACACACACACACACACACACACACACACACACACACACACACACACAGCCAGTTCATTTCGTTGTATGTATGTATAATTTATTTTTTACAGAAATAAGAAAAACAAAATTTATGAAGCATTCTCTTATGGACTTGATTGTGCTGTATATTTTGTTTGTATAGTTATATATCATTGTAAGTTAATTTGACAAAACAATTTACGACATTAAATATTTAAGAAAAAATTAGACCAGTTTGCTTTGTCTTTTCTTTAAAAAAAGGGTGGGTGATTGGTTCTTCATTGAGAAGAAATTGAGTCAGGGGCTTTAAAATGAAGTATGAAATAGAGTTGTACAAATTGATTTTTTTGCATTTCATTTTCAACATTGGGATTTTCCGTTTTATCAAGGAAATAGTTAAAAGACAAAAGAAAGAAAGAAAAAGAAATGATAAATAAAAATCAACTTTACCTACTCAATTGTAAGAATTCCATTCAAATGATATATCTTAAGATTCTGTATCATGGTTCAGTACAATATTTTAGGGTATTTAGGCATTATCAGCATATTTCTCTTGCTGGCCAAAAATTATGATCCCTTATAGAAGTTTTTCTCTAGCAAGAAATGCTGAAATTGCATGAATTTAATCTGGGAATGGTAATCTTCATGCAAAGCATATCTCCCAGAGTTATCCTTCTTTACTCGAATTTGCACTGTATCCAGGGACAGTAAAGTTACTGTTTAATGACGTAGAAGCGCCAATAGCAATAGGGGTAAAATAAGCGTCATTTGAAGGCGCACGATATATCCAACCTACGGAAAAAAGGTACTTATAAAATCGACATTTAAGGCGCCTAAACAAGGACGAGTAATAATCAGGGGACTCGGGAGTCGTTTGGCACAGAGAGAGATTTTGGATGGGCGCAGATTCCAACAAATATAATAAAGGTGACCGTGCCACCTCCCTCTCCAGAATCCGATCTCACGTGAGTGGCGCAAGCTTGAGTTTTGGCAATATAGATTTAATTGATATGTAATTAATCGGATTCGAAAATGTCCATGTATATATATATAAGGCAATAAACATAAATGATTTGTTGAGTAGCTTGACTTGAGTCTTATACTTTATTCATCGTAATATCCCCGAGTTTTACCGCATTGCGTTGCTTATACATGTAATAGCTAATTCTAGAGCCACCGAATACTGAACTACCACCATTTAATGAAATATCAGCATATAATGACAAAGTATCATCATATATAATGAAGAAGTATCAGAATGTAATGTTGAAGTATCAGTATGTATAATGATAAAGTATCATCATATATTTACATTTTCGACTGTCTTTGTCTGTGATAACATTACGAATCAATTTTGAAGCTTATAGCCCAATAACTTCAAAAAAGATGAGTGACAGAAAATGGGCGTGTCTTATAGCATAATCGAAAAACTGTATTTGCTGTGCCGCGTAGTAATACATAGCATGTGCTACATGAAAAAATAGTGGTTTTAAAATGTTGTTTTCAAAGTGTACAAATTGGAAATAATATAAATATAAGTAATAAGGAATCATTCTTTGAATATTATGAGGTGATAATTTCGGTCGGACCGTGGTCAAATCTATCATATAGCCCTTCGGGTTTTATTGGATTTGACCACGCCCCGACCGAATTATCACCTCATAATACTCAAAGAATGATTCCTTATTCCTTAAATAATGTTGAATTGCCATCATATAACGAAGATCATCCACATCTGGCAGTTGAGGTGTTCCATATTAACCCGAAATCTAATACTGGAGCGGATCCAAGAATAAAGAAATCGTCATTGCATTACTGAAGAGGATCAAGAATTTTAATTAATTTTTAATCAGATTGCAATTAGACTCTAATTTGAATTTGATTGCAGTACTATAAAGTACACCAACCTGTAAGATGCACCATCAAAGTACTGAGAGTACTAGCGGCTTGATATGCCCTTGCTACGTGTAAAGATTGATATATGAAGTTTGAAATAAATAAAAAATATAATATTGTATTGTAAAATTAAGCTTTCGTAAATTTTATAGAGAGAAATATGCATAATTTCAGAATGTGATGGCGTATTTAAGTTACAAATTAAAAGGACCTCGGGGTAACTGGAATCCGCAACAACAACAACAAAATCAATAAGCAAAACACTTGAAAATAACAACCTCTATCCTATTTGAATGAATAGCGATTAAAAATTGTGATGAACGAGTTACCCTCTGAACAAATGTCATCTAATACATCCTACATTGCTTTTAATTAATCTAAACATATTACATTTTGCTAAGTACTTTGTTTAGCGTTTTTGGCAGAAAGCGGCTTCCGCAAAAACAAGTACATCGCTAAATGCCATTCATATTATAAAAAGCCAGTTAAAATCCTTGCTACACGTATCTTAAAAAGTGTCGATTTCCGTCAAATATATATCGTACATGTACATGCTAAATATGATTTACATATGTATAGATAAATATAAGTTACAGTTGCATGTCAGTCGGAAATTTTATTGTGAAATAGTATAACTTGTTGTAAAAAAAAAAAATACAAATGTACAAGAAAATATTATGGATTGTAAACTTCTGTTAGTCATAATTTTGTAAGAAAAGCTATAAAAATGAACTGATTAAATAGTGTTTGTCGTCCTGTTTTTTCTATATATATATTCCTTAGTGGAAAAATCTTTCTTTTGGTGATGTATTTTGATATTATTTATCAAGTTACATGCTGAACTATTATCATTGTAGGTTTTTGCAGCAAAATTAAATTCGAAAAATACAGCTCATGTTGCTTTAAAGTATTATGTCGCTTTTAAACTGCACATGGCATTAGGATTTCCGATCTCGGTTAGCTATATATTTTTCATAAATGTCCTTCTGTATATTTACTATAGCAAAACATATCCATTTAGGTTCAATTTTGATAGATAAGATAAATATCTACAGGAATAGGGAAATAAAAACAATACAATAATAAAATCACGAAATACAATACATAGATTTGCAAAAGGAAACATTCAGATGGGTATTGGCGGAAATTGTTGTCTATCTGTAATGTAACGCGACCTCGTACAAATATCAAAGGGGAAGATTAAACACAACTGACAATTAAACGTTATTTGCAATGATACATGGACTTTGTCCCTTGCTGTTTAGACGGCTAGATGCCAGGTCGTGGCCATTTTTGGACTGTTCTAATCTCCTTTAAAAGATGATCTCTGTATAAAGATATTGAAAATATTCAAATCTTTTCACAAAACAGTTAATATCTTTCTCGACAAAATAATAGCATAATAGTATATAAATTTAACAAATTATGATTTTTTTTCTGCATGTCTCTTAAATCTCTTACACCTTATGACACCAGATGCATTCCACAAAAATGTAGATCTTTCTGATTTTTGTAATTTTCACCTTTCAAAAAATAAAAAATACAACAACCAAATATTGCTTTTTGTTTTTTGTTTGGTTTTTTTTTTGTTTCGTTTTTTGTTTGTTTGTTTGTTTTTTTGGTTTTTGGTTTTTTTTTTTTTTTTGGGGGGGGGGGGTACTTATTTTTTTTCCCAATATCGATATCTTTTGATCCTCAGAATTCAGACTTAATGTGAAATTAGATTTAGTTTCAGTTAAGAAATTCTTGAAATTAATTGGATTTAATAAAAATATAGGAATGCACGGATACATACTGTTTCGGAAAAAGGGATATACTAATAGTAATTTTTTTGTTAGAACTTATGCTTAATCAACAGGATAAAATCATATATATACTGGTAAATGTTTACAGAAAATATACATAAAACTCAAATAGCTTCCTTTTGTCAACACATCACGACATTATTTGTATGTATATACGTACGATGACGGTATGTACTATGTATTGACTATACAGGTGACAGTTCAGAGTTTCAGAAAATGGAATACTTCCTGAAGTTTATAAATGTTTATTTTGAAAAAAGTTTAGAAAAAAAATTGAAACATGACGGACATGGAAAATTTTACACCTGTTGGTGAGAATTCGACTCAAGAATTTTTTGATCTGGAGTACTGGAGTTCTTATTTTAGACGGAAGCTTATTCCAATTGTGTATTAAAATTGTGTAGACTACATCATCAGCAAATGAACGACAAACACAAGAAAATAGCCATTTTTCTCTCCATCGTCATTTCCATAGCTACGGGGAAAAGCTATAAAAATGACCTGATTAAATAGTTTTTGTCGTCCTGTTTTGCTATATATATATATTCCTTAGTGGAAAAATCTTTCTTTTGGTGATGTATTTTAATATTATTTATCAAGTTACATGCTGAACTATTATCATTGTAGGTTTTTGCAGCAAAATTAAATTCGAAAAATACAGCTCATGTTGCTTTAAAGTATTATGTCGCTTTTAAACTGCACATGGCATTAGGATTTCCGATCTCGGTTAGCTATATATTTTTCATAAATGTCCTTCTGTATATTTACTATAGCAAAACATATCCATTTAGGTTCAATTTTGATAGTTAAGATAAATACAGGAATAGGGAATAGGGAAATAAAAACAATACAATAATAAAATCACGAAATACAATACATAGATTTGCAAAAGGAAACATTCAGATGGGTATTGGCGGAAATTGTTGTCTATCTGTAATGTAACGCGACCTCGTACAAATATCAAAGGGGAACATTAAACACAACTGACAATTGAACGTTATTTGCAATGATACATGGACTTCGTCCCTTGCTGTTAAGACGGCTAGATGCCAGGTCGTGGCCATTTTTGGACTGTTCTAAACTCCTTTAAAAGAAGAGCTCTGTATAAAGATGTTGAAAATATTCAAATCTTTTCATAAAACAGTTAATATCTTTCTCGACAAAATAATAGCTTATGGCTAAATTATTATTTAAAATATTAAGGTAGATGTGAGAGTAATATGTTGACCATCCGGCCTCCGTAAAGAACCTTGCAATTAATTCTTGATCAAAACTTGGGGGGGGGGGGGGGTAATATAAATTTAACAATTATGATATTTATTTCTGCATGTCTCTTAAATCTCTTACACCCTATGACACCAGATGCATTCCACAAAAATGTAGATCTTTCTGTTTTTTGTAATTTTCACCTTTCAAAAAATAAAAAATACCACAACCAAATATTGCTTTTGTTTCGTTTTTTGTTTGTTTGTTTGTTTGGTTTTTTTTTGGGAGGGGGGGGGGGTTGCTTATTTTTTTTCCCAATATCGATATCTTTTGATCTTCAGAATTCAGACTTAATGTGAATTTGGATTTGGTTTCAGTTAAGAAATGCTTGAATTTAATTGGATTTTATAAAAAAAAAAATACAGGAATGCACGGATACATACTGTTTCGGAAAAAGGGATATACTAAGAGTAATTTCTTTTGTTAGAAGTTATGCTTAATCAACAGGATAAAATCATATATATACTGGTAAATGTTTACAGAAAATATACATAAAACTCAAATAGCTTCCTTTTGTCAACACATCACGACATTATTTGTATGTATATACGTACGATGACGGTATGTACTATGTATTGACTATACAGGTGACAGTTCAGAGTTTCAGAAAATGGAATACTTCCTGAAGTTTATAAATGTTTATTTTGAAAAAAGTTTAGAAAAAAAATTGAAACATGACGGACATGGAAAATTTTACACCTGTTGGTGAGAATTCGACTCAAGAATTTTTTGATCTGGAGTACTGGAGTTCTTATTTTAGACGAAAGCTTATTCCAAGTGCCACGGTTTTGGTTTTTTATTTGCTGACTGGAATATGTGGCAATATTCTGATTTTATACGTTCATTTGGTTAAAATGACCAGGAACGACAACCGATACTTTATAACGGTTTTGTCTGGAGTTAATTTGGTCGCCTGTTGTGTGACAAACGTTTTCCTTTTTACCCAGATTTACTTCAACCTAAATTATCCGTCTGATTGGATGTGCAAGAGCTTTATTTTTCTGACGGCTTTTTTCGTGATGGAATCTGCTTGGCTTATTGTGATGATAACCATACAACGATATTTAAAATTGTGTAGACCACATCATCAGCAAATGAACGACAAGCACAAGAAAATAGCCATTTTTCTCTCCGTCGTCATTTCCATAGCTACGGGGTTCCCATGCTTTTATTCCTCTGGATTGGGACCAATTAGTGGCCATCTTAATATAACAGGAGAATATTGCTGGATTCGTTCCGAGCGTTTTCCAGAAGTCGGAATCGCGCAGACGACAATGTTAGCAATACTGCTTGGTTCATGTTTCCTTTTATGCTGTGTTCTGTATCGGAAAATCGGCAAGGTTCTCATCCAGCTGTCCGTAAGACGACGAGAAAGACTCGGCGAATTTCGGGACTCGGCACATGACCGGCGCGCGTGGGATGCCGAGTTCTCTTTTATCCAATCAGAACCAAGCAATGGATACACCGAAAGAAGACGACAAAGACCGATTCATGTCAATTTCTATCGGATGTTTCTGACCATGTTTTGTACTTACGTCTTGGTATTTATTCCAACCCTTACTCTTTTGGTAGTAGTCAGTCATTTTGATAATTCCCTTTGGTTGAACGTGAACGGCGCCATTGATATCAACGTTATTCACATACTCCAGAACTTGTTCATTTTTAAGTTCAGTGCTGATCCTGTGATATACGGGTATTTTGACATCGACTTCAGACAAAAAGTTGTCGAGCTCTTCAGACGAAAAAGTTTGGAAACGTAGGGGGAAGGAAGGAACTTGTCAAGTTTAAAATGCTGTGATACATTCTCTTTACCGTAATCAAAATGACTTCGGTGATTTACTTTAAGTCAATACGTCTTTACTCGTTAAATAACTCTGATTGAAAATCAATGAAAGGATGCATTGGTGTCTATCTTGACTGTAAATCACAATCTTAACATTTAATACCTTTAGCCATCTTCAGCCAGAATTTCCTCTGTTCCCGAAATTAACATAAACAACATATATCTACTTAGATGTTCATACGCCAATCAACAAGCCAAGTAGATGCAATAACAATCATGTTTTGGGATTTAATAATATTACAATACAGCAAATTTGATTCTCTTGCTTAATTTTTAAAATAAATTTAATCATAGGAAAAAAAAATTAAAGATAAAATCTGTATAATATTAATTTTCTAAAAAGATCTGAAAAGCTTTATACTTGTCACAAGATGTCAATATTCACAACCATACAGATCCATATTTAATTCCATTTCTATAAATATTTGTTATTTTATTATTATAATTCAATTATAAAATGGTAGTTTTGGGTATGCATATAATATGTACATGTAGGATCTAAAACTAGTATTCTAGTATGGTGATAAACACTATGATAGAAAAAATTGATTTATTACGCGAAAGGTTGCGACACAAAATTTTGAGCCAGTGTGAGCCCTGTGTTCTCTATTAATGTTTGAAATAACCTTTCCCTTTCGTGAATCGGTTGAACCAACTGTCTTTGTTGCAGAGGTAAATTTATTAAAATATTAATGCATATTAGAATAAAAATGAAAATTTTACTAATAACCACCATATTTTGTATAATCGTGATTTTTTCATGTACAGGTATAATACAATTTTATATATAGACTGGTATGATATTAATAAAATGTTTGTTTTATGAAAGTATGTGGACTGACGGTATAAATAAGATTAGATATATTTCTTACAAGGGTGATTATGAATTAAAGGAGTAAAGACCCGGGGGTTTATACTTGGTAGAGAGGGTGGACGGGGGATGTCAGCCCTGTCCTCCACCACATGTGCCCGAAAATAGAAAATAATGGTGATCATTTATTTAAAAAAAATCATTAAAATTATTAATAAACGTTTATTTTATCTTGTGTTGACGATGCAAATGAAATGTTTTCAGCAAAAATAAAACAAATGAATAAATCCAAACTTCCTTAGATTGTTTTGCCTTTTTAAGCGATTTCATAAAGTTTCTTACAAGGCTTTAAATAGTTCATTGTCAGCTTAATGAGGAAACCGGAAGTTGCAAGAATAGTCACACAGAGAATGGCAACCATGATATGTCGAGAAGCTGTTAGTTTCCGGTGTCCTCTTTCTGTGTTATTAGAATTGGTGTATTCTTCGTCCAAACTGAGAGTTGTTTTGTCCATCTTAAGAGTTGTAGCATTTTCCATTTTCTTCCTTGAATCTTGAATATTTTTATAGTTTGATAATTTAATAATTATGAAAAGAGAATAGCAATTTCATGTAGAATTTACATAGTCTGAATTATTATGAATCTGATATCAGATATTTTGAGAAATTCACGTCTTTATACATAAATATATTATTCATAATAAGTAATTCATTATTTTATCACAAATGATATGCATGCATATTCTTATATTCTGCGTTGCTAATATACTTACTGGTATGTACTTGACAGCCATGCACGTGATGACATGACGTCACAGAACACGTGTGACATTCGTTTTGACACATGAGTCCATACGAGGGGTAGGGACACGGGATATGACAGAACTTCCCAGTATATCCATCAGGACAGGCTACAATATATGTATATTTATTTATTATTTCGCAAATATGAAATGAATTGTACTATCATGTATATTCAAACATTACATTAATATCCACTGATAAGAATAACAACTTCTTTCTTTTTTCTTCAGAAAATCCATGTGTTTTCAAACAAAGATAAGATATTTAAGCGTGGTGTATAAATTTAATCTGCAGTGATTGCATCCATACTTATGACCCCTATATACATGTATGAGCATAAGAAGAAGTCATTTGAAATCTACGTTAAACATTCTGTTAACATATTACGTTTGCATCTATTGGTGTTTCTGATCCTCATATAATGTTCACAGCATTTTCCTTTTGGTCTGAAAAAGAACAATGATATTTATACAATACTATCAAAAGTCCAAAAAAATAATAATAAAGCGTTAAAATTTAACGCAAATAATATATTTCGAACTTACAGGAGTAATATTAAGCATTTATCCATAGAACATGCACTCTCCAAATAATTAAATACAAGTATTCTTCCTAGTATTAATTTCCAAGCCGACATACTCAATGCTAAATTTTAGAATTGTTCATGAGAGATTAAAAAAAAAAAGATAACCAGTATTCTCTCAAACAAGCGGAAATTGTCACACCAAAATTGAGAGCTACATTGATTTAATAAAGCTGATAAAATCATAATATTTGTAACTGTGCAATACTGATAAACACACAATTAAGTTTTCCCATGCAATTAGCAAGCTTGTATTTCAGTAAATTTTCACATATGATAAGCGTATGTTTTTGCATAACAGTGTCATTTGGGTTTTCAGTATATAGGAGAATTCATAAAAACGCTCTTCTGATGTATGTATGTCGTATTTCGCTTCATGAGCATTAAGGGATTCTGGGATTTCATACGAATGGGCTTTTTTGGGCTTTTCATACAAATAATGAGCCCGCTGGGCTTTCATGCGAATGAATCTTTAGGGCTAAAGGCAAAAGAGTGCAAAGTACATGTAATAAGATATATGATATAACACAAAAAAAAAAAAAACCGCAATATTATCGAATCCAAAAGATATTTTTATATCTTTCATCCTTCACAAACATTACATTGCATAGCAGTAAAACTATCACGTATTTTTAATTTAAATATTTGTTTATAAGTTATTTATTTTTATTGGTCAACAGCTGTACAGTTCATAGACAATTGATATATACACATGTTAATATACATATAAAGGGGTCACTTGAAATAAGGCAAGTTTATACATGGAATTTTCTGATAACAAAAGCATTCTTAATATATTTACCTAAATTGTACAAATCTTTTCCATTTTGTGTTGACAATAGTTGAACTAATATAAAGACAGAGGGTTTGATTTAGTAAAACTTATGATAATATATTTCAACAACTTTATTTTGTGGTAATTTTCGCATGTACGCAATTAGAAACGACGCATCTTAATTAGTTCACAAACTTTAATAAAAGTTAATTAAAGTATAAATGTTATAATCCTTCTTTAAAAAAAAATAAAGCAGGCTCGTAGCAACAGGAGACCCGGGAGCCTGCATCCTCTCCTGTTGGAAACCAACATTTTTCTTACATTTATATACGAGTTTTAGAAAATTAATGCAATTATTTAACGAACTGTAAAAAAAAAAATCACATATAAAATCTGATTTTAAGATACCAGACAATACCCCCCTCCCCCACCAATATTCTTTTTGAAGATTATTAAAATAAGTGTTTAAAGGTTTTCCCTTAAATAATTTTGTTTGTTTTTCAAGATGTTTGGTTAGGTCTCCCCCACATTTTCAGAAACAATTTATTTTACGTGCATGTAAAGTATCACCAAACTACATGTAGTCAGGCGATACAGCCTACAATAATCATCAAACAGACCATCATACCGCAGACCGTGTCCGAAGGTGGACTTGTGTTGAATGAAAATGAAATTAAAATGGATTAGCATTAAGATAAAGATATGCACGTTGTATGTTGAAAATACTGTGTCTAAAAATAGATAAAATGAAATCAAGCAGTGCACATGCACCAAGCTCGTGACTGCACATCCATTAGTACCTTTGTCAGAATCCTATGTTCTTTTGTTCTAGAGATCATGAGGTTCTGTGCAATACATTTTAAGAGTGTCGCAGCATCATTGGATAAAACGCGTCATGTGACTGTCGTATATATTTCTATTGTCGGCAAGCAGCAAATCAAATAAAAGACGGCAACATTGGGGCCGTTAAACTTTGTTCATTTTTCCTGTCAATTATCATTTTGAAAATTTTGGTCCTCAACATAACAAAACACTCATTAGGTTTGTTTCTTACTGTCTACGAAAATATGCCTGGTTATGAAAGTCCGCAGACGACAAGGTGAAATAATAGTTTATCTTCTCAAAGGATAATGTTATTCATCCAATGCTTCTTTTTCATGTTGCCTATGAAAATGTTAAAGGAAATCTCCATCTTTGTATCGTAAGCATTAATATAATTATGCAAATAATCGAATTAGGATCTTTGTAAGGGAAAAGGGGTTAAAGATTAAATGAACACTGTTATATGCATAAAATATTGGTATAATTATGACAGAATGCATTGTTCAAATGACCACCAATGAAAGACTTATGACATCAGTTTGGTTATAGATATATATAAAAAGATTGTTATTAGCCAGTCAAATTTGAAAACTGTGCACGTTAGAGGTAGGCTTTCTATTTTTATAGTCTTTTATTAGCTGTACTATAATTTTGAATGTAACGGTCGTACCTTGAAAAGCGACACTGGGCCTTGTCATTTATCTAAACATGATAAATTGTAGTTTTCCCCTCGAAATATGATGTTATGCATCATAAAAATGCTATAAATTCGAGTGTTAGCGCGTTACAAATACAGGATACAATCCTAATATTTTTGAAAATATTAAAATAGATGTGAAACTTTTTGATTCGGATATGAATAATTTTTTTTGACGCATTACAGGTCACAATATTGACTATCGGTGTACACGATGATGAACGCTATATCGTATTAATTTTCTGGGTAGGTGTAAATACAAAATTTACAACATGACAACTTTGTATTTACACCCACCAATAAAATTCAAAATTTACAACATGGCAATACTTTAGAATTAAAATTTTTGGTCAATACGTTCTTTTTGGGTACGCGTTTATCCATTACCTGATTTCCTTTATTTTTACAGAGAGGCATATCACATTTAATCATGCAAACACAACACAACCTGGAGCAAGCGCAGTACTAGAATATATGTCAACAATTTGGGAAAGAAATTCGCTTTTGAGACAAAAGTACAGTCTTGAAAAACACCATCAAGTCTCTACCAACGTAACCTTTTACCACTGGAAAAATTTAAATTATTGCAAGGTTCCGAAATGTGGCAGTACTTTCTGGATGCAAGTATTTTTAACTTTAAAAAAAGATTAGAAGCGTTGAAGACGTCTTTGGCAATCGGCGTAACCTGTTAGAGTTATGTGGCTCGTGTACCTTACAACGTTATCAGCAAACAAGAAACGTTCAACAACGACGTACGCTGTATCCTCGATCATCTTTCCATATCTGGACATTTAAAACAGGAATAGAAGTTGGGTTACAGTATATAGCTTTATTAAGCATTTAAAACGAATTTTTCTTTTCAAACAACAAGAAATTCCCATATAATAATGTCAAAATATGTGCCAGATGTTTTAAAACTTTACGAAAAAAATATTTTGTCAAATATTTGTACATTAACAAACTAATTGTAATCAAGGAATTTGTTTTTGTTCTTGTCAATTTCTATAGGTAAACGAGAGGATGTGTAATGACATTTAATTTCATTAATGAAGTTTTATATATTCAGCGATTTTTTTTTCTTACATCAAATTCAATTATCCTTCAGAGATAGGTATGTAAACGTAATTTTGAGCGAAAAATCGTGAAAACGAGTTGGAGATAAAAAAAAAAGAAAGAAAAGAAATCCAAGAAACAGAGTATATTAAACACAATTTATCTCATACCATCATCCAATCCTTTCTGAATTTACAATATATAATCCAATTTTTCCTGTCAAACTTAACATTCATTATCTGCATACTGAAATTTCATGACAGTTGATCATATGCTTTATTCCACAGATTATATGTCTATAATTTTAATTACAAAAAATTAGAAAGGAAGTTCATACCAAGTGTTTGTATTTGAAAAGGAAATAATATCATTATATAACTCGTAAGAATTGGTTTCCCGAATAATTACCGAAAACAATCACATGCACATAATTAACATTGTTAGTTTCTTTTTCCTTTATAAATTATATATATATGAGATTAAAAGATAATAATTTTTTTTAATAAAATAAGTCCTAACGAACTTTTCGTTGTCCTTCATGAGATAGTTATACATAATACTTTCAAACCACCGAAATCAGTTAAAAGAACAACCTTTGCGTATTTTCTTTTAATTTTTTTATGAAATAAAAGTTTTTAATAATGATGGTGTAAAAGATAGCAGGACTTTCTTATTGAATGAGATGCGAACACATTGCACAGCGTTACTCAAGGATTTAAAAAAAAATGTTTTGGGTAGACGTTCATCTCCGAGTCTAAATGTAACATCAAAAGCCATAGGAATGATTAAAGGTGGTGGACAAACAACCTGTCAAATGGCTCAAAATATCCCCGCACTATTGTGAGACTATTGCAGAGCCCAGGAGCACCAAATTCTGTGCAAGACAAACCTTATGTTTGACGTTCATGAGAGAGAGAGAGAGAGAGAGAGAGAGAGAGAGAGAGAGAGAGAGAGAGAGAGAGAAATATGAGCATGGTATATCTGATGGAACTCTACTTGCTCAATGATAAAAGAATGAGATTCATGTGACGTATTTTGCCATTCTTGAGAAACATTGGACCAAAATACTGCACATTAAGTCGACAACGCCAATTGAGTTTGCTTCAAAATTTTTAAAAAGTTCACAATTTTAGGACATTATAAGGCTATTTGGTTATAACTCTGATTTCTGACTGACGATCATAAAGTTTCCGCGTAATTTTGGATTTCAGGATATGCTATTTAATTGAAGATGAACAGATGTTTTTTTTTTTCAGCTGTAGAATGTCGAGGCCCACATTAAAACTGGGAATAATCATGATCTATCATTTTATGTGGTTTGTGGATGCTGATCCTTGCTTGTTTATTTTGTAAGTTCAAGCCACGTGCAATAAGATACTTTTTAAAAAGAATAATATTTCCACGTAATTCAGAGTGTAAATTTTATTTTTGCAGACAACAAGGGAAATGCTGTGAACACTACACAAGGATCAGAAATACTTATACATGCAAACGTAATGTGTTAACATGATGTGATTATCCTAATGTATTATCTTTTTAATTCAATTAATGTTTGTAACAATATGACGAAGTCATTGATATGTTGCAGCCTGTCCTGATGGGTATACTGGGAATTTTTGTCACATTCTGTGCCCCTCCCCCTCGTATGGACCCAAGTGTCAACATCAATGTCACACGTGTTCCGTGACGTCTTGTCATCACGTGCATGGTTGTCCAGTATATACCAGTAAGTAGTTACAACGGACATTCATTTTATAAAATAGTATATTATGAATGTTATGTACTACATATAATTTTTATTGCAGTTGCTTTTGACGATGGATGAGGGTAGATATGTTATAAAACGTCAATTAAAAGTCGATTTGTAAAAGATTTCTATTGATGTTTGACGCCATTCCCCATTTTATCGTAACTGTCTACAAAACATTGTCAATCTGATGCAAGAAATCATGAATTCAATTTTACCAAGACGTTGGACTTACAGTATGATGTCATTTCTTGCATTAAAACTTGGTGAAAATGACGCTGGTCTCAATCGAAATATACACCGATTACGAAGGCACAGCAAAAGATTTGGTCAAGTTTTGTAGATTTAAATGTGGATAACTTTTTTTATTGTTAATTATTTATATTTACATTCAGTATGTATTTCCCCTTTTGTTTGCATTGAAAATATGCGACGTTCAATTTCCTGTGAATACACTTAAGCTAATTCATGTGCAAGGAGCACAAATATAAACGTCATTACGCGTTTTTAGTATATTTTTTATTGTAAGATTAATTGAAACGTCTAAACTTACATAACCAATTTGATATGTACTAATGGAAAATATTCGTTAAATCATATCATTTCGTCAATAAAAAAGATTTTTTTGACAAAGTTTCTGGCACTATATCTAAAGTCGCGGAAGCGATCTAAATAGCATGTTAATATGGCTGTTCCATGTATGTTTCATATCCCTGACTGAGAGCGCATATAATGGCTTTATAGCGACGATACACAATATTTCATACAAATAGGCATCAGCATGAAAATATAAATATAAGCATTCAATGCTTATTTTTGGATGTCTTTGGTCTTATAACACACCAAGCGGCGCAGACAAATTATCATACCGCGCTAACGCGCGGTATTCAATTTGTCTGCACCGCTTGGTGTGTTATAGGACCGACGTCATCCAAAAAAAAGCATTCATTGCTTAAATGAAATGGAACATAATGTTACGTCCCATATTATACTACAAATTGAATAAGAGGAGTTCTTTTTTATCATTCGATATTTAAGGTACATTTACAAAGACAGTGGAGATTGTGGAAACAGTTGAAAAGCATCTTGCATCTTACATTTTCAAAGAAAATGCCAGCAACGAAAAAGAAAACCGGAAGCCAAAAGCTTTTCGACACACGGGTGAGTGGAGGTGTTTCCATACAAATGAACATAAATAGGAGGCTGTAATTACCACGAGGTTTTTTTTAAACAATTCACAAGAACTTAGCGTTATAGCCATTACATGTATCAAGTTAAATCCATGAGAAGTGAAATTTACGCTAAAAAATATTCCTCGTTAAAATTTTCATGTAATAAACATTGCATCTGAATCGCCTAAAAACATGAATGAACCAGGTGTGGAATATAACGCGTACGTTACCCCATCACGTGCATGAATGTTTGTACATGTACAATCACATGATTTTCAAAGTACATGAACTAAATTTCGATATTATAAATATTATAGATAATACAATGTAAAAATAATAAAATTAATTACAAAATTTCTTATATTGTTCCTTCACACAGGCGAGTTGTAAATAAAATATTTTTTGTTAATTTTGTACGAAATTACTTTAAATTAAAACTTCAAATAAATATATTATCAAAAAGAGAAAAACAACAAAGTTATCAGAGGTTTATAACAGAAAAAGCACCCGGTGGTATTTGATTAGTCAAAAACTCGGCTTTTGAGAAAATGAAAACGAAATACTGAATATCTCTTGGAGATTCTTCTGTATACCAAAGAAACGGACCCTCTTTGATGTTTGAAGTCCTTCTCCATTGCTGGCGATGTGTCAATGTGAGTGGAGTATATTAACATTTATTATTTAGTTTGTCTTACACTGTTCTACCTGAATTAAGCAGCTCAACACAGCTTGATTCTTAGAAGTACGAGAACAATTGATACATTTAGTTTTCATTCCCTAGGTCGCCATCTTGTAGGTCCAGGTGGTGAATTTTCCTCTTTAAAGAACTAATTTTAAACAAATTTGACAATATATACATGGGGAAAATCCAAGTAATAGATACAAAGTAAAGCAAGAATGCCTCAAAATACCCAGCATGGCTAGTTGAAATTGATTGAATAATGAAGGAAGGCAGTTTAACCCACATCATGGCCGCCAAGGGAACAGTAACTCCTGCTTAAATCGCTCTTCTGAAAACTATCAATTGACAGAAGAAACAATATCATTCATTAATTACAGTAAATGACGACAAACAAAAACCTAAAAATTTGTCATTGTTATTACATGTGGCATTGAGTATTGTCTTTCCACAAATTTATTTAAAAATTAAATTTGTTGTTATGACTACTAAGTAGTCATAACAACAAATTTAATTTTTAAATAAATTTGTGGAAAGACAGTATCTTAAGGTGGTATGGGACATCTGTCGATATTAATGTACATTATAATTAAGATACTATCACCTGATTAGAATTTTCAAATTTTACAATATTTACCTCCAAAATACGTTTTAAAAATATTTGGAAAGGAAAAGTTTTGAAATCTCCAGCGGGAATCGAACTAATGACTTACAGATTCGTAGTGAACCCTCTAACCCACTGCGCTACACTTGTTAGGTGACAAATTTTGGGAAAGAAACTATTTATAGAATTACACTTGATATTATTGTTTATATCGATAAATAGTACGTCACAACATAGAGGTGTCCCACACCACCTTAAAAGAGAACATAGCAAAAAATGAATATCAAAGCAAATGTGTTAACTTTCTATAACATATTGAGCATGAATAAACGTTTTCATGCATAAATGATAATCGATATGCCACTAAAAGTGTGCACCAAGCCAGCAACGAATCATGATGTAGGCGATAACAATATGTCACCAAATTCAAAATGTGACCTCAATTCTTAATCGATTGTAAAAAGGAGAAACATCTTACTTGCGTGCTTATAAATATTCTATTAATAGATGAAAGAAAATAGCTGTGACTGTATTTATGGAAGGGAGTGTGGGGGAGTTGGGGGGTTGGGGGTGGGGTTGGAGTGGAGGGGGTTATGTTAGGAAAGATAAATCAAGTCCAACTAGATTAATTACGTGTTTTAAATAAATCATTTTCCTGCGGTGATGTATTATACTTTTTTCTCATTTCTCATAAAGGTAAACTTTTAAAAGTTTACGATTGCATAGCTGTTAAAAAGAGTAAATTGCACTCTCAAAAATGGGGCGGTGCTAAATGTCAATGTTTGACAAACTTTGTGTCTTTAATTATCATTTTTTTAAAGTTAAAGATCTAAATGGTCTTCATTTTTGGTTACTCCTTGAGCACACTCGTATATAAAGGGTCAAGAATATGGAATACTAAGTGTTGAAATTAATTAAAAAGATAAAATAAAATATTTCGTTATGATATTTTCTTACTCTACATGTGATTTAACGCATCGTTGATATGACTTGTAGATAGATATGGCTTATAGTTTTAATATTGATTTACTTAAGGTTCGATGACTTTTGGATGGATGACTTTTTTTGAATAGTTAATTACAGTATCTGTAGATGAAAGCGTTAAACATGATGCGTTTGAGGAGAAAAATAAGAATAAAACTGTTGTTTGGTCTGGTACTTTTATCCTCGATGATTGGAATATTCCAAATAAAAGGTAAAATGAATACATTTTTTTGATTTCCCACTTTACTTAGTTGTCTGATTAAACTAAGAATTTCTGTTGTCATTTTTAAATGACTGTGTCGGTGAGAAAACAATTATTGTCTTATTGTATTTTTTGGTCATATTTATCCAATGTACAGGTATAATTTCAAATATTACAAAATCACAACATTCCACAGTGCCGTATTTTTTTTTAACTTAATTGTTTTTTTTTTTTTTAAATTGTTATTGTGTTTGTAGTCTTTCGTCTTTTTTAATTTGCAATTTTTAAAATCACCTGCATTTTTGTTGAGTCATTGGTACATGTATATGTTGATTTTACCACATATATAGCTGGATTATTCATACTCTTCAATGTCTAAGTTCTGGAGATAAAAAAAAACTATATACGATACAATAGTCGTGATCCCCCCAGCCTTATTAGAATCTTGTAAAAACATTTATCATTTCTTCTTTGTACAGATGTTTTCGTAGTGCGGAAAAGCGAACAAGCAGCAAATACTGCAACTATAGATTTAAAGATTCGGCATATGACTGATTTTTTTGTCGAGCAAATTCCAAACGGAAGGAGGAATTCCAGAAATATAAGTCACAAAATCAAGGTTTTTTTTTTCATTTTGATATACTGTAGAAATACCTTAAAACACGTTAGAATTTTAAATATTCCCAATGTATTGTTTTAGATGGTTTTTCAATTTATTAGATATACTATTTTTTATTCGTTGCTTCCTTCTAAATATTTTTCTTCATAGTTCTTACCAACAAAAAGTTCAACAAAACGAACGTTTACCTAATTCAACGGGTATAATAAATTTGATGTTGATCGATCTTCTGGTCCAACATAAAAATTGTTGGACAGCTACGTCATTGCTAATTACAGGTAATATTCGCCCGATTTCGGCTGAACGGAAATAGCCGAGGGGCTGTGCGACAAGAATGTCTATATTACTTGTAGTCTGTAATAAAGGGTATAACAAAGCAGTTGTTAACTGGGATTTGGGCAACATATGATTTGTTGGACCTTTAGACACAAATGCTGCCCTCGGCTTTGGGCCTTAGGCAACATTTTGGACTACAAGTCCAACAAACCGTATGCTACTCTCATTCCCAATCAATAACAGTATAATAGAGGCTAAAGGTTAATAAGAATATAACAAAAATAATGTATTTTGTCTAAAGGGCCTTTGTGTGTGTGTGTGTATATATATATATATATATATATATATATATATATATATATATATATATATATATATATATATATAAAATCCCTTTTTATAACCGGGTCGGTTATAAAAGGGAATTTTTTCTTTAAGAACGACGTTACAGACATTGTAATGTGATATATTTCAAATAACAGTAGATTTTTATCTCGCTCAGGTTCTTTTACAAAGTTCAAAAACGTATGTAAAAGCAGGCACAAGAGGAGGGGGGGGGGGGGGTCATATATTTTTTAAAAAACCCAAGACGATGTACCAGTCGATTGTCAGATCTTTCAAAGTTGCAATGTTAGTATTAATCTATAAATGTAAATTTGAGGTTACGAAAATATAGAACTTATAAAACGCATTCATTTTTTTAAAATACATTTTGAATTTGAAAAGTTGTACATCATAATATCTGGTTTATGTTTCCGCTATCTGTATATTTTTTTTGTCGACAATAATTTCGCGTTGTTCTATACATAAGCGTATTATTGCCATTTTGAAACTTTTTTTTTTAAATTTTCATTCTTTAATGTATTAAATTTACACCTCACTGTGTAAAATTAATGTGTAAAATTTACACATCAGTCTGTGAAATTTACACTTTAATCTGTAAAATTCAATGTACTTTTATGTTATTATTTTGACATTTATCAAATTGATTTAATTTATTCTTTTTCCCTGAAGAAGAGACTGGTTGTTCCAAAAATTGACACTGTTTTATTTCACTTGTCCCGACATATCTATCTTGAATCTTTATATTAAAATTTGATTTCAGTTTCCTTTGAAGAAATATAAAATAAGCGAGCCGTACCTTATCCAGCGAATAGAAAGATACAGCGATGTGTGTCGAGGGAGAGAGTTTCATTTTGGAAGAGAAAATGGGTTTTCTATGAAGCGTCACTTCCGGAAAAGTTCTTCGCATCACATTTTGTACTGCAGCATCGAAAAAGCAGGATCAACATTCTGGCGGAGGATGTTGCAGATGCTGGATTCCACTAACCTCAAAACTCCATACGATATAGCACCACTTCGTGTCAATGAGAAATCAGTTCCGTTCGTAGAGGAAGGTCTCTACCATGCTCTTGCGTCTTTCAAGACGAATTTTGTTTTCATGATTGCCAGAAATCCGTTCACAAGACTTTTGTCGGGATATCTAGATAAAATTTACACAGCAAATCCTTATTTCTGGAATTCTATTGGCCGTTCGATACGACCAATTCCACAACGAGGCCGCGCCGCGTGCTATAGCGACATTACGTTCCAGGAAATTGTAGATTACGTCATCAATGCGGAGGGATACTTCAAGAAATCCAGAGATCCTCATTTCATGGCAATGCACGACATGTGCAAGCCATGTCAGATACCGTACGATTTCATTGGCAAGATGGAAACTTTTGACAGGGATTTTGAATTTTTGATGAAAACATGGAACGTTTCGAATTTCGAGGGAAAAGACATGAAAAGTATGGCGGTTGATGATACATTTCTAGACGTAGCCACATCACTCCAAGACCGAAAGAAGTACATTACGCCTTGCATCAGCATGCATGAAGCGTATCTTCGATCTTGGAAACACATGCAGATAAAAGGACTCATCAGTGACAATGAAACATATCCTTTTAAAGAAACAGAGTCTCAGGGCATTAAACCTGTTGATCTCGTCAAAGTTATGAAATTTGCTCACCTGAAATCAAATCCCGGAGAACTGAAGATCCAAAAAGTTAAATATTTTCGAGAAATTTACAGAACTGTTGATTTAAAATCCCTCAGATTGTTAGTTCAAGCGTTGAGATCAGATTTTGAAATTTTTGATTATGACCCTTTTCCTGATACAATTTTTAATTCTTCTTCACCACGGTTACAGCATACAGACATATTTTTTGTTTTCAATAAAACTAGATCTACTGGTAATTAAAAAAAATGGAATCTTATAGTGAGTAATGCATTTATATTTTCATCACGTTTGTACTGTAGTGGCTATAAACATAAGTCACAGTGTTTCACTATGAATACATGCAATAAAAGGATATTCAGTTACTACATTATTTTGTGAATGTTAAAAAAAGTATTTACTTGTAACATGTAACTATTCCAGTTATTTTGTAAATGTTATACTGGTATTTTACTAGAACATGCATCTGTGTCAGCTAAAATAAGGATAAGCTTAAGGAAATTAATATATGCATGTTTTGAACATTTTCAAGATTTATAAGATCGAGGGAACCATACGGTATGTTTTGAAATAATTTCAGGAAGTCAATGAAAGTGTCAAAATGTCAAAGTGTCAAATACTCAAGAGGTTGACCTTGTAAAACGTCCGGCAATGCACTCAGCTAAAGCACAGACCCAAACAGTTTTGTGTATACCTTCAGTGGTTCTAAACGTACTTGACTCGTCGCTTACTGCACGTCTGCACGTCTGTGAACCAACTCATTGAACTCTAATCGTTGTCATGAATATTTATTATTCTAAACTCATCAACGAGAAAGCAACATTCATTAGATTTTGGAGGCATGGAAACGATGATCACGTTATGAAAATTCCGTTCTCTTTGCTTTGGAATTTGCAACGTTCATATTTCAGTAAGTGAACACAAGTCACAATCTGATTATGACGTATGAACAAAGAACAATGTAATATTATTGTCGGTTTTAATGAAACTAAACCAACTTGATGTGATTGTTAAGAACTAACCATAAAGTTTTCTATCCTCTTAGCATGTTTTCAGCTCAAAGCTGTTCCGTATATCTATAATAGATATCTATATATCTATAAATATATATCATATATAGAGGTCCGTTTTGCTCTGCTTTGAATATTAAGTATTTCGCTATATAGATTTTTGAGATGGTTGACAGTTTGTTATCGTCATTTTTCATCTATTATATCCTAAAAAAATATTTAAATTATAAATCTAAAAATGGCGATTCATATAAATAATCCATACAAATACAAATCAGTCATGAATACTTCGCGGCGACTTTATTTCGCAATTTATTTCCGATAAACTGGTTCGCGACGACTAATGTTCGCGACCAAGCCTTATCCAGACTCGTATATTGTTATAACAACCATACGACAAACTGGTTCGCGGCGAGAAATATTCGCGACGTACGACGTGGCTCTCGCAAACCTCGTGAATTTTTTTTTCGCACGCGAATAAAAGTTGGTTTATAGTAAATAAAAGCAATTAAAGGTTTCTATTTTAGTACATCGTCTGTCCTATAACACACCAAGCTGTTCAGACATTTTATCACGCCGCGCTAAAAAAGTATGATGTAAACTATATATATATATATATATATATATATATATATATATATATATATAGGATCTCTCATGATTTGCGATGGTATATGATTTTTATCCAACGAGTTGTGTGTTTTCTATCCCCGAGCCTTGGCGAGGGGATAGAAAACACGCAACGAGTTGGATAAAAATCATATACCATCGCAAATCATGAGAGATTCTTTTTATCACATGTTTTACCACGGTTTTTGTTAATCTCAATTTTTTCTCTACAAATTATAATTGTGAGCCGCACAACACATTAACTACGAGACGTCAACAACTTTACGCATGGAAAAAAGTTCCTTGAAGTTTAACAAACAAACATTTCATTTTCGAACAATTTCTTTATGAATTCATGAAAAATAAGTAAAAAACATTAAATGCTTCACTTTTACAACTCAACAGTATTCAACTGTATTATTTTTTAGCTTTTCATTATACGTCAATCAACCGGCTAAACCTACGTAATGTTTAATTATGATGTCACGTGGCGTAAGAACACACAGTGGAATATCAAAAATTTATCCCATGAGTGATATCCACCGCATATTGAGATAAACATGTGATAAATATATATATAAACTCTTGCATCAAACCTATTTAATTAAAAAAAACTACTCGTCTCCAGCAAAATATGCACAGCTATAGGCAAAGCAAATCTTTGTTGACTTCAATGAGCCACGACCGAATGGTAGAAAATGAAATAGACAGGCCCACGTCATATTATTGTTAGTCACAACTACCCAAAGTCCTGCCCAAGGTTCTAGGTACTGTTGAAACGGCTGTATGAATTCAAGCTTTCATTGAACTAGCTTAGTGTGTCGTCCTATTTGAACATGCGCTATGAACTGCATTGTGTGTGGACATCATCATGAGGACAAGATTGGCTAAAAGAGGAGTGCAACAGATTGAGTCTCAATAAAACACTCATGACCGGAACAAAACAAGAGATCAACAAATGTGTGAATTATATTGTACGGTCGATGTAGTGATGGATGCAATTGGTCAGAGAGAGAGAGAGAGAGAGAGAGAGAGAGAGAGAGACACCCACACACACCCACACACAGAGACAGAGAGAGACAGACAGAGACAGGGAGAGAGAATGAGAGAGAGAGACAGACAGAGACAGGGAGAGAGAATGAGAGAGAGAGAGCGAGAGAGAGAGAGAATGAATATAGTTTCAGATCAGATTGTGAGGTGCATTTTCTGACGCAAAGGTTCGGGGTTTTCACTCTCACTTGATGGTTGAAATGGATTTTATAATGTTAATGGCATGTAGAAAATCAATATTCAATTTAGAGTAACTAGGCATGAAAATTAATTTGTTATTCTAAAAAAATCAAATAATCTAAAAACGGTTAGGTATACATATACAGTCATATCCGAAGACTTGCTACACTTTAAAAAGGACAACTGTACGATTTTTATCTCCATTGAAACTTTTTATACCGGTGTAACGACGATAAGTGACCCCCGTAGATTATTGACCGGGGGTCATTTTTCTAAACATTTTTTTCCTCATGATGATGTCCACACACAATGCAGTTCATAGCGCATGTTCAAATAAGACGACACACTAAGCTTGTTCATTGAAAGCTTGAAATCATACAGCCGTTTCAACAGTACCTAGAACCTTGCGCAGGACTTTGGGTAGTTGTGACTAACAATAATATGACGTGGTCCTGTCTATTTCATTTTCGACCATTCGGTCGTGGCTCATTGAAGTCAACAAGATTTGCTTTTCTAGAAAACATTTTCTAGAAAAATGACCCATTGGGTTGTAGAATACTTGAGTTACATCGTAGAAATTATGGTCTAAGGGTCATTTTTCTCCGTGTGGGTTGTAGAAAAATGACCTTGTAGAATATCGACTATCAATATATTATTATTGTTGTCTTTAGGGTGGATACAGGGGTGGTGGTGGTGGTGCGGGGGGGGGGGGGGGTACATTGCCTGCTTAATGCTTAGATTTTTCGAATAACCAGCTTGAGTACGCTTTCCTGATTATCTGTTAGTGCTTATCATCATTATCTTAGCGAGTTTCAAATTAAAAAATAAAAGATATAGTCCTTGTCCGTTAATTAAAGAAGACTGAATATAAAATGTTCCCTTCACATTACATCTTGGCAACAGAAGAAAAAGTTGTACCTTAGATACACTGTAACAAATAAATATTAAATAGATAGTTAAAGGTATATGTGGCGTATTTGGAGTAAAATTTTTGACATGAGTTTGAGTTAAGATATACATCATGCTTCTTATAATTAGACGTTTCACCAACTCTAGGCACATAAAACATGTTTTGTCTTTAGTTATTTGTCTCTAAACTTTGCTACACGTCTGATGAATATTAATGTGATCCGCCATTTATAACGCCACTGCGCATGAGTGCGGGAATTCCCAGCATTGAAAACACGATGGAAGAACAGTTTGTTTACAACGTTGAACCACGTTTTTCATGTCTTAGATTAGACAATTATTATATCAGATGCTACTCGAAGCATTATTATTCCGATATTCATTAAGGTAGAACGATATAAATTGTTAATTATGTGTAATAAAGATGAAACACGATTTTAGCGTCATCGACATGGTAAACGGAGTAAATACCCCTCTCCCTGAGGGATGCATGTACTGAGAATGTTTATTTATTCTTTATTAAAAAATTGATCTAAACCAAAATCCACCACAGAACACATGGAGCACGAACCTGACTAGCATAAACCCTACAACTTCATGATGGAAACTTAAGTTCAATTCGGCTTTAATTCTTATTCCATCAATCTACATAGTCTCCGATGACGATACTCCCTTTGTGCCTATCCTTGTTAGTCTATCTCTTTTTTCATTTCCTTGCCAACTCTGTCAAACTTAACGGTCTACCCCTCTTTCTAGTCGTCGCCATTGTTGTTGATAGACCGAGATGGATGTCACGTGACCCAATTAAGGTGGGGTTATTCAAATCTTTTGTATTTTTTAACGGCAAGTAAAAAATTAAAATATGGGTTTTTTTTATTTCCCGTATCTTTGTTATGCGATTGACTTAGACAGTGTAATTTATGTGAAAGTCCTATCTTTTATTTGGTACCAAGTATTATTGATGGCTAAAAGATGGCTAAAAAGATTGTGATGTTAGTCTTGGGCTGTGTTATGTCTTATGTAACTTTTTATTTTTTTTATTTTTATAAATCTCTTGGATGGTCACATATAAGACAGTCTAGACTGTACTTGCAAACTGCGGTATATAAGACCCTTAACAGAGATAGCAAATCGCAAAGTAACAATGACACTAAAAAGGGCTTTACATGTAGCATTCATTTGACTTTGACTCCAATTGAATACAACCGCGGTTCTTATAAACGACATTTGAATCTAACAGTTAATACAAGCATATTCTGACATAACTTTAAAATTTTCTTTGAATTAACATATACATGCGAGTGTCCCAGGCATTCATATTCATTTTTAAGAGTTTCTAAAAGTAAAAAAAAAAACAGCGGTTATTTTATTAATATTCTCGAAAAAGTGATTTCTTAACTGAGTGTTAGTAAAGTAAGTTAGTAAAGTAGTCTATTAAGATATGTTTGTCAATAAGTAAAAAGTCATCATCAACGTGTTGCTTACTGCATACAGAAAGTCGGGAAGGGAGGTCCTTTACAGTATTTTATTTGACGGATCTGATTAATTCTAATTGGATGTTGTCGGTCCTATAACACATTAAGCGGTGCAGACAAATTGAATACCGCGCGTTAGCGTGGTATGATAATTTGTCTGCACCGCTTGGTGTGTTGCAGGACCGACGACATCCAGAAATAAGCATTCAATGCTTATATTTATATTTATACTAATGCCTATTTGTATGAAATATTTGTGGATCGTCGCTATAAAGCCATTTTATACGCTCTTAGTCAGGGATATGAAACATACATGGAACAGCCATATTAACATGGTATTTAATTCGCTTCCACATATAGTCCCAGAAACTTTGTCGAAAAAAACCAAACTTTTTATTAATGAATAGATTTGATTTAACGATTATTTTCCATCAGTACATATCAAATCGGTTATGTAAGTTTGAGTGTTTTATTTAATCTTACAATAATAAATATACTCAAAACACGTGGGGACGTTTATATCTTTGCTCATGGCGCATTCCAAAATTGGCTCCAGTGTATTCATAGGAAATTAAACGTCGCAGATTTTAATGCAATCATAAGGGGAAATATACACTGAATGTAAATAATATAATATAGTCTAATATAATGTCATTTGTGAATCACTGCAACATTGCATCCTCGAATACTTTGATTCAGCGATGCCGTTAATCATTACCTTTTGATCAGAGTAGAGTTTCTTGCATATGTTTGTTTATTTAGGAAACAATTTTTCTCCAATGGGGGAACTTTGATACCAGAATTTGAACAAAGCAAACCATTTTGCGACCTTTCGTGTTGGTTGGAATAAACAATTTGGTCTCTGCAATTATTTTTTTTTTCTCAAACAAGTATTTGATATAGGTATTGTCTGACCCTGAGAGCAGTTTGAGAAAAGTACATTGAAAAAAACATGGTAATTCAATGGGAGCCTTACATTCTTAAATTACGTTGCAAACTGAACGCAGACTTGATCAAAATCTACTAGAATCAATCACTCATATCTGTATAGTCATAAACATATTCAATAGAACTATCACTAGAAGACACTAAAAGCCATCTAGAGTGATGTTTCATGTGTATTGAACTTAAAATCAATAAAATCATCAAATATGTAAAGAAATTATGAAAATAAAATTGAGGCCAAAAAGTTTTGTAGAGACCAAGCCAAATTTGAGACCAAAAGTCCTCTCTCACAAAAAGTGACAGTGTACCTGTAACATAAGTCTGTCGGTGTGACGGTGTTTTGTTTGGTTGTCAGACATGCACTATAGCTAAATAAAACAGATATTAATTTTTAAAATCTGCTTAATTCGTCGAAATTTCACATCCGTCTTCTGGGTTTTTTCTTCTAATAATATGCAATAAATGTACATACATAGGTCATTATTAAGGGTTTTCTTTGAAATCATCTTCTATGATAGTGGGGCCTATTCAGCAGAACGAGCAGACGCGAGCTGTCGCATCATTACCGTCTTTATAGTTTTACAAAAAGGGACGCAAGCGAATGCATCATCATGCATGTACCTTTAGAGGGAGACGCAACCCTAAAATGGCTTAGCGAAGGGGCACCATAAAGCAAGCTGACGAGTACTTTAAGGTTTAGCACAGACATTGCTTTGTTCAAACTGATGTTATATATGTAACAGGGTAAAACGGGAGGCGCATCAATCTTTTATTATATGCTTTCGCTGACCCTTCCCCCTCGCCAAACATGAATGGTACACGTATCACCTCTAATTTCTATAATTTCTATGTAGTTTATATGTGAGGTCAAAATTCTATAAGGTCAGTTTTTAACGTGTGTGTGTGGTGGGGGGGGGGGGGGGGGGGTTCGTAGATCTACAGGTCTGTAATGGTTTTCTACTGTAGAAAAAGGACCCTACTTGTCATAGAATACTGACCCTGGGTCAGTTTTGTCTGTAGAGATTTGACCCCCGGGTCAATACTCTTCGGAGGTCACTTTTCGTCGTTACACGGCATTTTGAATTTTGTATATGGAAAGAATCTTCTGAAAAAAACCAAAACGACCAAAAAAAATATGTGAATTAAATCTGTATGATATCTATGCACATTTAAATGCTTTTTAATTTTTTTTTTTTGTATATAATATACTTTACAAATATAGCTAATTGTCATTATTGAATAAAATCTCTGGATATGAATTTACTTGTTACATTTTTATAAAATGTTATTCTTTATTAGAAATGTATACGTCGTTTCAATTAGGCTTTTATCAAGATTCATTCAAAAAGAAAATTGTCGCTATTAAAAAAGAAAATGTGTTCCGTTTCGTTGCATTGATATAGCTGTGCATGTAACTGGCGGATACGCGTTCATACCTAAACGTCAAACGTCCTGGATCCTATCAAAGTGCACGCATGCCATTCATGATCAGAGGAATTGATGCTGATATCTATAAAAACAACAAATCAAGAAAACAAAGATTTTATTGCATATTACACATAGATTACAAATGCATAATGACATAAATGTAGGCCACAAAGTGTTACCTATCATAAATATACCTGTTAGTACATATGATCATATTTAATATGAGAACATTATCAAACTTTGAACAAAAGGCAGCAGAGTCGTTGGGATTTTTTTTATCGAAGCAACAAAATCCGTGAATGCATAGTATAACAGATGCTGTTATGTAGTATGGCAATGGTTATTCTAGTTCGTACGTGCACCTAAATGAATAAAATGCTATTTGTTGAGAATTTCCTACTAAACACAACATAATTCATATAATGATAAAACAATGCACTAATTTTGCAGATACCGGAATTCTGATAATCGATCGACATACATGGACATGTAAATATGTCAACACGATTTGAAAGAAATCTCTCATTCATCAATAAATGTACATCATACAGAAACGGTGCACTATCTTAAATGTCAGAACTGTTTACCTCTCATGTGAATGTGAAATTTAATGATGTATATTTTATATTGATGTGTGATAATAAACAATACTAATACTAATAGCTTCTGTGTTTGCATATGTTGGGCCTTCGCCAATTATTGCAATTCTGTTTGTGCCAATGAAATATTTGTATCTGTATTTTCCCCGCTTCGTTGTCTGTCTCTTTTCCCGTCTCCTCTTTTACATTCCGTCAATACCACGTGGTGTAACTCGGCGTACTTCCATTTCCTGTCTCAGAAGAGCATGCGTAATGGCCGATTTGTGCTCATGACGAACCATCAGGCAGATGAAAAATATTTCCATGACAACCAAAACAACCAAGAAGGCGCCCAGTTTCCGTCTTCCGGTATCACAGAGAAATGCCATAGTTTTAGGATCTGTGTGAATGAATGCATGGCATTAAATTAATTTCATTTCATTAGTACACAGTTAATCGCCCATTATCAGGGGCGTCATGATAGCAAATTGAGGACCCAAGAGCAGACTTGACCGAGGCCGATGGTCGAGGTCAATCTGATCATCCGGTGAAACGGATCAAAGATTGTTTTATTTAAACAAGAAAATGCTTTCATTTGTGCTTCATGTGGGTATGAAGGTAGCTATAGCATTACAGAAAAAAATTCACCTTTGAATTATATACCGTAGTTAATTATTCATAAAAAGTAAGTCAAAGTACTTAAATTATTATTATTGTCAATTAAATCGTTACATTGAAGAAACAGCCAACTTTCCAGTTCCAAAAAAGTTCCAAAAAAGGAGCAAAAATATAAAAAAGACATCAATGAACAATGTAAAAATTATTTCTAATATTTACACTGTATAGCTACTTGAATTAAAGTTGACATTTTAAAAAGCTGCACAATGCATCTATAACAGTTTTTGAAAATTAGAAGATTGCATAAATATTCGTACGTCGACAGTTAGGTCGAACATAGGATTGCGTAGATTTTTGTCTAGTCATGTATGTATGAATTACAATCTGCAAGAAATAGAGGGAAACAAATTTAGTGTAAATACTGTATACCATGATGACTGTATATAAAAGATGATCATGAGCAACTGTTTAAAGATAGATAAATATTATAAAAATAAAAATAGAGAGGATACAAGTCATTCCAAACATATATTACAGTTTTGCTCTTTATTTTGAACACTTTCAAAACTATTTTTTCAATTTACATAGAATTGTGACAAATTTCTGTTGACGAAAATTAGTATGTTTTGTTCGTAATACTTTAATACAAGTATTTGTAGGTTTGCATACAAATAAACAAACTCTAAGGCAAGACTAATGACGTCATATTTTGCCAGTTTAATTGTCGTCAATTGCTTCAGGTATTCAGTGTATAAAAGCCATATTTTGTACCTAATAAATGAATGGTCCGATATTCTTGATCATGTTATCATTTTGAAGGTGTTATCAAATAAAAATACTCCACCAAAGGAATTTTCAAAATTTGAATTATTTTCTAATTCATTGTACATTGAATTTTACATTGAAGTCTATGGGAAACGCATGTTTTATTATAAGATAATGTAAAAAGTAACTTGAAATTCATACAAATCTCTTGGTGAATATATGCATACACTTTCTCTTTATTAAAATATGAAATAAAGATAAATCATCTACCGCAGATATTTTGGCAAAATTAAAATTTTCTTCTTTTTATTAAGGGAAGATAACTATTCAAAAAAGTTAAAAATGCAAAATGACCGGCTTCTTATATGTTGTCAGTCATGTGAATTTGCTTCATTTCACTTTCATCGTTATTTAGCAATACATATTTAACTAATTCAAAATGATTCAATATTGTTCAATACCCCTTCATCATACATTGAATACCTTAAAACATTGAAAACTGTGACAAGTTTTCGTGTCCGTCTACTTTGTCATATGATATTTTTTAACATACACCGTACACATCTTTTTCAAAGATTTCATTAATGAATGTAGTTTTAAAATATACTATATAACTAACTTAGAAATATATGGTATTTTTAATGAATTCAACTTCAAGCTTTATATGCACGATAAAATCAACACATGTACTATAATTTATTATTTTTCTGTAAGTTTAACGCTGCTTGAAGCATTGCGAAAAAATGTCAATAGTGCATATAAGATGATACTGAAAAATAGTCTCTTTCCAGTAAGGGGCTAAAAAATGTACCTTCTTTTTTCTATTCGTATTTGTTTATCTGTTATTAATATTTTTTTTTTTGGAAGTGGCTGGGGGTCAGAAACATTGCCTTCACTAACCATCGGCATCATTTATTATTCATACACACTCGTGTAATAGATATCCAAAACCACATATCGATTTACGATAAACCCTATACACGTTCAATCATCGAACTGAATACAGAAAAAAGCTGGCGTGATCTTATATATTTGATTAAAGTTATTGATCGCACTCCATCTTCAGCAGACAAAATTTGAAGATCACAAAATGAGCTTTTAACTAAAAATTCGTACACATGGAAAACGTTAAGAGCCGAGAGGTTCCGAAAGTAACGAAATTTCTTTTATACAAGATATGCCGCGAGAATGAGTATACATGATCATACTTATGATGGATTTCAAAGGATAAAAATTTTACCTGCTCTGCTTTCATATAAGTTGAAACTAGCTGGAATAGCTAGCCCATATAAATTTCCTTGTATGTTGATGTTGCGACATTTTTGCGTGTAATTTCTCGCCAAGGTAATGCTTTACAGAGAGCTGCGTCGATATAATGATGCCACTCCAAACAAGATGAAAGAAAAATCGATATGTGTACATACAATAGGCTCCTGTATTGAAGAGAAAAATAGAGGAGAAAATCAAAGTACTGATAGTACAAAGAGTAGTTTTTCAAGCATTAAGTCTTGGATCAAATCTTTTTTTCATGAAAATATTTTTTTTTTGTTCAGGCCTGCTCTTCAGTGTTTATTGGAAGAAAGTTGATTGAAAACAAAAATTCATAACCTCTTAAACATTTATATATCATTTAGTAAAGAAAAAACCAAAATAGTTTAATTTTAAAAGTTGAACAATTTCCAGTATCTGTAATATAAACAGATCTCCTCGTCTAATGTATGTTAATATACAGCCTAAAATGACCAGGTGTCAGGATCATGAAGCATTTTCATACTTAAGGACGACGGACCTAATTCGCTTTGCGCAGATATATTGCTTATAACGCAATATTAAGTTGTTCTACATCATCAATACACACTTTATATGTGCAAATAGTGGCTGACCTTGCTATAATTTAACATGCTAAAATACGTTTTTCAACATTATTTAATTAACCTGCACAACTTTCTTTAGGGAGTGTCAAAGTTCTGTAGTGAGTTATATATTTGCTCAAATTATTTATAACCGTCAACATTGATTAGTTAACAGAGATTGAGTTAGTGAACAAATCATTTACTTTCTGATTCGCTTCAATATTCCAATTAAATATAGAGTAAAATCGTCCATGTGCTTAAGTTTTGAAGTATTTTATCATAAATAACATTTAGCACACTCTAATAGTTGTTTTTGTTTCATAAACCAACCTCTAATTGATGTATCTAACCTTTTCCTTGGAGTTTGTAATTTTCATGAAAAATTGAAGAAAAATAGCGACAAACCGCTCTTTGGCATGTGCCCCCGTAAATACGAAGTCGATGACATTGTCATTTTTTAAATGATATTAATTCAAAATCATCATTATATGAGTATCATAGACTTATTTGAATAGAAAATCTATTACAGATTTTTTTTAAATTATTTTTTCTCTCACAAAACACCTTTCCCCATTATTATCAATTGAAAAATAGAAGTAATACGAACAATTTTTGAAATGATCTCTACTAAAAAATCTAATTCGATTTTTAATTTGTCATATTCATTTTCGATTGATTTTATCATATCCTTAGTAACCAACTCATTTAAAATTTACACGAAAATATCTATAATATTCTAGAAATGAATTGGGTCCGTTAAGTCCAAATTTAGACCATTCATAAAATAAATACTTCTCATTAGATAGTAACCATCAATGTGATATAGAGACATATCTATTCATCATTCATTCATTCGTTCATTTATTTATATTCATTTTGTCGATGTTTTCAATCACAAGATAATAGAACAATGACTTTAAAAGATCCTGTCTTCTCAAATCTAAAAAAAAAAAAATCACTAAAATGGATCAAATTTCACTACAGAAGTTAAAAAGAAATAGGCATACATATGTATTAATATCGGAGATTTCATTCCGACTTGGCACCAAAATGTCACATTCACGATTTTCACGTCGCAATATGGTGCAATAGTTCATATGGGAGCAATTACGTCAAACGGTCACCAATGAAACTCATATCTTGTATGCAGGTAAATGTATGATGATCCATTTGAAAAAATAACTTAAGATTCCATTTGTTCTCTTGTTAACATTTTGAGAACCTTCTGCTTGATGGACAATGGGAAGGGTGGTGGAGGCTCTTAATGTAGATGACCAATTTTTGCCATTTTCATATATTTACAATTTAGATTTTTATCTTGATTAATTTTATTTCTGTCTCGTAACAAGTATACATGAAGTGTTTGTCAATGTAGGTTCAATTTGCTCGAGTGAAATTAATTTTATTTTTATATATATTTCAAGATTTGAAAAGAGAAAAATTAAAAATATTCAAAGTTACTATAGGATCACAGTGAAATGATGTCTAGTAAGGCAAGCTTGAGGGATGGCTGTTACTTGTAAATATTGATCGATATTTTACATTTACAGTAATTATTATATTAAACGGAATCCGTTGTGATAAAGAGAAAAGTCGTTAACACGCTAATACATTACACAAGAGTAATCACAACAACATGATCACATGGGTTTAAAATGATGTCCAAGAAAATAAGAAGAGATATAGTCCAAAAATGAGACCTTAGAATCATTGTGCAAGTAATTACTGTCCAGTTCAGGGGAGGAATAACGAAATGCAAAGAATCAGTCTCTCTCTTGCGGTTATTTCTCTGTCGCTCCGGGTTTCTCCTTTTTATACCGGAAATGTTTGTCCAATTAAAGTTGTTAAGCCGCATCCAAAACCAAAGAAATTGGGCGCACAAGATTGTAAGTTTGCAGGATTCATCGACACGAATCAGTTGGGATTTAAATGTCTATAACCTCGAAATACTATGTATAGGTTTGAACAAAAATTGATTTTGTCGAGAGTTGAAGTACATGTCTATTCCGGCTATTAAAAATAACCTCACAAGCTTTCTAAAAAGGGCACTGAGGGATAAACCGATAAATAGTTATTTTGGAAATGTTAATGCATACATATTCTAATTCAGTTATATTGTATATCATAATAAACTAGTAATAAGAACAGAAAATAGTGTTCATACGGCAGAAATCAATAACGAAAAATTAAAATGTACAGTTATTCTATAATTCAACATGATGTTATATAAACATACATTTAAAAACAAAACCTGGATCCACCAGGAGGATTTGAACCCAAAACTCTGCATGTTTGTATTTACTAATCCAGGACGAAACCAGTGAGCCATGCGAGACTTTACATTATGCGGTATAACGTAGTGTTTGAAAAAAACATTGTCATATCTCTGGACTTTGTTTTATATCCTCGAAAAAATATTTTGGAAAAGCATATAATTAGTCGTCTCTGTGTCATCTCTCCATCTTTTTTTTAAAAGCAACATTTTTAATGTTAAAATATGTCATTTTTACACGTTTAAAATTTGTGGAGAGAAGACCCAGAGACAACAAAATCATTTAAAAAACAGCTGTAAATAAGTAGGATTTTGCATTAATTCCGCCGTGTTGCTATATTTAAACCCATACTATGATAAAACCTTTTGCATTTTAAACATTTTCCTACTCATTCCACGTTTAACAGGAACCAAATAACGGTTATAATTCGAAAAATGTGCAAAATTAATCGTTGAATTTTTCACTTTTCTTGTGCACCCAGATTCCTGCCGAATCTACATCTTAAGCGCCCACTTTCTTTACATCTGTCCTTTTCCATTGAGCAAGATAAAAAAGTCAATTTTATGTCCAGAGAAGTGTTCGTAGGAACCAATAAATACTAGATACATGTACGATGTGCATGGAGTTGATCTTCAACGATTGAACTGCACCGTTTCCATTAAGAATTTAGGAATTAAACATCTGTCCTATACAGAAATAGTATCTGTGGTCCAAGTATGGCAGAAAATTATGTATTCTTCTACCCAAAAGTTATAAAATTTATACAATAAAGTAATTCTGCAATACAGCCATAGATGTGGTCTTCTAAACTTTTGTCTTATAATTTTTTTTCACAATGTTTAATGAGATTTCTAGACGTTTCGGCCTTTTCCCCGTTCGGCCCTAGACATGTTCGGATCCTAGTAGTTCCGGTCCCAAGTCGTTTCGGCCTTAGTATTATTGTAGAGATTTTATTTTATTTTCGGATGTTTTATACTTATAGTGTATTATTACCTATTATTTTAAACATTTTTAGCCTGATTTCGGAAGTTTTATTATAAAATAAATAATTATCTTCAAACATTTTAGCCTCCTTCTCTGTTGATGTGTTAAGAGAATCCATGACGTAATAAATAAAATGAGAATTAGATTACTCATCAACTTTGTATTAGTTAAGTACACAATAGAACAAGCACTAAACAATTACAACCCATGTAATAAATAAAATGATGATGTAGAGGGCCACAATGGTATCATAAGATTTGAATATGTGTTACATTTCCGTTACACAACATAAAAACACAACACAAAGCATAACATTGAACAAGCACTAAACAATTACAACAGCAAAGACTAAACAACTAAAGCTTCTAATCAGTCCAGCACTATTATTGACATGCACTGCATTACACAATCACTGGAATCACTCATTGCACACGTAATGTATGATCACTGGTCTGATCTGGGGACACCTGGCGCGACCACATGTCCTACTCTACGCAGAAACAGGGATGTGCTGATGGTCCTCTCCTCGTATTCCGCCCAGAGCTCATGGAGTATCCCGTGAATCTGACTGTAAGTCAACCTCTGATATCTCGTTAGTTGCTGTTCTTCCACGAGCCGCATGATGACACTCAATTGGCTGGCTTCGTTCATCAGCAGGGGAACCAGGACATAGAACTGAAGTTTGGCCTTCCCTGCCTTCCCGATCATCCGCCGATGCCAGCCTTAAAGAAAAAAACCCATATTAATTTTTAAAATAATAAATAAATTTTCAAGTACACAAAAAGTTCACATTGTATATATGTAAAAACAAAATAAGTGATAAATAAGTTTTTAAATTATTAAAGAATTGGTTAAGCATTGATGAAATTACATAAAAACTGTTCACGCTGTATATATTTACCTTCAACATCGTTGTTGGTCCTAACAGCCAGTTGAAACACAGACCATTGGCGAATCCCCCATACATCGCTGTCCATCCAGGTTTATTCTACGTAAGGGAACAACTGCCTCAACGGGGGTGTATTGGCAAGCTGTCGTAGGTTGTTGAAGGCTCCCCGAATGTGGCCTGGTGGTAGATATGGGAGTGCAAGTAGTTTCTTGATGAGGCGATGGACTCCCTGACGCTCCTCGTACGTGGTCTTCAACCCAAGGTTTGCCACCTTCCTCATCACCGCCTGTCCCCAGTGGAAGGAACAACCTTGGATCCGAGCGTCAGGAAACACCTCCCTTACAGCACATGACATAATTGAATATTGTTTGGTGTATCTGATCGTATCTTTGACACATGCATTCATATCCTAATGCAGTGTTTTTACATGTATTCTTAATTTTTCATATATTGCTGCAAATAAGAACTAAGTTATCAATAAATGTTTAGATAAAGAAAATGAATATTATCAACGGGGAGATTGGTGGAGATGAGTGGATATATGTGACCTGGAGTTTAATATTTTATGCAATTATGAAATTTACCAGTAAATAGAATAGACATAGAAATTTGTATATATCATCAAACATATATACATGTACCTTCTAAACACAAGCTCATATGTTTTATTTACAATCCAAGTATCATTGTTTCAAACACATTCTCTACCAAGTTCACAATACACCAAATTATTAGTAGTTCTTTTATTAACATCTAGTACTTTTCTTTTGAGCATTTTCTATGATAGAATTTATATATGATGACCAGGTTAAGAAGCGAGGAAAAATATTTCGGTACTTCATGTGTGACTGGTGTAAGTTACGATCGAAATGAATAATTGCCATAAGTAAAAGCGACACTTGGTCTACCTTAAATTAAGACAAAACAAATTCTCACGCATGCAGAAAAAAAAATCACTTAGTTTAGTGTTAACAGTGACTTATAGGTCCAATGGGCCGGGTGTTTGATTTATGTATAATTGTATATTATTCATTGTTAAAGATACACACGATAAAGGTCATGATAATAAATGATTTACTTTCTTCCTTACTAAGATGATTTTTAACTTTACGGTGTTAATATCAAATACATTCATTATTTGATTAATTTAATTGCTTATCAGTCATATATTTTGTCTACATTGATTACACAATTAAATAACCATGTTCCTTCCATTGATTAAAGCTCTGTTTCTTATACTTTTTATAACTAATAAATATATAAATATAAATATAAAATAACTTTTAACAACTAATTTAAAACATAACTCCAGTGGCAGATTCAGAGGGGGGCGCACCCGGCGCGCGCCCCCTCTAAAACTGTCAAAATAAAGTTAAATTATACTCCTTCTGGCAAAGAAAATGTACAACTTGTGAGTCTTTATTACGAACTTTTTGGAAACTCATGGGATTTGTTTACATTAAACTGATTTCAACGGTGAAGTATGAGAAAAAACCCGTGTGTAACGTTCATAGAAAGTCCATTTTTAATTAACCTCTCCTTGGGTTCAAATGTGACCAGTCACCTAACTTTAAGTAATTGGTTATACAAGGTAGTGTTTTAAACGACTCTTCCATGTTTATTATAATACAAGCTGGCATGGTTATCTATTTTTTTAACTTTCATAAACATCGTCCCATTGAACTTGTGTTTATAAACTTATCAATTCACAGTCATTCTTAAGAAAAAATTAATAAGAAATGTTTCTTATATTTCTGCATGGCAGAGGGTTTTGATGGTATTACTGCAGGTCTTACGTGTAGGGTACCATGAATGTGCACATGTACATCCCAAGACAGATCACATTTCATGGTGAATTAACTGTATAGCTATAACATTGTATTTTGTGATGTACGGATTACATAGAGATAGTCTCCTACCTATGTTAGTCCATGTCGTATGGAGAACTTCACACGGAATTATGAACAATGATAATAATTTGACGCACGAAATCGGTTCCATGTTTTTTATTTTTTAAAACTTTAGAAGTATCACATGCAAAGGTTAAATTGCTATTTTATTGAATGAATTCAAAAAAATGAAACATGGAATATTTAAGTGCGACAAAAAAAAATTAAAAATAAAATAAAGTTATAATATCAAACTAATGATTATTCAATAGCCATTGCAGGTTCACTGACAACAGCTTACATGACGACTTCCTTTTTCTAAATGAAATTCATTGTAATACCCTATGAAATACCCTGATGATGGATATTTTGATAGAGTATATATCAGGTCATTATCATTGCAGAAAAAATTTACATAATTATGTATTTTTTCTGCAATGTCGCCACCTTCATATCCCGAATGATCGAATCACCAAAGAACGCATTTTATTGTTTAAATAAATTATTATATATGTAGGCGTGTACCGGTATTTTTTCATTGCAAAATTGAGTTATGTAAATCATCAAAGGCTTCTATGAGCTTCCTAAAGCTAAAATGGCGACCAAGTGAAATAACTACTATATAGTTTTCCGGATAAAACAGGTCTTATATTGTTTGGTTTCATTTTTTCAATACACATTACGTAACTTTCTATTTTTACTCTGAAAAAAAAAACCCACCAAAAATGCAGCGTGGTCTAAATCCTAGCGCGGGTATTTCAACGGATTGATCCTTCTGATTCTCATAGATAAGATACAACTGTTGTAATTTATCATGATCAATGCAATCTATATGCATAAAAAAGTGAAATCTTTCTATTCATAATAAAAAAAAAAGCAAATACGGTAACAAATAAACAACTAAAACAGAATTTGTAATTGTTCCGTTTTTTACACAATGCCTTGATTTTCTGAAAATGGTGGAAATCCCCGGAGCTATAAATAACTGGAAATTCCCTGAACAGTAGCGCTTGATGAGGTAAGCATTTTTATACAGATAACGAAGGAAAGCAGTGGTAGGTGCGATGTGGAGATATTTATTGGCTTTAATCATGGATTGTACGTTTCAGTCGTTTTTGTAATGACTGTAACTGTTCAGCTGACTTATTGTATTTAAATGCGTTGATCCTTTTCGTCTAGAAAAAAAAAATGCTTGCCGATGCATGCTTATCAATCATGGCGTTGTACAGTGGGCTCTTCAATGTCCTTATTATGATTTAAATAATGAAAGCGTGTTCAATAATTGCACCGAAATCTAAATGGACATATCTGGAGTAGAAATTAAACGTGTATCGAGATCGGGGGGGGGGGGGGGGGGGGGGGGGGGTATTTTCATTCCTTCTCCGAATTCTGCTGGATACATCTTGTATATAATTATAAGTGAAGTTCTGCTGTGGTTTTCTTAACATTTTGTGTATTTAGATACACAAATAATGTATTATGTACACAAGGGGTGATTGTGCCAACATTGAGGTACATGTATATTCCTGAAATTCAAATTCATAACTAAGAAGTCATTCTCAAGTATATTTTATCTGAGTGTCACTTAACATATCTATATACATGTACTTCTTTAAATTTAAATGATATCCAAACTTTTTTCAATTTTTTTCTTTTAATTACTAAAGATAGTTAAACTAAAAAAGAGTAAGACACAAGCAAGGCATTCTGAACCTCAGTATATTGTATAGTTCCACATACTGGACATGACCACCCCCACCCCTTTTTAATGAAATGATCCCTCCATCCCTTCCCCCTTCCCCCCCTCCCCGGGAAGAAATACACACAAGAATGGTCTGCAATGACTCGTTATGACTCCATCTTCGCTTGCCAAGGGTTTATGATCCGCACCGCTCCTCATGAACTTCGTGAGGAGCAGTGCGGATAAGAAACCCTTGGCTAGCAAAGATGGTTATGACACATGCATGTTTTTTGCATCACATCCTGAAGATCTATATAATATAAATCACATTTATGATATACAGCTGTATATTATAATATATATAAAATCGATTATAATATCTATTAATTTTTAAAATTAATTCTTTTCTCTTTCAGAAAAATTGAATATGGCAACAACTAATAATAACGCTCTGAATTTACGCGACTCTATTGATAATGAATACTTATGGGAAATTGGCTCAACGGATATGAGTTCGATGGACGAAACCTCGAGTGATTCTTTTGATCAAGATGTCACAGAAAGCTGTTTGAATGATCCACATATAAAAGAACATTTCATGGAAATAAAAAATATAGGTGCTGGTGGATTTGGGGCAGTTTACGAAGCCAGACATAAACTGGACAATAGAAAATATGCTCTTAAATTTGTGTTGATTGTCTTAACAAATTTTGAAAAACGTGAAGTTGAAGTTTTGGCTTCACTGGACCATGTGAATGTTCTCAGATATCACACTTCGTGGATAACTCATCTGCCTAAACCTCTCTCTTATTCTAAGAGATTTGAGGAGGAGGAAGAATCTGATTATGATGTGAGTTTTGAAAAAGAAGAAGATTCTTCTTCCAAAAATAATAATGCAGTAGGTGGTTTTAGTAAGTCTAAATCTACAAGTGGTAAAAGTTTGGAGGGAGAATATGATGCCTGCTTGGTTATCCAAACTGAACTCTGCAACCCAGAAAAAAATCTTAAAACACTTATTGAATGTCGAGAATTATTTAAAATGGATGATCGAGAGAGGCAGAAGCTGTTTTTGGACATTGTATCTGGTCTACAGTACATACATGATAATGGCATCATGCATCGGGATCTAAAACCCCCAAATATTTTCATTGGCAAAGACAATCGAGCCAAGATAGGGGATTTTGGATTTGCCAGAAAATACATAATGTCTGATGCAAATGGAATTTCTCCAACCTCTGAAAAGGACCGAGTTTGTTTCTCCAAATATTTGGGGACATGTCTTTATGTCGCACCAGAAGTGAAGAACTCTGCTTTTTATGACAGGAAAGCGGACCTATACGGTCTTGGAATGGTGCTCTTTGAAATGTATCATGAAATGGGTTCTGGAATGGAAAGAATTGAAAAAATGGAGAGGCTACGAGAGCAGAACTTTAATGATTTGAAGAATATTTCCAGAAGATTTAGGAATATTCAGGATGTTATTCAAAGCCTTTTAAGTCATGAGCCCTCCTCAAGAATGGAATTGAAGATGGTTGTAGACAAGATCATGCAACCATTAGAGCATCAGCAAAGTGTTGAGAAGACTAAGGTGAGTCATCTGTAGTGTATCAATTAATTGCTTTGATAATTTATGTAAGAAAATAGTCTTATTATAATATTATTAAACTAGAGAAATAAGGTTTATCTTTTGAGAGGTAGCATGAATTTTAAGACAAAAATAATAGTGCATGTAAAATATTATCTTATTGCTATTGTGTTGTACTGGGATATATTAGAGAAAGCATGAAGGACCCGAGACCAGGGTCGAGTTCAACCTTTGTTATATAGGTCCATAATGAATCATCAGTAAGGGGCTTTACCAAACACGTTAATATACCATCTGTAACCAATGTTACATTTGGTGCCGTGAAAATCCCTTAGAACTATCACATTAAATTTCTGTCGTGGATTTTCCTTTATAATTAGATGTTAAGATAGAAGCTAGATATATTTTATAGTTTATTCTTATTAATAAGGTCAAACCAGTTCAACAGTGGTACCAAAATACTCAATTGGCGGAGCACCATAACAAAAGATTTGGGGGCCCTGGTTAAGTCCTGGTCCCCGGGGCAGTTTGATCCCTCATGTTTTCCCACTATATCCCAATTACAATACTTTTTTTAAGTTTGTTGATGTGAGAGATTTCATGATATCATTCTGATGTCTAGGTTGGTGCACAACCGGTGAATTCTCCAGACATGGAATACCCAGGACCTGCCAGGAAACTTTCCTTCTTACGACAAATAAGTGGTAATTTAAACTTTTTAGGTCACCTGAGTCACTCAAATTGTGAAATTCATGGCTCTATATATAGCTACCACCCCGGCACGCAACAGGCGGGGCCTAATATGCAAAAAAAAAAGTCAAATTTTTAAAACTTTTCTTCTCTACTCCCAAACATGTGAGGAAAAAATCGAATGCATGGTTATGATGTCCATGAAGCCCTCTAAGAAAATTGTGAAATTCATGGCCCCTTGTTCAGGGGTTCAGGCTCTAGAGTGGGGCCAATATGACCATATAGTAAAAATGTATTAGCTAGATCTTAGAAAATCTTCTTCTTTACTCTCATATATATTTGTTAAAATTAAATGCATGGTTATGATGTCCATGAAGTCTTCTACCTAAATTGTGAAGTTCATGACCCCTGGGACAGGGATTTAGGCCCTAGGGCGGCGCCAATATAGCCATATAGTGTAAATGTATTAAATCTTAGAAAATCTTCTTCATTACTCCCACACATGTCCGAAAAAAACTGAACAGATGGTTGTGATGTCCACGAACTCTTCAATGCTATGTAAATTGTGAAATTCATGGCCCCTGGGTCAGGGGTTCAGGCAATGTTGGGGGGGGGGGGGGGGGCAATATGGCCATATAGTGTGTTAATGCATATTATGTTTAAAAATCTTCTTCTCTACTCCCACACATCTGTAAGAATAACTGACTTTATCATTATGTTATCCAGGAAGTCCTCTACTAAAATTTTAAATTTCATGTCCCCTGGAGTGTTGGTTTTGACTCTAGGGCGGGGCTAAAACAGATTTATAGTGTAAATGCATATAATGTTTAAAAATGATCTTCTCTTCTCCCATACACCTGTAAGGGAAACTGAATTTATCATTTTGTAGACCAGGAAGCCCTCTACCAAAATTAAAAATTCCATATCCCCCAAGGTAGGGGTTCTGACTCTTAGGGCGGGACCAAAATAGTCATATAGTGATAATGCATTTAGTGTTTTAAAAAATTGTCTTCTTTACTTCTGCTGATACGAAATAAAAACTTACTGCATATAAAGAAAGAAAATAAAGCCATGTATTAAAATTTTAACTTTCGTCTCCCAATGTAGGGATTTGAATCTAGGGCGGGGCCAAAACACTCATATAGTGTATAGCTTAGGGGTTCTTAATGCAGGGTGTGGTAAAAATGGTCATTTAGTGTCAATGTATATAATGTTTAAAAAACATATACTGACACAGAATAAAAACTGACTGCATACTTAGGAGAAAAAAAAAACACTATTTAAGCTGTCATCTTTAATAATATTTCATGTCACCTGCATGTAAGGCATGGGTTATGGCTGGGAGGGGGGTATATATTTGTCTTATTATTTTATTCTGCTCAGGAATTTCAATGAAAGAAATGAGTAAATTCACATATTTAGAAAAGAGAAAGAATGAAGATATTGTGAAAGCATTTGGAAAGAGTTCAAGGGGGAGGTTTGTAACAGTTAATGGAGTTATCTTCCCTTGCTTCTTCATAATTGAGTTATCTTCCTTTGCTTTTCATATTTAGTAATAAATCATTGAATATAATGTAATTAAGAAGTTGTGTGATCAAAAGAGTTATGCAAGTTTTATCATTTGAAACAAAAAAAGTTTTTTGAACTTTCTAAATGAACAAATAGTAAAGTAATAATAGGCTAACCAAAATTACTGATAAGCAGTACATGTAAAATGATTCTGGTTTAAATGCCAGATGGTGATATAATGCCATTGAAGGTTGAATATTCAAAAGCTGGAACAGGAGAAGCAACACTCACTTTATAGCTTTTAAAGCTTTTTTTTGTTTAAATGCCCACAGGGGGAGTGTCTGTCTGCCCCTAGGAATGGGGGATGGGAGGTTGTTTTGAATAAAACATGTATACTAGTCAAGCCACATTGTTTCAGTTTATCTATGAAAACATATATACACATAAAACCTATCTTGAAAGTTAACAAATATGGGAAAATTATTTTCTATCAGAGCCTTGCACTTTTTCAATATCAGGTCATGCACTCTTTTGTGACTTTAAGTTTATCACTAAAATTATAGGTTTCATAGTCCTTTTCGAAAGATTTCATCATTACAATATTGCAATTTTTCTACTCCAGAATGAAACTTAATTAAATGCATATATGAGACTCCTCGACAATTTTGTGTATGGGCTATGGTACTCGGGTGACCGTTCAGGCCTATTGGCCTCTTGTATCTAATAATTAAAAGAAAAATAACTCTACATTCCGTAATGCAACATGAGATAGTTATCTTTCTTGCATCAAAATCAAGTATCTTTAGAGAAAAACTTACTTGAAAACAGTTGTAAAAAAAAAAAATGGAAGCTGCATTTCAAAAAAAATTAAGCATGCATATTTCTTTAATAAATAAAGGTTTTACATGTTCATGTATTGATGTCATTTTTCTTTTGTAGAACCATGTCCTGGTGCTTCTAGTGAAAAACAACAACCAGTTCAGGCTACTGCGGAAAAATTGACCGAGTTGACCCAAAACTTAAAAATCCACGTAAACAAGAACATCCAACTTGAGGAAGGTGATTAAACTGACAGTGTAATAATGAACTGGTTTTGGGACAGGCTGGATCTATAATTTGTTAAATGAATAATATGTTAAGTTTCTTTATTACATGTGTATATAAGATCATGTTTAATATAATTCTATTATGTTTTTCATCAATTTGGTTTATACTGGAGGGGAGGGGGGTTAAATCTCCCTAAGCTCCTTTGGAAAATTCAAACTTATTAAATTTCCATAGTAAATTGCCCATCTGCAACCCCCCCCCCCCCCCAAAAAAAAAAAAAAAAAAACCTAAAAAACAAAAACCTCACTGTGACCACCTCTCCTGTAAATTTCTGGATCTATATATGGTTTCCATGTGTGGATATACCTGCATTTACAGGTAATGAAACTTAATTATGTTGATTGTGTGGATCAATTATTATGTAAATAAAATCACATTGTACATGTTAAATTCATTGAAATATTACATGTACCTTCACATTTATAGTAAATGCCGTGCTTTTCATTTCAATATTATGAAAATTAAATGCTTAAATCATTGCTTTGAGATGTAAATGAAATCATGTTTTTATTATGTTTGTAAACTGACTTGTCAGATTTTTATACTTTTAAAAAAGTACAAATCTGATCAAAATGTGCTAACATATTTCCATGAGTTTAACATTATCATTAGTTTTTTTTTAAAATCATTGCTTAAACATGCATTGATATCATGTTTTTCCATGTTTGTTGAATTACCTATTAGATAGTTCATGCATGGAGAGTATAAGTTTGATTGATCAATATAGGCTTGTAAAAATTGAACATATATATCATTAGTTTATATATATATATATATATATATATATATATATATATATATATATATATAATGGTTTATTTTGTTGATGTATGATAATATACGTTATATATTTTGTTTTTATTTAAAATTAATGTAATTATGATATTGGTACTTGAAGTATCGTAGTTTGTACATGTACAATATATAGATAAATTTAAATATTATAATTATGTATTTATTTTGTTGTTCTACCCTGCATGTGTAAACCCACATGTTTAAATATTACAAACTTTTCAAAACAACATTAACAATTGAATTTAGTACAACTTTGTATATATATATTTTTGCTTATATATGCATACTTTCTCTGCATATGATGTTAAAAGAGTTGCTGAATGTTTATGACATTTGTAATATATTGATTCTGTTACCATGTAAACCAAGTTTTGATGAAATATTATTTATATTCATTGACAAGTACATTTCTGAGTTGAACTTTGTATGTTATAATTCATTGTTCAGGTAGCTAATGCATACATGTTTTGCTAACAGACACAGTAAGTTAATATATGTATTATATAATTGATTTATTTAGTGACATGGTACATGTATTATTTTACATGTTTAGTACAGAGAGATATATGTAATTTTATCGACAACACTTCATATAACTGTTTATAAATAATAGGTTATACAATTTGTGGTTTGTGGAATTGCAGAATGTATTAAAAAACTTGTTTAATTAATACTTCAAAGTTGTAGAAAAATATAAACTTTTATTATATATTTGCATTTAAACTTACTATGCTCATGTACATGTTTATGCATGTACATAACAATATGTGTCTTTTAATTTGATATAAAAAATGACATGTTTGATAATGGTAATATAGTAGAGGAGTTATAGAATGAATTTGTTTTTTCATATAATTTAAACTTATATTTAATTTGTTATCTATGACAGATGCAGCGAGTTAACAATTTTCTTTTTGTAAACAGATTGAATTCTGTCAAATCTTGAGAAAAAAATCAATTGATTACTAGATAACTAGAACATTGGTTGTCAATCTATCTTCTTAGAATATAATGTAAACATTTTTCCTTTTGTGGATAGAACAATGTGGTTCTAAAACTTGATCGAATTGTAAATTATTTTGGTCTTAATAAACAAAATTTAATTCACAAAGCGTTTGCTGTATAATACTATATCATGGATCCTGTTTTTTTTTTTATTAAGAAGCCATTTTGGGAATGATGTCAGAATCGTGATGAATTTTCTTTATACAGCTCATCTAAGGTTATAAGACTCAAGTAAGCTTTTCTGATAAAAAAAAAAACAAAAAAAACCACCAACTGTCCATGTCCATTGACAGTGATGACTGTTTACAGCCTCATCATTGCTGTTGTAAACATTTTCATATTTTCCAAGTAGCAGGGCCACAATTTCAACCAGCTGACTTGACACAAAGCAACCTTCAGTGGAAGGCTTTCAAGTTTGTTAAATTAATGAATGACAGGACCTTCTTCCAAGGGGAGATAAATTCTTAAAGACCAAGTAACCTCTTGTATCCCATCTTCACTTTCCAAGGGTAGAGATGCAGATCACAAACCCTTGGCTAGCAAAGACTGTAAACACTTTAACTCAAGCTTCCTGATTTATGCTAGCTAGATTAATAAATATATTTGTTCAAATCTAGGGGTCAGAAAAAGGCAACTTAATGGAGGTCAAAGGTTTTCGTTAGATAAATAGAACACGAATTTCAAATAGTTCTTTTAATGGAAATGTATGCTAAAGATTAAATATAGAATCAAGCTTTCAAGTTAGGTAACTGCCTAGCAATCACCCTTGTCCTTCATACAAAGGCCCAGGTGTGTGTGAAGGGTGTGGGGAGGGGGGCTTTTTACATTTCAACGTCTTCTCCAGAAGCATCTCAGGATAAAAAATAAAACGTCAAGTCCAATTAAAATGATAATTAAAACTTAAAGAAAACATATAAAAAGTTGTTTGAAATTTATTTTCAAGAGTTAAATATCCAAAGTATTTTTCATGAGCAAAGATGCTAGAAATTATGATGAAATTTTTGCAGGAGCAAGCTAATGTGTATAAGATTGAAGTATAATTTCCTTTTTCTTTTTTACCTAATGTTCCTTTTTGGAAGGCGTCCAAATTTATTAATTTTTAGCTCACCTGAGATGAAAGTTCAAGTGAGCTTTTCTGATCACTTTTTGTCGGGCGTCCGTCTGTCTGTTCGTAAACTTTTTACATTTTCGACTTCTTCTCCAGAACCACTGGTCCGATTTCAACAAAACTTGGCACAAAACATTCTTAGGTTAAGGGGATTCAAGTTTATTAAAATGAAGGGCCACGCCCCATTTCAAAGGGAGATAATTAAAAATCATTGAAAACGTGTTGGTATTTTTCAAAAATCTTCTCAGAAACCATTTGGCCAGAAAAGCCGAAACTTGTGTGGAAGCATCTTCAGGCAGAGTAGATTCAAATTTATTCAAATCATGATCCCCGGGGGTAGGGTGGGGCCACCATGGGGGGGGGGTCGAATTTTTACACAGGAATATATAGAGTAAATCTTTAAATTTTGTTTTCTGAAACCGATCAGCCAGAAAAGCTGTAATTTATAGGAAGCATCCTCAGGTAGGGTAGATTCAAGTTTGTTCAAATCATAATCCCCAGGGGTAAGATGGGGCCACAATTGGGGGGGGGGGGGGTCAATTCTTTACATAGGAATATATTGAGAAAAATCTTTGAAATCTTCTCAAAAACCGATCTGGGAGAAAAGCTGTAACTTGTATGGAAGCATCCTCAGGTAGGGTAGATTCAAGTTTGTTCAAATCATAATCCCCAGGGGTAAGATGGGGCCACAATGGGGGGGGGGTCAATTCTTTACAAAGGAATATATTGAGAAAAATCTTTGAAATCTTCTCAAAAACCGATCTGGGAGAAAAGCTGTAACTTGTATGGAAGCATCCTCAGGTAGGGTAGATTCAAGTTTGTTCAAACATAATCCCCAGGGGTAGGATGGGGCCACAATTGGGGGGGGGGTAAAATTTTACATAGAAATATATAGGGAAAAATCTTTAAAAATCATCTTCTAAAACACAATTTGCCTAGAAAAGCTGTAACTTTAGTGAGTTTAGATAGTGTAGATTAAAATTTGTCAAAATCATAATCTTCAGGAATAGGGTTAGGCCACGTGGAAGGGGGGGGTCCAATTTTACAAGGGAAAACATTTAAATTATTCACAAAAACTCAAATGTTATTACATGTATATATGGTTTTACTTTTATGCAAGCATTCTGATACATATTATTTATTGTTGATTATTTAAAATTGTTTGGACTCTGGCCCCTGGACAATTTTGGGCCTCACAAGGGGTTCAATGTTTGATGTAGGTTTATAATCCATATATAAACAGTTGTTTAAGAGAACTGCAATGTTCGATATGTGATATGACTGTAAAATCATCCTATTACAAAGGGCCCAATGATAAACATAAGAATATATATTCAGAGGATTTTTTATACACAGGATCTATTATACTACATTGTTCAGATATTTTGTATATGACTCCATAAAGTCCATAAAGTTGATTTTATTATGTCTATTGTTGTTCAGGTGAGCGGTGTGACCCATGGGCCTCTTGTTTATTTTTTTAAATCAAGTTGAGGATCTGTAAACAATTAATTTCAAGACTATTGTTTGAGACCAAGGAATAATGATTGCGATTTCTGACATCCGTAACAGACAAATATACGCTTTTACTCTTAAAAAAACAAGCTATAGATTATTGTTTTTAAAATAGTGGTAATTGTGCGAGTTATATATGTCAGAACATGTAATTTTTATACAATTCGGCATACAATTTAGAAGTCTATTTTTTAATCATCATAATGCCGTTTCCAAATTTATTAATGACACGGAAAAAAATCCAGAAAAATATGCTTACATAGTTAAAATGCATATATTATATCATAATTTTACAAAGAATTACCTATATTTGAATTTATTCACTGTAATATTTAGTTGTAAAAGGTATTTAAATACTCCCTTTAAATGTCCACATACTGACATCCGTAACTTTGTGGTCTTTAAATTTGAAGATCCGCGCTCAGGGGCGTAACTAAGGTTTGTTTATTGTGGAAGCAAATTAAGGCAGGGGGTTTGGGGGCCGCCTTGAGACCCCCAATGTCTCAAGGGGCAAAGCCTCCGAAAGCTGGCGAGTTTTCAGCATTTCAGACATTTAATTTTGAGTATCCAGAAAAAGGAGTTTCATCAATATAACCCCAGTTTTTAATATGTAAAATGCTTACTTCATCATCATCATAAAATTAACAATAAAAACGAAAAAGGAGTACATGTACCTGATTTAAGATGAGATTAATTTAGTTTTTATCTAATAAGTCTTGTGCTTTCTCTCCTACTGGTTTATAACATTTTTGTCTACAAAAATACTCTAATAATACAAAAAATAGCCATATATTTAAACTTTAAGATTCCGTTAATTCTCGATAATCTATTCCTATTCATTGTCAACCTGTCATTCAGGTTATGGAATTGTATGTAAAAAATAATAGACTGAAAGTATCAGAAGAGCAATTTATTATTTTTTTTATTTATTGAAAAAGAAAGGCAAGTCGTCTTACATTGATTAATCGGTTGAATAATAAAATTCCGGAATTATTTATATGGTTTAGTTAAATTGTTATACATAAAACAAAGTTTTAATTAATCAGCATTATTTAAGTCTTATTTCATTTTTTTTTGGGTGAAAATGATGTGGAAGCACTTGCGTACTTGCGTACGCCTAGCTACGCGCCTGGCGCTACATCTTTTTTGTGATATAGATTTTTGTCAATTTTTGTGGATAAATACTATCTGCTGCTTCATTTTCCATACAACATACCTAAAAATTTAATATTATTCCTTGCTTTCAAATTTAAATAAAACTTGATTAATTTTTGTCTTTTTTATGTTGAAAATAAAGACTTTTAAAATATATGATATTTTTTAAAAATATATCTCTTGAAATTTAATTCTTCAAACTTTTGACAGATTTGACATCGGTATTCAGTATTAATTATAACAAGCAAAGTGCTAACTTTGCACTTTGCATATATATATATATATATATATATATATATATATATATATATATATATATATATATATATATTGTATCAACCATTTATTAGTCATTAGAACGAATCTCCATAACTAGAATTAAAGTACTGTCTTCAAAATCATTTTTCTCGATAACAAAGATACTTTCATGGGTCAAATTTCATATTTATGTCGTTGAACTGTACTTAAATAATTTTACAATTTAAACCCACAAATCTAAAGTTCATTTTTCAACTTTGGCTATCTCATAAATGGAACCATTTCCGGAGAATGGCTGCTATACATACATTCTTTATAGGCCCGGCTATTTTTCTCAGCGAGATTTTATTGTAGGCCTATGCTTGTACGATTCACCGCATTTTAAAATAAGTATTAATAGTTTACTTTAAAAAAAAAAAAAATTTGATAACAAAGATAAAAAATATATAGATGAAATACAATTAAAAACATGCAAACTATTTATAGGACATTAAGCTGAAGCTGACATGAAAGGGAAGCTACTCAGTATTGATTAATCTCTTCAAAATAATCAATAAATCCTCAATATAAGTTATCGGTTATATATAAATTTTACCTCTGTTATCATACCTTTGCTTTCTTGAATTTATTTCAAACAGATAAGCCTGAAGTATAGGCATATCATGGTAAATATGTCGTCCATATTCGGCGGTTGAACGAAGCATATAAAGGCGTAAAGTAAAGCGTAGCCAAATAATTCAACAAAATCCCGATATTCAAGATGTATGCCACAAATACTAAGATATAAACATTTGGGTTCCGTGTGGAACAGACGACATTATATTAGGCCTAATCTGTTGATTGAATGTCTCAAACAAAACAGTGCCATTACCGAGATATTCTTGAGACAAGGAATTTCTTCTCAGGACTGGAAAACGACGAAAAGAAGTGCTCAATAAAAACAAAACTTTGTTATTCTAGTACATATACCTAACCTACTCTATTCTTGATCAGACTAAGTAAAACAGTCAACGAAAAACAGTTACACTTATTAAAAACTTCATGTTTGAACCCTTCTGGTGAGAACCGGAAGAGACGGATGACAAAATGAAACCCATTCAATACATCTTCAATTAAATGTCTACCATGTATAAAAGTTTTGTTTCTTGATCACTTACACTGTCTAACTTCTTGCGAACAAGTAAACTTGAAAAAAAGAACGTAGTTGAGATATCTCAGTGAACTGGAATTAGACACCTTGTATAAATAAATTTATTATTACATAATAGGGAAATAAAAAGGCAATACTATTTTTTAAAAATTTATTAAGAAACAAATAAGATATACCCTATTACAAGAAGAAAATGAAATATGTGAGCGAATGCCCACTGCATGTGAATGAATAGATAATGTGTTCAGGGAATTTAAGTTTTAACGTTAAATGTAGATATAAAGATATAAAGGTCATTTAAAAGGTAGTTGGCATTGAGTTAACAGAATATGGTATGCTTATAGAGAATTTGACAAAATTTAAAGCATGTCTGATGAGCAAACATGTAGTTTCTTAGTTATCAAAGGGACCTAGACACGATTTGAGATCAAAATTTTACTTTTTATGTATAGAATTGTTAACTTGTGCATTTTAATTGATTGACCAAAATTTGAGTGATAGAAGTCAAGTTACATGCGATAATATACACAGGTAAAAATCCATTGTTATGTAAACAATGCCGAAGTCATATATTTATATTTGTTTACAAAATTAATTAATAATGTACAGAAGCTTCGATATCTTTGAAAAATGATCATTGGCATACAAGATAAACTGATTCAATGTGTTCATAAATATATTATCAACAGAAAAAAGCAAGATTTGAAATGTTTACCAATTCAACTCAATTAAATGTAAACAATAACAAGAATGAAATTAAAATTAAAAGATAATGAGCTCAAAATGTGTCTAACTTCCTTTAATCAGTGACAAAAAGTTGTTAAGAATAGACAGACACAGTTAAAACAGTGGCATGGTTTTTTTTTAACCTTGGGCATAATTAATAAAAACTAGAAAAAATAATAAGCAACATCGCTCACCTGAAAATCAGTTCTTGCATCTCTTTTGAAATTTATAAATAAAAAAATCTTAAGTATTGTAAAACTGACAAAATGACAAAAAATTCTTAATTTATGTTCCAAGACTTGACAATACATATTTTCCTCTTGAACTCTGAATCTTTTCCAGCGATGTAGTATTGTCCTTGGGGTAATGGTTTTCACACTTTACAGCCTATACTTTTGTACAATGCTTGCATAATTATTAAGTTATAGCATGCATTGTGGTTCTCTAGAAGATTAATTTTTAAACATTCTCTCTCTCTCTCTCTCTCATATATATATATATATATATATATATATATATATATATATATATATATATATATATATATATAACTGAATTAAATGAAAACATAAAGAACGAGTAAAACATAAGCGCTTTCATTTTCTTCAGATGTTTTACAATACTAACATGGTAACGTTTGTTATGACGTCATAATAATTTAACGTTGTCTTGAAGTCTCTGAATGACGTCATGTTTCCCCGTATTTTTAGATATCACAATACAGATAATAACATATTATATAACACAATTACAACATTATTAAAACATTAAGAATACTCAGAGGTTACATTAAGCTGTTCAGTTTAGGTTTGAAAGTTCTAATAAAATTTTTTTTATTTATCACGCCTTTCAATAGTACATTTTACAGAACGGAAAAACAGTAAATGATTTCTTTCCGCATAGGTCAAGATGTTCAGTGACTTTTAGCTTGCGGTATTCCGGTTGGTTGATGTGCTGTCTGTGGATTCGGATTCTTTCCCGTAAGGTACTTCCCGTTTCCCCAATGTATAATTCTCCGCAACCTGAGCACGTGATAACATATAACAGAATTCTGGTTTGACATGACATGTTGTTGTTAATGGTAAACTGTTTTCCACCAAAACTGAAATGATTTCCTTGTCTAATATAGGGTCAGGTGCCACATCGTGAATCCTGGCATTTGGTAACTTCAAATTCCGATTTTTCTTCGAAACTGGATTTGGTAAGGATGCGTCGAAGATTCATCGGCTGTCTTTTGCTGTTTATAAATTTTTGCTTTTCAAATATTTTAGCCATTGTTTCATCAGTCTTCAAGACGTCGTTTAGGTGGTGAACAATTGGGGCGATGTTAGAATTTCTGGGATTATGGGTGGTAACCAGTGGTAATATTTTCGATATTTTATTGTTGTTTTGGACGGGATTGAGGAGCTCCTTTCTGTCTAATTTGGTGGCTTTTTCAATAGCATCATCAATTATTTTATTCGGATAACTTTGTTTCTTTAGATACTGTTTTAATTCCTGCAATCTCTGTATTCTGGCAGACTCGTTGTTAACAATTGTACAAATTCTTCTTGATAGGTTATACGGTATGGATCTTTTCGTATGTCGTGGATGACATGAGTTGAAGTGTAAATATTGATGAGTATCAGTAGGTTTGTAGTATATATCCGTCATGATATCTTATTCTTGTTTAGTCAACAAAATATCCAAAAATAAAATTCTATCCAGGCTTTCGTCCGCTGTAAATTTGATATCTGGATTAAGTTCATTCAATATTTTTTTAAAAACTGACAGATTGTTGTCTCCGGAATTCCAAACAATAAAACAGTCGTCCAGGTACCTTTTCCAGTGATTAGTTATATACATTTCTGTCTCCTTATTAGATAATCTATTCATCTCCTTATACATTTTCTCTTCCAGATATCCCAATGTAAGGGTAGCATACAGTCGTCCAGGTACCTTTTCCAGTGATTAGTTATATACATTTCTGTCTCCTTATTAAATAATCTATTCATCTCCTTATACATTTTCTCTTCCAGATATCCCAATGTAAGGGTAGCATACGTAGGAGCCATTTTAGTGCCCATGGGGGTTCCTTTTATTTGTTTAAAATGTTTTCCATTGAATGTAAATGTATTATTAGTCAATACAATTTCTGCGGCTTCTAAAATGAATTCTTTTAAAAACCGATTGTTGATATTTTCAGGATTCCTATTAATCCAATAGTCCATCGCATTAAGTCCTAGAGAATTTGAAATATTGCTGTACAAATTGATGACATCAAAAGTGACGAACTTGCTATTGTTATTAATTTTTTCTGGTAAATGACGGAGAAAATCCAAGTCATCTTTCACGTAGCTTTTAACCTCAGTGCACAATGGTTTTAGTAGAATGTCAAGTACTTTTTTTTTGACTGTTGTTAGATAAAAAAAAAGTAATGGATTTCGATGCACAAATGAAAAAGAAATAAGAAATAATGCTTCAGGTAGGGTTCTTGAAATTCTTCTTAAAACTGGGAATCTGATTGTACAAGAGAAGAACAAAAATCGTTTAATAAGTGGCGATACAAAGAAGCGTGGCTGTTAGATTATGCTAAAAACTACGGAAAAGAACCTATAAAGAATAAAATGTCGCCAAAACAGCAAACAAACAGAGCCAAAACATCACCATCTCAAAACTAGATGCTGTCATTAGACAGTAATACCCGCACCAAGTGTTTGCCTCTCTTTGTCTGAAGCTACGTACACAACAGAGTGTACAGGTTGCATCGGGTCCTAGTTTTACCCAGCTCTTTGGTTAGATGGGTTTCACGTGGTGTACATGCATATGTTTTCTTGATATGCAGAATAGGATTAATAAACATGAATAAACATTTCTTTTGTGGTGGTCAGCTAAAGGAATTCGTATTGTTCTAATTGGATTATCATTATGATGTTGACCAATATAGGTAAGTATAAGACATGTAGAAGTGCAATATTATGAGACACCGGTATACAAAACAGTTAAGTTTTACTTTCACTTTCTAAAATGTGATCCCCCTTTGCCAGCACACTGTATCATCATCTTTATTTAGATAAGCTTATCTACAGTTTCTGTCATTTTAATTGCAGAATTCTTTTATTTTTTCATTATATGAGTTATAAGAGGGAGGAAGGGGAAGGGGCCGTAACCGTGACTGACGTTACAATTTCTACAATTACATATAACATTTTGTCTATCTTCAAGATTAAAAAGCAATTTCCAAAATCTCTTTATGTACATCTGACATCATACAGAAAAATACCAATCAAGAAATGATTTTGCTACTGTAAAAATGTGAGAAGAGACTCTGAATCTCCCCCCCCCCCCCCCCCCCCCCCGAAAACATGAATAGTTGAATATTTTTAAAATATCCTCAAAATCATCGAAATCCCTACTCCTAAACCATATATATTTTTGTTTTTTGAACCATGACCATGTCAAGGCAAATCTTTTTGTGGTATTAGTAGGTCATGGCCTCTGGGGGTCACCTTAACCCCACCCCACCCTTCCAAAATCAGAAATGATCAAATAACTTGAAAAAAATGCTTGTGATCCCCACCCCTAAAGCATAATTTTATATATTCTTCCTCCTTATGCATCTTATGGTACGTTATTTCAATCAAAAGATATAAGAGGAGGTCCAGTAATAAGGTATTTTTATGGGACGGAACATCATTTTGCAGATAGTATTGACCCTCAGGATCCAATTTATATTTCTAAAACCTTATTGCATATCTATGGCTCAGCCCCTGCTATATCCCTATAGATGATGTGGCTATTCATTAAATCATGAGAGGAGTTATGGGAAGTAGGTTTTTTTTTAGGAATGATAAACGTCAATTTTCAGCTACTATTTGACTCCCTGGATGAAATTTAAATTTTTAAAACCTTATTGCACAACTACAGGACAGCCCCTATCATACCCCAAGATATGATATGGCTATTCATTAAATCGTGAGAGGAGTTCTGGGAAGTAGGTTTTTTAAGGAGTGATAAACGTCAGTTTTCTGCTACTATTTGACTCCCTGGATGAAATTTAAATTTTTAAAACCTCATTGCACACCTATAGGACAGCCCCTATCATATCTCAAGAGATGACAAAGCTACTGCATAAATTGTAAGAAGAGTTCTGGGAACCATATTTTTTTGGCAAAAAAAAAAAAATCATTTTTTTATGACCACAGACCCATGTGATAAAAGCAAAAATTCTGAAACATGACTACACATCAACATGACACCCCGAATCATATTCTAGAAGATCATTTGGCTACTGCAAAAAGAAATTGACGTTTTTTGAAACCAGACTTTTTGTAAAAAACACGTCATTTTTCAGCCATTTAATGACCCCCAGGAAAAAATTGAAATTTCCGAAACCTTATTGCGCATCTATAAGACACCCCAAAACATATTCCAAGAGATGATTTGTCTACTGTCGAAAATGTAAAAGGAGTTCGAGGAAGAAGGTTTTTTGTCAAAAAACGTCATTTTGTACCAATTATTTGACCCCCAGGACTACCAGAGAATTTTTGAAACCTTTTTACAAAACAACATGACACCCCAAATCATACTCCAAGAGTTCAGTTCACTGGTTTATAAGATGTAAGAGCAGTTTAAGAAAGTAAAACGTGACAGACTGACGGACAGACGGACGGAACAGGGTAACAACAATATACCCGAACTTTCTTTAGAAAGTGCGGGTATAATCAGACAGGGGTTGTAAACAATGACCTACCAAGAAACTACGCAGCCGCCGTTATGAATGATCGACCAAGGACTATCAGCAATCAAACCGCGGCGATAAATCAGGGCAAAGACATCAACGGATTGAGACACCAAAGATACAATCGAACAACTACCGAAAGCCGAAACAAACAATCAAACCGTTATTATAACAACGCAAAATCAACACCAGACGACAGAAAATACCTGCATCAATCCAATGTTCATGCAAACACTGTCTACGAATGGAATCATGTGACATATGTGGGGAAAAACGCCAAAAACTATTTTTTAGGAGGAGGCAAACCGAACCAAGGAGCAAACAACTTAATTCCCAATCGTCACTACAATCACAGATTTCAAGAACGACGCCGAACACAACCACGGTATATGTAGATCAAGATTTAGAATCTATACTGCCATCAAACAACATCGAACCTAAAGTGATTAACCTGTCCAACAGACTTTTAAAGGAAGCTGAAGTGCGACTTTTGTGTAAAGGTTTGAAATTTACCCCAACACCCCCGAGTAATATGTCAGAACTAAGGACAGATATGAAGGAATACACAAGAAAATTGAAAGAAGCAGAACATTTTTATATAGAGACTGAAAGTGACACAGAGTCGGAAGAAGACATTGTACGTAACAAGTCGTATTTCAATCCCAAAAATTGTAAGAACGATATCTTAAATACCGTTTGTGAAACACTAAACAATCTACCTCTTAACAGTAACATCCAAAACGGTAAAACAAAATTCAACTTGTCAAGAGAGGAAACCACTGCCCTTGAATCATTAGCAAACGATAAATCAGTAGTGATTAAAAAAGCGGACAAAGGTGGCGCAGTAGTGATTATGGATTCCGATTTCTATAAAGATCATATCATGAGACTGTTGTCAAACTCCGACTATTATCAGGAAATACCAACCAATGATGATAGAAAAACAATGCAGAAAATCAAGAATCTGTTAAAAAGACATAAAACAACATCCTGCTTAACTGAGAAAGAGGAAGACTACCTAACAGATTATGAATATAAAGAAAGCATTTTTATGGTCTCCCAAAGATTCTTAATTCAACAAAAATTAAAGATGCCATCAAAATCCAGCGTTCTGAATACACCCATTGTCCTTATCCAGATAATATCACATTCAGACCTACTGTAGGGGGGCCTTCAGCACCTACTCAAAGACTTAGCAATCTACTTGACATTCTACTAAAACCATTGTGCACTGAGGTTAAAAGCTACGTGAAAGATGACTTGGATTTTCTCCGCCATTTACCAGAAAAAAATAATAACAATAGCAAGTTCGTCACTTTTGATGTCATCAATTTGTACAGCAATATTTCAAATTCTCTAGGACTTAATGCGATTGACTATTGGGTTAATAGGAATCCTGAAAATATCAACAATCGGTTTTTAAAAGAATTCATTTTAGAAGCCGCAGAAATTGTATTGACTAATAATACATTTACATTCAACGGAAAACATTTTAAACAAATAAAAGGAACCCCCATGGGCACTAAAATGGCTCCTACGTATGCTACCCTTACATTGGGATATCTGGAAGAGAAAATGTATAAGGAGATGAATAGATTATCTAATAAGGAGACAGAAATGTATATAACTAATCACTGGAAAAGGTACCTGGACGACTGTTTTATTGTTTGGAATTCCGGAGACAACAATCTGTCAGTTTTTAAAAAAATATTGAATGAACTTAATCCAGATATCAAATTTACAGCGGACGAAAGCCTGGATAGAATTTTATTTTTGGATATTTTGTTGACTAAACAAGACGAAGTCATTATGACGGATATATACTACAAACCTACTGATACTCATCAATAGTTACACTTCAACTCATGTCATCCACGAAAAGATCCATACCGTATAACCTATCAAGAAGAATTTGTACAATTGTTAACAACGAGTCTGCCAGAATACAGAGATTGCAGGAATTAAAACAGTATCTAAAGAAACAAAGTTATCCGAATAAAATAATTGATGATGCTATTGAAAAAGCCACCAAATTAGACAGAAAGGAGCTCCTCAATCCCGTCCAAAACAACAATAAAATATCGAAAATATTACCACTGGTTACCACCCATAATCCCAGAAATTCTAACATCGCCCCAATTGTTCACCACCTAAATGACGTCTTGAAGACTGATGAAACAATGGCTAAAATATTTGAAAAACAAAAATTTATAAACAGCAAAAGACAGCCGAAGAATCTTCGACGCATCCTTACCAAATCCAGTTTCGAAGAAAAAAATCACGATGTGGCACCTGCCCCTATATTAGACAAGGAAATCATTTCAGTTTTGGTGGAAAACAGTTTACCATTAACAACAACATGTCATGTCAAACCAGAATTCTGTTATATGTTATCACGTGCTCAGGTTGCGGAGAACTATACATTGGGGAAACGGGAAGTACCTTACGGGAAAGAATCCGAATCCACAGACAGCACATCAACCAACCGGAATACCGCAAGCTAAAAGTCACTGAACATCTTGACCTATGCGGAAAGAAATCATTTACTGTTTTTCCGTTCTATAAAATGTACTATTGAAAGGCGTGATAAAGAAAAAAAATTTTATTAGAACTTTCAAACCTAAACTGAATAGCTTAATGTAACCTCTGAGTATTCTTAATGTTTTAATAATGTTTTAATTGTGTTATATAATATGTTATTATCTGTATTGTGATATCTAAAAATACGGGGAAACATGACGTCATTCAGAGACTTCAAGACAACGTTAAATTATTATGACGTCATAACAAACGTTACCATGTTAGTATTGTAAAACATCTGAAGAAAATGAAAGCGCTTATGTTTTACTCGTTCTTTGTGTTTTCATTTATTTCAGTTTTATATATATATATATATATATATATATATATATATATATATATATATATATATGAGAGAGAGAGAGAGAGAGAGAGAGAGAGAGAGAGAGAGAATGTTTAAAAATTAATCTTCTAGAGAACTGCAGTGCATGCTATAACTTAATAATTATGCAAGCATTGTACAAAAGTATAGGCTGTAAAGTGTGAAAACCATTATCCCAAGGACAATACTACATCGCTGGAAAAGATTCAGAGTTCAAGAGGAAAATATGTATTGTCAAGTCTTGGAACATAAATTAAGAATTTTTTGTCATTTTGTCAGTTTTACAATACTTCAGATTTTTTTATCTATAAATTTCAAAAGAGATGCAAGAACTGTAGCCCTTTTCACAAAAAAACTTAAGATTTTGTGTAAGATTTTAACTTAAGAATCTCTTACGAGAAATCTTAAGTGCTTTTCACGGACGCATTCGTAACATATTTCACTTAAGATTTTACTTACGAGTTATCCTTTCCCTAGCAACGATCTCAATTCACTTAATAATTCTTATAAAAGAGAAGACACACATAAATAAACTAAAATTCTCATTGACAGGAAACAAAACTGAAGTTACACACAACTTACATCAAGTGAAATCAATGTGATGTAGTAGAAATTGAAATATGACGTCACAATCACAATGTGTGTTTAATGTGACGTAGGAAAATCTTACGAGAAAAATTTGCCGTAAAAAAATTTGGAGAATTTCTTTGTGTATTTTTTCGACAATAACTGCTATAAAATGCAAAATAATGGCATACTGTGGCTCAAAACGTTAAATTTAGTTGTTTCTATTGTATATATTACGTCATATGATGATTTTTTACAGTTTTGAAATGCTTACGAGAGGGTATGTGCTATCGTAAAGTTACGACAAATTTTACACGTAAGAATCTCATAAGATGTTTTGTGAAAATGAACAAAAACTAAAATTTTCACTTACGATAAAAATTGATCGTAAGATCTTTTGTGAAAAGGGCTACTGATTTTTAGGTGAGCGATGTTGCCCATTATTTTTTCTAGTTCTTATTAATTATGCCCAAGGTTAAAAAAAACCATGACACTGTTTTAACTGTGTCTGTCTATTCTTAACAACTTTTTGTCACTGATTAAAGGAAGTTAGACACATTTTGAGCTCATTATCTTTTAATTTTAATTTCATTCTTGTTATTGTTTACATTTAATTGAGTTGAATTGGTAAACATTTCAAATCTTGCTTTTTTCTGATGATAATATATTTATGAACACATTGAATCAGTTTATCTTGTATGCCAATGATCAGTTTTCAAAGATATCGAAGCTTCTGTACATTATTAATTAATTTTGTAAACAAATATAAATATATGACTTCGGCATTTTTTACATAACAATGGACTTTTACCTGTGTATATTATCGCATGTAACTTGACTTCTATCACTCAAATTTTGGTCAATCAATTAAAATGCACAAGGTAACAATTCTATACATAAAAAGTAAAATTTTGATCTCAAATCGTGTCTAGGTCCCTTTGATAACTAAGAAACTACATGTTTGCTCATCAGACATGCTTTAAATTTTGTCAAATTCTCTATAAGCATACCATATTTTGTTAACCCAATGCCAACTACCTTTTAAATGACCTTTATATCTTTATATCTACATTTAACGTTAAAACTTAAATTCCCTGAACATATTATCTATTCATTCACATGCAGTGGGCATTCGCTCACATATTTCATTTTCTTCTTGTAATCTTGGCTCACAGATTTTATTTTCTTCTTGTAATAGGGTATATCTTATTTGTTTCTTAATAAATTTTTTAAAAATAGTATTGCCTTTTTATATCATTATTATGTAATTATATATTTATTTATACAAGGTGTCTAATTCCAGTTCACTGAGATATCTCAAATATCTCAACTACGTTCTTTTTTTCGAGTTTACTTGTTCGCAAGATGTTAGACAGTGTAAGTGACCAAGAAACAAAACTTTGATACATGGTAGACATTTAATTGAAGATGTATTGAATGGGTTTCATTTTGTCATCCGTCACTTCCGGTTCTCACCAGAAGGGTTCAAACATGAAGTTTTTAATAAGTGTAACTGTTTTTCTTTGACTGTTTTACTTAGTCTGATCAAGAATAGAGTAGGTTAGGTATATGTACTAGAATAACAAAGTTTTATTTTTATTGAGCACTTCTCTTCGTCCTTTTCCGGTCCTGAGAAGAAATTCCTTGTCTCAAGAATATCTCAGTAATGGCACTGTTTTGTTTGAGACATTCAATCAACAGATTAGGCCTAATATAATGTCGTCTGTTCCACACGGAACCCAAATGTTTATATCTTAGTATTTGTGGCATACATCTTGAATATCGGGATTTTGTTGAATTATTTGGCTACGCTTTACTTTACGCCTTTATATGATTCGTTCAACCGCCGAATATGGACGACATATTTACCATGATATGCCTATACTTTAGTCTTATCTGTTTGAAATAAATTCAAGAAAGCAAAGGTATGATAATAGAGGTAAAATTTATATAGAACCGATAACTTATATTGAGGATTTATTGATTATTTTGAGGAGATTAATCAATATTGAGTAGCCTCCCTTTCATGTCAGCTTCAGCTTAATGTCCTATAAATAGTTTACATGTTTCGAATTGTATTTCATCTATATATTTTTTATCTTTGTTATCAAAATATATTTTTTTTAAAGTAAACAATTAATACTTATTTTAAAATGCGGTGAATCGTACAAGCATAGGCCTACAATAAAATCTCGCTGAGAAAAATAGCCGGGCCTATAAAGAATGTATGTATAGCAGCCATTCTCCGGAAATGGTTCCATATATGAGATAGCCAAAGTTGAAAAATGAACTTTAGATTTGTGGGTTTAAATTGTAAAATTATTTAAGTACAGTTCAACGACATAAATATGAAATTTGACCCATGAAAGTATCTTTGTTATCGAGAAAAATGATTTTGAAGACAGTACTTTAATTCCAGTTATGGAGATTCATTCTAATGACTAATCAATGGTTGATAAAATATATATATATATATATATATATATATATATATATATATATATATATATATATATATATATATAAAACATCTGAAGAAAATGAAAGCGCTTATGTTTTACTCGTTCTTTGTGTTTTCATTTATTTAAGTTTTTTATATATATCACCGAACACTGAGGTTTTTCTTGGATATATATATATATATATATATATATATATATATATATATATATATATATATATATATATATATATATATCTATGTTGAAACTTGAACCCCTCTTGGGGCCTCAGTTTTTACAATTACTATTTACAATCTTTACTTTTGTATGATGGTTGCGTAGTTATCTAACAAATTAAAGCATTATAGTTCTTGTTGAGAAGATATTTCCATGTAGAACTCGTTGGAACCCAGTATTTGTCGAAGGTTTTTGCATTTAGAATATAGACTATTTAAGGTTGTTTGTGTCATAAACTGTAGCATTGTATATAGTTTTTAGGACTATGTTTAAACATTTCCCCTATAAATTTCTATGTTGTGTTTTGAATATCTTCTGGGACCCTAGTATTGGCCTTGGTTATGGTTTTTACAATTTAGAAATGTGGATCATCTGAGGATACTTGAATAGTAATATCATAAATTGCAGCATTGAAGTTCTTGAAAAAGTTTATGAAAAAAATTAATATCTTTAAATGTTGAGTTTTTAACCCCTTTTGGAGACCCAGTATTGGTTTAGGGGTCATGGTTTTTACACTTTATTATTTTGACTGTATGGATCTCATCAAGCTTAAATATGGGCATTTCTGTTGCAGTGGTTCCCGAGAGGAAGATTTCTCCACACACCTTATAGTTTTGTTAAATTCGAACCAGTGGTTGTAGAGAAGTAAAAAAAAAATTGAAATATTTATAGATAGTTGGACAGACAGACGATGGACAACAAGTGATCAGAAAAAGTCACTTGAACATGTTCATTTGAGCATAAAATTAAATACATCTACACATAAAAATATCTTTCTGATATTGATGAAAACAATACATGTTGATAATCAGAGAATATTAACTGTCTTAGTAGCAAGGCTGAGTTAGATGCATGTATATATACTACATGTAATAAATGTATTATGGAAGAGAAAGTGAGCAAGCTTACATACACTACTCTTCCCTGTTACTTGACAATGCTTTACATCATTAATGGTAGGATTTTCATTAATTAAATACTTCAAAGAAATTACTAAACAAAATTATTAGATCAAAACTTCCTGCAAATATGCACATCTATTCTTTAAGAACAAGAAACCTATATATTCAAAAGGATCAAACTTTCCCAAATATTTATGGAATAGGAATTCGTTGTTAATATCTGCATCAAACATTTTGTTCTAAATGTCAAGAAAGTTTAACAGAGTTGAATGCAGCAGTTTAAGAGGAGTGGTGCTTACAGACTGCTCATTACAAAATTAAATATATGGGCAAAATTATAAGTTAATAAAGTGCTGTAATTCCCCCCCCCCCCCCCCCCAAATTATGAAATATCAGAATTTACTGGTAATATGCACATCTACATATTGTGACCTAAATAGCAACAATGTTTGTTAAATTCCATGCAGTTTAAATTCAAAGTTAAAAAAGGTTTAAATTTGCATAAATATTATAGAAATGGAATTTCCTGGTTATTAGCGCCCATTGTGTTCTTTATTTCCACTTAACTTAGATTCCGTGCAGTGCTTTAAGAGGAGTTTTGCTTACAAATTGTTGATAACTAATTCCATATATGGCGAAAATTGTAAGTTCAAAAGGGCCGAAATTGGTAAAATTCACATTAACACATTGTGTCCTAAGGAGCTACAAAGCTTTACAAAATTCCATGCAGTGGTTTGAGAAGCACAGTTCCCACGCTTAGAAAAACAAGAGTCCCATGGGCCACATCAGTTACTTGTAACATTCTATTTCGTAGCATATGCTATTTATATTTTAAACATTGAGCCCCTTCTGGGTTCCCAGTATTGGTCCGGGGTTTATGGTTCGCTTTAACAATTTAGAATTTACACTATTTGAGGATCTTTGCATAGTAATCTCACAAACTGTAGCATTATAATTCTCGAGAAAACTTTTTTAAAAACATTTTCCAAATACATTTCTACGTTAAACTTTGAACTCCTCTTGGGGCCCCAGTATTAGTCCAGGGGTCACTATTTCAAAACTATCGAATGTACATTATCCAAGGCTGTATGCATAGTAATCTCACAAATTGTAGCATTGTAGTTCTCGAGAAGAAGATTTTTGAACATAATACCTATATAGTTCTATATTAAACTTTGACCCCTCTTGGTGGCCCAGTATTTGTCCGGGGTTCACGATTTTACCGATTTAGAATCTACATCAGCCACGGATGCTTGCATACTAATCCCATAAACTGCAACACTGTAGTTCTCGAGAAGAAGACTTTTAAACATTTTCCTATATATGTTAAACTTTGAACCCCGCCTGGAGCCCCACTTTTTGACCGGGGGTCCCAATTTTTACAATTTAGAATCCTCACTATATATACAAGCTTTTTTGTAAATATTGGCATTTTTGGTGCAGTGGTTCTTGAGAAGAAGAAGATTTTTAAACATTTTTCCTATGTATTATATGTTAAACTTTGAATCCCGCCTGGGTCCCAGTTTTGGCCCAGGGTTACGATTTTTACAATTTAGAATTTTCACTATATATATCAATGGCCGGAACGGCCACAAAGCGTCGAGCTAACATTTTCTTTAGTACAGATATCATTAATTTGAATTTCTGTACCAATAATCGTAAATCAAATAATATCAGAATAAAAAAGTAAATGATTTATGTTTTGTGTAACTAAATTCGTGCATATGTAACTTCTGCTTTAAAAAGAAACCAAACAAATATATTTTTATTTGCAATTTTAACATCACCATGTGAATGTATACTCAGTATATTTCCTTATAAAAATACGTTGTGATGCATTTGTAATACAATAACTCATCATGATTATAAAGAGTTCAAAAATAATTTTTTTTCTGTTTTAAACAGTCTTTGAACAAATTTCACAGGTTCATAATTTGAATATAAGGATAAAACACATTAACAGTGTTTCCTTAATTATAACAAAACTTAATTTTATGCACTTCAATTCCTGTTTGAAACAAGATCACCTATGGTATGGTTGTTTACAAACAAATCCACACCACGTGCGTTGATCCGCCATATCTATAATGCTCAACCAAACTAGCTGCAATAAAATCACAGAATACGCTTACATTCATTTTGGAGACCGTGCCCGATAACAAATAAATTTACATGTTAATTTTTTAAATTGTAAATAATTTTAAATAAATTGTAAGCGATAAACTAAAATAATATTTAGTGAATTTTTAAACCTTATCATCCTCCATTTCTTGATTAAGCAAACTTATACTTATGCAATGAGTTGTCAATAATCAGAGAGACATAGTTTGGTTTTTTGTGCACAATTTAGTTGAATAAATGGAACAAGAATCTTGTAAACAATTTCCTATGTATTTCTGTAGACATTGAACCCCGCATGGGGCCCCAGTTTTGGTCCTGGGGTCACGAGTTTTACAATTTAGAATCCTCACTATTTATACAAGCTTTTGTGTGAATATTGGCATTTCTGGTGCAGTGGATCTTGAGAAGAAGATTTTTAAACATTTTTCCTATGTATTTCTATGTTAAACTTTGAAGCCCGCCTGGGGCCCAAGTTTTGATCCGAGGGTCACGAATTTTACAATTTAGAATTTTCACTATATATACAATCTTTGATATAAATATTGGCATTTCTGGTGCAGTGGTTCTTGAGAAGAAGATTTTAAACATTTATCTTATGTATTTCTATGTTAAACTTTGAACCCCGCCTGGGGCCTCAGTTTTGATGAGGGACACGATTTTTACAATTTAGAATCCTCACTATATATACAATCTTTGATGTATATATTGGCATTTCTGGTGCAGTGGTTCTTGAGAAGAAGATTTTTTTTAAATAAAACCACATATACTCACTGTTTCGCAATTATCTCCCGTTTAAAAAGGACTGTGCCCTTTATTTTAACAATTTATAATACCCTTTCCATGAGGATGCTTTGTATCAAGTTTGTTTAGATTTAACCCAGTGGTTAAATAGGAAGAGTAGAGAAGTCGAAAATGTGAAAAGTTTACAGACGGACGGACGGACGGACGGACGGACAACGGGTGATCAGAAAAGCTCACCTGAACCTAAAAAGGAAAGGACTGCCGGATGGACTGGCGGGTTAAAAATCATTGTATCATTTTAGAGCTTTGTTAGGTAGACACTATGATATATTCTACTACAGTTATTGCCGAGATCGAAGAGATGCCGCGGACATTATTCACGAACGTCATCAATAAATTATCAGATCTTAAACACATAAAACTCGAGTCGATCATGAGTTTATAACTTAAAAACTTGCTCTTTATAAAAAAAGAACATTGATTACACGGGTTAGCGTCCTGTAGAGCGATGTGTATTCCCTTTAATGTTTATTTCAAAGAGCTAATCGCGGCTGTTCCAATACCCTTCTCCCAACACATTTTCACTGCTTGTTCGTCCAAATAAAAAAAATTAATACGTTAATTATCGAATTCATTAATTTAAATTAATAAAAAAAAATTCATAAATAATTTAAGTGTGTATTTCATTCATCGAAAAATATATCGTCTGCATTCGATTCCGATCGATAGTCTGCGATCGATGTACTTGTACATGTAAACAAACATGCTGATGTACAAACAAGTTGACCCTCTGCCTATAGGAGAACATTTTTATTATAAATCAGAACGGGTACAGATTATAGATTATCACCAGCCTGATCGTACGTTTGCTCGGCAATATTTTATTGCTTCTTTGGTAACCGGTGAAATCCTTTATATTAAATACACAGGAATAGATTGGGTCTAATCGTCTTACTTGAAACGTTTCCGATACGCTTTCCGAAGCAGAAATTACTAACAAAACCTTTCGGGTTACGCGGAACAGCCGTCTCAACCAATCAGATTCATCTCGCTTGAAAATATGACCTACTTCCTCTCTCTATAGATAAACCGATCAGCTGATAGTCAGAGGTGTTAGTAGAATAGAAATAAAGTTCTTTTTATCGTGAATGTTGCAGAATAACCTCCTCGGTCTCGAAATGTTGATTAGAAATATAAAAGCTGAGGCGAAGGCTTTTATATTTCTAAACAACATTTCGAGACCGAGGAGGTTATTCTGCAACATTTACGAAAACTCGTACTTTATTTCTTAAATAATGCACGTTTACTACATAGCATTGCTATTACATATTATCGAATAAAAGATAACATGTCCAGATAAAATCATGTATCGTATAATATATCAACCAAGGAAGCATGTGAATTTTAAGTTACTGAGACATTTTCACTCCAACTTTGATTTCTTTGCAGGGTTGATCTTGTGTCTGAAAAGTTAATAAAGGAAATAAATCATTAATTTTAAACTTTAATTCTTTAAAACTTATAAAGATATCTGTGAGCCAATGCTCACTGTACTTAGTAATACCCCCGCTCTTATGTGAATCTGCAAAATAAGTAAAGTCATCATTTAACAGGAAGTTGCCGTTCGATTGGTACAAAAATAGATCCCACCATATGGCATGCTTAAACAAAAAGTGTGTTAAAATTTTAAGCATTTGGGATAAATAGCTGTTGAGAAATCTTTGACAAAAATTTGTTTGAAAATTTAGGCTAAAAATAAACAAAAATTAAAGTCGTCATTTAACAGGGAGTCCGATTGGTACAAAAATAGATCCCACCATATGGCATGCCTAAACAAAGAGTGTTTAAAATTTCGAGCATCTGCGAAGAATAATTACCGAGAAAAATGCGACAGAAATGTTTGTTACGGACAGAAAGACGGAAAGACAAGACAAACACACAAGGGTAAAACAGTGTATTTCCTTCTCCTTTGGAGCGGGGGTATAATTATTTAAAATAAGTTTTTTGTGAGTCAATAATGCTTTCTAGTGATACCACCGCTCTGATGTAAATATAATATATGTGTACAAAATAAGCAAAGCCAAAACTAGACAGTAAGTTGAATCACATCAAAGGATGACTGCACTTATGGAGATTTAAAAATTGCGACAACATGAATGTTTAAAATGGGCATATTTCTGTTAATTGTTTTTACAAAGAACGACGTCGTTTTCATAGGTAAGGGTCATTACATTTTCTTGAATCTCCATAGGATAATGAGGACGCCCACTTTTTTTTTTTTTTTTTTTTACAGATTTAATACAATTCATGTTTGTCTATTGTTCTCGTTTTAATGGTAGTTCTGTATTTATACATACATGTATAGGCTTATGTTAAAAGGATATCAATAGGCAAACGGGCGCTCATGGTAAAACAGACAAAACACTTTCTTCTTGCGTTCGCGTTCTCTGTTGTTAACGATATACTTTGACGTGTTGAATATTATAATTTTCCACGTGATTTCTAACCCCAGGTAACTTTGTGAATACAAGAACCCGTCACGTGACGTGTTAGGTAGCATGCATACTGTTAGGCGATATTATTAATCTATGCATATTTCAATTCATTCCAATCGAGTGATGATTTCTTCATTTCTCGCAGATAACTTTAAGAGATTATCGGTTCTGTACGTTACTGGTTAATCTATTTGTTAATTCTTTTCGAACACATTAACTGTTGACAATAGCTACTGGTTTACGATCATCAATGGCTACTTATACTGGACGGCGTTATATGCTATACATGTACATTTTCTTTTGAAACATTTATAAATGGCAACGTGCAGAGAGAGAGAGAGAGAGAGAGAGAGAGAGAGAGAGAGAGAGAGAGAGAGAGAGATTCAATTATAGTACCGCTAATCTAAAATTAGACCACTCGTTACAATATTAGATCAACCCTCCATACATATTAATGAGTCTTATCTTCAATCAAGGGCAGGCACGTCTAAATTCAAGATATTTGCTGAACAGTAAGCTAGGGTAAGAAAACAACAAGTTATTTTATTGCAACGCAGTTTAAAACCATTATGACATTAAATATCTATTGGTGAATGACTAAACTATATGACAAATGATTTAAAGTAAAATTGAGAGAGGAATAAAAGTAATAATAGTGACTGAAAAAGGGCCCAAAACACAGCGTTAAGTGAAGTCATCCTTTGTTCAGAAATGATTGTGACCAGAGTCCATTTTGATTATGTTGTACATAATTATGTGAACAAAAACATATGTAAAAATCGTACTTAAACAGACCTGCGACTTATACTTCCAAAAGCAAAATATGAAGAAAAAAAACACCAATATTTTGATTTGTTTGCAATATTGCGGGAATTAATTAGTTAATTTAGGTGACGTCATAATTAAACAGCTATAATGGACAATGATGACTAAAATCAAGATTAAAGTGAAAGGCAACTTCTATATATATTTATGATTTATAAAGACTTGATTTTTATACGATAATATTTAACAAGAGGCCAGCGGGCCTTAATGGTCACTTGAATTATTGTACACATACCACATGTACATCAGCTAGTATTTTTGGCTATAGCCAATGTTTACTTTACTATTAACAAGCCTATTTTCTTTTTTTGTAGAAACTTCAAAACTGTTTAGGTTTTTTGTGTTATATAATAAAATACTTAATAAAAGTAATGAACTCTTTTAATCATTCAACTTCTTAACAACTTTATCATATGGAGAAATAAGTCCGATTAGTCTAATTTGCATACGACCGCCATCTTGGATTTGAGGCTGCAACTATTTCAAAGTAATGTATAAGGAACATTTAAAAATGCTCAAATAACTCGGAAACTTTTACGCCGGAACTTTTTGCCATGGTATGAATTTCACCTACACACCGGTAGAAAAAATGACGCTATTCGATTTAAAATTGGTTTATTTTTTATTTGCCATTTGAATATGAAAATTTGAAGCGAGAGATGAACCATTTTCATAGTAAAACAGTGAATTTAGGGAATTGTTACCAATTTAAACACAGAATTTCGAATTTTTTAATTGATATAAGCGAGTTGCCATGGTGCTCCCTAGTATTTGATATTTTAAACTTTAAATTAATCTACATTTTTATTTATTTCTTTTTAAAATGAATGTGCCAATAAGTTTTAAAAATTGTCTTTTTGGGGGGTGCTGCTTGTAGGTAACGGGCGCCAAAAGGGCGTTTAGATTATTCTAACGAAATTTAAGCGAACAGGAATTAGTCTCAGTTTAAAATGAAGCCTCTCTACTTTGAATTTTTTTCACAGACAAATCACTTATATGTTTTCTTCTTCTCTTCTGTTGGAAAATTTCCCTGCGATAACTTTCTAAAATCAATGTTTGCATTGTGGCGCCCTTTAAACTATATGCATTGTGACGTCAGAATTTACGTTAGTGTGGTTAATGAATATTAATGAGAAAAAATCGGACTTATTTTTCCATATGTGTACAATGATATTAATATGAACAAGCAAGGGAAGATAACTCCATAAATTGTTAACCCCCCTTTTTTTGCCAAATTCTTGCTAAATGTTTTTATGATATCTTTAACTTTGATAGACAGCTTTAGTCTCTTTTCTGAATATGTACTAATATCCTTCATTAAAATTCAAGAGCAGAATAAAATAATTAAATAAGATGGGTGAATAAGGTGTACACAATGCCTTTATATGAAGACAGATAAGATACAGTAAAATCAAAATATCAACACATCTGATATATGTTTTGTTACATATGATTTCAAGCAATGTACATTAAACATAACATCGACTTGTAACCCTTAAATACGTGAAATACTTGGAATATGTTGATTTAAAGTGATGTATGCATATCAAAACCTCCAAATAGTGTCGTGCATTTTTAGAACTTCAATGCATTTTCTTTATAGAGTGGGTCTGAGCTCCAAATTTTTGTTATAATCTAAGTAAGGTCTAATGGAAATCAAACCGATTTCAATCAACAAAAAAGTGTTGAGTTGACCCACTTTACTTTAAAAATATCATGTTGTATATGAACAATTGAACGTTCAATTATAAAAAATAGTCGCATATAGCATTTAAACAGTGCTCTTTGTTGTGACTAAAATGGCTCGGTTGTAAGAGCACAGACATTTGGTACCCTTATAGAACAAGGATTTTTAGGTTGTGGGTTTGATACCACCAAATTTTTTTTCTTCTTATTTTCTTATCGTTTGTTAAAATATTCGAAACTGAATATAGTTAGAAATAGTCCTTTTCCCAGGTAGCACATAACGTTTTCATAACATTACATTCTAGTTGTAGAAAGGTTTTCAGAAAATGTTTCTATATAAATGTTTTTATAGCGTAATGATAACATTTTTAATATGTTTTATAACGTTGTAAAATAGATTATTTAGAGCCAAATTTAAACATGTTTGAAAAACGTTTTAAAAACATTTTTAAAATGATATTATCAACATTTTAAACTTCCTATAACGTTACTAAAACATTGTTATCAACATTAGACAAGACTAATCAGAAACATTTTCAAAATTGCTTTTATAACGTTACAAAAAGGATTATTATAACATTATTAATTTTGTTCTTTATTTCTTTTGATATGACAATAATCTTTTACAAAGTGTCTGTCTGTGGACTCTTATAAAATACAATGTACATTTTCGTAAATGATTTGTTAGAACATAACATGTTTGAAACATTTTTCAGAAATGTTAATAAAACGTTTGGATAACATTTTTTTTTAAATACATGTGTAACAACCGTTAATGATACAACGCCGCTTAATGATATAAATAGCATTAAGCGTTGCAATTGCTTAATGCTATAAATTCGCGCATTAACAGTTGACATCTCCAACTGTTAATGATAAATCACCGCTTAATGATAGAATTGTATTGTCATGTTGTAAATTTTGAATTTACTGGGTGGGTGTAAATACAAAATTTACAACATGACAACAATTTTGTATTTACACCCACCCAGTAAATTCAAAATTTACAACATGACAGTATCATTAAGCGTCACAAATGCACAGCAGCCTTAACGCTTAATGAAACACGCAAATATCGACACCCTCAACCGCTAATGATACAAACTTTATATCATTAAGCGTTGCAGTCGCACCCTTTAATGATACAAAATTGTACAAATGAATGAAATAACACTGTTGTTCATAAAGCAATGAGATGAATATCCTGAGCACATAAAGAATAGTAATTAATGACTTTTAGTTGTGTATCCATACTGTATTCATACTAGTATGTGAAAATTATTTATGTAGACATAGTATAATCAGTAAACGTTATGTATTTAAACAAGAATGATCTAATATTTCAACAAACATTTCTCTTAAATTTACATCTGTGAAAGTAAATTATTGATTTTTTTTATCAGTCGCCCCACCCCATCCCTCCACTTTCAAAAACGATGCTACGTGCCTGTAACTTCAGTGTTAGCTGAAATACCCTTTGCTCACAATTCATGGCGTGAAATTAATCCATATTTTTAACATCCTTTTTCCTACAAATTCTTAGATAATATTGATACGATGTACATTGAAAAAAGCAGATGATATATTGTGTCAAATATAAAAAGCGAGAAAACTTATACACTTTCACATGATTGCCTTTATACACACGTAAATTTGCGCATACAAAAAACCTTGATAATGTAGCTTATTTGAAACAACTGCGTGATTTTTGCGTGATTGTCCGTGGGAGACCGGCTGCTTAAAGGGAGCCGAATGGAAAGCTTTCCTCGTAATACATGTATAACTAACGGACTTATCCATAACCTATAATCAAACTAAAGTGGTTTTGATTTTTTTCCATATACAAATAAAATTAAATTTTAATGTATCAAAGGGTTGCGGAAAGTACGCACGACCAAGCGTAAAAATTGTCCAAACTTTGTAATTTTGTTTTTAGATATGAATTTTTACAGATTTTATAAAACATTTCAAAACATTTTTTTCTATTGTGATGTAGTCTGTATGTTGTACGTCATTTTCATACGTCATTTGAAGCCATTTTCAAACTAGCAGAGGACTTTTAAAAGATATTACGGCAAGAAAATGTATTTAAAAACGCCTGAAAAAGCGACGTCAGCTGACCGCATGGAACAACGCGCCATCATAGAATTTGTATCGACTGAAGTAAAACACCAATAGAAACAAAACAAATGATGATGGAGACAGGAAAAACCTTCTGGTCAGACTGTGAATGCGGCAAATCACTCTCGGGTAAACCCAGGACTACGACGTTTTAAGAACGGTGTTATTATAACTCAACGTCAGACTAGGCCGTGCGGCCTGTATAGGCAATATTTATACAATGATTACTCCAAAACAAAAATGTACATTGCTCTGATTTTCTTTTATATATATATATATATATATATATATATATATATATATATATATATATATATATATACATAATTTTACTCTATATCAAAATATCATTATATTTTCCTGATAATTGCACCGTTATTTTGAATAAAATTTCATGTGTCCACGGATGTTTTGGACAACCCTCGTATATATACATGTGAGCGGAGTAGACAATGTTTGGAATTTTCGTAAGAGTTGTACTATACACATGCCGTCAACAGATTAAAAACAGACAAAATTGACCCCCCCCCCCCCCGTAATATTTAATTCGGATTTCTGTCAAGCATATTAGAGATTATACGTAACCACGATAAAAAAAAAAATCAAACGGTAATTTAGTTTAGTACAATGTTTATATTATACAAAGCAAAACTTATTTAGTCTTCTTTTCTAATTTTAAAAAAATATTGTGAAACAATCAAATCATTGAGCTTTTGTCAACCCCTCCCCCCCCCCCCCCACACACACACACACCCACGCACACCGCAATGATGAATCGGTCTTATTACGCCGTTCGAAATCGCAAAACAAAAGCAAACTATTAATTTTTACAATTCAAAATGTATTACTTATATATAGAACTGTGTTCTTAACACTGACCCCCTTTTTTGACACCGAATAATGACCGGAACAAATTGACTATGCAGTGCGCAACACCAACACTTCCAAATGCCAAAGAACACGATTTACACTTACAAAGATACCTTCTGTACATGATTTAGACATCGTATAAAACCTGCAGGTAACAATTTATTTATTTCTTGTTGTTCAAAGACAAGTATAAATAAACAAAAGTATAGAAACAGATAAACCGCATATATACATGAAAGCGGCATGATATTCTCAAGGCATATTACATCGTGAAACTTGTTCTCTTCGCTATTAGTAATTTCATTAGCTGATGTAGAGAACTGTAAATATATGTGTTCAAATAAGTTGACAGTAATGAACTTTCATTTTATTGACATTGATCGATGAATCAATTTGAATTTTCTCTCTCTCTCTCTCTCTCTCTCTCTCTCTCTCTCTCTCTCACACACGCACGCACGCACGCACGCACGCACGCACGCACGCACGCACGCACGCACGCACGCACACACACACACATACCCTCACACACATGAGAACTCGCTTTAAAAAAAACACCACTGGAGTCCAGACATGTTGATATTTTTTATGAAGAAATTATGCTCGGGCCACGAATGTAGATTGAATGATTATAGCTGTATACGGGACTTGGTCTCACTGACGTCATGAGCAAACTGAAAGGGAGGGATTTTCTGATGAGTAATTGTTATCAACTGTACCTTTTTATAAAATTATAATCTCCATCTCCTAGATTTACTCCCTGTTCAACTAAATATGCTTATAATATCGGGTAGTTTCTCATTTTATTAAAATGTTGTCCGGCGGAAATTCATATTCATAGCAAGTATCTTAAAGAGCTTAAAATCACCCTTCATTCCCAAAGGGAGGTGGGGGGTGTATATTCAACAAAATTCACACAATCTTTAGATCTTAATAATGTCCTTTTAAAATTAATAAGAATTTATTTTTCCTATAATATCAGACACCTGATTTTAAACAAATTTAAAGCATACTATACCTATCATTTACCAATGATAAAAACGATACAGTTTTGACAAGAAAATTGCGTTTCATTTCCCATGTGCACTTTCAAACAAATCTGCAGGTAGATTGGACGATGGATAATACCATTGATATATTTGTTTCGTATTTTATAGTTTATAAGCCTTTAAAACCCATTTTACGCATTCATACATGTAATGATGAGCATACACGGATATAAATGTAATAGACAAATATACATAATTGGGAATGGGCATATATATATGAGAGGAGAATTATTTCTACACATTTATTTCGAATGATGAAACACTGAGTTAATAAGAAATTTAATTATAACAGATGAATATATTTTCTTTGGGATTCACACTGGCTTTAGAACAATTGATCATTGCAACAAGTATTCCTCAAAATAATACACTAATGCGGGTCGTTACCATCCATTTATATAAGGTTTCTAAAGTAGATAATAAAGCTCATGCCTCGGTAACAACAAATGATAGTCATCTTGGCACAAAGCGTCTAGCGTATACGCTAACCGCTTAAAAAGCGAAGGATTTATTTTTCCGGTTATACATATCACCCCTGCGAATGTTATTGTCATTTAAATTTAGACCACGTGGTTTTATTTGACCCTTTCAGTTTCGCAGTAAAAATCCTGCCTCGTGGTTATAGTCTATTTCCTAGAATCTAGGTTCTTGTAGTCAAATATAAAATCTAGACGTGTATTGATTTCAAACTTTATCTTCATTAATTGGTAGATAAAATGAGTTCTAGAAATAAGTGTGACAATAGAAAATATAGTTTTTTTGCTTTTGCAACAATGAACAACAAGAAGTAATTTTCGATCCGCGCCTGACCTAGTAATAGCATGAATAGTGAAACAGACAATACTATTTTATGCAGAATGTTCCTTGAAAATGGCTCGATATACTATGTTTTTACACAAAACAGACACCCATTCTTTTTTTTAAAAAGCATGGTATTGCACACCAAAACATTAAACATGGCTATGATTTTATCAAGCAACACAATGTTTATATTTTCAACCACGTGTAGAGTGGTTGAACACGAACAATAACTCTGTTCTGAATATCATCGTTTAGTTTAAATAACCGCTTGATGATGAAATAAGACATAGATCTCAATAGATTTTCATGTTTTAATATATACCAAAGTAAGATATGATAGGAAAAACGACCAGTACTTACATATTTTGAGAATATTATCCGAACACTCATACTTCCGCTCGAAATTTCACAGGAACTGAATAAATCTCGAGGAAGTCTCGTGAACTTTCATTCGAGCACCTCTGGATTTATTACAGACTAACAACGATAAAGAAAACATTCCGAACACATTCGCAGGGGTGCATATGCTGTTAACTAACCTTTTTTTGCGTGCAAGAAATTTTCGCGAGGTAACGAGAGCCTCGTCGTCGCGAAGATTTCTCGCCAAGAACCAGTTTTTGTCGTATGGTTGTTACATGTATAACAACGCGGTTCTGGATAAGACTTGGTAGCGAACATCAGTCGTCGCAAACCAGTTTTTCTAAAGTTAATCGCGAAATAAAGTTGCCGCGAATAAAAATTGGTTTACATTATATAATTATGATCATAACCTGATCCAATGGGTCGGATCATGTGGAGTCGCAATTAAGGGGTGAATCATCAGATCAAACAAGAAGCGAAGCGAAGTTACATTTATTACCACCACTCTGCAGCTAATGAAGTGATATACAATACATCAATGTTGCTTGTTAGCGCGTTTTTAAAGTATACTTTGATATAATTTGTGTTCAGTAAGTATGGTGGTTTTGTTTTGCTTTTTTGCCTTGCGGAAAAGTATAATAAATTTATTATCATAGGGGATCATGATCCAAAGAATCAGATCATGTCTCGTTGCAAGGTGCAGATCATTAAATCAAACTCGACGGTACGCGTTACTGCTTATCTGATGAGCCGCGTCTGGCAACTCCACGTAATCCGACCCTTTGATCAAGTTACTGTAGTCAAAATATAATAACACTCACATGCATGTACGTTATCTATTTGATATGTCAATCGCAAAGTAATTTATTCCTTCATTGCTTAAATTAAAACAAAATTGCATACAGACCAAGAATTCCTTTTGTTAGACCTAAAATACATAAACCTGTTAGTAGAAATACACTAATATTTTTTGGGCATTAAAATGTGTGTGGTAGTAAAAAACAAAGAATAGCCTTTTTCATAATATTAGTTCTTTAATTTATTTGTCCATAACATGCTACTATCAAGCATCGGTGCTTTTGTAATAATCTTTGATTTTTTTTTATTTGACAGAACTCTTACAGAGTATGCTATGGACAAGAAAACTCGATCTATACGTCCGTTTACAAGAGAAAGATATAATACCATTCTGTCACTTATAAACAAATCATTTAATGTGGCAGTCGAACAGCGATCCTTAGAACAGAAAAGAGCTGTCCTTCAGTTCTATCGTGCTAAATCTGACTTTTCTGTTAAGAGGGACGATTTATATGTCCGAGGAAAGAGAGTCATATTAAAAGATGATTTGCAAAATATTGTTAAAATCAAATCCAATGATGCTCAAGGCAGTGGCGCAAGAGCGCTCAATCATCGGATTCAAAAAGAGTTCACTGGAATAAGTGAGCATCGTATCCAAAGAGAATTGGCGAAAAGCAAAATATATGCACGGCAATATGCTAGGTTCACCAACAAGCCCCCACTAAAATCAATCATTTCAAAAAATGTCGGTGACCGATGGCAAATCGATCTCATAAATATGAGATCAGAACCAGCCCAGTGCCATGGGCAGACATACCAGTACATTCTATCTGTCATTGATGTATTTTCCCGGTTTTTGATATGTCGACCTTTGCAAAACAAATTAAGCAAACTCATATGCAAAACAATGAATGATATCTTTTTAGAATATGGAACTCCAAAAATTATTCAGTGTGATAATGGGACTGAATGAAAAAATGACAATAACAAACCGTCAACCATCTCAAAAATCCATAAAACGAAATACAAATTCAAAGCAGAGCAACACGGACCTCCAAAATGATAGAGGTAGGATCAGGTGCCTAGGAGGAGTGAGCATCCTCTGCTGACCGGTCACACCCGCCGTGTGCTCTTTGTCGTAATTGGGGGGAAAAAACCCGGAAAAGTCCGTAGACAATTAGGTGATAAATTATTGTCTAACAATTAGTATGAAAAACGTCTGTCAGCATGCGACCCAGTGGATGATTGTATTTGCTGACAAGGTCGTTGTATCGACCATAGAACTTACGAAAACACCCGATCCTTACCGTTATCATCTTTTCCTAAAAGAAATCTATCAGGTTTTTTAGATTTTTAGTAGGTGACAACGGAATTCCGTGGTTCCGTACAGATTGACAAAAGGCTTTTAATAAAAGAACTCTGTTTCTGTATATAGGCCTAGTGAGAAGAGCAAGACTTGATAGAGTGCTGTTAGAAAAAGAATCCGTGACGGATGGACAACAACTGTTAGAAGAAGACAACGTTCAGCAAGCCATAATGATAATGGACGAACCCGATTCACCGAAGACGAAATTAATAAATGAATTTATTTTTGTTTTAATTTTTTTTTTTTACAAATAACTTAAATGATTTTAGCGCCTAAAGCATCATGACAAAAGAATTAATTTACAAGCAACATCTTATAAAATATTCTTGTTATTCTATGACGTCACGATCAAAAACATGGCATGGAATCGGAAAAGTATGGGTAAGCTGAATTAGCCGATTTATAATTTTAGTTATCAGGCATATCGAAAATGAATATTATGTGTTTTAAGGCTGATTACATGTGTCAATATAATATAGATGGATCCCGTCTATACTTACATAAAAAAAATCCTTATAGGCTTAATTATTGAATTTAGAGGTCAAACTTTACCGAAAGTTGAAAAATTAATGAGCCTACTCAGTACTATACTAGCGTGTACTCGCCGAGATAATCAGTTCTTATCACATATAACGTACATATATAAGAGTTAAAGACTCGGATCACTTATATATACCGGTATAGCCCAATATTAGGCTCAATCCACACTTTACAAAAGTTATGTCCCTTGGCCGCCATCTTTGGGGAAAACCCCATATATTTCTCACAGTTACGTTAGCCTTTGTAGTTTAGAGGTTTGCAACTTTGTCATTTAATTTGAATATCTGTTTCCATTGTGGATTTTGACTGCCCCAGGATGGGGTGAACTACACATTGAAGGAAAATATTAAATTCGATGAGTTTTTTTTCACAGGAAGCCCAAATATTTGGTGCATCATAGGCCTAAAGAAGGGCAAAGTTGGGTTTTTCTCTTTTGACCTTTGGGTTGACCCTGCAAAGGAAAAAAAAAACTTTTGCAAAGTGCGGATTGGACTATTCTTATATCTATGAATAATATTTCTCAAAAGAATTGTGAAGAACAACAAAATACATGTACACGTTAGCTATAGCTAGTCTATTTTAAGCACTTGTGCAGATCTAGAGGGATGAGGATAGGGATGGGTTTCGGACCCTCACCTCCTGAGATCAAATTTAAAGGGGCATGAGACCATGGTCTCATCATGATGTCACTAGCCTAAAACAAGATTACTTCATTTCATTTTGGGCGACGGGAGGAACAGAGTAGTAAATGTTCATTAAAATGTTTATTTTATTTTGCTATTATTAACAACATGATTTAATTGAACCATCTTGGACAAATATAAATTATTACTTTTATGTAATCTCTGTCGACATAATATTTTTAGACTCTGAAAATTGTCACTGTTAGTCTCTACAAAAAGATCATGGGTCATTACAACCTAAATTTATGTCATGTTCTTATATTATACCAACTACATGCACGAGACTGAGGACCATTACAACCTAATATGAGACTGCAGACAATTACAACCCACAGTATAAACATGTCTGTGTCATAGTCTCATTATAAGAACCACATGAGACCACATACCATAACAACCATGTATAACATGCCATGGTCTCATTATACAACTATATACTTGAGCCCAGGGACCATGACGACCTATATATATATAGATGTCATGGTCTCATGATAACAACCACATGCCAAAGACTGCGGACCATTAAATGTACAGCCATATATAAGCATGTCATGATCTCATTAAAACAACTTCATACATGAGACAGCAGACCATTACAACCTATATACATGCCATGGTGTCATTATTACGATTTCATGCATGTCATGCATCGTTTAATTTTAGCAGCCACATAAAAGATACTATGAACAATCACACCCAACACACATCATGGTCTCTTCATAACAACCTAATATTGGACACCATGATTGGATTCGAACCTAAACCATAAGATATAACATCTACCGGTATATCATGCAAGGCAAACATCAACAGGTCTACAAGCCAAATAGGTCCCTGCGCTCAGAGAGCTCTATGTTCCTTGTTCATGCAGTCGCGTGCGCGCACTAGGTCGTACGATGACGTGGCCAGAAATTTTATTCGCTTAAAAAAATTATTGAAAACTTTCTTTTTACCAAGGCTTATCCAGACTATTCTTAAGAATTAATGCGTTTTAAACTTTATTTTATTGAGTACAGAGACAGCACAGCATTAATTTTTACATGTAAACATAATGTATGTAGTTTTTAATTTAGTGTATTTAGGCATATTCTTCATGTTCTTAGCTCTTATGCCCATAACTTCTATATGTACAGCACTGTAGAGTAATTTAATATGAATTATATATATATGGCGCTTTATAAATTTTGTATAATAATAATACATGTAATAACATCTTTAGTATTAACAAACAAAACTTTTTGTTTGTAAAATCCTTCAATAATAAATGTCCAGGATCCAGTGGTTAAACCATGTGATCGATTAATGGTCAGTTTGTCAATACAGGTTAGTTCATTAAAAAAGTGGACATCTTATTAGAGTCCAGCTCTGCAGGCACCATATTGGGATCAGTCTGTCCGTCCTCCATCCATCCATCCATCCAAGATAGATCTTCTTTCCCCTTTGCTCAATCTGTCTCATACTTTATCCACATTTAGGTAACAATTTTAGGCTTTGAAAACTTGTCACAGTCTCTACAAGAAGATCATGGGTCATAACAACCTAAGTATAATTATGTCATGGTCTCATTATAACAACTACATGCACGAGACGGAGGACCATTACAACCTAATATATACAAAATGTCATGGTCTCATTAAATCAATTAACTTAATTTATACGTGAGACTACATACCATTCTATTGTCTATTATTTAAGCAGGGCCCTTTTAGATGGTCAACGATTTCAATGATATTTAGTTGTTTGTATCTGTAACGGTCAGACCGGTTTGAATACTGGCGCCAGATAGCTCAGTTGGAAGAGCACCTGACTAGAGATTCAGGGGGCCTGGGTTAGAATTCTGGTCTGGTCCGTCATTATTTCTCCCATCTCGTAACATTTGGTGCTGTGACCAACCTCTACAACTGACAGGTGAACTCCTGCCAGGGGAAGAACCTGGGGTGATCTTTGAGGGTTAAAATCATTTAAAGGGTGGGGGGGGGGGGGGGTGTGACAGTCAGAGCAGATCAAATACCAGCCTAGATAGCTCAGTTGCTAGAGCACCTGACTAGAGATTCAGAGGGTCCGGGTTCGAATCCTGGTCTGGTCCGTCATTATTTCACCCATCTCGTAACATTTGTGCTTCTGATGCGGGTTCTGAATTGAACCCGGGCTGCTTGGATGAAAACCAATAATTTTATGTAGTTGAAAAGGAGGAATGAGCATATGAATAGTAGAATTAAATATATGACTGGACAGGGAATCGAACCCAGGACCCCTGCAACTCTAGTCAGGAGCTCTACCATTGAACTACCCAGGAGCCCGATATCCACGGTCCATATAGTCCCAACTACATGTACTACACTGGCTCAATACAGTGTCACTGTGGGCACATGATGATGTTTTGTGAACATTATCTGCATTTTCCTGTCCCAGTAAAATTAACTGATAACAGCAAAAGAGTGATTAACTCTCCTACGCCTACCGGTATAGCAAAGAAACTTAGGTTTAAGCACCCACCCTTGCTCTATGGGAAAATTTTGTTTAACATGCTGCAGGTAGATCTACAGTGTCTCATAAACAAAAAAATTGCAACTTACAATGCACAAAAACTTGTGCTAGTTTCCGATTAGTTGTGACTTTTTAGTATACAAGAAATTGTAGCTTCCAGGTTATATTACAAATATTTTTTTGTATATTAAAAGTTTCACTTTATTTTAGAAAGATTGCTTTTCTGTTAGAATACTACTTTGATCATTGAATTAGATACTGTAGTAGCACTAGTAGGTAGTTGGGACTATATAACGTGGATATCGGCCTGGGTAGCTCAGTGCTAGAGCTCCTGACTAGAGTTGCATGAGTCCTGGGTTCGATTCCCAGTCCAGCCATATATCCAATTGTATTATTTATATGCTCATTCTCCTTTTCCACTACAGATGGTGCCGTGTCCTTCCTTGTTCAGGCAATGTAAATATAATATATATAAGTCCTGACAAGGTGAACTTGTGTTGTGTCTTTAGGGTCGAAGACTATTTAAGGAGGGAGGAATGTAGTGACCTTACTTATACTTGGAAAACACCTATGTGTTAGACCAATTAACTAGCTATAGATAATCTAATAAACATTTTAAATTTGCAGTTTGACATTGGCTGAGAAAAAGAGAATGGTCTTGATGACAAACTGGAGAAAGCTGGACCCACTCGCTGCTTTACAGAATGAGGAGGTCCAGGTGAGTGTTGCTTATCAGGTAATGAAAAAAAAGTAATATTGTTTGATACCATACGACATTGTCCTTATTGTAAGATTACATGAAGTACCATATTTTCCCCCTGAATTCAAATCTATTAAAACTGTAAAGACCCTTTCACAATTGGCGCATGAGCATGAAATTTAGATTTGGATTGTAAACTGTTGCTGAAATAATCACATGTGAAAAAGTAATTATTCATACCAAATTTGCACTATCTAAGGTGACCATTATGCGAGGCAAATGCATTAAATATTGCAATATATTTTGTGTCTATATGCATCTGTTGTACAATGAAAGCGAGTGTTGTAAGATAATGCAGAAGGATCGCCCTAGTGATCAGACAATTAAATGTTGGCCAATGCGATTGGATGTGCGGCACTTATGCAATCATGTGTTACATGGTACAAATGCTCATGCGAGTCAGATTGGGTATATATACACCGCCTGTTTCCAATGCTGTGCTTGTTACAATTCAGCAGACGGCGATGAGGTATTGGTGCAGCAGCATCCATGGTCAAATATTTACATTTAGTGTATATTTCCCTTATGTTTGCATTGGAAACCAGCTAATGCCAGCTGGTGACTTGGTATATTGTCACCACACGTTTTGATTATATTTATTATTGGGAGATTAAATGAAACGTTCAAACATACATAACCAATCTGATATGTAGTTAAGAAAAATAATTGTTAAATAATATCTATTCGTTAATAAACATAAATTTTCTTGACAAAGTTTCTGGCACTATACTTTTAGTTGCGGAAGCAAACTAAATAACATGTTGATATAGCTGTTCCATGTGTATTTCATAACCCTGACTAAGAGCATATATAATGGCTTTAAAGTACACAAATACTTCAAACATATAAACATCAATATGACGATAAATAAAAGGCTTAGCATTGAATGCTTATTTTTGGATGTCGTTGGTCTAATAACACACAGTATTCAATTTGCCTTCATGGATTGGCGTGTTAATGGACTGACAACATCCAAAAATTAGCATTCAGTGCTTAATTGTGGTTTGAAACAGAGATGCTTGTACAGAGTATATATACTATACTGGCAAAGCATGGCAAATTGAAGCTGATAAATTATGCAATGATAGTAAATTGTTGCAAGGTTACATGAGACAAGTTGAGCAATATGGTCTGAAACACACACATAGACATGTGCAGCTGTGATTCATCTTACGACCCTTAAATATGAGTACACAAAACGTTGTAAACCGTTTGTACTACTGTTCATGCATTGCATTATGATAATTTAAATCGCATTCGGTCGTGTCTGAATAATGTGAATGTCCACTATTTTGAGGAGACTTGATGCAATTACTAAAATGCAAGCAACGAATGTGAGACATCATGCAATATTTACATTCCACATATTTTTTGCTTGTAAAGTGTGTTGAAAGCTACGGCAGTTATAACACTGTAATACACACACACAGTGTAGTCAAAGGTTAAAATGACGAGTTTTATTATTACGTCACAAACGTTGAACGCTGCAAACTGCAATGTCACAAGCAAAAATCAAAGTTCACGCTTGATACTTTGGCTGTTACAGTGGCTCTTCCATTAATATGAACTTACCCTTAGGATAAGATAGGAATTTTAAGGTATAAATCACATTTGCACACAAGGCAAGAAGTTAAAAAAAATGTAAATATAAGCATTAAATCATGATTTTTTGAAAGATACAGTCTCATAACTGCAGCGATGTGTGCATACAAATTTTCATAATGCGCTAACGCACGTTACTCAATTTATATGCACACACCGCTGCAGTTATGAGACTGTATCTTTCAAAAAATCATGATTCAATGCTATAACGTATGCGAGATCCAAAATATTCTGATCGCAAAGTGTTGTATGGTTCGCCAATTGCTAAAGGGTTTTTAAAGTAAGCTAAAATGATATTTTGAATCATTCAGCATCAGATGGTCCAAGTTAGCATTGTTTTGTTCTTTTGTTCAATTCTACATCAGTTTCATTGGAATTCATCAATTGTCTGCTGGTATATTGTAGATGTGGATAAGGATTTTCTGCCATGCTCTACATCAAAAGAAGATGCCATGCTTCATTCTGCAGCATCCAAAGGTCCAAGTTAGCATAGTTTTGTGTGAAACTTAAAAGGAGGATACCTATGGTTTACAGATGTGAAATACAGTTTACGTCATTTACTAAACTTTTCTGTCCATAGTTACAGTTTACAACTGATAAACCTCACTTACGTAGGCCTTGTACCTCTCTGGGCAGGATTAATCACTGTATTATGTATATTTCAGATGTAAAGGAATATTTTATACCCTTCCCTACTATGACGTGACATGCTATGCTTTGGGTCATATGTAAATAGAGGAGCCAATCCTTGCTCTGGATTATCAGATGATTTAAGCAAGTACATGTATTTTGAAAAATGAAAAGTTAGGTAAATAAAACTGAAAAGGTAGATACTTGAGTCTGGTACCCCCTCTCTCTCTATTCCCTTTGTGTTCTTGTAATCAATAGACTATATTTCTGTTTCATTTTTTGGGGAAAAGAAAGAATATGATAACAAAAATTTAGTCAGTTAACACCTAACCTCACAAAAAATCAAACAGGGGGATTTCCAGAGAATTAATCATAGAATTAATATTTCAGAACAAAGATCCTGTTCCACTCTCTGTATTGGAAGATACACAGTATATATTGGAGTCATTTTTTGATGAATGAAGAGCCAATCAGGTGAAATGAACTGAACTTCATTTAATTTACAACAATATGTAAGCAAGTTATAACTATTTATATCAATAACTTTAGTTGGCAGGGATGTTAGCGCGAGGGCGTCATTGATGTGGGAGGAAGCTGGAAAGCTTGAAGTAAACCCACGTGTCCAAATGGATGACTATCATACACTTTTACATACAGCCACTGTCGATCATGGGGATCCAACTCGGGTGCACTACTTGGTTAGCTAATCAGGTGATCCTTGACTTTGAGAAATCTTCCCAAACAAGAGTAGACCTGTTGTATTTGCAATTTTACACGTGTTTAGATAATACTATGTACTAAGAATTAGTATAAATGTTGTTAATCACACTTAGATTATCATCTTGGTTCCTATGAAAGTTCATTGTCCATCTTATTGTCATAGATGTATAATACATACCTTGGTTTATACACTTTTCAATTAATAGAATGTAAAAGGCAATATTTTGATATTTTCTTAAAGACAATGATAAGTTATTATCTAGCATTAACAAACTTTGGTAGAAGGTTTAAAAGTTGATGTATACAATGCATAATTTGATCAGCAATATTTTGGTCAAAGTATTTTGTTAAATTTTGTTGAAATTTTCAACTCCTCTTAATCCTGTATACATATTCTGGAATGACAGTGTCCATATATATGCATTCAGCACAGTCAGTTATAGAAAGCAATGTTTGTTTTTTTACATATTCAAGTAGGTAATAGTATTGCTATATACCCTGTAGATTGTAACCCTATACAATTGGTCTGCATTATTTCTTAAAGTGTGAACATACGTGTGCATGTCATTTACAACATGTATATTCTTAATGCATTATCTATACTGTGTATAATTGTTTTATGATGACATGCTCATACTAATACTTATGGAGTTCAATATGAAGGACTGTATGTAAAGAATCTAATACATGTTTAATAGCATGTATCATACATGTATTTTACAAAAAAATTCAAAATTTGAATTAACAAGAATGTGTATGAAAAGTTGTTCTTTAAATTGTCTTGTATGTAAAAAATCTTTGAAAATCGCAACTTCTATATAAATCTGTCATACCTACAAAAAATTTCCAGAGTAACTTAGAGAAAAGTATTTCTATTTCACTCTTTTAGAAAAAAAAGTTTTTATTATTGAATCTTGGAGTTGTACCGTAATTTATGTATTAATATTTAATAAGTCCTCCTTTGTATCTCTTCATATTTTACAATCATCTTGCTTGTTTTACATGCATGAAATGTGCTATAATCTGATCTTTTACTTGTACATAGACAACAATTGATTTTTATACTGATGGGCTGTATTGCTGTGCTTTTTTTAGCAAACCATTATATTGATGAGTTATAAATCAATATTGTGTGACCATGTTAACAAAGCTGAATGGAATTATTTTTTGATTTATCATAACTTTTGGCTTTAGATTTATAACTAATATTGAATGTTTCCTATATTACTAAGGCCACACCAATATAATTTCTTGTTCATCGGACATCCAATAAAAAAAATTTTACAAAGTGGGCGAGCGTTTGCATAATAAAATTATTATTTTTTGTAAGCAACATATTTAGGCGGTACGTAAACAAATTTGTGTGGGGAATTATATTTTTCTTCTTGTTTCTGATTTATGAATAAAAAGAATGACGAAAAATAAAGCAGATTTAGAACAGAAAACAGCGCAGAATTTTCTGGATGCGTGAAATTAATACCTGTATATTAGTTTTTATTTAAGTATGAGTGCACCGGTCAGATAAACAAGAAATCATATTGATGTGGCTTAACATGACTTCTAAAAATAAATTGTTATTTACGGAGTGTGCTTATAAATGCTATGGAATATTTTACATAAACAATAATAAATCAGCAAGAATTTAATGTTCTGTGTTTGTAGTAATCAGATATATGGAGTTCTTCCTTGGGAGCATTGCCAAATGTGGATATGTCTTGCGTTGTTGCAATTTATGATGCATCTTCAATTGTACTCCATACTACATGTACATTTTTCTGAAAGAGGACAATTATTAATATCTGAAATATATCCTATCATTTATTTTAAATAAAATGAAGTATTCACGATAGTCATAAATGTCAGTATTCAAGTGAGCAGTGCTGTCAAAATGCTGCCTTGATCTCGAGGCATATATCCATTTGAAGTGAGATATTGTTGTACATGTATGTTTGAAGCACAGATAAACATATACTCAAACGATTGAAGAAATCATTAATGGGAAATAATTTCGTTCTTGGATTTTTATTCGGCCCAACAATTACTAATTAAAATATTCAGGGATACGGAGGTTAGCAGAGAATACAGTCTTGTTTATTCGGGGGAAAATTATTCAATAAAATACAGAGTTTTACCCTTTCACTTTCGGGATTTCTACTTATTTTCATGGAAAACGATACGTGGAAAATGGCTAAGCGGTCAAATTTTGACCGATACGAACGTAAAAATGTTAATTCACTTGACGACGAGTCAATGAGTGGTGTTCGAATAGCACAATAAGTCAGTTCTTACTGTCTCTAAAACACACCAAATATTTATCTAAATTTACTTATAAAGTATATTTGTTCAAAGTTCGCATATTTTGTTTGCAAAGTCCCTGCATTATCCCGGAGAGGGTCCTCACATTTATTCGATTTTGACAGGACACAGGTTATCGGATTTACTTCTAATTTTGTTTCAGGCTATTCCCGGCCGGTTACGTTGCCAACTTCCAGCTTCTCGTATGTCTTCAGGGCTAGCTGGTATCTGGCATAATCTGCAAATATTTCTGTTTGTCACTTTATAGAAATAGATAAGACTTTTATAAAGTTATTGATAGTGTAATGTTTTCCGTACTCCCCATAAATATCACAACAATTTTGCGTGAAGAATGGGAAAAGTCATTTGCTTCAAGTGAATCTCTTTTCAAGAACGGAATGCGTTATGTGTGTTGAATAAGCTTATAATTGAATTAAATGTACGTGCACATGTTTCGTGTTTCATTTTTCCGATTCATTTATTCTGTGTGAAGAGTACATTTTTTTTAATTGATGAGTTTACTTTATTTAATCACACCAGAGTAGAGATCGTACGCAATGTTTATTATACCTGTATATATGCAATTGGTACATTTGTATCGCGTCTGGGGAATTTAAGGTACCTAATAATATATAGAAAATTGAACTTTGAACCACAGAAAAGATAAGAAAGGCAGACTAACTAATTTTTAGAACATGCGAAAATTTCAAAATAGTTCGACATTACTACATGTAGCTGACACAATCTCATTTTATGTCGTTTGGTTTCTAGCTACATTTACCATGTAGATATGCTCATGTAATATTTCAATGAGGATGCATAATATTTTAAATAACGTGTGCTGAAATTTGATTGCAGTTCTATATAAATTCCATAAGATACATAATTTCACTTTGCCTTATATCAGACTATTTGATGAAGGTGGTGGTCTGTAGTGTGTAATTTCAAGAATTGTTGTTATTTTAACATGTTTCTAAATCATTACGACAGTGTTTTCCATTCCATATTCAATAAGACGAACATATATCTATAGGTCATGTACAATGTTGAACAGAACATTTAAGATATTGGAATGGTACGTATACCATTAACACTTTCAAAAAAAAAACTAGACACACAATATCACGACACTCGTCTCCTATATAAATTTCAGATATTAGTGCAAATTCTTTTATTTCTAATTACATCTTCCACCTTTTCTGTTTCATTTGGTAATTCATTTACTAAGTGATACTTTGGCGTCCCGCTATCTAAAATAAAATACTTTGTTTTATATGATAATTTATATAAAATACTAGAAAGGTGTCTCTCGCTAAGTTTCAACAATCTTGTATTCTCCATTTTTGTGTGTTGGATCCTCAAATGGTTAAGGGTTAGGGTTGAGATAGGGGTTAGGGTTGAGGTTGGGTGGAGTTGGGTGAGGTTTAAGGCGGGGTTAAAGTGAGGGTTAAACTGGGGGTAGAAGTTATGCTTAGGGTTAAGATTGGAGTTGAAGTTAGGGTTAGGGTTAAGGTTGAAGTTAGGGTAAGGGTTAAGGTAGGGTTGGAGTTAGGCTTAGGGTTGCTGTGAGGATTGAAGTTAGGATTGAGGTGGGGTGTAGTTGGGGTTAGGGTTGATGTGGGGTGGAATTGGCGTTAGGGTTGAGGTGGGTTGGAGTTGGGGTTAGGGTTAGGGTTGAGGTGGGTTGGAGTTGGGGTTAGGGTTAGGGTTGAGGTGGGGCAGAGTTGGGGTTAGGGTTGAGGTGGGTTGGAGTTGGAGTTAGGGTTGAGGTGTGGCGGAGATGGGGTTAGGGTTAGGGTTGAGGTTGGGTGGAGTCGGGGTTAGGGTTAGGGTTGAGGTGGGATGGAGTTAGGGTTAGGGTTGAGGTGGGGCGGAGTTGGGGTTAGGGTTGAGGTAGGGTGGAGTTGGGGTTAGGGTTGAGTTGGGGTTAGGGTTAAGGTGAGGGTTGAAGTTATAAACTTAAAGTTGAGGTGGGGATTGAAGTGGGAGTGGAGTTAGTGTTAGGTATTCATTTCTGACGAGTAAAGTTTGATAATTTAGAAATGATGATTAATCATTAATTAAGGTGAAATCAGTGATACCTGCGTTGGTGAGTAAGGGTTTTGTTTTTGTTTCTAAATAGTCATAAAAGGGGGCTTTGACTGAGAGTTTGACCAATTAAAAGATGTTTTTGGCGTGGAGTTAGCACTGGTTATGGTTAGTGTTGTGTAAAAATTTAATCCTTGAGTTTATAAAGGTACATTGTCTTCAAATATACAATTACAGTGTTATCAGTATTATTAGATTCTGTTTAAGGTGGATTATTTCGATAATCCTTAGTCTTAAAGAGTTTGCAGAGGCATGTATTAGACAAAGTGAAGTACTTAGAGGAACTATGTCAAAAATGATGAAAATAGGTTGGTACATTACTTTTATCCATATATAAAAATGCCTCTAGTTGGGAGCGCTGGTGTACATAGAAAGTGGTAACATACAGATATTTTTAAAAGAGTGTGTTTGATATAGATTAGGGTGGTTTGGGACACCTGCCGATATCAATATGGATAAAGGTACATGATAATCAAAATATTTTCACCGGATAAGTTTTTTCAAATTTTGCAATATTTAACCCAAAAAATAAGTTTTAAAATTTGGAAAGGTAAAATTTATAAAGGTCCGATTCGAGTTTAAACTCATGACATCCATAGTCTTAGTACACCTCTAAACCAAGAAAAAATTATAAAATCCTACTTGGTTTTATTTGATTTTATCGTTTATTTCAATCGGAAGTGCGCAACAATATGGAAATGTCCCATACCGACGCAAATACATGTAGTAATATATATGACCAATTACAGAATCTTTCTAGATATGAAAGGTTCTAACAGAGTAAATTTCTAGTATGAAATAGACCTTCTCTGTAATTTGATCTAAATATTACACAATGTACAAAATTTTGATTCGATGGAATATTTTACCACAAATTGCTCTGTACTTCAAAGTTGAATGCAGATGATGCTTGAAATTTTTAAGGAAAGCATATGATTTGGTCTTTCCAAAGGTGCACAGTTTTGCACATATACACTAAAATAAGTTTATTTAATCTATATATTTCCAAATTAGTGATCACTTCCTTTACGAGTGGTGTGAAATAATGGAAATATTGTTATTGTCATTGATACATATAACTGGTAAGCATACTAAACGGAGAGAGAGAGAGAGAGAGAGAGAGAGAGAGAGAGAGAGAGAGAGAGAGAGAGAGAGAGAGAGAGAGAGAGAGAGAGAGAGATATTTAATGTAAAAGTCCTATCCCTATGATTTTCCAACCATACTGTCATTCCCTCATGTTGTAATTATAAAACCCAACAGCATGACATGTTTTTCCCCTGCAGTGTTATAACAAGACAACTGACATACTAGACACCTCAACCTGGCATGGTCTCTTCCCCATACTGTTATAACGAGACCAGGATGTTTTCTAAAGATACATTTATGTTATACCATAAAAAATATGAATAGTTCATTTTGTTTAGATTATTAACATGGTGCTATGCTGATTAATTTTATAATGAATGCATGTGTAAAGATATGAAAATATAATTATGCAAGAATACATGGAAAAAATATTTTTCAATGGTGTAAATATTTTTTATTATGAAGTAAATAAATCTAATAATGTTACATTTTATTATAATCAGCATGAATGTTTTTTAAAATAATACAAATAAAACAGCATCAAAGTTTAAAATATACAGTTCATTTTATGTTGTCCTTTTAAGCACACCAAAGCCCCTGCAAACATTTTCTGGATCCATGCATAAACAATTTTTCATACATGAATAAAGATGGAGAGCGCCTGTGAACAATATATAATGTGACTTTTATTAAAAAACAAGTCAGTTGAAATTTATTTTGCACTGTATCATACTGTATCATATTGCTCTTTTCTTCCATAAATAAAAAGGGCAATAAATGATGAAATTGTTGAGTGTAATATAAGATTGTAATATAAAATATGGTAACTGATCTCTTTTAAAATTATCATTATTGTAAAATTTATAAAGAACTAAATATAATGAAAATTAGTCTATGAGAACTTTAACATTAAAAAGCATGTACAAATAAACAAAATTGAAATGACATAATAATTAAAGATTAATCTATAGGCAGTAAAAAATTAGTATTAGTGAAAGTTCTAATATTTAAAGTCTTTTAGTGGCTTAACAAAGAATTAAAACAATAGAGTCAAATAAATGCAGTCCAGAAGATAAAAAAAATTAATTTTGTTTATGGTAAAAGGCCATACTAAAAAAAGTGAGTCTTTAGATACTTCTTGAAACTTCCTAGGTTTTACTTCATGCTTTAGGAGGCTGTCCAAGAGTGCAGCTAACATCGAATGATAGACTTTTATACAACTTGGATTGAGCATGAGATTGAACTAAACACACGGTATTCTCAGAGCGCAATGATCTCACTGCATTATAAAAATTTACAAGGCCTTGAAAATAAAATGGAGACATTCCATAAAGTGCTTTGAAAACAGTTATAATAATGGTATACTGGGACTGGAACTCCACAGGCAACCAGTACAGAGAAATCAGGGTTGGTGTATTATGATCCTGCTTCATAGTCCTCATTATTACGGTACTCTAGCTCAAGTACTCTGAATTCTTTTAAGTCTTGATAGGGAGCTATTGCTCAAAGCATGTTGCAGTGCGTTTCAGTAGTCAAGTCGCGAGGTGACAACTGAGCACACTAAGCTGGAAATTCCAACATCAAGAGTACCGCACACGAGTTGGAATCAATGACACGATGTCATGATGCACTTTTAGGAGAGCTGTTTCTGTGGAATGATTGACTCGGTGTGAAGATTGGTGAATTTCATGTACTTTGTTTGACACCAAATGATATTCTATGTGCATGAACCACATTTTTTTCCAGAATCTTTGAAATGAAAGGGAGTTCTGCACTGGCTTGTTCATTCACCACTCCTTTTACTGTTGATACATATATCGGTACTACTAAGCACTACTAAACACTGCAACCTGAAATATATTTTTCAAACCATCAATGAATGAAGTTCAGATATTAAATTTAAATTTAATAAAAATAATAAAATTTAAAAATCCTCAATACTGAACTAAATATTAACTATAGACATCATTGAGATGGTGACCATCCCAAAGGGCCCTGCTCAAATAATGGACAATAGGATGAAAAGCATTTAAGAGAATTTTGCTTGGAACTTGACCTATAACTTACCATAGAAATTCTCCAGATGGCATAGAACTTTAATTCAATCTCATTACCCCTTACCGTACATACATGCATTTTTGTTCAATCTGAGCAACATAATTTAAGCAAATGGGAAATAATCTATTGTCTAAAACTGATTATAAAGAGATCTATTATGACCTTCACATTGACTTGGTTCAAAGTCACTGCACACCATTAACCCAAAAGCTCTGTTTATGTGACTGGGAGAGAAAATATGCTCCAGACAAGGATTTTTCATATGATTCTGCTATGACCTTCATATTTGACCTTGAAACTTGGTTTAATCAAGGTCACTGTGCATCCTTTGACCATAGGAACTCCGTGAGTGAAGTATGAGCCTGACTGGGTCAATGGGAGAGAAGATATGCTCCAAACAAGAGATATTGGATGGACAGAGGATGGACAGACTGATCACTATATGGGGCAAGCAGAGTGGGTCCCTAATTATAAAAATTATGGAAATGTATGAAGACAAATAAATGGGTTTATAGCTTAAAATTTCATAAAGGTTAGAACATTACCATCACACCTTAAATGAATAGTGTGTTATTTTTAGTTTGACAGGTAAATCTCTTTACCATTTAAATGTAAAATTCTTCACAACTTCTTTGCAATTTGCAATATGAAAAAAACACCAACTTTTACTGTTACCTAGCATTAGGATAAAATTTATATTGACAAACAACTTACTCGTATTTCCAGAAAAGACTATCAACAAAGAATTTCTTTCTGCTTGAATCTTTGTTTAGGCAGTTATGATGAATTATCAAATAATGGCATTAAAACCTGTAAGAAAAAAAATAGTTTGATTGACAATAATTTATAAATGACTTTAAATATGTATTGCGACCAGTGTGTTTGACTGCTGGAACACTAGCATTGCGTCTGGTTGTAGGTTTACTGGTAATCAATGATGTTGGGGAAAACTAACTTCCCATCAAGATCCACTTTGAGCTCCCCGTCAGGCTCTCTATCCAGCATTGATGTCCCTCATGTGTCAGCTGCTACTTCACCATGTCTCATAACCTGCATTCGTCTTTGCTTCATATCTGTTGGTCATATCCTTCTCCTCTCCATCTGAATACATATGAAATAAAAAATATTGGTTAAGAATAAGGATCTTTATCATTTCCTTCCCGCAACTTATTGACATGAGAATATGAAAAGATAGCTCTAATGTACATGATGTATGTAACCAATTTAAAAAATTTACGAGCATTTTCATTTAATTTGTAAAAGACCTTCTGAATGCTACTCTCTCCTCCAGGGAACAAGGGCTACATATCCATTACATACTGTAACAGTATATTGATTAGAAACCTTGGCCTCAATGGACAAACACAGATTGCAATAGGTAACCTGCGTTACTTGAAAATTATTTTACAGTCTTAGTTAAGGTAAATGCTCTTACTAAGATACTGATGTTTTAATTGATCTCTTAATTCTTTAATAAATGATGTGTGTGTTAAAGGTTATTGATATACCAATACATTTCGTGTGTTAACATAATTCTAATATTACATCTTGTGATTGATATCTTCTTAGATATAATTGTACTGTAAACCCACTTTTATTCACAGCGACTTTATTTTGCGATTATCTTCCGATAAACTGGCTCGCGACGACTATTATGTTTGCAACGAAGCGTTATCCAGACTCATGCTGTTATAACAACCATACAAGGACTGGTTTGCGGCAAGAAATATTCACGACAACAAGGTTCTCAAAACCTCATGTAAATTTCTCACACACGAATAAAAGTTTGTTTACAGTATATTGGTTGTAATGGTCCTACGTCTCATGTATAGTATAATGAGACCATGATGTATATTTAGGTTGTTATGATCCATAGTCTTCTTGTAGAGAACATGACTTGACATGTGTTTAAAGCTTTCAAATATTACCTGAATGACGACAGAGATTAAAACTTAGAAGTTATTCATTTTTGCAAAAGATGGTTAAATTAATTAATGAGGTTAAAATCAATCAATAATATTTACATGATCCACCAAGTATAATTTCATCTATTTCTTATGGAAATTGATTGTAATCATAGCTCTGTAAAAACTTACAGGACTGAAATCTACACGATCCGTTTATCGATTGGTCGAAACCTTAATCCTAACAAAAATCATGGATTAGAAATAACCATGATCATGTCTTTCTTTTAACCAATTAATATATCGATTATAAAAAAGTAAGTAAATTCACTAAATTACTGTTAATGTACATCAGTACGTTAGCTAAAAGAAACAGCCAAATCATCTCCTATGGGAATATGAGTCTGACATCATCATGATTATTTCATGCAGTCCATGATTTTTCTTCGGTCGCTATAGGTTTCGTCAATCGATAAACGGGGTGTGTAGATTTCAGTCCTGTCAGTTTCAGTAGCTGTAGGTTACGACCAATCGATAAATGGGGCATGTAGATTTCAGTCTGGTTGTTTCTATAGAGCCATGAATTAACAATAAGTTTCCGTAAGAAATAGAGGGAATCCTACTCGGTAGACGTAAATATATTCATATTAAACACCCATACAATAATATGTCAAAGTACATACAAATCTGAAATAGTTTATCACAAGATTGAAAACCAATATTTGACTCAAAAATACAAATTAAGGCAATGTCTTTTGTAAAAATTTACCAAGAGGGTTTAATATATCTAATTCTTCACAGTTTAAAATCCAAAATACCGGTAATTTTTGTTTCTCTTGCAAACTAGTAAAATGTTTTACTTTTAATAGATAAAATTAGATAAATCAAATATTTCCTCTCTTTTCTTTGTGAATTTGCTACATATTGAATAAGAAAATGCTCCTCATCTTCAAATCTATTAAGTGTACAATTTTTACATATTCTTTCTGTTCTAGGTGTGTTATTATATCTTCCAAATTCTATGAGAAGTCTGTGTGCTGATATACGCAGTCTGCAGATTGGCTTTCTGTATTTAGGTCTCAATAAAATTATTTAATAAATACTTTTCCAGTCTGAAGTTGGTTTTCAAAAATAAATAAGTAACAAGTTTGCCATCTTTAAGTGTTTCATTTGAGTACTGCCAATTCATCAAATATTTTTTAGTCTGAGATTGTTTTAAAGAAGTAACAAATTCTTTTTTAGAATATGTCATAATGTTTTGAATATTAAGAATTTTTTAAACTTTTCTATAGAGGAATATCAAGTTGTATGTTGGGCGAAATGAAATTCTTTACTACGATACATAGCAATGCATCTTTTAATAGAGGAAAATCTGTTGTTAAATTTTCTAATCTGTAGCAATATTTCAGTAATCTGTTGACAATATCATAATGTAGAGGATATCTTACATGTTCAGACAGTGAAGCAAGGTTCATATTTTCTTATTCAAACCCAATATGGTTTTACAAAATTTGAGATGTAAAGTTTCAGCTATTATTAAAAGAGTTTTCAAATTTTTCTCTCATGTTAAACATAAAGCACCTTTGGTAACGAGATGATTTTATAGTCATATCATATTGGTTTAAAAAAAAAAATTTGAAAGATTTTTCTCTATTTATTCCTATATAAAAATTTGACCCTCCATTTTGGCCCCACCCTACCCCCAGAGATCATGATTTGAACAAACTTGAATCATCAATTGGGATGAATCACATATTTAGTAACAGCATCCCCAGTCTATTGGTTTTAAAGATGAACATTTTTAAAGATTTTTATCTATATATACATTCCTATGTAAAATTTTATGCCCTCAATGTGGCCCCACCTTATTCCTGGGGATCATGATTTCAACAAACTTCAATAACCACTACCTGGGGATGTTTCAACACAAGTTACAGCATTCCTGGCCAAATGGTATTTCAGAAGAAGATTTTTAAAGACTTTTCTCTATGTATATTCCTATGTATTGTATAAATTTGACCCCCACCTCATTGTGGCTCCACCCTTACCCCTGGGACAATGATTTGAACAAACTTAAATCTACACTACCTGGGAACGCTTCAACACAAGTTACAGCTTATTCCTGGCCTATTGGTTTTAAAGTAGAAGATGTTTAAAGATTTTTCTCTGTATCTTCCTTTGTAAAAATTTAACCCCCTCATTGTAGGCCCACCCTACCCCTGGGGATCTTGATTTAAACACTTGAATCTACACACCTGGGGATGCCTCGACAAAGTTACAGCATTCCTGGCCTACTAGTTTTAAAGTAGATGTTTAAAGATTTTTCTCTATATACATGTATTCTTATGTAAAAGTCTGACCCACTACTGTGGCATATCCTACCCCTGGGGATCATGATTTCAACAAACTTGAATCTACACTACCTGGGGATGCTTCCACACAAGTTTCAGCTTTTCTTGCCATATGATTTATGAGAAGATTTTTTTAAAATACCAGCAATTTTCAAAAATTCTTAATTTTCAAACCTTGAAAGAGGGTGTGGCCTTTTACTTTAAGAAACTTGAATCCCCCTTACTTAATGATTCTTTGTACCAAGTTTGATTGAAACTGGCCCAGTGGTTCTGGAGAAGAAGATGACAATGTGAATAGTTTAGGACAACAACGACATCAACAGACAACGGAATTTTGATCGGAAAAGCCCACTTGAGCCTTCAACTCAGGGGAGATAAACAACAAAAATAGTAAATATCTGTATTTCTTGCCCCCAAAAAGGACTGCAATATTTTAGCCAGGCTCTGCTGAAAGAAGATTCCTGGCTGTAGGCAGGCAAATGCTAATGTTACTGTAAATAGCACAGCTTCAAAACACAGGCACCTGACGTTATAAATTTTTCTCATAATAAAAATAAATACCATATCTACTGCCTTTGATATGTGACAAAAGGCTAAAGGGTGGACAGAAGTTGTCACATTTATGCAAATGAGATTTCCCTGCACTGTGTTTGTGTCAATATTTCAAAATATATGCATTTATAAACATGTTTATATAAACTTTGTGAAATAAAAGTTATAGTTGACAGTTTATATTATCCACTTTTTTAATTTTAACTTGTATGTTGATCAAATTCAAAATTGACGCCTTTTGAATATTCATATCAGTGCTATATTTGGAAGGGATTACCCAAAGTATGACGCAATTATGTCAACTTCCATCCATCCTTTAGCATTTTGTTGCATATCTAAGGCAGTAGATGCAAATTGAGGGGCAATGTTTATTAATGACAGGTGTGACGTGTCGTTTTGGTTGAATCGGTTGTAAGCTTAGATGTTAAATGAAGGATAGGAAAACAGAGATCATCGCAAAATAATTTTACCGATGAGTTTCAAGCGAAACTTCCACCTGATGTGACAGTTTCAAATAAATTCAAGATGGCGGCGATGGGTACTTTGTCTTTTATTAGGTATGGGGTATTTATTTTTATTATAAGAAAAATGTATAACGTCAGGTGCCTGTGCATCAAAAGCATTAAACAAAAAACTGAACAGCATGCAAGAAAAAGCTTTGCTATACCTAATAGTTACACAGAGAGTCATGTTCTGTCAAATGCATTCGGGTTTTTTGAAGAAATTTAAAGAGGAGTGGGTTTTTTTCATGGTTGTTTTCTTATCAATAGCGTGTTTTAAGGTCAAAATTAGTAAATGATTCCACAGTGTCTTTATGATGCTAGAACCATTATGATGTCATAATTGATTTATAAAAAAATTTTCCAATTTTTTTACGGATTTAAAGGAATTATGTAGAAAATGAAACAGTTTCTAGACATTCTACATTAAATCATCAGAAAGGTAATCCTGATACATATATTCAATTTGACATCATTTTGAAGCAAAGGTCAAGAGCTTGTTTTAATTTGTTTGATGTCGTTTTTGGAGAGACTGTAGGCATTCTAGATATATTTCATTAGTCAAAAATGAACAAAACTCTGAGATTTGTAATCATTTCCTTCATATTACACAGAAATTGACAGTTGAAAACACGATTTTTCATTGTGTTTACTAAATATTTTAGTCCCGATACACCTTTTCAAACAAAGCTATTGTTATGAAGCATCATTAAAAGAATTTATATCTTGAATTTCATAAACCTGTAGGCATCTTTCATTTACTAGATCTTGACCTTAAAAACAAGACTATGCATTTTGAACACATACAATGCGCATGATTTTCCATGAACTACTTTGCAAAGCATTGGTATTCGGCTGCACATCAAAGAAATGGGGGATTGAATTTATAATGCTTGACTTATTGTTTCAAAATTCAATGCACTGGTGATTTCTTTCTACTAGACAGGGGATAGGGGGGGGGGGGGGAGAGCGATTGTCAGTCTTTAAAACACAATATGCCTAGACACATCAAAAGAGCTCGTCTTTCAGTACTTTATAGTACTTTGATTATATCCCTAAACCACCCCTCGGTTTGAATAAAGTAATGCTATCTATATCATTAAGCGGCGTTGTATCATTAACGGTTGTTACATACATGTATATTTTTTCTGTGAAATTTTTTTTTTACAAAAGAACAATACAAATTGTTGTTGATTTGGAAATGATTATGCTGACCGAGTTTCCGATTTCCTACTTAATTGAATCGAGTTTTTAAGTTGATGAATGTTTATAGCGGAATGTCATATGGCTAAATCCGCGTTGTGCTTTATTTTCACCGTAACATTTCAATACAGTTATTGGGTTATCGAGAGTTTTTAATTCACAAATCGTGAACAGAGGCTAAGAGAGGCAGGGAGCAGTTTAAAGTGAGTATAGATTTTTGTTGCATTAAATTAAAATTGTCTCAGATATATATATATATATATATATATATATATATATATATATATATATATATATATATATATATATATATGCGATTTTCGGAGGGTTTTCTCTGTTGCCGCTTCTCATATATATATATATATATATATATATATATATATATATATATATATATATATATATATATATATATATATGCGATTTTCGGAGGGTTTTCTCTGTTGCCGCTTCTCATTCCGGAAATTTAAAGTTCATTAGGGTTTGGTTTTATTGGGAAGCGGTAGACAACTTCCTTTCTCGAACAATCAGAAGAGAGTGCTAGCGTGGTCTGTATTCAAACAGTTTTATTTTATTATTTGCGGTAAGATTCCATCTTGTGTCTATTTTGTGTATTTTTGTTGATTATCAGGCGGCAGCCCTCAGATAGCCCCTGAATTTGAATCACCAGATATGCCAAACAAAATTTAAAAAATATCCTCGGAGATCCATGATTGTATACAGTCTTTTGACCAGTTCCGAATAGTTCAGAAGTTAAATAGCAAATAATTAATGAAATAAAAATAGAGAAAAAAAATCAATACCTTTAATATAAACACGTATTAATGCTTGTTTGAATTCTGCAGTAGTTTCATTTTTTGCGGTCATATATGTATTTGATATCGGTCTTAGATTAATCGACCTACTTTCGCTTTGTAATAAATCCAGGTCATTGCAACGCTAAAATGCGCATAAAAATCGTCCGTCGGTGCCTTAAATTTTCACTTGTAACAAGATTTCTTTTATTAAACGTAGGTTTGGTATGTATTCTAGCATGCCCAAAAGCATACCGGATTAAAAAAATAAAATAAAAATGCAAGTTGATGCAGAATTTTATTGAGCTGTCATTTTACGAGTTCCGAATACCCAATTTGTTTCCCTCTGTTTTAGGATTGAATGAAGGGATGGATAAAAACAAATACTTCTGGAATTCATTAAATCTCTTTCTCAGTTTTAGATAAATCATATTGTACCACAACAATGATAAGTGGAGGCGCTGCGACTGTATTCTGACAAGATGTTTGAATTCAGTCAAAATTATTGTTACAGTGATTTTGTCTGTCATTTCCGTGCAAATCAAACTGTATAGATTAAGAAAATACCAACAACTGAGTAGTTTGCATTAAACCTGTTATTCAACTGGTTCAATCGATGGTTTTACGGCCAACATTTTTTTTTTATCTACATTCGATATGTAAAGAAACAGTTATGCTATTCGGAACTCATCGGCTTATTCGCAACTGGTAAAATGGCTTCCCGCGTAATTTGTTAGAATATAATTTTATTTCAAAAAAATTAAATGCAGCAATATTGCATTAATATCAGCAGTGATATGGTGTATATCGGCCAAAAAATCAGATCTAAAAATAACACCCGGGAACATTTACAGCACCGCCCAATCTGTTCCCTATTCGGAACTGGTCAAACGACTGTACAAGACGTTAGGTCCCCTAATGAGTCGCTTAAATAAATTTTTGATACATAATCATGATGATTAAATTTATTATAACATACCTATAAAGGACTTCTATTACATTGTAAGATTTTACATTACATTCCTTATTTTCCAACGATAATGCACATCGAGGCATGCCGCATGCGTGGATCTGGAGAGGGCAGCGGTGGAGGTCCGGTCACCCCCTCCCCTCTCCTCCTGAAGCTTATATTCACATTGAAAGATTAGTGAGTTTATTTTATTGAATAAGTTATGACCAAAAATAAGCATCAGAACCCTCATGACAAACAAATTATCCTTTAAACATCCCCTCTTGGGTAACATTACGATCATGATCTGCGCATGCATTAAGGTGTTCATATTTGGCAAATCACTAAATCAGAGATGTGTACCAGTACATTATAACAATAAAAGTTCAGCTAACCAGGATACCATCTACTAACGTGAAAATTTTCCAATTAATGACATTATTAGATCATTTCTGGTAAACTGACAAACTTGCTTACGTCCAGTGACCCGGAGCAACCCCAAACTCATCGCAACATCATTTTAACGCGTTTCCTTGCTCGTGTACGACTTACAAACAAACAGAAAATATGAATAATTATTATTCTTCATTTCTCATCTTCTTTTTTTCATTTTACCCTGACCACCGACTTGTTTATGTACCGTCGTAAATAAAATATTAAATATTTTTTAATATTACTTTGTTTAATTATTTGTTTAGGTTTCTTCAATGTTTATGCCAATTTTCACTTAGAAAGGAAATTATTTGTGTTGTCTCAATGATTTCCAATAACCTTCATTTATCTTAAATTATGTTTTGTAAATGTATTGCCCTCTTGAGAGAATTGATATCACCTAAGTAAATTACTAATAATTAGATTTTATGTATTTGTCACCATTTTTGTATCAATTTATGAATTCCGTGTTTGTAAAATTTTGTTTCAGATTATTGCCTTGGCTTCTCTTCAACCAGGGTAAATGATAATGAGTCCATTATGACCAACATCTATATGAGCAAGTTAGTTGTCACTGAAAAACAAAAGGGAAACATGCTTTCATTGCTCTACAGAATCCTCCTGTGTATGTCACATGCATTATGTTCGAAATTAAACCATGACAACTGCAGCTTCATCAATATTCTTGTTCATCACTTTTTGCGAATTTGCTAAAATTTATAGTTCCATGGGTATTTGAATTCAGTCAATCATTCTTTCAATACAATTGAATAAGATACCTGTATTGCTCTTTAATATATATATATATATATAATTTCGATCAACTCAACAATGAAATTCACAAAAATTACCAGTATATAATTATTGTTCAAGAAATATTGATGAAACCACAGTATTTGATGCTTACATGTTCATTCTTAACATTTTAAATATTCATTTGATAGATTACTAATTACTTCATTTTTCTTATTAATCAGCTGCTGTTTGCAGGGTCTTAAAGAAAACTATACCCTTTGAGACCATAAATAAGAGGTTCTGGGTCAAGATGTTTTGTAATTTGCCTCTAACCAACCCAACGATTTAACTGAAGGTATGTACATTCATATGTACTGATATAACTTATGTTTGTCGTCATTATAGCAGTAGTTGATGTACCAAGAGTATGACCACAATGCTATGTAAGTAAGTTAGTAAATCATTTTATTATAGTGACCTGTGTATCTTATACAATGAAGAATATACATTTTCATAAATCGAACAATCGGCCCATTGGAACTGAAAATCAGTTAACACTAATTAATAATTTTAGTGAATGCGCAAGAATATACTTTGTCTTAATTTAAATGCAGAGTATACAAAATTTGCTGTTTGTCTTGGAAAATTACAAATGAGAGTTTGAAAAAGGTTGTCATGAGTTGAATAAGAAGTGTTGTAAAACAAATACTAATTGATAAAGTTCAGTTCTGAGATTGTTAATATATAGAGTACATTTTAGATGAAAGTGGAATTCGTCCTCTCTATGTCAAGGTTACAGAATTTGCATGTACGCTCAGTTACAGATGCCCCCCGAAATCGTTCAGTCTCTATCCTCAGCATAGTACCTCACACCGAAACTGTGCCATTGTTTATCTAATATGTTTAGGAATGTTCATTGATATATAATTTTCTAGGCAAAATAAAATTCCTTAATAATGAGTTTGTATGTATTTGTTTCAGAAAAAGGAAACAGAAGACCATAAGCCGATGAATTTTCAACAGATTCAGATGAAACTTATTATCACAGCAATGCATGGATAAGCTCCAACATATATTAGTGAACTAATTGAGCCATACATACCTTTGTGTAGCCTTCACTTTGAATCATCAAATCTTTTAGTTGTTTCGTCAAAAAGGACTGTGACATTTTAGCATTGATTGCTTATTTTTGGGATAACGTCAGTCCTATAACACACCCGGCCATGAAGACAAATTGAATACCACAAATTCATATGGGAATAGACGATTCAACAAAGCTGTGTCTACCTTATGTAACTCTCTTCTTGAGTGATAGGAATTTTTAAGACCTGTTAAAAGCTAGACACTTTATTTGATATTTTTATTTAATTATGGACACTGTATTTTAAATATTTATCCTGTTTATCCTTAAATAGTACTTTTATTGATATTATGTACACTAACATTTTAATATATTTATCTCATTATTTCATATGATGACCGCTGTAAATTTTAAAATTTCATTTGTTTTACATAATATGTTTGTACAGCGCCTTAGAGTTAAATAGATAGGGCACTCTATAAATGTTTAATAATAATAATCATAATCATTGGAAATGTCAATTAAATTACATTCATTGGTCTTCTTATACAATTCTTGTTATATTTAGTCAGAACTGTATGTAAAGATTTTTACAAATGTTACGATAGCATTAAAAAAGCCATACAAAATTACCTTAGCATAACATTTTAAAGAATGTTTTTTCAACGTTTTAAAGACATTATTCAAAATGTTAATATTTATATAATGTTAATGTTATAAAAAAACATTTTAAATAGTGTTATATAGCGTTAAAAAAACCATACAAAATTACGTTAGCACAACATTTTAAGGAATGTTTTTTCAACGTTTTAAAAACGTAATTCAGAATGTTAATATTTATGTAATGTTAATGTTATAAAAACACCATTTTAAATAACGTTATTATAGCGTTAAAAAACCATACAAATTCTCGTAATTTTAACGTTTTAGATTACGTTTTTGTATCATTTTGATAACGTTTACATAACGTTTTAATAACGTTGTTGTGCTAACTGGGTTGTATACTTGTATTACAACATTAATAAATATATTTATTTGGAAAAATTAAAATTTGAAATTGTATTCTATGACCTAACCAAATGGGCATTTATGCTATCTTATTACCCCATCTTCTTTGAAATATAATCTACAGCCCACAGGCTCCACCCCATTATATGCATTAACACTATATGACCATTTTGGCCCCACCCTACAGAGTAAAAAGTCTTCCTCTGGAGGACATGAAATTTACAATTATGGTAGAGGGCTTCCTGGTGTACATACATATATAATTATGAATTCAGTTGTTTTACAGATAAACATGGAAGCTAGTAGAGAATAAGATTTTTAAACATTGTATGCATTAATACTATATAACTTTTTTTGCCGCTCTTTAGAGCCAAAATCTCTACTTCTATGGATATGAAATTTATAATTTTGGTAGAGAACTTCCTGCATGGTCTACATAATTATGAATTCAGTTTTTCTTACAGATGTGCAAGGAAACTAGTAGGGAAGAAGAATTTTAAACATTGTATGCATTAACACTATATGACCATTATTATATGGCCAAAATCTCTATTTCTATCGATATGAAATTTATAATTTTGGTAGAGGGCTTCCTGGTCTACATAATTATGAATTCAGTTTTTCTTACAGATGTGTGGGAGTAGAAGATTTTTAAACATTATATGCATTAACACTACATGAGCCCTGCCCTTGAGTCAAAACCCTAACCCTAGGGGTACATAAAATTTACAATTTTGGTGGAGGGCTTCCTGGTCTACATAGTTATGAATTCAGTTTTTCTTAAGATATGTGGGAGTAAAGAAGAAGATGAAAAATGGTAAAGAAGAAGATGAAAAATGGTAAAATTTTTACCATTTTTGCCCTGAGTTATGAAATTTACAATTTATGTTTCCCTTGCCCCATAGATGCATCATACTTTATTAGAGAAGAATTGGACATGTAGTTTTTAAGAAGAGGTAAAAAAAACCATTCAATTGTTAACACACGATGCATGACATAGCATTACCGCACGACGACAGAAGAAAAACCAATTGCTTTAGGTCACCAGAGTGAATTGGGTGAATTGAAAATTGGTTAAAATTGGGGTCAGATATTTGAGCATTTCAAATATAGTCATTTGTTAAGGATAGACAAACATACAGACCAACGAGGGTAAAACAGTATATCCCCCTCTCCTTCGGACCGGAGGTATAAATAGCGTCAAAATAAATTATTTCAGTTATTGATAAAAATTAATGGAAACAAAATGTATAATGTTTTAAATTTTGACACATTAACAGTTGTTGGTATATATCAAAGAAGACTATAGTCATTAGGCCTAAGAAAAAAAATGTTTTTTTTCCGCTTTCCCAACCGATCTAGCTTGAACCGCCGACTCAAAACCCTTTTTTAGGGAAAAAATTTACTCGAAATATTGATCACAAAAACGCTTGTAGCAGTTTTCTTTTGAAATCATTGTAGCTCAAACATTTAATTTTAAAATCACGCCAGTATCTATCATTAATGCTCTAATCGATGAAATCATTCAAAGAATTATCTGATACTGTACTTGCCTCCATCTGATTTCGTTGAAAAATTGAAAAGCTATAGCTTCTTGTCCCCTTGTTTCTGTTTAAGAACATTTTTCATAAAATTCAGTTGTGCTTGCATTGCTTTTACAATTACCTTGTCATCCTTCAGTTTTGAAACACCCTCATCTACTTGCTTCTCAATCTGCCAAAGGCCATAAAAACATATATCATTAGTCATGTCCTCTGTTTTCTTCAATATTTCTCTCAGTACTCTCCAGTTCTTTTTGTTTCTCTTGCTGTGCTTTTAACCTTTTCTCATTAATTATTTGTATGCGCTCCTTGAACTTATCGCGAATCTCTCTTTCTTCTTTAATTGAATATTGCATAAGTTTGTCTTTTTCGTCTGTTGTAATAGATGACAACCATTGCGAGGTTTTATTGTATGAATACAACAGAAACGTCTCATTGGTAAGAACAGATGCATTTGGTCTGAAAGATATCAAATGGTCTAGCTAACCAAATATGAATTGATTGTGGCATCTTATTGTGCTTTGTAACAGATCTTGTTTGTTGTCGAAAGATCTGATGCATCCAAATATTTTCCACCTGGTGAATGTTCTGGAAACATTCGTGTTAAAAGTTGTTTAATTGCTGTAAACAGGTTTTTTAAGTAATGACAGACCAATTTCATCTATTTGGTCAGATTTCTCAAGCAGTTTGGAAAAAGGTCATCTGGTTGAACAGCTGTGTCAAAGGGAGTTGTGTTTCCTGTCATGAATGCCAAGGTCACTTCTGGTTTGGCAGCTGCCTTTTCAAGGAAAGTTACTAAAGTATTAAAGTTTTCATTCTTCTCTATGGTACCTCTTCAGTTCAGGTTGCCTTGCAGAACCTATTAAGCTTTCATTTAAAAATGCAGTTTCAAATTTTCGCAGTGCTGGCTCACACACATCTGCCATGCCTACTAGGAGATGTAGCCCACAGAAGAAGTTGTTTATCTGTCCACATAGCTTTTTCTCTTCATTTAATAACCGATGATAGTTGTCAATTATATCTGGAAGTACAGTCATTCTATATTCTTCAAGTAACTTATTGAAATGCTTCTCTGTAGAAGCCCTATCAGACATGGTAGATTTGATATTACTTAACAAATCATAACCCACACCAAATTCTCTCCTCTCGGCAAGCGAATGGCAGAGTTCTGAAATATCTGTAAGTATATCTTTTCTATACTGATATTTAGTCAGATTCATGACACATTCTACAAGTTCATTTGAGTATGTATTTTTCGATCTGTCATAAACTTTGATATCCTCTGAATCTTGTAAGAGTTCTTGAAAGTAGTCACAGTTAGTATGTAAATCTGAGTTATCCTCAGTGAGTTTGCGATTTTTCTACTACTTTTCCCCCAGTTTTTGCACTTTAAGCTTTTGCTCTCTTTGATTTTCTAAGCTTTTATCCCTTCTTTCCCATTTCCTTTTTAATTGTTTGTTGTTTTTTTAACCAGATCACCCCTTGTTTGTGAATGTTTCTTAACAGGTAGTTTTGGAATGACATTGTTGGTCAGGTTGAGATGTAACAGTTAAACATGTGGATGCTGTTGTGGAAACCGGTATGGTCAAAAGGATATTTCTGAGTTCTTCTTTCAGTTTTCCTCATTTTGTTTTATCAGTTTTCAGGGTTCTATATATTTTAGTGAGGCATGCTGTATGATTTATGTCAGGATTTTTGGTAATAAGGCCAATTGCCTGTGTTATATTTTGTGGATCATATCCTTTGAATTTTCCATAATTAAATATTTCTATTACAGCTCCACAGGAAACAGAGTTTAGAGTGGGTTTGTTATTTTTTTTTTTACTTTCAGCAAACATATCTGCAAACTCTCATGCGTTGTTGGTCACTTTCACAAAACCCTCGGCCCTTATAAGAGATCACCTGTTACGGTATATGGGTTATCGATTTATCCACAGAATCACCACACTATGACGCTCTCGTTTAAGCGAGATAACTCTTGTTATTTTTTTAAAGTGAAAGTATACAATTGCCTCCTGTAATAAACTTTGTTAGAACGACTATGCCAGGATAATTATTTTATACCTTTCCGTATCAAACAGGCACGTATACATATTGCAATGAAGTTAAAAAATATTATTTGAAAAAAAAAAATCCGACCTACCGACCCTACTTTTTTTCAGCATGAAAGCGGAAACAAACCATTATTTTTTTATGCCTTGTAATAAAAATAATCATTAAACTTACAAGTCAAGAATGCAGACCAAGTGCTGTTCCTTGAACAACAATTTCTTCCTGATATTTTTTCCAGGGAAAATCTCCTCCAAAGCTTGAGTTCTAATTTTGTATGTTTTTGATGGTGAACTATCTTTTCTTATGATGATATAACTGAAGTCTCTAAATGGAGAAAGGAAATACAATTGAATATATAAAAAAAAACTGCTAGGAAAATTGAATAGGGTGTTAAGAAATTTTGCATTCAAGTGGACATCTTAAATTCATATTTTTAAATTAAAAATTTAAATTACAGGAGTTGGAAGGATAAATCATCTTTATAGAAGATTATTGAATATTCTAATAATACAGTCATTGGTCAGAGATCAAAGAGATGCAACATGAACATATGTCGTTCGCATATCAGACTGATTGGTAGTCTGTGATCAATATATATGTATACTAAGAAATCCTTTGGGGGTTTCACGGAACTGCCTGTAAACCCCTCATTGTGATCCCATTGTACCCACTAGGATGATGATTTGAACAAACTTGAATCTAATCAATCTACGCAAGGATGCTTCCATACAAGTTACAGCTTTGCTGGACAATTGGTTACTGAAAAGAAAATTTTGAAAGACTTGTCTTTATGTACTGCTATGTAAAAATTTGACCCCCCCCCCCCCTTTGTGGCCCCATCATATCCCCAGGGATTATGTTTTGAACAAACTTAAATCTACACTACCTGAAGATGCTTCCACTTAAGTTACAGCTTTTTCGGCAAATTGGTTTTGATGAGAAGATTTTTGAAAGACACCAACAAATTTTCAATGATTGTTAAATATCAACCTTTGAAAAAAATTTGGCCGTTCATTTTAATAAACTTGAATCCCCTTTACCTAAGGATGCTTATTGCCAAGTATGGTTGAAATCGGCGCAGTGGTTCTGAAGAAGTAGGAAAATGTAAACAATTTATAGACTGACGGGCGGACGCTGGACAAAAAGTTATCAGATAAGCTCACTTTAGCTTTCAGTTCAGGTGAGCTAAAGATCATAAAATCCACCTACCAATCCCATACATTTTGTAAATCAGGATGAGAATCTAAATATAAATATTATATTAGCTAGCTCACCAAGCTTTTTAGCATTAATGGAGATAATTAGCATTGTTCATATCAAGAAAATGACTTACTCTCTGAAATCTATGCATTCTACTTCTCTTTGAATTGGGTTTGGGTTGTCCTCATGGGATTAGTATGTTAAAAAAATGTAAGAGGTTTGTTCTGTTTAAATTTGCAATGCAAGATGTCATATTTATTGTAAATTAAATTTGTATTGAATTTTTTCATTTTATTGTTTGGTTATTCAGAATGTAAAATGAAAAATAGTTATTTATTTTTAACAATGAAACTTTAACCTAAACTTAATAGTTTACAAATGTGCATTTAACAAGTGTGTTAAATTATTTATAAAAATATTGCATATACACGCAATCTGCTGCAAAAGGTGAATGAAAATTTATTGATAATGGATTACAAGTATAGAAATGTTTAATTATAATCCTATGAGTCCCTAAAAGAATGTGAAAAAGGGGGAAAAATAAATTATTTCTTATTTTAAGTTTTGTTTATATTGGTATTAATTACCAACGAAGTGCTCCAGATATCAAACTTGCGTTATTGCATTTTTTGTTTCATAGAGTGAATTACAGATTTGATTTTTGAATTTTTATCCAATTAGGAGTTATCTTACGTAAAACGAACTCCTTCAAATTTAAAAGGAAAAAAGAGCTGCATGCCTTTTTGATGGAAAACAAAAATATATAATGAAGTTATGCCGTTCTCGGTTGACAGAAAGGTTCATATCAGCCTTAGATAAGAGAAAAATAGATCACTTTTTTAGCAAACAACATGAGAAAGATATATAATTGACCACTCTTAATCATTATTGAGACATAATGATATTATCACACTAAAGGTCAGCTGCACGCATTCAATAATCAAAGTAATAAAGTTACTGATTGCAGTTGATTTTTTGGATTATTATTTATTTTAAAATTAATGATATATATTTACATTTTTCAGTGTCTTTGCCTATGATAACACTACGTATCGATTTTGTACTATACAGTCCAATAAATTCAAATGACGTATAATTGGGTAGCAAGCGGGGTTTGCTTATTTATTTTCAAAATATTTGATCGTACAGTTGCTGAAAATTATATAAATATAAGTAATAAGGAATCATTCTTTGAATATTATGATGTGTAATTTCGGTCGAAGCGTGATCAAATCTATCATAAAGCCATTCGGGCTTTATTGGATTTGATCACGCCCCGACCGAAATCATCCCCTCATAATACTCAAAGAACGATTCCTTATTCCTTAAGTAATTTTGCAAGGCGAGTAGTTTCTTAGCTGTATTTGAATTACACACACACTGTTTTTCTAATATGAATTCACTGGGTTTTGTGACAAGAATTCTGAGAAAAACTCATATGAATTATGTTGTGTAATATTTAAAGATGACAATGAAATTATGTATCAGTAATCGAAATATTTCTGGAAAAATTGTATGGATCCAAGCAATATTGAACTCTTGTCTCGTTCAACCAGACGTTCGGCTGTCTCTGTAAATCTGCGACAAGCCTGTTTGTCAGGGATTTACGGAGAATGCAGAGACTATATTGAATTCTGGCATAGTAATACATACGACTACAAATTCATCTCTATTGTTCGCACCATTAAAAATCTGAAAATTTAAATTTAAAATTTAGAAAAGGTATCTATAAATAAGATTCCTTAAAAAAATTGTTTCGGAATACATTACATCAGATTTATCGATTATTTTCAAGTACTAAGTCTTGATGATTTGTGCTTAGATTCAAACACTGTTTGACTTTGTTTGCCAGAATAACTGCATAGGAGCTAGAGTTGATGAAAATCCCAAAAATTTAGACCAGTTGAGTAGAAATTTATTAAACAATTTTACGAAATAATTTGCTTAATGGACCATTTGGTCATCTAATAAAAAAAATACAAAGCAATTTCATTCACTCATTTTTTGGCTTGTAAACCTCAGCCCATTAAACATTGATTAATGTTTATGGAAATTTACCTATGTTGTGCATTGATAATTGAACAAATTCAAATTTTGAAAATCTAAGATGAAGAAACACAGGACATGAACTTACCTTTAAGGAAGTAAGAAGAGTGGAATTCAAAGATATTATGTCTTTAAAGGTAGCTACATATGTACTTCTACAAGAGATTCAGGGGACACATATTGCTTACTCGAACAACAATAATTGATATTAAATGCTTATTGAATTGAGAAATATCCATAAAATTATGCCAAGTTCATGCTGCATGTAGCTGCGTGCCGATTGCATCAACAGAATATAAATGATATATGAAGACGGGCTTGAGATAAAAACAGTTCGATCAGACTGCAACCCTCCATCACATTTTATTGTTAACCACTACATGTATAAAATGAAAGTTAATTTTTTAAACAAGAGAATCCACATTGCTCACCTAAGCAACAATCAATCATGCATAGCTTTAAGGAGTCATACACAAAAATCCCTATACATCAAAGTTTTGTCAGGGACCGAAGTATTGACATTTCAAACTAACCAAAATGTTATATGAATAATGCCACATTTGATATCGTACATGTTTTTGAGAATAATTTTGATTTTTTTCCTATGCAAAAGAGGACCGCAATCAAACCTTACCACCGAGGCCATGAGTTGAAAAGTTGTGAGTCTATATACCTAAGGATGCTTCCACATAAGCTAGAGCGTTTCTGGCCAAATGGTTTTTGAGAAGCAGATTTTTACCCTAGAAATGTTTTCAAACCAAAAATGGTAACAATTGGTCTTGTAGTTTTCAAGAATAAGTTAGAAATGAAAAATTGTTAAATACATAGTGAGTGACTCAGGTGATCTACTAAAGTGTTGAAAGAATTCAAAATAATGTCTGGGTGAATCAGTAATTGGGAAGGACCTGCGCCACGCGCCATAGTCGCATTTAAGTGAAAAATGGCACATTAAATCAATTATCCTAAGCGCCGAAGTGCGCATTCAGATTTCTCATCGGTAACAAACATTTTAGCAATGTCCGCTGGAAATATACTCTGTACGACATACCTAATCGTCTTTTTTTCGATTTCAAATAAATTCGTTTTAAAACATCAAATCTTATTGATCATGTTGGTTAAAACCGTAAAATAAACTACCAATAAAACGATTCCTCTCATTTACGCATGGTCTTAATCACGATCATTCCGGAATTTCCTCCGAAAGAGAAGTTGAAGTCGCCTTGTATTCTGAGTTCTCAATCGTGTAAATTAACCACAAATGCAATGAAATGATGATTATTTAATTGAAAACATGTTTTCACAACCTCAGTTAACCCCTGTTATGATTAATTAACTCGCTGCTGTCTTATCATGCTCATCGTTAGGGTGATACAACCACATACTGTGCATTGAAACTACAATTAGTTGGTAACTTTTAATAACTTAATAATTCTAACACAATAATGTTTAAATAATAATAAAACTGTTTTTAGTTATCTTCAAAATTAGACTACTTCTCCCTATTTTTCTTTTAGTGAGAAGTGAAGTCTCCCTAAAACTTTGCTCTAGGATGGTCCCTGATTATTTCTAAATATGGGAAAATTATTTTCTATCAGAGCCTTGCACCTTTTCAATATCAGGTCATGCACTCTTTTAGGATCTTTAAGATTTTCGTTTAAATTATAGGTTTCATAGTCCTTTTCGAAAGATTTCAAGCAGGGAGGTGGTCGTCATTACAATATTATAATTTTTCTACTCCAGAATGAAACTTAATTAAATACATATATGAGACTCCTCGACAAGTTTGTGTGTGGGCTTTGGTACTTGGGTGACCGTTAAGGACTATTGGCCTCTTGTATCTAATAATTAAAAGAAAAATGTATAAAAAATACATGTTAATACTTCAATGTGGTAGAAAAATATAAAAAGACCCATGTTTTATAAGGGTAATAGTAGAGTAGATATATAATTGTTTTCTTTTTTTTATATAATTTAAAATTGTATTTGATTTGTTGTCTATGAAAGCATGCAGTTGTAAACAGATTGAATTATGGCAGATCTTAAAAAAAAAAAATCAATTTATTACTAGATAACTAGAATATTGGTTGTCAGTCTATCTTCTTAGAATATAATGTAAACATTTTTTTCCTTTTGTGGATAGAACAATGTTGTTCTAAAAATTGATCGAGTTGTAAATTAATTTGGAAATAAAATTCGGTTGCAATAAACAAAATTTAATTCACAATGTGTTTCTGTTATAATACTTTATCATGGAATACTTACCTTTTATATCAAGAAGCCATCTTCGAAATGATATCAGAATCATGATGAATTTACTTTTTATATCTCATATGAGCTGAAGGCTCAAGTAAGCTTTTCTGATTAAAAAAAACCCCCAACTGTCCATTGTCCATGGATAGTTATCATTGTTTTCAGCCTCATCATTGCTGTTGTAAACATTTTCACATTTGTCGAGTGGCAGGGCCTTAATTTCAATTAGCTGACTTGACACAAAGCAACCTTCAGTATGCTTTCAAGTTTGTTAAATTAATGAATGACAAGACCTTCATCCAAGAGGAGATAATCAAGATTGAATGAAAATAGGATGGGTTGTTTGAAAAAATATGAAGGACTATAATGCCTGTAGTATTTTATGTTAGCTTACTAAGGGCTTATGACCCACTTCTTAGTAGACAAGCAGATCATAAACCCTTGGCAAGCAAAGACTGTAAACACTTTAACTCATGCTTCCTGATATATGCTAGCTAGATTTGTGTTTGTTTGCTCAAATCAAGACCAACAAGGGATCAGAAAAGGCACATTGATAGGGTTCAAAATTCTCCATTAGAATAAAAAAATAACTTTCAAATTGTTCTTTTTATGGAAATCTATGTTTAAGATTAAATAAAGAATCAAGCTTTAAAGTTAGATAATTCTCTAGTAATCGCCTAGATTGGGGGAGGGGTACATTTCTACGTCTTCTCCAGAAGCATCCCAGGGAGAAAAGGTTAAAGCCCACTTTTAGTTAGGAGAGATAATTAGAAATTCAATTAATAAAGGAAGAGTTGTTTTAAAATCATTCTTTTCCAAAATTTTTATTCGAACGAGTTATTGTTATTCATACCACGCATGACCAAATGTGTGTTCAAAACTCATTACAAAAACATAAAAGAAATATCTTTAAAATTTTATTTTAAGAACAAAGAAGCTAGAATTTTTGAAATTTTGCAGGAGCAAGCTAATGTGTATAGTAATTCAAGTATATATATCTCTTGCCCCTTGAGAATCAGAGGGGTATATACATGTAACTAAGAAAGGGAGGTGGGGGCTCCACTTTTTTGAATGATCTAATATCAAAATATTTAAAAAGGCTCCAAGTATTTCTATTATAACCTCTGTCAAAATCTGGTTAAATATCGTCTTTATTAAACAAACATGCAATTTATTTTGTCATTCGGGGAGATAACACCCACTTGTATACGATACTTTTCCATCGATAATTTTATCGTGGCGGGACAGGTAGATGATGAGTTTACCGTGATTGGAAATACGGGATCCGCGTTGCCTGTAACTAAGAAAGGGAGGTGGGGGCTCCAGTTTTACAACAACAAAAATATTGCTTTAGGAAATGTATTTAAGACATGTTCATAAAATGCTTTTTATGGAGGTTCTTTTTACTTTAGTCATATTGTAATCCCTGGGAATATAGATCTCAAACTAGGGTGCAGATAAGTTCATATTCAATAATTTATAAAATGATGTTATGATTCGCAAAAATTGAATAAATACGAAGCAAATTAAATTTATACATTTACCTAAAGGGTCAGAGAGAGAGAGAGAGAGAGAGAGAGAGAGAGAGAGAGAGAGAGAGAGAGAGAGAGAGAGAGAGAGTATATAGAGAAGTTTAGACATCTTTGATTATGAACTTTTAATGTAACAGGTTATAAATTAAATAATTCACAAGCTGCTATGAAAACATAAGTTTAAGTGTTTTTCTCTCAGTTAGATTAATTACGCAATGTAATTTGTTAAAAAAAAAATTACCAAAAAAAACCGAGATGCTTTCATGTGACAAGAATGTTAATAGAAGTGTGAATTTATCATAACAGCCATATATGTGTGTAAATGTTTATTTTTCTGGCATGCCATTACCATCTCTTTGTTACAAAAAAACAATGCCTGTCAAACAAAATATTAAAAAAGAGAATAGTTTTAAAAGACCTCGAGGAGTACTGTTGGGTTAATTGTGCTGATACCCTGCACGTTACTGGAATGTGTGTGATGTCGGGCTAGCTGTGCTGAATTTCCGCACGTTAGTGTTGATGTTATATACAAAATAACATTGGACTGTCCATGCTGTAATCTCCGCACGTTATTAAGGTGTTATCTCGGAACTCAAAGAATCGGTTTTCATTGGAATCCCATTTACCGTTCTTCAACCAACTTTAAAAAACAACTTGAACTATTGTTTCATGTTTCATGTTGGAGTTAACGCGCGTTATGTATTTTTTCTGCAATGTCGCCACCTTTATATTTCGCATGAATCATCAAAGAAAGCATTTAATTGTTTGAATAATTACATTGGGATTGGGCACAAGTTCTCAAACTTGTGTAGCCCTCTCTCTATACAAAAATTGACAATACAAAATTTTTCACATGCAAATGAAATGTCATGATACATGTGTATATAAGAATAAAGATTCAAAATGATTTACAGTAAAGTTTCAGATAGCACATTTGGACACAAATGTAAACACGTAATCAAATTCTTTTGATTTTTTTAATAAAAATGTGAAATATGGAAAACAAGTGATCATTTACAGTGTTACAAGAGGACATTAATTCATGATTAAATCAATAGTATTTAATATTTAATATTAAGCAATTTGTTAACTTCAAAACAACTTTCTTAAGATAAAAAAGAAGGTCGTATTTATAATATATAGATTATTGCATTTTAATTTTACAGTCTTTTGGTATGCTATTCTTTGTTATCCGATCCAGAGCATCTTGTTGTAACTATGCTGTAACTATGCTGTAAAAAAAATAAAAATATTATTTAATGTGTAATGGTGAACTTTCGATATATAAATATATATATATATATATATATATATATATATATATATATATATATATATATATATATATATATATACTTATAAATAAAGACTTTTTGCAAATAAACTAAAAAATGCCTGCATCTGATTAACTGCTTACACCCTCAGTATTTCAGCACGTGTGAGATGATGTCCGTAAGCTATAATTGAATTTTAACTGATAATTAATTGTGAAATTATTTAAAAACCTACTTTCATTTTCGATAAACAAGCTCGAAATAGCAAAAATGAGAGTAAGGTGGTGGACACGCTTTGGCGGATCCAAGTCAGTGGAAGTTAGCATCAAAATATATGCTTGCAATGAAATAATATCGAATGATTACGTAAATAATGAATAGTTATAAGGAACTTACTTGGATTATACATTGAAGTTAATATTTGACAAATGTGGAATAAATGAAATAAGGCAATTCGTTTCTTGATTGCGCGATTTTAGTTATGATAGATAGAAGCTAGCGAAGCGCGACCTCTCGCGAGAGAATTGAATAGAACTTTCCAGAAGGGGGTAACCAAGAACGCGGTTTGACTAATCAACGTCATGGTGAAAAGTGTAGGACGGGTTCATCATGCATCGCTGACAGATGGTCATACCTTGGATGGGACTCTTTGGGTAATAAAAAGTTAATACATGTAAATAAAATGGAACAATTTGATGCGATTTTAGTTTTAATGGAAAGAATTTTTTTTAGAACGGGTTGATCAGGAACGCGGTTTGACTAATTTACATCATTGCGAAAAATGTACGGCGAGTTAATCATCGGGCAGATACTTTGGATCTGACAACTTTGATCTAAAATATGCAAATACGAGGGTTGTTCAGAAATTATTGAGACAACACGATTATTTCCCTTTCTAAGTGACGAGTCAGGGTGAAGGCATAAAATTGGAGAATAAAAAACTAAAACATATGAATCTAAGTGACCGTAGACTTACAGTTTATGATAAAAGAAATCAACTTATATGTGTTCATTTTGCTATTTATTGTTTCTAACTTTTGATCAAGTTTCACCGGTGTTCGAATTGAAATACGGATATGGTACAGATATATTAACCAAACAATAGAAATCTGACAACGACGGTATATTGAATTTTGACGCCAAGGCGGCGCAGCGAATATACATGAAATTGGTTAAAATCTCAAAAAAGGCCAATTCAGGCCACCCAACTGCTTAAACAAAAACTATATGATGGCAAGGGATAAAGAGCATCAGTTTATCGTCTTTTTTCATTGATGAACTAGAATTGAGACAAAGAGACTAAATATCAAGTACTTTTAACACACTAAACGATGTCAACAGTTCTACAATATGTACACAGAATGACTGTAGGAGATATTTCACAGTAATTTGACTTTCGGTTAGAAATAATTCGATTTTTTCCACAAAAATCAAGAATGGAGAGAATATGCAAATGTTGACATCTTGAAATGTAAACAAAAGATGAGAAAGAAGAATAAATTCTAATTTGCGTTGGTATGTAAGGTGTTTAAAACATAGGAGCGATGAGAAGCGTTAAAATGACGTTGCAATTATAAGTTTTCGGTTGCTCCGGGTCCCTGGGCAAAGGCAATTTGGTCAGTTTACCAGGAATGATCTAATCATGCCATGGACAAGAAACTTTTGACATTGATAACCTCTATCTTGGTGTACGTTTTGGTGAAATTTCAAGGGTTTATCTTTTCCCCCAAGAAAACAAGGATAAATGTCTCAATAATTTCCGAACAGCCCTCATAAAAAAGCATGTCTATATGAATAAATGATGTATGCATTAAACAGGGAAATTAAATTTGGGGGGGGGGGGGGGGATGACCACCTTCCCCAAATTGTTTTTTTTTCTCTCAAAACAATCTTTATCTGAAATTCCCATTTGGGACAGTTATAATAAAAACTATTGTGAAATTTGATCCAAAGAACAAAATTTAGAGACGTCCTAAATACCCACTTACTGGTTAAAAAAAATCATTGTTATCATTACGTACATGTATATCATCCAATTCAGTTTAGATTTTTCATCCGTCATCTAAATATCTATTGTTTTAATTCAATTGTTTTTTTTTTTAAATCGGACACAGTGTATATGAAAATGAAAAAAAATATATGGCTCAACATCGGACACAGTGTATATGAAAATGAAAAAAAAATATATGGCTCAACAGTAGCATTGTGCCATTATTGTGTAAAGTGTTAATTACTGCGCTTGTGCGGGATATCATCTAGTTTTATGTATTTGAACAATATCTGGAGTTTTCCATAATTTTGCTTACTTTTTAGTCTTCGATCTATCATTTTTTGACCCCACCGCTGCTGCCCCAATTGCTACTGTGACAGATGCAGGCAGTGAAATATGGACAGCAATAGGCGTACCTGTCGTTATGGCGAATAATACTACTACAGTTACACAAGCGGTTGCAAATCCTGCAAAAATCCACTTTGCTGTATCACCTTCACCCATTTGGAGCTGTTTTTCAAAACAAAAACAAAAAAATCAAAAAAAAATTGCCCAACTCGACATTCTTGTAAATCGAAACTCAGTAAATGCTTGCTTCATTAAAAAGTATAATCATTAATATATAACTGAATAATACTGGACAATTTGCCATTTTTGTTAAAAATGTGGGCCCAAACTAAGAGGAAGCACCCAAGATGGCCACGTGCGAGATGTGCGTGTACGATTCCATTAATTAGAGAGGACAATATGAACAATGTTGTAAATGGTGTCTTGCCATTTACTAGATAAAGTGAACAAGAAAAAGAAACAAATTGTTTCCTTATGCCACCCCTGATCATTTGAACACGCAAGGCCACTGGTTCGAAGAAATTTTCCAAAAGCTATTCCTTATTGATAAAAGGTGTCCAAATTCAATGTAATGAGTGAAAAGATAACAAATGTTATTAAAAAGGTGGATACTGTAGAGAAAGACTTAGAGAAACTAGAGACAACATCTGGAAATATGGATAACTATATTGGGGCGATAAAGAAAACAACATAGGAGGTCAAAGGTCAGATTGACTACCTACACAAGGCACAGCGTACATTGGAGGACACGGTAACAGACATTCAATGTAGAAGCATGAGAGAAAATCTCCTTTTCTGGATTAGCGGAATATATACTCAACAAAACGTCTAAGTGTTCACCCAGTATAATGTATTTACTATATGAAATTAGCATTTTTTGTCTTGTCTACGGGGTGACTGATTTCCACTTAACTTTAAAATAGTTACGATCAATGCATTGACCTTGATCTTAGGTTGCGACCCGAGACCTTGACTTTTGCTAAATATCACAAACACTTCCGGTCTAGCTGAATTTTGCTCAGAGCTTTTTGGTTGTTTTAAGTTGCTGATGGAAATGACGTTACTCTTATGAAAGAGAAAAATTGTATGTAAATAACATTTCCTTCGGATTGCTTAATATTTTAAACAATGTCGAGGACATAATAAATAGCAAATTTAAAATGTGTACAATGTGTCGTAGAAACAATTCAGACACTAATAGTCAAACGGTTCTGGCTGTTTTCTCAATTATCATTTTGGCCTTATGTAATGTTTTTCTTTTTAAACTATCACCAAAGACTAATATCAATCACCAAAAAAATGTCAATCATGCGCAGAAAAATACCAATTTAATGTTTTGACGTAATTGATTTCAATCGTTGTTGTCTTATTTTCTCTGTGATATTGACGAAAAGACATATCAATTACAAAATGTTGTAAATTTCACATTATTTTGTTTTGTAATTTTAAAATTATTCTATTTATCAGGGTGAACACTTAGAAGTTTTGTTGAGTGTAGAGGTGAACATCGAGAAAACTGCGCCACATTGATCGATGACTTCTGTGAAGCAGAGCTTTGCCTTTCAAATATAGGTGAAAGTACTGAACTGGCACATCGCATGGTAGCGCTGAGTGGTCAAAGTGATCACCCTCCACCCATTGTTGTGAAAATTTTGTCATACAGGATGCAAGAAAAACTCCTTGAGCAAATCCGGAAACTAGCAGGGACCCGTTATAGCCTAAAAATAATATCATGGAACATAAATGGTGGTTTTTCTACCAAAATTACCGATTAAAGTTTCCAACATTTTATCTGTACTTATGACATCATACTCCTTACTGAATGTTTGTTACAAAAGGACTATCAAGAGCATATTGAAGACTTTAATTATCATTATATCCCAAGACAAAAAAGCAAAATTGTACAAGAAGGTGATATTAGTTCGCAAAAACATTCACAAATATGTTACACTTGTGAACAACCAATGTGACACAAAAATATGGCTTAAAATCCGTGGCCTCCTGTTTAACCTTAGTAGTGATATATATCTGGGATGCGTTTATATTTCTCCAAACAATTCATCATTATATCGTCTTTACGACTGTGATCTCCTTAATGAACTGGAAGCTCAAATAACTACATATCTAGGGGAAAGGTCATGCTTCTATTGGACTTTAATGTTAGAACATCCAACAAGGATGATTTTATAGCAAATGACTTAATTAACGACAATATACTAAGTGAGATGTCTGAATTGTTAACATATGAAATGGATGAAACTCTACCTTTGCGCGTCAACCCGGATTAAGTTGTAAACAACTACGGTTCCAAATTATTGTCTATGTGTAAATCAAGTGGTCTAAGAATCTTAAATGGACGATACAAACACGCAATGGACAGAGACTTTACTTTCATGAGTGTGAGAGGGCTAAGTGTTGTCGATTATTGTATATCCACCCCTGATATTTTTCATATAACAGAACAATTTATTGTGTCAAGTTTTGCCGGTTTTTTTTTTTCGATCATGCACTCATACACATTCAACTTAAATGTGCCCCAATCGCTACAGAACAATCGTCAGCGCACATTGATCTACCTTCATCTAGAAAATTTAGATGGAATCAAAGCTAATGATTGTGACGACGCTAGGTGCATACTCCTTTCACGCCTGGAAAACTTCCATACTATTTCGGAAACTTAAGACAAAGAATGCCAAGGCACTATAGACACAGCTGTAGATCAATTTACGGAACTTTCCGAATCCTATAAACCATTTTTTGAAATAGAAAACAGACCAACGGCACATCATAGTATATCAGTTTACTCATCCATGACGCCCATTATCAAACCTTGGGTAACTAAAAAGAAATACAATACGTATAGGCGAGACGCGCTTGTTCAACCGTAACAAAACATGTTTAACCCATGGAAATCTACTTCGTTTAAAGAAAGAATACAAATCTTTGGCGGCCAAGTTAAATATGATTTCTTTCGTTTGAGGGACGAATTAGACAGAAATCAATTTCTACTTGGTTTAATAATGAATTAATTGTCCGGAAATATAAAGTTTTCATTCGAATACCTGGTTGTGTCATGTGGTTCTTTAGAACCGGTTTATTAGCAAGGCTATATAAAGACTTGCATAGGTGTTAAATACCAGTATAGGACGACACGTTCAGCGCAAAGTTTAAATTTTATAAAATGTTTTATTAAAGTAAATAAATCATGTAATCCAACTATATGTCATAGTTATGTATTTGTACATTTAATATGCCAAATAGTAAATAGCTGCAGCGTGACGTTGCTAATTCCAAACAGTGTTTTGTTATTTACTAGTATAATAGTATTCAGCTTTTATTTGGAAAGTAACACAGTAACCATCTTTAAGCAAGTCCTTACAGGTGAGATACAATGATAACAAAGGTGCTTGTAAACTCTATAAGCAATGGTGTATCATATGGCATATTTGAATGTTTCGATATGTACAGCTTAGACGGGTGCAAAAATGCTACTTTGGCACTGGCATAATTATCCGGCATAGTGTTATATACGATCTTTAAGCCACCTTTACGTCACCTTTAAGCAAGAGCTTATAGGTCCTTATTGTCTTTAAGCCATCTTTAAGCTACCTTTAAGCATCTAGCATTCAAGTGGCATAAGTTTCATATGAAATACATACATGAAATCAATAAATGCAAAAATGGGAGGGGTGATCCAAGTGATGATATAGTTTAAAGGGGGGGGGGGGGGGCTATTCCAGGCGGTTTTAATTGGTAAGATGTGGGCAACGTCTATAATTATAACTACGTACTTAAGAAATGGGATGCATCTGATCCCAACAATTATAGAGAAATTAGTCTTATTAGTTGTTTTTGTAAATTGTTAACTTCAATTTTAAATCAAAGGCTATTAACATGATCTGATAATAATGATAAAATCACAGACGTCCAGTTTGGATTCCAACCTAAAAGAGGTCCAGCAGAGGCTATATTTAGTTTGTCAACAATTATTGATATGTCACTACAGAAGAAAAAAGGTTATATTGTTGTTTTATAGATTTTAAAAAAAGCATTTGATACGGTGGAACGAGTCAAACTTTGGAAAAAAAACGTTGTAATGTTGATATAAGATGTAAACTGCTTAATATTATTCGGGTTGTGTATGAAAATATGAAGTGCTGTGTTAAATCTGCAGGAAAACTATCTGAATTTTTCAGAAATAGCATAGGTTTGTTACAAGGAGAAGTCTTGTCTTTAATATTGTTTTGTTTATATGTCAACGATTTTGAAATGGAATTTTTACGGAGTGGAAATGTTCCTATTCTTATGCAAGAATTAAATCTTTTTGTTTTAATGTATGCAGATGACATGGTTATTTTCTCAGAGAGTATACATGAGCTCCAGGAAATGTTAAATACTTTATATGCTTATACTTCTACATGGGACCTTGCTGTTTATCAAACAAAGACAAAAAATGTTATTTTTAGAAATGGGGGAAACATTCGTAATAATGAAAAGTGGCATTTAAATGGTGAGTCTATTGAAATTGTTGATAGCTTCATATATCTTGGCGTTTTATTACAGTATAACGGAAAAATTAACAACACACAAAAACAATTAGCAAGTCAAGGCAGAAAAGCCATGTTCTCATTAAAGTCTAAAACCAGTCAATTATTTCTAAATACAGAAACGTTATTGTCTTTATTTGATACCTATGTATCCAGTAGACCTAACTACAGTTGTGAAATATGGGGCAACCATAATGCCAACGATATTGAAAAGGTACATTTAGAGTATATTAAGTCTGTATTAAGCGTGAGGAAAAATACAAATACGGCAATGGTTTATTTTGAAACGGATAGACTGTCTATAAAAGTTATAAGATTGTTAAAGCTGCATGGTCCGATTTTTTGGCTACTACAGTATCAAATAATTTTTCAAAACAATTATGATTTGAGAAAGTTATAGACTTTCGCCTATTTACACCAGCAGAATCGATCTCCTTTCAAAGTTAGAAATATTCAAAGTAAATAAAAATAATTTCTTTGTGGGCATACAAAAAACAAATCAAAATGCATCATGGGAATGTTAGGAAAGGTAACCGTTTGGTTTCGTCCCCCTAATGTTTGGGTTTATTCAATCTGGATGTAATGCATCGATTGTAAACAAAACAAACTTCAGAAATAGTAATGAACAACACGTACACAGGTTTAATTTTGATTTGCCAGAACATTGCCCATATTTAGACTCTATTAAAATCGATGTCAAAGTCGTAATACAATTATCTTGGCCACGACATCAGTGGCGAATTTTAATATAAGGCGAAATAACGCGATGCCCTTTTTATGTCGTTTGTTTTGTTAAAAATTTGTGTACATCATTTTTTCATTGAAATATGGCTTATTTGACCTGGAAAACTACTGCAATGTGTATTATCATACACATACTTAGCATTACCATCGTTTAAAAGCGTACACAAAATTTGATATAAAATCGGACCAAGCAGCTTCAAGAATTTTGTAATTTTGGTTTAAACTAGTAAACAGAGAGAATTGTATATTTTAAAGTATGTTCTAATATGTTATATGATGAATGTCAACGAAGTATATCACCTGTTAAAAATTAGGTTGTAATATTAAACATATTAAGTTATTTGAAATTGGCCTGGGCCAAGTTTGGTGTGAGATATGATTGTACATTTTGTAACCCATTATCCACTTATTAAGCATAGACTCACTGATAATTTTATTCAAAACCTTGTTGAACAAATCAACTCCTCATTTAGGTGTCATTTTTATAAGCATATTATAGATCAATTTTCTTTACAATATTACTTGCTTAAAATTCAATGCCTAAAATTTACAAAAAGCAGATTGTTAAAATTGGAATGTCTTTCCATAACCTTGCTACTGAAAGTGGTCGGCACACAAATGTTGCAAAATAAAATCGTCTTTGTAAACTTTGTAGTTGAGATATTGAAGATGAGTTTCATTTTGTCTTAAAGTGTCCTCAATATAAAGAATTCCAATTAAAATATATTAAGAAATATTTTTGGGAAAAACCCTGTTTATAAATTTATACAATTATTAAGTTCCAAAATTACAAAGAATTGTGTAATCTGGGGAAATATTTCCACTTAGCTTTTAGTTCCCGCAATGGTATTCCATAATTTGTTTTCTGCTATACTACTGTGTCTTTATTACATACCCGACATTGTACCATACCTAATTTATATATATATATATATATATATATATATATATATATATATATATATATATATATATATATATATATATATTAGCACAAACACTGCAATAACTCTCAAATTGACATATACCTGCCCATAGTGAAAGATGTAGATATCCACAAAGCCTAGGGAATTCACTATATTGGAGCTCCACCTCCGCCCCGTCCGGGGCTTGAAAGCACGACCTCTTGAACCCACTCTCCTAGCAATGAGCGACTACCGCGCTAAACACACGGCCATCTAGGCAAGACATAAATCTTGCTCTCGATGACGAACGGAACCTAGCGTGTAGTGAGCGACCAGCGCGCTAGGTTCCGTTTGTCATCGAAAGCATGATTTTTGTCTTGCCTAGATGTCCGAGTGGTTAGCGCGGTGGTTAAATTGTGTATCAAGGAAAACAGAAGAAATACTTTCAACAAATTGTTTTTATACAGAAATCCTCTAGTTAAAGAAACGGAGGGTGTGTTGGGCCAAAATTAAAAATATCTATGTTTCCCCTAATGCGGCCGACCCAAATAAATCCCGCCGACTGAATTGTTTTTTTTACCATATTAAATAGAGATTTTTTTTTTAAAGAAACCCAATTTTACCCAAATTCGTTTTTAGGAGACCAACTTCTTTTTCGTTTTACAATCATTTTGTTAGCCTTGATCTGACATCAACATGGGCGAAATACTGGCTTTATGATCGATAACTTCGCCGGTATTTCCTCCGAAAGAGAAGTTGAAGTCGGCCCGTATTATGAGTTCACGATTGTGTAAATTAACCCCAAAGACATTAAAATGATAATCATTTAATTCAAAAGACGTTTCCACATCCTCAGTTAACCACTGTTGTGATTAATAAATCGCAATTATCTTATCTTTTATGGGTAATAAATACGTGTGATGCAACATATAGCCTACTGTGCATTGAAAATTACAACCGATGTTTATTAATTTTAGTGTTGATATTACAATTAGTTGGTAACTTGTAATTAGTTAATAAATCTGCCAAATTAATGCTAAAATAATCATAAAACCATCTGTCTACAGTTATCTTAAAAATCAAAATGATCCTCTACACAACGGTTGTAATTGGGTCAAATGGTTGGACTAATACCTCCAAAATACACAGAAGTACAGAGACTGATTTTATTTGTCATTTAGCTAACACAATTACAAAACTTTTCATCTATAAAATGTATGAACACATCAATAAATTGAATTTAATACTAGATTGGATAAGTTTTTAAAACTTTTAGAAGTTGTTTTATTTTTTATAGACTTGCTTAAATCGAATCCAATCTTAATTAAGGTTGGATCTGTGTATGTCATCATTCTTGTAGGTTATGCTGTATCAAATAATGACAGTCTCCCTGATTTCTCAAACTTCTCCCTACTTTTCTGTTAGGGAGAAATAAGTCTCAAAAATTAGGTTGGTACCTGTGATATGAAAGACTCTTTATGTTGTGAAAAATTTAAACAGTTCTCTTAAATTCGTCAAATTTCAAATAGACCGAAACAAAAAAGTTGGCTTTGGTAATGACTATAATTAAAGTGAAATTAGATAAAGGACTATATATGGTTTGAGCCTAAAATGGCCCTCTTAAATGAACATCGTCACTTTACTATTATTATTTGTTTTCTTGTTACAGGTGTACATTTGAAGGTTATTCATAACTTCATTTTGATTTAACTGCCCACAGTTTAAAAATATGACATCATGAAGTTTACCTTTTACCGCCATTTTCGCATTTTTAGCATAAAACGACTTGAAGCAGTTTTTCTTTACGAAAACTTGAGCGATTGCTTGAACAACCAAAATATTTCACCAAATATGCATCTATCCAGTGCTTCTAAGTGACAAAAAGTTCGTTCTTGTTCAAAGCGTCGCTCTATATTTCCCATTCGAAAAAAAGATTAGAAAAATGTCAAATTTTGACTGATTTTCATTGAATTATAAAAATAGCGTCACTTCTGACTCATATACAGCGAGTGCAAATAAATCAAATAAATAGGCCATAAATATGATTCATATAAACTCTTTCGAAAAATAACACAACAATTTAATGTACCTGAAACTCTTTAAATAATTGCGAATTATGGGGGCCCAAATTTACTTATATCATATATAGTCCTTTACAAAAATCTTTGTAATCTAAATATTTATTTCTTCCCTGGCATTATGTTTCAAATTTGGGATAATATTTCTTTGTATAGACACATATTTCCTTGTCAAAGAAGGATATTCTTTGCAAGTGTATTGATTTTGTGTAAACTTGATATTGTAGAATCATTAAACATGACTTCACAAGCATTTACATTTATAACATTACCTTAAGTTTATCAAATATTATTGTTTTAATATACTTTTAGACATTTTATAAACCAAATTTTGAAAAATTAATTGATACTTTGAAGTATGTACATTATCATTAAATTATATTTAAATATAGGTTAACATGTACATCAACATACAAATGATAACGAATCTATTCATACTCATCTAGTCATTGAATCAAACATGTTTAAATTTAAGATAAACAATATCAAATTTTGAATTCGATATTAAATTTGTTTTACATTCAATTAACAATATGTATTACAACTGGTCATACTTTTGTTTAGTTTTGTAATCAATTAAAGAATTGATTGATTTTTGATTTATAATGTATTTTCAATTATGCCCTGGCAAAAAAAAATATTTACATACCTACCTACCCAGCTTCAAAATTTAGGGTCGGGTTAGGGGAAACAAAGATATTTTTAATGATGGCCTTGATATTCATTTTTTTTATTTTTTATACTTTTGTATAAACTTATTTGTTTATTAGAAACGGCTGTTTTTAAGAATTGATATGTATATAATATTGAATATCAATAAAAGATTTAAACATTTTACAAAAATCAATTCAATAAAATAAGTTAATCAAAATTTTAATTACAACAATTTGCTTAATACATGTACCTACTTCTTTAATTGATGATGGGATGGAAAGGTTGTTTTTCTCTGTGTGAACAATCAGATCGTCCACAAGGTTATATCTAACCGATTGGAAATAAAATCGAAACAAAATTATGATGATGTACATTGTATTTATAGAACTAGTCTAATCTACACTTATATGTACGATATTTGGTTTATCTCGAACGGTCACTCGCCAAAACAAACACCGAATTGTTTAAGGCAATTATGGGGTCCTGTGAGGGGGCACAGGTAGAATTTCCTGTATTCATTCCTATAATACATTTGCAGAAAGTATTACTTTAATTAATGAAAGCTAAACAGGGCTCATAAAAGGATACTCTACATTGGCTAATTAACTATTTTTTTTATTTTTAATTCAAACTCTTACTAGTAGACTAAGTTAATATAATAACTATTTTGTACCTTTATTGATGATAAACAGGCTTTTGATACTGTTTGTTTGTTTGATACTATTGTATCACCGGGAAATGTTTTATTATTATTAATATAGCATTGAATGAATTATTTTTGACGTCGTCGTGTCAATAACTGCCGTCAGGTGAGCAAATAATTTGAAATAACGCGCGTTAGCGCGTTATGATAATATGTCTGCTCACCTGACGGCAGTTATTGACACGATGACGTCAAAAATAAATCATTCAATGCTTATATTTACATTCCTTACTGATGAAATCAATTATTTACTTAAATAAATCGATACCAATTGCAGATCACGGAGGGAGTAAATTAGTAACAGCAAAAACAGCTGTTTTATAAAACTGGTTTAAACTGGTTATCACATAGACTGTTGAGTTGGGATCGATGAGCATGAAAATATAATCCATGAAAAATAACTCTTGAAAATTTGTTTATAACAATAAAATCAACTTTTTTGTTGAATAATTGTAAAACATGGTGTTTTGACAACATGTATGAAATATATTTTTAACCGATAACATAGAAATCACTGTTTGGGAACTACTTATATAAATGACATCTAAATTCATACGCAGTGATTAGTTGTTGCATTTAGAGGCATTTAAAGATTACAGAATTTAATGGAAAAACACAGTAGAATATAAATATAAACATGTATGTTGGTATTAAATCAAATATTATTCTCTGTCCCAAGATATCGTCGATTCACATTTTGCTTCATTACTCAATATTTGTAAATACCCCAGTGTTCAAACGGTGTTCATTCAAAAGTATGAACATTTTCCAACAGTTCTCCTTTAAAACGCCCCTTCTAGCTTTTCAGGTTTCAATACACGGGTAAAAAATGTGATGTCTACGGGGGTTTTGAATTGCAACAAACCCGGATGATAACGTTGAAAAAAATGTGCGAGGTATCCCGAGTGACTTCCCAATGGAGAAAAGATGTCAACATTCCCCATTATAAATCTCCGTAAGAGGTCAGTTTTCGTTCCTGTTAATATAATTTTTCCGAGTGAAAAATGATAAAGGGTGAATGAAATTATCTTCTTTCACAGTGATTTGTATTTTATATTAAAAATCGTCATGCATATGTGCTGCATAAATATCTTGGGACAGACTATAGGGTAAATGGTATGTTATCTGAATTTTTCAATTGTAATGCCGGGGTTCGTCAAGGGGAAAATCTATCTCCTTTTTTATTTTCACTTTATATCAATGACCAAGAAAGGTGTCTTATTGAAAAGGGAATCAGTGGTTTAAAGATCGAGTTTATGCATTTAAATTTAATGGAGAAGTTATAAAACTTGTCAAGGAATTTAACTAACTGGATATTTTATTTTCAAGATCAGAATCAATCGATGGCAAATTCTTCATGACAACGAACAAAAAGTAATGTATAGTATTATTAGAAAACTTCGAATTTATAATTTACCTATTAGACTGTAAACTTGACTTATTCGACAAAGTTGTAATTCATATCCTGTTATATCGATGTGAAATATGGAGTTTCAAAAATGTTGATACATTGTATAATTAAATGTTATTTTTTTTTAAATATATTTTTAACCTTAAATCCAGCATTCCTTTCATGATATGCAGAGAAACTGTAGACATACTCACGAAACTTTCCTAAGATATCACCTAAGTGTGTTCCTAAGAGATGACCTAGGAAAAAAGTTAGTAAAGGCAGTCCTCCTGTATGGTTCAGAAACATGGACGGTGACTTTATCTACAACAAGATCCAGACATTTATTAACTCAAATATATGCATCCGCCATATCAGATTGCCTGATAAAATAAGTAACACCGATTTGTTGCAGAGAAAAGCCAAACCCCCATTGAGGAAGAAATAATAAAGAGAAGGTGAAGGTGGATAAGGGCATTTTCTACGCAAACCACATGATACATGTAACATTACAAGGCAAGCCCTATCCCGGAACCTCCAATGAAAACTTCTATATATTGAACAAGGAATTATTGAACAATATTAAATATTGACGGAAAACGTTTTAAAATTATCAATAATATGTATAAAGGTAGTAAATCAAAAGTATTGGTCAATGGAACATGTCTGATTATTTGAGTGTCAGTTGGAGTAAGATAGAAGGAAAATTTATCACATTTTTATGTTCACTATTGTCACAATTTTGTATATATGTTGAATTAAAGTGTTATTAGTTTTTTATTTATTTTTGTGAGTAACGGCGCTCCATAGAGTGCTACGGTCAGCTAGTCATTGAGTGTTAGACCGGTTTTCGTGCACGAGTTAGTTCCGGTCAGATCGTTGATGAAAGAAGGTGTGTCCTTCAGTGAGAACCTTCGTGGTGTTTGTCAAAATGTCTTAGGACCTGTGTGGCCTATGTCTATTTCTGTCTGTGTGAAATGAAATCCTGTGTGGAGTGTTTGGAAAGAATTCCTGTGTGGTATTCCTGTACATTAAACCGTGTTGAGAAAGAACAGCAGTAAGTGAGAAGTATTTTTCATTAAGTTTAGAATATGCATACTTTAGAATGTAAATATTTTTGTCTTTTGTTAGGTGTTTTATGATATTTTTGTTTGTTTGCATAAGAATATAAGTATGGTAGCCCGACGGTTGAATAATTTATTTGAACAGTATATAGTGTTGTAATTTTCACTGAGGACCCGACAATGAATTTTAGGTGACTAGCTGAGTGGGTGTGGTCGACGATTTTTATGGTTGTGTTATCCGTGGGTGCAGAACAACTACAGACGACCCATAGTCGACGCGAGAAAAGCGACGCACGTGGACGCGCAGGCATATGGTAACGCTGGTGATTGAATTGAGTAACATCCATGGTAACAGGTGACTAGCTGAGTGGGTGTGGTCGACGATTTTTATGGTTGTGTTATCCGTGGGTGCAGAACAACTACAGACGACCCATAGTCGACGCGAGAAAAGCGACGCACGTGGACGCGCAGGCATATGGTAGCGCTGGTGATTGAATTGAGTAACATCCATGGTAACAGGTGACTAGCTGAGTGGGTGTGGTCGACGATTTATATGATTTGTTATCCGTGGGTGCAGAACAACTACAGACGACCCATAGTCGACGCGAGAAAAGCGACGCACGTGGACGCGCAGGCACATGGTGACGCTGGTGATTGAATTGAGTAACATCCACGGTAACAGGTTCATACTACATGGCAGTGTGTCACACAAGTGTACCTGAATATGCTTTATACATGTACATGTACGACGTATCCTTATCGCCGTGATTAACATAAATGGTGGTTCCAAATATGCATGTACCTGTTGCGTGTGCAATTTTTCATATAACTTAGAACACAGCGTACCAAAACCAAAACATTGTCCGGACTAAGAATTAACAAGTGTCATCAGCCAAAGTCGGGTTATTTATTCTGTTTATTTATATGTTGGGGGGTATTTAGGGGGTTAGTATATTTTTTTTGTTAATATTGTTTGTGTGTGTGTGTTGTGTGATTTTTCAGTTATTTGCGTGTGTGAATTGCGTGTATTGAGTGTTTGAGAGTGTGTGTGTAGAGAGTGTTGTATGCAGTAGTTATATTCTTTTCTTTACACTGTAAATAAAGTTATTTTCACAGTTCTGCCTCTTTATTTATTCAAAGTTCAGTTTATAATCGAGGGAATTTCCAGGCCTTTTAACACAAATTGTGAAATTGGGGGCTCGTCCGGGATCTGGAATTTTTTTTGTTTGTTAAATCCTTACGTTGACTAAACTGAGCTTTGAAATGGAGGAAGAATTAGAAAAGTTAGTAGAATTTGGAAAGAAACTGAATTTGAAAGGTGAACAGTTACTTGAGTACGTAAGAGAAAAGGAGAAAGCTCAGAGAAAATCTGAGGATGACAGATTGCAAAGAGAGGAGAGAGCTGCAGAGAGAGACGCAAAAAGAGTAGAAAAAGAGCTTAGCTTGAGAATGATAGAAAGAGAACAGGAAGCAAAGAAAGTAGAGAAAGAGTTAAGTTTGGAAATTGCTATGAAAGAGTCTGAGAGTCAGTTAGAGACTTGTTAGATAGACAGATTCAGTTAGAAAAGATAAAGGCCGAAGCTTTCAAATTAGAACTTAGTTCAAATCAGGGGGCTCCAATAGTGTCAGGTGTTGTTCAAAATCAGGCTAAGTTACCAAAACTCCCTCCTTTTAGTGATCAAAAGGATTGTATTGATGCTTATCTGCAAAGGTTTGAGAGGTTCGCTGAAAATGCTAAATGGGGTAGGGGTACTTGGTCAATAAATCTCAGTGCACTACTCACAGGTACTTCTCTGGAAGTGTACTCTCGATTGTCGCCAGACGATGCATTAGATTATGATAAGCTCAAGTTTTCTCTGTTGCAGAGGTTTAGATTATCTGAAGAAGGTTTCCATGATAAATTCAGAAGTAGTAAACCAGATAAAGGTGAGAATCCCCCGCAATTTCTGGCGCGTCTAGAAAACTATTTGACTAGATGGATGGAATTAGCTAAATCACCTCCTACTTATGAAGGTTTAAGAGATCTTTTGTTACGCGAACAATTTATCGCGAGTTGCAGTAAGTCTCTAGCCACATTCATACGCGAACGTCATCCGGTAGATGTCAAAGAAATGACGCGGCTTGCCGAACAATTTATCGAGGCGCACGGTAGCTCTTCATTTACTTATGATCGCACGAATCAGCGTCCGTCTGACCTATCAGAAGGTGCGAAGCAACCTACTGGAATCCAACGGAATTCTGGCATGGGTCAGGGTAGGAATGATAGAAAATGTTACAAGTGTGGACATGTAGGTCACATAGCAAAGGACTGTTTTAATAGATTTAATCAGGGAAATCGTACTCACAAAGGTGCTATGTTAATGACTTCCTCTCATCCTAGGGACAATTCGTACAGGTCGCAAAGAACAAAGGCTGATATTACCAAAGACAATTTTCCAGGGAATCCGAGATACAACCCAGGTAATCATGTTGGTTCTTTGTGTATTCTTTCAGAAAAGCTGAAAGAGTGTTGCATGCAAAATAATGAAGTAACTTTACGCTGTGGGCATATTTTACCTGTTATAGGAGGTGCATGTCGTATTTGTCACAAAATGCCTGTATTGGAGGGACTTGTGAATTCAAGCGGAGTTGAAGTATTGCGTGATAGTGGTTGCAGTGGTGTGGTAGTTAAAAGTGAGCTAGTTTCTCAAGACCAGTTTACAGGCAGATTTGTCGAATGTGTTCTGATAGATGGTACTGTAAGAAAAGTTCCCGAGGCAATCATCAGTATTCAGACGCCATTTTTGTCAGGTAAGGTCAAAGCTCTATGTATGACTAATCCAGTGTATGACCTCATTATAGGCAACATTGATGGCGCAAGAGACCCATCAAACCCTGATCCAGACTGGGGAAAACGATGGAAAACCAAGAGTGATGAGGTAACTGTCGAGGGTTTAGCTGTGCAAACTAGAGGCCAAGCAAAGCAAGAAAAGGAAAAATTCAAAACACTTAAGGTACCAAGTATTTCTGGAAATTTTGTTACAGTTGATGACATGAGAACTGCCCAAAGGAATGACATCACGTTGGAAAAATATCGTGAGTATGCAAATTCTGGTACTCGGAAATTTACAGGACAACAAAATGTGTCATGGTTTGTCATGGAGGATGATTTGCTCTTCAGATACTTTCAGTCCCCCAAGGTGAGTAACAACAAAATCTTCAAACAGTTGGTAGTTCCTTTGCCGCACCGTATTACTGTTATGAAAATTGCACATGATTGTGTTCTAGCTGGTCACTTGGGCATTAAGAAAACGACTGATAGGGTATTGTCAAACTTTTACTGGCCAGGAGTACAGGGAGATGTAGGTAGATTCTGTAGGTCATGTGACGTTTGCCAACGAACTTTGCCAAAAGGTAAGGTAACTCCAATTCCATTAGAGTCAATGCCTCTCATTGATACTCCATTTGAGTGAGTTGCTGTTGACTTAGTTGGTCCTATATTCCCAGCAACAGATCGTGGAAACAGGTATATTCTTACCATGGTAGATTACAGTACACGATATCCAGAGGCAACAGCACTTAAAGGTATCGAGACAGAGCGTGTTGCTGAAGCTCTGTTTGAATTTTTCACAAGATTAGGTATTCCTAAAGAAATACTATCAGATATGGGAACCCAGTTCACATCAAATCTTATGAAAGAGGTAGGTCGTTTACTATCACTTGCTCAACTAACAACAACTCCTTACCATCCAGCTTGCAATGGTCTGGTTGAGAAATTTAATGGAACACTCAAACAAATGTTACGACGCATGGCTGCTGAGAGACCCAAAGACTGGGACAGGTACATTGCTCCTTTGCTTTTTGCTTACAGGGAAGTTCCGCAGGAGAGTATGGGTTTTTCTCCCTTTGAGTTGTTATATGGTCGAACTGTACGTGGACCAATGTCGATTTTGCGTGAAATCTGGACTAGTGAACTGAAAGATCCGGAAGTCAAGAGTACCTACCAATACGTTTTAGACTTGAAAGAGCGCATCGCAGAAACGTGTGACTTAGCAAAGGAAAATTTGCAGAAATCGAGTCAACGCTACAAGAAATACTATGACCGGAAAACAAAGCGTCGGTCATTCAATTTGCAAGACAAAGTGTTGATCCTTCTCCCCACAGACAACAATAAACTACTCATGCAGTGGAAAGGTCCGTTTACTGTTGTTGGAAAGGTTGGTATGTCTGATTACAGGGTAGATGTACAGGGAAAAACGAAGACTTTCCACGCCAACCTATTGAAGAGATACCTGGAAAGAGATCCTCCTATTATCATCAGCTCGTGTGCTGTCATCGAAGAAGAATCAACGGAGAGTGAGGAATTTGAAAGTGATTTCCCGCTGGAATCTCCTTCTTCAGAAGCCACAGAAACATATCAAGATGTGAACATTGACAAAGATCTATCAGATCTGCAGAAAGATGAAGTTAGCAGACTCCTACTAGACTTTAAGGATGTTTTATCAGATATTCCAAGTCGTACAAATCTTACTCAGCATGAGATTCACTTGACAACAACTGATCCGATCCGAAATAAGCCGTATCAAATTCCGTTTGCTCTGCGCGACGCGGTTCGAGGTGAAATAAAGAAAATGATTGAAATGGGTATCATAGAATCTTCGGAATCTCCATACGCGAGTTCTATTGTCGTGGCGAAAAAGTCAGATGGCTCGAAAAGAATATGCATTGATTTCAGAAAGCTTAATAAAGTTACGGTATTTGACGCCGAACCTATGCCCGACCCGGAAGAAATTTTTGCTAAGATCGGTAAAAGTAAATTTTTCAAGCAAAAAATTCCAAGCATATCTGTACGGTAGAACATTTGTTCTTGAGACTGATCATCAACCTTTGGTTTATCTCAATAGATCAAAGATTTCAAATGGAAGGTTGATGCGTTGGGCAATATTTTTGCAGTCGTATAATTTCACGATACAAGCTATCAAAGGTATTGACAATGTAGGTGCAGATTTTTTGAGTCGTCACGTGAAGTAGCCCGTTTGTGTATTTATGTCAAAATATGGTTTCCGAATTTTGAAACTTAAAAGTGGAGGTATGTCACAATTTTGTATATATGTTGAATTAAAGTGTTATTAGTTTTTTATTTATTTTTGTGAGTAACGGCGCTCCATAGAGTGCTACGGTCAGCTAGTCATTGAGTGTTAGACCGGTTTTCGTGCACGAGTTAGTTCCGGCCAGATCGTTGATGAAAGAAGGTGTGTCCTTCAGTGAGAACCTTCGTGGTGTTTGTCAAAATGTCTTAGGACCTGTGTGGCCTATGTCTATTTCTGTCTGTGTGAAATGAAATCCTGTGTGGAGTGTTTGGAAAGAATTCCTGTGTGGTATTCCTGTACATTAAACCGTGTTGAGAAAGAACAGCAGTAAGTGAGAAGTATTTTTCATTAAATTTAGAATATGCATACTTTAGAATGTAAATATTTTTGTCTTTTGTTAAGTGTTTTATGATATTTTTGTTTGTTTGCATAAGAATATAAGTATGGTAGCCCGACGGTTGAATAATTTATTTGAACAGTATATAGTGTTGTAATTTTCACTGAGGACCCGACAATGAATTTTAGGTGACTAGCTGAGTGGGTGTGGTCGACGATTTTTATGGTTGTGTTATCCGTGGGTGCAGAACAACTACAGACGACCCATAGTCGACGCGAGAAAAGCGACGCACGTGGACGCGCAGGCATATGGTAACGCTGGTGATTGAATTGAGTAACATCCATGGTAACAGGTGACTAGCTGAGTGGGTGTGGTCGACGATTTTTATGGTTGTGTTATCCGTGGGTGCAGAACAACTACAGACGACCCATAGTCGACGCGAGAAAAGCGACGCACGTGGACGCGCAGGCATATGGTAACGCTGGTGATTGAATTGAGTAACATCCATGGTAACAGGTGACTAGCTGAGTGGGTGTGGTCGACGATTTTTTATGATTTGTTATCCGTGGGTGCAGAACAACTACAGACGACCCATAGTCGACGCGAGAAAAGCGACGCACGTGGACGCGCAGGCACATGGTGACGCTGGTGATTGAATTGAGTAACATCAACGGTAACAGGTTCATACTACATGGCAGTGTGTCACACAAGTGTACCTGAATATGCTTTATACATGTACATGTACGACGTATCCTTATCGCCGTGATTAACATAAATGGTGGTTCCAAATATGCATGTACCTGTTGCGTGTGCAATTTTTCATATAACTTAGAACACAGCGTACCAAAACCAAAACATTGTCCGGACTAAGAATTAACAAGTGTCATCAGCCAAAGTCGGGTTATTTATTCTGTTTATTTATATGTTGGGGGGTATTTAGGGGGTTAGTATATTTTTTTTGTTAATATTGTTTGTGTGTGTGTGTTGTGTGATTTTTCAGTTATTTGCGTGTGTGAATTGCGTGTATTGAGTGTTTGAGAGTGTGTGTGTAGAGAGTGTTGTATGCAGTAGTTATATTCTTTTCTTTACACTGTAAATAAAGTTATTTTCACAGTTCTGCCTCTTTATTTATTCAAAGTTCAGTTTATAATCGAGGGAATTTCCAGGCCTTTTAACACAAATTGTGAAAACTATATTTAAACGACCTTGAGAAATAGTTATATGCAAATAATGTCAGGAGTTTGTCACGTCTGAATATTACGAAAGATCTTAATCTTTATTTAAATCTCTTCGGTTTTTTTAGTATTCGGATGACACAATTGTCAAAAAATCCAGATTTTCAATACTTTATCGATGATTTTTCTAGATACTGTAAAAACTGGCTTCTTCATGTTAATATTAAAAAAAAACTAAACTTGTAATATTGGTAGAGGTAAAAAAAAACTATTTTACTTTCGAACGTTCTCAACTAGAGGTAGTTAACAACTTTAAATATCTAGATGTTACGTTTTGTAAAAGCGATTCTTTTAATGAATTATTATCAAAAGAACTACTTGACAAAGCTGCGAAAGCAATGTATGGTGTTATTGGAAAATGAAGACACCATAATTTAGACTGTAAAATAGACATGTTTGATAAACATATCAATCATTCGGGAGACTCTCTTGTTGGTCTACGGACCAAGCTCTTCCCTCTCCCTTTTTTCGGCATTCATTAAGGTAAATTTTCATTTCTCCTTCTTAAGTTATAAATGGAATCAAACAATGTTATCAATGTTCAATATTTGATTTTGCTTAATAAATTTATAAATCTTCGTAGTCTTTGTTATTTTGTAACTCAGAGGCAAATTGAAAAGAATGAACCTGGGTTGATGTTGAAGGACGTTACCGTCTTGTTTTATTATACTACAAAGGAAAAGTACATACATTTGATGTCAAAACTCTGACTTCAGGCTGACTGAAGGAAAGCTGGTAACGGTGACGGTAGGGCCACTTCGTACTCTGGTGCTTGCTATATAAACAAGACCAAGAAATACAAAATTACCAAAGTCACGATGGTTTTCGTCCATGCGTCGAGATTACAAAACTTTCTTGAATACAAACTCATAATTCAAATCGTAATCCTTGCTCCAAACTTACTCGTACTCAAGGTATTAAAGTTATAAAACTTTTTCTTACTCATACTCATAAGTACATGTACAGGGTGTCCCAGAATATCTGATACCATTTAATATTCATATAAATTAGATAATGTTTGGCCAAAACTCGTAAATTGCGACTCAGACAAAAAGTGAAATAGTTGAATTTTTTCCACAAAATTTTTTTGGAGAAAAACATACCTTTTATATATATATATAATTTCTTAATTATGATGTCACAAAAATGCCACATATTTCGTTGGTTGAATTGAATTTTATTTAAAATGAATCGGACAAAAGAGCATGCATCTTTTGTTTTAAAATTGTATTTTCAAACATAGTCTCCAGATATAGTTGTACGAATTATGAAATAAAAACTTAAGACTTTGGGGAAAAACAACTCAACACTTCTTTGAATAGTGAAAAGATTTGAGAAAATGGGATCCGTACAGTGGTTGTTGTGAGGAATTTACTCAACATATTGATGTTGTCATTGATAAAAAGGACGTCATTTTGACGCACTCTCTTTTTTGTCGTGTTTTTAAAAACAATGCTCAATTTGTCAAAAACTGATGAATGTTTGTGAAATTTGTTGAGTTAAGGTAGTCCTATACTCGGCACTAAATGGGCTAAATCATTAAAAGCTTAGCTTTAAATGATAGATATACGTTCTAGCAATACATATACATAAGAAAATATCTATGTTTACGTGCTAGTTTTTTTTTTGTTATCACCTCTCAGACAGGTGTACCCCCTTGCCACAATTATTGACAATGATGAAATTTGCCAGACGTCCGTTTTTCCTAAAAATAATTACCAATTATGTGGAAATTAAAACTGGATATACAAAATAGAGTATAAACATTTATTTAAACCATATCTCATCAATATTTTTGCGCAAATTGTTGTGAGTAAGTACGCTTTATGGGCCTGATGTATCAAAATAGAATACAAAATACGCAATGCATGTGTCGTGTTTGGTCATTTGTTTACTATTTTATGGACTCAAACCTAAATTTATGGTGTTTATTCTATAGAATAACATCTACGAAAAAAGATTTGGTAAAATAAATTATATGTTGACGGATTACTGTTCACGCTATAAGCTCTAAACCAAGTACAAGTACAGAAAAATTCCGTAAAAATCACATTTTGCTACAGTTTTCTGCTTAGATCTGTCAACCATGTTAGATATTTATTTATTTAAACATTAATTAATTGACGATTGATTAAATTCTAAATAGTTTCTGTCTCTAAATTTAAACCGGTTTTAATAAAAGAAAAAGAAAAATTGGAAGGGGGGGGGGGGGCATCAAAACAAAGAAAATATAAGCATATCCGAGATCCTGGTTAATCAAAAATTTCGTTTTTCATTTTACTTTAACAAAATTGAGTTTCTCAACATTAACCATTTCTAATTATCATACAATACATACATTACCGTTCTAACTGCTTATTATCATGATTATTGTCATTGTTTACAACAACGATGTAGAGCAATATCAATTTAGGATATCTAAAACGCTTTGTAAAAGTCGAACCAATATTGTAAAATCCGTATTATGACGTAGTGCGATACTCGGACTACTTTAAAGGTTTTATCATATACAGTTATGAAAATGCATTTGATGTTTTGTTAAATAAATTTAATCAAAAGTTATTTAAAGGGTAAATGGTATTGGATATTCTTGGACACCTGTACTACTCATACTGCTACTGAATACAAAACGTTGATTTGCCATTCAAGGTATGAAGCTTACTCAAAATCTTACTCAAAGCATTAAACTAATTAAAATATAGTGTAACGAGTTAGATTTTTACATCTTGTAATATTTATTTTCTTTACGCTAAAATTTTACTATTTTTACATCTATCGAGTATTTTCTTCTCTATTTCTTAAGAAAATCGATTGTGATTCATAGTTTGAAATATTAAAAATAATAAAAACTGACAGGACTGAAATCTACACTATCCAGTTTATCGATTGGTCGAAACCATCAGCAACCAACAAAAATCACGGACTGCACGAAATAATCATGATGATGTCAGACTCAAATTCCAATATGAGACGACTAATTGAATTGGCTATTTCTTGTATCTAACGTACATGCTATAACTTAGTTACAATTAATTGATCAATTATATTTAGGCATTAAATACCCTTAAGCTTAATCTTGAAACGTTTAGCTGTCGGGATTAATGTGAAAACGCACCGTTCACTTGCATCGTGACATTTTTAGTATAAACAATATTTACAAGCCAAAAATAAATATTCCAACAACATTTAAATGTAGTGTTTCTTAATTTGTTATTTAAACAATAAAATACTTTCTCTGGTGACTCATGCGGGATATGAAGGTGGCAACATTGCAGGAAAAATACATAACCTGCGCATATATATGCGTAAGTGGGTTATGCATTTCTGCATTAATCGCTACCTTCATAACCTTCATGAATCATCAAAGAAAGCATTTTACTGTTTATATTTACATCGCTTTTTTAACAAATTAATAAATTAATGGTAAGAAGTACGTAAAATTAAAGAAATTATTGTAAATGTACATCAGTATTAAGATAAAAGAAATTTAGCCAAATCGTCTTCGATTGGAAATCGAATCTGATATCATCAGGATAATTTCGTGCAGTCCGTGTTTTTTCTTACGTTGCTGAAAGTTTCGACCAATCGATAAACGGGGTGTGTAGATTTCAGTCTTGTCAATTTATACAGAGCTATGATTCACAATCGTTTTTCAAAGGAAAATCAGGAGAAGTTACTCGGTAGATGTAAATATATAATTAAAACGCCTTGTACGCCCCTATTTTTATGTATATGTACTTCCGTTTTCAGTTGATGACAAGTACTGTTACATGTATGAAGTAAATTTTGAATTTACCAACTGGCAGTTAATTCAAAATTTACAACATGACAAACTGGTACTTTCTCACAGAATTTTCATGCAAAATGATTTTTACAAAATTTACAGACAGAAATAAAAAAAAATTGCAAATAAAATAAGATTTAAAAAATTTAAATCAATAGATGAAAATTGCTTTAAAAATATGTAAAATAAGGTATTTATTTACATATACCACAATTAATAATTATTAAACACTGCATATCCATCACATTCAGGGTGTTGACTGCGTTTGATAAAAAAAAAATTGGTCTAACTTCAACTTGTTGCTGAACCATCAACGAGAAATGGCTTTATAACGGTGAAAATTTAGAAATAGTGGACCAGTTTGTATACCTGGCGTTGTGTTTAATTAAAATTTTTTTCTACTCAAAAACAATTATCGGTACAAGGTCGCAAAGCTATGTTTGCTCTCAAACCAACAATTAATCAGCTTTATCTAAACCATTGTACTTTGTTTTTAACTGGGTTTTCCAAAGGAAAAATTCGGTTATTGAAATGGTGAAAATGGCGGGCGGGCGGGCGGTTGTTAAAAGGGTACCCCTATTGTACAGATAACTCCTACTACAGTTTTCAAGATAGGAAGTTGTTCTTTTGCAGATCAATTGTACATATATCAGAGGTATGCATATTTCTAGGATTTTGATTTCAGGTTATTTATAAAAGAAATACCAGCTGTTTAACTTTGTTATTTTTCGACAAAATTTTTGCATATAGAGTATCCCATTTCTCTAGATAGGTAGTGTTCATCAATGGTTGACAAATGGATTATGGATGCTGTTCACACAAAAGAAAACCCGGTTTTCTGTAACATTGACAGCTTTTCTCTTGTCTATTTTTGATACTTATGTGTGTAACATTTTAAATTATGGATGTGAAGTTTGGGGTTCCAACAAAGGACAATATATTGAAAAGGTCCACCTTCAGTTTTTACTGTTTGTGTTTGGTGTTCGTAAAACTACAAATACTATATTAAACTTTGAGACTGGGCGTCTACCTTTGTATCTCATTTGTATTTATCGAATATTTAATTTCTGGTTTAAATTATTTCAGTCTGAAAATTGTATATTAAGAGCTGCTTACGACTGGTCATATTGTATTTGTGAAAACGAAAAGCAAAATTATCAAAGCTGGGCAAAATTTATTAAGGATCAATTAAATAATTTGGGATTTGGCTACATTTGGAACGACCAAAGTAATTTAAACAGTCGTATTTGTCTGCCAATCATACGGAAAAGACTTAATTAATAACAACTTTATTCAAACGTTGCATAGCAAGATGCAAATAGAACCAAAATGTTTTATTTACAAGCAATTGATAATTTTTGCTTACAGTATTATTTAGAAAAATCAATACCAAAGTTGTACAAAAAATGTATTTCCAAAATGAGATTGTGCTCGCATAATCTGATTATTGAAACAGGTCGACATAAAAATATACCAAGAGATTTTGTAAAACTTGTATAACAGACATTGAAGTCGAATGTCATTTTATACTTGTATGCCCAATGTATTTAGCATTACGATCAAAGCTAATAAAAAAGTATTATTGGTGTAAACCATCCATGTCCAAATTAAAACCCTTACTAAGTGTAAACAATATCAAAGAATTGTGTAATTTAGGAAAATTCATTTATTAAGCCCTTTCACTCAGAATGGTTTGAACTACATTGTGCCATTTACTGATTTAAATTGTTACTACTAATTAATTATATATATATATGAGCCAGTGTATGAGAAAAGGGGTCTTATGACATAACGTCACAATGCAGAGGAAACGTCATAAACGTCGACAAACGTTGTTTGTGACGCTCAGTTTTGTTTTGCAATGCATAAAATTAAACATTGCAAAGTTGCTTTTACCGCAATATGTATACTAATCTTTGCTGGATTCTATATATAAACAATGAATATATCTTAAATTATAAGCAGTTTAATTAATTTAAATTTATTAGAACTACCAACCTGTAGGTGTTGCAATTCAAAACCGTGTAAAAAAAAAACCCATGTCGTAAATTGTGTTGTTTTTATATTTACTGAGAACTGGTTTTCTATGCTATATTTATTAATAAGAAATTAAAAAAATATAACAAAAAATGAGTGTATTAATAAACAGCTAATATATTATTCATAATATAAAATGACGTCGTACATGATTGTATAGCATGCAGTCAAATATTTGATTATGAAAATTAAGTTTTGCCATTCAAATTTAGGTATTGGATTGAAAATTAATCAAATTGCTCACTCTTCAAAATTTTAAATTATTTATTAAATGCAGAAACTGATCTACCACCCCCCCCCCCCCTTTAAAAAGAGGGTGAATTTGGACTTTGACGTGTGATGAAGGATTTATTTAACGTGTTATAAGGGTCGGGGCATTACATCATTAAAACTATAACGAGAGAATAAGAAATTATGATTGATAAGTTATAGGTAAAATGTTGGTCTGTTAACATGTAATTTAAATATGAATAAAAGATACGTGTTTCCTAATACATGCGTAACAAATGTATACTTCTGCTAAGCGAAAACATATGAAAAATAAAATGGATAAATATGTTTTGTAAATATAACCGCGAATCAGAAACCAAAAATATCTTGTCATTTTTCATCCGCATATTACGTAATCATGGTATTTCACAATTTTCTATAGTTTTCAAAATTCCTTTTAAATCTATTTATAATTTTGTTTGTGAAATAACGAACTATTCCATAATTTGTTTTAGAGATCGATTATTACATACATCATTTCATAGCTTAGGTATTCAGTTTTTGAACGAACATCACATTCGCTTTCAATTAACGGTAACCACATGTACATGTTTGATCATATTTATACCGGTATAGTTATTATTAAATCAAAACAACTACAAATATATGTATGCTATAAAAGAAATAAAACACTATTTGAAAAAACAAAACACGATGCTCAAAACGCGCTTGATGTCAACTTAGTGTAGATAGGGTAAATTTAGTAACCAGTACATTGATCGGACATCAAACATGACTACTTTTAATACGGAATTATATAGATTGCACGGGAACTATTGTATGATTGCACGGCATTCTCAACACAGCCATCGTAAAATATGTAAGAAAATCTTGCATAACAATGGTATGAATTACGCCCATACATGTAAAAGATAATTTTGAGGTGAACAATTCAATTATTTAAAACCATTTCGAAAGTTTTTGCATTATAGAAAATGAAAAACACGAGTTTCATAAAAAAAAATGTCTCCCTATATTCTCGCTCTCTCTCTCTCTCTCTCTCCTCTCTCTCTCTCTCTCTCTGATGAAAACGAAATTATGCGATCAAATTAGAAAACAAAACAAAGATAATAATATATTATAATATACCGGTATCATGTGCGATTCTTGTATCTTAAAAAACAAGGTACAATGTTTAAAATCAACATCCTGTTAATGCCTTAGTCACATTACTCGACCGGTCGCCGTAGACCGGTGGTAATCGGGGATGTGAGCGATGCCCCAACATCGGTCCTCATCGGCCAAGTAGTCGTTAACACGTCTGTCACAGCAACAGGCATCGTACATTGGTAACACCGTTCGTATATCGGCAGTACATCGGCCGGCTATGGGCAAATGATAGGTCGATAATCGGCCGATGTTTGTTAAACACCTCTCACCTCAGACTCAAAGGGCACCGGACAATGATCGGCCATACATCGGCCGATTCTTAAATGATGTGTTAATGATGTATTGCCGATGAGAAGCGATGTTGGAAATCGGTGGAGACATCGCTGATTTTTTAACTACAACTTATTTTCTTCCGATTACTTCCACCTATGTGCCCGATGACCTCAGTCACCGGCCGGCATCCACGCCATTTTCATCTAAAAACGCATAGGTAGCACATCGTTAACCCCATCGCTGGGTAATGTGACTGATACTTAATCAATCAATAAACTGTAATGAAGCGTAAGGATAAATTTACGAAAAAATGAAAGTTTTTTAATGTAAACTAAAAGGCCTCAGTTACATTAGGAGTATCAGAGAAAAGTTTTTTTTCCATATATTTAATTGTAATTAAATGCATTCTTTTGTGATTCATGCGGGTAAAAAGGTAGCTATCATTATAGAAAATATATGTTTGAAGAAATTTATGTAAATGTATATTTTTTCTCCAATGCTTGCTATCGTCATAGTCCATGTTTATAACCAGAGAAAGCATATTTTGTTTTCATTTACATCTATTCTTCAATCACTTATTATCAATAAAAAGTGAGTAAAGTGTGTAAATAATTATTGTTTATCAGAACGTTACACAAGAGGTCCGTGCAAGTCCATGCAGGTTCGTTGGGTCCGTTCTCACAATGTAGCTTTAGTATTAATCAATCAAGAAATAAGCCACGCAATATTCAACACCAATGGTACAAAAAAGACATCAATGAATGATTGAAAAAATTATTCATGATAGCTTCTTGATATAAAGATGACATTAAATTAGCTAAATGACGCGTTTAAAGCAGGTTTTTTTTTTAAAATTAAAGGAATGCGAAAAGTAATACGCCGATTCCGTTTCACAGGATCGCATAGATTTCAGTCTTAACAGTTTAGAGCTGTATGGATTACAATCAATTTTCTTAAGAAATAGATTGAAAATAGATTGTGGATGTTAATATACCGGTAAATATATATAAACAACAAAATTCTCGCCAGTTGTACATTACGCAAATCAATGGTAAAAACAATATGCGTTTGCATAATATCCAAGATATTTATACAGCATTCTACGAATGACATGTGCTGATAACGAACAGTGTTCAAATTCAAAAGTCCAAAGGAAAATAACAAAACAGGAGCAGAGCAAACACGGACCTCTAAAAAAAAATTGAGGTAGGACCAGGTGCCATGGAGAAGTAAGCATCCTCTGCCGACCGGTCACACCCGCCGTACGCCCAATGTCATATCGGTAAAATTGTCATTATCAGGGAAATTGTCGTAATTTGGTAAAAATATCATGATCTGGAAAAACGGAGAAAAATCCGTGGACAATTCGATATTCAATCAATAGTCAAAAGCAGAGCAATGAAGCTTGTGAAAGAAGAGTTTAAGACTAATAATTTTTTCCCCATACAATTTAAAGTTATATGTTATGTTGCGGTGGTGCTATTCGGTTTTTCTGACACATTGGTTAGAAAAGATTGTTTTCAGTGAAGTAAAAAATATTTCTTTTTTCTTAAAAACCCAAACACTGTTTTTGACAATAATATGAATGAATTAAGGTATTCTTTATTGCAACAGAAACATTACAATATGTTAATATTTCTACATCACTGACATTTAAAGTAAATAACCTCAGTCAGTACTAAAATATAAAACCTTCTTATCAGAAATACATGTAGCTGATAGTTTTATTTATTTATTCCATGCGAAATTTCAAAATTTAAATGAATTGTTGAGATGAAATAAAATTTAATGAGAAAATATATAAATGTAATTGTAATTCAGTCTTGGAAATGTCCTACCAATCACGAAGTACTGGAAAAATAACATTAACTTAATTTATTCAGGATATATGGCAGAGACAACCAATCGCCAATTTTAAAATGCTGTTAAGACCGCGGAACATTGGAAATATACAGCTTACGTCAATTTCACCTGTTACAGTCAATACATTTGAAATGGGCGGGGACAAATTGACGCAGACGTCTGAGAAAACATTGGATTGAAACTATAGTTATATGAAGTGTATTTTTAATCCACATCAGCTGTTCTAACTTTCTATATAAGTTAAAGTGATCGAAAAACATTTGAGTATCAGCAAAGCGATTGAAAAATATTTTCTTTCACCAATAAATATATAATCAGCAAATATGAGAAGATCCCAATTTGGGAGAGATTATACGCAAGGCAAAGCATTGTCCGATGACTTCAGAAAATCTGAAATCAAGTGGGCCATTGTTGAATCGGTGTTTATTCCCAGAGGAGAATAATTCAGATTCCGGTTAGATAAATTAAAATTATACCCTGATTAAAAATTTTCTTTTTTTTTCGCAAAGTTAATGTACATACGAATAGATAGACGTCCGCTTCAACTTGTTCCTGCTCATTTCAAACTTTTGACTGTAACAGGTGAAATTGACGTAAGCTGTATATTTCCAATCTTGCCAGTTAATGTTCCGCTGTCTTAAATAGATATGCGTGATTTAAATACGTTGGTTTTATTCTCAATCTGTGTGACATAAAAACAAACCCTTAAACCTTGTTAATTACTGAAATTTATTATGATATTATTTCAATGCGGCAACCTTAATTATATAATTCTTACCGCATTTCTGACGTCTTGGTTTCAATCTTTTGACGTTAAACCAAAGAAATTTTGACGTCATGATAAAAATAGACTGATTTGCAGTGTCAAAATGAACAGTTTATAACCAAGCTAGACTGTTAATTTTAACATCATCTGATTTATCATGTTTTCTTCTGTAATAATCACTTAAAACATGATTTTGTGATTTTTATGTCATAAGACCCCTTTTCTCATACACTGGCTCATATATATATATATATATATATATATATATATATATATATATATATATATAATTTGTGTGTGTCTTTTATAAAAGTCATTATACATGCATTTTTATATTTATTTTTCAGTATTCTGTATGTCATACTCCAAATACAAATTCTGTAAACGTATGAGTTTATGTGTACATAAGTGACAAGATTTGTAAGGATTTACCGTCCATTTTTGCTCGATTTGTGTCTGTATTGTTCACCATTATAACTGCTATAAGACGTATGTCTTTTGCAATAAATAAATTGACCGTCTGACTTGTTGAGAAGTTATATCAATTACATATATGATAATGTAATTAAAGAATGTCTTTAGAAAATAATGTCACAATTTAGTCATCCAGTTAGAATAAACGAGAGACACGGGCAGGGTCCGATTCGAGTTATCGTTATCGCCTGAGCTCCGCCATGTATCTCTCACTAAGAAACTCAGATTCTAATATAACGTTGTTACTATCGTATAGGTTGTAAAACGATTGGTTCATTTCAGTGAAAAAAAAGCTAATGCTACTTCAGATATTGAAGCATATATCCACGGTTACTAGAAATAGTCTATTCTGTATTTCAGTATCGTGCAAAATCTTTTAGATTTTTTCATCTGCATATGCATACGATGAATACGCCCGTAAAAAGTGTTCCGTATCGTAGTCATGGTAAACTTCAAAGGAAAACATGCAGGGTCGTGGCACAAAAAACCCCCCAAAAAACATTTGATGCCTATGAAGAAATATTAAATATTCAAATCCTTTCTCTGATGTTTCATGAAATGTTAGAAAGTAGCGAGCATTGTGATTTTTCAAACTGATGCAGCGTATTCCCATATAATAAACAAACAATGACCTTCCGAAAAAACATACAGGATGTACTGTGTTTCCATGAGATTGTGTACGGCGGTTATTATAAATATTTCATCAAAGCGATTTTTGACTCATATATAAAGTTTTATAGGTCCAAAACAAGCATACAAAGGTAGATAGCCTTGTAATTGAAAATCTTAAAGATAGAATGAATTTTAAGTTTAGCACTAAGCTTTGCCCCCAGACCAAATAGATTTTAATGTTGTACTTTATGACATAACATGATGAACCGATGTTCTTCTTAATTGAATGCACATTTCTGGCAATGTCACTGTAGATGTTTTACTTCAGGTTTAATACAGCTAATTTGAGTAAGCATATTTTTCTCTCTTAAATTTTGCATTTGAAAGCTAAAAATATATTTTCTTCAATCTTAAAATATGGTGCAAGATTTTTATGTTTTGTTTTAATCTACTTGTTTTTATTTTTTAGGAAGCAACGCTGTTCTTATTTTTGTTAAAAAGGAATTTAAATTGTTGACTAAAAAACGGGATAAATGAATCAAAATTTGAAATGTATGTCTGTGTCACGAATTTTAACGTAAATTAAAAAAAAAGTGCATATATAAATAGCATGGATCGATAAATCTCAAAAAGGAAGCTTAAATCTTAAAAGTTTCTAATGTCCTGTTTGTGACTAACAATAATGTAACATGGCCCGTTCTTGACTCATACCTTGGTTGGTAAACACAGAGGTTTACCTGAAATCATCAAGTCACCTATCTACAGGCCGGCGTTCGTAAAGGGACCCTTATCTCAAAACGTTTTCCGTATAAATCAATTTGTGAATGCTAAAAACAAGATGGCGCTTAGCTGCGCACCTTTCCTCTTGGGACTATTGTTAGTACACACTGTAGCAGCGTTGTCATGGTAAGGTATTTTGTGATTGTTAAAAGAGGGATTTATTATAATACTTTTGAACGGGTTTTCGTGACTTTATGTGATTTCTTTTTAATAACAATCTGTATTACCATGCATGAAGGCCTGTAAGCTCTCGTATTCATTAAACACCTTCCTTCGAAGATGCTGTATTTACTAGTAGTGATACACTTTTTACCCGTGATCTTGTCAGTATTCATACCAGTGTAGATGCAAAATGATGTAAACTGCTTAACAGTTTTTTAAATAAATCATGTAGCGATTTTTTTCTTTACAAATTATTAATTATTTTTAGAAAATGTACACTTCTTTATAGCGCATATTGCAAAAAAGAAGAAAATTGATTTAATTCCGATTCACAAAGAATTCCGGCCAGTAGAAATAATTTATTGGAAAATAAATGAAACAATTTGTAAATAGGGGTAATTTCTGAATTTGATTTCGTTAATAAAAGTAGCACTTCAACAATTTTATTTTAAGAAGAGTAAAACAGGGTTCTATTGGGTTTTTATAATGTACACAATGTCTATGTCTAAGCGGAGTATCTGCACCGTAAACGTTTTCTATAGCTTAATGTATAAAGTTTATGATGTACATAAAAACATTTTTATTCTCAAATCAGAAAATTTTCCGCGTTCCATATCTCCTTGATACCCTTGTATCAGTTACATGTAGATGCAAATCATTCAACGCTGAAGTGCCATGCCTATTTACATGTAAAACTTCCTTGTAAAGATATCGTTTAGGGTACATGCAAACCAGCAATAGATCGCAAGATGGCTTTGTCTGGGGTTTAATCGATAATAACAGACATATGAATAAAAAAAGAGCAATGCATATAAATTCTATATTAAAGATATAATTATATTTTTGATTCATGAAAAATTTTTGAAATCCTTATTGGCATTTGTCATTTCTGCTTAATTTCCACTAACATAAAAATGATTTTGTTTTATTTAAAACTCTTCCAAATTACACACTTTAGTATTATAAGAAAATTGTTACATTCTTTTCGAACATTTGTAGAATTTATTCTCACTATTTTGATTCAGAAACTTTTTTTTACTTAAGTAAATGTCGAAATAAGTATTATAAACTCAACATCAAAATTTGTCTGACGCAGAGATTTTGAACGTAAAATGCACCGGTGAAATCTTGCAGGTAAAGTTAAACACAATCTTTAAATTTCTTCTTAAACTTGTTTCGCTCTATGTACATGTAAATGCATTGAATTTAACGTGAGGTCGCTAGAACGTCACTATTTACTGCGGTCCTTGTGTGATCAATAAAACCCCATAGACAGCCCTTCTCTCTCTGTAGTTACATGTAATTGTCCCGTAAATCTACCTAAATCTAGAGACAGGCAAACAAATCGGAGATATCTCGGAGAAGAAAGCCGATATCCTATATACTAACCTGTAAGTTATAGGCAGTTTTATGACGGGGGGAGACGTGTTTTGCAATACATACTTAAAAGTATTGTTTTATATTTGCTTAAGTATAGTAAATAGTGTAAATACACTACTGGTTTTCCAAGTCAGGTTGAAACAATTCTTTGTATTTTGTTACCCAAAACATATTTAAATCACAAAACAATCATTCATGAAATATTCATTGTCTAATGAAGATCTAATACGATTTGCTAAACGAAGAGTATGTTAGTATTATGTAAAACTTTTCAAGCTGGTAAGAAAACGTTAGAAGGGGAAAATATCCTTTGAATGCCCTTCAACTACTACCAGTTCAACTACTTCAACTATCGACCTAAGATAATTTATTTATATTCAGTGCAGTCAAATTTGCGGGTTATTCTAATTTTTTAATTTTTTTTTGGAGGCGGGGGGGGGGGGGGGGGGGGGGGGCGTAATATAGTGAAGACCTAATCTGGTTCAATGTGACACAATATTCGGGGCGGTGGAGGAGGGGGGGGGGGGGGGGTGCGGGGTACCTTTGCTCGATAGTGATAGTAAACAAACGAACTCGGCAAATAATTGTCACAAACAAAGTCCATGATTCCACTATTATTGATATGACTTTTTTTTTTAGGTGGCAAAGATTGGCTCCTCTTCAACCAAACCATTGTCCGTACTCTACTGAGGACAACGTTTGTTTCGAACTGCTCAAATCCAGCACCAACTGTTCCTACATATGTGCCTATGCCCATCCACCGTTTCTCTTCCCCGATCTGTGAGTATTGTGCACAGTCATGTATATCCATCCACCATCAACATACACTTTTTAATTACACAAGGAACTTTTATGAATTAAAATTAGTTTTAAATAAAACGGCCTCAATGTTCTATGTTTTTCCCAGTCTATACTGACTTCAAAGAGTTCCTGAGCGCACAACAAATTTTCCAAATTATTTCAATATGATATACATCTATTGTAACGATATTAGAATAGCTCCGAAGTTCTCTTAGTTTTAATGTTTTCATCTTAGTGGGAATAGTAGAAAACTTTCATATTAATGCTTGTTATCACATGAAATGTTTTTAGTACTTGTAAAAAACTTTTCACCTTTCTCTCGTAACAGAACTCCCTTCAAGATTGAAAATGGTTTTTTGAATTAAAAAAAAAAACATAGAAAAAACATGTACCAAAATTGTATCTGTAATTTAGTTACATTTGCTGTGCAATCTCGATTATTGATTATAGGATAAAAAACGTTTTATGGAAGGTTTAAATATTGCCTTGTAACGTTCTCATGCACAGCAAAGTTTTATCACGTATTCATATCATGTGCAATAAATTTTATATCAGCTAGGAACAGTTTATCACGCTATAAAAGAAATTTAGTATTTCCTCTGTCGACTTTTACATTACAGGTAGGAATTAGCCGTTCACATTGCCTGAGATGACGAACAGAAATCGATCCGTTTCAAAATACGATGAATCATTTATGACCTTTTCACGTTTTATTTTCTATACACTGTCGGATGTTGATAAAAAAAATTAATAAAATATTAATATTGATAATTTTAAAAAAAACTATACCTTTAATTTTCTGCCGAAAATCAAATGAGTTAACATTGCATGAATCAAACATGGTGATTTTTTGGATAATGGACTTCAATTTAAATTCACTATGAATTCTAAAAAAAAATCAACTATGCTACGTGTGTGTGTGTGTGTGTGTGTGTGTGTGTGTGTGGTGTGAGAGAGAGAGAGAGAGAGAGAGAGAGAGAGAGAGAGGAGAGAGAGAGAGAGAGAGAGTATTTAATCCACATTGGCACTAGGGAAAAGGACTAGTTTTATTTTTTTTAATCGTTAATTGCAATGAAACAGTGAACTGTAAAGGCAATTTTTTCACCCTTAAACAAAATTAATTCACTTTTTGTAAATTCGTTACAGCTATGACTTGTGCGGATTTCACGATAGGGTTTTCTCAGGATATGCTGAATGTCACTTTTATGAATGTCAGAGAAAATGCTGCAAGGGGTGGACCATGGATGAATTCGGAAAGTGTTCCATAGGTATGCCACAGTTTACAATCATTTTTCAAATCAGTCTTTCTGTCACTACACTGTATACGTAGTTGGGGGGGGGGGGGGGTCAAAACTTTTTTTTTTTAATTTTCATTGAAAAAATATATAAGGACATTAGTTGAAATTAGTATTGGTAAAATATTAAAATATTGCATCAAATGAAGCATATTTACAAAATAAATTTCTCTTGTGCAATACCAAGCACAAAATAGGTTCTTACTATTTCATTCACCAGATTATGCATGTAATTTTTTTTAATGTTTTCAGAACGTTCGGGAATTGATTGTTTAAATGGTGGAACAGCGGTTGGCGATCTCTGTATGTGTACTAAACACTTCACGGGGAAGAATTGTGAAAAAGGTACTGAACAATATTAATATATATTTTCGAAATCATATTCAAAGTATTTTTCAATTTATCAAATAACTTATTTTTTAAAATTGTTTTTTAAATTAAACTTCAATGTTTAATATCTGGTATATTACATGTATTCATTTTATTGATATTTTAAATATCACTTGTTATTACTTTCAACACGAAAACAGTAGAGCTGCAAATACTTGGCGCTATGTTTATGTCTTTGATCGATATCATGATATTATATCAACGACATCATATTTTCTCTTTGATATGAATTATACATTTCTACCATCGTATTAAGCTGTTTGCGATGGAGAATGTCTGAATGGCGGAGAATGTAGAAAGGTAGATCCATATCTGCCTCCAAAGTGTATATGCCCGGCAAACTTCACGGGGAACTTTTGTGAAAAACGTAAGGACCTTAATATTACATTACTAGTAAATCAACGGATTTGAAATTTTTCTATATGTTTAGAGCATTAAGCTTCATTAAAATACTAGTATGTATGAGATACAGAAATTGATAACTTGTAACCCCCCCCCCCCCAAAAAAAAAAAAAATTAAAAAACCCAATTGTTTTGTGCATGAAATATACTAGTAGTCAAATGAATTCTGAATCCCCGATATACATGCAAGGTACACTGAAAAAAAAACCCCACACAGTAGAGATATATAGATATATATATATAAAGATATATATATATATATATATATATATATATATATATATATATATATATATATATATATATATATATATATATATATATATATAAATTACAACACTATCTGTTGCGTTCTTTGAATCACATATAATTATGTAAATGCACTTGAACGTGTCCTTCTATTATACTTAGCTGTCTGTGGTGATGGATGCTTGAACGGTGGTACATGTTTGTCTAAATATTACGGCGTCGTGTGCACGTGCCCAGACGGATATTTGGGACCCCGCTGTGAACAAGGTGAGTACAAGGCTCTAGCACGAGTTGTCGTTCGTATATCACATATTACATAGGCCGATAAATCGACTTCAAAGAATTCACGTGTGTAACATATCGGTAAGCCTTTTAATATGAACACAAAAATAGTGCGTTTGATATACATATCAAAAAGAAGAACACTGTTCCAAAATGCATTAAATCTTGTTAACTTAATTTATTTTTGAAATGCTACAATTTTATTAATGTAATATAATCTTCATTTTCCATATTCGCATAAATCAGCCCTCCCCCCCCCCCCCCCCCCGAAAAAAAAAACCCAAAAAACACACACACACACATGACTGTACAACAAAACAAACCAAACCAATTCTAATGGGGAGATTCCTGCACTCTTTTTATTATTGTTTACTTTTCTTTCCAAACAGAGTTTACACCAAGACTTGACAGCTGCAGATTCGTCCACAGTGTCTACGACACTACCTGCGCCTCCACCTGTAAAAGTGACAAAGACTGTACAAAGGAGGAATCCTGCTGCGATCACGAGGGGAGAAATATTTGCGTCGTTCGACGGGAGGTATTCAAAAAAGATAAAACATATATTTATAAAAATGATAAGATTTAGTGACAGAGTTTACGGACTTTAAGTGTGCGCTCTGTCAATGTCTTGTTCCGCAAGAGGTATTTAAATATATACATGTACATGTAGATTATCTCTCTATAAATAAGACTTTGAAGATCTGAACCTGAAGTGAGCGTTCACTCTTGATAATTTACATCATTCATTACGAGGTATGGTGTTTAGAGGACATTTTTTTTAAAAAAATATTTAATTATTTCAAAATTTCATGAAAAAATGTACCTAAAAGCAGGCGTTTTGTTTTTCACTTCCTTGACCTCAAAAAAAAAATAAAATGAAAATAAAACACATTTCTAAGATATTGCTTGTTAATACAACAGTTTGTGTATTTTATGTACCAACGGTGCATGTATTGTAATGTTGACGTCGCTCAGGATAATCTACTTTTCTTCAATATGAAATGTTTAGCTGAAATTTTTGATTTTATATCATAAAACTGAAGTAAAGTATAACAATGTATTCTCCCTGGCTTCGATTACCTTACTTTTACAGTTTTATTCATAAAATTTTAATATCATTGCGTGCGCTAAAACGCACTTATAAAATTTTTAATTTAAAAAAAGCGTAAATGTTTGCCATATTCCCCGTGTCACATCATAAAGCAGGCGAATTGATTCTACGTTATTTTAAGTTTTAAACTCTAAATTTCATTTTCTGAATAACAAAGAAACCAAACAATTTTTAAAATTCCATTGCCGAAACAGCTTACTATCTCACACACATGTGATCCTTTCCAACACACTCTAAATTACATTATGCAGTCACCTAAACGAAAATGGCAAATGAAAACTGCAAGCACAATAAGAAAGTATAACACATTCACAAAATCAAACTGTTTACAAGAGTCAAGAAAATAGTTAATATTCAACTTTCAATTGTTCAATGTTGTGAAAAAAACCCAAACAAACAAACAAAAACCAAAATAAAACAAAACACTGTTGATGAAACGATGTCAGAAAGGATGAAGTCCACTTTTATGTATCTTATTCAGTGTCTGAACTGTCTAATTTCGGATTTCAGAAAGCGTACCAAACTTGTCATTACGATGGATATATCCCAAGGTCAAGGTTAAAAGTCGGTCAAGTTGTCAAGGACGCGTGGGGTAAAACATGCCGTTGCATGCCGGGATACATGGATGGGTCCCTTCACTGTGGAGAGGATGCATGCGGGACATTCGACCCCGAAGAAAACACGTGTAAAAGCCACGGTGATGGGGTCATGTATGACGACGACAACGTGAAGGATGAGGACACTGACAGTAATCATTACATTTATATAGATTTAAAAAAATCTTTTTGTTTCGTAAAGATACAAATATATCTTAATACTATATATTTTTTTTTCAAACAAGAAAACGTCATCTTTTTGTTGCGTAACAATATATCATAAATTTTGATCCTTTTTCTATTTCAGGTGATAAAACTTATTATCGTAAGTACAATAGTTATTACGTATCCTAAAACCAAAAAAATCAGTTGTATGTATACTTCTCCTTTCTCAAATAGAAAGATACATGAAGATTACCGTATCTTCAATTACAGTCGACTAAATGGCGTATTGATATGATTGTACTCAACATGCACCTTAGCGTAATATGGTCGATAAGATTATCCAGAGGATGTTCTGTTTTACGTAGTTCCACATTACAAATACATCTTAGTTCTTATTGTGTTTCACACAGACAAAGATGCACAATGATCAAAAATAAAAAAGCACGTTCAAAAAACAGAGAACTTGACTGTGGTGTTTGAGCTTAAAATTTTTCAAATAGGAAGATTTCGATGCATCTGGGATTTTTTTTTTTTTTGGTTGACACCCACTGCCTCTTTTTTTTTTACACAGTAAATATGATATAATTTAGTAATTTCTCTAAAATGAATTATACATAATTATACTGATGTATATAATGTATATAATCATACAGGGTAGAAGGTGGTCGTTCTTGAACAAAATTTGTTTTCTAAATTAAATGATTAGCAATAACACGTGTACATAAACATACAAGGGTGCATGATCATTTTTGTAACAAATTTTGTATCAATTCGGTTTACTTCATGTACATTTATTAGAGATATATCATACAAGGCAATGATTTGTTCTGAGCGCATCAGACTTATGCTTTGATTATTTGCAGCGCCTAGAATCATCAACTGTCCCGATAAATACAACAGGGTCTTGGTGGAAGTCCAAGAACATTCAAACGTTGGTCTCTTGTACCACAGATTCGCTGCACGTGACTATTTGGGAGAAGAACTGCACGTGTATGTCAGCCAGCAGAAGTTCTTTGCTTGTAATTGTTCCTTTGGTCAACGAGTGAGAGCCAATGCCACGGCAGTGGATAGACATGGCGGGAAGAGCACCTGTTGTTTTACTGTAGAGATTGTGGGTGAGATTTTATAAAGCAGGTTTCTTAGCCAAAATTTTTGGCACCTCCCAGCCTTTAGCAGGAAAAGGAAGTCGCACATGAGCATGCTCAGTTACATGAATATATATAGCAAGAGTTATGGTTCTTGCAACGATAAGCTTTATGACCTGGATTAACCTGATATTACATATAAATAAACCTTATACTAAAAAAATGTGTATTTGCGACAAACTGGTAGAACTCTTTTCCCCAATTCTGGTCACATATACATTTGTGAATAATAGTCCAGAATAGTCAAGAAACTTAGTAGAATTATTTTCTCCAATTCTGGTCACATATACAAGTCCAGAAAACTGGTATAATTATCCCCCCCCCCTTATTCTGGTCAAATTATAGTTCGAATTTCTTTCTAATAATACCAAGAATGTTCATGTAAGCATGCATTTTATTTTTCATTCTTAAATTTATACTCTGTATTTTAAGATCGCCATCCACCAAAGCTATCCAATTGTCCCACTGATATATATGCGGTTGTGGGAGAGCAGATATCCTGGACCATCCCTAAAGCCACGGATAACGTAGGTATCCGGAACCTTTGGCTGGAACCGAAGGTTTCCGATGGTTCTCGCATCGGCCCCGGGGAACACATGTTTCGTTACGTGGCAGAAGATTGGCATGGCAACAAGGCGGAATGTCGGTTTCTTGTCAGCGTCAAAGTTTCAGGTAATTATTCCGATATATTGTTTTAGTTATTCAAGCTGTGTGTGAATTTTTTTATTTTTTTGTGTGTGGTTTCATCAAAATATGTATTATTTCATTGTCAAACATTTTACACAATAGTTAATTAATCAAACAAGAATGTAATTTTAAAGTATACTTGTAAAACAAAAAAAAAAAAACCCCCCGTTTTATACATGAAAACTTATTTGATCCATCCGTCTATATCTACAAGATATCTGTATGAATCATAAGTATGGTGCTTTTAAATCTAAACGTTGAAAATTTAAACTATTTGAATTATAACGCCATTTTAGGGTCCCCAGAGAGTGGATGGCCCTCTGAGCTGAAGTCCAGAATACAAACTGATACATCAGTAATCATTGGTACAGTATTGAATACCCTTGATATGCTTTTTTTTTTTTGGTTTCATGTTGCACAAAGACACGCTTGCCTGTATATAACACAGTCATCATTAAAATTCATTGTAGCGTTTTAGCACATATTGCCATCATTGCTTTATAAAAACGCCACTGTTAAAGAGACATGGTGACACACAAACCCGTGATTTAGCAAATATCGAATTTTTACACGATTTCCACATTTTTTATTTATCATATGAAAAGGTGAACTTTTGAAAAATTACAGTGTTCAAAAGTAAATAAATCAAATTAAAAAGAGAAAAATAGAATTAAGAGTTGGACCAACACAAAAATATTGAGTTTCTCGACACGCAAGCGCAGGGGAATGTAAATAATGCAGCGTGGCATATATCATGAGGTAGTGGACTGTGATTGAAACCTGATGTCTTCAAGAACTATAAATTTATTAAGATGCACCCTCTATGAATGCATATTTCTTACCACAGACATTGAATAGCTTCACATTAAAATTCTTTTCTCAGTGTGTCAATCCCACTGTATTTTTAGACAACAATCACAATCACGTGACACAAAATCAAGTCCAAAACAACTTGGTTTGTTTACATGTGCATTTTCCGGATGAGTTTTATTGACTTGTAAACTGAAAAATGATGACTTATGATGCGTAAAACCTTACGTATGATGAAATATAGTATATTTCTTCTGATTTCCGTTGTCTTAATCTAAAAATAAAGCATGTATTTTGAGTCACCGTGTCACTTTAAGGCAAAAACAAAAAATCAATGTTAAAATATGAAAATTGAGTATTCCCCTTTGCAAATCTTACTATGTAAAATATCCACCTGCTGCATTTTTTGCTTATTTCTTATTTATGTGGGGTGACAATCAAATGATTTATTTTTGTTTTTGAAATATTTTCTTAAAATCTCCATTTCAGGAGCATGCGTGGTTGGAATCCTGGCCATCGCTCTTCTCGTACTTATGGTAGTCGTGTTCCGGGTATGTAGACGGGCCAGGGTTTTCGAACGTCGCTCATTGCGCGGCTGCCGGTCCAGTTTGTCCCAAACTCCAACAAATCAGATCGACGAGTCCTTGTCCGAACCTCCGCCGTATGAGGTTGCTGCGAAAGATAAACTTCCGGATTACAAACCACGTGACGACCCACCCGTGTATGACGACATATGTAAGGAGAATTCCCGTTCTGACGAAATTGGCGGCTGCAGTAATCCTATCTATACCATCTCGGGATCTGATGAAAGGATTCCCAGGGCCCCTTTAAATCCTAATACAATAATCACTGATGTGTGAAGCACAGAAGACAGTGCTGAAAACGCGTGGTTGATAATATAGCATAATATGTGTTATGTATATATATATATAATTAGGTATTGTTGTTACTACCAAACAATTTTTTAACATAAAAATTAAGAACTAATTATGAATACCCTTTTATATGCCTGTAAATATTTCAATTACTTGTAAAGGCTGAAATTTTAATCTGATTTTTTTAAAGAGGTAATGTGATTGTGGTAGAACAATTTTCGATAATGAATGAGATTCGTAAAAAAAACAAACCATTCTTTATGATAATCAATTGTAAAATTCTTTGAATAAACTATAACATATTTATCTTAGATTTATATACAATTTATATTCAATATTTACAAATCAAACCTGAGGCGATGTACACTGTGGTCACCAATATCCATTTGGGATATCATTGGGTAGTTCGAAATATCTGACGTTTTCCTGGCTTTTTTTTTAACGATTTTGATATTTTACATGCCAGGAAAACGTCAGAACCGGCGCCATTACGAAAAGTGGAAATTCGCCGCCTCCAACTGGAGGCGGCATTCTGGGCTCGATTTTAACTATTTACGAGTGGAATCAAATGTTTCACTCACAACTAATTAATAAAACGATGATTTTGCTGCTCACTAATATCGCTTTTATGGGTCCTTACATCCCATAAACAGGCTGTTGAACACATTCTATCGAACTGTTGAGATTTGTTTTGATTTCATGCATTTTTGAAATCTCGCGAGAAATAGGTCAACAACACTATTGTTTATCAGTGTGATTCCCAAAATGTGCAGTACAATTATATTTTAAGCTGTATTATTGAGTTTAAATATATATCTATTTAAAATCGAGCCTAGAATGCCGCTTCCAGTTGGAGACGGTGAATTTCCAGTTTTCGTAATGGCGCCGGTTCTGACGTTTTCTTGGCATGTGAAATATCAAAATCGTTAAAAAAGCCAGGAAAACTTCAGATATTTCAGACTAATCATAGGGGTATATATTATATTGGTAATCATTTGGTTAAAAAGAGAACTTTATTAAACAACTGTCTTTTCTTCAGACTTTCAAGTGTGGTCATGGATTTTTTACATAAGATATTTATAGAGCCGAATTTCCCCATGTTCTTAGTCGGGGCTGTCACGATAAAGAAATCCATGGCATACATGATGAGACAGAGAGAGAGAGAGAGAGAGAGAGAGAGAGCATGTTTGTTACATGCATATTAGTTTTCATTTACACATGCAATAAGAAAACAGACAGGTTTTCGGTACTTCAGTAATTTGATTCAATTTAGGATTTAAAATGTCTTAAAGTGGTGGCAACGTCATTGTTGACAAACGACACGCACGATTCTGATACACGAACGATCACGCACGATACACGGACGATTACGCAGGATACACGGACGATCACTAACTGAATTTTTACGAAACACGAACGATGGCGATAAAAAACGCAAACGAACGATCCAACACCATTTAACACACACAATCAAGATTAGAATTAAGAAACCGTATTGTGTTAATTTGTATTACAATGCTTGTGTTTTATTGAAAACGACATGTACAAAGCCATGCACTGTTTTATTTGTACGAGAAAAACGATCCACAAAACAAATTATTTTGTCTCCACAACGAACAATATCTATCATAAACTAAAGAAAATTAAGTGTAAAAGAAATGAAAATATTGCATAATCTACACGAATTTATCTACATACGATGTCTATGTAATCCAATTCCCTATGTACGCGAGGTACAGGTAAAGTTTACCTTGTTCGAAAAAATTTTGATTTAATCATACCATATTTCCATAATATACCGTATATAATTGATTAAATTCTATTTATTCTAAATTTTAAAGCACGGGGAAGGGGCTTGGGGGTTAGGGGGTTGGGTCCAAAGGATAATATTGAGGGAAAGTAAACATTTTGGTACATGTAAATTTACTAGTAAGTGAGTTTTAAACTTATTGGTGTATACAATTATTTATTCATCTATTTCCGTTAATAAAATCATGTCTATTTTACAGAATTGTTTGAAATACTAATTAGTTTTAAAACACTTTCCATCTTTTTTTTGTACTTACATGTATCAGCATATGCGCGGATCAAAACAAAATTCACGGGGATGGGGGCGGGGTTAGGGGGTTGGATCCAAAGGATGATATTGAGAGAAGGTTCACATTTCGATACATATAATATTACTGTCTGGTAAATGAGTTTTAAACTTATTGGGACCCCTCTTCTCTCTAGTTTAGACGCTCGCGCATGCTTAGGGTTCATCATGAGCGTAACCTATAGGTTTTAAAGTACTCTACATCAATCTCATAAAAATTTTATTTGTCTCTGAAATTTTATCATTATATTTTTAAATTCTAAATGCATATTCAATGACGGCGTATACTTTTGCCATTTTAATTTTGCTGGAAAATGAACAAACTTGCTTGTACAATAAGCAATTAGTTTATAATATAGAATTTATACGATTGAGACATTCACTTGAAGAAAATAATGCATCGTAATGATTTTATAAATATAAATAAGCAGGAGGGTTGGGAAGTGAAAAGTTCATAAATAATTATCACACGATCGAACACCCCCCCCCCCCCCCCCCCCCAACTTACCTGAAAAAAAAAATATCTGGATCTGCGCATGTATTTCATGATGACTCAAAACACAGAGTAGTTGAAATCTTTGAAATATCTAAAACAATAGTGAACATTGTTGAATTCTTAAATGTTTACATGAATGTAAAATTAAAACATGATTGATCATACACGCATATTAGTTTGACATTGCCCATAACTGTTAACATGATTTTGAATAATAGGATGAACACAAAACCGACGACTTAAAGGAATAATTTAACCTCAATCACGAGAAGGCCGAAAAAGATGAGAATAACGAAGTCAGGAATGAGGATGATGGCAGAGGCAAGAAAATCTGAGTTGATTAACGAATCACAAAAGAAACAACAACCTAACGACCAATAGGTTCATATTTGCGCTGCTGTGCCGTTTTTGTCATTTATATACATCACTAACGAGCGATATCAGTATAATCACTTACTAGTAATCAAACAGAAAAAAGTGTTATCACGTTTTTCAAAGAAGTGATAGCACCTACTGAAATTGGTAGCAACACTTTAAAATCAAATAGCCAAAAGGTGATTTTTGCAAAGCAATTAGTTGATATCACTAATGGCGATTTAAAAAAACAGAAAGTGCAGGACATTGCGTACTCGAAAAAAAGAAGTCAGCATTGTTTGTAAGTAACTTTTACTTCATTAAAAACCTTTTAAAGATTCTTTTCTTAATAAATACATGTATGCTCAATTATTCATCAATCCTCATATATATATGGTTCTTACGCAACAGGCGATGAAGTCATTTCTTCCTCATCAAAAGAAATTGTATGTACGTCTCTTGTGACGAAACAGACGAGAGCACAACAGGTAAGTTGAAGTTTCATCAAAAAGTTTGCAATTCATTGATTACATTCATTTCCGGGTGAACAAATATTAAGAAAATTTACTATAATCTCTTCGACAATGAATTTTTAGCAACTTGCATTGCAGCAGCTGAGTGTGGTGCAAACAGTAAAGAAGCCAAGCAAAAGATAATGAGCATTCTCAAGAGGAACGATGTCACCAACACCGTACGTAGATTTGAATTGATATTTACATACGGTATGGGATTGAATCAATATATTCGTTGAACACCCATTTTCACGACTTCCGTTGTCAAGTTTATCTACAAGAACAAATGCTCATTGAATAATGAATGTATCTGCCAATGATTTTCTCACCCTTTTTCCAGGTGGTTTAGGATGACGATGCAAATGCAGAGAAAAATTATGCAACACAAAAACGCGCTAGGGTACGTCATTATAGGCTCATATATTCGTTGAACATTAATTTTCACGGCATCCGTTGCCAAGGTCATCTTCAAGAACAAATGTTCATTGAATAATGAAAGTATCTGCTAATGATTTTTCCCCCTTTTTCGCAGGTGGTTGAGGATGACGATTCAATTACAGAGGCAAATGATGCAACACAAAACGCGTTAAGTACGCCATATCTAACAATTCTATTAAATATTTAATTCTATAATTCATGAAATTCAATCTGGCAATCAGTTTGATTGTATTATTGTATATTAGTTAGTATATATATTTTCCATTCAGATTATACATTCAAATCGAAAAGTATCATATAAAATGAAATACAATCTTCACATTGCGGAGATGAAATTGAAAAATGGTCGAAGATAAATCGTGTCTGACCTTCAAGTATACAACTAATACCTTAGTATAAAATTTATCAATCATCTACTGTAGACATACACTGGCTATTTTTTGGGGGGGGGATTCATACTGAAAATATTTTTTTTTCATGCACCCTTATTTTTTTTACGCGGTTAACAGTTAAAAACGAATTATCCGCGTATCAATATACACTTTCCTCTAACGTTTGAAATTATGCTTCAAATTATTGTTTAGCTTACAAGACATAAACAATAATTCAAATACCATTATTAAAAAATGTTAATCATCCATCATTCATTAATGTATTAATTGTACTTTTGCTGTTGACTTTGCGTGTATTATTTCGAAATCGATCAGAACTTTCGCTACATAGAGAACACGGACTGCACGGGCTGATGTCAGATCACAAATATTCGTTGTAAAAATTCACAGATATTGGAAATTTGTTGTTCCTTCTTTAAAGCGTAGTGATAGACAATTATAACAAAAGTTTATGCACTTCCTCTCATTCAAAAGATTAAGAGGGAGATGCAATCATTAAAAGTAAAATGCTTGCTTTGATGTTTCATGGGGGCTGTGGAGGCAGCTATGGTTGGCATTACAGAAAAAAAAAATCATGTACATAACGTTATGTAAAATTTTTTTCTGCAATGCTAGCTACAATGTAACTTCTCTAGTTCATACCTGCATGAATCTCCAAAGAAAGCCGATGACTGACAACATTTTGTGCCTTATTTCTTGAAAATGAGGCCTCAACATCAATCCTTTTACGATTTGTTTTAAAACAGGAAACCAGAGAATGGAACATTTCTTACGAATTCGAAGTTCAATATGACCCACCACGGGAGGTATATATATTTTAAAAAACCGGAAATGTTTCATGAAAAAATTATGTTACCCCCCCCCCCCTTTCTTCTCCACATTTGGCAATTTAATTGTTGAAGAGGAAATGGTAAAACTACCAATATACATGTGCTAGTAAGATTTTGTTTGGGTCCAACAAAGGGTTCTAAAACACTTGGTCTTTCCATCGTGTTAAATGAAATATTTACTGATGTAAGATAATAGTTAAATGTATACCCCCTTCTTAAAAAAGGGTTCAAAATTACAATACATATTTGATACAATCAGCAATATGACCTTAATACAAGTTTATTTAGAACGCACTAGTCTCTTGCTGATGATGATGCACTAATTAAACATTATAATCTTCTTTTTTTTCTTTTGTATGTTTTTAGAGCTGCTGGACAATAGTGAGGCACAATCTGCTAGATTGCTTGTGCTGTTGTTGCACGCCCTCCTCGTGTGGGGCGTGCAACAAACGGATCAGACAGCAACAGCCTTCTGACACCGTGTCATTCCCCCGTGTTGTGCCAAGCAGCCACCTGGGGGTAAACCCGGGCCCCAGTAAAAACGACCGTAACTTCATATATGGCTTCCCTGGGGATCATTTCCCTGGAAGCCTATATGGAGTTTGAGGAACGGAAAAGGGCTCGGGAAAGTGCCACAGCGACACAGGCAACCAAATAAACACAGAGAGAGAGAGAGAGAGAGAGAGAGAGAGAGAGAGAGAGAGAGAGAGAGAGAGAGAGAGAGAATTCATGCAGGTATATTTCCTTTTGAAGTACACATATTAAATTGGTATTTTTCAGTAAAGATATATTTTCTATAATCTATCTTCTTAATTTGGATCTACATATCTTTTTACAAGAGAAAAGTAGTCAGGATACATTACTTGTTGTTTTTTTTTTTGTTTTTTTTTTGGGGGGGGGTTAGAATATTTAAAATTTCTTTTTTATTATAGCATGTAAAATTCAATTGATTGCTTATATATAAAAACATGTTTCGATTGAAATAAGAAATGGGAAAATAATGGAAAATAAGTCACATTTGACCTTAAAAGTATATGCAACAAACATGCATTTATTTAATGTCTCAGTGTAAACTCTATCAAACATCTATAATTGAAAACTTGCATTTTTTCCCTTTTTCCCCAGGTGGTTGAGGATAAAACACCAAAACGCGTTGAGGTACGCCATTTCTAAGAATTCTATTAAATATTTTATTCTATAATTCATTAATTTGAATATGTCAAATAATTTGATTGTATATATAAGATAGTACACATTTTTCATTGAAACTAAATATGTTATAGAAAAGTATCAAATAAAATTAAAAATAATCTTCATATGCGTAGATTGAAAAAAAGGAAAATAATTTAAGATGAATCGTGTCTGACCCTCAAGCATACAAGTAACAACTAATGTCTTATTATAAAATTTGTCAATCATTTACTGTGGGGTAAACTTTTATTTATTTATTTTTTTCATTTTGTTCCAGGTGGATGACGATGGAAATGCAGAGGCAAATGATGCAACACAAAAACATGTTGAGGTACGCCATTTCTATGCATTCCATTCAGTATTTAATTCTATAATTCATTAAATTCAATACGTCGATCAGTTTGATTATATATTTATTTAGTAAGTGTGTATTTTCAATTCAAAAAAATAATTATTATCGAAAAGTATCAAATAAAATGAAATTCAATCTTCACATTGCAGAGATTGAAAAAAAAGAGATAGAAAAATAACTGAAGATTAATCGCACACTTGCATTCTTCTCTTTTTTCCCTTTTAAGGTGTTTGAGGATAACAATGCAAATGCAGAGGCAAATGATGTAGCACCAAAACGCGTTGGGGTACGTCATCATGTCAAATAACTCAACAATTATCTAATTCTGTGTTTCATTCAAATCAATAATTTTCATATACTTTCTTTTTTTGGGGTAATGAAATTGCATAGTGTAGGGATTTATTTTGTTATTCATATTTAACATCTAAGTTTTTGTTTCAGAAGATGAAGAGAATCAGAAGGTTTTTGCGAGGAGTTTTCTGTTGCAGTGGGTAACTGAATATTTTTCGGCGGCAAATATAAAAAATGCACGTATAAGCAATGGTAATAGTGTAAATATTAATTATATTTTTTACCTATTTTCCCGATGAATATAATTTGTTCAAGTTGTAGTCTTCAGTCCACATCAATATTTCGAAACCAACAGGCTTTCTTGAAAGGCATGAAAGAAAGTTAAGAACATGTTTTCATGTTACAATATTCACATGCAAATCTTTCAAGTCTATCAGAGATATTGATGCTAATCAATTACACCTGCCCGATTTAGCTAAGACACAGTAATAAGGTTTTGACTCCCAAAGTTACCTAAATCAAATGACAAACAACTCAGTGTCTTCAGGCCTAGAACGATTGGCCATATGTACAACTTCCATGTACATGTAGCTAAGCTATCAAATCACATGCATACACAAGAGTCAACACGTTGGCGATGATTTGCAATCCTTTCCATTCTCCCTCTATGGTTGTGTCATTTCTGCACTTGGTTTGCTTGGGAAGCATATCATCACTGCTGTAACACAGTTTATAATCTTATTATTAGAGCAAGCATCTTTCTTTTGTGCACAGGGTCTCTTTCAGCTCATCATAGAACACTAGACATATTAATAGCTCCTTGTGCTCATGTTTGGGCACTTACAGTACTTCTTTTTGTGCTCATCTTGGGTCATACAGGATACCGGTATATCTTCTTATGCTTATCCAAGCATACACAGAGTACATTTCCTTGTGTTAATCTTGGAGCACACCTTGTACTTCTCTTTATATGCATCCTAGAATACAGGGTAAATTTCTTTGTGCTCATATATATCGTTGAACACATAGGTTCATCCTGGAGCGAGCACATTGAGTAAATTGTCTTATATTCAATAAAGTATATCTCTTTGTGCTCAACCGTGAGTACTTAAGATTTCATCTCCCTATTTTTATGCTAGGCACACAGGAAATGTCTCCTTGTGATCCAAGAGTCGAAGGAGCTCCTTTTTGACCGCACAATTGCAGCCTAGCAAGACAAGCTTTCATTGGGACCAACCCATAAGCTCCGGGGTTATCTATATCGTTACTCCACCATGGCACCTGATCATACCTCTAAGTTTTGTAGCGGTCCGTGTTTGTTCTGTTTTGTATTTTTCCTTTCGACTTTTGATTTAGAACACTGTTCGTTATCGCCACATATCGTCTATATCGTTTGCTTTGACTCTTGTTTATTTTTAAGTACGGAATGGATGCTTTGAACAAATTCCATTTGCAGTTTTTATCATTTTTTTCACTTTTATTTTAGGTGCCGGGAGGATTAAAGAGACATAATGAAATCAACGGGATGGAAGGACCCAGGTGTATGTGTGACATAATTTGTCTGACATTAATTTCTTGAATTCATTTATTACGATAGTTTCAACCAGCCATTCGGATTTCGGGACCAGGTACAAATTAGCTCGTTTCACATGATTTGTTAGGATGAAAATGTTAAAACCAAAAAAGATCTAGTTTCACATGGTGGAAGATCTTTTACAATGAATCCATCGAATGATAGTAACAGTCATCTAGAAATCAGTTTCTCAGTGAATAACATCATATTGAATTGGAATTCTTATGTTATGTATAAGAGAATGTACCAGTGTACATTGTACCACCTTAATATTCAGATGTGAGCTGGAATGAAAACCTATTTATTTTATTCCTGAAGCCCCGATTAATGATTAAGAATTCACACCTGTTAACTTAAAAAATCAGAGATGAGCATACCAACAACTGTTTCAAAATATTCAAAAAGGACATTACAGTTCACGCATGCACCTAGTGAAAGTTGTTTTAAAGTTTTAACTCTTGATAATTTTCACTGCAAATTGGATGATTCTACAAGTGTTAACATAAATCCGTATTTTGTTCCCAAAGGAAGTGCGTCCCGGGTTCCATAAATTTTATAACTTTTTTGCGACAAACACAAATGGAAATTAGTTATACATTTATCAATTCATGCACTCCCTTGTTCACCCAAGTTTTGATCAATGGATTGGAGTTTATGATGACCAAATAAAAAAAAAAAAGATTATGACTAAGAAAAAAATCTTTTGGAAATCTAGCAACCCAGGAAAAAATGTTGTTTGTTTTTGTTTGCCTCAAAAAAACTTCATCACCAAAAGATTAATTTTATTCCATTATCTATGTCTCTTTTGATGTCACAGGAACTGTACATATTATTCCATTATCTTTACTTGATTGAGGACTTTTAAGTGTATAGAAATATGTACCTGAAAAATGGCCTTACTCTGAATTATCAGAACCTCTGACTCGAAGAATGCTCGTATGGTTACTTCATTTTGAGTGCTCAGCTGGTTTTATTGAACGACTACGGAGCCACGCCCTCAGGTCAAGGCAGACAGAGTTATTATCTTCTCTTTATCTTTTCCACTATGATAAGGCCCACATCGAGAATATTGTCACTGATACTTATGAAATAAATACGCCTCAAGCTTTACAGAGGCTGTCAAAAAATGAGGACATGTCTCCAGAAAACATTTTTGGAATAGTTTCTATGTTGCTTCACACTAACAGCATATGATAAGTCCAGCTGTTCCAATATTGATTTCTACTGAGTTCTACGTTAGAAAAATCTTGGCAACTTGTTAAAAAGATTTGAATGATTTTTTTTAATCGAAAAATTTAATGACAATATTTATTGTAAACTAAGTTTATTTAATTTTGATTTATAATTAACATACATTTGTTATTTAGTATGTCCAGGCGCAATAACAAAATCAAGCACGTAAAGATTCAGGCTGCTTCTGGTTGTCAACCATTATATATTCTTAGAGATAAATGATCACGCTTACAGTATATGTAGATGTTGGCTATTGATAAAGGTATGTTTTTAATTAAAATATTTTAACCAAGTAAACTATGCTTTGTTTAAGTACAATGCATGCAATGATAAAGTGTTTCTTTTTCCCAGGCATTACATGTACGTTTGACTCCTTCAATATTGTATGTCAAATATTCTAAAATAATTAAAAACTGGTGTGAAATATTTAACAGGAGAACCAGCAATAAATTTTGTAGAGCTATCCCATGACGCCCAAAAACGATTTTATGGATTAAAAACTTCCACAGACTTGGTTTATAATTAGGTGTTGAGGGTAAAGGTGCATGTGTCTTTTGTGTAGACTTTCAGCGTTGGGAAAGATACCGTTCACTGATATCGGAAGGAGCACGACTCATGGATAACCATTGCGGCCAGTTAGCAACCTGCATGTAGGAATTATGACATTGAACAGAGATGTCAAAATAATTTTGACAAAGGCTGAGGGTAGAGGTGCATGTGTTCTTTGTGGAGCATAATGAACGAAATTTGCTTCGTTTGATTTTATGAAGGTTATATATTTTGCCTCAAGTGGGACCATTTGTTATAATCGTTGTTCTTGAAACCATGCTTACTTTAACAGTATTTTTTAGTGATGAAGTAAAGAAAACAAGTTTAATTCATTAAATCATTTTTTGTGATCAACATGAATTGTGCAATTACAGAAAGAGATCTGTGAAACCTGCATCAAAACTTTTCATGTTGCTGAAAGTAAACCATGTGTTGTTAATCCAATACTAAGTCGTTTGTTGGGACTAGGGAATTAAGTAGTGGCTGAATGTCAGCCAAGAGATAAAGCCAGATTTTGCACGACCCCTGAAATGAGCTCCGGACTAGTACTATTGTTTTAATTGTGGGACATGTATCAAGGACAAAAGCATAAGGTGATAAAAATTAAGTATGGCATCCTTTAGCATCTAAACGTCAAAGCTATTTTTAGTAAATATTTTTCAAATCTTAATTTTTCTAAAGAGGAAATGTGATAAAAAAAATGATAATGAATGCGATTCAGAATCAGAATGTTTTTATGTGAAACAAGTGTAAAATTCTTTGAATAATAAATTGTATCTTCGTTTTATACACTGTGTTCATTTAAGATTAACAAATCAAACCAATGGCGATGTACACTATGCATACAAATACTCATTGTGCTTTCATAGTGTTATACATTATTGGTATTCATTTGGTTAAAAAGACCCATGAAAAGTAAACAACTGTAAATTAATTTCCTTCAAAACGCTCAACTGTAGCCATGGGTTTTTCACGTAAACCAATTTGAATCAAAACTCCCCATGTAACTAGTACGTGCTGGCACGATAAAGAAACCCTGTATCAATCTAATGAAGTACTGAAAACCTTACTCTTTTCATATTGCATGTGTAGATAAATCTAATGTAACAAACAAGCTCTCTCTCTCTCTCTCTCTCTCTCTCTCTCTCTCTCTGTGTGTGTGTAAACTGGCATTATTTCCAGACAATATATATATAATTCATATGGAATTTATATTTATGCCATATATAACTGATTCTAGGTAGGAATTAAAATGTCTCCGAAAGGTAATCGTTTAAAACTGCTTTGATATGGCCTTAAATATAGCAAGTCTGTGACACAACTTTTAAGTAGTATTATTCATGTTTCACAAAAAATGCTGTACCTCTTTTGTGTGGTTCATGTTTAATCTATAAAAAAGAATTATGTGTAGGAAAGATTAAATATAAAAGAAATAAAAGTTTAATTTATGAAAAGATTGAATAAAGATCCCAGCGGCACAATAGAAAAAGTTGGGGAAATCTTGGACACACAAAAAACGAAGAATACTGCAAATGCAGAAATGAAATGAACATTCGTATCCTTAAAAGTTTATAATATAAACAGAATTTTAGGTAAATATAATGAAGTAAAAATCGCGTTTACAATACTTTCTTTATCAACCAATAAATAAATAATAAATCTTCCTTTAAAAAAATATATTTCCCTCATATACGAATGAGATTTTTCCCAAACAAATTATCCATATAGTTGTGGACACAAAAGAGGGAGGGGGTCTGATTCCCCCAACCTGATTCCCCCAACCTGTCCCACATTAAGGCAATCTAAGACTACTAGACATGCCACCGCACCCTCGATATCGTATTTTCAAATAGGGAGTGGTTGTTGTTGTTGTTTTTACACGGACTTCAAGAAAAATTTCTTCGCAACTTCAACTTTTATTTATTTATTCCAAATATTAAATCGAAACTAAAGTTTTTGTTATAATTCAAAAATGTATAAGTCTATCTATTTCCTTTTTTGTGGGCCTTCCATCTTAACGGGGGTGGGGGTGCCCGGCCATCTTGTACATTTGAGGACCAAAATGTAAACATTTTTGGAACTGACTTGTTTTTGCCAAAAACTGACCAAAGAAATTGTCAAAAGATAAAAAAGAAATAACTATGAAGTTTTACTTGTGTTTTGTATGCAAATCACGCACACATGTACAGAACTTTTTCAATAACTTAGACCTGCACAACTGCAGACTTAAAATAAGGATTAAGAATCTGAAAATATCATATCTCTCTCTCTCTCTCTCTCTCTCTCTCTCTCTCTCTCTCTCTCTCTCTCCCACACACACACAGACACACACACACACACAGACGAAAACATGCATGACAAATTAATATGATAACGACATTTTTTTATTAATTTGACATGACTTTTTGCTTACATGCACTCAATGGTCTAAGAAATTATTTAGATTCTGCTGTCGATAAACAATGCATCAGCTTAACCAAATACAGTGTTCCCTTGTATACTTATTCATGTATATTACTCAACCTGCTCAAGTATTATTTGTCTTAGTCTATTATCGGATTTATCCAGAAACTCATATCCAAAACGAGTAGCTTCTGTATTTTTACACTCCTATCTTGGGGAAAAAAAGTAAGACTTTAATCTCTGACAAATATCTGATAGAGATAAGAAATTTTTTTTCTAGTAATCATATTGGGTTTTAGATTTAAAAAAAGAAACTATATGCGGGATTGAGTGTTTTATACTCCAAAATTCAAAGTTAATATAGCTTTGAAAATTTGCTTAACCGATAGATAAAAAATTATCTAATTCAAGTTTATAAAAATAAATTGTCTAATTGATGTCAATATGGAAACGATAAATATTAATTAGAACTAATTTCATAAAAAGTATGTACATGTATTTAGCCCCAAATGTGATATTTCCTACCATTTATTTTAAAAGGAAACATCGATCGCATGCGTGCTCCAACACCTTGTTTTAATATGATATGCAAAATAACAAAAACAGTTTTATATGCGAAAATGGTTTTGAAGCAACATTGTCCTGTTGAATATGAAAAAAAACTGATGTTTTTGAGTTATGGCGGGAAATTGCCTATTTACATGTCATAGTCATAGAAGCATGAGGAATAAACGATCTTGTAAAACTTCAAGACTTCTGTAACTAACATAGTCAATTTTATTAAATATCTATATGATACGATGGGCTTTTTTCACCTTAAAGAACAGCAATATCGACTATGTACCTGCATTACTACATCATGTATATTACAAGTGCCCTAATGAGTAATAGTTTTGTAAAATGATATAATGGGTTTATGACGGATTATTCTGAAATTTAGAGTTATGGAACCTTATGTGTGTTTATAAGAAAAATTGTACATCTTTTTAATGTGTCTTTATGTCTCTGTTTCAGATAAAATTGATTTTTTTTTCCATTTCCAACGTTTGTAAACGTATAGCAAAATGCCAATACCTGAGAATTAATTTTTTAAAACTTGATATTGAAAACGTAATTTAATAAATATATGTGTACCATGTCCGTATTTCAACTCAAAAATTAGTGAAATCTGATCAAAAGTAAGTCACAATAAATAGCAAAATGAACATATTTATTTTTATGTAATATTGGTGATCTGGCTAGGACTGATAGAAAAACATAAAACATGGTTGTGTGTATATACTGCCATTTATTTTTGATAATAAGAAAAATCAGGCAATAAAGGAAGGTCATCAAACAGTCATAATATTAATTACCAGACGATATTGAATGTAAGTTATAAAAGGTGAGCAAAATGACCTCCCCCAGATTAAACTACGATGTATACATTATATACATGTACCAAATATACATACAACAAAACATTGTTGAACAGAAACAGCCACCAAAAGCAAACATCAGGTTTGCACAAAAAGAGCCCACACAAGGTGGACTAGTCATCATGGTAGTCAACAAGATGAAAGATGGCAGCATATACAACACATATAGCAATGACTAACCCATGCCTTATATGGAGATAAAATATTAACATATCGTGAAGGCACAGATTATATATATAAACAAACCAATTAAATCTGATGAGGTTGCCTACTGATTAGGATATTTGTCATCATCATTCTGAGAGTTTTAAAGTGTGTCCGAGTGTAATTATTCCCGGTTTCCGTCCAACACTTGTGCAATATTTTTTTTTATATAAATTATTGTAAATAACTAACTTGATAACAATGTTACTTTTTTTAATAAAATGTAAATGATTTATAACAGAAATTTCTTATAAGTTGTTGATTAGTTTTACATGTAATCATTTAAAGCGGTCCTAATGTATGAATAAAATAAAGCGAGTCACAGCTATTTTAATAGAATCATTCAGGTTTAACAAAATATCCGGTACATCTTTTGTGTGGTTCCAGTTTTAACTATGAAAGGAATTGTGTGTAGGATAGATTAACATGATAATCATCAGTAGGGAAGATTGAATAAGGGCACAATAGACAAAGTTTGGGAATTTCCAAAATTTTGAAATACAAAAATAATTTGACATGGAATATTTCTTAAAATCTTTATTACATTTATTGATAACGATGTTAAACATTATATTTGATGATTTTTGGAGACGTCATATGTACTTCATAATCACGTGCCGGCGAATCCTAACATTGCAAATGATCTAATTAAATTGCATCGGCGCAGGTGATTAATGACATTAAATCATAAATATTTTTAAGAAAAATCCTTTGTTATGTCATATACTTTGACGTTCTTGCTTGGGCTTGAAATATATATTTTGTTTATAAAAGATATATTTGAAACATTTTACAAAATCATCAAAATAAGGCACAATTTTACTAATCAAAAGCAATTTACAAAAAATTGGGGTAAATCTGTAGGTTTCCCAAGCACGATTCACATGGGTACTTATATTCTCTACCAATTTTACGTAAAATATTATAAAATAGTATTGATCTTTCACCCGCGCCAAGCTGGTTTTTACATGCATTAAAATTTCTTCATTCAGTTGTTTACACGTAGTAGGGAGAGTCTATAAACCACTAGTTTAATAGTCTTTTATTTTAAACGAAGCTTTGAAACTGCCGATTATTTGATACTGATTATTGATATGAATGAATTCTGTACGTCTAGCATTAACGGCAGCATCTATGTAAAAATAACATGCGGCTTTCTTACTGTTTTGATATAATTCACTTTTAATGTTACAATACATTCCCTGGCCCCACTGTCACCAACTTTCCTCAAGTCAATACTCGGCCTCAAGTCTCAGTTTTGACCTTAAATTCATGCACTTACCTTAAAGATTTGAGTTAAGGACTGAGTTAAGTAACTTGATAATTTTGGTGACGGTGGGGCCTGAGAACTATCGACAGGAATGCAGATCGTGACGTCAAAGTATGACGTCATATCGTATGAAGTACAGACAAGTGACTTTCTACACATCGCTGTAAAATCAATCGGGAAGCTTTAACATAACCGCGAATATTGATAATGAAAAAAAGAAAACCAGAACGATACATCATTTCTGTATTCCTTCGCATGAAAATGTTGTTAAAACTTATATTATAATTCTAAGTTTACGAATGATAGTCAAATTCAAAGTGAACCAGTATTTTCTTATGCAAATCTGAGTAAATGAAGAGATTAAAAATACTTAATACTTGTTTCTCACAAGGTTTCAGATCAGAGTTTGAATCTTGACTGACTGGAATCCCTTTAAAAAGATGTGTGTCACTTTAGAAATTAAAAGCACTACTGTGCAGATAACCCCGGCTTATATAGGCCCTTAAATAATTTAATTACAATCATGTACTTTAAATGCTGAAATTTAAATCTTTATTTTTTTAAGAGGAAAGTGATAAAATCATTAATAAATGTGAATTAGAAAAGAATCTTTTTTTATGATAATTGTAAAAATGTAAAATTCTTTGAAGTTTTATATACTGTGTTCATTCAATATTAACAAATCAATTCCGAGGTGATGTACACTATGCACACCAAAATCCATTGGAGTATCATTGGGATTTATAGGTATGAATTTGGTTAAAAAGAAAATCGAAAAAAACTGTCCTTTTTTCAGTTGCTCAAGTGTGGCCATTGGTTTTTACATAAAACAGTTTGAACCGAAAGTCCCCATGTCTTAGTATGCGCTGGCACGATAACAAAAACTCTTGCAATAAATGTTAATTACAGTTGAATTATTTTTAAAAACCACTGGAAATATTGCCATACAATTTACACACATCAAGAGAGAGAGAGAGAGAAAGAGAGAGAGAGGGGGGGGGGGTTAGCATACGGTATTTGTTTTATCGTTTTATCTTCACTTGCGATATATGAAAAGAGCCAGGTTTTCAGTAATTCAGTACTTTGACCTTAAGTTAGGGGTAAAATGTCAAATGTCTCGGGTCTTTATTCGTTCAAAACTGCTCTGATGTGTCATACAATATAGCGAGTCACAACTATTCAATAAAATCATTCAGGTTTAACAAAAAAAAAAAACCATTATGTGCCTCTTGTGTGGGGTGCAATGTTTTATTTATGAAAGGCATTGTGTGTAGGAAAGATTAAAATATAAAAGAATTAAAATAACATAACGACACAATAGACAAAGTTTGGGAATTTCCAAAATTTTGAAATACAGCACACTCGAAAATAACTATACAGATGATTACATTCATGTAAAATGAAATAAAGTATTATCAGGGGAGTTTCGATTGATAAATATATGAATGGCTGATGCATTGAATTTGCAACGCAGCATTTTAATGTGCATAATTTTTGAAATTATGATTGAACATATATGCATGTAGCAATGACAACTTATGCTCATAATATTTACTGACATGAAAAACAGTTAGGAGGCCCATTTATATTTAGCCATGCTTAAGAAATATAGGGAGGATAGAATATGGAAACGAGAATAATGAAATTTACCCACAATTTACACAATAAGTTTTTTAATTTTTTTTAACAAAATAAGTTTTTTTAGTCTTTATGTCATCTTCAATTTCGACGAAAATGCCATTGTTTTCAAGTTTTAAATCTTGACTCTTGAAGAAAAATATCTCCAATAATTTTTTATCAGATCAGAGATTAAATCTTGACTGGCTGAATCTCTTTAAAAATATATGTCTCTTAATAAAAACACTATTGTACGGAGAATCACCACTAGGATTTTTTTCTTCCTGTGTGTTTTAATGTTAACTGTATTTTTATAACCTGTTCTCATAGATCTGAAAGACCTTTACTTTAGCCAAGCATTTGACGCCACATTCAGTTTTCTGTTCTTCTACCAACCAAATTCTGTCAACATTATCATCACAAATCCCCCAGGGCCGAAAAATCGGGGAAATGGACGACAGAATGTGGGTGATAAATTGTCCGTCACTTTTCAACATATGAACTAGATCATTTTCAACATCTGCGACTAAAATATGTCCTCGACCAGTACAAGCAATTCCTCTTGAAGTAAAGGTTTTTGAATTTGGAATTGCCGGCTGAATCCCTGTGTAGCTGAAACGAAAATCTCCATTTGAAGATAAAACAATTACTTTGTTATCAAAGTCTGAAACACAAATGTCACGAGTCTCTCTGTTTTCACAGGCAAATTGAGGATTTGAAAAAAGTAAATCTCCATTGGGCTTATGCGAGTACTCACATTCTGAACTTACTTTGGAATGTGTATTATTTAATGTAATTTTTACGACGGCAGCATAATTATTTTTTTCAGAATTAGGGACTATGCATATCAAAAATTCTCCAAATGTTGTGCAATGCACACCCCATGTTGTGTAACCTTTTTCATTAAATATGATTCGAGCGTTACGTTGAACTTTAATAACCGAATGATATTGGATTTCTTCAAAAACGTTTGGTTCAATTTCGATGACACCGTTGAATCCGTCTGAATAAACAAGGTTACCAGTTAATCCAATCGCCAATCCTTGTGGTTCCTTCGAAATAGCTAGTACTTCCAATTTTGATTCAACACCACGACTTCCCAGAACATTTTTATAGCTATATATTTCAGGTTTGTCACCACTGATGAAAATGCGTGACAACTGTTCACTGTATGTAATTTGAAACAGAATGTTTATACAACTTTTGAATTCTTTTATTTGAATGGGAATTTCGCATACTCCCACCGCAAAGCGTTTCAAAATGTCAAGGCTCACAGAAGAGGCAGAGTTAGACCGTCTTCTATCACTTCTGTCTGAGGAATTCTCGATTGTTGATGCTCCAGGCTAAGTAATTTTGATGCAGCTGTTCGTGGGCGGCTGGGTGGAACATTTTGAATTCCCTTTCTCCAACGGTTGTTTCCTCGAAAGACAGAAACCCAAACAAACTTATCATGTCGTCTTCTTTAAGAGGATTTGGATTGAAACGTGGGATTTTTAATCTTTGGAACGCATCTGTTTGATTCCAATTTATTCTTTTCTCTTCATGAAAAGCTAACTTAATTGGATCCATTGATTTCAAGTTATGTTTATATATTTATATTCTTTCTTCTAAATCGTCTCTTTCTCTCTCGTCTGGTGTGCCTCTTCAAGCCTTTCAACCTCCGCAAGTGACTTTGAAAGAATATTTTGAACGCAAGAATTCAACTCAAGCGCTCTCATTTTGAGATTTTCCTTGATTTGTTTAAAGTCTTGAATGTTATCAAATTTTGTCCCTTTATTTATATAGGAAGTAAGGCGGCAATGTCTAGTCTCCATCTGTTTTAAATTTGTTTCCACCTTTTTCCTTGCAGATTTACACACCTTCTCAATACTTGTATTTTTATGTGAAAAATGATATTGTAGTTTGCACTCAGGGCATATTGGTGTATTGCAGTCTTTACATCCGGCATCGTAAAATTGAGTCGGGTGTTCCATGCAGTGTTCTCCAGCGAATTGTCTCTCATTGTACGAAACAATCACATAGTTTGAAAAATGTTTTTTATGTTTTTCATGGCATTGTGGACACATATTATCTCCACAATTCTTACAGTACATGAAGTACTCGGCTTCACTGTTCTCACAGATTTTACACCGCACCACATCCGGTGCTTGGTTTAACGCTGTTGCATAGACTGCCATCACAAATGTTAGCCTGTTTCTGTAAGTGGGTTTAACCTGTGCTATTAGCTTTCGAATATTCACAAGTGTTCTAATTACAAAAAAAATGAAATTTTAGAATGTTTTGTACAATCTAGATGTAAGAATTATAGTTTTCTATTTCGAAATTGTTAGATTAATGGATTATATGATTACTGCATACTTACCAAATAAGATGTTCATTCTTGTCCAATATCTATTTAGAAATGCAAAATCATGGATTCTCTGAACTAATTTATATAGGTACGAAGTAAATAAACCCAATCACACGTAACGACATGACATAAACACAGTGGTTTAATATATAGACACAGGCTGGTTAAATATTTGTTTGTGTGATTGATGTGTTATCTGACAGGCACATGTACTTCTGTATAAAAGAATGCTTAAATAAAGATCTTTAACACACAAAAAACGAAGAATACTGCTAATACAAACATGAATTAGCATTCGTACCCCTAAAGTTTATAATTATACTAAGTATAAGCAGAGTTATAGGTGAATATAATGAAGTTAAAAACCTCGTTTACAGCACTTCCTTTAGGAATTATAGTCTTTTGGTAAAAAAAAAATATGTCCCTCACACACGAATGAGATTTCCCCCAAACAAATTATCAAGTGAATGTAGTTATGGATTCAAAAGAGGGAGGGGATCCCATAACCTCTCCCAAATCATTGGAATTATTAAGGTACTCTAAGTCTACTAGACATGCCACCGCACCCTCGATCTCGTATGTTCAAATAGGGAGTGGTTTTTGTTGGGTTTTTTTTTTACACGTACATAATGTCTTCGTGCTTCAACTTGGATTTATTCCAAATATTAAATCAAAACTAACATTTTTGTGATAATGCAAAAATGAATATGTCTATCTATTTCCTTTTTTTGTGGTTTTTCCATTTTAAGTGGGGTACCCGGTCATCTTGTACAGTTTGTAAACAGTTTTGGAACTGACTTGTTTCTGCCAAAAACTGACAAAAAAGTTGTCAAAAGATAAGAAATCAATGAATATGAGTTAAACATTTTGTTTTGTATGCAAATCACGAACAAATGTACAATGCCGTTTTTCATTAACTTAGAACTGCGCAGCGGCAGACTTAAAATGAAGATTTAAAAATCTGAAAATCTCTCTCTCTCTCTCTCTCTCTCTCTCTCTCTCTCTCTCTCTCTCTCTCTCTCCTCTAACAAATTAATATGATAACGACATTTTTGAAATAATTTGACTTGACTTTTTGTTTACATGTACTGCATAGCTGCACGTGACGTAATTAAACTGCGATAGAATAAGAAATAATTTCGATTGTGCTGTTGATAAAACATTGTATCAGCTTACCAAATAAATTATTCTCTTGTACACCTATTCACGTATATTTCTCAAGCTGGTCAAAGTATAGTTTGTCTATTAACGACTTTATCCAGAAACTCATAACCAAAACGAGTTGCTTTTATATTTTTACACTTCTATCTTGGGTAACAAAAAAGTATGACTACAATATCTGATAAATATCTGATAAAAAAAAGAAAAAAAATTCTAGTAATCATTTTGGTTTTAAATTTAAAAAAAACTATATGCGGGATTAAGTGTGTTATTCTCAAAACTACAAAGTTATAAATAGAGCTTTGAAAATTTGCTTAAAAGAAAAATTAAAAGATATCTAATTCAAGTTTATAAAAATAAATTGTCTGATTGATGTCATTATAGAAATAATATATATTAATTACAACTAGTTTCATAAAAAGTACGTATTTTACCCAAAATGGGGTATTTCCTATCATTTTTTAAAAGGAAACATCGAGCGCATGCGTGCTCCAACACCTTGTTATCATATGATATGCAAAATAATATAAACAGTTATATATGCGAAAATGGTTTTGAAGCAACATTGTGTTGTTGAATATGAAGAAAAACTGATGTTTTTGAGAAATGGAGGGAAATGGTCTATTTACGTGAAGTCATAGACGCATGAAAACGATCTTGTAAAACTTCAAGACTTCTGTAACTATCATATTCAGTTTTATGTTTTATTGAAATATCTATATTATACGATGGTTTTTTTTTCAAATTTGTAAAGAAAAAAAGGGGGGGGGGGCAGAAATTAGACCTTATCAAATAGGTTCTTTAAGATGTTTTAATCTTGGCTTTTGCAATTGTTGTAAATTTTAAAAAAAATATTCTATCAAGACAAGAAAATTAACATGTCATTTCCCCTACTTTTACTTTCAAACAGAACCACAAAAATGATGGTACGTTTGTACCTCGATTTTTTTTATTTGGTTACATTTGCGTATTTTAAATTTAGCATATGAAAAATATCATTATGTGTTCAAATAGAAAAGCTGCTTAATTAACATTAATATGTGTATTTGTTCACAGGTATATTTTGTTCAAATTGTTCGTTTGATTTTACTGCTTTCCACTTTCATTTAGACCAGTTTATCTATTATTTAGGTAAGAGCAACATACATGTAACAAGCTTCCTTTAAGAATCAGCAATATCAACTCTGTACATGTATTACCTGCAGATCATTTATATATCATGTATATTACAAGACTTAGTGGCCTAATGAGTACTAATTTTGTAAAATGCTACAATGGGTAATATGAAATGAACGGATTATTTCTGAAATTATATGAGTTACGGAACCTTGCATTAAAAAAAAAATTAAAAAATAAGTGTGCGTTTATAAGAAAAATTGTACATCTGTTTAATGTTTAATGAATTTCAGAATATAAAATTGATTTTTCTTTCATAGCCAACGATTGTAAACGTATTGCAAACTAGTTATAACTGTACATTTATAATTTAAAACTTGATATTGAAAATGTTATTTTCCTCTGTAAATTACAACTCAACAGAGTATTAACTTAATAACAGAACAGTTACCCAGCAGCTGTCATTGCAAAGACAGTATAAATCTATTTACGTCAGTATAATAAAACATCTCTTTCAGTTATAAATATTTAACTTGCCATAAAACGATAAATACCATTGAGATAACATTTATGATACTGGAATTTATCCCTAAGGATAAATTCATTTATACAAGCAACAGCAACCTTATCCTTAGTCGTGATCCTAATAAGGATCGGGTTAGCTTTAGCTAAACCATCGGGTTTGTTGTTCGCAATCGATATCGGGTTGGAATCCTTTTTCATCAAATTCTTCCATGATGCTGCAATCATCAAACAAAATTTCAGGTTGTAAATCCATGCTATCTGACAACTAGAGTAACCATCGATCGAAAATACATTGGTCAAGTATACGCTCAGTTACTGTTAGTATCCCTTTTAACCCAATTTAATTCCAAATGTCGTATTTTGTTCATAACAAGCTAAAAATCAGGTATTAAGGCGAACAAACACCTTAGCTAAGCTGTTTGTATGGCGGAATTTGCAACATGGCAGGGTTTCTCAGGTCTTTGATGTAGGCAACTGTTCCCAGGGCCTGCTCAAAGCTTGGGAATAGGTGGTCAACTGCTCCCAGGGTCTACCTAACCTAGCCATTAACCCGCTTTAAGCAAAGCGCTATTTATCAACTATTTGATCCATTGATTATTTATTGACTCAATTCATTAATTGACAATGATGATTGATATTGATTGATAGATTGATTGATTACGGATTGATTGATTCAATAATCCTATTGCTAATGTTATTGATTTATATTGATTGATCAAACAATTTGATTGTTTGATTATTTATGGATTGATTGATTGAACAATCCTATTGCTGATTTGATTGATTTATATTTATTGATTGAACATTTGATTGTTGATGTGATGATTGATTGATTTATTGTACAGCCATATACCTGCTCACCAATTGGGTGGCAGGTCGGTTGTTAAAATGCATGTTCAATTTCAATAAATAAGCCATGACCAAAAACGCCAGTTGGTGTTCAGCTGTTGTCTTTTATAAACAATATAATTATCTAAAATATCCGACACGCCCTGGATACAGGTAGTTCTTGTCTCGGGGTTAATAAAAGGGTTATCCCACTGAAAGCCATTGAATAGGTGTTTATCATAAAAGTTTTCTCAATGGTATTGAACTGTTTTAATAGTTGAGTTAATTATTTATGGGATTGATTTCAGCATATTACAATTTCACCGAAATATTTAAATTTTTCAGTGCCTTTGTCTGTGATAACACTACTAATCGATTTTGTGAAGTACAGTCCAATAAATTCAAATGACGTATTGTTGGGGCGCAAGCGGAGTTAGCATTATTAATATTCTGATATTTATTTATTTTATTTGATCAAATCTATCATAAAGCCAGTCAACCTTTTTTTTTTTATTTGAACACTCCCGGAAATATCACCTTATAATACTCAAAGAAGGATTCTTTATTACTTAAATAAACATTTTTTAGGTTGGCGACCAGTATTTTGAATGAAGCATCGCATTACTCACTCTCTATACAATTAATTTATGAAACACACGTTAACACTCTATTTATCAATGTTTTAATGGAAAATATTTCTACTGAGACAAACGTTTTTTTTTTTTTACAGAGACGATCCTTTCGGTGAAATAAGAGCCAAAAAAACACGATATCTCCCAATTCATCTTTCTATAATTAATTATTCAAAGCGAAAAAATACCTATTACAATCGTGGACATATAAATTTACTTTTTGGTTTTAATAAATAAGAAGGGAAAGTAATAAAAGCGACGAACTGTGCAATTTTATCACCAGATTTTTTTTTTTTTACAAAAACATAAATCGTTCGTAGCAAGACTAAATCACTATTAAGTATATCTGAATGTTAATAATGGATATACACACACACACACACACATACGTGTATACACCCCTCTTTGGGGACCTTGTCAAAATATCTCAAATTGGGGACTAAGAGATTTCACAGCATAATTGACATCTTTCAACTCACTTTTTTCTGTTTGTATCCTGATTTGAGTAGATAAATTGAATCTTTGTGTTTAAACGAAATATCAATGGATTTTGAAAACGGGGACCCGGAAGTGCCAATCTGAGGACTTCAGTGTAAAGTATGGGGACCCTGCTCCTCACAATCATACAAAACTGAGGACCTTATCTAGATTCGACTAAATTCTTCAACAACAAAATAAATACTGGAAACGTTCATTGGAGAAAAATCTTCAATAACCAACGCGAGCGTTTTATGTATTTTTTCTGCAATGGCGCCACCTTAATATCCCACATGAATCACCATTTCCTAAGGATTCATACAATGATATATGATTAATTGATATTAAATGGAGGTTACTATCATTTCAATATTCAACAAATGAGATTTTAAACGTTTGAAAAAAGTTATGTGATTAAAATCTTAAATCGCGAGGAATACTTTTAATGGTAACATATAAAAAAATGAAGTCATAATCCTCACATTACTACATGTATAGTTTGGGAACTTAGGCATGATAAATACATATATTTAACTGAGGACCTATAACACACTCAGTACACCATTTGATATCGACATATGAATACAATTTACATTAAACTGAGGACAAAACACACACGGTACAACTTTGGGGACTTACACATGAATATAGTATACACATAACTGAGGACCTAATACACACGGTACACGTTTGGGGACTTACACATTAATATAGTAAACACTAAACTGAGAACCAAATACACACGGTACAACTTTGGGGACTTACACATGAATATAGTATACACTAAACTGAGGACCTTATACAGACGGTACACGTTTGGGGACTTACACATGAATATAGTAAACACTAAACTGAGGACCTAATACACACGGTACACTTTTGGGGACTTACACATGAATATAGTATACACTAAACTGAGGACCCAATACACATGGTACAGTTTGGGGATTTACACATGAACATAGTATACACTAAACTGAGGACCTAATACACATGGTACAACTTTGGGGACATACACATGAATATAGTATACACTAAACTGAGGACCTAATACACGGTACAACTTTGGGGACTTACAGATGAATATAGTATACATTAAACTGAGGACCTAATACACACGGTACAGTTTGGGGACTTACACATGAACATAGTATACACTAAACTGAGGACCTAATACACACGGTACAACTTTGGGGACTTACACATGAATATAGTATACACTAAACTGAGGACCCATTACACACGGTACAACTTTGGGGACTTACACATGAATATAGTATACACCAAACTGAGGACCTAATACACACGGTACAACTTTGGGGACTTACACATGAATATAGCATACACTAAACTGAGGACCTAATACACACGGTACAACTTTTGGGACTTACACATGAATATAGCATACACTAAACTGAGGACCTAATACACACGGTACAACTTTGGGGACTTACACATGAATATAGTATACACCAAACTTAGGACCCAATACACACGGTACAACTTTGGGGACTTACACATGAATATAGTATACACCAAACTGAGGACCCAATACACACGGTACAACTTTGGGGACTTACACATGAATATAGTATACACTAAACTGAGGACCTAATACACACGGTACAACTTTTGGGACTTACACATGGATATAGTAAACAAACTAAACTGAGGACCTAATACACGGTACAACTTTGGGGACTTACACATGAATATAGTATACACTAAACTGAGGACCTAATACACACGGTACAACTTTGGGGACTTACACATTAATATAGAATACACAAAGTAAACTTTGCAGACTTTAACAGACACTAAGCTTTACATAGAAATTATGACATATAGACGATTAAAGTCACATTTTACTGAACTTTCATACGTTTGCACTTTTTTCGCTGTTCCTACACTACACCACAAGAAGCAGTGTGCATTTAGAGAAAATTAACATGGCATATTATGACGCAAAACTTTCCGAGATATTTGATTCTGGTCCTAGTACTGAATTAAAAAAATCATACATGTACAATTGTAATTTTTTTTTCCACTTAGATCCACGGATTGTCAACATCCCCACTTATTCATTCTGCTTACAAATCTGCCTGATAAGAAACTATTGCATGAAACTTAAATGGCAATAACTATTAATAAAATTATAATTTATAAACTTTTGTTCGGAGTATCTGTGTGAAGGCTATTTGAGGTATTTAGCTGAAAGTTGCATTATTCTTGTTCCATAGTTATTGTAACAAAAATAACTATTTTTATCTCATTCAAATCAATATTTAAATTGTAAGCAGATTTATCCCAATACCACGTTTTTGCAGCACAATAAAATTCTGAAAATTACAGCTCACGTGAGCCTCATATTATCATATTTACTTATTGATTTAATTAATAAATTTCTCATCTTCTCTACATCAAATTAACACTATAATATAGGCAAACAATCAAAATTTATTGGCAAATATTTCCATACAATTGATAAAATGTTGTTGCAATTATAGTTATCATTTATTATACACTTTCAATCTATTCATGTCAGTTAACTCCACTTAAACAAAGCAATTAATGCTGTAAGAAGTTAAATTTTAAAAAAAAACATCTCCATCCATATTATTTAAAAAATTCTATGTAAAACAAAATACTATTTGATCATACACAAATCAGCATTCATAAAATTGTAAATGGCAACATCATTGTAAAATGAAAGTATTTAAAATACAACCAGCTAATCGATATTTAAAATGTAGTATTTGACAGTTAATGTAGTATTTTACAGTTAATTAACTGTTTACATTATCTGCATATTGATTATAATACTTAAATCAGCCACTTTTTATTTCCAAATCATCCCAAAGAATCAAATACCTTCTATGTATAGTGCATGTGGATACTAGCTGTAAACAATGCACTATTCATATCATTGTCGACTCTCAACATCCACAATGAAATAATTCATTTAAACAGTATGAAATATTAAATTCTGTCAATATCTACTTCTCCAAAATTTCATCCGTCCAGTTTTGTACAATTTGTGAATACACAAATTGAAATTATTCAAAGTTTACTAATGTTGTCAGTTCACTCCAAAAACTAAATTGTAAAACACTATATATACATGTACATACAATATATTCTCTGCACTTTGATTTAAATGATCAATCCTTTATATCTATCATCAAAACATTTCAACAAATCTACAATTCTTGTGCATACAGTATACATTTTGTTGTTCATACAACTATCATCAATGCACATCAACAGTGAAACTTATTTTTATATAGCAAATCTAGCTCATTAATATAATTTGCAGTATGCAAAGTTTCTTATTTTCTGAATTTCTAGTACATTACATATTTGTCAAAATCTATTTCCAAACATCAAATCATTTACCAGTTATGTATAATTCATACAAATACTAACTGTAACCATAGTCATTCATACAACCAATACCCCAAATATCTGAACAAAACAATATTGTAATTTCAAGTTAATGTCAACTAAAAACACAAAACCATATTAGATTTACAGTTGTATTAATCAATTCCAGCTAAAGTTATCATGGCGCTTATTCCTTAGTTATTTTACAAAGGTGAATGGTCATCTCAGCAACAAACATGACAACAGTATGTATTGGTAAAGCTATTTGGAGTATTTTCTACAAATTTACTAATCCTCACACTTCTGTGCTTTATGAAATGTATGAAAATTGATGTCCACAAGCTATAATGAATTTGTAACTACTTCATTATCAAAGTAGCATTAAAAATCAACATTTCTTTGTTTTTTTTATAAGGTTGAACACTTGATCTTTCACATTTCTCCAAGTTCTTTGGGTAAGGGTTTTATCCTTTTTTTGTAAAACATTCTCGATATTGCCCTTGCCAGGAACTTTGGACATTGCAATAAAATGGGAAAAATGCTTGTTGACAGAATTCATTTGAGATGGATTCCATGTGTTTTGTGACGTTTGCCAGCAGAATTTTCAGTGGTAGATCTGCCATCAGAAGGTGCTTTCCTTTTCCCTGTAATTTCGATTTTTAGAATATAATTTGGTTGATGGTATGGTTTGAATGTGACAAATGCAAATAACTAAGAATAGTACAGTACCCGCAACATTATTTTTCATAAGATAAACCATAGGATGGGATTTACGCATGATAGGACATGATTAACGCACGATACAATAGGATTGATACACCATAGGAAAGAATATACTATGCATGTTCATAATAAACGAATCATCACGTTAAATGATCTTCACGATTTACCTGATAATGGCATAATTTGATAAAGAAAATGTCCGAAACAAGAAATATTAAGCATAATTTCATTTCATTAAAAAATTTATATTATCAAACATAGCTACATCTTTAGAATGAATTAATTGGAAATATAAACTAAAATGGTGTATGAATTATCTGTATTGATAATCATTATTCATTAGTGAATCCTGTCGATCGCCAAACAGTTCAGCCCAACAAGTCACATGGAAAATTGTGGGCATAATTAAAATACAATGAATGTTCTTTATTAATATATTATCTATCATAAATATTTTTTTATTATTGAATAAAATAAATGAATTAGATGACATGCAAGTTAATGTTTACGCAGTGATTCAAGACACTCTCTGCGTACGATTTAATATGCCAGACATAAAGGTAAATATATTATCTTGTTCCAACTGAAGAATTTTCGATTGTACACAATACCCTATCATCTCCAAATGTTACTTATGTCTTCTTTTTAAAAATATCTTTCGAACTTCGATACATATAGCTTAATATTGTTAATTTGATGGAATGTTGGATAGAGTTTTGCATTATTTGTTCGAATATTATTGTTAACGGAACAATGAACTACTTATAACTTTAAAAATAAAATAGCTTGCTTATGAAAAGGCAGGGTACAGCTAACACAATAGGATAAATGGAGAAGCTGATAAACTTGAATGATAAACCTGATAGGATTACTGTACGATAGGATAGGATTAACGCATTATAGAACAGTATACATGCGCGATACAATAGTATTCATACACGGATAGGATTGTAAAAAATAACTTTGCAAGTACCATATTTCATAACTCATTCTGGCTTAATATTTGAAAGAGGTAAAAAGGGATTTATGTCATCTGTATCTATCATACATGTATATGTAATATGAAAGACAATAAGTATATTGAAAACTTTATATATAAACTACATAGTCATGACATGTACTTGATTTTTGACTGCAAATTCACATATAGTAAATAAATATGAACAGGACCCTTAAAAGACATTGTCCCTCACAGGGTTGTGGTTAACATTATTCCTAATTTTGGGCTAATTAATTATTATAAACAAAAAGTCAACTTTATGTTTCTTTGATAAGTTTAGATAAGTAAAATTAAATATCAATGAAAATTTTCCATCAGGTAAACGACATGCATATAGATTTTCTCCGCAGGCATGTTTTCCCTGGCAGGCGTGTTTTAGTTTGACCGTGGAGGAATAAACAATCATACTTGTACTAACGACTGTATTTAATTTATTGTCTGATTGGTCTTTTTCAAAACATGTAATACATTCAGTGATTTTCTTTAAGCTTGTTCTTTAGAATATCCCAGACTTAACTCGTGCTCCACTTATAGACATACTTACTGGAAGCCATTTCTAAATTAATAACTTCGATCCCAACCTTAAAAGCGCAAATTTCAAACCCAACTTTCTATCGGCATATCGTCGAAACTGAGTATCGAATATTGCTTGACAGTCGTATACCGGTCCATATCGATATATCGATATATTGACCCAGCCCTAAAATTAACTAAGAAAATTGTTTGTTGTTTGTAAATCTTAATTTAAAATCTTTCCACTCAATTTGGAACATATCTTCAAACAACTGTATTCTTGGAAAAATGTCACTATGTCAATTAAAAAGCATTTGTTTGGTACTGTTTTGTCAGGAATTGGGAGGTGTAAGAAGTTTTTCAAATATGCATATAAACATGATAAACACAGTTCAGCAATCATTATTTAGGAAATTTTAAGTTAAAAACTATGTCCCTTTGTGGACTGAAGCTTGACTGTAAATGTATCCAACATTTAATCTTGAGAACTGCTTATTTTTCATGCACCTAGCTTAAAGTAGACTTACAATATACCAGAAAAGGGGAATATACTGAAAATAAATATGTACTGCAATAAGGGTACAGACCTTGAGCGCTTTTATTATGAAGACTGTCTTTAACAGTCTGGTAATTCATTTCTTCCTCACTCTCATCAGCACAGGACCCGTCAATTTCCTTAACCTCTTCTGGAAAAAAATCCAAAAATATTAAGAGAAATTTATGAACATTAATTCTTATATCATATATACAAGAAACTAGAATTCTTACCTTAAAGCCTCTTCATTAACCAATAAATGCCTACAGGCATTCACAGTCACCTGAGTACCATAGCATTTAGATTAATTTGGCTGAGGGTCTCATTTTTGCATTCTAAGCTTCATTTTGGAGTCTAAACCCAAATCCAAATTTTAATTTTGGTTAAAGAAACTTGCAGACTTTAACGGTCAACTTTTATAATATTCGGTTTTGTTAATAATGCCCACAATGTGCAGTTATTTCCTAAAATATGAGTTATGTTACAATATGTTACATGTACCAATGTGAATTAACTGACCTAAAAAAAAAAGAAGACATTCACTATACTGCCAAATGTATCCCCCCCCCCCAAAAAAAAAGCCCCAACCCCTGCCCCATTGGCAGTGAATATTTCACAATTTAAAAGTACAACAGTCCACAATAAACAAACTACACGAAACCAAATTTAAAATCAAATGTTATCAAAAGTCTATAAATCAAACTTGCACAGGAGGAATAAATAATCATCACTGAAATACAACAAATGAGTTCATTTTAATAATCTATTCACAACACTGTATCCTTGCCTGTCTATATGCCTATCATCAAAGAAAAAAACTCACCCTGATTATTAAAGGGCATCTCTGCAACATTTCCCCCTCGTTTATTAGCATCAACATCTTAAAATCCTTGTTTTTTGAATGATATCCAACGGTTACCGATAAATTTATCTGTGGATTCTTATGTCATGGCCAAGGAATTTGGCTAACTGGAGTGGTCCCGACCATTTTCACTAAGCTCATGGATTTGTGCCATTGTGGCAATGTGTTTTCTGAGGACTGTATAGGTTATAATATTTCCATAGTGCAGTTCTATTTTCCCACAAATTTCATTCAATATGTCACTTGCCTTTAGTGTTCGTGTGGAGGTTGATGGTCTAGCAAATAAATATTTGCAACATACATTTGCACCACTTCTTTTCTGAATTAATGTTTGCCTTTGAGTTCAATTCGAGTCAAAGAACGACAAAGCTCAATTTCTATGTCTGACACACTTGATTTAAGTTCGTCATCATAGGGAACACTGTTTTGTGCTTCAATAGCTTGCTTGTAATTGTAATACGCTGCACGCTTCCTGTTAAAGAGAGTCATGTGACAAAGTGTCATCTTTGCCAGCTCGATGTAGAAAGCTGAATCATTTGAAAATTTCAGAAGAGGTTCTTTGATTTTTTCTTTTAGGTAGGAATTAAGCTTGTACACATCTTCACTTAGAGGTAACATTTTTGGAGCATTGTACTTTTTCTCACTCAATGAGATGCGATCGTTCCAATCAGACTCATACAAGTGAATGAAAGCCGAACCATTCTCTTGTTTTGTTATATATCTGACTCAGTAATTCTATCTGATCTGTAAATCCTTGCACATCGTTGATTCTGAAATAATCAGAATCATTGGAATCAGAAAAATAAAATTCATCATCATCACCAACAAAATCATGGTGTATAAAGCTGTCAAGTTTCTCTGGAGAATCAGTGGCATTCCCGGGTACACAGCTATCAACTTTTTCTGGAGAATCTGAGGCATTCCTGCATTCACAGCTGTCAAGTTTTTTTTAAGAGAATCTGTGGCATTCCAGTGTTCACAGCTTTCAACTTATTCTGGAGAATCCATGGCATTCCCGGGTAAACAGGAGAATCTGTGGCATTAATCGGTACACAGCTGTCAACTTTTTCTAGAGAATCCATGGCATTCCTGGGTACACAGCTTTCAAGTTTTTCTGGAGAATCCATAGCATTCCCAGGTACACTGCGGTAAACTTTTTCTGGAGGATCTGTAACAGTAGCATTCCTGGGTACACTGCTGTCAAGTTTTTCTGAAGAATCCGTAGCATTCCTGGGTACACAGCTGTCAAGTTTTTCTGGAGAATCCGCAGCATTCCGAACTAAAAAAAAAAAGAATATATGTTAAGCACTTTTTGACAAAAACAAAATTAATCAATTCAGGTTGCCTGACTAATCAGGATAAACAGTTTTATCAAAAGAACTGAACATAATTATAAGATGAGGGCATTATTTATTTAACTAGCATTATAAGTAAAAATAAAATTTAATAGCTGATTATGTACATTAACACAGGAGGACTAATCTAAAATAAACAGAGGCCTTTCTGAGTTTCGATTGCAAAGTTGTATAGTGAAAGTTTATTTTTAAGCTTACAAAGTATCTTTTATTAAATATTTCTATTTAAATTTTCACTTAATGGATTGGACAATGAAGTTCATAGTTTCACTTGCTCCAATGAGATTTTACTTGCCCCAAGCAATCGGATAACCGTTAATATTAATCTGTGAAGTCTCCATTACTTCCATTTTTATCAATGTTACACAATGTATGTATTGTAAATGGACAGGTATGTATGACTTCTAATAGCAGCTGTTTGCTTGCAATACAACAAAGTGAATCTTCTTTTTTTACATGTCTTAATGGTAATTTATCAAACTAACAAAACTTTAAATGAACTGGAGTGATTTATTTCAAGGATGATAATTGGTAACTAGTTAATAACCTGATACATAACACAGCTTATTCATGTGCAAGTCCGGATAGTTGTATCGTGTGTATTAGGTCCTCAGTTTAGTGTATGCTATATTCAAGTGTAAGTCCGCAAAAGTTGTACCGTGTGTATTAGGTCCTCAGTTTAGTGTATACTATACTCATGTGTAAATCCCCAAAGTTGTATCGTGTGTACCGTAAAGTATTGTGTATAATACGCACTCGTGTATAATACCACCCCCAAAGTTGGCCAAAAAATGGTGAAAAAACAGCAGGTCCTATGTATAATACGCATCCAAAAAATGTCAAAATCAATGGCCGCCATTTTCAAAAAAACTATCGACGTGTCAACATAATTTTATAATCGAGAGCAATTTTTGTAATTTTGTGATCGGAACATAGATCAGACGATGAAAATCAACGGCCGCCATTTTCCCAAATAAGTATCGATGTTTAATGATAATTCTATAACCCAAGCGCAATTACTGTAATTTCGTGATCGGAACTTGACCCAAGCGATATTTGAGTCAAAGTCTCACCAAAAAAAACACACAAGCCGTTTTTATCGTAATGAAATCCATGCAACCACAATTAATTATTTGATCGTCATTATTATTTGATGTAAAGCGGAGTTAAAAAAAATCTGTTGTTTTTTGTTCTTACAATTTTACATTAAAAGGACGGTATGATTTACATGGGCGGTATCAAATATCACTTGACACTTCGTAAAGAAACAGTTTCTAAAACGACAGCGAAAAAGTTGAAGATCATAATGTATGTAGAGAAGAACGGCAACCGAGCTTAGTGCTTAAAAGTAAAAATGTTTGCAGATCTAAACCAAGCAACATCAAGAGAAATTATTAAATTGATTAATTATAGTCAAACTCTTTGATTGTTATAAATAAACATTGTGAAGAAATGTATGTATGTCGTATATCGTCATTATCAAGTTGTACAAATGATCTATGTATTTTTAGCAGTGTCTTCGTTTAACTGCATAACTGGACACAAAGTAATCAAGTTAAATAAAATCATTTTAATTGCAAATCTTCATGCACTTGAAAACACCCTGAGAAGTCCGACACAAGACAGGTGCATGCTTTTGACACTGGAAATTGTTAAACAAACATTGACCAAGCGTCGAGTCAACAGGTGGCTGCTTACGTAATGGCAAATACACTGGCAATAACTTGTTTAATGCAAGGAATAGTGGTGAGAGAGGATAAATATTTCAATACATGGAAATAAAACTAAGAATAAGGTATTTCTGACACAGTAAGTTTAGTATACACTCATATAACTTGCATAACACGCGATATTGGCAGTCATACTCCCGCGGTATCCAGAATCACGGCCTGAAAAAATGGGGTAAAATTTTGGTCCTATGTACAACACGCACCCCAAACTTTTGATCAAATTTTGGCTGAAAAAAGGTGTGTGTTATACAACTTTACGGTATTTGGTTCTCAAATTTAATGTGTACTATGTTCACATATAAGTCCCCAAAGTTGTTACTTGTGTATTAAGTCTTTAGTTTAGAGTAAACTTTGTTAATGTGCAGGTCCCCAAAGTTGTTCCGTGTGTATCAGGTCCTCAATTTAGAGTATGCTATATTCATGTGTAAGTCCAGGTTCATGTGTAAGCCCCCAAAGTTTTTTTTTGTCCCAAAATGCCATGCAGACTGTTTTAAGCACTTTTTGCTAAAGAGAAAATGGCGTCCAAAGCTGAAAAACATAACATTGTTTAACTAGCGTATTTATCACCTTTCATAATAATGTTCAATATCATTTACCCCATTCAGAGTTTTTTCTCATGACTTTTGCCATATCTCTTAGAGATATAAGGACTTTTGTCGAATATGGCGGATAGAAATTGGTCTTTTATAAACATCAATTTCTTAGCACATTACTGTTACTTTGTAGACAAGCGTGGCCAAACTCATCTGGACATGTACATATTAAGAAGACTTGAATTCACATATATCAATATGATATTATGTAATTAACATATAAAGGAGATCTACATTGAGAGATTATTCAAGTCAGTTAACAAACATGGCGGTTTTACAAGAAGAACATAAAACGTGTATAAGCATCAGATTAAACCTTAAAATTATGAGAAAACTTCAATCATGAATCTGTGCAAAACTAGTGGAAATACTGCATAGTTTAAAAAAACATCATAATTTGTATTGGTATAGATAACATATCACTCGAAGATGTGCATGCATTACTTCCAAGCCCTAAATACATACCTACTGTCTTATTCGATTTGTTGGAGACATAAGCAATATGCTTTCTTCCATTCATTTTATAAATGATTCTTAAAAATTTTTATAATCTTTCTAAGGCCACATAAAATTAATATTTAGATTCTCATCCTGATTTGCAAAAAAAAAAATGGGGCGAGTGGGTGGATTTTATTCATTTATTTTTTAAAACCATGCATCTATTTCACCGTTTATGTTCTAGAAATTACAACTGGTCTATTTTTTAAATTGTTAATGCTAATATGTTGTCTGGAACTGGAATTTGGATCGAGCAGCTCATTTTTAAGATTGATACATGTATAAAGTTGTAAGAGTTTTAAAAACAATAAAAGGTACCAACACAGACACTCGCAAAACAAGTGGAATTACAAGATGTTTACAGTATTTAATACTAACAAAAAATTAGTTTTTCATGAAATTATTCAAATTATTACTATGAGAAGAAAAAATGCAAGTGAAAGTTTAATTTTGCTAGGATTCCACAATCTAAATTTTGCGAGTTGTCAAAAAAAGTTAATTTCAATCCCTGACTATACATTTTAAATGCAGCAGCGTGCATTTTTCACACCCCAAATCATGTCAGTTTTGTGTCAGCTAGGATATTGAGAATTTAAACACATGATCATAGAGTAGTCTATAATCAAATGTTAGTGTTTAGACAAGTATACACAAGCCAATTTCCATTCTAGTGACATCATAGATAAATAGGTATTGGACAATGATGACTAATAACAAAATAATTGTAAAAAACATATTCTGATTAATGTACATGGAAATATGTTTTTGATATGACACAATCTAAGAATTGGTAAAAATGGGGCAGATATCTGGCAATATCAAAATAATAATTCTTTCTATTATAATCCCCGGCAATCCCTGAATTTACCCTGTAAACACAATCAGTTTTCCTCTATGGTTTTTCCTATGAAAAAGTCTTCAATACAAACACTAAAATCATTCAATTTCACAATTACAAACAAGTTCAAACTATACTCAGAAATACTAAATAGAATTAAAATGCCTAGTTGGGCTACTGACAGACTTTTTATGTACATATTGCTAGGTTCAGAAATTATTTATACCTTCACAATTTAACAGGATCATGACATCACTGCATTTTTCACAGCCCCTTAGGCATCTGGCAAACATATTATTTTATATAGTAAAATGATCCATTTTTAAATTATACATTAGAAGGGTTTCCTTCCATTATAGAAAAAAAATATATATTTTATTCCAATGCAACCTAGTTTCCAAATCACTTTATTGTATCTAATTGTTAATTGACATAAACAATTTTAAGGATAGGCCTAATGTGTGGAAAACATTTTTTCCTTAAATTTAAAATATTTTGTGGAACATTTTTGTGGTACGAATCAATAGGGCCTAAATATTTTTACAAAATTTCGAACATAATTTTATTGTAATTCCTGATTTTTCTATACATTTTTAAGGTTTCTCCACCCTTGATGTTAAAATTTAAAGATCAATATGGGGCTGATCAATATGTAAACAATCAAATCGAACTAAAATATTTTATCCTGTAACTACACCTTGCATTGACCGAATAAAGGTACCCCAATAAACCAAAGCTATATTGGGTCAATGCCCTATTCTCTTTGAGAAGTGGACAGGCATAGCCTATGTAGGGTATGCCTGTCCTCTTAATTCTCAAAAGAGTATAGTCAATGCCCCAATATTGCCTCGTACATTTAACCAACTTTCAAATGCATTGTGACGTAATCTTTCTTGCTTAGTTTACGACATGGTGTCATGGTTTCAACTGCAGATATGCAGCAAAATTTGTCGAATAAAGCTTGTTTGAGAGGCAAAATGTGATATTATGCTGCAGGATAAACAAAATACATGATAACTGTCTTGAAATATAAGCAGTATTTAGGCTCAGACCAAAAACGTAAATAGGGCTCGGCAAGCCTCACCCTCTGTCACCTTTTCTTACCCTCGCCCCAGAATCGCACTCAGAATGTCTCAGATTTTATCATTAACATGGCAACAGTAAACAGCGAATTTTCAAACGTGTTAAATGTGACTGTGATTTCTTTGCAAAAAAAGTTGACATGGTAAAATGGGATTATAAAAGAGAAACTTTGTAGGTATTTGAGACCAATCATATGAAAATTTAGGTGACATACAACGCGATATATATTTGAAATTTGCTACGAAGCAACTATAGGGATCGTTAAACCGGATCCGTAGGACATCCGTCATTTTAACAATAGAACATTCAATCCAGACTTGTGGTACATGTATGTTCGGTTTTTAAACGTTTTAAATAAATTTTTAAAGGCCTACTACCCCCTGGAAAATTTAAATATCTTAAATTTACACAGTAAGATTACAAAATATATGCCTCGGAACCCCCACCCCCTCCCGGAGAAAACTTAAATACCACCGAAAAAAATCTGGATCCGCGCATGGACATTATGCACAAAAACATTCATGATTTGCAAGGATATTTTAAAATATATACATTGAGCATAGTTTCTCGAAAAATTCACTTTACAACCCGTCTTAATAAAATTTTCATTTCTAATGTTATGCAATCATTAAGTAAGAAAATCATCGAGTACGAGTACCCCCTTCCCCTCCCAGGCACATCGTATTTCAAGTATACTCGGAACATGTAATCAACATACCTTTATTCGGAGTTCCTTTTATATAAAAAGCATCCCGATCAAAATCAAGGACTCTTTGACCTGGCTTTCCTCTTTCTCTCCGACTTCTTCTCGAAAAAACCCCCGCTTCAACAAAATGGCATTTCCGTTTTCTATACACATGCGCATGCGCATTTCGAACATGTGTATCGTCAGAGGTGCGTAAGTGAAGATGGCAACCACAATCCGCACGGTATCTGTGTAATCACATGTCTGATGAAAACCCGAAAATGGGACTAGAGACTTTTCGATATTTTTTAGGTTTAGAACATGCTATTTTTTTGATTTAAGCAATAAAAAAATTTGGGGACTTAAATCAAGTCCCCAAACTATTTGAGGTCCCCATTTTACGACTTGCGTATCTGAGGCAGGCCCCCAGTTTGGCAGAACCACACACGCACACACACACACACACACACACACACACACACACCTACTCCCACACCCAACCACCTGCGTTGTACGTTTTATATTTTGTAAGGGATGTATTTTCGTGGAATCGCTAGTCCGTGTACTTCATACAGACAGTTGACATAACATACACCCCCACGAAGTGACATATAATTTCTGTTAACACGAACCAGTAAAAATAAGTCATCGCGCGGTGAGAATGTCTAATTGCTTACTAACGTACAAGAAATTGTTTTTCCATTGAAATATTGGGGTTTTTTTTACTGCTGTCTTCTTACGTGCACATGTAAACCCACACAGTCGTATCTTTTGTGGTTTCATTTGTTTTTGTGGGAAACAATCTTCGTATATAAGATGACTTTTTCGCCTTCAAAGATATGTAAACTAGTAAAAAATACCTTTCATAATATATTTGGCATGTATATTATTTTGTTTACTACTTTGTTGAACATTTGATTTCGTAGATTGAGCACAATAACATCGAAAATCAATTAACAATATTGTTCAGGAATATTGTTGAAAACACAGTATTACTTTTTACTGTCAGTACTAATTTCACAGTTCCGCTGGGGTTTTTTTTAATATACAAGTATACAGCCAAATTTTAAAGTGTTCAAACAAAGGTAATTTTATGACAAGCAATTCAAGTATTAATTATGCAAGCAATAAATGGACTGGGATTTCATTATGATGTAATATTTTCTTGCGTGTACATAATAATGTACATGTACGTGGAAAATGTTGCTGTTTTTCATCTTCATCAGCAGTCCTCCTATAGGTAATCATTTAATGATTAAAACTCGAATCGATGATAAAGATTCACCGAGATTTTTTTTCCTACCGCATCGACAGCATGATGATCAATCATTGCTTAAGTGTGGAGGTTTTTAACACCGGAAACAACTTGCACACATAGATAGACGACAAACTGTACACCGACACATCGTGCATTACCAATTATGTCCATGCTTGAAAATGTCTCTGCAAATACCAGCACCAATGAAACTGTTATGTTGGCAAGCGAAAAGTGCAGGGTTATGATGAAAGCCCGAATCCCAAGCATAGCCATTTCCTTGATACTGATTCTGGTTGGAGTAAGTGGGAACGCGTTTGTAATTCACATTTACCGAAAAAACTCGTCACTCCGTTCCCGACTCTTTTACTTCATTCCCTGGTTGGCTTTTTTCGACATCAACGCAATCATTACGATCGGATCATTTTCCATATTGCAAGACATCTTCTCTATGTGTTTCCCGTCTCTGTACCTCTGTCGGACTTTATGGTTCGGAGTCATCTTCTGTACAACAACTGGAGCTTCTTGTTTACTTCTCATTGCGGTGCAAAGATATTGTTACGTATTTCAGAAACCAGTGCTTAATCATCGTAAATTGCATCGTTTGTTTATCTCAATCATTGTAATATTTGCAATGGTCTTTGCAATTCCGGTCTTTTTCATTGTGGATTTAAGAGAGGTAAAAGTAACTGGTGTAAACGGTTTGGTGTGCGGTGATACTCTGAAAAAATCAAAACACATTTACAAATTGATTTATTTCCACACCCTTCTTTGTTTATCGTGTATAAATATTATAATTATAACAATATTGTACGTAAGAATCGGGTTAAAAACTTACAAAATTTCAACAAATGAGAATCACCAAACTTCAAGAAGAACTCCCGGGCGGAAATTCACTTTGATGTACATAATGATGTTTGTCATTTATGTTGTGGCTTACATTCCATCCAATGTGACTATTGTTTTAGCAGATGAAACAAAAACAGAATTGTTTCACACATTGGAGAACAAACCAAACCTTATCGCCATAATTGTAGCTCACAGGATGTTAATATTCAGCCATGTCTTGAATCCATTCATATTCTACCTTTTTCATGCGAGATATCGGAAGGAAATTAAAAAGTGTTTCGGTAACTGTGTTAACGTTTGTGTTACAGCTCAAAGAAATACCCTCTTTTAATTCAAAATGGTTGATTTTATGGATCAAATGATTTGCAGATTATATTATTGTAATAATGTTTATCTTTTACAGTTGTTTCCTGTCATCTAATTCAAACATGAATAAAATAAGATTTCTTATTACCTTTGTTGCAATTGGTTGTTGATTAAGAAAAACATAAGCATAGGCTTAATGCACTTGTAGAGTTTGCAAAATGTTCTTTTTGGTAAAAAAAAAAATTTAAAGAAAGAGGTATGAAGAGAGTACAGTATCAAGTTTTGAAGAAATTTAGAATCTTCAAAGCTGCTCAGTCAGATTTTATTTTTAAAATAGTGTGTGTGCTTAATAATTGTTATGAAGACTTTGATATCGCTATAAACAAAGTCATCATGATTTTGCAAATCAACAAAAAACCTGTGTATATTTTGTTCGCCTATATTTCTGAAGTTTGTTTTGTTTACAATCAATGCATAATATGCAGTTTGAATGAACCTAATCATTCGGGGGCAAAACCAACTGCTTCCCTTCCCTAAACATGCCCATGATGCATTGAATTGTTTGTTTGCGTGTTTTTGTATTCCCATAAAGAATTTATTTTTATTAACTTTGAATATTTCGAACATTTAAAGGAGACCGAGGCTGTTGGTTTAGATAGGCAAAACTATATAACCTGCCAAGATAATTAATTTGTATGGAAAATTATTGAATACTGTAATAGCCAAAAAGTCAGACGATGCAGCTTTTAAAAATGTTTGATTATTTTTAAACATACCAGAATGAAAAAATAAATTAAAACAGATATTATGATATTTACATTTTGCATTCATCATCGAAAGAAAATATCAACATTTATGATATTTTCCTTGGAGCACGTTCTTTTTTATTATATTTCTACGTCATTTCTTCGACCACTTAGCAAAGAATGGCTGTATTTGATATAAGTGTGTAGTTTGGAACTAATTTTACGTTCACGTTCTTTCTTTTTCTTGTTGTTGCAAATACATGTACATTTTAAGGAGTTGATTTTAATCAACTATCCTATGCAGTTACTCTGGCAAAACGGAAGTGAAACAGTGTTTGGACCTAAGCACAAGTCATCACCGCTGACAAGATTTAGTTCTTGAAAATAATTGATAAATTCGATGTAATGTATACAAGTATTGCTTTTCAAGGAAACTTATTTATAAATACCTTGAAAATAGTCACATTTAAATAGTACGAACAATTTAGATATTTTTTTATAGTTGTATGTATCACTATGCCAGAGTTCAATATAGTCTCGTTCAACCCGACGCTCGGCTGTCTCCATAAATCTCCTCCAAGCATAGAGTCTCTCTTGCTTGTTCGGAGATTATAGCTTGGATCCATACCATTTTCTAGAAATATATATCTTTAAATATCACACAACATGATTCATATGGGGTTTTCTCGAAATTCTTGTCGGAAAAGTCGGAGAATTAATATTAATAATAAAAATGTGCATAATTCAAATAAAGATTAGAAACTGCTTGCCATGCAAAATAACATATCGTTGATTTTAAAATAAAAAATAATCGATAAAATCAACCCCCGTCAGTTCTTCAGTACTTTGATTAGGAGTTGGTTTTAATCAACTCTCCTATGCAGTTACTCTGGCAAAACGGAAGTGAAATAGTGTTTGGACCTAAGCACAAATCATCACAGCTTACGAGACTTAGTTCTTGAAGATAAATGATAAATTCGATTTAATATATTCAAAAGCATTGTTTTTAAGGAAACTTATTTATAAAACCTTAAAAATGTTCAGATTTTAAATGGTAGAAACAATATAGATATTTTTTTAGTCCTATATTCTTACGCCATAGTTCAATAATATTAGTTCGCTGTCATTTGTTATCATAACGCCATTTCAACAGCGATTGCGTTAAGAATCAAGGGCAGACTATCGAGTTTTCCAGATTTTTTCAATTACTGATACATAATGCATTGTTATTGCGTTAATTCTATCTTTAGATATTACACAACATGTTCCGTCTTTAGCTTTGAATTCTTGTAGGAAGAACCCGAGAGTTCATATTAGAAAAAAATTGCAGAAATACTTACAAGAAACGTCTTACAATGCGAATTTACATATCGTTGATTTTAAAATAAATAATCAATGAAATCAACTCCCGATAGTAGTTCAGTATTTTTATGTTATTACTGGTTTTACGTAATGTCTTAACCTTAAAGTTGTTACCGACTTTTGAATGAAAATATAAATGCTGTAAATGTTCACGTTTGAATGAAAAGTTCAACATTAAATTATACTGCTCTAATTGCAACAAATAGTAGTTTGTTTGATAAACCGGAAACCGTATGTACTAGTCAGAGGGAGGCTAAACCTACAGTTATATCTAAAACATTTCATAGGACAGCAATTTTTATATCTGACAATCGATACTGCACCAATAATGATGTCGATGATTGGTACTGTTTGTGACAATGTCCAAAGCAATGATAGTGCTATATTGCCTTTTCATTCCAATAGAGAAATGATGAAGACCCGAATTTCCAATATGGTTATAACTGTGGGACAGATTCTAGTTGGAGTTAGTGGAAATGCGTTTGTGATTCACATTTACAGGAAAAACTCGTCACTCCGTTCCCGACTCTTTTACTTCATCCCCTGGTTGGCTTTTTTCGACATTCATGCTATCATTACGATCGGAACATTTTCCATATTGCAGGACATCTTTTCCATGTGTTTCCCGTCTTTGCTTCTATGTCAGAGTATGTGGTTCGGAGTCATCTTCTGTACAGCAACTGGAGCTTCTTGTTTACTTCTCATAGCGGTGCAAAGATATTGTTACGTATTTCAGAAACCAGTGCTTACTCGTAGGTGGAATCGATTATTTATATTCATATCAATTCATATATCGGTATTTATAGCAATTCCAGTTTTCTTCATTGTGGATTTGAGAACAATTTCGGTAGCAGGAGTGATCCGGGAGGTATGCGGAGATACTTTATATGAAGAAAAACTCGTTTACAAGTACTCTTATCTTCATTCTTTATTTTTCTTGGCATTTTTAATCATTGTTGTGATAACGATATTGTACGTAAGAATCGGATTGAAAACGTTTAAAATGCTGTGTCCAACAGAAAAACGAAAACACCCATCTTCCTTTAGGAAAGCTGGACTAAGATATACATTGATGTATGTCTCTGTATTCGTCGTGTATATTGTGGCCTACATACCATCAAATGCACTTAGTCTGTTACCAGATGAAACAAGAACAAAAATCTTTCACCCAATCAATGAAAACAAATCCAAGCATATCGCCTTACTTGTTGTACAGAGGATGCTTATATTCAGTCATGTCTTAAATCCATTCATTATATATCTTTTTCATGCAAGATTTCGCAAGGAAATTGGGAAGTATTTTAGCAGATGTAGTTTTAAAAGGGAACAATGTGCTTTCTGCACTAAACTGTTTGGATTTAACAAGATGTCCTTAATGTAGTTCCACTTTAAGGCCTTGTCATATTTGCTATTGCTGTAAATCTTCCAATTTGTTTATTGCACGGAAAATAAAAAATGTGCATGATACTCTTAATTTGTGCTTTTTTTGACCCCGCGTGTGTAATAATATTTACATGTTTGTGTGTATTCTATATTGATATCTGTTTTTCGTGCATGGCAAATTTTGTAACTATTGATCTTTTTTGACCAAACATGATTTTTCAAAGGGACATATGCAACAACAAAAGCCTGTTTATGGTTTTAAAATTTGAACAATTTTTGTTTTTTACTTTTCTTGATATTCTTTTGCACATCCACATTAGTTTAGCCTGTATGTCACTATATGTTTTTTTGTTGATAAACAAACACAAATATAATTTGATGACTTATATGTAGAAAATATTTAAAAACAAATAATGGCAAATCTTGACAACAAACATTTTGCTTTAATAACATAAAATTAACATGAGAAGAGAATCAAACATGTAACAGATAAAATATTGTTTGAAATATGATTTCGTACTTGTCAACTTTAGCAACATTACATATTATTATTTTTCATTCCTTAATGAAAATGTTTTCCCTCTTTAAAAAAGCTTCAATTTGTTTAATTATGTGGAATTTTGTGAGAAATATACAGAGCAAATTCCGACAAAGTGAATACTAGTACATGTAGCAGCATACCAATATTTGATTGGCTAGATTCTAGATGTACAATACATACCAAGAATTTTCATTGGTTTTCCTGAGTAACGACATTCTAAATTTTAACCATCCAATTATGAAAAATTGTAATAAACAAACCAATGCATACCGTTTACATCCGGTTAACTTAAATTTAAACGCCTTTCGGAAGGGCACAAAACAAGTAAATTTTTATTTTCCATACAGTATGATACAGATAAAGACAACAGATATACTACTATATAATTTTTATTCATTTCCTACGGTATTTGACAAGTCCCATTCAAAATTCTACACAGAAAATAAGATTTATTATCAAATATCACTCCTACAAATTAGATGTCTGACACCCATGTTATTGAATATTAAGTTAAAATTCACACATAATTTTATTAGTTTTTCGTATCTAAGTTGCAAATCAAATTTGTTATTTAAAAAACAGACAATGATAATTGAATATAAATGAAACGTAATTTTGCTACACAAGTTTTTTTTTTTTTTCTGTACAGTAGAAAAATTAGAAATGATCGTCCATTTGTATAGGCTTATGAATTTAAACTGGTTTCGTGAATTTCATTATATATACACATTTTGTTTATAATTAGAAACAATACTTGTATTTAGAGATTTTTATGGCGCATTTATCCATTCACTACGTTTGATATAAGTTTTACTATCGAAGCATGTGTGGTTTTTGCGGTTTTAGTTCATTTTCATTATTCGTATTAAGGCTGGAACAAGTCATTGAGTTTTTGAGAGAAAAAAAATAACTTTGTATTTCAATTTTTTTTCTAGCAGAGGAGTCAGGTTATGTAACTTTTCCAACGCCTTTACTGTAATCGATGCGAAAAAAAAATATATTGTATTATTAATGTACAATATTAAAGTGGCTTAATGTTCTTGGGAAATTGTCTAATTGCAAACAGAGATAAATAAAAACTGTAATGTTTCCCACGTCTACAGTAGTTGTTGATTTGTTTTAAAGAACACATTTTTATTAATCAATGAATTCAAAGCAGAAATGTGTTCATATATGCATTCTATCTTAAATTAATTTAAACATAGATGGTTTAGAAAATAGTTTATGAGTTTGAGCTGTTTTTTCACATAGTTTTACATCATCGATCTAGCGACGATATTCACAATACGCTAAATAATGTAAACACTGCAACGTACTTCAAAATTAAAATGCGCCCAAAATGAAAATAGAATTTTTAAAAAATTGTTAATGCTTTAAGAGATTTTCTGTCTCAACGTTCAGCATCGTAAACTCATTCCCTTTGTCTATTTATTAATGTTAAAAGCGTAACTAGAATAACTTTCCTAAATCAGGTAAATGATGTTGCGCTTTTAAAATTACGAATTTGTTAACAAACATTTTCAGAAATTGGGTCAAATTTGATAAAGCATATTTGAGATAACTTTTTATATTTTCATTCAGAAATGTCCGTTCTCTTAATATTTAATATTATCGTAGGCTTATAGGTAAGGCAATATTTAATGAAATACTATTATTTAAACAATAAATTAAATGCTTTCTTTGGTGATTCATGCGGGATAAGAAGGTGGCGACCTTCTAGAAAAATACATAATTAGTAATTAAATTATTGTAAATCTACATCAGTACGTTAGATAAAATAAAACAGCCAAATCGTCTTCTATTGAATTTGAGTCCGATATCATCATGATTATATCGTACAGTCCGTAATTTTTCTTAGGTTGCTGAAGGTTTCGACCAAATGTTAAACGGGGCATGAAGATTTCAGGCCTGTCAGTTTCTACAGAGCAATGAATTGCAATCAATTTTCGTAAGAAATAGAGGGGAATCATACTCGATGGATGTAAATATTAAAACATGCTTCTTTGGTGATTCATGCGGGATATGAAGGTGCGACTTTGCAGAAAAAAATACATAACCCGCAGTTAGGACCGGTCGACTAACATTATATAATTTTTTTTAAACGGAAACCACGTGCACGTAAATGCTGATGGCGATCCTATGATTTGCTTGACATTTCATCAACGATTCTTTTACAATGCAGTCGACGCTTGAACCTGTCAGTGTCCATTCCGAAAGCAATGATACTCTCCTGCTGTTAGCGCATTACAAAAGGGAAATGATGGAAGCTCGAATCCCAAGCATGGCTATAGCCTTAATACAAATTCTCGTTGGAGTTAGTGGAAATGCGTTTGTGATTCATTTTTACAAGAGATTTTCTCATCGGCGTTCCGGACTCTTTTACTTCATTCCCTGGTTGGCTTTTTTCGACATCAACGCTATAATTATGATCGGAACATTTTCCGTCTTGCAGGACATCTTCACAATGTCTTTTCCTTCTCTGTATCTCTGTCAGAGTTTATGGTTTGGAGTCGTCTTCTGTTCATCGACGGGAGCAGCTTGTTTACTCCTCATGTCGGTTCAAAGATATTGTTTTGTTTTTCATAAACCAGTGCTTAATGGTAAATGGCATCGATCACTTATCATTATATCCGTCTTATTTTCAGGGCTTATTGCGATTCCGGTATTTTTCATTGTGGAATTAAGAGATATTTCAGTGGCAAGAGTGAACGGAAAAGTATGCGGAGATACTCTGAATGAACAAAAGCTGGTTTACAAGTATTCTTATTTCCATTTTCTACTTTTATTGACGTTTATAAACATCATTGTTATAACAGCATTATACATTAAAATCGGGTTTAAAACGTACCAAGTGCAGAAACGCCAATCTTCCCTGAGCAAAAAATCGGGACTGAAGTTTTCTTTGATGTATGTCGTTGTGTTCGGGGTATATTTTTTGGCGTACATGCCAACAAATGTGATAAGTCTTTTCCCAGATGACACAAAAACCAAACTTTTTAATAGACCAGGAGAAAACAAATTAGAACTGGTTGCCATACTTGTTGCCCATAGGATGTTAATTTTCAGCCATGTCTTGAACCCTTTCATTTTCTTCTTGTTCCACGCAAGATTCCGGAAGGAAATTCGGAAGTGTTTCAAGTGCAAGAATTAAGTGTTTTGATTATCAACATAAGACACTCTGTACACTAAACCACTAGGAACGTGACAATTAACATTGTTAATAAAATGTTAATTACTTCTGTCATCATTTGCAATACCAGCTCATTTATTTATGAATTACTAATATGCTATGCCTCCACCTCACAGACTTACAATCAATAAATCATAAAACTTTCGAGAAACTTGTTCGTGTCGAATATTCCTTTTGATAATGATTCCAAGTTTCTATTCAGCAATAACTTTGTAAACGTGCTTAGATGTAACCCTTACCCCTTCCCCCGTTGACAACTGATGTTACACTTTATCATCAACACTTCACCATTCGTGAGGCTATATAATTATTCATATTAAGCATCTACTTCTCTGCCACCAATGAAAGTAAAACCTAAATATGGTGCATAATGCAAACGTCCGGTTCGCCTGAATTTGATTATCTTTCGGAAGGGCATAAAACAAATACATAGTATGTACCACACAGTGCTCTGTTGAAGAAGAAAATAACGAATGCACTGCTACCGCCCTCTTATTGATTTCCTGCTAAATTGCATGAGTTTCCCGGAAAATGATTGTGCACTTGAAAATTCAAATCTTAACAAGCATCGTCTGTTCAAATTCTTATTATTTGTAAGTACGTCAATAAAAACTGACTAGAAAAACCTCATATATCAATTTAACTATACCAAGTAATGATTGTATAGAACTATGGAAGATTTAGAAAACATTACAGATCTCCATGGCAACACACTTCTAGAAGAATGGAACGCCATTTTGCTACACCAGCTTCTGTTTAACACTGTCATTCTTTGGGTATACTGTGCTGTTGGAATTGTGGGAAACACGGTAGTTCTTTTCTTTTACAGCTTTCGAATTAAAGGGAAGCTGGAAGACAGATTCCTGATTCCTCATCTTGCCTTCTTTGATCTTTTGGCCACCATTTTCACCACTATTGACAAAACCTTGGACAATATTTTTCCAGTTATGTATCCGAACCACAGACTGTGCCAAATTTCCAACTTTACGAGCAGAGTGTTTGCCGCCACTGGAGATGGGGTTCTCTTGCTCATCGCTTTTCAGAGGTATTACAGGATTTGTCGGCCTTTCCAATTCCAGCGGCCATTGCCAAACGACAGGGTGTGCCTAATATTGATTTTCCTGGCCGCCGTGGTTTTAAATTCACCGGTATTTTTGTTCTATGAACTACATCGGGTGTCTCACCGTGACCTCGATGTCATTGGGTACAGATGTGACCATATTCACCACAACGTACAATATTCTTATGCGATGGCAGGGTACGACATTTTGGTTTTTGTCTTGATCGTTGTTGTCATGGTAACGATCAGTGTGCTTTACGTATTTATCGCAAGAGCAATCAAACGGAGTGCAGCGAAGAGTAAAAAACAATCCAATGACATAAGCTCAAGTTCTTACACCAATTCAGAATTCAACCAAAGCAACATGAAAGAAATAATAGCTGAAACAAATGAATGCTTGTTCAAATCCACTGCAGACGACAAACCCAAAAAATCGGTAAACTATTCAAAACGAAATTCATCCGTAGCCAGTCTAGGAAAATTAGCATCATTGACGGGATCTTTGCGTAACAAATACAAGACCAACCGATTTTCCTACATGTTTATGACGATTGCTCTATTGTTTATTGTCACATATATCCCTTCGAACATTCTCAAAATGTGTGAACTTCATCACCCCGAGATATGGATTGAACTTCCTCACTGGAGGCTCCATGTCTATCTGTTCTTCCGCCAAGGGTACATTTTAAATCACGTGGTCAACCCGTTTATTTACGGGCTTTTTGATTCCGGTTTTCGTCGGGATTTGGTCCGTTTTCTGAAATGCTCAAAGACTTGATTGAAAATATATGTACAGTACCGATCAGACCCAACCTAACAGAAAGTAAACCCCAACTAAACCCTGGGTTTATTTTCGGGGTTTACTCTGGGTTTACTAGAGTGGACCCAGAGTAAACCCAGAGTAAACTCAAAGTAAACCCAGAGTTGACACAGAGAGTAAACCCCGATCAGAAGTATACCCCTGAAAGCAGACGCTATCTGTGTATTTGGAATATACAAGGGGCAGGAATTACAGTCAGTAAGATGGTAAGATAAAAGATGGGTCTGCTTCACACTTCAGTGTGTACAGTGGATCCCAAAAGCAAATCCTGAGTAAACCCAAAGTAAATCCCGAGTAAACCCAAAGTAAACCCCGAATGGACCTAAATTTTCAAAAAGCAGACCCAGAGTAAACCCTAAGTAAACCCCAAAAGTAAACCCAGGGTTTAGTTGGGGTTTACTCTGGTGTTAGGTTGGGTCTGATCAGTTCTGTACGTGCATGGGACATGATTGCCATACACTATTGTTTTTAAAAATTTACTAAGATGTAATATAATATTTGTGTGATATTAAGAGTATTATGTTTGTGTATTTATTCATTTTATCTTGTTTATTTTTCGTTTATTTAACAGAATTTTGAATTTGTATTAGTCGAAGTTGCTGATTGGGTTTGTTTTTCTATTTGTAATTGCAAAACCTAATATTGACCAATAATATTGAAATTCTATAGTATTGTATCCAGTCGATATCTGACTTAAGTATGTGAATTTTTGTATATAATTTGTATTTTTGCAGTTAAAGTTGCAACATTTTGAATTTGTCACTAAAGTTCAAATGTTAACTTTCTTAACTAACTAGTAGGCATTGTAACTGGGTTTGTTTCATGAAAAGGATACATGTCTATGTGGTAACCTAATTATTTTTCTTTCATTTGTGTTGTTGTTTTTGTATATTGTCTCATTTTATAGGTCAATCACCTTTTCCTTACGTGAATAAATTCATAAAATTCAAAATCAACGTCTTGTTTTAACTGGTTGGTTACACATTCATTGAAAAGAAATTAAATGAAGACTTTTTAATCACTTAATGAAGTATAGTTAAAATAATTATCTGTAAAAATCATATTACAGACAAGAAAAGTAACATATTCGAGGACATGAATTTTCGTGGATTTTTTAAAAATAACAATTTAATTTAAATTTAACGTAATGCAAATTCGTGGCCAATGATTCTATCAATACTATACTACATTTTATAAGATATTTGCACATCAATGAACAGTTAATTTCGGGGATCAACTCAACGACTAAATCAGCAAAAATTATTATTCAACGAATATAGTTAGAATTCAATGAATTTTGATGAAACAACAGTATATGGATCTAGAACGTTCGCAATTGTGGGGATCATACACCCTTCTTCAAATCTAAAGATGAAGGGGTTGGAGACGTCGGGGAGGGGGGGGGGGGGTAAAAATACTTCATTCTTTGAGAAAAAAAAACCCCTCATGTTTCACATAATAGTATTCTTATTACTTTGAGATATACGTCCAGGATTCTGAGTATGGTTCAAATTTTATTGTTGGTTTTGGTAATATCTCTTATACAATGTATATGATCATTTAAAATAAAACGAGAATAAAAAGTATTTAAGGTTTTTTTTTTTGCGAGGCCAAATCATACTTCATTTTGTTGTATATTGGGCATGTCCTGTTTTAAGAAATGTCACTTGTCAGTTATGTGGATTATGGCCTTAAGTTCTATTAACTAATTATTTTCATTACTTGTTCTTAAATCATAGTTCAATTTCCTTCATTTCAATTTGGATCATACAGCTTTCTCCATTGAATTTTTGTAAACATTTATCTTATCATGTACCATAATCATATTGTTTTCTTGAGGGTGTACATGTATTTGTTTTTATTAGTTTGGCATTGGATTTTAAATATTTTTCAAATTTAGTTTTTTGTTTGAACAGAAATGAAACAGGAAAAATCAAATTATTGCACTCTTCTTTTATTTCATAAAAGAAATAAAATTCACAGAAAAAAAAGCATGAATAGAAAATACTACAGAACAGTACAATTAACAAAAATAGGGGCAAATGTCTATAGTAAAGCAATCGTCAAAAGTATTGGATTTTTTTTTATCTAGTAGAGTCTCCATATCATCCAAGTATGAAAATGGAGGATTTCAAAATAATATCATCAACAAACACCTATTTTCTAAGCAGATCAACTTCAGTACAAACATGAACATAGAGCAAAAAAAATGGAAGCAGTAAAAAAAAATTACACATAAAATTTTAGACAAACTCAAGGTAATGTGCGATGCAAATGAATATTCTAATGTGTCCACCAAAAACTTAAACAGGTCTTAAACTGTTGTTGTTGTGCATTGGTAAATTAAGTTGTTTATTACCCTTGTATTTTTATTAAACCCTTATATATACATTTGGTATACATTGAACACATTAAATTCAGACAATGCACAAAAGTTAAGAATTTCAAAATAAACTTCATTACCAAGTTCAGCTCCATCAGGTTTTTTTTTTCATTGGGGGATTGGGGGGGGGGGGGGGTCAGCATAATTAAAAATATTTAGTTCAACTATAAAATGAGTTTAAAAACAATATTTTGTATATTTCTTAATCATGTCAGACTAGGGAAAAAAAGTATAAGCTTTCATGCAATGAAAAACTTTAAACATATTGAAATATTTCCCTTACAGTAAAAATGTAATGATCTGCAGTAATACATGATTTTTTTTTATAAAAAAAAAAACTTATTTCATATTTAAAAATAAATATGGTATACTAAATGTAGAAATAAAATAAATTGACAAAAAACATTAAGGAGGCTGAATGGTCAACAAATTAACCATCAGATCTGCCTAAAAAATGTTGATATGATTTGTTTAGCTATAAAGTTGTAAACAATTATTTAGTAAACAAAAAATCCATATATTTTATGTTTTATATTTGGCTATTTTCCTCTATTTCTATAAAAAGCTCTTCTTCTTAAGGATATCAATACAGTCTAAAAATGACTTTGAACATCAAGCCCTCTTAAACTAAACTGTAATTACTAACACCTTAACAAGTCAGCTTGTCTGAATAAACAAAAATCAATGTTTTTTTATTTTTTGCATCAACATTCCTAATTTACTACTCAATTAGTCTATAAAAGGTATGGCCAAAAAATTGACATAAGTGTATCAAAAACACATGATGCTTAATAAACACATGATGAACCTCAGCCGTTCATTGACTGGTTGCTTACAGAAAGGATGACTGAAAGGTTTACTACACCTGGCTGTATGGCACTGCCCTACAGCATGCGCGGATCCAGAATTTTTTTCTTCAGGGGGGTCCAAGGGATAATTGTGTTTTTCAGGTTGTGTTCACAAGTTCGAATTTTCAACGGAGGGGTCTGGACTCCTCCCCTCTCTATATCTGTACATGCTACAGTACTGATACTTTTAATTAATCTAATCATCAAATGGATTGAGTGACAAGCATAGTCTATATTAAATCCTCTCCCACCAAGGCAAGGTACAGTCACCTTTTCAGACATTTCAATGAACGTTCAATCGACTTTGTAGCAAATATTTATCAAACCCGAGACAGATATACATGTACATAAAAATTCACAGCTGAAGAGCTTTGGCCTAAAAAACAATCATTTTTTTTTTCAAAAAGTCATGTAAGATTGTAGCTTAATAATGTACACATACAATGTATTCATACATGTATATATACGTCAAAAAATTCAGAGGAAACGCAAAATACAGTGCAATCAGAATCATTGGATTGGATGTTGTAAAAACTTATACCTATACACACAAATGATGAAGTATTTCATCTAGCATATATATAGATAAATATAATGCTTATTAAAAGTTGGGTCAATTTACCCTCTAACACATGCTACTAGTACACACAAACCTTAATTCATTGAAGTTGATATCTGAATAATTGGATATTTGATATCAATAGCATAAAAATATTTCTGAAATATATTAAATATCTAATAAATCACTAATATGTTATTTTTGCCACTCGTATTGTATGGAACTAACCATCATATATGTAAATACACAGTCAATTTTAGTCCTTATATCACTTTTTTCCATTAATTGTAATATTTATACAATTTGGTATCAGTTCTTTACTTCTTGTTTCCGTCTTTGGTTTCGTGGACATCAATGACCTTGAGAAACAGAGTGGCCTCAAAGCGCCTGTTGACAAGGTATCGGGAGTTATTCTCCTGGAGCTTTTCGATGGATATCACATCCTCTATCTCCAGTTTACGGTTTTTCTCACAGAAATGGTGGGTCTTTGTCACAGAGTGGGCAATATACTGAACCTACAATACAATTAACTCCTATTTTTAAATATTTTTTTTTTTCATACACTTTCACAGAGATCAGATTTCATTTAAAAAAATCTTAAGATATCAGAAATGTTTACTTTTTAGCGAAGCATTTTAGTTCAGAGATATTGAAAGATTTTCCTTTCAAATGTGCATTAAAACATAGAATGCAAGAAAAAAATTTCATCAACAACATCTCTTCTTCAGACCTCAACCACAAATTTAAAGAATACAGTACATAGTGATAGCTAATGTGGAAACATAACTTTGTCTACTAATCTTAAGGCCAAATATTTGTGGATTAAAAAATTCACACCTTCAAGGAAGAGTAAGTTTGTGGGAATTAAGTGACAATATAAATTAAATTTTTTCGCATCCACTTCATAGAATGATCATAAATATAAGATATTCTGGATCAACTCGACGATCAAATCCTCAAAAAATGGTGACTCAACAAATATTAATGAAACCACAGTAGACCAACTTTATAGAGAAAAGCAATTTATTAATGTTTTTATTGGCCTGTTAATAATTATCTTAATGAACTAATTCTACATGTACAATGGTACTAACAATTAGAGGAACTGTTTTCAACAGGAAAATTATTAGGAAATATGATAGAACAGTACAGAGTCCACATATCTGTGATTTGGTTTTAATTAGTATCATCTCAGATCGTATGATCAGACCGCAAAAAATATTTGAACTTCTAAAATGATAAGTTTATATATACCTGGTTTTTCTTTCCATAAATGACCATTGTAACCTCAACAGTCACAACTTCTGGCGTAAGGATGGGGTTCATGCGACGTACTACAAGAGTTGTCTTTTCATTGTGTTTTCCAAGATAGGTCTGGTATAGCATGTGAGGCTGAAAGTACCCCTTTGGGAAAAACTCCACATGAAAAGAAGCCTTGGCCTGATCAGTGGTGTTACTGGAAGGATTGAACTGGAGAGGAACTTTGAAGTTGTCCACAATAATTTTGCTGTCAATTTTGGCCTTAACCTGGTAATTTATCAAGGTCAAAGGGCAGGAGATGCCGTAGCTAGGTGCACTGTAGTTTCTGTGAGGTTCATGCATTGTGTTGGACAGTTTTTCCACGTCCTCGCTGAGAAGAGAGTGCCGTCGGTACGCCTGCAAAAACTTCTCGCTAAACACGTGATGATTCTCCTTGTATAGATCAGAGCTCTCGATGTCGTACAACTGTTTTGGCGTCATCAGGGAAAATCGCACTAAGGGCAGTAACTCTTTCAGCACCACAGCAATGTCATCTTGATGACCGAACCATTCTGCCAATTTCTTCCACAAGTCATACTCGCTCTCCACCACAATGTCTGAACTACTCAAAAACTCCTGAACTTCGAACTTATTCAGCACCAACCAATCAGGAGAATTCTGCACTATGTGAAAGTTTGAAAGTATGAATCTAAAGGTCTCCTCTTTTAGCTTTTCATAGCCTCTGATTTTGGCATACTGGTACCAGGATAAGGCTCGGTTCGTGTCTGGGGACTCCACGACGTGCTGTAACATGTACTGAACACAGGACTCGCACAGCGAGGGTATACAGTACTTGTCTGCGAGGATTAACACAGGCAGCACTGTTGAAGTGGTCAATGTCACGCTGCCACAGTACAGATATCTGAAGAAATAAACCAATAGCAAAATATCAACTACCATAGAATGAAAACCATCATGAATGATTTCCAATACTGTCAAAGTATGCATATATGAATGAATCAGAAAACAGCTGGAATATTCTATCTTTAACTTGTCTTGTTGAAATTTAAATGGGGTAAATATTCTTCCATTGTTTTTAGTCAGCAAGAATAATTGAAAGTTTTATTATAAGTGACCATAACAGAGCACCTGTGTGTCTGGTTACCTTAAAAAGTCCCTAAATACAGGCAGGCATTCCTCTTCCTCTGTAAGTGTGACCTCGGGCTGGTTGGCCTCGTGCCATTGGTCCTCATTCAACATGGCTCTAAAAGGGATCATTACAGATTGATTCATAAAGTGCAAATCACTAGTTTTTTTTTTAAACAATCAGGTAAAGATAGACGAAAATCATCAAGGTGTTTGTATGCCAAAGTAAAGAGATTCTTATCTGTATGATAAAAGCATTAAATTTCAAACTGATATTAAATCTCATTTCAAAAACATGTATTATAAAACAGTTTCTTTTGTTGGCAAGATACATATTAATTAAAAGCATGATAAATATCAAGTTTAAACTTTTTAACAGCTGAAAAAAAAAGTAAAACTCTGTTATAGCAAAGTCCTGGGGACCAATGGATTTTCTTCGTTATATCCGTAATTCATTTTATCCGTATAAAAGTGTTATTCGTTATAAAAGTGTGTAATTTCTTCATTATTCAAAAATCAGTTTGCTATATCCGTATATTCGTTATATCCGTGATTTCGTTATAACCGTAAAATTTTGCAAAGATTTGCTAAGAATTTTAACGGGGACTCAAGAAATCTTCTTAATATCCCAGATTTCGCTATATCTGTGTTCATACTAAACGAGTTTTACTGTAATATTCAATTGCAAGAGCATTTAAGAAAATACATACACAATCTGTGACTGTGTCATATCACAAATTGTGTAACCGTTTTCATATATTCTACACATAATTGTTAAAATCCACTAAAAGATGAGTATGCATTGACAATTTTCAAATAATACATTGTTATGGCTGTCCTCTAATGCTTTTAAATTTCACTTACTGAAAAACGTCACTTGCTGTGATTAACACAAACTTGTGCACGGAGTACCGAGTCAGGCCAACCACTAATACAATGTCACTCAAGTTCTCACTCTCAAACAATTCCTGAAAACGGTGGACGACATGTTTCCCATCGTCAACAGTTTCCTCCGAGGGGTCTTTTGGAGGGACTACATGTATGTCAGAGGATGAACAAACTCTCTTGGCATCCATTCTCTGGGAGGGTCAAGATTCCTTCACTATTCTATTTCTCAGTCAGATCATTCTGACAAGTTGCTTGAGTACTCTACAAGTAGATACCCATGTATGAATACATTGTGTATTTATATGTATATTAGCTAAGTATCATGTACATATGCATACAATGACTGATCAGACTGAGACCCAAGCATCCGTGATAATGTTGTGAAGTTTGATATCAAATTGATATACTGAATTATAGAAATAATGTATTAATTGAAATAATTTTGTGTATGAAAAATGATTCCAAATCGCAGTGTCCCACAAAATGTGCATTAATCCTTTGTTCTTTTTCAGTATTTGTACCCAGGAACCAGGGACGTATATACCAACAGTTAGTATATACGTCCCTACAGGAACCTTCTATTCTACCATCATATGGAGATGCGTGCAGCTGAAATCAATTTTTATGATAAAAAACAATAAATGCATGAACAACCAAACTTTAAGATATAAGAAGTGAACATGAAGTATAAAATGCATACAATTAGGGTGCATTTCTGCATATAACTAACAAATAAACAGCAAATAAAAATTACCTGTGTAGCTGTCAGAAAAAAATGGCGAAACGGCAACTTGTTAAGTCGTTCTTCAGATATTCGTATCTTAAATCTCTTTCCAAAGATAATTTAATCTAAACATCTAAGAAACAATTATCATATAAGTGTACAGTTAAATCATAACAAGATCTATGCGTTTTATGTATTTTGATATTTGAATAATATTTTTTTAATTTACCCGGAGGAAAGCCCCCTCCCCCACCGCACATGAGATCTTTATATGATTTTACATGTAGTTGCAGAAATATAGAGACAGATTTTTTTTTACTTGAAAAAAAGAAATCGTACATTTTTTTTTTTTGGTTAGGTGAGAAAAAACAATCGATGTAGACTAGCTGGAGCGGGAATTGACACCGGGACCACTGTGCCCTACAACTACATGTAGTACTAAGATGTACTGCATGTTGATATTCACGATCATATAGGTTTATGAAGATTGGATTTAACGTACATGTACATGAATGTTTAAAACCTTTGCAGTCAAGACTTAGTAAATTTAAGAAATATGAATTTTCCAAGGGGCGGGGTCTCTTCCCCCCCCCCCCCCCCTCATTTAACAAATTAAATAAGATTCTGAAGTAGTCCATGGACGGTTCCAATTAAACAAGGTCACTTTCTTTACTCCACCCAGCAATGCAGTCAGTATATACAAAAGACTGATCCCACGCAGTAGACATGTGTACACATGTATTAAAATTTTTCAAACCAGGTTCCCGAAAGACCCAATTAGGGCCTCCACTTTATATTTTGGGGGTTTAAAATTCGATCGAAAAAAAATTGACTCCGTAAAATGAAATTGCTCACGTATGAAGTAATTTTAAGTGTGATTAATCCTACCGAAATGTTTTATGCAATTTCTTTTTCTGTTGAGAAGCTGGGGAAGGGTGCCCAAATCCTCCTTGAACATTCGGCACCAGTTTCCGAAATTACATGCACACGTACATACATAGTACATATATTTAACCCTCTCCTGAATCTCATTGCAATTACATACCGATCAGAATGCTGTATGAACAACACGGAGCAAATCTTAAGAAAACGAATTTTATTAAAGTACAAATAAATCAGATATTCTGAGTATACTATCAAATAAATATATTAAACATTAATTTTATAAATATTTGCAATAACATACAGACATCGGCTTGGGACGATCACTGACCGTAGCAATTAATATAAATACATAATTTAACAAACTAACAATATATCTAGCAGCATCCGGCCAGCGGCGGGTTACGAACAGGCAGGCAGTCCGCCCTCCCCTTGAAAAAAAAAAGAAAAAGAAAAAATGAAAAAAAATATTGATCTTTTGAAAAAAAGAAATTTGAATAAATATTTTATCTGAAATATCATTACCGTTTGGTCTAGTCTAGACCTCGCTTTCAACAGGAAACAGATAGAATTTCTTGGTCAGCCGGACCTTGGGTTCCGGAATCTGGGCCGCTATTTGTCCTCCGTTAGTTTGTCCGATTGTTTGACTGACGTCACGGTTGACTTCCACCAGAATGGATACGACGTCCTCTCTGTGAAACAAATGCAAACAATCCAAATTACAGACATGAAAAGAATTAACGTTTATCTTGATTAGGCTAAAAACTCTTTTTTAATTGACAAACTTTAGTGTAATTTGTAATGGAATATATAATTTTTACTCCATTTTACGTAACAGATACCGGATTCCGAATACACGTTTCTGGAAAACAATGTTTTGATTTATGTTTTATTTTTACGTATAATCGTATATCCAGTAATTTTTGCTATGGTCTAATTTTTTTTAAATTTTTTTTTTCGCAATCGCTTTAACATTGCATAATATCCAATACGCAGGAATTGTATCCGGTATTGTTTGCTATAAGGATATTTCAAAACACTTTATTTTTTATCCATATGTAATTTATATTAATTCTAATTTATTTGCGAAGTTTAAAGAAAATCGACTATCTGGCTCTTTTTAGGGGCCATCTCAAAATACAGGTACATTTATTATTGGAAATAAATAAATCGAAGCAGATAAAAAAATACTACAATAGCGGTTTTCCTCAAATTGTAATATGTGATTAGTAATATTATTTTCTACCTTATATGTAAAAAATGCTAAATTACACCGTCTGATTTTAGTGGGGGCCTTCTCAAAATATTAAAATGCGCCAAATTTTGCTATACTAATGTATATTTAGAGTATTATAATTGGTAGATTGGTATAATGGATTCATTCAAAAATTAAGAAAAATATCCCCGATGATAGCATTATTCTGGTTATAAAATTTCAACGGCATACGATTTTTGTGACACGCGAAAAAAAAAACCCAAACGGATATACGGTAAGTTGTCGTGTAGTTCTATATTAGTTTTACAAATCTAGCTTAGGATAAAGTATACCTGGGTGAGTGTGTCTTTAGATGCTTGACCAGGGATTGAACGAAAAAAGATCCACTGTCATTCCGAAAGGAAACATATCCGGGCATCGTGGAGTGAGCGATCAGGAAATCAGCCTCCGCGGGCGCCAAATTCAGTTGATGTAGATGAGGAACTTCTAACATCACTTCCGCCATAGGACCATTGGGAACCAAATTCGTGTCGCTTTCTGCCATAACAGGCGCATTTGTTTGATGCCAAACTGAAAATTTTAACACAACGATTTAATTGATATATCAAAGCGATACTGTATATATTCAAAACTCCGTCATTAAACTGAGGGGTTTTGAACTTTTATTTCGCTTTTGCATGTTTGTTAAAATCGTCGATATTCCCAAGATGAACGTGGGCCAACAAATTGCTCTTCGAGTTTGATTTTTCTAGCCGTTATTAATTTTATTTCGAGAAGAAAAAAGAAGGCTCAATTCAATTTGAAACATAATCATCCTTATATAATTCTACAGTATTGCTGTAGAAAAGCTCTCTAAAGAAATCAAGCATACATGTAATTTATAAATTATCTTTTTCAGGAGGTTTAGATAGTCTTAAAATAGCCATGGAATAAATAAAAAAGAAGTTGAATACTTTGCCAAGTAAACATGAGATGACATTAGAAATAAGTATTTTCAATCATTTTCAATAATCTTTTTTTTTTATTCTTCAAACATACCAGGTAATTATCTATTTTAGAAATAATCTCTCTTACCATTTTGAGTGTCCTTTCCTTGACAGGCTTGAAAGATGAAAAATTTAGGTTTTCCCGCCAAGCTTGGACAGTTGTCGGCGCGGAATAGTGACGTCATGGAGTTAATCGGAAGATCCTGCCCACAGGCACCAGACACCATGTTTAAGTTACCGTGACTCAGGGTGCAGACTACCAAGGCTCCGTTGTCCTTATGGTCTCTCTGTTGAATCTCTTCCAGTAGTTGATTGATTTCCTGGCACGTTTTATTATTGAAGACTCGGACATCAAAGCCAAACATGGTGAACAGGTACTCCAGCAAGTCTGAATTCAATAATTATTTAAAAATAAATTTATTATATTTTAGTACATAATAATTTGCTTAAATATCTACGCTTCATATTATTATTCTGAATCAGTGAACAGCGCTGTGTCATGTTGTAAATTTTGTATTTACACTCACCCATTCATGACAGCTGCGAAAACTTATACCCTAAGTTTACAAAATTATTACAGTACTTTTTCTGTTTATCCTTTCTTCTCAAAGCATATATACCACCCCCCTCCAAAAAAAAGAAAGAAAAATGATTGAATATATTAACCACCTGACAGATTTTTCTAGTACACTTACCCCTATCTTTTTTTGTTCCATTTCTGGTAGGGTGTGTATTTGCATTAGCAAATGTTTCGTTATTTATGATAATGCAGAATCCTAAAACGTTAAAAAAAAACTGATCATATCACTGACCCTGGAAAAACACAGTAAGTATCGCTTCAGTTCACATTTCATTTACTATACCATATTCATTCAAATGTATCCCACCATACGTGAATCTAAGAATAACTATTTTAGCCAAGGGTATTTAGTCCGTTCCGACTACCCCTAAATGGCATGGGTGACAAATGGACCAAACCACATTGGCCAACAAAGATGCTCTTAGATATTTACCTATTTAAATAATTATATATATTTGATTGCATAAAAAAGGGGAAAATAAACAAATGAAATTGAATGATTTTTAATTGAACCTTTCCTTTTTTATATCGTACCTGCATGTTTCCCCTTGTTATAAGCCCCGAGTCGAGACGGCAGAGTGGTGGCCGAGAATCCACTGAAGGCCCCGTCCGGGATCATGGTGGAACCACCGCTGGGTGGTGGTTCATAGGTGGGCTCTTCTGACCCCGCCGTATCTTCGATCTGGGTGCCCAGGGTGTGGGGTTCCTCCTTAACATGCTCGCCGACTTCTTGTACAGGTACCTTATCGGTCTGTCCGCCAGTCGCTCCGACAATAGCGATACCTATAATTGATAGGACTGGTCTGGTAAATCAGTTTTCTCTCTCTATCATTTCTCTCTCTCTCTCTCTCTCTCTCTCTCTCTCTCTCTCTCTCTCTCCCTCTCTCTCTCTCTCTCTCTCTCTCTCTCTCATGTACCTGGATTAAAATCTTGACCCGTGCCTTACTTGAATATAGAATGCAGTGTTTTGTAGGTAAATGTATTTGTAATTACAATTAATTCATACCTTTTATGAAATCGTCCAATCCCTGTATGTTTACATCTGCCGCATACATGGTTTTCAGCAACGGAAACAGTTCCGAGTCGGATAGTCTTTTCTCCATGAGGTCCAGACAGTCCCAGACGTCTTGGATTTCACCCAGTGTCCTCTTTCCGACCCCTGCGTTGGAGGACAGGTGTGCTTTCAAGTTATTTAACTCTTCTTGGCCGGTTTCTTCTCCGACTCGATACAGCAGTTTTCTATTAAAAACAAATTTAAAAAAAAATTAGTTCCTATTTTTAGAATTATTTTATGATTGTCATGTCAAAACAAAAAATCAATAGAAAATAGTAAAAGAAAAAAAATACATAAATGCTAGATCTTTAACTGGAAAGCTGTAGCAAAAATAAATTATGATATAATTATCATGTTAACAAAATACATGTATGTTCCATTTATAAATATTTTATATTTTCCGGTGTTTTTGTGCATGAGATAAAACTACGAATTCGAATCGATTTTGTAATGTATAGTCCAATACATTTCATTGATGACTATTTTGATATCTAATCGTACAATTGCTGAAAAATTATATCAATATAAGTAATAAGGAATCATCCTTTGAGTATTATGAGGTGATCAAATACGGTCGGGCGTGATAAAATTTATCATAAGACCGAAGGGCTTTATTAGATTTGATCACTCCCGACCGTATTTGATCACCTCATAATATCAAAGAATGAATCTTTATTCCTTAATTACATTCAACTACCATTAAAAAAATATGTAATATCGTACATTGGTATAGTAAATATAATTAATACATGCACATCTCATTGTATCAATACCATGCAGAATCAAAACAAAATATCTCAATCGAATTTTTAATTTTGCTCTACTGCTATTTATAAATATTTGATTTCACGCAGTGCGCTACTTCATGAAACAAGTGTTCAACCAAGCCCAGTAACAAACACATAATTTTTTTAAGTTTGAGATTTGAATTGTTATCATGAAGCATATGTTCAGAGCTCCCATCCTAACACCTGAGAACCCGACTAGGGGGTGTTGCTAAAACGCGGAACGGAATTATAAACGGAAAATTTGCTATCAGTTCATAGTTTGTTTGTTTGTGTGTGTAAATGAATAAAAAAAATTAGTAAATTTTAAATAAAATGATATCAAGTCATTTACTTAGAAAATTAAGGTGTAAAAAACGAGCTATAATTGATATGCTTTATAAAAGTTTATTGTTTAAATACATGTATTTTTTGATCTTTTGAAAATAATTGATATATGAATAAATATATATAAGTTTTCTCAGAAATTAACTGTGTATTTAATGCATGACAACCAAAACCTGTCTTCCTTTATTATGCATCGATCGTATAGAAGGCATATTTTTCTTTATAATTTTTTTTTAAAACTGGAAAAGGAAAAGTAAACATATAGGCCATTTCTGTCCGTCAGTGCAACAATTGTCAATATTGATCAAAGGAAAAAATTGGAAAATAGACAATAATGCACACGAAACCAACAACGTTTTTGAGCCGATCAAATGACGCTGGTTCTGTTTATGTTGACATTTAAAATAAAATAAGAAATGGAATGTGCTCTAAGAAAAGCTTGTGTATGTAAACGCTTTTAATTATAAAAGTTACCCATATGTAAATTACAATGCTTGATTTGGTCGCTTTGAAAAGAAATAAAAGTTGCATTATCTTTTTTTCCTGCCAGGAAATAATGTTCCCATATTTGAATAGACACATGTTATTCCATGTACGGGCTGTTAATTTCCAGTGCCGTCACCAAGCGGGAATGCCTGCACGAGATGCTTTTACCGCCAGTTGAATGTATACATCCAGCGATACCAGACGCACGACACCTGTGAAGTCGAGGCATCGGCGAGTCTGGGGATACCCACGGATTAAATATGTGTAGTTCTAAACAATACTGACGCCCAACTCAGAGCCCTGGACGTACTGGATATTCCGAGGAAGTCTTTGCCCCGTACGTAGTAAGCTGTTGAAAATTATTTAGGGAGTTGGGTAAATCGCGCTGAGCCCCCCTTGTTGGGGGCCTCCGTGTGCTTAGCTTTCCTGCTTAGAAATTGTCAATATAATTAAATTACGCTGATGTTTTTTGCAAACACTGTGTTTAGTTTACGTTTGTGTTTAGTTTACGTTTTCAGCAAGGCTCTGGTCCTTTCATCTGCTGTGTCCGTCATCTCATGTAGACTGTGACCTTCTTTGATTCGTCCCCGTCCTCAGGTAAGTCTTTGTGTCATTGTCTATATCCCATCTGTATTATCTAGCTTTAAGTCACTCTCTAGGTTCTGGTTCGGGTTCTGGTGTTGGTCTTGGTTAATTTTAACTTTTTTCTCTGGTTGCGGTAGTTTTGGCTCCTCTGGTTCAATTTGAAGGGAAACTGTGGTACCCATACTCTCAAACCAGTCTTTGAAGAACTTGGACTTCTATGTAGTGTAACACATCACGGTCTTTCTTGCATAAAGCATTGTGTAGCATTCCCTAGGTTGTTTTAGATTGAGTTTACAATTCCTTGTTTTATGTGCATTTTCTATTGAAAAATGACGCACTGCATGACGTGTATATTTGATGTTTCTCTTCACCTGGCTTGGATAAGTGCGTAAATAACACTGCGAGGACAGATATACGTCCAAACTTGTGAGACCTCTTCGACGAAAGTTTGTGGCTTATATAGGGGTTGAAGGGTAGCGGCGATGAGAATGAAATGTGGCGGATAATGTATTTTACGAGAAGCGTTAACTTTGAGCTTAAATTTACCAGTTGGTGTTGGAAGATTTTTGTTCCACCTTGTGAATATGGATGGGTCACAATGTCCCTGGAGGGGCACTGTACCGGTATACCCCCAATGCTTAAAGGCCCATGGATTGTACTGACACTACCTTCAACAACCACATTACACCCACCAAATTTTTATAAGAAGCAGAGCCCAATTGCAAACACCTTGGGACTTCCTAGCTAATGGGAGTCAGATTTAAGGGAAAAGCATTTAATAGCAGCACCGACCCAGTATTTCTCTGTTCTCCTGATATCATGAATGGAGGAATTGATGCAGTGGAAATGCCGTCTGTGCCCTCTGGCTGGTGAACGGACATCTCATGGCCTATACGTAAATGAGCTGCCACCCCGACTGCATGGACGGGCAACCTGGAACGACTTGGACTATCCCAGGATTTCCCTTTGTTCGGACATTGACCCTTGTCGTTTGGACGGGTCGATCCTGCATGCCCCGTCGTTATTGCCGGGATTGGCGCTCCTGCGCCCCTTGTTATTCGGTGGCCCCGTTGGTATCAGAAGTGGACCGACTCCTCCCAAGGAAAACGGAGGAGAATGTAGTGTTTGTGGATCACCAAGAGCGAAACCCAGCATGCACGCACTGCTTTTACCGCCAGTTGAAAGTCTACAACAAGCGATACCAGAGGCATAACGCGTGTGTTACGATGCACCGGCGATTCTAGGGATATTCACGGATTATAATTTGATCACGCCCCGACCAAAATAATCACCTCATAGTACTCGCAGAATGATTCCTTATTCCTTAATTAAATCCCTTCATTGTCCAATTTATATCCTTTTCAAGTGACATTACATTTATAAATATACATTACGCTTGCCACTGTGTACTCAAAAGAAATATTCGTATTGTTAAATGTTGGTGTAATTAAATCATTAGAATCTGAGAATTTCATAATGAAAAGTATTTATCAAGATATGTTTGAAAGGGCTGAAAAATATCTATGTGTGAAATACAACTGGCTACTTAATGTTGCAAAAAATGTTATTTTCATTTGAATTTGGTGAAGTTTGATATTGTCAAAATGCTACAAACAAAAGATTGTTAAATTCTTGGATATTTTTAAACAAAACTGTTTTTAACAAAATTTTAATGCTTGTTTTTTTAACATCATCAAAATGTGTTTTGTATATATATTAAACAAACAAGTGGTGTCTACAGTCTTATTTATTAAAACCAATTTCAGTCAAGTATATTCAGTTTATTACAAAATAGATTGAGTGCGCATTTATTAATGATAGAAAAGGGAAGATTTATACTCAGTTACCTAAAGAGCAAAGATTATGTGGTTTTTTTGTCATTTGGATGTTGAAGATGAGTATCACTTTATTTATTTTTTAAATACTCGCTGTATCATGAATATAGGAAACTGTACATCAAAAAATACTATTGGTATAAACCAAGTATGTATTAACTGTTACAATTATTGTCAACTGAAAATACTACTGAATTAAGTAATTCAGGAAAATATCTACAGAGAGCAGAACACCCATGCAGAAATTGTTTGTAATAGATAAATATATAATACGTTGATGCATAAAGTATTACATGCATTACAATTGGTATTGCGTTTTAGCAACAACCGCCAGTTTGTGCGGAGAACACGTTTTTTTTTTCCAATTTAATATAGAGATCTTGTTCATCAAAAATAACGGCACGACTGCTTTAAAAGAATTGAATACAATTCCTATCCAAAATAAGACGGCGCAAATGGTTTTAGTTACTTGTAAATGTACGTTTGACTTAATCATTGAAATTTTATACTTGTTGTAATGTGTTAGCATTTTCATTCTTCATTGGTTTTTCATTTTATCATGCACTGATTAACCGGTCATCGTTATTTAAAGATATAACGATACGGGACAAGGATGGGGTTTCCCTTAATCTAAAAATAGAAATAAAAACACGCAATTAAAGACACCCACCTTCTTTCGTTTACAACTGTTCCTCCGTCTGACTGTTTACATGGCCCTTCGTCAACACTGGCTAACAATGACACAAGATCATTTCTTCCCATCAGATAACAAGCTTGCTTCAAAAAACAGAAGTCAATTTCTTCGGGCCCGCATTTGATGACCGCTTTTTTCTCAAGATTCTCGAAAAATTCAAGAGGGTTTTCATTTTCCTTTCTCCATTTTCTGTTGACAAAGTCTTTAGCGAGAAAAGTAAGACTTTGAAAGTCGTCCCTGTTCAGTTTTTCGTTGACTTCGAGTAATTTCATACGACAGTTACTCATCGCCTCCATTTCTTATGTTTACAAAACATGCGTGTATATAGGGCGCATGTTTCAAACGATTGTGCAATACACAAAAATGTATAGCGGAAGTTAAATGACAATAAAACATGTATGGAAAGCCTTGACTGCCTTTTTTTGATATCTAATTCGCATATTTTACAATAATGTGAATTAGTATTATTATTTTTTTTAAATCCTAATCAAGTTTATCGATTAATATTTAATTTAAGTTTCATTCGTGTGTATGCCGAATTTTTGTTTAGTGCTCCAAAAAGGCACCCCTAAAAAACAAACATGCAAGCAAGAAAAAAAATATTAACCCAAAAAAAAATAGATAACCAAAAAGTATTATAGTACACTAATAATGAAAATGTAATTCTCATATTGTAAACAATCCAGCTATTTATATCCAACTAGGTTTTCCAACATTACTCATAGGTTGGCTGACTGCCACAATCGGTATTTAAAGCGAAAATAAATAGACCATATAGTCATTGTGAAAAAAAACCCAGAATATGATCGTATCACGTCTCATGTTAATGTAGGTGAAAAACGAGTATTATATTCGGTATGAATTTCTGTGTCTTCATAATCAGATGACAGACTACTGCTTTTGGTTATTTCTTCAATACTAAACCCAAAATGAATATATTGATATCAAATTATTTGTCATACTATTAATATAATCTATTTATGTATGATACGTCATATTACCGTTACTATTATCATATTAAATCTTGTCTGTTCCCTCTACTTTTGTTGTTTGTTATTAAAACGACCCACAAATGTTACTGAAGTGAGTAAAAAATCTCGATTAGACCAGTGTATATTTATTGGATGATTATTTAGATAAAAGTAGCTTTTTAAAAAATCATTTTGCTTCGTCTATTTAAAAAAAAACAAAACCTGACTTGGTCGACATTTCTGCGGTTTCACTTCGACAGTTTCCAAATTCGATAAAACACATGGTTGTTTTGAATTACATCGGACTCTTTTCAAACAATAAAATGTCATGATGTAAATTTTCAATTTACCTGGTTGCAGTTAAAGTCATACTGTAAAATATCCGGTAAATTCAAAATTTACAACATGACAAAAATATTACTAAACAAGTAAAAGCATCATTTAACACGGGACCTGAATCTGCAATCATTTATGTCAATTGTAGACAGAGGAACATTCCTGGTAAAATTAAACCATTTTTTACATTTCTGATCTGTTTGATATTGAAAGTTGATTGATGCAACGAAGCACTTTCCGTCTCAAATGATCCTTGACTGATTTACTAGTTGTTGCTTTTCCCATCCAGGGCATTTTTTTACATTTAATGAGACGAAAACAAAGCTTCATGTTTTTTTTTCGGTTGAATAGAAAATCAATTAAAACGGTGATTAGTTTTTAAAATGTTTTTTTGAGAGCTATTTCTTCGTACCGGAACCCCAATTGAACAAACATTAATCACTGTTTCTTTTTTGGTATCTTTTGATTAAAGACAAATTAATTTTTTTGGGCCAGAAATTGTCACAAATATGTTAAAGATCAATCTATGCTGTGCATATGCGTATACTTCTTTTATCATTAACACTAATTAATACTTCTCGTTGTTAGACACACTTCTTACATCAAGAAATTCATGAAATTTTAACACAGTTAAACAGATCATATGACCAAATAATTATATCAGTTGAGGTCAAGGTCACTACCTTTTTTCTCAACTTAAAGGATGATAAAAATAAATATAGTTATCTGTAGTTTTGTAGACATCTGTTTAAGATATGAAGTTTGTATTCTTCAATTAAATGATAGAATATCAGAATGTCTATCAGCTTATACTACTAAATTGAAATAAATATTTAAACTAAAATTGATATTGCTTAGCCCGCGTTTTTTCTAATTCTCTTAAATTTTGAAGATATTTTGATTATTTTTCTATACTTCCAATAACAAAATGTTTCTGATTTCTGTTTCTGATTCATATTATGAAGACTTTACATCAAGATATTAATTGAGAGAAAAGCTAATATATTGACCATTTAATAAGAGAGAAAATCTGATATTAGCGATTTTTTCACATAAATCTATTTATAGAGTGAGCACTTAAAAAGCTTATAAAAATGTAATTTGATACTAAGCAAATCATGTTTTAAAAAACATATTCTAAATCCTAGTATCTTATTTTTAGTTCAAATTAGTTGAAAAAATCTATCATTAATGTTATTGTTTTAAAAATGCTTTATAAACTCATGAATCTACAGCAATTCTGAATTGCAAAACAAAAATGTGATATTTTCCTACGCCAATGTTCCACCAAAAATTAAGTCCTTGATAGATTCTAAACTTTGATTACTATTTCTATGCCAAGTTGTATAATAGTAAAAAAAAAAAAAAAGATAGAAAAATATGATATTTTAATTTCCTTTCATTTTGCTTTAATGAACAATTAATCAAATTTACTTTTAACAAGTCGAAAACCAGAAAAGACTCCTTCCTACAAAAAAGGATTGTTTTTCCCTCAAAAAGATCTAATTATATATATTGGTTAATTCCATGGTACATTGAGGGGCAGTAGAGAGTCTATAGGAGAATATATATAGAGAATCCTGCAAAACATTTCTTTTTCTTTTTAGCCCACAAAAGCTGTTAAATTCAATATTGTTTTGTAAATCCTGATGAATATAATATACATACAGAGATGTACTGAAAACGTCAATATATTTATTGTTCAAATACATGTTAAACACATTTAACATATGAGATCAATTACTTGAGAGACCATACCTATAGACTCTCTACTGCCCCTCAATGTACCATGATCCCCAGTCTGTATAGTATGAAATAATCAATATCACTGCATTGCAAATTAAGCCAAAAAATAGCTACGGATGTATATATATATAATTCATGTGTGTGTATAGGTAAATGCGATGCGCCTGTGTGGTGAGAGAGAGAGAGTCATATGGTGCATAAAGTAATTATGTCTCTTGCAAGGCATGTATATGTAGATAATACAGGTCTATTTTTGATGTTATGGAATTAAAGGTATCACAGCTTCTTGGAACACATGACAGATATTATACCAGCTTTACAACCATATTCCTGTCTTTGTTTCACATATCAGTACAATTCACCCTCAAAGTTGCATTCAGTTCGGTATACAATTATTCTCACACACCACAAATTTTAAACTTGTTGATTGTCATACAATTTCGGTTTTTTTAATCCTTCTCCTATCACTTATTTAAACGAACTTGACGCCAATATCCCCATGTGCGCAATTCCTGATTTCTTAACAGATCCTCACTGTTACATGTTTCAATAACAAATCACATACAAGTCTATTAATTATTAGACTTATTATTAGGATTATCATGTCGATGCTCAGTATCATTATGATTATATTTTACATTAATTTTGTTAAATATTGAAAAAAGATAGTATCAAAGTCTCTTTGATATAAAAAAATTTACTATGAGTTTTCACGAAGATTTTAGATAATGATTAGTTGAATTTTGCATTAATTCCGTTACATCCTCCACTTATATTACAAATTCACACTCCATTACATTTTGAAAAGAAATCATAGCTCCCAATAAAATCTCCATTTTCTGTTCAATTCGGATTAACTGAACTTCACCCGGACGGTTCCTTTGATTCCCTGTCGACACATGGGACACTTCCGGAGTGCTGGAGAGCATTGGCCACAGCTAACCAGGTGACCACAGGGAAGAAAGACAATGGACACTCTCTCAGTACAACACATTTTACAAATCGTTCGTTCTCGTAAAGTCTCGTTACTTTCCTTGAGCTTTTCGGGATCTGAAAAAAAAAAAAAATTTCATTCTTCTTTTCTCGGGAAAAAGTATTTTAAAATGATTATCTACTACACTGATTTATCTTTTATGAAATGAATCATAATGCAAATATTTTAAAATTTGTTTAAAAAAAATTAAGTAATGAGTATATAGCAATGCGTATCAATTACTTTTTATGTCGTCTGCAGCTGAAGACTCGTTTTGAGTTTTTGCAGATTCCGAATTTTCTTCATCATTTTCTTTAATGACATCAAGGATATCTTCTACGTCCATTGTCTGCCAAGCTATAACATAAAAAATAAACGTTTTCCATGAAAGAAAATCCAAAAATTCAAACTACATTGTAATTCGTTTCTATCAGATTAGTAGGCTTTTATATCTTACTTTTGGTTTTGAGAACGATGTCGACAGCTTGCTTGACATGTTTGGGTAGGTATCCCATATTGAGCACGGCCTGGGCTGAATCAGTTAGAAGTGGATTCTTCTCCAGAGTCTTGTCCGGGTACCGATCTGTTTCCACTGGCTCCGTTTTCCTGGCACAATCTGGAAATGTAAAAGATCTTTTTTTAGTTCATATGACCTCAGAAATCAAACCTATTTCTATTTCTTTTTGAATAAAATTATTCCATACCTGGTTCATTTTCGTTGACTGCTGATGAATATTTGCAAGATGAATTTGGAAGTGTGGGAGACTGGAAAAAGAAATTGAAAATTAAAATTTCATCTGAAAACTTTACTGAATCTGATTTGATTCCAAAAATAAAAGTATGTGCACTTCAATTGAAATACAGTAGGTTGATATTTTAAATCATTACGTTTCTTTAAAAAAAAACAACAACAACAAAAGCCAGCATACCTTGGCACTGCAGTTTCGCTCTTGTATTGACTGTTCAACATTAAAGCTGTTCTGGTTTACATAAGATGAATACGGTGGGTTCCTGACGGAATCCATTCGAGATTGTTCTTCGATATATTGCGAAGAGCAACATCTTGCTGACCTCAAATCTGACCTCACACGACGTGAACTATAGCCCCTATCGCCAGAGTCTGCAAATAGCATATTGTCTGGAACAGCAACATCGCTTTCTTGATAAGACGCTATCGATAATAATGCTGCCTGGCGACTGTTTTCGGGAAAGGATGGAAGCGATGATAGAAATCCCTTCGACATCGATGAAAACGGTGTTAACACTGATGATGACGACAACGATGATGACGATGATGATGGTGATAAGTGTACGGAAGGCGATGACACGACAGAGCTCGAAACTTCGCCATCGTGCTCTAAATCGTCTTCATAAAGAAAAGGAGATTTTGGTGGTGATCTTGGAATGGCGTCCGTTTCTACATCACCGAACCTATGCCACCTTGAATGATGTGGCGCAGAGGGACTGATCGAGAAATACTCAGATTTAGAACGACAGGGGTCATCCTCCGATACTTGAATTGCTGTTTTCTCGGACGAATCCCGGTATTTCTGGGAAGGGAGCCGGAGAACCCTAGGATTATCTTTTGTATTCTGAAACATCTTTCTAAGTTTTCGTTCCGTGAATGCAAAAGATTCTACAAAGATTTTATGGTACAGTTTTCAAGATTACATCCAAAATTACACATAATGATAACTTTTCCTATCAAGCTGTACATTGTTTTTTTTTTCTACAATTACATATATAAAAGATTTTCCAGTTTAAATAAGGAAGGTTTTTCACAACACATTTGGTGAACCCTAACCTGGGAAGTCTTGTCCGAAGCCCATCTCCATTCTTGAACATGCAAATACGAGATCTAGTATTGAGCTTGCGATTCTAATTGCATTGGAGACCAATTTTGATAATTTGTAAACAAAATTTGTATTATATTGCAAAATCTAATCGATCTCAAAATTTTCAAAGAAATATATATATAACTCTGATATCATATTTCCTTTAAAAAGCCGGTGGAAATTCCTACATAGTTAATTTAAAGTCTCTATTTAGAAGTGGTATCATGTATAACCATTAGCATAATGGTTGAATTCGGTTACGAAGTAAATGTTAATATCTTATATAAAAGGAAGGTGTTTAGCCACAAAACCTACAATAGGATGAGTTAACTTTTAAAAGCAAACCAAGAAAAACCACATTTATCTATAATGAACTGTACAGAATAAAATATGAAATTATTTTCAATAACTGTATATAATATTAATAATTTGTTAATATACATAATGAATATTTTTGTTATTACATATTACACTTCATTTTAAAGTATTGTATCACTCCCTTGTGCAATAACCCGCGAATACTGACGAATGTTAAGTTTACTAATTTTTTAAACAGGAAGGAATGCTTCCACCTTCTCGCTCTGTGACCTACACCCCACTTTACCCCACTGGTCAGCTGTTTAATATTTCAAATATATCAAAATTTTAAAAAATCATATTCAGGTTTTTTTTATAATATCATTTGATAAAGGAGAATCATACACTTGAATACCAATAAATTGTAGATTTCTTGGTATAAGTGTTACCTATAATAACTGAACAATTTTTGAAAGATCACAGAAATCTATTTTAAGAAATGAAAATTTTCAGAGCTAAGACAACGACAAATATCACAATTTCGAGAGAATTAAAAGTTTAAAGAGTTATGAAACATACAGCATACGAAAAAAATCAGTAACTACTTACTTCTCAACCAAATTTTGAATACCAATATTTGTTCGTATTAGACTGTTCTAAATGCAATGGCTGACAACATTCTAAAAATAGATCTGGGTTTTCCCAAAGTATTTGCGTGATTCGAGAAAAAATCAGATAACTGTTAACGACGGAGAAACCTTCTTTTAGTGAAAACATTGATATCAATCAACAAAACAAGTTTTATAAACATAAAAAAAGATCGAAGAATCATGCCTTTCTACGCCAACATCGCTTTTGTTATAAAAGTTAAAAATATCCCGACCGGCTATAATTAGCAAAAAGTGTTTTCCATTACTATATTTTATAATCGATTTTCGTTTTTAGTTAACTAAATATAGTGAACCGATAGATTGATATCACTATTTTACAAATATATATGACACATATTCAAAACCGTGAAACAGCGTTTAAATTTAGATGTTGTTATGTTCGAGAAATTCAAAAATAATTCAGAACAGAAAATGTTTTCTTTTATTAATTATTTAATTTGTTGATGGATATAGTTTAAATCCAAAGAATCAGAATTCATATTTCTGATTATATAAATGCTTGAAAAAGAAATTTTTGGACCAATTAAAGAATATCTTTAATTAGAATTTGAAGGAAAATTTTTCATTAATTTAGATATCTTTTGGTGAGAGATCCACTCGCCATAAAATTTTCAAGTGTCAGATTGTGTTTTCATCTTCCTTTTTGTGAGCCTTTCAATGTTCCATGATTACTAATATGAAAAAAAACAACAACATAAAAACATAAATACGAAGGTTGTCCCAAAATTCATTGTGAAAACTGAACCCAATACTTAAATTCTGTTCACTTAATTTCGTCAAACAAGTGAAGCAACTCTATTTTGCTCATTAACCCTTTGTCGAACAATAGGCCTATTTTAAAATTCAAATGCATGCTTAATTTAATAAAGAAAGATTTGTGTCAGCGGGTTTTGCCAGGCGGCGCAATGTGCAACGTCGAAATAATCCAGCCCATACGTCGTTGTTAAACCCCTTCACATCGTTTACGATAACATTTGAGATGTTATTTCAGAAAATGTCTTGGAAAACATTTTTCTTGAATATGTATTCAGCGTGCACACTCACTATGTATTTCTATTTTTTTGTTAAATTTAAATATTTTCGAAGAGCAAACGATCTGCCGACGACAAATATTGTTTTTCCGTAATGTGCCGTTAAGCAAATTTTTTTGTCCATTTCATCGAAATTTCTTTTGATGTCATCATACTCGTCTGATTAATTTATTCTCTTAATTAACTACTTAATCACTACAACAATGTCGCTACCTTCATATCCTGCATGACTCACCAAAAGAAAGCATTTTATTGTTTAAATGTATACCCCTCCCCTCTCTCCAACAATTGTTTACGGGATTATGTGTCCTACGAAGTATACGGAAATTACTTTGATCATTTTTATAAGAATGATCAAGGGTGTAAGAGGCTTCACTGAAGCAAAACACTTTATATCATCATTTTGTCACTGTTGCACATTTTGTGCAGTTTTGATGATAAACCTCATTTATTCACATTTTTTTTTTCTAAAAACAATTCAGAGCCTATATATCATTGCTCTATATTTCCTGATATAATCTACTAATTTTCGGCATTGTTGAATGCTGAATAAATTCACTTGCTTCTAATTCGCCGCTGAATATTGAATACTAGAAAAGATAATCTTATATACAATCAATTCACAAATTATCAACAGAATCCGCTGATTTAATCCATAATTTAGATATGAAAAGAAGAAAGATTTTAATAATCTCAATTCTAATAAAAATCAATTCTGAAATTGTCTACTGTCTACTGCCAATAATTTCATTTGGCTAGGATCACAGCATAATTATTCAGTTGAGCACCGGTGCTTAGTTTAAATCACTTAATTTATCATTTTGCAAAATTATACGTCTTTTTTATAACACAAAAAACTTATTGTTTACTTTGAAACAGTATACTAGTAACCCATATGCCACTGCCTAATTAACATATGTTATTTACAACTTATCAATTTTCACAAATTAGATGAATTCATACCGCAGTTTCCAAGTTCAAGGTTGGACAAAGTTTTGTCTGCAGACAGACCAATATAAAGACAGATGGATATGGTGATTCCAGAAATATCATACCTTAACTTCGTTTTCGGGGGGGGGGGGGGGTATAATAAAGGGAATTTTCCGCAGATAATCATAGAATACTAGTAGTATAAGAGAAAGAGCAGACAGAATTTATCCTTGTCACGTGTCACATGACACTCATAAACAAAGCGTGGTGCCACATGTTACGACTCTCATAAACAAAGCGTGAACACAAATACAGCGATCTATCCTTATTGGTCACGTGATGTCCCTGATTGGTGTGTCCAGAGGCGAGTTCAACAGAGCGCTCGCTCGCGAGCGCTCGCCAAAATTTGTGTTGCGGGTATAGGGAATTTTGGCGAGCGCTCGCGAGCGCTCGCTCTGTTGAACAGGCCTCGGCTTCCATCGTATCGGTTTCTTCCGTCGTCATGGCAACCGGTTTACATCTGCCATAAATAGTAACAAAGTGGGTACCGTGAACCGTTGGCACACAAGTGATGCCGGGCTCGCAGGGACATCCGCGTTGCTGGCAACCGTCGAGCAGGAGTCGTTGATGGCGCCAAGTTTCTTGCAGTAGTAGATGATGCGGAAAAAATTCGTCGCAGGCGCAGCAATATTCGATGGGCTAACTTGTGTCATGGGCGGCTAAGGAACATTTGTTCTCCCTGTTATATTTATCCTGGAGGGAAAGAGTACAATATTATTATCCTAAAAGTCATTTTTAGCTCACCTGAGCTGAAAGCTCAAGTGAGCTTTTCTGATCACTTTTTGTCCGGCGTCCGTCCGTCTGTCTGTCTGTTCGTCTGTAAACATTTTACATTGTCGACTTCTTCTCCAGAACCACAGGGCCAATTTCAACCAAACATCGCTCAAAGCATTATTGAATGAAGGGGATTTAAGTTTCTTAAATTGAAGGGCCACGCCCTATTTCAAAGGGAGATAATTAAGAATATAGAAAATTTGTTGGTATTTTTTAAAAGAATTGACCAGAAAAACTGAAATTTATGTGGAAGTATCCTCAGGTACATGTTGAGTAGATTTATGTTTGTTCAAATCATGATCCCCGGGGGTAGGGTGGGGCCACAATGGGGTTGGGTCAAATTTGTACATAAGAATAGAGAAAAAACTTTAAAAATCTGCTCAAAAACCATGTGGCCAGAAAAACTGTAACTTGTGTGGAAGCATCCTCAGGTAGTGTAGATTGAAGTTTGTTCAAATCATTATACCCGTGGGTAGGGTGAGGGGGGGGGGGGGGTGTCGAATTTTTACATAGGAAAATATAGAGAAAAATCTTCTCAAAAACCATTTGGCCAGAAAAGATGTAACTTGTGTGGAAGCATCCTCAGGTTCTGTTTGAAATATTGAATTGAAGTTTGTTCAAATCATGATCCCTGTTAGTAGGGTTAGGCCACAATGGAAGGGATCAAATTTTATTTGGAAGTTTGTTTTAAAAACTCAAGTGTAAGAATATATGGTATTATTTATATGCAAGATTCCTGAGATATCGTTAAATTTCAATTGTTTAGACTGTGGCCCATGGATAATTATTGGGCACATCAAGGGTTCAAAGTCTGATGTAGGTTTTTTTATATTTATGAGCACATGTTGAAGATGTTATTGAGAACTGCAATGCTTATTATGTGATATGGCTATGAAATCACCCTGTTACAAAATGGACTCAACGTAAGAATATCAGGAAAAAAATTCATACCGGATCTTTTAATACAGGATCTATTTTTAGATTACTACATTGCCTAGATATTTTGTATATGATTCCATAAAGCTGATTTAATTATGGCTCAGGTGAGCGATGTGGCCCATGGGCCTTTTGTTATATGACTGCTAGCATTGACTTATACACTAAATATTTTTAAAGTCCTTGCTGCTAGAACATTATAATTTATCGAATGATTGTGAATGAGAATTTTTTTTTTTTAAGAATCCTGGTTCATGAAGGCATCGTCTGAATAGAAATCCGTAGACAGTAAATAACAAAACCAAATCACGATTCTATACCGTTTACGTGAATCTGTCCTCGTTTGAATGTGCGTATTTCTTTAACATTTCAAAACTGCCTTTATTAAGCATAAGCGACAACTGGGAAACTAGTCTATAAATGAATGAATAAGGTTTTCGATTATAAATGGTGTCTTTTTAGACGGTGGCTATAAATAGCCACGGTCTATTGCTACGGTCCTGACCGGAAGAGTATTTCTCACGGGGACCCTAGCGGATAACGAATGATAACTCTGTTAGGCATGCAGTGTTACACGCAATGTTTATCTATGTGTCGATTTCAGTAATTTTAATCTTTTCAGATATGTTAAGCATTATAGCTGCTAATCATTTTGTACATATATTTAAATAATTTATGAAATTGTGTTTTATTTTAAATGAGCCGTTACCATGTCTGCTTACGCGGTATCGATAATTTATGCACCAACTGCCAGTTGTGACGTTAAACTGTGTATCAGGACTGCATAAACTATATCACTGCGATAATTGGCTAAGACATCTCACAATAATCGCTTCTTGTTTTTTTTATGATGTAAACAATTGTCAGAAACACACACAATTTAAAAAAGTTTGCCATTTCATATTTCAGCAAGTATGCTTCATCGATAAATTAATTCATTTTCAACGCATTAATTTTAGTTGAGGAAAAATATTTATTTTTTTGTAACTTATTCTAAAGAATTCACAACAGATACTGATAATGAATATTATATTAATTACATTTTATTGAACTTCAACCGATCAATGGCACACTTTCTTCTACAAGTGTTCATGTGTTCTTTTAACACACAAAAAACTTGAAATTTACGATACAAATGTGTTTAATTTTGGACTATCCTGTGATTTACTTAATTTTGTAACCCACTCAGTCTGTAGGAACATTAATATTATTACAGGCACCTCAATATTCATCAGACAATATTTACTACTGATGTTGACGCTTTACTTGCTGCTGACTTTCTCTCAAACACGCTAATCGATAGACATCGGATTGTAAAATTCACGTGCAAATCAAGTCGCCATTTTACATGTACATGTATAAACAAACAACATTTTACGATGTTTTAAAGATTTTCAGTTCAGATTTTTTGTAAGCAAATAAGGAATTAAAGACATGCTGTAAAACGTCTTATGGATTGCACGGCGTATCAGCTCGTGTATCTCTAATTTGCAGTAAACGCTAGCTTTTTTTGAGAAAAAACAATCGGTTCAACTCATGCAATAGTCCATATACATATGGTACATTTTGAACGGTAATGTAAGATATAATAATTTTGTTCACTTAACAGTTTCTGACGAATTTTTCACATTTAACTGAAATAACCCAATTTGATGAGCGAAGTACAATCTGTGACTTTAATCCATATGCACCCATCTCTGCTACTAGAGAACCTTTTCTTTGGTTTTGGGGGATTTTTTCGCAAACAGATAACATTATTTACACATGTACGTAAATATCACCCCTTTTGTTCTCAAATAATCTTAAACTCGCGAGTATGAGCTTTCTCCGACATTTGTTTCCATTTACAAATAGGCGGGCCTATATAAATGCGCCAGTTTGTTGCGACTCGCAATTGAAATAAGTGTCATCACTCAACGAAATGCTACATCAACCGTAGCGTATACATCCATGCTATATTTGCAATAAATAATGAAACATGAAGGTAAAAAATGTGCTTCATAGATAACTAGTATTCGGCTGAGCTACAGAACTTTAGCTTTCCGGAAATATTGCCGGGATTTGCGGACCGTAGATCCAATGTATAGACTATAGTACATGCAAAGAATAAAATGAAATTTATATACACAGCTGTACGGTCAGAAAACACATGCGTTTAACTTGGATTTTGTTTGTTTGGTGTTTTTAAAAACTAATTTTGAATAATTAATCTATATTTCTTGTAAGTTTACTAGAAAAGTTTAATGTTGCAAGTAAATTATGCGTGTTAAAGTGTACTGAGAAGCGATAAAATATACATGTGACTTTCCCAAATTTATTCAAATGATTTGAATAGATCTATAGCTAAATACAATTAGACAAATGTAATTTAAAACGTTGATTAATGAAACTGCCGCGACTGAATATTGTATGATATTTTTTTTCTCAAATTTTTATTCACTTTCGTTGTGAGCAAATGGAAATAATCCACTACAGTCGAAGATAAAATATTGATTGACTCTTCTGTTTCATGATGACGTGCATTCCAAAAGCAATATCAGTTTTATCAAACAGGTTCTTGCAAACCATTCCGTTTTCTGTACACCTAAATGTATAACTGACTATGAGGACAAAAGCAAGTGTGATGGTCCACAAGCAAGTGTGATGATGCAACTTTTTCCCCGCGAAGAAATTGAGGGAAAATGCTGTCGAGGGGGACAATAAACATGTATGCCCAAATAGTTAGTAAAAACCTGAAAAGTATTTTATCATACTAAAGCTTTATTTGTTCTTGTTACTTTGAGAAATCTACAATATCTTTAAAGCACAAAAGTCCAATCCACACTTTTCAAAAGTTGTTCCCCATTTGCAGGGTCACCCCAAAGGTCAAAAGGGAAAAAACCAAAATTCCCCTTCTTTATACAATCAAATACATGTAGTTTGGCGTACTGTGATGAAATCGCTTTGGATTTGATTTATTCATTCAATATGTGGTGACAACCTACATATTTAATGAGTCATTCTGGGGCAATCAAAATACATTTGTGTAGTACATGTATTACCAAAAACGGAGTTTTAATATCAACTGATATAGATACAAAACATATAGATACAAACTTCTATACTACAAAGGCTACTGTGATAAATCTATGGATTTTCCCAAAAAGATGACGATAAAGAGACACAACATTTGTAAAGTGTGGATTGTGAACACAACTACGATTTCCACAGAATTATCCATGTAAGTAACTCACGACCAGTTGTGCGAGTAAGCGTTAGGTATTAGTACATGTATGAGACGCTGGCTGTGGATTTTCGACAACAATAATTTACATACATGTAATATGCCACTTTCAAATGGCGCCACCGTCTAACAGTACTTTCAGTACTTTGATTTTTTTATACTTTACATGTTTTATAGAATTGCTATTGTGGGTACATTTATTACCTAAAACAGGAAACACTTCTCCGTTTTGTATCCCACAAAAAAATTATAAATAGTGCATTTATTTACGTAAGCAGTTTTGCTCATAACATACTTAAATCCTCTTAATAATGATGTCCTCTATTTCTTACGGAAATCAATTATAATGCACAGCTATATAGAAACTGACAGGATTGAATTCTACACGATCCAGTTCTAACTAGTTTTTATCGATTGGTCGAAACCTTCAGCAACCTAAAAAAAATCACGGACTGCACGAAATAATCATGATGATGTCAGACTCAAATTCCCTTAGAAGACGATTTGGTTGTTTCTTTTATCTAATGTACTGGTGTACATTTACAATAATTTCGTTAAAATTGATATGTGAAAAGAAAATGCGCGATGTAAATATAAACAATAAAATGCTTTCTTTGATGATTCATGCGGATGACGAAGGTAGTGATCTTTGCAGATAAAATTTACATAACCTGCTATAGTCTGTCCCAAGATATTTATGCAGCATATTTGTCCGATTTTGAATAAAAATACTGTGAAAGAAGTGCAACTGAAATCGATGAAAGGGAAAATTTCCAAGATATCTTCATTGACACATTATCATTTTTCACTCATAAAAGTTCACAGGAACGAAAACAGATTTCCTAAGGAGATTTATAATGTGGAATGTTTACATCTTTTCTCCATTCGGAAGTCACTCGGAATACCTCGCGCAATTTTTCAACATTATCATCCGGGTCTGCTTCAATACAAAATCCCCGTAGACATTACTTTTTTTAGCCGTGTATTGAAACATGATTCGCTAGAGGGGGCGTTTCAACGGAGATATCTTGGAAATTTTTCATACTTTTAAATGAACATCGTTTGAACCCTGAGGTATTTATAAATATCGAGTAATTAAGCAAAATGTGAATCCAGGATATCTTGGGACAGAGTATAGCGCTAAAATGGTCAGAATGTACATGCTGCGCTCTGCTGTCCTAAAATTCGAGTTACATTGTACAGTGGGTATCTCACTGGTGAATGGAACGAGATAAAATCTTCTGATAAGCCCTTTGGGCTTCACAAGATTTGATCACGTGACCAATCAAGTTCAAGCCAGTTAAAAAAATGTTTTCATTTTGATCCTCATATGTACAAGATGTCCGCACACCCCCCCTTAACTGACAGTGTATATGTAATACACATGGTCTCCATGTGACCGTTTTCAACCAATAATTTTTCTGACAAATCAGGAGGTGAGATATATTAACATTCAGGCAGCGAGTTTACCAGGTGCCGAGTGGACTTGTCCCCGCTTCACTACCTATTTGACGAACACGTTGTATTTTACAGGTTTGTTGTAATTTTTTTTCTACTGACTCATATTCAAGCAATAATGTATAATAGGATTTAATTCCCGATTTAAAAAAAATGGTTTAAACTTCCTATTATTAATATAATATTGAATGCATTACTAAATAGCTGTTAAAAAGGCATAGTCAAAACATCAATAAGATGAAAGTGACCTTTGTTTAGGTTGGGTAGTCCATCTTTCAGTGGTTTAGCATTCATTTGGTGATCACCCCCCTCCCCCCGACAAGATGTTGAACGCTGCGTAAGATTATGTTTTAAGATGTGTTTCCTCGAAGTGAATTTTGTCAACGTACACGGAAATATGCTTATTTTGGCATGTGCACTTAAGTGCAAAGAATATTTCAGTCCCCCACCCCCTAATCTATATTTCATTGAAAAATAACATTTCTAATTTATGAATACCCGTATTATCAAACTCTAAAGTTTGCTAAAGACAGATCTGGCTGTTTTCTACCTTATACATACATACATTTTCTATTCGTTATATCTTAAGTATCTATACATTATAAACTTTGATACATGATAAGAAGTTTAAAGGGACTAAACAGCAAGTCTTTATATCTCAAAAATTGTTTATATTTTGATAAGCATATTTGTACAAAATTTGAGCAAAAATATTGGGCTATATAATAGGCCGCCATAGCATATACATGTATCAGCAGGGTCGACTTCTTATATATTCTGTATTGTAGAGCTGAAAATGGTACGAAATTTTAAAACTAAATGTAATTAAAGTAAAAAAAAAAAGCTGTCATCTGATTTTTCAAGATAGGGTCTGGTGCTTACAAAATGTCTGAGAAGGTCTTGAGACTTTAATCTTTATCTTTGTTATCCAAATATCTAGGGTATACGTAGTACCAGTTAGACTCGGCCTCGTTAATATGTGAAAAGGTTAATGGTGTAGATGTAATATCGTAATGCGAATATTTCCGGAACTCTTTCGATACATTTTCACAACCAAATGTATTCAGCTAATCAGGTGTTATCAATTAACATGAAAAACCACCCCTTTAAACGAAAACAGGCATCCATATTTGGCATATTATGTTTGAAGATCTTTGCCAAAAAGTATCTTTAAGTTAGCAGTATGGCAGCAAGAAAATTATATTAGAAACATTTTATCTTGATCTGCATCTAATGAGCCTGAAAACAATAGTACTCCCCTTTCCTCTTCCGGAAACAACATTCTATGCAAAACTATGCCATGTCCATTGGAACCAAACACTCTCGTCTGCTTCTGATATCCCTTGAAAATAACTGCTGCTCATGAAGCTGAAATTAAACGGTGTTTTTCTAAATTAATAAAACTTAATATATTTTAACTAAAAATCTAAAAAAAATAATTAAGAAAGTGGAAGGAGGGATTTGCGATGTTTTTTAGTGATTGGTGAAGAAAAAGGGAGAGTTGATAGTACATTTTCACCAAATAAACCCCATGTTCTACTATTTTCTTCACCTGACAAACAGGGAACGCGACCATCTCTATCGCAAGGTCAACATTTCTGTAAGAGAAAAAACATTTACTAGTCTATTTTTTTTTTTCAGAACATAAATCAAAGTATATGACATGGACACCCGGAGTTGGGCTCAGGATGTGTTAAGGTGTCATCTCTGTGAGATCCCGGTCCCCTCTATGTACTGTGACATTTGTCACATTCATCTGTGTAAAGAATGTGTAGGAGAACATCTCTCTGATAAATCCAACTATCACAAAGTGATGCCATTTAAGTTGCATGTTTCTTCTCTTAAATGCCAAGAACATTCCTCAAAAATATGTGAAAGTTACTGTGAACAATGTGACATTCCTATTTGTGACCAGTGTGTTTCTTCTAAAGTACACAAAGGTCATGAATATGTTGACACAGTAAAAGCAATCAAAATCCCCAACAGTGTTTTAGAAAGTGATTTGAAAGAATTGGAAAACTTCATTTATCCTACCTATCAAGCGATTGCATCCAACATCTTTACTCAGAAAGCTGATCTGTTTGAAAACTCCAAGAAATTGACAAGAGCTATCAACAAACAGGATGGAGATTTGCACAGAGAAATAAACATTATAACTAAAGAACTGAAATCTGATCTCCAAGAAATGGACTCCAATATATTAACCGTACTAAATAAACATGAAAATGTAATCGCATCCTCCATTTTCGATATCAGAAAAAGCATAGCTGATCTTAAGAAATTACTGATCTCAAATGATGAAAAGCTTGCTTCTACATACAAATCAAGGAATGCTGAATTCAAAAAATTGCCTCCTAAACTCACACTTTCATTACCATGCTTTACCCCTCAAAAGATCAACACAATGCAACTTTATCAACAGTTCGGTTCTTTGTCAGTGTTACCTAAGGAAGCAGGAAAGCAAACATTCACGAACTACACAAATAACCATAAATCAGAAGATAGATCCAATTCCAAAGACATTTCGCTATCTGATAAACCAGAGCACGTTACAGAAATAAACACCGTGTATGGACTCTCTAATGGATTATGCAGTATGTCCTGTCTGAGTGATGAAGAGATATGGATGTGTGGAAATGACAAAATCATGCGACTCTACAACCTCAAGGGGGAGCTGGTGAAGTCAATCCAAACCAAGTCAGGTAACATACCAGATGACATAACATTGACAAGGAGTGGGGATTTAGTTTATGCTGATGGAAAAGACAGAAGTATAAACATATCGAAGAATACTCAGACAAAAAACCTTATCACATTACGGGGTTGGAAACCTCGCAGTGTCTGTAGTACCATCTCTGGTGACCTTCTGGTTGTCATGGACAATGATCATCAGAACGAAGCAAAAGTTGTGCGTTACTCTGGCTCCAGGGAGAAACAAAGTATTCAGTACAATGATAAAGGTCAACCTCTTTTTACTTCTGGTTATTTTTATAAATACATCAAAGAGAATTCGAACTTGGATATATGTGTATCCGACCATAAAGCCCACGCAGTAGTGGTGGTCACTCAGGCCGGGAAACTCCGGTTTACCTACACTGGTTCCACCAACAGATCATTTACCCCATTCGGCATTACTACAGACAGCAAAAGTCATATCCTGACTGCAGACCATAGCAACAATAGCATACACATTCTAGATCAGGATGGAAAATTACAATGCCATATCGACAACTGTGATTTACACAGTCCATGGGGTTTATGTGTGGACACCAAAGACAACATCATTGTTTCTGAGTACTTCACGGGTAAAGTGAAGAAAATCCAGTATCACTGGTATGATTACTGCATCTCCTAAATTCAGGTGTTTTTCTTATCTATTTGGAATGGATTGTATACATATACAAGTTGTGTGTAAATAAATTGTGGATATATATCAAGTTATTTCACCAATTAATATTGTTTATATTATTACAATAATAATATTAGCTTAATGATTATTGTTCGTTAGTTTTAACACAATCTCTTCTGGGAGAGAGTGTTAATTATTGTTATGTCTAGTATATATTTTATTTTGATTACATGTTATATTTTGTGTACGACTTGTTTGTTTATTGTTGAGTACAACTGCGTCATATTTCTAAACGTCACATTGCTTCGGAGTTTTAAAAGGCCTTGAATACCACAATATCATCTTCGCTAGCCAAGAGTTTGCGATCCACTCTGCTCCTCCGTTGTAGAGGAGCAGAGTGGATCGTAAACCATTGGCTTGCGAAAATGCCACAATGTAAGTGTTTTGACTTTTATGACTATGCATAAGCATTGATATAATGGAATCGTCTGGCGGACAAACACCTTAGCTAAGCTGTTTGTATGGCGGAATTTGCAACATGGCAGGGTTTCTCAGGTCTTTGATGTAGGCAACTGTTCCGAGGGCCTGCTCAAAGCTTGGGAATGGGTGGTCAACTGCTCCCAGGGTCTACCTAACCTATAGTTTGTCCCAAGTTATTGCCTCCATCACTTTTTGATGATTTTTAATAAAAATACACATACCTGTGAAAGAAATAGTGTTGAAATCGATAAAAGGGAAAATATCCAAGATATCTTTATTGACACATTTTCATATTTCACTCATAAAAATTCACAGGAACGAAAACAAATTTCTTACAGAGATTTATAATGGGAAATGTTTACATCTTTTCTCCATTCGGACTTAATCGAAATACCTCGCACAATTTTTCAACGTTATCATCCGGGCTATTTCATGGCAGATGCAATGCAAAATCCCCGTAGACTTTCTATTTTGGGTTGTGTATTGAAACCTGAAGCGTTAGAAGGGGCGTTTCAAAACAGATAATCCGGACATTTTTTTATATTAGTGGATGAACGTACTTTGAGCACAAAGGTATTTATGAATATCGAAATATCAAGCGAAAAGTGGTGGAAGCAAAACCTCGGGACAGAGTATAGCCATTAACCCGCTTTAAGCAAAGCGCTATTTATCCACTATTTGATCCATTGATTATTTAGTTTGACTCAATTCATCAATTGATAATGATGATTAATATTGATTAATATTGATTGATTGATTGATTATGGATTGATTGATTCAATAATTATATTGCCAATGTCATTGATTTATATTGATTGATCAAACAATTTGATTGCTTGATTATGGATTGATTTATTCAACAATCCTATTGCTGATGTGATTGATTTATATTTATTAATTGAACAATTGATTGTTGACGTGATGATTGATTGATTGATTGATTGATTGTACAGCCATATACCTGCTCACCAATTGGGTGGCAGGTCGGTTGTTAAAATGCATGTTCAATTTCAATAAATAAGCCATGACCAAAAACGCCAGTTGATGTTCAGCTGTTGTCTTTTATAAATAGTCGATAATGCTCAGTTTTCATAATTATTTTTATTATCGATGGAGTTTATATTTTGTCGCATAACGCTCTAAGTGCCAAATTTACAAAAATGAGTTATATATATCCATATCGTTAGAATCAGTTGAAGGAGATCTACTAGGTATCTACTTATGATGTTATATATAAAATTGTTCCGTGAATAGAGAAAATATGAACAGTAATATTTTAATATTCTATCTCTATTCAATACAAATTCATTAATACAAGAATGTTCTATCTACCTTGACCAATCAAACTGTTTACTAGCGGACACATGAGTAATGATTATCCCGATTCCGTATAACTTAAAGCACTTTTATATCTATTTTTATCAATTCCTAATGTTCTATTCATAAACCAACATGAATTCGTCCAGAATTTTCAAATATTTCCATATGAAATGTTCTATGTCCATGTTAAATCTCTTGATTTACATACTACCTCCCTGTTCTATGTCCATGTTAAATCTCTTGATTTACATACTACCTCCCTGTTCTGTGTCCATATTAGAGCTCGTTTCATAATACCGTCGATTTTCCCACTTGGTGACAGTCTTGTTTTCGTCAGCAGCTCGCTAAAGCCAGACGCCCGTCGCTTCGCCGGCATCAAAGACATGCCGCCGAAACACCGACGCAGTACGACCTAATTAGAGCTGGCCGGGTCGCTTTGCCAGCATCAAAGAAGTGCCGCCATCTGTGCAATTATTCTGCACGTTAAATTGTTTAGAATTTATACACATACGTACATGCATGCATATATACATGCGTTTACTGACAAATTCTGTATATATATTGTTTTCTTGAAGACTGTATTTACATGTTTGAATCGTATCGATACATATACTCTCTCTCTCTCTCTCTCTCTCTCTCTCTCTCTCTCTCTCTCTCTCTCTCTCTCTCAAGTCTCTTTACTTCGCCTACTACAAATACAGGGGCATCCTATCCTCTCTGCTCTCAATGACATACATATAAATAATACATTATGGGTATTATTTATATATATTTACATTTTCCAGTGTCTTTGTCTGTGATAACACTACGAATCGGTTTTGTACTATACAGCCCAATAACTTCAAATGATGTATTGTTGGGGGCGCAAGCGGGTTTGCATAATTAATATATTAATATTTAGTCATACAACTGAATCATACAGCTGAAAATTATATAAAAATAAGTAATAAGGAATCATTCTTTGAATATTATGAGGTGATAATTTCGGTCGGGGCGTTGATCACGCCCCGACCGAAATTATCATTTCATAATACTCGAGGAATGATTCCTTATTCCTTAAGTATGTACATAGAGAGCAGACCTGTGCTATATACAATCTGATTGGACAAGAGTCAGTTAAAATTTTTCATCAGCGTAGATGTTACAGCTTGTACACTGACATGGGTCAACCCAGAAACATGTCGATACTAAATAAGTGCACTTTAATTAGCATAATCGGCGCAACTATAACGACATCAATTATTCAGTGTGCTAAAAATTAAAAAGAAAACCCGAGGAACCTCTTTTTAAATCTGATGAAACCCTGTTTCGCACATCTTCATGTGTAGTCCGAAATATCTTACGTTTTCCTGGCTTTTGTAACGATTTTGTTATTTTACATGCCAGTCCGAAATATTAACGATTTTGATATCTACATGCCATGCAGGAAAACATCAGAACCGGCGCCATTACGAAAACTGGAAATTCGCCCCCATCCAACTGGAGGGGGCATTCTCGGCTCGATTTTAAATATTTACGAGTTGAATCAAATTTTACTCACAACCATTAATAAAACAATGATTTTACTGCTCACTAATATCGCTTTTACGGGTCCTTACATCCCATAAACAGGCTGTTGAAAACATTCTATCGGACTGCTGAGATTTGTTTTGATTTTGTGCATTTTTTAAATCTCGCGAGAAAATAGGTCAACAACACTATTATTTATCAGTGTGATTATCAAATGTGCAGTAAAATTATATTCTAAGCTGTATTATTGAGTTAAAATATATATCTATTTGAAATCGCCGCTTCCAGCTGGAGACGCCGAGCTGTCGTTGAGCCGAGATGTCTGTCTACCTTTCCGGGCATGTAAAATATCAAAATCGTTAAAAAAGCCAGGAAAATGTCATATATTTCGGACTTCTTGTCATTTTTTTGTAATTATGGAACTCCACACAAACTGCGTGGAGTTCAGTAATCACAAAACATTGACATTGTGAAGATGTAATTCGCTTAGGCAGCTGTTCTCTCTCTCTCTCTCTCTCTCTCTCTCTCTCTCTCTCTCTCTCTCTCTCTCCATATATTTGAATAAAGTCATTCCGAACATAAGAATACTTTCAAATGTTAGTATACATAAGTAAAATATTTGTTTTTCGACCTGCAGTACTCTATTTTTAATCCAGTTGCACTGTTTCAACCGCATGCGTTGTTGTGGCGGCGGCATGTCTTTGATGCTCGCGAAGCGACCGGCCGACTGAGTCTAGCGAGCTGCTGACGTAAACATTGACTCTCACCAAGTGGGAAAATCGACGGTATTTTGAAACGAGCTCTAAATCTCTTGATTTACATACTACCTCCCTGTTCTATGTCCATATTAAATCTCTTGATTTACATACTACCTCCCTGTTCTGTGTCCTTGTTCAATCTCTTGATTTGTCAATACATCAGAACTTTTAAACAAAAATGATGCAATTTTTCAAAATATTAAGAAACATAAAATACTGAATCATGCCAAATCTTGCAATTCAAAAGTCTAACATAAGAAAGTTTTTGATCTCTGAACTTTAACATCACTTTTATGGGCGGCGGAAAGGATAAAAAAAACGTTAATGCAAAACCAACAACTAATTTTTAAGCCTCTTTTGCAAAATCAACAGACACCGATGCAATACAAACGATCACCGATGCAAAACCAACAGTCATGCACTGAATTAACGCTAGATGGCGTGCAAAGATGTATCAGGAAGAAATCGTACACTGGAGAAAAAACTTACCCTGCGTATTTTTTTTTTTTATCAATTTAATAATGTTCGAATTTTCGAGATACCTGGTTTGCCTTTTTATGCAATGAAAACAAAAATACATGTATATAAAAAAAAAACCCAACCATTCCGGGATTCGAACCTAAACGAAAAGATCAGTCCATATTACTTTTTGGCCAACCTGTGCAATCACTCGACTAAACTAGAGACGCGATTAGAAGTGAGGAAATTTAACACATCGTTCTTAAATTTCATATGTATTCATGCTTTTTCCAAAAAGATATATTTCTAAAAATATGCCTCTTTGAAATAAAAATCGGAAATAGCAGTTTTCAGGATTTTTTTTTAATCTTAATTTTGTTTCAATGAGGCAGTTTTTAACTATATGATGATTCCCCCTTTCCCTTTTAAAAAGCATGAAATTTGCCACATTTTTCTGCGTAACCATTTTAAAATTTCATGAACTTATAAAAGTTGGATTGGAGTTTCCAAATATATTTCTACATTGCATTATGTATAACGTAACGTTGCATGTAAAAAAAAAAAGATTTACATCGAACTATGCAACTTTAACTTTTCCATTTTATCTGCAACACCTTAATTTAGGGAAAATAGCATATGAACTGCAACATCTTCTTTTTAGGTGAATTCATATAGCAGTTTCGTTCCAAGTCAAGCCCAGACTTGGATGTGTCTAGAGATAAACAGACGATTCCAGTATACCCCTTAAAACTTCGTTTGCGGGAGTATAGAATGGTAAAAGAAAGAGAGCAGATATAATTTATTCTTAACCTGTCACGTCATGACACTCATAAACAAAACATGAACACAAGTACATATGTATATATATATATATAGCAATCCTCTATCCGTGTTTGGTCACGTGGTGTCCCTGATTGGTATGTCCAGCTTCCGTCGTATCTGTTTCTTCTGTGGTCATGGCAACCGGTTTACATCTGCCATAAATAGTAACAAAGGACGTACCGTGGACCGTAGGCACACACGTAAGACCAGGCTCGCAGGGACAGTCCGCGTCGCTGGCTACCGTCGAGCAGGAGTCGTTGATGGCGCCCAGTTTCTTGCAGTAGTAGATGATGCGGAAGAATTCGTCGTAGGCGCAGCAATATCCGGTGGGGCAACTCGTGTCACGAGCGGCCATGGAACATTTGTTCTCCATGTAGTATTGATCCTGAAAAAAAAAACCCCAATTTTAAAACATTTTTAAAATGTCATTTTACATTTTATGACTGCAGGAGGGGGTTATATACTGAGTATTTATTGAAAGCCCCTGCTGCTAGTACAGATGTACATTATTCATTCATTGCATGGCGTGTGGGATATGAATACTTATTTCCTTCTCATATAGAAAAATCCTCCCGAGGACATCACGTGGCCTTGTATGGACACGTTTTTGTAGACAGTCAGTAACAAAACCTAACAAGAGCACAGCCAAGCGGAGTATCCCCTCGCGATAGGAAATGTTTTCGATTTGGTTACTAAATAAAAGCACACTATCTTTTTAATTGGCTAACCAACACAATATACTGTGAAAATCGGTCTTTACTATAAAGAGAATGTCAATACATCGGGTAATTTTAACTCTTTAGTTTAGTGTAGTTTTTTTAAACATCTATTTAAGTGTTTTCCTCCCTTTGGTGAAACTAAATGAAATGTGTTCATATACCTACTGGAACAACCATATCACGATTTTATACCGTTTAAATTCTCCTCTTATGAATGAACTTATTTCTTAAACTTTCAAACACAATATTAAGCAAGGTTAAGTCCATCAAGTGACAACTGGGAAAGTCTATGAAAATAAATAGATGCTGTCTTAATATCTTTCATACTTTACATGTTTTAAAGAATTATAATTATGAGGTATATACATGTATAATATAGACTTATATTGCATCTTCTAGATAGATCGAAAATTTAAAGCGATTTCTATTAATATAATAACGTCTAAAACAGAGGAAAATAGGTCGTTTTCATCCCACCAATTGCATGTACATGTCAGAAAAAATAGGTTACTATTCAGACGATGAAGTCCCCAAATTCGACCATATCATAGTCAATCTGATTATTAAAACCAAATCCTCGATGCTAGCGTTTATATGTCACCACGAGGCGACATATCATATAAACGGGGACATCGAGGATCTGATTTCAATAAGATTTTACCATAGCTGGCTTTATCTTGACTCTACTACATGTATATATTAACCGTGACAATAACGGCCCTCGTTTTTTATGGGTTTATCCAAAAGACCACGAACTTTGACCAAACACTGCCGAGTGCTTACCTACATGTATGTACTTTGTATGGTACCTAATATAGGCGCAAGGACGATTTTGTGTCTTGTCTTTTCAACACAATGGTTCGGCCGAATGTGTTATGATAAGGAAAAAGAAAATATATAACGTTATGTACCAGAGCTATATACATTATCATTAATTTTAATAATAGATACTCAAATGCAAACACCATGCACTACCCCCAGGATAAAGTTTATCTAGATACAAGTGTAAAATATACTTAATTGATTAACAAAAATAAGCATACAATCTATCATTTTGTTGCTCAGCAGTAACTGGCTATAGTCGAGAATATTCGGAACAATTTTAACTAATTGTTCTAAATTAGAGTCCGAAATCGGTATATTGAAATTTCAACATTTTTTTTTTTACAAAAAACACCGCTTGATTTAGACAGATGATCTCTAGACCCAGCCTCAAAAACCAACCCCATCCATCCTTAAAAAAACCCAACTCGAGTGGTTACACAAGTGTAATCTAAATTGAAGTAGGCCATGTAGGGCCACCCGAGGTCAATCTAATAGGTGATATGTTATTTTTGTTTAATCTTTAAGTAATTAAAGAGTAAATTCTCTTGATTCGACATTTTGTGAAATTATACATTATCCCAAGAACTGTTCTACGATCTATTTTGTGAAAAACGATCAAAATAAAAAAAAAGAACGAAAATTTCGAGAGAAAAATTAATGCATATTTCTTCATAAAATATTACCTGTCTTTTTACTCTTGGCAAAGCTGCCACCAAAGTAAATAGTCCGAAGATGGTCAGAATGTACATGCTGCGATCCGTTGTCCTAAAAGTCGAGTTATATTGTGCAGTGCAGTGGGTTTCTTATCTCACTGGTGAATACACAGTGTATGACATGGGAACCTCTGATGTCTTTAGGTCATATTCCAGTTTCTATTGACACAAAATGTGACATTGGCAAGAAAGTTAACGTCCCGAGGTACAGTATATATATATATATATATATATATATATATATACACGACTAGGAGCTAGCTATGAACCCATTTTGGTGACAAGGTCCCAAATTAAAAGTCCGGCGTCTAAGGGGGGTGAAAACCTTCAATACACAGAGATTGGTGTTGTTGGTCGGAATGTTGGCCCTTAATTGCAACCAAACTATCCCCCAAAAGAATTGACTTTATCACCTTCTATAAATGTGTTAAAATATACACGTGGTGTTCTTCTAGCTACCTATATAGGGGTCTCTCACCTGTAGAAGGGTTTATATAAGGTGTATGTCCAACCCTACCCCCTCCGAGCTTTGGAGGATTGGTTGTTTACCAAACTCAGGAAAACATGATGTCCCCCCTAATATATTGATAACTTAAGGGATTTCCCAGACCAAATACCCAGCCCATATAGACAGATACTCAATAAGAATTTGTTTATCTGTAACACTTTTAAGGGAAAATAGATCACATTTTTAGGTCTCTAAAACAAAATAGAACGGATATATCAAACCCGAAGTTCAGTTTAATTTGAAATGATAGGGTCTATGAAGATGAACTACATAATTGTGTAGATGACATGTACTTTATCATTAACTACTAATTACACCATTACTTTTTTGTGATAATTTATATGGTCATGTGCGGATCTAGAGGAAGGACGGGGGTGGTCCGAACCCCCTCTGGAAAATTCAAATTTATTAAATTCACATAGTTAAATTCTCAAAAATAGCCATCGATCCCACCTCCCCTCCCGGAAAACAAAATTATTTCTTAGACCCCCCCCCCCCCCGGGAAAATGTTCTGGATCCACGCATGACAGCGTGACCAAAGAAAGCAGACGATTATCACGCGATTGCCATATACAATAATTTTTTCCCTATTCTTCTTCACTTATGAAACATATATGTCAATAGTTTAATTATGTAACACCTTTGATATCCAGGAACCCAGAATCGGATGGAGGGAGAAAACTGGGGGGGGGTTAATGTGTCACTCCAAGTGTCAATTTCCTATCCTGTATCTTACACGATTGGACTCTTGGCTCGCGAAAATGGGATATTTTAAAACAATTTTTAAAAAAACTAACCATGGATTAAAAAAAATATATATATAATTTTTATTTTATCATAATTAAGTTGAAAAACTCCAAACAGCACCTCGACTTTTCGATACATGTTTACCGAATATTAATTTTTTTATGCATTTATTTATAACAGCAAATTCTAAACTTTTATCATTTAGGCCTAATTTCATAGTAAAAGGACTGGTGAAAGACTATATTTATTTTAAATGATAATAATAATAATACTTATTCTTCAACAGTATACATGTATGTTATAGATCTATCTAATTATAAACGTACATGTAAAAGAGGGTGTTGAGTCACCTTTAATACATTTTTTAGTGCAGAATATTCCACCAAAAATGCTTTTTTCGGAACAGACTTTTTTTCTTAACTTTAAATACAGAATAATGTATAATTTTGAACATAGTTACCCCCCCCCCCCCACCCCTCATTTCAGACAGAGTGAAAATTATACTTAACATAATGGACTGGTGAAAGACTATATTTATTTTAAATGATAATAATAATAATACTTATTCTTCAACAGTATACATGTATGTTATAGATCTATCTAATTATAAACGTACATGTAAAAGAGGGTGTTGAGTCACCTTTAATACATTTTTTAGTGCAGAATATTCCACCAAAAATGCTTTTTTCGGAACAGACTTTTTTTCTTAACTTTAAATACAGAATAATGTATAATTTTGAACATAGTTACCCCCCCCCCCCCCCCACCCCTCATTTCAGACAGAGTGAAAATTATACTTAACATATAAAACATCACATTATGACGATTCCCACCCCTTCTCGGGTAGATTAATGACGTAAGGTTTATTTTTAAAATTTTGATTAAGATTTTGGGACCCCCTCCCCATTCAAAGGATGCTACGTGCTTGTTCAAGAGCATTGAAAAAAGATCCAAATGGTTGACCTCATTCTTTCCTATTAAAGTGCACTACATGTAGAAAGCCATGTCTGTCCTCAAATTACGCAAATTGTACTTGTCTTCCAGTTCGTGGCATTGATAATTTGAAGAAAAAAAACCCACCACGTTACCGGTTTCATGAATAGCTGACAGTGCTTATCTACGTGTGTGTGTATATATATATATATATATATATATATATATATATATATATATATATATATATATATATATATATTTATATATATATATATATATATATATAATCATATGCGCTAATCTAGTGGGAAGGGGAGGGGAGGGGGTCCGTACTTGGAAAATTTAAATTTCTTAAATTTGCATAGTAAAATTACCGAAATATATGCCTCGGACGACCCCCCCCCCCCCCCCTCCCTGGCGGAAAACTCAAATATCAATAGGGCAACCCCTTCCCCGGAATTTTTTTCTGGATCATAATAGCATGTTGTTCTTTTCAAGAAGATGCCCATGGGCCACATCGCTCACCTGAGCAACAATAGGTATGATAAAATCAGCTTAATGGAGTCATAATACAAAATATCTGGACAATGTGGTATAATACACGTAGATACACGTAAATGAAAATCCCCCCCCCCCCCGGATATTCTAATGTTCATAATCAAATCCCTTTTCTAACAGGATGATTTTATAGTCATATCACATGTTGAGCATTGCAGTTCTCAAAAAGATCCTAAACAATATGGGATATAAACCTGCATAAAAGGCCCAAGAATCGTCCAAGGGCCAAAGTCTAAACAATTTTAAAGAATCAGCAATATGTCAAAATACTTACATATATGTAAATCCATATATTATAACATTTCAGTTTTTGTAAATAATTAACATGTTGTCCTTTGTAAAATTGGATCCCAAATGTGGCCCCACACTACTCCACAAGATTTTGAATTTAACAAACTTTCAATCTACACTATCTGAGGTTGCTTTCACTAAAGTTACAGCTTTTCTAGTCTGGTTTTTTAGAAGAAGCTTTTCAAAGATTTTTCTGTTTTTCTCTATGTAAAAATTCAACCCCCTCCCCATTGTGGCCCCATCCTACCACCTTGAATCTACCCTACCTGAAGATGCTTCCACACAAGTTTCAACTTACCTAGCTGATTCTGAGAAGATTTTTAAAGATTAACTCTATATATTCCTATCCCCAACTTACCACCAGGGGTCATGATTTTCACAACTTGGTTACTGAGAAGATTTTTAAAGATTTACTCTATATATTCCTATCCCCACCTTACCCCCAGGGGTCATGATTTTCACAACTTTGAATCTACACTACCCGAGGATGCTTCCACGTTTCAGCTTTCCTGGCAGATTGGTTTCCGAGAAAGAAATCGACTTCCCATTGTGGCCCCACCCTACCCCCTGGGGTAATGATTTTCACAACTTTGAATAAACAGTACCTGAGGATGCTTTCACATTAGTTTCAGCTTTCCTGGCCAAATGGTTCTTGAGGAGAACATTTTTGAAAATTTCTCAAAAACTTTCAATAATTCCAAATTATCTCCCCTTGTAAAAGGGCGTGGTCCTTAATTTTCACAACTTTGAATCCCCTTTGCCTAAGGATGATTTGAATTCCCTTTGCCTAAGGATGCTTTGTGCCAAGTTTGGTTGAAATTGGCTCATGCAGTAGTTCTGGAGATGTTGAAAATGTGAAAAGTTTATGGACAGATGGACAACAGACAAAATGTGATAAAAAAAGCCCACTTTAGCTTTCAGCCCAGGTGAGCTAAAAAAGGGGGGGGGGTCCAAAAATCTTAACAATCAACATTTAAAAATCTCCCCATAGGGCTGGGAATAGTATATTTATTCATAAATTCGGTAAGTAATGGTTAGAGATGTTATAAAATGAAACTGTAAAATTGAACCTCACAAAAACGAAACCATCCCTTTACAAACCCTAATCCCCTTTGTAACATATACGATATAAGTAAAATAACCTTATTATCCCCCCTCTCCCAATACATGTACATTGAATACATAAAGTTGAAGTTAATCTTGGTGGGTGACTTTCGACTTTCCCCTCTGATCTTTACCTTAGATATCATACATTTTAAAAAGATCTTTGATGCCAAAAAAAAAAAAACAGGCAAAAATTAAGTAACCTTCAACATACCAGTAAATTCAATACTAACAAGAAGTGAACACATTTTTCATTGTAATTCTTTTTAATTTCAATGATTCAAAAAACAAAACAATCTTTTGTAAAAGGAAACTAGGTGGAATATCTTTCCACCACTATACAGAACATCATCCTCACTAGCCAAGGGTTTACGATCTGCTCTTGGAGAGGGGCAGATCTTAAACCCTTAGCTAGCGAAGATAAAAGTATACAGTGAAGTGAGAAATTATTAACAACATACATGTCCTAACTGGTCGACAACAGTCCTAGAAAAATGTCTTGGATTGTACATATACATTTGCTAAACGGTAACCCTGAATGAAATTAAAACAAAATTTTGGCTTAATAAAAAGAGATAAAAGATCACTTATCTACAAAAAAAGGAAACAAAGGTTTTCTTGAATATCCAGCATAGACAGATGAATACACATACAGATAATAATAAACAGAGTTAACATCAAGCTAAATGAGATCCACATTAAATTGCAATTTGTAACTTTCCTCCATTCAAAATCTTCCATTCTTTAAATCCCAAAATGTTTTTAGTTATACAAGGAAATTGGTCTTCCTTATTTTAATATCAAACTTCACATAAAATTTGATTATTTGTTTTTCTAAATCTCGGCTTCGGTGATGTTGAGACCACATGCGACATTCTCATTATCTGATTGGCTGGTTTCCTCCTCTTCCTCCTCGAAGTCCAGGTCTTCAATATCTCCCATCTCCTCTATCTCCTCAATGAGGACATCATCGGACCCTAGACGAGTCCTGGAGGGCTCCTCATCATTACACCTGTCAATTAAGTAAAATGTTGTAATTAATTGAGATTTAAAATATCATTTAAAAAAGTTCTTATGTTCCTTTTAAAAACAAAAATTCTCTTGTTTTTTGCAATAGTTTTTAAATTCTTTTTTTTTCATCAGTATATTCCCCAAAATACTAGATACATATAATAAAAATAAATCTATTTTGTGATTAAGTTGTAAAATAAATTAAATTTTTCGTTAAAGATCCATTTATGCTATGCTTTCTATACATTAATGGAAAGTTAGGGTGTTACACAGATGGAAGAATACCAGTTTACCGTTAAATACAGTCACACATACATATACATACATTTCCATCCATTACTGGTAATTCGTAGATAAATTTAAATTACAATTTTTAAAAAGTTAAACACGATGGAACGGAAAGAGCAAACAAGCAGTACATTAATTCGGCAAATTATGTTTGTGGTAAATTTTTTTTTTATAAACACATGGTGTTATCAGAAATGCAAAATGCCACATTATAAAAGCAGACTTGGATGACTCTGTGTAGACATGAATGGTAGGTAAAGTTGTTTGAACTTTTTAAAAACACATAGTGTTATCAGCAATGAAGAAGACCACTTTCTATACATCGCAGTAAACTACATGTAGGTAGATGTTAACAAAGGGTCAAGTGGTAAGAAAGCCAGCAACAAACATAGACAAAGGATTGTGTTTACGTATTCATTTACTGCACCTAATGACCCCAACTGACCTTCACATGTACTCTTAAAAAGCCCCCCCACCCCCCCCCCACCCCCAAAAAAAAAAAAAAAAAGGTTTGTTTTCAAAGCTACGTCTATGTGCCAGAAGATCAGAAAGTGTGGTTGACACTGTTGACATGCACTTTTAGACAGAGAACTTTGTACCCAGTCTTGAAATTAATTGAAAATATGTTCTAAACCCATTTTCCAGATATATATGTACTAGATATTGAACTGTATTAAAAGCAACTACCAAAATTCATTAGGAATATCCTTTGCACCTGCAGAAAAATGTTACCAGCAGACAGCAAGCAATGTGGAAAAAAATTGAATAAAAAGAAAAAAAAATCTCACAATAGGAAGAAAAAAGCACAATCCACATAAATACATGTGTTACAGCCCATGTGCACTTACCTGTTCAACCAGGGTAGAAAGAACTTTAATTAAAATATAGAATATACTATTACATGTGTTTATTTCAGACTCAAACCCTTTCCACCTTCTCTTTAGTTAATGAAAAATAACAATTCATCCAAAATATGTATATACAATGTATATTTAAAAGATACTATAGAATCATAACCAATTTGTTGTGAATATTTTTTACTCAGGTGACCTTATAAAACATACTGTTGTTTCATAAATATTCATTGGTATCACACGTTTTTCAGTCTCAGGGCGCACAGGCACTTGTTTCTGTAATCAAAGTTCTCATAGTATAGTGATAACACAAAGTATATACCTTCGAATTCTGTGGAGTACCCCCCTTCCACGAATTGCAATCATTTTTTGCTTTCAGACAAAAATCAATGGGATAGTGTTTATTACCATATCTTTTATACAATAATTTACCAACAAAATTGTATATGGTATGCTGGCCTTTATTTATTTCTGCCTGCACAAAAAGCATCCAGCCATTGCTCAAGATCTGGAAAAAGTTGTTTCACACCACTAACACAGGTCCGCTTCCTTTCCGTTGAAAGCAAAAATGGTTGGGGGTACTCCACATAATTTGAAGATAGATAACTTGTGTTGTGGGTTGAACTTTATTGCAAAAACAATTGCCTGTGTTTCAGGGACTTGTAAATTAGTGTTAAATGGTCCTTCCAATAAATTCAACACTCTTTTTTTTTTTTTTTTGATGATCAACTCACAAAAGCCAGGATAAATTGGTGATCAAAGAATACTGATGAAACCCACAGCATGTCATAAACAGAATGTTAGACATACCATTTGTAGGATGTATTATCACAAATTTCATGCCATGGAACAGTGCATGCATAGTGTATTACCTTGGTAGGGAGTCTGTACTTACAAATCTGAGTCCTCGCTATATTGTAGCAGGCCTGAGTCTATCAACTCCTGATACAGCAAAGTCATGTTGTTCCAGTCCTCGGTCAGGAACAGTTCGCCTTGTAGAGGGTCCAGCTTCTGATAATATTCAACAAACATTAATTTTTAAAAAAAAAATTACGTTTTCTTTTATGTCAATTCTAATAACTTTCTCCTATAATGCTTCATTTTACAGTAAAACTCGTTTAGTACGAACACAGATATAGCGAAATCTCGGATATAGCAAAGTTTTTTTTAGTCCCCGGTGAAATTCTTAACAAATCTTTGCAAAATTTTACGGTTAAAACGAATTCTGATATAACAAATTTACGGTTATAGCAAACTGATTCCGAGTCCAGTAGAGGTGAATAATGACAAAATTTAACACTTTTATAACGAATTTCTTTACAGTTTACAAAGTTTGCACTACCATTTAACATAATAGTTTGAATGAATTTATTTTCACATAAATTCTTTAATTTACAATTAAATCATTAAAAGTATCAAAATAATGTATTTTCATTCTAAGCCTCAATTAGCAAAAATTGTGGTCTGGTGAAACAAAACAAGTATATAGTGAATTCGCTATAGTTATTATTACGAATTCGTTATACGGATATCCATTAGTAAATCCATTGGACTCTAGGACTTCGCTATAACCGAGCTTTATTGTATCATAACATCATAATAGCACAATGGCAAAGCTCCTCTAATAAATTTAAAAAATAAAATTTGCTTGAAAAAATGGAAAATTAATATATTTATCTGTATTTTGTTTATTGTGTTCAATTTTATAAATGGTATCGAAACAATTTCTTAAAAGGTATACATACATGGTAGTTTACTAGAATGTGCCAAAGCATGCTCAATGAAAACTAAAGTCTGCCACATTAAATGAAGACTGTCATAATTTTACCTTTGGATTTAAACTTTATTCATATATGTAATAAAAAGATATTGATCAACAATATTGTAAAATTGTTGCATTTTAACATAACTTAAAACAGTCAAATGGATACCCTTGAAGACAATATTGTTTGTAAAGAAATGTTAAAGGTAAGTGGTGAAACAAAGAAAATTCAAATATTTTGTGAAGGTTTGACTTTTATATCACAAACAAATTCAGTAATCGCTTAAGCCATGCAAACTGAATCAGGAACATGATTTGATTTACAGAATAAAATCAATTGCAAGTGAAAAGCAAGTGAAGCTACAGCAACATTAAACCATGAACAAGAGGCCCAAGGGCCCAAAAGGTCACCTGAGCATTTGTGCACAAATACAATTCAGCGTCCAACACCTCACTCAAGGTTCATAAATTTTCCAATTCCTTGCTTGTTATGTAAAGAGTTCCAATAAAAATATAAAAAGCACAAAAATTTACTATTTTTACAATGTAAGTTCAAATATTGTTCAGTCTGAGAGTAATATTTGAATATCTGTGGAAGCAAATCTCTCAATTTTGGTTGAGGGCTCATTGTTCATTATGACTTTAGTGAATAGATTTGTTTCCAAGATGATTGTGTATAACACAAAATATAGGTAAATATCCCCCAATTCCCATAGAAAGTATAAGATATTAAAAAGTTATCAAGTCACAAACTACAATAGGTCACTAGGTCACTTAAATCAGCTATGTCACCTGATAATTTGGAAATGAAAGTTGGGAGCCATTCCTCTATCAATGTTGTAGCACTGACCTTCAGACAGCACTTTGTGACCTTCGCACCAGCACACTGCAGCATCTGCTCCTGTGCCTGGACGTTCCAGGAAGCCTGGGGGGTGGGGATCTGTATACCGGAGAGCACCAGTCTCCTCGCCTGGGCGGGCAGCAACTGAAACTGTGGGGGCAGGGTCCTTACCCTGCAACAATTTGGTTGATTAATGTGAACTGTGAACACAATAATATCAATTCTTTAAATCATACCTATCTATATGGTTTGTAAAATTTAATGGGGTTATCATCATATTATCAGAAATTGATTCTTCAATTTACATGATTAATGTTCATCAGATTTGATATTGCAATTTTCAAAACATTGCAGTTTAATTCTGAAACTGTCAACAAAAACCAATCTCTATTCCTTGGAAAGGATTTTCTAAAATTCTGGTTTACCTTTCCATAATAAAATACAACTATAACTGTATTTTAAACTGCCCTACATATTACTAGATGCCCAGCTCCTACCTCTCTAGTGGTACAATCTCTGATGTTCCAAAGTCGACATACAGCACCAGGACCTGGTTCTGGTGATCCGGTGATGTGATGACCAGGCCCCGGTACCAACACTGGTCAAAGCCGTACTGGGCACAGCACATCTTTCCTGTAACACAAGATCAATGTTAAGAACAAGAAAGTTTGATAGATTTCCTCAGTTTTAGATAATTTTCCTTGATATATTATTTCTTCTTTATTTGCATTTAAACCTGTTCATGCCCAAATTCAGGGTGCATTACCATCTATTTTTGGAGTTAGAATATTTTGAATTTTTCTTTTAATAGCATGCAAAATGCAATTGAATGCTTATTTGTAAAGTCATTGAATATATTTTCAATTGAAACTTTATATCTAAATAGAAAAATATCATATAACATGAAAATATAATTTTGGAATTAGGTAGTGAAAATCCTCACATTGCGGAAATAGGAAAAAAACATAAAACGATGGAAGATAGGTCGTGTCTGACCATAAAAACAAATAGTTTAAAATACCTACGTTAATCAAAGGTGTCAAAAAAGGCTTAACAGTAAATATCACATTTTTCACATGGACATGATTTTTCAAGCCATTGTCTCATAATGAAAGGATCCAAGATGAACCTAACCCAGCCCTCTGTAAGGGCAGGGATTTAAAATGGCTAACCATATTTCTTTCTGGTCAAGGATTTCCTTAGGATTTCAGAATTTACCTGGCTTGGGTCTCATCAGGGGTGGGGATACAGGCCCGGCCTCATTGAGCTCCACCCACATTTGTTCCAGTTTGGTCAGCTGATGGTTGATTTCATCTGTTCTCTCGTCGGCCTCGTCCCCGCTGTAGCGGGTGTGTTGATAGTATACCTACAATAAAGGCCATAGACAGGTGAAAAAAATCCACATGATAAGCTGTGGGTCAGCATTTTTTAAACCAGCTATAATTAAACACAAGAAAGTTTGATAAATTTCATTACAGATACTCCTCAAGAAATTGACGTACATTGTATATACATTACAGTCTACAACTCACTTACCACATTGGGAATTTCTACATGTGTGATAAGAACATCAAAGAATTCCCCAACAGTATACATGGGCATACTTTTGTATGGGTTCTTGGTCTGAAGTAGGAAAAGAAACAAAAAAGAAATGAAACACAAATGTGTTTGTAAAACCTTAGGGTTTAATTTACAACTGGAAATTAGGAACTCAAACTATCTTACAGTTTGCTTTGCCTAATACAGTTGAACTTCAATATCTTGAACACTGATATCTCAAATACAATGGATATGTCAAAGTGATTTGAAAGTCCCAACCACTTATTTTTGAAGTATTTTACCCTTGATTTCTCGAATACTCGGATATCTCGAAGTTTTCCAACAGTCCCATCAAGTTCGAGATAACAAAGTTTGACTGTATTTAAAAGACCATTTTTTTTTTAGTAGTATCACTGATATATCAGTACATGTATCGATCAGTATCTTATGAAGAGTCCGTTTTTCACACAGTACCTTGAGCACTGCCTCTATCTCCTGACTCTGAAGCATCAGTTCCAGAAGACTATCCTCCTGAATAGCGTACCCCTCACTCTCAAGGACGCTGGACAGATCCTGACGATCAGGCAGCATGACCTTGACCTTTAAAGGTTCTTCATCGATTCTTTCCTGCAGCCAAGAATTAAATTTATCATTTATACTTACAAATGTATGTTACAGTCAATCATTTTCTTCTACTTGTCCACCATGAAAAGACTTTCATAAACAGATTTCTGATTTTATACATGAATATACAGCAAAACTTGTTCACAGCGAATTTCAAGGGACCATAGAAACAACTTTGTTAAAACCGTAATTCGTATATTTTTATAATGAATTTGTAAGAAATCTTATTGCGAATTCATTATTTAAAAGAAAACAACTGACAGTACTTCAAACTACTGTTGTCAAATCGGTTGAAAATCACATTCGATTAATCGGCAGAATCGGTAAACTCTAACCAACTGATGATCGGAAAATAATTGAATAGGTAATAATTTGTATCAAACTCATTAAAATGGGGTACTAAATTTTTTTAGTATATTTTTATAATGAATTTGTAAGAAATCTTATTGCGAATTCATTATTTAAAAGAAAACAACTGACAGTACTTCAAACTACTGTTGTCAAATCGGTTGAAAATCACATTCGATTAATCGGCAGAATCGGTAAACTCTAACCAACTGATGATCGGAAAATAATTGAATAGGTAATAATTTGTATCAAACTCATTAAAATGGGGTACTAAATTTTTTTAGTATATTTTCATAATGAATTTGTAAGAAATCTTACTGCGAATTCATTATTTAAAAGAAAACAACTGACAGTACTTCAAACTACTGTTGTCAAATCGGTTGAAAATCACATTCGATTAATCGGCAGAATCGGTAAACTCTAACCAACTGATGATCGGAAAATAATTGAATAGGTAATAATTTGTATCAAACTCATTAAAATGGGGTACTAAATTTTAAGCTATTGTTTAATTTAAAACACTCAAGAGCTATTACTTGAGTATTCACATTCACATTTACTTATTAGAGATTATTAGAGGTATGCTGTATTGTTATCAACTGCATCTATTTTCTCAAAGAATCAAAAGCATTTCCAAACCACAGAATTTGTTTTTGTGCCTGGATGATCATAGAGTGTTGGCACATGCACGTTTCCTTGTTCATCCAGTTTATTTTTAAAACGTGAAACCCTGTCTGGTACATATGCATAATTCCGTAATAAATAAAATGAGAGTTTCCATCAAAATAATAATGTTTTATATTTATCGAAAATTGAAGATCTTCACGTTATTTTCATTGTATAATTTGTTTGAAATTCTAGCATTGCCGCTCTGATCAGAAACAATATTCTTCTACCTATCAAACAAGACCTTAGTATTTCAAAATAGCTGACTAAAACACTAGTCGAATGGAGATACACATGAATTTGTTATAAAATTTATGTTATAAAAAAAGTTATAAAATCAATATCACCACCATTTACAAAAAAAGTCTTTATAACCTTTTCCTTCAATTTAAAAAAAAAATTCTGTATAATATTTGAATTCATGTATTTTATTTTAAATATGCATCTTAAAATTACATATATCTTCAATTTGTTATTTGAATGATAAATTGGGGTTTTAAAATTACTTCGTTATACCATAAATTTTTATGGACATGTTCGTTATATATGGCAATTTTCTATACGTTTTTGAAAATTTTGCTGAGACATGAATAAAAATTCAAATTACATATATCTTTATTTATTCTATTCCAGTTTTGCTGTACTGTGGTTTCACTAATATTTGTGGGTATCAATTCATGGATTCAATGAAAATCACAGTTTCAAGGATATGTACATTTGCGGCCAATGATCCTATCTATACAAAATGTTATTAGATTATAAAAATTGCACTTCAATGAACATTTAATTTCATGGATCAACTTAAAAACGAAATCCATGAAAATTGGTATTCAACGAATATTGATGAAACCACAGTATTACTGTAAAAATCTGAATTTGAAAAGTTAAGTTACTAAGAAAACTGACCAGAACTTCAATAACACAGGCCTTTGTCACACAAGTTTTATGCATGAAATCCAGAGCGGGTTTGGACCATTTTCCACTTTCTGTATTCTGAAGAAGAGAAATATCCCAGTGAATCAATTAACTTGGCAGATATCTATATGACTAGTAGTAGGAAAAAATATTTTATATTATAGACTTTAGACAACAATTTGAATTTTGTATACACAACTTGGCCAAGGATAAGTAGAAGGGGGCAAGGCTTTCAAGTTGCCCTTTAAGGTCGCGAGTGTGAAAGTAGTATATTCTATTATGATAACATGATAACAGGTAATCTGTTGAACAATCTTACAGGCAGTGTGTTGAAAAGAACACACTCGAAGCACTGAGGGGGGAGATACATGAAGTCTTCTACATCCGCCCGGATCTTGTCATAAGAAACATTCTCACAGTTCCCAAAATCTACAAACTTGACCTATATAAATAAGAAAAGGTAATCAATTACACAGATCTTAACTTCTGATAGCTGCAACTATAAATATCTATTAATGAAGACTTAAATGGGTTTTCCATAAAAAGTACTGTTGTATTTTCTGACGACATTTTATCTCTTATTTTACACATTATGTAATAAATGACCTTTGACCTAACCTTCACCCTATGGGGTTCAAGGGAGATAATCTTGGCTCTGTACCATTGCTGATCCAGGTGGAAGAAGGCTATACATGCCTGATTAAGCTGCCACTTTGTCTCCTCAAACTTGTGAGGTTCACTCTCTCTGAACCGCTTCTGAATCAGTTCACTCAGCTCCTTGAACTCCTCATCTGCACATCATTTGAAAATACCATGTACATCACAAATAACAAGGTATTTTTTTTGGAACACAAACATGCTATCTTTTCTTATAAGTCAAAGGGCTAAGAAGTCACAAAAATGGGAAAACTGAACTAACTCAACAAAAACAAGGTATATTTTGGTAAAACATGCAAGCTCAGTTAATCTTTTTTTGGAGGATCTTAGGGTAGAAAATATCTGAGTTGTTAAGTTAAAAAGGTGACCTTTTGACCCGAAAATCAAAAGGTTGCCCACTTGACCTGGCGTATCCTTGTCTTAAGTTTGGTCATGCTTAATAAATGCTCTAAATATATAAATCTGAAATCATCCAACAAATGCAGATAAAACAATATTTAACAAAGGCAGAACACACAACGTGAAAGTTCAAACTTCCCTACCTTTGACATTTTGACCTAAAATTCAAAAGGGGGTCGATATTCAATGCTTGACGCTTAGCAAAACTTGCAATATATATCCCCAGCTATATTTAATATTGGCATAGCAGTTAACCTGCTGTCTTAACTAATTTGACCTGAAAGTCTAAAGAAGTCATCGTTCGGCAATTGTCAAGCAAGTACGTGGCTCACTAAATATGGCAACTATATCATACATGTACCAAACAGCCTGAAAATCCACATTTGACAAAACTGCTCTCTTCTTTAAAGTGAGCATATATCAGTGCGAAAATAAACCGAAATGCTGTATATCTAAGAATTCTGTTCAAGCCTTCATTATTTTTTTTACATGAAGCCATCATTATTCACTTACCTCCTCTAAGTTCCTGTACGTAGATGATGGCATCAAAGCTGACATAGACAGGAATGCCAATAAATGAGTTGTCCTCAGGTAAAATGGGTGGGTCAAAGAACATGATGGGGTAAGTCTTCGGCTGAACCTTGACTGGAGTCTTCTTCCTAGAAAGTGCTCTGAAAAATTGCAAATGTATAACAATTATAATAATATTTACTTTTCCTATTGCGCTGGTATCAAAATTGAACTTTGTATATTGAAAATCAAACAAAAAGCAAAACTGCAAATAATTTTTTTCCTTCCAAAATATTTTTATTAGATTTATGTGTTTATAGTTAAGGCAAAAGACTTATTTATTCTTTCGACTTTTCACATAAAAAACCCTATATGAAATACCCCTAACGTTTAACCCTTGTACTGCCAGTGATGCTATAGATAACAGCATCTGTGTGTGCCGAGCTGATAAGGAGCTCCAGCCGCTGCCTGTGCCAGGCTGATTTTTTTATTCTCCCCAAATTACACATGCAGCCAATTATCTTATCATTTCTGCTGCTAACAATCTGTGAAACTTTTTTTCAGAAAACAAAGAAGAAAACTGTGAAGAAATTTTTTTATATACCAACTCTGAAAAATTTACAATGCAGTAAACTGAAAAATATCATTTGAAAAGTTGTAAAAAAAATTTTAATTTTAATTAGTATTTTAAAGTTATTTCTTCTTTTAAACTCAGTTTTTTTTTACATGTAATTTGTTGAAACATTCCTGCATGCCAAAATGTTTTACCTCCTCAATGTCATTAAAAAATTCCTAATTAAAAACAAACATTAATATAGAGTCAAGTCACATCTCCAAAGAGTCAACAATACAGGCAGAATCCTAACCCATGTTTACATGCATCACTTTAGTCCAAGTCACTAGAGTCCCTGTTGTCCTGAAGGCATTGATGGGCCTGTTTGAAATCCTTATAGGAATGATGAATTCTAAAACATGGGTCAACACAGAGACCAACATCACACTCTTTGCATTCGTTGAGAAGCGTATTGTTTTTCTTCCATCACCAACTGACTTGCGTTTTCCAGTGGTGGTAGAGCAAACTGGACAGGTCATAAGGGGTTTTGATTTTTGCCCTTCCTTCTGCTGAATCTTGGACAGGAAGTGACGTGCAGTGAGCCTTTCATCCTGAGGAGTGGCAGCGCTGCATACGTGCACAGGCTGAGGCGTGGTTTCCGCAACAAGAGCTCTCACAATTTCCCTCCTGAACACATGATAAAGAACAGATTTCTTCTGCAGCTTTATGCAATGTTCCTTGTACAATATGTATGCATTCAAGATGGTCATCATGAACACCTTTTTCCACCATTTCATGGTCCGACGTTTAAACGCTGGGTAAGAAATCATTTGATCACAACGATCAACAGTACCCATGTGTTTGTCATTATTGACAATACATTTTTGACATCGAATGGGTTGTCAAGTGGCTCAGTCAACTCGCCCAGGAACATCAATAAATTAGTGTTGTGTAATGTTGTACACATTAGACATCCCTTTTGTCCTTCCATTTCAGAAGTTGGATAGTTCCATTGGTCATAGCAAATCTCTCATTTTTTTTTTAGTTTCTCTGTCTTCAGATCAGCAGGTACTCCTTTCCTGTTTACTCTAAGGGTTCCACAGGCCCCAATTTGTCGCTGGTACAGATCGTGAAAAAGATACGGCGATGGATAATAATTATCAATGTACAGTTTGTACCCAGCTCCAAGGTATGGGTTGATGAGCCTCATCACCAGGTCATAGAGTTTCCCTTCTTCAGAGGGTTGCTTTTGAGTACCATGGTATATTTCCATTCTTGAACAGTAGCCATTTGAGGAGTTGAAGAGCATGAAGAGTTTTAACCAAACTTGTCGGGCTTGTCTGGCATGTACACATGGAATGACAAATGGCCACGCCATGCAATCATTCCTTCATCCATTGCTATGTTTTCCCCTGGCGAGTAAACTTCTTCAAATTTTATTCGTAGATGGTCATATACACGTCTCACTTTGAAAATTGGATCATGACTGTCCTGTCCCCTAGCCACATTATTGTCATTGTTGTTCAAATGAAATAGTGACAGAATAAGTAGAAATCTATTCTTTGTCATAGGTTTTCCAAAGAATGGGGTGGATAGCATCTCATCCTTGCTCCAGTAGTCCTGGATGTCCTGATGTTGGACCATTCCCATGGCAATAACCATTGCCAGAAACCTCTTCATATCATCAATGTTGACATCCGTCCTCTTGTGAAATCATGAGTGAGGCTTTAGGTTTTGTCCCTTACCCCTGTGCTGGAATGACTAGTCCCCGGTCCTTCATCATGTCTATCAGACTTACCCCGGTATGACTAGTCCTAGCTGCAGCTCCTGGTCTGAAAAAATTCGGATGGATGACCTGGGAGCTACAGTGCCACCCATTGAAAAAATTGTATATTTATTGTGCACAAAAACGTGAGCTAGTTTTGGACTAATTATTATAACCTTATTTATATGCAAATTCTGTGAAAACAATTACTGTAGTACAATTAAATTCTTCATGCAATTTACTACTGATATCGTCTCTTTACTTGCCTCTGATAGTGTTTCAAACACCTTCACCAGCCCCATAAAGTGAAGTGGTGCAGTTTGTTTACATGTAAAAATGGCGACTCTCGATCTTGGTGTAAATTTAACATACTTGACTTTCCGAGGTCAGTAACTTGTTCTGGAGAAAGTCTGAATCAGTACTAAATTGCATGAAGAATATAATGGTACTAATTGTTTTCACAAAATTTGCGTATAAATAAGGTTAATGAGTCCAAAACTAGCACACGTTTTTGTACGCAATAAATATACAATTTTTTCAATGGGCGGCACTGTAGCTCCCAGGTCATCCATCCGAATTTTTTTCAGACCGGGAGCTACAGAACTGCAGCTAGACTAGTCGCCGGTCCTTCATCATGTCTTTCAGACTTACCCCAGGCTGGTATGACTAGTCCCCGGTCTTTCATCATGTCTATCAGACTTACCCCGGTGCTGGTATGACTAGTCCCCGGTCTTTCATCATGTCTATCAGACTGGTGTATGACTTCCGGGCCGGCTCCAGGGCACTCTCTGGGACATTTGTTTCTAGAATCAGATCAACTGGCAGAGATGTCTTTACATTGTCACCCTGCACAGAAAGAAATTTAAATATATTTCTTAAAGGTTGGTGAGGGGAATATTTGGTCTAAAACTGGAACTGTATGGCGACAAAATTGAAATCATATAGAAACTTCTAATAGAAACTTCATTCTTTAATAGTATGTCAGGGTTAGGGTTACATTGAAATTTACACATTAATGACACGTTCTTCCCTCCTCCTCCGAAGCCTAACTTCTGTGCTGGGTCCTCACCTTTCAATACTCGACTACTTAATATACAGCAAACAACCAACTCTCACCTTCTTCTTGATGAACAGCTTCTTGTTCTGTGTTTCCTCCACCATGAATTCACAGGCGGTGCGGGACCACATACTCTGGTCGCCCGCAGGAACCACCTCGGCCAGGTGACACAGGAAGGAGAATGCGGCACTCTGGGAAAAATGCTTCTTCAGGTTCCGTAACTCCGAGGTCTGAATGGTTTCTGAGTATCCAAAGTCCACCATAAATACCTGATAATATCATAAAAATACACTGCTTTTTTTTTTTAAGGAATGTTTATTCATTTATATCAACAAAATGTATTATCAGTAATGATTTAATTTCATTCAAATTCGAAACAGCCTTTGAATCATTTAATGGAATTTAAGGTGGTATGGGACACCTCCATATTGTGAGGTACTTCCTATTATCAAAGTGAACAATAAAATCAAGTATCATTTTATAATTTTTTTCTTTCCCTAAATTGTTACTTAACAACGTAATCCAATGAGTCAGAGCGTTAACTACCAATCTATAAGTACATAGTTCGAATCCCGCCGGGGTTTTTTTTTTTTATCAAATTTTAGCCTTAAAACAATTTTTAAAACATATTTTTTGATCAAATATTGTGAAATTTTAAAATCTAAAAAGTAAAAATCGAGAAAGTATTTTGATTTTAATGTAATTTTATCCACATTAATATTGACAGTTATCCCATACCTCTTTAATACAGCCTGTCATGTAATTAAAATAACCAGGATGAAAATTCACAGTCTGTTCAATAACCAAGCTTATAAAGCAGCATAATTGAAACATTAACTCTGATCATGATGTTTCTATATGATGATATCTCCAATTTATTGTTCACTGAAGAAATTTAAATGGTTTTAGCAATAAAAAAAAAATATATCTGTAATATTAGCTTTGTTTATACAAAAAATTATAGATATTCCAGAACATTGATTCACTTTAAAATCTAATGATTCATATAAATACAAATATCAGATATTGAACCACTTCAGAGATAACTTTTGCATAACACTGTATGACTCAGCCAGGTGAACTTTAGAACACAGCCTGTATAAGCTTTGTTTACATCCACAGACAGCATGCTTTGCTAACTATCCCAGACACCACACAAGAAAAACCCCCAAAACCAAAATGGCAGCTGCAGTGATGGAGTCTGGAGAAGGGAGATGTAAGAAACATTGTGAGACCATCCAAGGCTTGTGTGACACATGTGATGAGCTGGTGTGTGTTAAGTGTATGATGGGGCATCATAATGGCCACACTTTCACAGACCTGGAGGCCAGAGTTGGGGAGAAGATGGAGTCCATACAGGGGCGAGTTCAGCAGATGAGGGGGAGGGTCCCCGTGTTACAGCAAAGAGTGGCTGAGCTCAGCATCCAGGACGACAAAAACCAGAGGGACACAGAGGCTGTCATAGCCAGCATTACACAGAAAGGTATATTACACTGCTGTCTCTTACTATCTCTCTCTCTCTCTCACTTTGGAAGAAGATAGGAGTGGTGTGTTATTATCGATAACATACTGCACTCTCTCTCTCCCTCTCTCTCTTTCTCTCACTTTGGAAGAGGAAAGGAGTGGTTTGTTTATTACATAACAAACTGCCAATATTTCTCCCTCCTCTATCTCCAATCCCTTTTCTTTTTGAAGATGAAATAGGACTTTTTTTTAAATAAACACTGTAAATAAATCTCTCTTTCTCCCTTCACTTCGGAAGAAAATAGGATTGGTTTTTTTTTTTTTTCATTAAACACTGCCAATTTTTGTATCTGTTTTTTTTTTCAATGATAAACAAGCCATTAAATTGTATGAATTTCTGAATCATGGTTCTATTTGATTCAATTTGAATGATTCACTTGTTGGAAAAATACAGTTTACTTTGTAACATATTTAATGTAGAAAAAAATTATATCTCTATATCTACTACATTTCTTTTTCATCAATTCTCTCTCATTGCATAATGAAGGAAAAGGTAATTACTTGAGAAAAACAAATTATAGAGTCTTTCATGTTTCTTTCAATCAAAATAACTATGATTTAAAAAAAAAATTTAGTCTTGAAATTATAAACATTATATACATAAAAATATTCATCTCACATGAAGAACAATTATCATTGGGTATAGATAGCCCTAATCTAAAATCACTCAAAGCTTATGTAATCCTTCCTGTTTTTTGTATAGAATTTTAAAGGTTAAAATTAAATTAAAACAAATTTAACTTATCCACCAACACTTCAATTTAAATTAAGCAATTGTTTCATGTTACAGGTGAAAGTATCCGCAACAAACTGGAAAACTTAATATCTAACCTTATCGCCAACGCTGAGAATCAACGAAAAGAAACGGCACGTCAACTGAGCGGAACAAAGGAAGTGACAGAAGACCTGATTGCGAGGGGAACATCATTCCTCGAGAATGTTGATTCTCGACTCAAGCTTGGCTCCAATCTCGAGATAATTCACTTAGAGAGGGAGTGTTCGAAGCTGTTGATGAAAATGTCTGAAGATCATCTTATACACCACGTACCGTCACCGCGATTTGTTGGAGGGGAGGAAAGTGTGGAAAAATTACAAGCCATGGTGGGCGACTTCTACTCGGATCTTGCGAGCTCGCTCAAACTCATGAGTTATGTTCGAATAGATGCCACACTGGCAGGTTGTGAATCTGACGTTTTTATCTCCAAAATTTGCAGAGTGAGTGATACAGAAGCCTGGATCAAAGGTTTTAAAGAGGACGAGATCAAACTGTTTAACAAGCGGGGAAAACTCCTTAAAACATTGTCTACCAGGCCCACATGCCATGATTTCAGCACCACTAAGAGTGGTTCCTTGCTGACAGTTGATCCTAAGTTACGATGGGTCCAACGTCTCAGTCCTAATAATGAACCGACTACCTTAGTTGATTTTCAAGAGGGACAATTACCAATCAGTATTCATGTGAACAAGACAACAGGAAACTTTCTAGTCGGCCTTGTGGACAGTCTGAAGTACTCCACCTCATTCCTTAGCACAAGACTCATCAAAAAGTTCTCTTACGATGGCCAAGAACTTCAGACCATTCAATACCAGACCAAGAAGTCATTTTTCGGCAGACAGTCTTCATGCAACATATTCACCTATCCACATCGCATTGCCGAAAATGAACAAACTGGCGACATCGCAGTCATCAACTGGACAGGAGATTTCACAGGAGAGCTAGTGGTCCTGAACAAAGACGGGGAGGTGATCTTCAGATATTCGAACAGTGCGGAGGAGGACACTTTTAGCCCCTGGGATGTGGCCTTTGACGTCCTGGGTAATGTCGTGGTCAGCGACCGCTACGGTAGAAACATTCAGATGTTTAAGGCCTCAGGGAGGGCCAAGTGTGTCCTCCACAAGTGTAGCTTCACTCCCCACGCCATCGAGGCTTTCTCCGACGGCAAGCTGTGGATCGGTCACTCTAATGGCAAAGTCAGCATCATTCAGTACATGGAGTGACTACCAGCTCATCAGTGACATGATGAACAAGAACTAATGTCTTGGATGGGTGGACATGTCAGAGGATTTATTCCATCACCATGATTTTCTGTGATTTGTTATTGTGACTATTTGACATGCACATGTAGAGCATCATAATGAGACTGATAGCTGGAATATTTCTTAAAGCCAAGATGCTTCCAACTTACTAACCAGAGGTAAAGTGTTTCAAAGAGTGAACCATATATTAAATGATCACTTTTGTACCTTATTGTGATGGAACAAGTATCATTTAATTTAACACTTGTAAAGCACAACACTTGGACTTATCTGGGAAATTGGCCAGATAATGGTCCAGACCTCATTTCTTGAAGAAAACGGACTTCCAAATAAATGTTCAGCAAAAACTAGAGTAGCGCATGTTTTCCAGACATGTTTGTACAAGTATACATGTGTCTGCTGTATTACCCTGAAACAAGGATGTGGTAGGCTTGGATACATATTGATATTTCCTGATCAATACAAGAACAAGACTCCTATGTGGAGCTGCTGCAGCAAAAGGATGTAAACAAACTTCAAGTGTAAACCTCACATCCACTGACTTATTGTTGATTTTGTTGAGTTTAATCATATTCCATTGAATTTTTATGAGTAAATAGCTCTTCTCAAAGTAGTTAAAGATTGTTGAAATTATGTTTTTTTGTTGTTGAAATTATGGTTTGTTTTGATATTAATAACTTTCCTATACTACAACATATGTTCATTGGTTTTCTATGAGTACATAACTCTCATAATAAAAGTAATTAAAGATTATTGGAAATACGTTTTTTTTTTTATTATTAACTTTCTTGCATTACAACAAATGTCTCAATATTCCAAAAATACTTTGTAATACAGTTCCCTGTAAACATGTCTGTAAAGAAATCTGTTCAGTTAATCATGAGCTAAAATTGCGTAATGTAGGTTTGCATGCTTGATAAAAAACTTATCATTAGGTACTTATCATGCACATTACATTTGATTAAATTCAGAACAATCAAGAGCATCCCCCCCCCAATAGGAAAGAGATAATGAGATCTAAAGTAAAATGTTAATACAGTCAAAACTGCTGAAGCGGTCACCCCTATTAAGCAGTCACCTTTCGTATGCAGACATTTTATTTCCTCCCGATTAAAAATCCTATATGATTGCCCTCTAAAGAGCGGTCACCTGTCTAACGCGTCAGCGGTCATCGTATTTTGATCCGAAACTGTACTTTCGACATGAATTATGCGGCCATTTTGGTCGGTCACATGATTTACATACCGAAATGCCCGTGACTTACCGAAATGCCCAGTGAAAACACCGAAATGCCCTTCAAAAACACCGAAATGCCTCATTTAAGCACAAATATTTAACATAATAGTATGAATCTCAATGTTTAAATGTATTTCCCCAATTTTTAGTTTGATAATGTAAGTATTTTGACATAAATAGCGATTTTTAACATGTGTAGACATTGGGTTAAGAACGATAACTCTTGCATGAATTGCATTTTCACTTGAATGGAGGTTTGAAATTTTATTCTCAGAATAAAATAACTAAGAATAAAAAATTACAGGTTATCAGCTTTTATTTTTAATATCATAGAATGCTTTGACAAGATAATACTATAAATATTCCTTTCTCTATCAGAATCGCTCCTTTCTCATGCACACGTATATAACACAAGTTCAAGTATAAATATACAGGTATAACGTTATATTTCTTATCTCAAATATATAAAATGTATATATTTGTATTTGCTTAAGTAGTTAAAAATCCATATAGAGTGGAAGCAAATATCAAAATCACAATAATAGCAACTATTGTAATGCTGTAAGTTCACATTGATGTAAAAAATAATCAAAAATGAGTAAGCATGGAAGCAGAACAAGATGCATTGAAATTTCATGTTCAAGGAAAAGAAAGGTCAATGACAGGACAACACTGAAAAATAATTATTAAATGTACGACATTCGATTCCTACCCATTAAATGGGCACCTCAACAATAAGGTACGGCGTTCGCACTGAAGTAACATTAAATAATTAAGATTTGGGTTTTTTATTCGTCCGAGTCCTTTCATTGATCTTCCTTTTCCTTTGACCTAATTTTTTCCCCAATGACCGTGGCTTGACAATAGTCGTTTGTCCGTTTGTTGATGTCACAGTTTTTTTGTCTTTAGGCCTGAAACTACGAAAACGTTTATAATGTCGGTCCCGTTCGTCGGTAGTTTTTGATGCCCATACTGTTTTTGACATTTGGAATTGCTGCGACAACTCACAGAATCGACAGCTCATAGAAAGGACAAGTCATGGAATAGACAACTCATGGATAGGACAACACATCGATACTCATCGACAGTCATCGAAAGTGAAAAATAAAACATAATCATTATAAAGATTTTTATTTTTATTCACATAAACATTTTTACAATGCAAGTACCTAATATTGTGGGCAAGCCCCTCAAGATAATTTAAATAGTTGCTATCTTTGATTCGTTTCTCGACGGTTAACATGATTGTAATTTTTTTTATTTATTTTTTTTTTTATTTCCTTCTTGTGCGGCCACTTCGAATTAGAATCTCCTTACAATTGCGGACAAAAATTGTTTTTCGCTCTACGAACAGCAATTGACTGGACTATAAATGACTTTGTGTTTGATGTGAATTAACAGAATGTGCAAGTGAAAAACTGATAAATGATCATGCTCCTTTGTTCATACTCCTTTTATTTTGTACTATGCATAATCTTTTTATTTGTCTGTATAAATCTTTGAAAACGTACTAAGTATTGCTGAGTATTGAGTATTTCCTTATTTTTTTGGATTGATACTGTATTACATACAGTGATAAAATTCAATTTCATTTTGTTTATATAGAATAAAAGTGTTTCGTCTTTAACAAAATCTAGGTTTTAAGTATTTTTGTCTAAAACATGCATTTTTTACATTCAACTTAAACGACAAACGAGCAGCCATATGTGTTGTTTTAGCGGCACGTGCCATCCCCTCACCTTAGGTATAAAACATGTACATTGATACAATAGAGGGTGAACTTCGATGTTGTTTTAGCAGACACGTGCTGTGTATAGGGGTAGATATATCCACGTAATCTATAAATATGTATCCATGTACGAGTGCCTTGCTAGTTATTTACACGTGGATACAGATTTATAGATAAGAATTAACGTGTTTATTAAATACAAAAATTAATTCTATCTAATTTAGAGTTTCTGCAAGTAATCAAAACTAACTAATGAACTAGAAATTGATGATACCTAACAAGGAGTAGTAGGGAATGATACATGCTCCTACGTTCATAATGAACGTAGGTAAACGTAGGTAGGTATGTAAATTTCATAACTTATCATTTGATAAGCTTTTGCAAATAAAATACAGGTGTATTAAACTTCAATTTTCACAAAAAATACCAATATGTTGACCAATTCTATTTACAGTCTATTTAATTGTTTAGTGAAAGCGTGAAAATAATTGTGAGTAGATAATTGGTCACAGTGCTATAACCAGTTATGTAATGAAATGAAAATATTTATGTCCAGTTGAAATGAATTATTCAAAATAAATTTAATTATTGTTATTTACAAGAAATAAATTAATAAAAAGATTGATATAGTTTATCAACGCATTAAAAAATAAAATTAATGAAAGAGTTATCTTTCTTGGAAGAATTGCATTTTCATCAATAACCACGAAAATCGGCTGATTTCTTTTAATTTTAACTTTATATATAATAGTTATCTATATACAGTACTAGACATACACTCTTTATGGTGTAATAATGGGCATTTCGGTGTTTTTGAAGGGCATTTCGGTGTTTTCGACGGTCATTTCGGTAAATCCCGGGCATTTCGGTAATTCTATGTACCGGGTGTGATTTTAAACATGGCTTCCGAAAGTCAGGTAACTAATGTACACAATAATTATACGCCTGAGGCAAAAGAAGCCAAATTGATCGATGTAATTATATAATTGGCAGTTCAGATACGGATGGCAAAAAAAGTAAATTGTTTAAACATGTATTTACAGTGTTTGTTTTATATATATAACTTCATGAAATAGGGGTAAAAAATGACTGTGACGAGGCTAGAGAAAATCGATCGATTATTAATATGATTTTGAGTTCAGATACGGTCGGTTAAGAAATACATTGTTGAAAAGTTTATGCAAATGTTCATGGCCATGCCCAAATTTGGGATAAAATTACGGCCTCAGATATTAATGATATGATAACAGAAGACTCTATCAAGTGCAAGTCTGGAGTGCAAACGAAAATAAGTGACTTTTTCAAAAATGAAAAAGAAATAAACAATTGGATGCACAATTCTTTGTTTTGTAATTACACTTATTTTTAAATATAATAAATGCTATTAAAAACCAAATCAATAACTTTATTCATTATTTTGTCATTTTAATCAGTATGCTAAATTGCAAGTATATAAAAATTGCAATAATTGTTTTAATAAGGTACATGTAATTGATGATGGAAAATTCCCAAGTCTCTATTCAAAGGTCACCTCTGTTAAGAGGTCATTTTGGGTGCCTCCCAAAGGTGACTGCTTAATACAAGTTTGACTGTATACTGTAGGAAAGCTACAATTTACAGTAAAATAATAATCCATTATTTTTAGAATCTGATTGAATGCCAGGCCCCAGGATCATGAAACAATCTTAGACTTAAGTAAAAAATTGTACACTGTCTCTTGATTGAAACCACTGTCAAAATTGAAATGCTTTTAAAAGTGTTTTGATATAACGTTGTTAATTACAAATACCAATCATCATTTTACGATAAACAATCATTTTATAATTAATTGAAATTTTGACTTGTCTGAAATTGCTTCTCCAGGCCAGGTCTGCTGGGTATATTTTTTATTGCTAAATGAGTTTGTTCAATGTAAAAGTTTCTTCACTGTATTATTTCTTACACCGTGGTATGCATCTTCACAACGTCAAGGCTTTGTGATTACGAAACTCCACACAAACCCTTAACATAAGTCGCTATTTAAAAGTCGCACGCTTAACAATACGTAATAATTCTAAAAATAAAATGTCCAATGAAATAACTCCATTTGAAACGTAGTTTGGGTTGAGCACATGTATGGCAGATCTCGAATGAAAAATTTGCGAAAAATTCAATATTAATTGTCTCACTGAAAATCAAAAGCTCGCGATATCATGTTTACACGTAATAGATAATCGGGACGTATTAATTGGAACTAAGCACATTTGATGTAAGGTGACTTTCCATCGTTTTCCAAAGGTATGCAACGTATTTATAACTTCAGAAAGCTGTTCTAACACAGTGAATGAATGTCGATTTAAAAAAAAAAATTAATCAGCTATATTTGTATAGGTTATTATCCATACAAATGCGACAAGAAGATCGAAAACTTGCTATTTTCTGGGATCAACATGTGCGCAGCCACATTTGTTTACACCATTTCTGATATGAATGAGAACCGCATTCTGATTGGCTCCAAATTGAGACTTGGAACCAATGAAATACGACGGCCTGGGCCCAACTTTTAAATAGCGACTTATGTCAAGGGTTTGTGTGGAGTTCCGTAATCACAAAGCCTTGACGTTGTGAAGATGCGTGGTATGTTTCATACACAAAAAAGCTTCTTATACAATATGATTTGCTTCCTATATATTACATAACTAACACACTCTTAAAGTTATAAAATGTGCTTCAATGCCTGTTGTGTACATGTAATTGTTACATACATGTACTAGTATGTGTTGTCTTAAAAACATACATTCATGTTTTAAAAAAGTTTAAACATTCAAATGTTTTACACAGTCAACAAAAGAAGACTGGTACAAAAGATTTAGAATTTGTAATTCAAGTTAATGAGGTCTTTTGTTACTTTTTTGAAAACTCCCTCCAAGCATTTTATCATTTCCTGAAAACTCACATAAAAAAAATTTTTCCCAAAATTTACAAATACACATGTATATTCAAACCTTTACCATACCTGCATGCCTAAATGTAAACATATTTGAAGAACTTATCAGAGTAAACGTACCTCTGCAAGGTTTTTGTGGATAATCTGCTGGATCTTGGCTCGATACCACTTTCCGTCCTCGGGCCTGCGTGCGGCACAGAAGGTATCTGCCTCCAAGTTAATCCACTCATACTCCGAATCCGAGTATTCCTCATCCATTTCCGCCATCAGCCTGCAAGAATGTAAAAATATATTTTAGAATCCCATTAAAGATAAAGGTTGGGGGTAACCTATACATGAAAATATATATAATTTTTTCAAAGGGAGTTGGGGTTGTTTTACTTAGTATGTGATGTTAATATAAAAAGCGTAAATATTGTTCCCAGTTTGGGTATGCATGTGTACATCTGTTATACAATGGCATGACAGGATTTTCATGAATGTTGCTAAACACAGTATTCCTGTACAACTAAATTTATTGACAATCAGTAATTACCTATCCAAGTTTTCATCCACTATGTACACATAGAAGCAGGAGGGGTCAGTGAACTGGCCGATCTTGACCTCTACATGCGGGTCTTCATCCCCTGTGGCCTGAGACTTCACTGAAACACAATCTCCTCAATTAAAACTACAGCAAACATCACATAACAAAATTTTATATATACACGTGTTTTATAAAACATAAATTGGTCCTACCAAGAATATGCAAGAATGAATTGGGAAGCTATCAAGTTCATTCCTGAAATTATCATTAGTGTTAAGAAAATGTCCATTTTGGAAGTTTTGTCTCCATGAACCGATATTTTAAACACCGACAAAAACTTGTTTCAAATATACATGTAAATGTCTCCACAGTATGTATACACTATGTAGAAATTGTTGCTACCTTTTTTCTTATGTTTGGTGGCCTGTGGGGTCTTTCTCCTGGCCCCTGTGGAAGAATCAGACATGCCTCCTTCCTGTGCTGGAGAGCTCAGTTTCCGTGGAGATGCCCCTGAGGTCAAGGACAATGCTGAAGAGGTCAAGGACTCTGTGGAAACTGAGCAACTTTCTCTTCCTAACACCATAGAGGAGCTCTGTAGGTAAATCATGGAGTGATGTAATTCTTCATTTGTTTCTGCATTGTTTTCATTTTTGCAAAGAACATCATCTTGATGAATAGACAAAGAAATAATCTTTGTTTTTGAAATCTTACCCTTGTGGATGTGTCAGTCAAGCTTTCCTGTGACCCCCCAGCGAGATATTGCAGCTGCTCCTCAGAAAGAGGCAGAGACCTGTACGATACATGTCAAAAGACAAAACTTTTAATCTAATGACACAAATGTTCAAACAGCATATTATTTGCAATACCAGCAAATATTGTCATCATTTTCAAATATCAATTAACATCAAAATTCCCTAGGAACATGAAGCATCTGAATTATCGGTATTTGCAATTACAACCCTACTAGTGTTGTACAATATACATATTCTCCTGCCATCTGAAAATAAGACCACAACAAAGAAAGGCATATCTGTGACATTACACATCTCCTGTTCCCTTCGTCATTAGTGTTTCACAAACTTTAAATTCTTTTTTTTTTTTTGCATACTGTAGATTCCTAATTAAACGCGAGGAATTAATATCTGCATAAAATTTTGAAATATTGCTTTTATTTTCTGAGTTGAAAACTACAAGAAATGAGAATAAAAGTTCCGCATTCGCTATTTATATTCTTGGGGTTTGATACAAAACAGTTTAAATTAAGTAGTTGCTTAAAATAAGGAATTTACAGTACTGTATATTAGCATACCTGCTACCTGTACTGTTAGCATAGCCCTTGCTGACCAGTTCACTGTTGAGGCAGATCATCGGTCTGTCGTCATCAAAATCATTCAACACAACAGAATACACCTTGTTCTCTGCCACCCCTGAAAGAAAAAAAGATTTGGGTTTATCTTTGCTATAAAATACTTCTAAATGAGTTAACTGTTTCATTATTGTTATGAACCTTTACAAAATCTGCCAGTATTTCTCTCCATTTGACAATCAATCCTCAGTACATTAGTATGCCTCACCTGTTACTTGTACCGAGAATTTACACAGATTCACTTTCTTTGTCCACCACTGTTTGGCCTGTAAGAAGTAATATCAGATTACAATCAAAGTATACTGAAACGATTACTGATAGGTCCATGGTAGATGTAAGTTCAGTTTTTGGTAAGACTGAATTGAAATTGAGTTAACAGGAATCTAATTTCTGATACCCTCAAACTAGGTGAATTGATCATTTAACAAACTTGAAATTATTTTGGCCAAAACAATCAATACCAATACAAATTATTCTGGAAACAAATTGTATTTTAATCATTATTTCTTGATCATATATAAAATGTGTACTAGCTGGTGAATCCACAATAACTCATCCCAATAAACCTTAAAAAAAAAAATTGACAATCTATAAACTTGATAATTGGCATAATGAATTTAGATGAATCAAAAGGATTCTCATGAAAGTAAGGAACAAAACATTTCTGAAATATCAATCATACTGTATGTGTTAACAGCTAATTGTAGTTGATTCTTACACTTTCACTCCAAGTTTTGGAGTCCTTTGGCTCCACATCAGCCAGCCGACACTTCACTGCCTGTTAAGGAAAGTTTAAACAATTAACTTTAGAATATAGTTCATCAACATCTAATAACTAATATTTTCTCTTTTTAAACAAAAACAATGGAACAAGGAATGAGCATCACTTTAAATTTGGAAGATTTATATTAATCAAAAGATTCCATAACATCACACTGTTGATCCATGTATATACAGGTAGTAAACAACCCTAAACCATCACATCATAGAGTAATTTTCTCTTACATGATAAAGCCATACCACTGATCTAAGATAGACAACTCTTGGTATATATGCAGGTGCATTTGAAAACAGACAAGGAATATACTGTGGAAGCAGAAATTTCTGTTGGGATAAAATTTTGTTGTGTTTAATTTTTTTTTTTTATTTGAAAAGTAACATAAAAAATTGGTTAGGGATTTAATTGATACTGTAAACCAATTTTTATTCGTGTGCGAGAAATTTTCGCGAGGTTCGCGAGAGCCTCATTGTCGCGATTATTTCTCACTGCCGACCAATAGTGGATAAGGCTTGGTTGCAAAAATTAGTCGCAGCGAACCAGTTCATTTCAGGTAAATCGCGAAATAAAGTCATCGCAAATAATAGTTGGTTTACAGAAAATACTGTCAAAGAAGGAAACGATATTGAATCTCCAGCTTTTACGTTATTTATTATGTATTTCACAACAAGATATTCAGATATAACATGTATAAAGGCAACATCAAGAAACATGCTGTATATATCCTCAATAAAATTTGGTTAAGAAATTAATTTTCCCCTAACAAATATTTCTACTTATACAGCGAGTATTACGAAACAAACAGCCTCTCCCTGATCTGACCTGTGCTGGCAGGATAAGGAACTCGTCCAGCAGGACTCGGAGTCGACTGTAATGTACACGCTCTCTGTTCCCAAAGTCCACGTAGAACACGTCCACCAGTTTACGGCCGGGCAGGTTGGTGATGACCGCCCGGTAGAAGACGTTGTCCATGGAGTACTGACAGCTACACACCATGTCTGTCCAACAAAACACACAGATGAAATCAAGTCTTTATACACAACTTGAAATATTATCTTATAACTGAACAGACATACATTAACAATTTTCCTTCAAGTTATAGAAACAACATGCACCTTTTCTAACAAATTATTAATCCAAAGATACGCATTTTTTTTCAATTCATAACTTGTGTATAAACAAGATACATTTGCCTTTGACTAAAGCTATCAATTCATTCTTTGTGTGCTCCTTAATTTGGTAAAGTGAACACCTACACATACATGTATATAAATGTTTGATCATAAAAGCTAAATTTTGCTTTAAAACATGATTCAATCAGATCCATGCTACTTGTAAATAGAAAACCAAGTACAATGTACGCATTCAATCTCATACTGGTCCAAATATTATACGGCCTACCAAAACCATGAAAAAGAAACTTATATCAAACCTGACCTTTTTTAGGGCAGTAGATGGTCCAGAGATCCATGTTGTCTTCCCTGGCATACACCCTTTGCATTTTGTTCATCATTTCAGCAAAATAGGTGGACACATCTCCCAGCTGCAAAAAGTGGAAATACTTTACATTATTGATATGTAACCACTTGTTGAATGTTTTCCACTTGTTGAATGGATAACAATCTATCCATGCATCTATCTATGCAAGAGCATCAATGAACAACAAAACAAATAAATTTATGAACACATTTTTTTCCAGCTCTTTATTCTTAAAAAAAAAAAAGATATGGATACTACATCTATATTTTGGGTTTTTGATTACTGCAGACTCATTTTTCCTTCTTAAAATGTAAACATTTATTTTTGAGCATTTCCTTGTTGATCCATAAAATCAAAGTTCATCAAAATAAGATATTATTGGTTGGCACAGTATGTACATTCAACAGCTGTAAAAACTGGGATATTTTTTGCAGGTGAAAATTTTGCAATACCTCTATTAGCAACATGTCATTTTTTGCAGAAAAATGAATTGTGTCATTCATAGTGTGATGCAGAAACTGTTTGCATGATGATCACTTTTGATAAACATTAGCCATTGCAAGATTCACTTCAAACTGTTCATTCTCATTAAATTTCATAATTCTTATTAAATTTCATAAATTTGATACCTTATAATATTGATGAATCAACAGAACAACAACATTTCTAGAGACCAAAAAAAAGTTAACCTTTAGTTTCTCAGGCACCTCAGCATAAGGCCAAAAGCTGCAGCATTGAGTTATTTAAGGAATGAATTTAATATTTATTTGTTTTATACGATATAAAATGGTTTGGGGCAGCTTACCCTTTATAAACCGTGAAGCTTCGCGGTTTATAAAAAAGCGTAAACTGTTTCAAACCATTTTATATCGTATAAAACTAATAAATATTGAATATATTGCTTATAATTTAATTTTTTTTTACTCTTACTTGTAGTTAAAAACAGTCTTTTGACTTTTAAAATGACGTCAAATTGTACAAAGTTCAAACGTAACGTCAGGCGTATTAATACATTTTTGATGTTAGTCTTACTATGACGTAGGCAACACTCTTTATATGATATAAAATATTTTTTTAGCCAATCAGAAAGTGTGTTACAACCAGAATTAAATTATCTTACTGCCTTATTGAAAAGAAGGATTTACTCAGAATAAAAATGTAATTTTTAACAATGTAAATTATATTATTGAAAATCTTGCAGAAAATAGAAATAAAATACCTGCCTGGTATTTTTTACCTGAGAAACTAAATGTTAAATTTTTTTCGCCACTCTCTTCTGTTTTTTTTTGAAAAATGCAATCCATTCATACATGGAAGAGTAAAGAATCATACCTGTTATGGTCAATAAAAAAAGGATTAAAATCAAGTTTGTGTGTGTAAAACATGAAAATACATACTGATCCGTATGTTCTCTAAAATAAAATCCAAATGAAAGTGACATAAAAACAAGTACATCAATCAAACAAAAAAATTTGGTGTTTGAGGATTCTTGCGAAATATAAATAAGACAAAGTTAACGTGTCCATGTATAATTAAACATGCTGATAATTTTTCTCACCTTCCCAGGCGACATGCACTGAAAAATCACAAACAGCAAGGAGACAATCACAAGAGGCATTCACACATCCACAAAAATTTTAAGCAAGATACATATATAAATTTCATCCCTAAACAAAAGTTATTTGCAAGTTCATTTGTAGGAACTGTTACAAGGAGGAAACTGCAAGGAGAAAACTACAAAAGTTTAGGAGTATGTTGAAAAACTATTACTTCAGTTTTAGGGATGAAAGAAAACAATAAACAGAAAGTTTTACTACATGGCTACACATGCACAGCATGCATTTTGGACTAGCAAAATGTTCTCTATCATTGGAAACCCATTGTTTGCTTCGCATTTGCTTCCTGTATGCAACTACCGGGTAATAGAAATTTTCTTGTTTTTCAATAACATTTCTAACCACAACTGTCCAATGAGAAAAGGAAAATTTTTCAAAATCTGATGGCATGAAAACGAAGATCTGTTATGAAAAAGGGCATCTATTCAAGCATGCATGTTATATCATCGATGGGATTGGGGAGATTACCATAACAAAAGTGGTAAGGAACCAAACTGAACAGGGTGTAAATTACATAAATTCATGAAAACTACAAAATTTCAGCTAGTGGGTTTCCAACAATAAACAATTTAAGATGCAATGCCACATATAAGTCTCGAAGCTACAAATACTTGTGTACATTGTGTAACTGACCTCTTGTATGTAGAAATTGTGTGGGTCAGTGGCACTGGTCACAATCACGTTAAATGTCTCCCCCTCGTCATGAGGCTCTGGTTTAATGTATTGCCGCAGTGGTGCCGGTTTTCCTACAAGAATTTTTGCAATGATATTAATAATTACAAAAGCCTTAATAAAATAAGGTTTTTCAGGGAAAAATCTAAAATGTAAAACAAGGCTACAACAAAAATGTTCATCATGAATTTACCTCAACAAAGAAGTTTCGTTTTAATGTAATATAAATTTAAAGAATCTTACAAATTAAGTTTACAATGAATCATATTTGTTCATCCTTGGTCCTTTCTCATCAGCCTGAACATTTTGTTTTACTAATGCTCTCCTTTATATCAACTATTTAAAGCATTTTGATTTTTGAAATCTGTGAAATTCAAAACACTCAGGTGGAAATAAAGACAACGCTAGTATCTAATTACCGGTGATGTTGCCGGAGTCCGGCGTGATGAACTGCGCGAGCTCCAGGAACACGAGTGCATCACGGATTGAGATGGGAACCTCGTTCTTGGTGGAGTCCAGAATCGGCTTACTGAGGTCCACCTGGAGAACATTGTTCCGCTCGCTGACCACTGTCATGTACAGCTTCTTGTTGTCCGTCATCTTACAGAACTGCTGGGTCGCCTCCTTGGACCAGCCTCCCTGAAAATCAAAATATGCTTACATGGTGAAACCATTAATTTGTGCATGCACATCAAGTTGAGAAGTAAATATAAGATAAGCAGTGAATAAACATCTAATTACATTCATGATAATCTATTAACACTTCAAAACTTGATGTGCAAGATGTACATGTACTATTAACCCCAATACACTTAAGTTTTTTTGAAAACGACGATGTGACCTTGACTTTGCAATAATGACATTGGGTCAGGTCATGACACATCTTTATGTTAAGAACAATTATAATGCCAATTTTGCTGCTATTTGTCTAGAATACAATTAATACAGTAATAATACAAATAATAATAATTTTGCTAATCTGACACTGAGGTCCAAACTTACCGTGTCTGGGGGTATGATATCAAACAAACTACATTCCACCATGAACTCGGGATAGTTCTGAAATCTAGGCTGCATTTTCTTCACTCTGGTAAACAATAAAATTCTCATTAATCATGCATCATACAGTTCTTATTCCATACATAAAATTGGAGATTGACTGTCTACAAGTAAATTGTAATTTTTGTGTTCTATTACATGTACAGGTAAATGTCAACCCTAGATCAAAGCATTTTAATTTTTTCTCAGCAATATCATAAATTCAACAAACACTGCGAAGTCATTCATATTTGTGAGAGCTCATGTTTAGGTAACCGAGTGATTGAGAGGGGTGTACAATATATGTCCCTCTGTATTTAAAAATTGATAATTTTCTAAATAAATGAGGTGTTAACAGTCAAAATTTTAGGTTCAACTGAATAAATAAATAAATCGCGCCTAATTCTCATTACCTGTCCAACCCCACTATCTCTGAGTTTCCAAAGTCAATGTAGAGGACCTCCAGCTCCATCTTGTTGACATTGCTCTTGCCGATGACGTGTTTGACTCGGGCCCTGTACCAGTCATCATCACAGGTGTACTTCACAATCACCAAGTCCCCTTCAACAGTAATATGGTCACAGTCAACACCAAGTCAATCATAAAATTATATTATGAAACATATAAAATCGTCTACTGGTTTGAGTATTGATCAATTAAGCCTTAAATTCTGACTCCTCAAAGACACAGAAATCTATTCAACATCCTTTCAATTATGAAATAAACTTAAATTCATCTAGATAACCCTCGCCCCTTACTAAAATCACAGCATCTAGAAAACCTTATACATGTATCTTATAAACAGAAAGTATTTTTCTTTAGGCAGGGGAAGCACACAACATGCAGCAAAGATTATATGTTTATACTTATACTTCATCACTTGACCCTTGAATTGTTATACTAGGATTGACCAAGTGATATCTCCTATTATAATGTTCATGGTTTGACCTTATTTCTTTGAACAGATTTCACATGAGCTTGAAGCTACACCCAGTTAGACCTGGATTAGAATTTCTTCAGACAGATTTCACAGGACCTTGGGGTCATACCTGGTTTGACCTGGGTGGGGACTTCCATGGTCCCGGCTGCCTTGGCCCAGGTGTTCATTTGTCGGGAGAGCTTCTTCAGAGTTGATTGGTCCTCTTTAAGCTGGACCATAAACTTACAGGGGTTGATGATGTGTGTCACTGTCACAAACTCATTTTTACCTACAAAACCATAAACAATGGAAAATATTATTAATCTTCATAGACATTCCATCTGAATATGAACAATTACAGCATGTAGGCATATCTTAGAACACCTAGCTTATATAGTGTACATGTATATTTATAAAATTATAAGATTTTCACACTTATTTCTCTTCAAAGTTAACCTAATTTTTATATAACTTTAGTCTTGTACACTACACTAGTCTGTATAAAAAAAAAATACAATCATGTAAAATTAAACAAAAAATTGACACTTCTTTGCTTTAAATGTTAGGCCTCAATATGTCTCGATCTCAATAATAAATACCTTAGAGTTTATGTTTGATTTTATCTAGGAAACAGAATTGGTTGACCCCTGTAGAGAAAACTAAGATAATGCATTTTTTACCTCTAATTCTGTACTTGGGAGCTGTCGACTGTTGACCGGGGTGTGGGTAGGATCCCGGGAGGTCAGCTGATTTCCTGCGTCCCAACTCTACCCCACCAACAATGGAACAGTCTTGCTCATCTGCAAAGTACAACTCTGCTATAAATGAAAACATTAGGATATTGCCAGTAATATGATTTCCCATATATCATAATGCATTTAATACAGACAGAACAAAATTTCCCATAGTCAGATGAGTAAATTCCCTTTTCTTGTTGTTGAATTTGAGATGTAATATATAAATCTATAAAAGTGTGTGTAACAAAATATCTTTTTCAGAAGAATATATATGATAAACTCAAAAAAATATTTTTTTCAAAAAATACTTCACACTGAATGAATTCACTACAAAATTGAATGAGCACCTCTATCTATAAATGGTTTCTTTTTCAAGCAACATTCCATTCATTAATCTTGTACCTTCGATGATGACCTCCTCTGAGTCCTGAGATAGGGGGTTGGATATTACACTGACCGAGTCCAGGGGCGTGCGGCTCCCCACGCTGTCATCATCGTTCATGATCTCCGCTGGCATCTCCGACAATGTGTGCCAGGTCGCTCTGTAAATTAAACGCAGATACTTGTATAAAACATAAAACCCATAACCCAGTTATATAACATTTGACAAATGGCATGGTGACCTTTGACATTTCACCTTAACAATAAACCTAGAGGTCATTGAATTTCAAGGTTAGGGCCTTCTTTAATTTGACTACTCTGTATTGCAGCAGATATTGTGACCTTTGAACTTTAAACAGAAATCATTAATTTTTTAGGTAAGTGTTGAAGAATGTTTGACAAGGGTAAAGCAGCAGACAACTTTTCTTTTAATGCTTCAAAAAAGTTAATTTCATTTATAAAACGAACTATTTAAAGGTGGGAAAATTGCAAGATCCACCAATATGCTTATTATTAAACAGGTATTATATTAAGCGGGGCCCTCTGTACATGTTTTATTAGTTGGACAAGAATAAAACAATAAACCTATCACCTGAAAATTACTATAATTTTAATCCTTCGTCAATAACATCTTGTGTCTTCTAGTACCTCGAAGCCAACAGTTTTATTGATAACTTCAAAATAAATGATGATTAAATGACTTCAAAGGGTGTACAAAACAGTATCATACAACTATACACTCCACCTATCAGTCAAAATGTAATAATTTTGAACTTGAACTTACCCAACAAAATAATGTGTGAAGGATTGTACAGTTGCAAACAAATGTCCGTCCATGTTTTTGCACACAAAATATTAAAAATTACAAAATGTGAATCAACTGGTGTCTGTTTTAATGGAAAACTTACCTGACTTGACTTTTCCCCATTACTTTTCCATGGCTAAGAATGGAAGTGAGAATAGAACCGTCCTGAATGAAACTGAAATGACACAAAATAATGACGTTCAAGCCAAGAAAAAACAGGCATTATCAGAAAAAAAAAAATATTTATCATAATTCAAAACTGGTTTTCAGAATCAATATTACTACTTCAAATTACCACTAGAATGAATAGCATCAAGTATAGATACATGTATAGTACAGGAATACAAACAAGATCAAAATTACAAGAATCAATTATTTGCAACTAAACGCATATGATCTTGTGATGGTTAGCAAACTTGACTATCATTCAACCTGATTTTTTCGGTCTCCTCCGTCTCTTTAGGTAGCAGTATGCAGGGAATCTCTTTGGCCCTGTTTAACTGGTCCAGGATTTGTCTAGCGTTCAATGTGACTTCATTGTTGTTGTTGAGAATTCTCTGGGCACCTACAGGTACACAACTCACATACATTTTTATGACTGTACAGTAGTTTGTCCAACAGGTAACACATTCAATAGAGAGAGAATTAAATTGGTGTCCACTAACTGCATCCATCTTCTTCGCAAAAAAGCAGTCTGAATCTTGATCAAATTTCAAATGGAATATTAATTACCGAATAAGCTATTGAAAACCTTAATACAAGACAGGTCAATAAAATAAAAAATTCACCTTTTTAAACTTATTTACGCAAAAGTATAATTTGAAAGAATGTATAACCTCTTATAGCTAATTCCAACTTCATCCTGTCTTCATGCATTTGTTGTCTCTGTTCAAATAAAGAGAAAGCCACATTATACTATTACTGTTGATAATGTAAAACATGTAGAATGCTCAAAATTATCACAAAGAAATGAGACAGCCACATGACATTGATACCTACAACATTTTCCTTCTATATGGTAGTTAGTTATTATGATTTTCCATAATTATATTGAAATATGATGGAAAATCATAACAATACCACCATAGCTTTCACCGGTAAAATTTGACAAAAATTAGTTTTCAATTTGACAATAGTCAGAATGAGTTACATATTCGCACCTTACTGGGAATTAAGTATATCAATCCTTACGTACATGTACCTACTTACATGACATTTTTAAAGGTACAAACAAATACTGTGGTTTCATTAATATTCAAGGGTATCAATTTTCGTGGATAAATTGAAAATCACAGTTTCAAGGATACATAAATTCGTGGCCAATGACCCTATTAGTACAAAATATAAATAGAAACTGCACTTCAATGAACATTTAATTTCGTGGATCAACTTAACAACGAAATCCACGAAAATGGGTATTCAACGAATATTGAGGAAACCACAGTACTAGAATAAAGGACATGTACATGTATCATCCGTGAGAAAAAATAATTTGGTGTTTTCAAGTCTGTTCCTCCTTTTGATCAATTTACCAGAGTTTCCAGTGGTTCCACTCCAGCTTTGTAAGCAGCAAAAACTTCATCAATCAGCTGTTTCTCCCTTAATAAAAGACATGAAATCATCAGCAAAATCATACAAAGTATATATATTTTGTCCATTCAATTAATCTCAAAACCATTTTTTCTCTTAATTTATGCTGTGAATAATTCAATGGTTTATTGACATCACCATGTTGGCATACAGTCAAAATGAAATCAAATGACAGACAAAAGAATATTACATGTATAACATAAAGGCTATAGCCAATCTGATTCAAATCAGGTCCTCGATGCTTCCGTTTTTTGATATAATAAAAACCGGAGCATCGAGGATCTGATTTTAATCAGATTGAGGCTATAGCATGCAAGACAATTTTATACAATTCTTTATAGTCCCTGGAACTGTTTTCTCTGCATAAAGCATTTATCTAAGTAGACACATAGACGTTTTGTAGTATTATAATAACATGGATTAACAATTTCTTTAATGGGATAATAATTATACTTTAAATTTCATGGATTTATAAGACACCAAAAAAGTAAGTTTGAAATTACCTTTTATACAGTCTATCAAAACAAAATCCTTTCTTTTTGACACAATGTTTATTAATAAGTGAAATTTATTAAATACCACTACAGTGGCACTTAATTATAAGCCTCCTCCTACCTAGCTTGAAGAAGCCCATGAAGTTCTTGGAAATGTTCCCTGATATCAGAAATAACGGACGCTGTCTCCAATCTGGTGTCCGGAAAGTAATCGGACATCGTCTGTAATGCACTTTACTTGAAATTTTGCAAATAAAATATAATTTCTAGCATGGATACAAATTTCATTATGAACATTGTGTCCTTTCCAGGGGTAATAGATGAAAAAGATGGGAATAGATGAAAAAGATCGGAGTAGATTAAATTATGTTACCCTAACATAGCAATGGTACATGTACTAAGATACAATACATTGTATATTTCACATACCTTATCCACTTTTATCAACTTTATTACAACTTTGTTGGCAAGATGCAAAGCAGGCTCCATTTCAGAAAAAACTGATTTGTTCTGAAATAGCATACATATACATGTGTAAAGTTTATGCACACATATTTCTGAAGGTCAAAGTTTTCAAAAGATGAGTATACTTCATTTTCACACACTTTCTTAAAATTTTGCAGCACTAAAAAACCCAAAACAAATAGGTAAAAACCTTATAGAGAATTTTGGGTGAAATTATAAACCTGTAACATTGTATTACTCTTGACAGGACTAAACTATTAGAATTTATCATCCCATTGGATTCCTAATGTCCCGATCGTTTTCTGTGGCTGATGTTTACCTTTTCCTCCATGGAGGTGATGACGTGGCCTTTGTGGTCACCTACGATCACACACCTGGAGCAGATCGGGATCTTGTGGTCCTCACAGTAGTACTCCAGCTCTCGCCCCTCATGGAGGGGACAGTCCTGAGTTAACTCCCCTTTTATACTGCAAACAGTCCATCACATTAAGCAGAATAACCAAATTGGTCTCACAATTAGTCTGTCTAAGGATCAGAAAATATCATTCAATTTCTGTTGGTTTCTAATTTAATATGGTTTCGTTGGGATTTATTTCTGCTGTTTAAAATACAAACAAACTGAACATATCAGATAATGATTCCTTGGACCATATAGTTCTTTGTGAGTAATGAAATACTACATGACTGAGGTTTTTTGGTTTTTTGTTTTTGTTTTTTAGCAAAAACGTTACCAAAAAATTGTAATAATAACTAAAGATTAATCCAATTGCCTCTTCTTGATACTATTCAAATCATACCAGCATGTTTATCTTGTGTAAGTATTATCTACATCACTACAATGGACCATGAAACCATGTTATCAATTAATGCTTAAAAAAGTACATTTTATCTTTGTTCAAATATTATTTTTTTTTTTACAAGTAACCTCCATCTGGTCATAAATGCATACAGGACACAGGTAATAAACAACAAGCTAGACAAGCTAGACAGGTGACTGAAGAGACCTTGATTAGTCCGAGCAACATGATTTAAAATATAATTTTTTATATTAACTATGTAATCCCTCAAAGTTCAAGGTACACAAGATTAAAAATGAACTTTTACTTTGACATCTTTTGTAAGCTACCAAATCAAAAGGACTGCATTTTGAGGTTTACATTGAATCAAAACTACCGAGGACAAATTAACAGTAGCTTGTGAGTAAAACTAAACAATCAGCATTCACATACATTAATCTATCCTTAAGGTAGCCTAGCTACTACGTATACTTTTTAAGAACAACATCACAAGATTGGGACTTAAATGTTTTGTTAAATTGTCTGAATCAATGGATTTGGTTGAAGATCATTGTAGCTCAGTGTGTAAAGCATCAGGCTTGTGAACCCCAGATCATGAGTTCGAATCCGCCTGAGGCTTTTGTTCATATTTACTGAGTTACATTTTAGAAAATCATAATGTTTTTAAATCCAAAATTGCATAATTTTAACATATTTGACTTACATACTTCTTACCCATCATGCTAACTTTCATACTGAAGTAATTTTCTGCTGATTTGAAAAACTATTTCAAGGTGTAGTTAGCCACCTTTTTTAAAAGAGCTTAGCCTTAGCATTTTTGGTAGAGCATTCTTTATCAAGTAAGTAGTCATTATCAGATAATCAGAGTTTGTTGACACAGACGTAATTTGTACAACTGTTAGAATATTGGTAAAATATATCATTATCATATCCATGGAAACAAACTGTAATGTCACCCTAGCCAGCCCCCAATATACTCATATCTCACTAAATTGCCTTTATATCTTGATCTAAACTGTCTATACTATAGAGTATACAGGTTTGGTCATTTCCCAAAGAAGCTTATCAACAGGATACTCCATCTCTGGCAGAGCAGAGCAATGAAAATTTAGAACCCTGGTGCATTCTAGGTGGCATAACCCCCCCCCCCCCAAACTTTCCTTTGTAAGTTAAAGAAATCAAACTCCCCATACCCACTGACATTTTCCAGGGCACCATTTCCCCGAGTAATAGGTGTGTTAGACACACTTGAAGAAAAACTTATAACCCTACCAGGCTACAGAACTTCTCACATTTTGCATATCCTTTTCAGATCCTTTAGATCACCCCAATCCCCCTTTGGGTTTAATTGTCCCATTCTCCTTACAAAGAGAACACTTAACCATATAGTATTCCAACAAAACCACTGAAATATAAACTTAAAGGAAGTGAACATGAAAAAATAATCAAGGGCTCAAATTTTCCAGTTTGATGTACATGTACATGTATATAATGATTTCTGAAAACCATTTAGACACAGTTTTCCTCAGTAAGAAAATATACCATTAAGAATAACTAATTTTTGCAATCCATGGGCACTGCCATATTGTAAAAATCATTACCTCCCTGCTGGGTTATCTCACAGCATCTAAGAGAGGGCAACACCAGTGCTGATGTCAGTAAGATACATTGCATTTTTACACACACTTAATATCAGTGTTAAAATGCCATCATCAAAATGTGAAGTGAAACTTGAAATGGATGTAAATAGTTGTCATTTTGGGACACGTGGGTTTATGGAGGAAAATTTTGGATCTCAGAATGATGCATTCCCACCAGAGTTAATGTTACATGTAACTTGAACAATGTAGAATGGAATGTTCTTGGATCATGTTATTGTTATCTAATTTTTCTTGCATTCACGGACTTTCTTAATTTGTTGTTATGAGTTTGAACATTGTGTGCTACATAAATGAACACACAAAGTGCACTGCTCAGCATCCTGATTTTGACATTGTGTCTTAGTTCTTCTATTCTTCTGACAGCATAAACCGAACCAGTATACTTATCATCAAGATCTAATCTAAGATAGAAACAAATCAGAGCACAAGATTTCCAGAGCATTTAAATAAAAAACAACAGTTAAGAAACCCCTTAAAGAGAATGAAATTATCTTTTTATATTTATTTGAAATCTACAAACAGCATTTTATTTATGTAAACACTGAATACTGACTGCAACATCTCCGTACAAACATCTGGAATGCGATGGTCTGATATTTCACAAATTATCTATCCAACTTTTGCACAAATCATATATAGTTACCTAAGGATCATTAATAGAAATTTATTGAATCCTTGTCCTCTCCTCTTCACATCCAGACATAATTTTTCTTAATTTAGTTTTATCAACTCTGTATAAACACTGACCCAGTTCTATCAACTCTGTATAAACATTGACCCAGTCACCAGCAGCAATGTGGCTTATCTATGTCAGAGAACAGATGCATGCTAGGGAAAAATGGATTACCTCCATATACCATTTACTGAGAGTGTTAAATTGATAAATCTCATGATAGAAATAAACAAAAAGGTTACAGGCCTCATTATTAAGTTTAAAAAGGCTTTTAAAATTGATTTAGCAACAATCATTTTTTATTTTTTTTTTTATGTGCACTTCCTTTAACATATAGAGTCTATCCATCTACACCTTTCACTACCCTTAAGAAATACACAAATGCAATTTGATAAAAGGAAACCCAAATACTTTTCCAGGGGTGTGCAATTTCCATCACCTGACACTTGAATTTTTGAGATCATGTAGGCAATGCTCAATTTTTTATCCAACAAGAAATCTTTACCTCTCTTCACTCTCCATAGGCAGTGCTTGGTGTTGTCTTAAGGTGTTTGACTTTGAATGCACCTACATCAAATAAAACAAACAGAAACTAAACTCCATGTCATGTACAAATTCAAAGTATTTTGTTTCAATTAATTTAGAAAATTAAGAATCCTTTGAGTGTTTCCATTTATAGTAACAAGAACTTTTTTTAAATCTTGGAAAAGATTCCGATGTTTTTCTCCCCCTAATTACCTCCACTATTTCAAAATATCTTCTGGTTTTTTTTTAATACATTACCTTATCAAAACATCCTTGGCACATAATTACATCACATCTGTCACACTTGCACACCGCTAACCTACGAAAACATTCTCTACACATTTTCTCTAAAAAATGAAAAAGAAGAACAAACACATTTTTTCATTTTAAAATAGACACATGTGTTTCATTTATAACATTTAAATGATTGAAATTTGATAAAAAAGATATCTTTTTCGGATTTATAGTATATTTCAAGTATACCTTCTCTGTCTGTTTGGTTCCTGAACGCTGGATTCTGGACCATTCCTGCAGGGGAAAGTTTCTCCAACTCTCTAAATAAAAAATAGATCATCTATTCTTACCTTATAAGCATTTAAACATTTTTTCACCTGCTTTATAAATATGATGGGGTATAATGTTGACACATCATTCAGCCTGTGAAACAGAAATCTGTTATGATTTATACAGTGTACAACTTACTGATTAAGTAATGCCCTCTGCTGACACATCATCCAGCCCATGACATAGATATCTGGCCATAAATTCTTTACACTTGCTTCTCCCTGGGGTAACTGTGTTACTGTCTTTACAAAAGAAAAAATATGTCATTTCAAACTGAAATTTTAAGATAGGCAGAAAAGAAGTACTTATAGATCAATATGAATCTGTCTGCTGCGGTGCATGCATTAATATTTCAATTCATCAAAAAGAACATTTTAGTAAATACTATCAGCTATCTTCAACACTTGATCTCGTTACATAGAGAGTTAAGGTTTTTATCTGAGAATGTTTTGGGGACATAATGCACATTATGATACTCAAGACTCTCAAACAAGCCAATTTAAAGATATTTTTGGTAATATTTGAAAAAATCAATATTCATAAGTTTTATCAAGAGTAAATATACAACTGTGGGAAGAAAATATATGTATCTCATGATGAATTTAAACAGAGCATGTACATGTAAACCAATTAATTCAGTTAATGATTTTTAATAAATAGAGTCAGTCAATTTTGAATTAAAAATATGGTGTCTTCAACAAGACCAATTATAGAGAATCATGAGCCCCAAATTATTTGTACATGTACTTAACATTATATATAGTTCTATCAACACTTACTTTGCATGTTGGACAAGCAATGCAAGTCTTTGTGTCTCTAGCTAGCTTTGTTAAACATCCCTCACAGAAAGTATGGCCGCAATCTAGTATCAGAGGACTTTTGTGCTGTCGATTATTTTCTATATAAAGTGAGAAAAAAAATTATATACTTTACCACTGATAAAGACTTTGAAAAGCTCTGCTAGGCACTCAACCCCTCTCTGTTTCATGATGATTTTTATTATCTAGAATGTACTTTGGAATCATTGGTTCATTAAAGTAAAAACAGGCACGACAATTCAGAACTCCACCTTGATTTCAATACCTGATATTTAAACCGACCATTTTTGCCATATCTTGGCACATTCCTTCATAATTTAGTAATTTTAAGTTTAAAAAAAATTATGATAATTTTAAGGTCAGTCCAAATATCATTCCGAGCAGAATCTCTGCTAAAATGTGAATAAATTGTACGTAATAGAAGTTGAGTACGAACATAAGTAACACTAATTTAAATGAAATAATTGGCCAGAACATATTCCATTTTAGAAAAGCTGTATTATAAATTATATTAGAACGTTCTTATAACCCGACATCATAAAAATTGACTTCAAAATAATTACAAAAAAAACCCACCAAACAACATTGTTTAGTGCATGCAGTAAAAAGAATACACATCTATATGTTTAAGATGCACGAAAACATCTATAAAAATTCATTTGAATCCCTATAATTTAGCAATCGTGCAACATGAAATACAGAAAACCTTAAAATTGACTTCCATGGATTATGGTTGTGTATTGTAACCTTTTCTAAAGATACAGGTGATGTAACATTAGTGTTACAATACGATAAAATACATTAGTATGATAGTATCACCTAAAAACACAGTCCAACAGCTCTTGCCATATATAACATCCATGATCACACGCCGGAGGTGTCTGCTATTTTGACTTTTGTTTTTCAACCAATGCAATAGAATCTATCATTCTAAATACTGTACCTTTCGCTATGTAAAACCCATTGCACTTTGGGCATGCCGGGTTTCTTTGCAATGAGCTTACTTGTGTTATATTATTTGACAACATTTTTTATAACATTTCCCACCACCTGTCTCCATCAACTTCCCGCGAGTTTTCGCACATTGATGAGTTAATAATTAGCTCATACACTTTATATTCGGATTAAAGTGAAACAAGTTATTTAAACATTATAATGTTATCATGATCAATATTTCTATTAAATAACTGAAAATAGTTTCTATTTTTCATTTAGCTGATTACCAAAATACAATAATTTTATTTGAAATAAATGGAAAATCGAATATATTTTGAATGGGTTGTCAATTAATTACGCGTTCCTGGCAACTTTCTGTTTGAAGATATATCAGTTTGCTTGGATTAAATCGGTAAATACCCTTGGCAGTCCAGAAAACTGAGAAGAGTATGGGCATTTATAATTCTGCAAAGTTATAATTTATATTTGTGTAAGTTTTGTTTTGCACATTTATAGTCATACATCATTGTTTTTCATGCTTGTTCTCTTTGCAGACAATGCAGTGACATGCTGGTAGGCCCTATCAATGCATGCTTCGAGCATCAACAGGTCTTATAATATCTTTCAGCTCTTAATTGGTGCTCGCATTTTTGCCCACAGTATATACGTGTATGATGCATTAATGCACAATTAATGAAGTATTATGTGTAGACTTTCATAAAAACTAAAAATTCTCTAAGCGAAATCTTATGTGATGCTACAAAAGTATCATTATATATTGCAATGGCTTCAGTTAGTTTATTTGATTGAATACTTGTCTTTATATGTGGGAGCTAAAACAAATGATGAATACACAATAAACACATTTCTTGGAAGACTTATGTACGTTAAATGGGCATGGGCATGATTTTGTTCAAATTTTATTTTCCTATTTTTATTGTGTCTAATGCTTTAGTAATGGCATTTCTAATGATCATCAAAAAATGAGTGTCAGTCATAGAGTTATAAGCAAGATACGGAGCTCACAACTCTTTGGTATGTAAGCAATTTAAGGCTCTTGCCTTGTTTTTGTTTACCAATAAATTGATTCAATATAACAATAAAAGTTCTTTTTCAAGCTAATTTTTCTATCTATTCATTCATTTTGAACATAAATAAACAATACCCAGTGTTTGTCATTCATTTTTGGTCTAAATCTGGAATTTTCAAAATGTAAACAAAAACATGACCTGCATGAACTTTGTTTACAAAACAAAAAAATGTGAGCTCTATCTCACTTATAACTCAACAATTGACTCTCAAATGTTTGTTAACTATTAGGAATGCATTAATTCTGAAGCATTGTAAACCCCAAAAACGGAAAAATAAATTTTGACCAAAATAGTTATCGTGCCCCTTTAATGGTATTTTATGCACTCATATAAATTTTGTAAAATAAATCAAGGTAAACAATCAAGTATTAAAATGGTGATCTGTGTCCTTGTGCAATGACAACTGAAACAAAATCAATAAGTTTGAATTATTGTCATTGTTCATATTGAAATTCTAGTTTCTTTGAGTTAATTGTCAATTCTATGACTTATCATGTCATTTATTGCCAATGATTTATATTGTCTTTGGAATTTCTGTTGAGGAAAATTTTAAATGAGTAAACTGCTGTCTCTGGATGAGTTGTCAACAACCCTGAATTACCATTATTATGGAGGCTTAAGTTACATGTATATTGAATGATCCTATATATTTTTGATGGTACCAATCTATAAAGATGATAAATATTGTATGTAAAAGTACTCCATCAATGTGCAGAATTTACAACTAGCCTTGGATACTTTCAAACATAATTATTATGAATGTATATATATATGCGAATAAGATTTGAAAATGCTCTCCTTGCCGTGATTTGCACCTGAGTTTCAAATTTTAACACCTTCTCCAATTCATTCCTTGAAATTGGTCTAGTCATCATAAAATTTTAATCTTCAAGTCATATGTCATATACCACTAGTGTACTAAAGATTTTTTCAATACATGATCATCCAATTTTTTGTAACGAAATCAGTTTTTCTTTTATTATATTTTTGTATACAGAGTTTGCCACAATGACGGGACAGATAACTGAAGACGAATTCCTCAAACTTCGCCATGACTCAGAACTTCGCCTTCAAACATTCTATGATCATTGGCCAGCCTCCAAAGACTACCTCAGGAAGGAAGAGTTTGTGCGACAGGGATTTTACTGTGTGGGGCAGGGAGATCGAGTCAGATGTACATACTGCCGTGGTTACCTCAGTGATTGGGAACCCAACGATGATATTCTGTTAGAACACAAAAAACACTTTTCCAAGTGTCCATTTATCATGTCTCCGTACAAGTATCCAGAATTTCGAGACTTTTCTAGTCGTCTGGAGTCCTTCAGCGATTGGCCGACCCAGTTTTCACAGAAAAAGGAAGACCTTGCTCAAGCTGGAATGTTCTATCTGGGTATATATATGCAATACATTCATCGCAAGGATTCTTAATTTCAATTGGCAAAAAATTATCATTAGCAGAGAGGGAAATAATCTTAAATATTACAGTTTGAAAGAATGTTTGTGTTGCAATGAACATTTATAAATATATATTACAGTGGCTCACTACACCTTGAAATAGTTTCTCCAATCAGCAGAAAATTACTTGATTATGATAGATATTATGGTGAATAAGACATACCGGTATGACGTAAGTCAATTAGGCGAAAATATTGCAATTTTGAATTAAAAAAAACAGTATTTTCAAAAACTTTTCAAAAATGAAATTCAGTTTATGTGAACAAAAGCCCCAGACAGATTTGAACTCATGATCTGCAGTTCACAAGCCTGCTACTTTAACCACTGTGCTATGATGATATTCAACCAAATCGATTGATACAAACAATTAAACAAAACATCTAAATCGCCATCTTGTGACATAGTGTCCTAAAAAGTATAGGTCTAGGTGTAGTGAGGTACCTTAATGACAAAAATCCAAGGGTGACATTTTTAAATGTCCTATGGAATTGACCTATCTGAAACAATACCCGAAATGCAATTCTTTGCAGATTTGAGGTCCATATTATTGTCATTTTGCAGATCTGAAGTAATTTCAAAGCTGAAATGACAAATATTTCAGATTTATGAATTTTGTTGCAGCTATGGACTATTTAAATACATTGTATATTAACATATATAGATTAATGCTCTTATCACAAGAAGTTATTGTTTTAATATAAAATTATTTCTGAAGGTAAAGGAGATCAGACTAAATGCTTTTGGTGTGGTGGTATTCTTGCTGACTGGGAACCAGGTGATGAACCAGTTTCTGAACACAGGAAGTGGTTCAAGCAATGCCAGTGGTTGGAGGTTATCAAGTCCGAACCATTCTTTGTTAAAGCGGTTTGTATAAAAATTGTTTGCAATGCTGTGTCTTATTTTAAAGCATCTTTATTTTGTTTTTACCTTATTGAATCATCCTTGTTTTCACCAAGTGAGTTAAAAACAGGCTTATGAAGATCAGCATGGTCTAATATGTCAGATATATGAATGCTGTAAAACATTTTTAATTTGTATATTAATTAATATGTATTTGATAAGCAATGCAGCTGTTTTCACAAGCAGTTGTGCAATATTTCAACGTTTAAAATGATGTCCAAACTGCATATTATGAAGTGTGTTTACAAAAAAAAAATTACCGAGGAGAATTGAAGAATATTCCAAAAGATAATGGGTAATATTTCTCCCATAATAAAAGTTTGCCCCAGACATGTTGAGATGCGGATATACATGTTTTTACAATAAGACTTGGGCATTCACCAACAATAATGTGAATCAGATTTAAAAAGTTTTTTTTTCAATTAAAATATAAACTCAGTCAAAGTCAGTCAAAGTAGCACAGTGGACAATGCACTCGCTTATCACCGCTGCGACCCGAGTCTGAATCCCGTGATTGACAGTGGTTGTATATGAAAGGGTATGGTCACGCTAACATCCGGTGCCAATGAAAGATATTAATATAAGTTGTAGAACTGGTTTATCAATTATTGTAAAATAAATAAAGTTCAGTTCAGTCATTCAAAAACTTCTCCAAGCTATGAGACTCATAAGGATGGTGCTTATCCTCGGTTTCCGTGGTGCTAAGTGGATTAGAGTCACTGACTACAGATGATTGGACAGAGACAATGCAGATATAGTGCTTTCTCAAAGTGCACAATATCAAACAATAGAGTACTTTAAAAGAATTCTATTTGAAGTTTGAATTTTGGATGATCAAGCAGTCACAGCATAAAAACATACAGGTCTTGCTTGTTTACAATATTTGAATCCATGACACATGTTCTTTGTATATTTTTGTGTAGCCCAACAAATTTTTTTTCAATTTCAGCTGGAAAGAGAGAAAGCAAGTAAAGAAAAGGCTAAATCAAACACATGTAGTAAGTGTGACGCTTTTTGTAGAAAGTCATGTCTTTAATAACACAGATATGTCTGAAGTTTTATTATTTCGTAAATGTTTTTGGAGGTTGTAGGGTTGCATTTATTCTTTTAATGTTCTATTTTATTTAATTTTACTAATTGAAAAGTGGCCACATATACTACTGTAGATTCCTAATTGAATGTGAGGAAATAATATTGGCATAAAATTGCAAGAAGTGCATCTCATGTTTAAATAAAGGAGTTTAAAATAACGCTTTTATTTTTCAGATATATATAAAGTAAATGAAAGTATGATAAAAATTCAGCGTTTGCAATTTTATATTCTTGCGACTGGATGCAAATCATGGAATTAAGTACTCACATGAAAGAAGGGATCTTTACAGTAAACAATTAACCATTTGAAAATTTCCTTAGGGAGTTAATTTTGTTGATAAATGTAATAAATGAAATTTTATCGTCAATGTATATTTCTGCTTTTATAGTTTAAAAAATAGAGAAAAAGGTCTTGTTTTAATCTAAATGTTTTTTGCAGAGGTCCCTGTTCAAGAAACATGTTCACCAGAAGAGCTGGCCAAACAAATTGGCTTCTCTCCTGAAGTTATTAACAAAGCAGCTAAGAAATGTGGTAAGTATTTGGTCCATCATCCACTTTTACTTAAGAAATAAACAGCAATTTAAAAAGTTCACCGGGATATGAACTTCGTTGGTCACGTGATCAAATCCTGTGAAGTCCAAAGGGCATCTCAGAAGATTTGATCACGTACCAACCAAGTTCATTCATTCACAAGTTCACTCAGAATTGAACGTTTTCGCTATCCTAAAGGTTCATATAAAGAAGCATATTTGCAAATGTAAATATTCTTATATGAAACTTTGTCCCAGTAAAAATGAATTTCCTTAAAAAATCTTTGATTTATAAAACTTGAAATATTAATCCCTATATATACAATTTATTTAGATATTTGATTTATTAAGAGATTTAATGTTTTTTTTTTTTTTTTTTGCAGGTGCTGCATTTGATGTAGAAACTCTAGTCAAAGCCATTCTAGATTTAGGAGAAATGAAAACAGAAGAGGTTGTTCAAGTTAAATCAGAAAAAGATTTAGGTAGGTTTTGAATTTGCTTATCTGCATGAATTGCCATTATTTTCTGGAACTTAAAACAGTACTCAATATTAAACTAAGTGTGTCTGCTAGCCAGTGCTTGGTAATTATCATGTGTAATGGTTATTGAATGCTTGCATGCATTTATTATATATTCTGACCAATAAACTTTCTTTTTCTTCAATGATAGACATGAAATGCCTGAGTAAGTCTGCAGAGTCTTTTGATCCTAGCTGCAAAATTTGTTTTGATGCCAACTTCAACACCGTTTTCCTGCCTTGCGGCCATTTGCTGTGTTGTGAGGACTGTGCGAAGACAATACGGACCTGTCCGATGTGTAGATCTACCGTCGATTCTGCCAAGAAAGTCTTTCTGCAGTGATTGAGGTTCATTTGCACTGTATGATTATAAACAATACATCGGGTTTACATGAGAATTAGTGTTTATACTCAGGTAGAGTCAACAGAAAGAATTTTTTTTATCCACAAAGGAAGACAATTCCTGCAAACCTGTTCTTATTTAAACATATTAACTTTGCTGATGTCAGCAGAATTTTATGATGACTTTAAATTTGTGCTACAACAAAATTAATTTAAGCTCCACACAATTAAATACTGTATGACAAGTAAAATAAAAATGGTATATTACATAACTTAGAAACAGAAATTAGATTTAACTTAATTTTTAAATTATATTTTCATATATTCAAATAACTTCAAAAACACAAGTTGAATATGTATAACTATATATATATTTTGGACCTCATGCACTGTCCAGAATTAAAAAACTTTGCATATCAAGTAATACATGTACTTTATTGTAAGAATATTAGCACATTAGGACTGTAAATACATGTGCATGAAGATTTTTTTTTCTATGCATGCAAAATGATAATTACAAAATTATTTATAGCAACTGCCTTTTTAGTTTGAGAATACTGATTTAGAAATATTTTAGAATTATTTTATACAATTGTTGCTAATAGTCTTAGAAATGCTTAAAATAGTTTACATGTTGAAAAAGTTTTAATACGTAGTTAATTTTTGAAAAAATATATTAATTTGAATATTACTCTCATTTTAAATTGAAATGGTATTGAATAATCAAAACAATTATATCAAAAGACTCTGTTTTTTGTCCCCATTAAACTGACATAAACGGTCACCATCACCAATAATGACACACATTATAAATGTTGTCGAAACTCCATATTTAATGTTGTACCGGTGATATTTTCATTTCCAATACACCTTTATCAAAAGTAAGGGTTGTTATTTAAAGAAAAAAAAATCTCCAATGGGAAATAATGCTTAGGCTAAAAATGTAATCATTATCATATAATCAAATGGATAAATTTATTTTAAATTTGTTCACTTGTTATCAATACTTTCATTTTATGATATTATAAAAATTCTCTCTCCCCCTCTCTCTCTCTCTTCATTTATATACATGAATTAAAATAATTGAAATATTCAATTAACCTGTCAATGAGAGATTAGTTGCATGCATGCACTGTAGTTGTTTTTTTTAAGCTGTTGATAGTTTATTTTTTTTTTAAAAGGCATTATTAAACTTATTTTACGATTCATTTTATACACAATATTTATATTGTGATATTGTTGTTGATATTTATATGTATACTTTTCATGGTTGTATATTTTTATTTACATGTACCTTGTGTATTTTAAAAGTTAGTTTGTTAATAATTTAATCAGGTACTTAGTAACTAGGTTTGCTAGCTTTTATATGAATTAGACTGTTACCAAGGAAATGTTTTCATGGGGAAGTTTTACAACAATTTTGCAAAATTAATCCCAATGTGATCAGAGGAACTGAATTGTATGAACAAAGTATCATATGGTTTCTTTGCTTCTCCTTAAAAAAAATTCAGTTAGAATGATTTGTCTAGTTTGTAAATTTTGCAAAATTTTACTCCCTTAAAATGTTCAGGTTTTATAGTACATATATATATATATATATATAGGTGTGCTTTTGTATTTCTTTATATAAAATTTGTTGATGTGTTCATTAAAAGAATTAAGTGATTTTAAATTACTTTTTGGTTTTTTAAATTGATTTTGAGGTACATGTATTTACAAAGGTCAAAGGTTCATATTTTTAGGTGTTTACAGCTTTACATTTCGGTTTATTGGTCCACAGAGGAATAAATTTTGTCACCATTCAGATATTGATGCCAGTGTAATTCCATAATCCTTGCAACATTATTATATGTCGAAGGTCAAAGGCTGGCATCCTGTGACCATGACATTTTAAAAGGTCAAAATACACCACCTGGAATATAGTCATTTTATTAAAAACTGCAGATTGTTATGCAATGTAATAGGAGGGGGGGGGGGGGGGGTATTTCTCAGCTTTGACATAATGCTATGTAGCTTGATACTCTTGGTCATCAAAGAGATGAGTAAACACATCAATCTCGCGGGCTGAGGCAGCACTTTCAGACTCCTTCACAGAAGAGTTGGAATCGGACTGAACTCCCATGTCTGAGGAAGTTCCTGTACTGCCACACGGCAAGGCCGCCGATTCCTGCCCTGAGGTACTGTTTTGTCTCAAATAGAGGTCAGGGTCATTTGGTGAATTGTCTATCCATGTGTCAAGGTCATTTTCAGCATGCACTTCTTCTGTCCTTGGGGGTTGAAAGTGAATGTCAATTGCATTTTTGTTTGTTACTTCAGGTATTGAACACAGAACAGGGGAGATAACTGTGGATCTTGGGGAGGGGCCAGAGGTACCAAAGTGCTTCGGGCTTTGAATTGGTCCCTGAGGTGAGGGAGGGGAAAGATATTTGCTAGTTGAGGGACTTTCTGTGCCTCTAGCTATGTCACTGGAGCTCTTTCTCAGAAGTTCTGTGTTCATTTTGTCTGAGGCAGTAATATCTACCGAATCTTGCTTGGTGGGTATATTTTGACTCGGAGAAATCAGGAACGGGTTGGTGGTCCTACCACTCGGTGATGTAACTGTCACTATATTCTGATGGTGATGATGTTGTGGACTATAGGCTTGTGTTCCTGGGGATCCAAAGTCGGAAATATTCCTGGAATGGAATGACTGTGCGTTCTGTAGATAGCTCTGGGAACTCATCATGGACGGCGGGTTGCTTACGGAATCTGATTGGTTGGGTGCTCGTGGCTCCCAGTGACTTATGGCGAGTCCTCCAGGAATAGACATAATGCTGATCATCTTCTGCGGCTGAATATCCAAAGCTGTCGGCTGCAGACGTAAATATTGATTTGTTAACTGCGTTTTTTTTTTTGGTATAAGAAGTTGAGTACAAATATTTGATGATTTTGAAATATTGCATCGATTTGAATTTAACAAGGACAATTTCTAAGCAAATATTATAAAACAAATACAAGTAACTTTTTTCAAAGAAAAGGAAATAAAAAGATTTTATTGTTTATGCTTAGATACTTTACGTATTAATATGTTTAGTTTACCTGTATTTTTTTTATACCATCTTTGAAAAAGACGTTACAAACCTGAACCATTTCGCTGCGAGATTTGGCGCTCCAGTTCTCATGTTGCGTCGTTTCGGCTCGGGGTTGCGGGTTGCAGTTAGCCAGCATCTCGGATATTAGTCTGGCGTTCTCTTGCAGCATGGAAATAGCTTGGCCGAGATCCTGTGGCACGTACTTGATATCCACCGGAGACATAGACGTTCCTTGGTCCCGTAAGTTTCCTTTGCTTGGTTCCTCTTGGTCAGGAAAATGGAGATCGATATGGGCAATATCAACGAAGCCGTCATTCCCAACGGACATAGAGCGACGTTCGCGCCCACCTTTCGCCGTTTCTACCAAGTCGTCTGCAAAATCGTAATTTTTCCGGTCTGGGCAGTCTAGATCACTGACCACTACCATGGCGTTCACGCTGCGTGACGTTCGCTGTGCCCACGGGATGAAGAACAGAATTAAGGCTCCGCTTATAACAGGGATTCCGGCGCAATGGAAGGCTACGTTATACGACCCCAGTGCGTCATACAAAGCACCTGTGAAATATATTTAAATTCAATAAAAATTTATTTTTTTTATTATTCAATGTATGTGCGTGACTTCCTTTCATAAAAAAAAACATGTTTGAATTAAGTAAATTCTTTTTTCTATGTAATTTTAAACTTGCGAAAACATTTGTAAATAACTTAATTTTAAAGCAATATTACGGTATTCAAAGAAGATGGGGGATAAGATAGCGCAAATGCCAATTTGGTTTAGTAGTAAAATACAATTTCCAATTTAAATTTTCCCAATCAAATATATTTGATACATGTAATATTATAATGCAAGATTGCAAAAGCACAATTTCTAACTATATACAGTTTTGAATATCTTAACAAACAATAAAAAAAAAATGTTGCATCTGGTTTTGGTGGTATCGAACACACAACCTAAAAATCCTGTTCAACTAAGGTTACCTAATGTCTGGTGCATGATCTAACCACTGAGTCATTTCAGTCACAACAAACTGATTGTTTAAATACTATATGCGACTTTGGCTACGAATTTACGGATTAATTTTTCTAAAACGTTCAATTGTTGGGTTACAAAATAATATTTTTAATGTAGAGTGGGTCATCTCTCCACGTTTTTGTTGATTGAAATCGGTTTGTTTTCCATTAGACCTTATTAAGAATATGTCAAAAATGGACACTATTTGGAGGTTTTGATACACATACTCCAGTTAAAAACAACATACTCCAAGTATTGAACATATGTAAGGATTACAAATCGATGTAATGTTAAATATAAATTGTTTTATACGATTTTTAAAAAAATTATTAAATTTGTTGATATTTTAATTAAATATTCATTTTACACGCCTTATCCATCCATCTTCTTCAATAAATCTATTTTCTTTTTATACAAATACACGCATACATGTACGCTTGCTTTCTTTCATCCATATAAAAATTTTGGTTTGAAATTCCTCACAAAATTTTTGAAAGAATTTTCAGACTTCGAATATTTGAATTTGAATAAATCAACTCTTAACAAAATATTATGAAAATATACTCATTGAAATAAAACACTTTTACACCCTTCACACATTAACTTACCAGCCACAGGGGGACCAAGCGTGAATGTAACAGAACTAGTCCCAATCAGAAAGCCCCAGGCCGTCACGGAGTTCTCTCCCGCCATCAGAGACACCGTCAACACCGGCAGGAGGACAACGTAACAGCCGTCCACCAATCCTATGATCACAACGTACAGGATTATTCCGGTAAACGAGCGAATCATCGGCAACATCATCACGGCTGTTCCAGTTACCACCATCGATAACTGGTGCATGTGAAGGCGGTTTAGGACGCCCAGCCCGACGATCTTGCCGAACATGATGCGGCCGATGGCTGTGGATATCCCCAGGACCATGATGAGCATCGACCCTTTCTCTGGCGGGATCCCAACGTCTTGTGCATAGGAAACCTAACCAGAATAAATAGATCACTGAGTGTAGGGACACGAACAGATCCTAACAGTATTCAGTAATAAAAGAAAAGCAAGAAACATACGTAAGGATTTGTCTTTTGCGACAAAACTGTTGTTTAAAAATCCAGAAGAACAGAACGACTGCAAGAAAACTACCGGTAAATAGATGTCAAACTCCACGTGCTTAGCCAAACATGCGGACAATCTATATACAAACTCTAAGTAAATAAGATAAAAAAAAAACTTATTTATTGCAACTAAACTTACCAAATGGACATACGGAATGTAGTAACCAAACATCACGCATGTAACTGCGCACGTCCAGATGATAAACACCCTGTTCTTCCAGAGTTTCAGTTCCTTCATCAATTTTCCGGCGGGGGACTGTTTTATTGTCTCCAGCGGCAGTTCTTTGGACGCCGAGGGCAAAGGTCGTACCAAGCAGCAACAGACAGCGCTGAAAAGGCAAGTCCCTGCAAAGCAGCGGAATGTGTTTCTCCAGCCAATGGCGTCAATTAACGTCTGAGACAGAGGCGCCATAATCAAAGTACCAACACTGCTACCGGCCGTCATAAGGCCAACAGCAAGAGTCATGTACTTGTCGAAGTACTTTGGCGCGATTGTCATAGTGGGACTTATGGACATGCAGGCTCCTATCCCGTAGATGACGGAGAAAGAACCAAACATCTGACTCAGTTCTGTCACAAAGGAGGAGCCAAAGACGGCGATGGAGCACAGGATTCCCCCGGTTATCATCACGACACGGTGTCCAAAGCGATTAACCAGGGCACTGGCTACAGGTCCAAAGGTCATCGAAAGTCCATAGGCCACGGACCCAATCCACGCTACAAAAAGATTGGAATTAGCAGTTTTTAAAATTTGAAAGGAAACTAGTGCGGATTCGTTAAGTAAATTGAAGTTGGGGACATTTTTGATGATGTCGTTATATAAATTATTCTAAAATCTAAATTGTTTCAAAATTTTTGAATACTTAAATGGTTTCTCTTTAATTGATGACATCATTTACTTTTCAATGTCTTAAATATATAATTTTTTGCGAAATTATCTTAACATTCAGTATCAATTTTTTAGTTTAATTCATCGTTTGTTATAAAAAAAAAAATTGGTTTCAGTTGGAAGCTTTGCTGTGCACGTCGTTGGAAGCCACCGACTTTCTATCCGTTAAGCAGTGTAACAAATAGAAAACCCATAGGGACCGACGATGTGCTGTTGTACCAATTCTTTTACGTTTTTTTTTTTGTGAAAGCGTAATGCACATATCCCAACTACAATAAATAATTAAATGTTCTCTCGGGGGAATCCGATTCGACGAATGTACAGTAGCCTAGCTATATCTGTGCATTCCGAACCTCTTGAGAAAGAGTACCATGCAGTCGCAACCATTTTCAATGATAAATTATTCTGTGACATTTTATGTTTATGCCTCATCTTTAAAATTGCAATTGTAACCCACTTATTGAATGATCGTCATTTCATTTCAAATCGTCTCTTCAGCACCTTTTATTTGAATTGCACCACATTCATGAGAAAGACAATATTCTTAATGGCAATTGTGACTTCTTGTTCTTTCATCTTAATTTCAATATACTTACCGGCACGCTCCGTCGATGACTTCATGTCCCTGATGAACGCGACCAGAAAAAATCCCCACGAATGGAGGACTCCGTTAATAAACGCCCTACTCAACAACAGTGAAAAGCAAACGAGGAAAGCCTGCCAACTGTCTTTCGTAAATCCTTGGGCTTCATTCTCAGTAGTATTTGACTCTTCGTCTTCACTTAAGAGAGCTTTCTCTCTTTTCGCCATTTTGAAAAATGTTGTTTTATGCTTTAGCGCCAAATGGTGACGTTTCCTCCGTGACAACGTAACAATTTTAACGTTATCAACGTCACGACGTACGCCAAATTAAATATATGTAACCCTCAACCAAAAGCTACCATCGTATTGTGTATACTTTTATAATTTTGACAATAATATATTTGATACAAACCTACATTGGCTTTGGTGGACGCAAATTCATGCGTCAGGACCACAAAGAAGATTCCAAACGCGAAAAGGACGCCTAGGATTAAAATCTGCGTCACGATCACCGCGCCACACACAATCCACGACCGTCTGCTGTCTTTGTCCGCTGTCTGCATGAACAGCGTCGCCTGTGATTGCAAATGCGTGTCCCTGGGCCTTTCCCCTGTCTGGGTGGACAGATCCATATGTCTATATTCCATTTTCATGTAAAATGTTTTCCATGGTCTTTATTTTTCGAGAGAAGAGAATCCGTAACGGCTAGCATACGTTTATTTTTTTATTTTTTTGACGTCATAGACGATTTTGCGCCAAAAAAGAATTTAACGTTTGTCCGATGACTTTGAAGCAAAGTGAATAAATTGGTTAATAAAAGCAAAGATACGCCCAATATATAGCATACTAACTGTAAATAATAGCAATTTTTAACATGGGTTTGTGGCTATTTGTATATAGTTTGCTCTATTTTAAGGTGGCTCACTATACACCTTAAAATAGTTTCTCAAATCAGCAGAAAATTACTTGATTATGGTAGACAGCAGGATGAATAAGAAGTATATAAGTCAAATAAGCGAAAAAATGTGCAATTTTTGATAAAAAATATATATACTTTCAAAAATTAAATTCAGTAAATGTGAACAAAAGCTCCAGGTGGATACGAACTCATAATCTGCGCTTAATTCACAAGCCCGATATTTTAACCCCTGAGCTATGACGATATTCAATCGATTGAAATAATTATGCATACAGAAACTAAGATAGATGAGGACAGCCGCTATGTCAATCTATAGACGAATACAACCACCATCAGTCTGTCCCTGTAAATCCTTTAATTAATTGTTGATAAGGATTTTTTTATATATTGAATTACACGTCCTCACCGCCACGTACGGTCTATAATAATTATTATATTTAATTTACCGAAACTTACCGTCGAACCAGCTCCATAATTATAGATCATGGCATTTTGGGAACAAAGATATGGTTTGTTGTTGAAAATAACATATTCATGAAAAGATATTTCATTAACCAGTGCTTAATTGTTCGTTGCGTGGTCATATACATAATGGCATTTAATAACATCTTTTTAAACTTTGTTTTCAAATCGAAAAAGAAAAAAAATCTAAAAAAGGTGAATGTTCCATAATTTTCATAACTGAAAAAATTCCAACAATTTAACCAATTTAGTTTGTTTTTTGTTTATAGGCCTATTACGTCGAAATTGAATTAAGCTTAAAGGTCAATCTTTTTTTTATCAATAAAGAAATACACAAATAGGCGAGCAAGAATTTAGGCGAACGGACTCTGGGCGAAATGACTCATGAAAAATAATGTTAGATAGGGCGAACGGACTCAATAGTCAGATACCCTTTGACCCCCCCCCCCCCCCAAAAAAAAAAAATAAAAAAGAAAGAAAGAAAGAAAGAAAAACATGAATTTTCCCTAATTTGAAACGACTTAAAATATTTTGTGTAATTTGGTATACCAGATAAATTAGCTATGCTCACTCAGTATTTAGATATTTTTCATACAATTATTTTGATATACACAGTTACTTGTACATGAGCGGCCTTCATAGACAACAAATTTAATAGAGGATGTAAGCGGCTATTCGCCACATCTGACAAATTGACTCAACGAAAATTGACGTGAATATATTGTGAGAGGTAAGTGAACGATGAAAAACAACAAATATCCTTGAATTACAACCATTTTTAACTGTCTGACTGAACACCGGCTTCATTAAAAGGGTATTTTAAATAGATGAAACGAAATACTGCATATCATTAAGTTGTTCGAATTTCCTCTAGAATTTTAAGTTTGTGTATGTTTGAAAATAACTAAAACTTTAGACCAATGTTAATGTTTTTTAAGACAACACGGAAATATATTGTGGAACAAAATTATTTTTCATAATTGTTGAATTATTACATGAATAAGTATTGTGTCCAAAACGGTTTTTGTTGTTGTATGAAATGCTCATGTATGTTATGATTATCACAGTACTTGTATACTCCTTATTATATCTTACATAAGTGTGTTTTGTGCTAGTTAGTTCACTTATGCAGATTGTCTTAAAAGGATACTGCTTCTTATCACACAGGATAATTATAGTAAGATAATGGATTTGAGTGGGAAATTGATTATCAAAGTCCAGCTGGGGGATGACATAAGGAGGATTCCAATACACAATGAAGACATTACCTATGATGAGCTAGTTCTGATGATGCAGAGAGTGTTCCGTGGAAAACTTAACAATGATGATGACATTCTAATCAAATACAAAGACGAAGGTACAACAATATATAACATGTATAACTCAAATTGATCTTAAATGTAAATGCATGATTAAAACATTCTTTATTTTTCTTGAGTATTGTAAAGGCTAACTAAACATTCTAAACTATATTTTTTTAGTTTTTGGTGTGTATATTTTGACAAAATCATATCCACATAAAGTACATGCATGAAACATGATGACTGGTGTATCAATAACACTTTTATAATGTTCTATTTCTTTAGGCCTAAAAAAAAATATTGTGTGTTTCGGGTAACCCGACCTAACCTACAAAAATGCCCAATCCTACCATTTTTAGATGTCTTTTTTCATCTTAGTATGATTTTCATATTATTTCCATTAAAAACCTGTTTTTAAATATGCCCGCATGCAGAAAAAAATATGATAAAATAAAAAAATCCCTACCTACCTAACCTAATTTTTTCATCAGTGTTACCCTAAACACAAATTGAAACAAAATAGATGAAAGCAACTGTATCGGTTAAAGCATGAAGATACATGTATATAATTGATCATTTTAGTTGTTATAAAATTCCGTTGTGCTATTCTGACCAAATGTAATTTTTAAAATAAAAATATTTCTTTACAATTATGATAACATGGATAAGGAAGAAAGGAAAAAGAGTGCATATTGAATCCTGTTTTGCTATCACATCTCATTTACACAACTGTTTAATTATAGATCAAGATCTGGTGACCATCTTTGATGATTCTGATCTGTCCTTTGCCATCCAGTGTAGCAGAATTCTCAAAATCACTTTATTTGGTAAACAAAATAAATCAATTTTTTGAATGATTTTAATGCTGAAAATGTCTATTAATTGATAAAGTTCTTTATATACATAGTTTTAATGGCCAAATTAAGCAAAGTTTGGCATTAACACTTTAGATAAATTTCATTTGATCTTAAATTTAAAGTTTTTATTTTAAAATGATTCAGACAAGTTAAGATCTACTCCAATGGCAATCACTCAGCTAAAAATACAAAAGTTACTATAACTTTGGTGTATATGCAGTATGTAGAGAAAAGAGAACGATCTAAAGCTAGTTTTTATGTTTCAGTCAATGGGTCAATGAGTCACTCAGCCTCGGGAAACAGTCCACAGCTTACGACGGTTAGGAGAGAGCTCAGACAGATCCGAGATCGAGTCACTCAGCTGCTCGACCAGTTAGAGGTGGGAGAAAACGTTATCTCCAGCTCTGTCGACAGCAAAAGGGCACCTGCTAATAAAGGTCAGTAACTCCTGTACTCCTGCAACTCTTTCATTTGTATTCCGAGAAGCTGTTGTATTTTAAATATGTTTATTTTTTGTGTTGTGTTGTGAGATAAATTCATTAAATTAAAGTACTTTTTGTTGTACAGTACATACTATTTTAAGATTTTATAGTTAAGATTGAATTAGAGTTGATCCAAAATTTGGATTTTATTAGTTTCTCAGGCACTGTCCTGTGTTGATATTTTAAAAAGGGGAGTAAATCAATTCTCTACTGAAGGCATCTCAAAAACCTTAATTAAAATTAACTGTGTATTAGTTTGCATGAAAGTTAAGCAAGTAAAATGAGGATTAAATAGCCCTGTCTGTCTAATTTTGTTTGGATAGCTTACCTAGAAAACTTAGAATGAATTCTTCTTGTCTTATTCTGGCTACTAACATGTTAAACTATGTTTCTATACTAAATGTGAAATTAGCAGTAATGAGCATATTGTTTTGGATAATGCAGGGCTTAATTGACCCTTTTTGGTACAGGGTCCTGTACTCTGTTGGGGAAAATAGTTTAACATATATGGCTCAATGCAAGTTAGCAAAAAACGAAAATTCTATACAGTTTTCTTAGTTTTCATTTGCACATTACATGTTTAATCATTAAATTAATGTTTTCATCATAATAAACCACACTTAATAGAACACTCAGATATTTTAAATATATTAGGTATCAGCATAGTTACAAATTCAGCATCCAATCTTTTATAACACAATACCACAGAGTTATTTTGGGATTTTTTCAATTGGATTTTGGGAAAAAAAGAGTCACTTTTCATTTGGGAATGGGTCCTTTTACAGGACCCACATGCAAGGGATATTATGCCCTGGATATTGTCAAGCTAATGGAAAACTAGAATGTCTGAGAGAGCTTTCTGTTATTTTGAAGTACTGAACTGTTTGTTTCGTTGCGTAGATGAGCCAATGGTGGTGTCAGAAAGTAGTCGCCGGACAGAGCAAGCCTCCTCCAGCCAGCCGAGGGACACATCTCACAGCAAAGAGTTTGATCCTTACTCCAGTCAGAAGTCAGTGGAAGAAACCAGTGCCAGCAAAGTCATGTCTTCTTTTGGAATGAGTGGTATATTCTCTTAGAGATATTTCTATCAAATACATTTCAATGCAAAACCATCTCATTTCTGTGGTATATTAATTTTTTGATAAATTTAAGAATTATTCATTTTGACTTCCATTTATTTTGAAAAAAAAAAGAATTCAATTACGTTTCTGAAGAATTAATGAAAGTGAAATTTTGGGTGGATTTAAGGAGCAGAAAATCTACTTATACAGTGGTACTCAGTGGAAAAAGATAAACTTTTAATGTTTTTTGAAGATTCAATTTCTATTTTTCATTAACTGTAAGAACATTAGGAGTTGAATATCTGCTACACTTCTGTAGGCCCTGAGAGATCAGGAACCCCAGACAGTATATCGAGTGTCGGCTCCTCCACCAATCACAAACCCAGCGTGCAGTCTTCTCCTGCCCCCGCCACCCCCGTCTCCCACCCCTCAGCTTTTGTATCCCCACAGCCAGCTCAGGGTCAGCCCCAGCGACCCACCCCCCAGCAGCACCCCGGACAGCCAAACTTTGGTCAGCAGCCCATGGGCTACCAAGGGCAGCAGCCGAATTACCCTCAACAGAACCCAGGTATACTGCTGTGCACTAGCTAGTTAACTCATGGTGCTTTATTATCATTATCTGCCTTTGAAGAAAAAAAGGTCTTGTTTTGAGTGATAGATATTTTAAACAAAATTATCAAATTGAAAAAGAAAACCAGTAATTAGAATTTTGTTTGTTTTTACCTTGTCTTTGTCTTCTTATGCTAGTAAAGCCAACAACTGTTTGATTGGAAAATAAAAATTAATTTGATTTTTTTTTACTATCTTAAAAGAAAGATTATGCAGTATTTTTAATTATGCTAAGGTTTTCCTGGAGGGCCCCAGCAACAAGCTCCCCAATCCCAGGCAGGTCCCCAGCAGAGACCCTTCCAGAGCCCTGCCACCTCACAACCAGACAGACAACCCAGCCCCATGACCCACGGAATGACCCCTGGGCAGCCTGCCCAGGGCATGGCACCTGGTCAGGCAGGGCAAGGCATGCCAGGAATGCCTCAAGGCCAACAGCAAGGCTTGCCTCAGTCAGCTCCACAAGGTGTTCCCCAAGGGCATCCTGGGTACCCCGCACAGCAGGGAGGGGGTAACTATGGTTATGGGCAGTATGGAGGTCAAGGCATGCCTCAGCAAGGTCAAGGCCAGCCTCAACCAGGGCAAGGTCAGATGCCTCCTGCGTCGACCGCACCTTGGAATCAACAGCAACAACAACCGGTAACTTTTTCAGTTTCATGAAATATAGAATACAGTTTGTTTGAAATTTTTTAAAGATACTAGTGAGTTCTATTTTTGGGATGATAAAAATAGTAAAGATTTATTTTATTTATTGAATACTTGCCAGTGGTAAAAGTAAGTAAAAGCTTTCAATATACCACACATATCGTTGATCTGTTTTCTGTTAAGTATAATTTTTATGCCTTTGAAGATAAAAAATCAAAGGCATCATTTTACCTGTATTTGTCCTCTCTGTCCTTTGTTAATCTGTCTTAATATCTCAAAAAAAAACTTTTGATATTTTGCTATAACCATTAAATCGAAGCAGGTAATCTCTTTATATTTGGTATGCATATATAACTATTAATGCCCTTTCAAATTTACTAGAGTCAAACATCTGTGTTTATTACATGTTTGTAATTCATGTATCATAGAATAAAAGTGGTTAGTGTGTACCAGTAAATAAATGGTTATTGACTAAAGAAGTAACTTTTATATACACAGGGGATGTATCAAGGGGGATATGCAGGCCAGCCCCAGCCAGGAGCCACCCCACCTAGCAGTGCAGGACCCACCCCGGGGAATCAGTCCAACCCCTACTCTAGAGGGGGAGGGGGACCGGCGGCATTTGGAGGCTATCCAAAACCAGCCCAACCCTACCCTGGTTATAAATGATTAGACTAAAGCAAGATCTTGTGCATTGTATCCTGTACATACATAATTATATAAATGTCTTTGCTTCAATATTTGTGACATTTCTTCTTACTTCTAATTTATTATGTTTTTCTCCTCTGATTATTTGTCCAAGAACTGAAGCTGATGGTTTTGTTTTGTTTTTTTTTTTTAAATTTGTGCAATAGAGGCAATAGAAGTTATTTCTTGTGGATCCTCAGTATTGAGAGAGATGGACGTAAATGTAAACACATTTTCATGGTTGGAAAGTTCTGTTGTGAATTTGTTGATGACTAAAGAATGGGACAAATATTCACTTTGCAAACCCCCAAAATTAATGTAGGTTATTTTTATTATTCTTCACTTCCAAAAATAACTATATCTTCAAACATGCATATCGTAATATGTAATGACATGCTTTATATTTACTGAGTAAATGAGTGAATGAGAGAAATGAATATAGTGTGTTTTGTTTGAGAATGTTTTTAGTTTTTATGTGTCAAAAGAGATCTGTTAAAAGTATGAACCATTATCAATCTGATCAAAATCAGATACTCATGTAGCGACAATAAAAAAATAAGGGGCGGATCGAGGATCTGACTTTAATCAGATTGGAATCATTATACATGTCATGTAATTATGTACCGGTATATATACATATACTGATAAATTTATGTGTTTATAAGAATATGTAACTATTTTAATATATGTGTAACTATTACAATGTTACTTAAATGCTGGTTGTGTGATGTAAGTGTTAGAATACTAGTATATGCCCAAGATTTTATGAAACCTGAGTTCATAGCAGAGATTCAATAGACTAAAAATTTTATTACATGTATAATACAACCCACCATTGCCGGTTTGGCTGTAAGAATTCAGAGTTGACAGACGAAAAAGTTGTGATTTATGACTTGTTACGATCTAGAAATTTAAAACAGGAAATTTTCTAGAAGAAAATACCGTGTATAATTATTAACTAGAGATATTCGTGTGGAAAAATTGCCTTCATGATAAAGTTTGTGTTCTAATCACGTGTTAATTGAAGATAAAATGTTGAACTGAAAACGAGATTCTATTGATCTACAATTATTGTAATTAAAAGCAAATGAATTAAATGAAAGATTTGTATTTACATATATATGCTTGTATCATCTTTTAAGTAAGATTATACTGTCTTTAAATCATAGGCTTTTGAAATTAAAAGAAGAATATTTACATTTTTGTATCCTCTACTTGTGTTTGTTTGATTGGTATGAATTACTACATGTACCTTAGGTTCAATTTTTATCAAATAAATCTGAAAAAATATTGAATGTCAGCTTTAATACACACAAGACTTATCAGTGAGAGATACCGAAGAAAATAAGTTCTTTTATGTCCAGATTTTGCAAAAATCACTCAAAACTTGTTAATTATGAAAAAAATACTGGGTATAAATTGTTGTCATAGATGTATATTTAAGTAATAGGAAAAAATTTTCATATTACACAGTCAATTGTTCTTCACCTGATTTTCACCATAAGAGATCTTGTGTTGAAGTTTTACTTCACCAAATTCTCCTTTAAAGGTTTCTGTCAAAATGTTTTGAGCTAGATTTTGAAGAACTTAAAATTAGCTTCACTTGAAAATCAAGTGAGCCATGATTGTCCGTGTATTGGCCATATTTAGAGAAAGTCCATTATTTTAAGTGATTTTTTAATCTCAATGTCTATTTTTAAAACATACCATTGAATGTTACGAAAAAAATTGCAAAAGGGTCGAAACCCCACCCTTTTTTTATGAGTATTAATCGTGATAATCGAAAGGATAAGATTTTTTTAAAAAAATGGTATTGATTATTTGTCCCTTATTTCTGCGGTGGTAGAGGTTTTGGTCACTATTAATTTTGTTATTTTTATTTTATTTTTGGATACTGGTTTGCCAAATAGTTTAAGGTACCTCATTTAATCAGTCTTTTTTATACAACATGTAGTGCATGACTTGTACTAACGTTCAATTATATGTAAATTACACAATCATGTACTAGTACATGTATTTATATGGTTTGGGATTTTTTTTTTCTGACCAGCTTACTAATAGTTGTTCATGAGTAGATACGTGTATGTACCTGGAATGAAGCAAGATAGGTACTCATGTACTTCAAATAGAGAGAAAAAGTTATGGAAACAGGTTCAATTAATTTTTTTTGTGAACGAGTCCTGGACATCAATAAGCTGTCGTATCTTGATCGATTATGTAAATTCTCAGGTGTGAATGCGATAAAAGATCATTGCTACGTTTATTTAAAATGTTTATAGTAATGTGGAATCTAATTATCTGCAAAGTAATGTTTAAATCATTTCACCTTTATTTATAATTATACATGTATGTTTTCTTTATTTTTACCATAAAATATTAAAACAATGGTCGCACGTGTGTATTGTTTGTATTACGTACATATTCATTTGTGTTGACGTTTTAAACCAGGATTTCCCCCCCCCCCCCCCCCCTTTTCAGTGGGTGATAAGATGCAGTGAATACACTGTCGCTTAAACGTTTTTCAAAATATATTTTTTAATCCCTTCTTTATATCGATATTTAACAGTACTTTATATAATGTAATGTTTTTGGTCTAAGACACACAAGGTGGTAGATCTAAATAACCTTGGATATCATTAAGACAGTATCTTTATTTATCAACAGGAAATACAAATATGTTAATGTTTAAATTGCAAACTTACATGTATTGTACTTCAACTAAATATCTTATGTACTCTTTCAAATTACATCCTCTTACAATTAAAATACAACATTATTTAATGTTACATATATATACCAGGAAGACTTTCAGATACAAATATGTTGAAGTGCAGCTGTGTATTGTTATCTTTATCCTTAATATGTGGTAAGCGCACATTGATTAATTTTATATTTGAAATGCAAATCTACTACATAATGTACGTTTTATTTGTAACTTCGTCTGTCAGTTTAATTGATATTAATGGACAGAGATGTTTAAAAAACCGTTAACCTAGCAGCTAAATTCAAGTATGCTTATATCTTATACAATTATTTAAAGCATATGCAGGAAACAGTCAAACAATTGTCTCGAGCACGATAAACTGTTGTCCGAGACCGTAGGCTGAGGAACTCCACTTCCGTGCAACCTTTTACCTAGAAGACGTAAAAAATGTTTTATTAACCGATTCTACTTTTTGACCTCGAAAAATTTGTCACTTGACCGGGAAATAATTACGTGACCGGGTAACAGTTAGACATTTGGTAATGTGGTTGGGTAGTGTTGAGTCACATGTTGACATTGTTTTGTGTAGATCACGTGTATAAATTGTAATTTATTAAAACTTATTTTTAACTAACAATCAAAATTTACAAAAAGAGTCTAGTCTTTTCTGCTCCCAGAACACGTTTGGAACTATATATACGATCTTGCCTTTAGAAATAAAAAAAAAATAAACTCGTAGGAAAGTTTGTAGAACGCAGCATTGATCATATGAACTATTTCCTCAGTGGGCTATTTTAAATTATACTTGAGATACGTAAAATAAAAAAAAACCACTCGAAAGTTCCATGAAATGAATGCCATATCGTAATATTTATTTTTCACTGCTCTCTGGATATATAGTAAGTAATGCTAAATAACTTGTTAGTTAACAAAAGTCAATAATTACGTGAAAAAGTCAACATCCGAACAAAATTACTAGGATATACACGCGCAATTTATATTTAGCTACAGAAAAAAAAATAAAAAATAAAAAAAAAATTGAGCGCATGTGATGAGGAAGTTAATTGATGACATATTTATCGCAATCAGATAACGTCGGATTAATTGAGCCTGATCTTATAAAAATACTAATTAACCCAAAATGAAAGGTCTTAAAAAGTTCAGTTGCAGAGCAATCCGATCTTTGGAGAGAACACCCCCCCCCCCCCAACATTTAAACCCGTTATGGATCTCTGTAAATGTCACCTTAACAAAGAACATACCGTGTGTTGTTTATTTGGTTTTTGTTTCATATATTTAAATTTTTTATATTCAAAATTATATCAATTAATCAATAAACTTAACTTATTATAATAAGACAAAGTGTCCAATTTTTCAAATGCAATAAATCGCATTCTAAACAACATGTTATTTTCCTTAGTCACTTTAACAAAATCGGTACCAGAGAAAAAATTCATGATTTTTGTGGTTTGTAGGTTCCGAACTCATATTAAAGCCAGAGACGCCTGCGTTTGTCAAGAAAGGCCAAACTCTTCAGTTAACATGTCAGTCCAATGAATCAGGAGGAATTTATGTCTTCTACATGATTGACGTCGAAGGGAGAAGAATATCATTAGGTGCCGGCGGAGGGAGTTTCAAAACATGTGTGTCATATACAAATCAAACAAATTTGGAATGTCATTTCGAGGAAATTTGGACATTTAAGTTAACTTTGCTAAACCCCATACATAACCAGACAATTAGTTGCAGCAGATCTATCAACCGAACAACGTTGATCACCAGTACTACAATCTTTGTACACGGTAATGCATTGCAACTTACATTAAACTACTGTTCAAAGAATTTTCATTTTAAATATGTTATAATTTGCTTCATTTTGTAAAACACATTTCCTCCTTTTTTGACATTGTCATTTGTCATTGGTTTTAATATAACTGCATAAATTTAATCCCTGATAAAAGTTATCTCAGATAATATCTTTGTACCAAAAAAAAAAATGAAACAATCAAATTGAAGAAAAATGATTTAATTGCTGCAGAGGTGCAATGAAGGACAATTTTACTCTTTTGAGGTCATTGTCTTTTCTTCAAAATCTACTCTATGTGAATTATGAAAAACGTACATCAATATGATATACCTACAAGTAAATGTGTACAACGCATATTTGCCATTTTTCTTTAGAGTTATCCCATATTTTTGTTAGTTGTAATTCTTTAATTTGATTATTTAATATATATAATTTAAACAATAAAATGCTTTCTTTGGTGATTCATCCGGGATATGAAGGTAGCGACATTGCAGAAAAGAAAAAGTACATAACTGGCGTTGTCTACAATGATCACTAAAAAGCACTAAAAATTACTAACGACACGAATAATTGATATTGTCAAATTTTCGGGACAACCAGTCCCTTCTTCAGGACGAAAAGAAATAAATTGCATGGGTAAAAATAAAGAAAACAAAATCTAGAACTACAACTTACTAACACTACTAAAGAAACTATAAAAAGAACAACTACATTTTGAAGAGTTTTGAATCACATTGTTTGAGAAGGTGTTGGCAATGCGGCCGATCGCTCTAAAGAGTGACTTTAGTATATATATATTTATATTATATGGGAATATGTGTCTGACATTATCACGATTTTTTCGTGCAGTCCGTGATTTTTCTTATGTTGCGGAAGGTTTCGACCGATCGATAAACTGGTTTGAGCTGGATCGTGTAGATTTCAGTCCTGTAAGTTTCTATAAAGCTATGAGTCTTTTTTTTAAGAAATAGCGAAATACTCGGTAGATGTAAGCATATTGGTTTTATAGTTTATAGTTTTCGCATCTCTGAGAAGATATTTGCAACTTAGTCAAGCCCGACTTATTCGTTTCTTTATATATACCTTTAAATCCATTCTTTTCGTTTTAATCATTAAAGAAGAAAGGGTCACATACCAAGACTAATTTCTCTTCTATTCAGTTTAAATGACACAAGCTTAATTCTTCACCTGTTAAACTTTTTAAATCGTTGATACCATACAGAAGGCGTCACTCTATAATTTCTATAATTTACCATATCCGCTGGGACCGCTGAAAATGTCATTTAGTTACATTGAACATGAATGTATACATATTTTCCTAGAAGTAATAATTTGTTAAGAGTAATATTGTAATGAAATTGAGAGTACTTACTATTCACTAAGAATGAAAATATATGCAGTTTAAGAGACAAAAATGAATATTTTCATTCTATTTATAGTGAGTATCGTAGTTTGTAAATGTACAAAAGAAGTAAAACAATTGTTTATTCGTACAGTTCCTGTGTCAACACTGACATTATCATCACCTCAAACTACGGTCATGGCATCAAGATCCATCAACATAACTTGTATAACAAATGCCCTTATTAGACCTGCAGCAAACATCACTTGGTATAAAGGAAACTCTGAAATCTTAACTCAGACAACCACTTTGATACAGCATCACGCTAAAGATCTGTATAGAACGGTCTCGGTGCTACGGTATACGGGTGTGGCAGAGGACAACGGTCAACAGGTGTACTGTAGAGCCAGCAACATCGAAGGAGAACATGTAGAATCCAATAGATACACTATCAACGTGACGTGTAAGTTACGACCCTTCAATTCGATCTCTGAACACAATAATTTATATTTTAGTATAACCGTATTTTTGATTTGCTTGCTAAAAGGTATGCCAACAATATTTTGCAAACACAGTGCCACAACCTTGCAAATCAGTAGATTAAATAAAATTTAGCGATTTTTAAGACAATGTTAGCGAGCTACTAGCAAACCCTAAAAAGCCAAAATTAGCATCTCACAAAAACCCGCTATACTGTATCTATCAATGTATTATTACCTGTCAACGAAGTGAACAGCGCCTTTGCAATAATGACGTACGTAAGTAGTAATCACTGAAATATTTAAGAAATAAACAGCAAGTTAAAAAGTTCACCGGGATATGAACTTGGTTGGTGACGTGATCAAATCCTGTGAAGCCCGAAGGGCCTCTCAGAATATTTGATCATGCACTAACCAACCGGTGAACTTTTTAGCATTGCCGTTTATTACTTAATACATTTACGTTTGAGAAAGGCAAATCGTTCAGAATTAATAACATTCTTGTGTTTTTAGTTTGACAATATTGCAACCGTCAGTCGATAAGTCCGTGCGGTAATCAATGTGACGTCATCAAAAAGTTCACTCAAGAAATAAACAAGCAAGTTAAAAAGTTTACCGGGATATGAACTTGATTTGTCACGCGATCAAATCCTGTGAAGCCCGAAAGGCTTCTCACGTACCAACCAAGTTCATATCCCGGTGAACTTTTTAGCATTGCTGTTTATTACTTATATTTACGTTTACGAAAGGCATATCGTTCAGAAGTATTTAACATAACGGTGTTTTTATGCTTACAATATTGCGATAAGTTCGTGCGGTAATCATTGTGACGTCATTAGAAAGTTCACACAGAATTGAACGTTTTCGCTATTCTACAGGTTGATATAAGGAGACATATTTGCAAATATGAATATTTACACTGTATAAATGTATTAGAATGAGTTCAGCATGAATAAACAAAGCAAAGAAATACAATTCTACATTCAATTGTTCACTTTTTTATATATTAGATATTGCAGAGGTACAAATACTTCCTGTCAATAGCTTGACCATAGTAGCTGGAACAAAACAGGTTTGGATATATTGTCGTGTTCCAAATGCAAACCCGGAAAAATTATTCTATAGGTGGACGAAGTCGAATTCGCTCGTATCCACAATTGTTTCTTTAGCACAAATGTATATCATTGAATCAGTTGTGGAAAAGGACACGGGAAGCTATGAACTCTGTTGGAAACTCTAGTGGAACAGTCGACATCTATGTACAGTGTGAGACTTATGAACATTTCTAATATAACTATAATCCATGTATATAAAATTGTCAATGTTAATGTCAGCAATGTTGTTTTTAATCCCTTGAAAACGAAAGACCTGAAAATATTAGTTTGAATATTTTAAATGACTGCCAAACGAACTATAATTGTTTAAATTAAATTAAAAATAAATTTTGTTTTCTCTTATGATAGCAAAACCCATGAAACCAACAATTACACTAGTTGATTGTAACGTCAGTAGTGCCACGATTTTATGGACTGTATCTACAAACTTTCGATACACCCTTCCATTTCAACAGGAAACTCTTCAACTCAGTGAACAGAACGACGGATTTTTCAATTGTAGTTATGAAAAAATTGAAACAAACCTGAATTATGTATATATCTATCAAGCGACTGATCTTAATCCTTCTACAGAGTACAAATTCAGAATTGTGGCCTCCAATGTATATGGTTCTTCATTATCAGACAGTCGAGCATGCTATACAGCCGAAAAACCTTTTATAAGTAAGATTAGTGGTTGATGCAAACTTAATTCGAACTTTTGCCATCTTAAGCATCTTAGAATATTGATGTAATACTAACCTTTTCTTTGTATGATATCATCAACACCTCTTTCTACTCCTTTACTTTCATTTTAGGTAAATCAAAAGATTGTGACAAGGGACTCATGATTGGTGGGTCACTAGGTGGCGCTTTCATTTTAATAATCCTTAGTGGAGGATTTGCCTTCTTCATATACCTCCAAGTAAATATACATTGTTTAGAATCATTATCTTGATTATCGATTGAGAGGGATTATCTTTTCCTGATTCTCAATAAAATTTCATTGTATTCATACTTTTAAGTCAGGATCGAAAAATTGTACTGTGATATACTCCAATAATGTTTTATAAACTTAGCAGCAATATCAAACTTGCGATAGTGACTTACACACAATAGTTCTTCAAACATTACCTGTGCTAAAGATAAGCCTAGACAATTTTGCAATTAAAGTAGTACATTTTGATGTCATTTTGCAGTATATGTTATTGGGATGTTTTTGAAAAGGAAAATTGTAGGAATTACAATGGGATGTTATGTAACAATATATTTAATTCTAGTGGTACACAGCAGAGCGCTGTTTTTAATTATAAACTTTTAAAAATTTTAGATAAATCGAAAAAAACAACAAACAGGTAAATATAGATATTATACGAGAGAGAGAGAGAGAGAGAGAGAGAGGTACAAGTATTTCATATTTGTTTTAAATTTTAGCTGAACAAAATGACCATTACGCACACTTTTGTTCAACAAATGAACATCATTATCAAGATATCTCCGATCAAAATAAAGGTATTATATCTCTTATATTTTTCCTTTAGTTTTTAAACAATTGAAAATAAAAATAGCTTTTTAAAACGAATTTATGAATGAAATAAAAATACTTGTGAAAGTTGTCTCAGTTGTTTAGCATTTTACGAAACAGGTGCAGTCAAAGCGATTGAAAGGTATGCAAATCTTTTTTTTTTTTGCTTGAGAGAGGTTGTATTTTCTTACCTTCGAAGACTTCTCAATTTAAGATACAATTTTTGGCATATAGAGCTGGGCTAGTTTCAAATTTAATGTAAAAAACGAATTCTCTTAATTTTTGTATAATTACTGCTTGAGAAAATCATGTGTTATTTAATGAGTACTTGCATTGATACTTTCAACGAGGCCATACTTTTGAGAAAAAGTATTCAAATTTGGGGAATTCTTATACCTTATAAAACCGAGCATAAGATAGTTTACTTGAATGGTTTTATTTCTAATTATATTTCATAGAGCTGAGTATATTGAATTACCGGACAAAATTTATACAAACGATGACGGGCAATAAATTTCCTTAAAGTAAGTTATGTTTTAGCCACCTATTTATTGGACTTCATTATCTTTTCTTAGCATTTTACTTTTATTTTCATTTCTTATGGAATTAGTATGTTCTAAGTAACCATGAACTAATTATTTTTTTTATTTCACAGCACATTATATATGAATAAAATAAATATAATAAAAATAATTTAAATGTCATTTTTTATGTTTATCTTCAATTTAAAAAAAACAAAAACAAATGCAAGATCTCAAAAATTGCACAAATGACAAATCACATAAATGTTTCAAGTTCATATTGATAGTGACTCTTTTAACCGTTCAGTTTGTTTTGTTCTTACAGGTCAGTGTACTGATTTGTGTGACTGCAGATACTCAAGATTATACAACATAGTCTGTAAATAAATGCATGTATCACACAATTTGAAATAAATCATAAACTATAGAATTGGCTGATTTGCATAATTGTTTAACTTGTAACTTATTGTTTACGATTCGTTAGTATTTTTGGTTGTTCATTCAAAAATAGTGTTATTTCCATATTATTCATGCAAGCAACAAATAAGATCTATTAGCAACCGACAATAATTCTCAGAACATAAAACTTTTAATTTATGGAAAAAAACCATTAAAACTTTATTTCCCATGAAAAACAGAAAATAAAAACAACTTTTCACCGATAATAAAACTATATATTTTTCATCAATGACAAATAAAAAATGCACTGTAAAACAAATGTTAAAACAAACCACCAAGAAGTTTACAATGGAAAACACTCGTTACAGTACCCGCAACGTTATTCTTTAAAATTCTATCCTATCCTATCGTGTATCAATCCTATCGTATCGTGCGTGTATACTGTTCTATTGTGCGTTAGAACATAACCCACTTTTTCACATCCAATCAGCAGTTGCTAAATATTCTATTAAGTGATGTTTTTGATCGTTAAGAATTTCGAGAAGTTCACAGCGACGTCACATTTAGATTGACAGCTACGACAGCCGTAAACAAAAGAGAGATAATGTCTGATTGGCGCATACCTTTTGATCAGCCAATTTTTTGCTCCCTCCGCCCCTTCTTAATCGCGTAAATTTTACTTAATATGATCTAACTATTACTTAATCCTATCCTATTGTGCGTTAATCCTATCAGGTTTATCGTTCAATTTGAACAGTTTTCCGTTTATCCTATCGTGTTAATCGTTTCGTGCCTTTTCATAAGCATGTAAATTTATTTCAAAGTTATAAGTCGTTCAATGCGGCGTATACGAACATCTATTGAACAAGAAATGTAAAATCCTATCTAGCATTCTATCAAGATACTAATTTATTAATTCTTTAGATCAAAATTAACCAATATAACATGTAAATCAAATCTCTAAGCAGTGGAATGAAAAATTAATGCAAACTATCGAAATTCTTAGGAACAAGGTAACAAGGTAATTTTTACTTAAAACAAAAGTTGTATTTTGATTAAATCCGCTATTTTGTATTTTGATTAAATTGAATGTTCAATCCGCTATTTTCGGGCTGAAATGTTCTCGGCGTTTGGCTAGGGTGTGTGGTAATGAAAACAATGTTAACAAATCGTACGCGGAAATGTGTATCTGCGTAAATATTTATTTAACTTGGCTGCAATATAATTCGTTTCGGAGTCTCCTCCAATCAAATAGTTCTTTTGTATGTCTTGTCTTTTCTTTGGTCTCCGAATGCGTTAGCCCACTATCATCATGTCAACCACGCTTCCGCGTCGACATATTGTTTACCAAAAAAGCTCGCGACATCAAGTGATGATGAATATTTCAAATCGCATCCGACAGTAATTAATTGGAAATTATCTTCAATACTTTACAATGCGTTTAAAATAGAAAGTATAACCTGCAGAGAGTTTATAACTTGTAGCTTAACAAAAAACCACAATCATTTCTGTTTTTAAAAACATTCATCAAATTCGGCATATATAGACTTAGCAACAAAAGTTTGAAAAGTGAAACTTGTCAATATCCAGTATAGCAAGATTAAAATGTTTCCGACAAAACAAACAAAACGTTAAATAAAACTTCCCTAAAAAAGAAAATTGAGGTGATTAATTTGTACGGAATAACGCAGTTCATTTTATTTCAATGTTAAGTTTGTATTATATTGTCTTAGAACTAAGGATTTCCGTGATTATTATTTAAAACATACTTCTTCAGTAGAAATGGAAACTTATATATTGAGGTCTTTTGTGTTTTTTTCTATAATTTTGTCGTCTGGTAAGTACCTATTTCCCTTGAATGTATCGATTTATGATTTTAGGCCTGCTTCAGAACGCTTCTATGTTATGACTTTTGACATATGAACATGTTTGCAGCCCCCATAAACTTAAAAACCAAATTTGCACGGCACAGTTAATAGTATTTACATATTGTTGACATTGCTTTGATCGTAACTAAAAAATTCGGGTCCAATATTTCTTAAGGAACATCAGAGAGTCATCCCTGACAAAGCTGCAATGTCGAGTGTTGGGATCTTGACTTAATACATGCACAATCTATTAGAATCATAGGTAGAACCATTGTAGCAAAATTGTTTCATTACGCAATGTATAAAATTAATCTAAAGAGAGAAAAATGAAAAAGTTTTGAAATATTATTCTTAATAAAAGATCTCAATCTTCTACTGAGACCAAGGCCACACGCTGTCGTCAAAGAAGTCAGAGAGCTTGAACTTACATGTCAGTCCAACAGGTCTGGGGGTGTGTATTGGTTTTATACAGTCGACGACAATGGAAGGCAAATCGAGCTTGGTACCGGTGGAGGTGACTTCAAATATTGTGTAAATCAAACACAATTAGCTACAATAGAATGTCTTTTTGAAGAACCTTGGACATTCAAATTAACTTTGCTAACACCAGTTCATAACCAAATTATCAATTGTGGCAGAACGCTAAACCGAGTGGTCACGAATTCAAGTACTACAATTTTCATACAAGGTATACTACTATGGTTTTCAAACTTCAACATTCTCATTCAAACACATTCATCTTTAATATTCTTTCTTTGTCCTCAAGCTTCAGACCAATTTACAAATTGATTTATTCTTTTCCTGCTACACAACAGTACCTGTATCAAGGTTGACTCTATCACCACTACAAACGGCGGTCGGAGATGGTGAAATGATAAACATAACTTGTCTGACAAATGACTGTCGCCCTCCTGCAAACATTACCTGGTTTGAAGGAAACTCAGAAATCACCAATCAGAAAACCTATTCTATACAGAATGGGTCTAACCTACTGACGAAAACCATCTCAGTGCTACAATACACGGGCATTGAAGATGACAATGGTAAAGAGGTGTATTGTAGAGCCAACAACATTGATGGAGAACATATAGAATCAAACAGATATGTTATAAACGTGGCAGGTACGAATCTCTCTCTCTATCTCTAGAATGAAGTAAAATACACTAGTGCCACAACAATAATGTCTGTAGAAAAGGTTGTAGGAATTCAGATGAGAAAAAACTAACGTCAGGTTCAAGAAAGTATTTTTGATCTAGAGAGCAGATCAAATGTGTCAAAGGAGTAATTTCGAATGAAACATAGATTCTATCTAATGCTGATCATTCATTTAAAAGGAATACTTGTTTAATAGCTGCTGCTCCACTTGAAAATGTGGAAATTGTCCAGCTGTTCATCAGTCAAATTTAAATGAATCTAGCTGAAGATATTTTATTTTGAGTGATGAAATAGTACAATGTACGTGTATAATAGTTAATTTAAGTTTGTCTATATACATGTACTTTGAATATGAAACATGAAATGATAATATGAGTAGTTGACACTATCATTTATTTAACAAATCATACTTTCTCCCAAGTTCTTTTTGCCGCACAGTTTCTTAAATGATTCTATATTTATAAATACCTCTAGATTCAAACGATGTTCATCAAATAGTATGAAAAAATCCCAAGATTTGCCGTTTAAAACGCCCCTTCTAACTTGTCAGGTTTCAATACACAACCCAAAATAGAAAGTCTACGGGGATTTTGCATTATAAACAAAATCAAGTACCCAAGATGATAACGTTAAAAAATTGTGCTAGGTGTCCTGAGTACTCCCGAATCGAGAAAATATGTAAACATTTCCCATTTTGAATCTCCGTAGGGTTTTTGTTTTTGTTCAAGTGAAATTCTCCAGGGATAAAAAGACGATGTATCAATGAAGAAATATTGGATTTTTTCCCTTTTATCGATTTGAATTGTACTTCATTGACAGGTATGTTTATTTTAATTAAAAATCATCAAAAAGTGCCGGAAGCAATAACTTAGGACAGACTCTAATTAATCTAATTTAATCTAAGCCATAGAAAGAATCATATAATATATGGCATCGATCATCCTTGATTACGAAATATAAAGTGATCGATTGGGTTATTTTTATTAAAATGCATAAACTTCATTTTAGCAATACCGACAGTGAGGCCGGATATACTTTTAATCGAGTGTGAAGTTGCTTCTGCAAAGATATTTTGGACAGAGTCCTTCGATCACAGTTCCATGAATATATCTCTTCCACTTGAAACGTTTCTTCAAATAAGCTCCGGAAATGATACATTTGTGAACTGCAGCTATGAAAAAATCGAAACAAACAAGAGCAAATTTCATATTTATAAAGTGGATAAACTAAAGCCTTATACAAAATACAGATTCAAATTAATAGTATCTGATAAAAGTGATTTCTCGAACATTTGGACATGTATTACAGATGAAGAAAAAAATATAAGTAAGTATATGTGTTTACCATTTTCTTATCGTCGAGAACATTTTGATATTGTGCTACTAAATTGCTGCCAATTTGATACAATTGTATTGCACATCAGTAGATACATGTACAAGTATCTTAAATCCGTCAAAATATATATTTAACGCCTGACCATAATACAGAATTACATGATTTGATAATCATTAGGTCATAAAGAAGAGTACAACATGGGAACAATTCTTGGTGGATCAGTAATTGGCGCCTTGTTTCTGGTTTTATTTGTTACTGTTGGAGTCCTTACTCTTTATAAACGCATACAAGTAAGAACTAATAGCATTCTTAATAATCAAATAAATTACTCAATCTTTAACTTTCTTTGTTTATGATCAGATAAACACTGGTTTCCATAGTTCATACATTACCATGCTATCACTGGATACAGTTCCTGTTCTTGCTTTCTATTTTTCCAGCATAATGTGTACTTCGACAGATGATTTTTAAGATTGAGTAACAATCTATTCTGAATATTTTCTATTTGTATTGATGTCATAATTGTCTTCAAGGGAATATCAATAAGTAAGTACAATTGCGAACATTTTATCAGAACAAAGTTTGGTTTAACGGCCAAACAAAGGTCAAATGATCACAAATAAACAGTAAAGGTAAAATCGACCAAGGGCATTTTTTTATCAAATGAATGCAATTATATAAATGTAAATAGTTTACAATGATAAAAATCATTTCATTTATTACTAAATAACTATTTAACCGTATCGCTACTACTAGCGTTAACGAATATAATTGATATGCTGTAAGATATAAAGTGGAGCTGATCTTCTGTCACTGATACATTTAAGTTGGACTAATAATCCAAAGATAAACTTGTGCAAACAATGACACGATTACATACTACTAGATAAAGGAGAAGTACATATTTTGCTTATTATATGTCTGAATAAAAAATTCAAATTGATAATATTCTACTTTTATTTCACTTCAAGCAAACCTAAACTGTAAAAGTTTTGATTTTAGACGGGTCGAAAGAGACCAACACAAGGTAAATGCCATTTAAAATTGAATCTGAGGAAAATATTTAAAGAATGAAAAGGAGATATTTATCTTGGCAATGCTTTTTTGCAGTTACACAAAGTGCTCATTATGTAGATCACTTTTGTCCCAAGACTGATCAACCTTATCAAGAGATCTCTTCCAATCAAAATACTGGTAAAGTCGTGTGTGTGTGTGTGTGTGTGTGTGTGTGTGTGTGTGTGTGTGTGTGTGTGTGTGTGTGTGTAAAAGAGAAATATATAGATAAAGAAAATTTCTTAGAACTGCTTTGTATTGTAGACTTACAAAATATCCATTACGTGGATCACTTTTATCCGGCGACTGATCATCTTTATCAAGAGGTTTCAAATCAAATCACAGATAATATAATTTGTGAGTATGTACAAAATAAATTTGTCATTGTATATGTGATATAAAGTATGGTAGAGTTCAAAGAAATCCTTGGTATATCAACTATTTAAATGCTACAAATGAAAATTGATTTGCGAGTTGAGTTAGGAACCTACTGTTACAGTTTTAGATTCTGAAACAACGCTTGAAAGGTATGTATCTTACTGCATGTGAATGAAATGTAGATAGTTTAGTGTTTATTAAATTTGAATTATCCAGATTATTTTATTTTCAAAAAAAGAAGGGTGTTTTACTTAATAATAATATTCATTGAATGATTCTGTTATCAAAAAGTAGTATTCTTAAAATAGTTTCCAAGACTGCAATTTTTTCAAGAAAAACAAATCACACTAGCAGTAAAAATTTAAAGCATCTACAATCCTTTACAAACTGTTATGTTATTTAATATTTGATTTTAAATGTAGAGTAGAATACATGGAAATACCGGACGCAATACTCACGAACGAAGATAGTCATTATCATACTTTAAAGTAGGGAATACTATTTCTCATTGTGTAATCTTCTATAATCTAAGTTTATCTATCTATCTATCTATCTATCTATCTATCTATCTATCTATCTATCTATCTATCGTTTAAAAAAAATCCTTTACTAGAACTTTATACTTATTAAGCTCACCTTAGCCAAAGGTTTAAGTAAGCTTTTCTGATCAAATTTGTCCGTTGTCTGTCGTTGTCGTCGTCGTCGTAAATCTTCCAAATTTTCATCTTCTCCTCCAGATTTCAACCAAACTTGGCACATAGAATTCTGGGGAGGGGGGGGGGGGGTTCAAGTTTGTTGAAATGAAGGTTCAGGTCTTTTTCAAAGGGGAAATAATTAGGAATCTTCTTTCAAGAACCAAAAATCCTCCAATGTCAACACTAACTCTTTGGTATGTGGTAAATTTAAGTTTGTCTACTTATTTCTATAATATATTTTGAACCCTGTTTGGGCCCTTTATTGACCCATGGGGATCATGAATTTAACAAATTTAAATCGACCATATAGCAGAAAGCTAATGTCAAGTTCTAGATATTACAGGCGTTCTTTATTTACATTATTCTTTTCATCAATTGTAACAAAATGGTTTTCACTTTTACTAAACTTACAAGTTAAGATTTATGTTACTTAATTCTTATTTTTCTTTTATGGATTATATGTGTTGTATGGTGGCATATTCCTGCATTTTCGCATGTTGACATAAATTACTTGCATATTAACATAATTAGGTTTCATGTTCACATAAATAAGTAGCATGCCGACATAAACAAGCCGCACGTCCACATAATTTACTCGAATGTTGACATAAATAAGTTGCATGCGGACATAAACATTTTGTTTGTCTACAGAATTATCTCGAATGATTATTACGTAATTACATTGCAGGTAATTCTACTGTTACTACAAAAAAGAGTGGCGGAGACTACCGCTGAACAAGATGTAGTTTTATGTACCTGACGAACATATTTCCAAGGACTAAAAATTATTCTTTATTTTTTTGTGTTTGAAAAATTAAACCTAAAGTCTTAATTGTTTATCGCGGTAAAATCTGATTAGGCGATGTTTAATGTCAAATCAAAGGCAAAATGAACTGTTAACGAGAAAACCTAATGGAAATGAAATCTAATCAAAATATACCCGAAAAATGAACCAAAAATATTGAAAAATAGCAGATCTGATAATTGTCATTAAAATTTCCAGAAACGCATTAAGACTGAAAAAAAAAAACGGTGCTGGATTCTTCGTTAAATTGTTAGAGCAATAACACATGCTCAGATCCTCCTGTAAAGTTGTTAAAATGTCATTCTTTCTATCCTTGTTATTTCAAATGTAGTTCAATTTGTACAAAATTATGGATTTTTCTCGGTCTATGATCATATTTCTTGTAATAAAGGAGTAAAACGTACTTTATAAAGGTATATTATTATTATTTACAAATCTGTCTTAGAGTTGTAAAATAATTGTAAATACGGAATATATCATAAATTTCTTGATTTTAAATTTTGTTGTTTATAAAATTATCTTTTATGGTATACTTGTGTTAAACGATAATTTAGAAATTCAATGAATATCATCTAAAATTTACAAAATTTCTAAACTTCGTTTTCTTTTATTCATGTCAACCTTTCCTTGCTTTATTTTTCTTTAAAACGTAATTTCAAAATGTAGTGAGCTCATTGACGTGGAATATGCAAGTTTATGAAATATCCCAATAGGTAAGAAAGTGTACACATACACATAATTTTTATTAAATGAAACAAATAAAAGAATTTTTCTTTGAAAGAAAAAAGCTTTATGATCACGGGTAATTTATCCCAAAGAGAGGTTTACCAGTAAGCAGTAAAGAGCCATTGCAAATTAAATGTTTGCCAATTAACAGGCGTCGTTAATCAATTCCAAAGTATTATAAATATTATTCGTATAAGCGTGATCCAACACAAACTCAAGCAATATCACAAAACACCACTTAAGGGAAACCAGATTTAAAACGTAACAAAGGATATATTAAATGAATGAATAAGGGAATGATTATGGATACGGAAACAGATATTTGGAAGAAAATATATACGTATGGTAAGTTTCTACTTGAAGGCTCTCGTTTTTCAATAAAACGTTTAAAAAAGTACATGTTATTAAGTAAATATGATCGACCAGCATAAATTGGACATTTTTCGATAATACATATATAAACGTAGACTGGAAAACGGCTAATTGGATAATGTAAAAAATCATTGTAAATCAATTTATAAAGTAATACTTTAAAAGTTATTCATCAATTCATATGAAATGAAAAAAAAAACAACAACAGGAGACTGATTTATTTAGAGCTGCGGTTGAGAAACTGGTAAGATGACAGTTAATCTAACACCATCGTAATCCACATAAGTCGAAGCTTGTAAATGTTATCTAAACTGATACGGGGCATTGTTTATAAGGACCTGTTAATATCGTTATGAAACAGGACTACATGTACTTTCCACATACCTTATAGCTTAAGCTATACTTGAATTTGATAAAACTGTCTCGAGATAAATACCCAGTATGTTAAAGATCTGCATTTAAACACCCTTTGAAATTGCAATTTGAATTTAACAATTTGTTGGGGAACTTCATACAAAATCAGAGCTTTGTACAATTGTTGTGGCACACATATTTTAAAATTGTTTTATTAAAAGGCAACATTTATGTAACAGCTGTTTAAAGTGTGTCGCTATCAAAATTATGACAAAGATAAAACACCACATAGGATAAAGCTATGTTTTAGACTATGCTGTATACACATAAAATGTGAGAAATGAAATCCTGCTGACACGATATCTTCTTACATGCGGAAGAAAAACCTCAAACAAACAACAAAATGCGTCGTACATGTTCTGATATCTTACAATACTTTCTCCTGATATGGAAATGTGGTAAGTACTTTTTCCAGTCGATACAGTAGACATTAATACAGAAAACGATTTAGCATTTAAATACCATGTATATTTTAAGAAGTAGATGTTGTTTGATATGAATAATATTGAAGAAAGTCGAAATCATTTAGTGCGTCTTCTACAAAATTGTTTATGCAGTTTTTTATGTACTTAAGCATTTGTATATGTATTTCTTATGATTAAGGTTCAGAGTTAATTCTTAGTCCGGAGAGTATAGCAACAGTAGAAGAGGGTCGACCCTTAACATTAACGTGTCAGTCCAACGAAACAAGTGGGATATACAGTTTCTTCTACATTGATGACCATGGAAATAAAATTCAGTATGGAAATGGTGGGGGATCGTTTCTTTCATGCATGAATTCAACCAGTCAAGCATTTATGGCTTGTGAATTTGGCGATCATTGGATATTTAGATTGACAATTACTCATCCATTTCATAATCAAACTGTATACTGTAGTGGGGTTCAAACAAGCCAAGAGTGGTTAACTAGCACTACGATATTTGTGGAAGGTAAAGTTTTTGAATGAAAAGAAATTATTTTTGATACCCCCACTCCGAAGGAGAAGGGGGTGTACTGTAATACCCTTGTGTGTCTGTCTGTCTGTCTGTCCGTCGGTCCATACTTTTGTCTGTCTCTCTGTCCGTAACAAAAATTTCTGTCGAATTTTTCTCAGCAACTATCCATTGCAGGTGCTTGCAATCTTAACACACTCTTTGTTTAGGCATGCTATATGTTGAGATTTATTTTTGTACAAATCGGACACCAGATTCCTTTTAAATGACGACTTGTTTATTCTTAGCCTAGATTTTAAAACAAATTTTCGTCAAAGATTTCTCAGCAACTACTCATTGTAGATGCTTGAAATTCTAATACACTATTTGTTTAGGCATCCAATACGTTGGGAGCTATATTTGTACCAATCGGAGGTCAACTTCCTGTTAAATGTTGACTTTGCTTATTTTGTATATTCACATCAGAGCGGGGGTATTATTAGTGAGCATTTGCTCACAGATTTCTTGTTATGTAAATGTTAATCACTTAGCTGAGCAGTTTATTTGATAGATAATAGGCTATTTAAAAACTCTCACGTATTTGAGGATAGTTAAAGTTACAGAAAATGTACAGTCGTACCAACATACCAGAAGTTATTTTTCATATTATGATACCTGTAATTTTATTTTTAGTCTGTTTTAATTATTCTACATCTATTTGGTTTAAATGCTGTTGTCAAAATTCTTGATTCTGGTGCAGCGTCCAATGATGCGTACACTTTTATTGGTGTGTGATATAATTAATTTATTTATCTGCAACATTGAAGTGCAACGGCGTTTCTAAAATTTCAGCTATATGCAGTTGTAATGTACTCTTACGGTTACTTTTGATGACTGATGATTGTTTTATCAAAAATAGAAACAATCTCTCCAAAAATAATTATTCCAAAACTTGTATTTGAGGGTTAAGAAGAAATCAATAATTTTATCTTGTTAAAAACAATAAACTATTTAATTTTCGAATGCCTATCATTTAGAGTGTCGTATCACTTGACTTAGTAATCTCATGCTCTTGGTCACAAAACGAAACGTCGCTAGTTATAATCACATTTAAAGTATGTTTTAACACTGGACTATGCAATCTATCCTGCGATATCTCACAACCAAGTTGGAATGGGTGCCAACTTCTGTTGGCAGGTAAACTACGATTGGCCAGTGTTTCATTAATATGAAGGAATTTTGTTTTCTCCCTTAAGTACCACAAATATGTTTGGGAAAAATTTGGTCCTATGAGCCTAAATGTTGAATTGAACGTAACATACTTACATTTTGGTACATGTTTAGCATAGATTTAAGTGCCCCAATATAAAGGGGATTGCTGAAATAATAAATGTATAAAATAAACACCTTTGACAATTCACTAAATACATGTAATTCTATAGAATTTTGATTTCAAGATCTTAGTAGGAAATTAAAAGATAATTTGTGATGAAATGTTTTTTTTTCAGGAGATGCAACACTATCGGTCACATCTTCATCAAATGTAGTTGTAAACCAAACAATTACTTTACAATGCTTGTTTAGATCCGGGCAGTTGGGAGTTCAATTTAGTTTCCCTGGACGTATTAGCTGTTTAGTAGCATTTGATAGTTGTGCAAGAAGTTGTGGCAGTTTGTTATCGATTGAATGTCCTAATAACCAGACATATATTCTCAATGTCACCGTGTTGCCTTCATGGCACAAAACAACTTTTTCTTGCCAACCACCATTCGGAGGAATAAGAAGCGAAATAACTTTAAATGTAACAGGTATGATGTGTATATGCTTACTTGTAAGTGAACAAATGACCCTTCATATAAGTAAAAAAAGAAATTTGCTTTAAAACTTTTTTCAGTTCCTGTCACTTCTGCCATCATCAGTACGAACCAAACGTCTCTAGATTCTGGAACAATAATGTCCTTGACTTGCCAGACAAGTTACTGCCATCCACCTGCAAATATCACATGGTACAATGACAATATCGACATTTCGGATCATACAATTGTTACAATTGATACAAATCAGTATTTCCTTTCAAGGATGACATCCAAATTACAGTATACTGTTTTGCCACAAGATAATGGTCAAAATATATATTGTATCGCCAGCAATATTCAAGGAGAAAGGGTTGTTTCAGACAAAATAACACTTGACGTCAGGTGTAAGTATGTTAAACGAATACTCATACATCAATGTTGATGTTTATGTAACAATTTCAGAAAAAAATTCAACAAAGAACTAGATAGGACATATATTGACGTAATGCCCCCAATTTTTCTACAAAATAAAGTGCACGCACATAAACAAATTTCATATTCTTTATAAAGTTGATAACAAGTACTAATTATAAAACCTGTTTGATTTTTTTTCATATGTGTTGCTAATATGAAATTAGATGGACGAAATGCATGCCTGTTTCTGGAAAACGTCCAGAAAATCAGTATTTTCAACTTTCTTACGTTCTAAAAAATATGAGCGACTAAAAATACCATAACAATATTTCGTCTGTAATAAGCAATATATATGTACTTTCTTTGTTTAAAATTTTTTCGTGGTATTCCTTGTCGCTCATGTTCAAATATCCAAAAATAGGAAAAAAATCGTATGAAAAATTATAATAATCAGTCTGAATCGATCGGCATAACTTTTTCCGGAAACAGAAACTTTGTGACGGTGAAGATGGACTTGCACAAGTTTGGTAAGTGTAAGTTATTTATGTAGTTACATATAAGTATTTTCACAAAATTTTCAACAATGTTACTTTGTAATATGATTCTATTTAGATTTTCCCCTTCAACAGTGTTTAAAGTATGCATGAATTTTAATGTAAACAACACAATAGTATAACTTTGACGTTCCTATACAGTCTGCTTGAAATTACTATTATACCTATGATATCCTTATAAACAGTTAAAATTCATTAATTTAGAAGAAATATTATTTAAAATATCCATAAGTATTAATACTAGAATGTGTTTCATTATTGGATCATGAGAAAATTCAGTGTACACCAAAAGCATTCGTTTTACAGACGATTGTTGCCTGAGCACGTCGGTAGAAGTATAGTGAAATTGTGCACAAAAGCCATGTAGTACTTACACATGTAGCTCTAAATTTTGTAAGTACTAGTTGTTTTTTTTTAAATCTTTATAAAACATTTTTCAATGCTAAATCACGATTGTACTGGTGAAAACCCAAATTCATCTTCCAACCCGTCGAAATCTATTTTTAGAACACGGGAAACCCCAGCTTTGTTGACATTACATAATCAGAGTAATGAAAGGACTGGAAGCGGTCAGCAACTTTGTTTGGAATATTTGCATTAAGGTGAAATGCAACAGAAAAAATGATCTTATGGATCGTTACTCGTAAGAGTATCATTTCTGAAATATGATTATGTGTTTCAAATGCTTTTAAATTATTATTTTATATGATTGTTTTGGTATTTCTGAAAAAGTGGAAAATATGTTTGTAGAGAAAAAATATTTGGCGTGAATAAATGCATGAAATTAATATCTAATAAATTATCTCCAGTAATATTAATAAGAAATCTTATTTTCTTAATGAAAATTAATGAAAATTATTTATGAAAAAAAAAATCAAAAAATCTTTTGTTTATTTTTTCCAACCTATGAATAAATGTTTAAGGTACACGTACCTCATTAAACTACCACATATACTTTTTAATGACACAAGATGGGGATTTAAATGTTTTGTTAAATTGTATTAATCGTTTTTGGTAGAATATCATCATAGCACGGGGGTAAAGTTTTGCATTATGTAAAAAAGTATTATTATGTTGCAGAAGAGTAGACAGGGAAACCTTGTTAAAGCCATGGTAAAAATGAGGTATTGTTGAAAAAGAGAAGCATTTATTCAGAGATAGATGGCTCGTCTCGCATCCTAAATGATTTCCTAGTGCTCTCAGAAGACAGGCTGAGGCAGATTACACTTGGCGTCTATCAGTTGAAACAAGCACCATTTTATGCAATAGAACATATTGATAATAAAATAAAATAAGACAATGTTTGCTTGAACTAAAATCTAGGTTTATTGTCTTAAAGGGATATATAAGATATATACCTAGATGTTACAGGTATATCTGCTCATAAAGATTTGTTAACCTCTAATCAATACTAGCTAGTCGTTTTGATTTTTTTTTTTTGTATACAACGTATGTTATTTTAAGAAATTTTGTATCTAAAAATATTTAAGGATTGCCTGTGCTTATGAAAACATATAGATACATGCATATATTTGAATTTATACTTTGATGATCATTACAGTTTTCCTGTTGGGAACAAATGATTTCACATGTGTATAAATATGTATAATTATAGATAACTGTACTTTTGGTTATTATGTTTTTCGTATGACTTTTTAAAAAGATATCGTTGATGATTGTAATGTTGTTGCTAAGGATTTATTTTGTAAATTATTGAGATTAAGGCTGTCACGGTTCCAAAATATCCTAATCTTGTAATTTTTAATTCTATAAAATATAAGACCAAAGATTTAAATAATGTTTGTTGTTTTATTAAGATATTTCAGATGTTTACATTATTCCTTCTGGTAATTTACACGTTGTCGCGGGGACAAAACAGGTTTGGATTCACTGTTACGCTGAAAATGCAAATCCGGAAGTCATAGAATACATATGGTTCAAAGGAAATTCTTCTAACCTCACAGATTTGTCACATTCTCAAATCCTTGTTTTTAAAACAGTTGACATTCAGGACAGTAGTCAATATACTTGCAGAGCAACAAATGTAGCAGGAACATCAACCGGTACTATTCAAGTCATCGTACAATGTAAGTCACTGAGTACATTATGTATACCTCTTTAATTCGAAATCTAGTCTTACTAATGATGTATTTATTGAAGTCTTGAATTGTCAAGCTTAAAATTGTAATTGATAAATAAAACGATCGAATCTTAATAGCCAAAGGTGATTGCAGGCGAAGCGACAAAGTTTCATTTTTGTAATAAAGCGTTAAAGTTAGGTTATTCCTCAGCATCATATTTCTGATATTGCTTGTCAACTTTTCTCAATCTTCGTAATTATCAGTTATACTTATATAAAAGAGATATGCACTTAAATGTCAGGGTCAGCAACAATACATTTAAGTCGGTCACTTTTATTATAAATACATTTAATTTATTATGATAATATAGATTTCATATCTTTAACCACCATATCGATTTTGAAGATGCTCCACTGGCAGCAAAGATTATACAAGTGATATGTCAGGACACTCGTGCTTTCATTTTATGGACGTCCCCTAACACATACTCTAGCGATGATACTTTCAAAGAAATCCCTCAGTACAAACGTTCGAATGACGTGCTATTTGAAACATTAGAAAAACCAAATTGGAATGGAACCAACAATAACATAAAACTTATTGAAGTGACCAATCTGAAGCCTAATACAGAATATTTATTCAGTGTTTTAACATTAAGTCGACTTGGTTCAGCGTACTCTAACAACGAAACATGCATTACTGATACAGAAACGGCCGAAAGTAAGTTTAAATTTCCTGAATTTCTGTTGTATTTCAATATATATTTGTTTTACTATTTATGCAAACATCTTAATTGGAGTAAATATTTTACTATGTTTAAGAAATCATAGGAGACTGTAATACCCAGATTGCAGTCGCAATTGGTGGATTGTTGTGTGCCTTCGTGTTTTTTTGCGGTTTGATTGTCACTGGAGCCATATATTACAAAAAGGTGTGTTTAAGTCGTTGATTTATAAATTTTTATCTTAATAAGATGTCACAAAAGGTGTGTTAAGACAATCAACTCATGTACAGAATGATTCTGTATCTGTATTCTTTTTCCAGAATTCAATTTCAATTGCGAGATTGAAAGTTACAAAAATGCACCGTTCTCGCAATATTGAAATATTGTTTGAAGCAATGAGATGCAAAATGCAGCTAAATGATAAGACTTAAAGTACATGTAGATATGTATCATGTAAAAAGAGTTATTAAGGAGGCTGCGTGGTCAACAGATTAACCATCAGATCTACCTAAAATTTTAGAAATGATGTAATAAGCAATAAACTTTCATTTTGAAAAGAATAAATGTATTTATCTATTACCTTCAAAAATTAAGTATTTTTTCTATATTTTCCTATATTTTTATATAGAGCTCGTCTTTTTAAGGAGATCAATATAGTTTAAACATGGCAACGGCTATCGAGCTCTCTTAAGTAAAAAGATGCATAACATAAAGGACAAACATAAAACAATAGAATATACATAAAATTATCTTGTGAATGTAGTCATTAGAATGTTTAACATTCACTCTAAGTAGATTGTAAGTTACATATTTATTAAGTATAGTATTTAAGTTTTTGCTAAGAATGCGTTTTATTTTTGATTGTAGGCAAAAGAAAGGAAACAAACAGGTAATATGTTATTATCTATAAACACTCACAAACACAGAAATAAAAACATGATAATAAAAATTATTATCAAAAGACCCACATTTGTATATCATCAGAATCATGGTTTTATCTTTTAGTAGCCGCAGGAACTCCGAAAATCACTGCGACATATGAAGATCAGTTTTGTGAAAGAAAAGATCATCATTATGATGGAATATTGCCGACACCTTCTACTACAGGTAGCATCATCAAATTGTATTCTGAATCATAAATGCGAAGATAACGAATCAAGTAAAACGTTACAAGACCAACAAACAATTTGAACAAATCCTTACCACGACTCATATAATTCGACATATACCATATATCTAAATTGTAAAACGATATTTATTTCCAACTCTGTAAAATGTAGACGTGTGATGTCATGTATTTCGGGATGGTATATGGTTTCCGTGGCTTGATAACATGATAATTGGTACAACTCTTCGCCATCAATAGTAAATCACTCGAAGCCAAATGCAAAAAATGATGAAATAGAGGGGTGTTGAAGATTTGTATCATGAAGTGTATGCAATAATCCAAACTAATTGATTTGTTGCCAGTTTTGATACACGACCAATGAGAATGCAAAAATCATATGATTCTATAAATAAATAAGACGAATTTATATCTACATATGGATCAGTCGTTTGTCTTCTATTTAGTCTATTCACAAGCGCGTCCATTTTACCAAGATTGACAACGTCTGTTTTAGGTTTTTTTGTTCAAATTCGGAATTTTTATCGACATTTCGATTTAGATATTTTGAATTTCAAAATTTGACATTAACTCAAATATTGTTCAAATAGCATATTACATTGAACTTAGCGACAGTAAAGAGTTTTAACAAATACTAACTGCTTTTAATATTTTCCACGAATTATTTATTAATAATGGCGTGCATGTTTGGCAGAAATCTTTGAATCATACGTAAATCAGTTCTGTAAAAGAAAAAAAAATCAACAAATTACAAAATAGTATCTACTTACGCAGGAAAAATCATCAGAAATGGTGGGTTTTTTTTATCAACATTATTTTGAAAATCATATGATGACAATAACAAAAATAATGTACAAAATATGTAAATCAATCCCAAAGCAGATAATTTTGTTATCTATGTTGGCGGTTGACATTATCGATGCATAAACTTTATTGGTATCATATTTTGTATATACAAGTCAATAGAAATTAAAGAATTGGATTTGTTTATCATTTGATTTTTAAATTTTCATCAACGACTCGACCTTTCTTCAAATACAATCATAAGTAGATGTAAATCTATATTGTAATCCATATATATTATATTAATAAATGATGGTAAATGATTTTTATTGAACATACCATGTCTAACTCGTTTATTTTGGTTTAACTTTCAGATAACATTGAAATGTATTCAAGCGTCCAGTTAACCGGATATTTAAACAAAATAAGAGATACGTAAATTTTGTATCATTATATTTGAAATAAAATATGCAAAAACCAAATTAAAAAAAAAAAAACCCACATTTGTTCTTCTGTTACAGAGAAACAGTTTTAAGCTATAAACAGTCATCAGCCATTTTTCTGGACAACATTGTAAAATGTTTTCTTTGAATAGAAGTAATTTGAAATTGATCGTAACACCACAGTAAAATATCAATTATTCACAATGCATGAAAGATATCAGCACAAAGTAGATCTGCGCCGATCCAGAACGAAGGTTTGTGAAAGAACACAGGCCTTAATAAAAGATATAAGGCTTAGCCTTTTGTGTTGTTGTTCAAATCATAAGCTACATGTCATAACGCGGAAGAGACATGCAAACGTTAACTATAACGAAATGAATACAATACATAATTATATTTTTATATTTTCAGTAAATCGAGGAAGTAAACATGTGGTAAATGGATTAAGAATTAAAAATGTTCCTCCGATTGTATACATAAAGGAAACAATAGAAGTCATATTAAATTGCTCGGATAAAAGGAACCAACTTATTTTAATGACAGTTAACTAGAAACATGTCAATAAGAATAAGCATCGAAGTAATACTAAATGTAATAGTATTCATTTTTTAAACATTGCATATTTGACGACGTGTCGGTTTTTGTTTCTTCAAGACTACAGTAATGCTGTTTTATAAGGAAATCGATTACAAAGAAATATCGGCAATAAGAAATTTAAGTCCTTACCATATCCACCACAGCTTAACCCGTCCATTTTTTGAAAATAAAAAATCAATCTTTTAAACACCACGATGTTTTTATTGTATCTAGTTTGATACATTTTTACTGCATCTAAGCGTAACTTTTAGAACTTGAGAAAATTTGCAAAATTTGAGGATACCTGTAAATTAAATTTAGATTAGATTGTAACAAGGTGTTGCAATAAACGTTAAACACAACTTCCTCAAATGAATTTATCGCCAGAATGCATATGATTACAAAAGAAAGTCATCAAAGAATTTTCTAAGCAATTTTCAACTCCCTGTGTTTTTGTACCTAATAAAGACTAATAAACTTACACCGACCTTTTGTTATAAACACATCGCCGTAATAAGAAACACAATGGATGGTTGTATCCTGAAATGCACTGACTTTCTTTCTGTACTTTTGCCGAGTGGTAAGTATTAATATTACAATTCACTGTCTATTACTTTCAAGGCATAAAGTAAATGGTAATATTTAATGGGAAGGGGAATGGGTAACATCATTATAGTTTTTAAGTGGTGTTTCATAAGTATTTCTTTCTTTCGGAATACATTATTTATTGTAACTTATTGATTAAAAACTAATGTTTTATAATTCCCTTACATTATGAAAATATTCGTATTTTCATACACACGAAGATTCATCAAGTGATGTTTGCGATGGCTTTTGAAGAAATGAAAAGAAACTAAAATTAAAGAAGCAAATAAAATTGAAAATCATAGACAATATACTAATACAATTAAAGAAGCATCGAAAGCAAAATCGGCTTTCTCTTCGCACTGTTTGAAGTTTTATGGATATTTCCTGGTGATCATTCGAGAAATTCGGTGTTTGTTTTATATTTGGGTTACAAAAACGTTGTTATCATGAAATATATGAATCAAAAGTACACGTTAAACTTATAATACATTTAATAATATGTTTTCAGTGCCTAAACTATATGTACATAGCAAAACTCTTTATGGTTTACATGTAATGCTTTTGGACCCATACTGAGTCCAGGACCTCTAGCTGTTGTTAAAGAAGATCAGACTCTGGAACTTACATGTCCCTCCAATATATCTAACGGGGTGTATTGGTTTTACACATTCGACGACCGTGGACGGGAAATCGATCTTGGTACTGATGGAGGTGTCTTCAGAGATGTGTAAATCGATCCAATGAAAAAATGACAATAACAAACCGTTAACCATCTCAAAAATCCATAAAACGAAATACAAATTCAAAGCAGAGCAACACAGACCTCCAAAAAGAGAGAGGTAGGATCAGGTGCCTAGGAGGAGTGAGCATCCTGTGCTGACCGGTCACACCCGCCGTGTGCTCTTTGTCGTAATCGGGAAAAAACGGAAAAGTCCTTAGACAATTAGGTGATAAATTATGGTATAACAAGTAGTATGAAAAACGTCAGTCAGCATGCGACCCACTGGATAATTGTATTTGCTGACAAGGTCGTTGTATCGACCATAGAACATACGAAAAGATGACTTCAAACGAGCCTGTTGATAGTAGCTTGCCTCGCCTTAGAAACTGTTCATACAAAGAACATGCCCTTGAGTATCGAATTAACTGAGAGACAAAAACACCATATGCAGGTGATGAAGGTATATTGCTACATAAGTAAGGAAAGTTGACTATAGAAAAATTGAAGTCATCGCGTTTATCATAAAGTTTTGTTGTTAGGTTACCATCAATGTCCATTTCCAGTAAAATATCCAAATATGAAACAGATGACACAGACTCTGTGGTATCTTTTATTTCAAGTTCACTGGGATATATCGAGTCGACGTAAGTATGGAAATAACAATTGTTAATTGATAATACGTCGTCGATATAACTGAATGTTGAGTTGAAGGCCACAGCGAGTAATTTATTTTTTTCACGTACAAGTTTTTAAATAAATTCTCCTTCATAAGAATACAAAAATAGGTCTGCTAGCAATGGGGCACAATTGGTACCCATGGGAATTCCAACAGATTGTTGGAAGACTTGAATTCCGAAAACTACATAGATGTTGTCTATCAGAAACTCAAGCATCTTTTTAATGTCAACTTTAAAATACTTGTGTGTGCAATCAGAATGGTTTTTAACAAAATAATTTTTTTTAGATTTCCAATGAAGATAAGCATTTTTACGACTTCCATTTTTATTGAAGAAACAACTGTCGATGATATCAAAAAGCCTAGATTTTAATTTGTCATGGGGAATGGTTGTATAAAGCGTTGAAAAATCGTCGGTTTTGATGCTATTGATTTTGGTAAGATTTTGTGACCTCAAAGTTTCTGTTAATTCTTTAGAGCTTTTTAGTATCCACATCTGATTCACACCACTTCTGGAGTATATTGTTGTACAGTACTCTTGAAGTTTCTCCTTCACTACTGTAAGAGTTTTAGTAAGGAGTAAAGAGAGAGGATTGTTAGAACATTTACTGGTACCTGCTATATATCTCTGTTTGTAAGGACTTTTGTGAAGCTTTGGAATAGCTTCTATAGAATGACATTTTAAAGAACCTTTGACATTCACTTTAAAACTGCTAAATCCTACCCATAACCAAATCATTTTCTGCAGCAGATCCCTAAACAGAACTGTATTTAACTCAAGTACTACAATCTTTTTATAAGGTAAAATATGGGGAATGCAATGGGATTTATATGCAGATTTTTTAGCTCACCTGAACCAAAGGTTCAAGTGAGCTTTTCTGATCACCTGTTGTCAGTCGTCCGTCCGACCATCCGTCCGTCCGTCCATCCTTCCCCCGTCCGTCAATCCGTCTGTCTGTCCGTCCGTCCGTCCGTCCGTCTGTCTGTAAACTTTTTACATTTTTGACTTATTCTCTAGAATCACTGGGCAAAATTTAACCAAACTTCGTACAAAGCATCCTTATGAGAAGGGAATTCTAAATTGTTACAATAAAGGGCTAAACTTTTTTCAAAAGGTAGACAATTGCGAAACAGTGAAAATAGTGTGCGTGTCTTTAAACATTTTCTTCTTAAGAACCACCGTACCAGAAATGCCCATATTTACATCTAAGCTTTTATATATTGTGAAGATTCTAAATTGTTAAAATCGTGACCCCCAGATCAATACTTGGGCCCCAAGAGGGGTTCAAAATTTACCATAGAAATATATAAGGAAAATGTTTAAAAATCTTCTCCTCAAGAATTACGACGTTACAATTTATGAATTCACTATGCAAGCATCCTCAAGTAATGTAAAATCTAAATTGTCAACATCAAGAATCCTGGATCAATACTGACGCCCCAAAATGGGTTCAAAATTTAAAGAGAAATAGATAATGAAAATGTTTAAAAATCTTCTTCTCAAGAACTACGATGCTACAATTTATGAGAGTCCTATGCAAGCATCCTCAAGTAATGTAGAATCTAAATTGTCAAAATCGTTCTAAATTTAGAAAAATATAAAGGGAAATTGTTTAAAAATCTTCTCAAGAACTATAATGCTACAATTTGTTAGATAACTATGCAAGCATCCTCAAATAATGTTAATTCTAAAATGTTAAAATCGTGACCCCGGATCCATACAGGGGCCCCAAGAGGGGTTCAAAGTTTAACAGAGAAATATATAGGGAAAATGTTTAAAAATCTTCTTTTTAAGAACTACAATGCTCCTATTTGTGATATTACTATGCAAGCATCCTCAAATGATGTAGATTTTAAATTATTAAAATGGTGACCGCCGGACTAATATGGGGCCCCAAGAGGGGTTCAAAGTTTAACAGAGTAATACATAGGGAAAATGTTTTTAAAAAACAGATATAGAATGATACAAGGAACAGTTGTTCAAGGTGAGCGATTTGACCCATGGGCCTCTTGTTTAAATACAGATTAAGATGTATGACACCCTGTGGCTTAAACAGTTGCTTTCCTGACAATTGGACATGCTTTACAAACAACCAAACAGTTATTAGTGAATGTTTGCGATTCTCATAAAGAGTTTAAAACATCGAGGATGCTTGTATTACACTTACAGCTCTTTATTAGTATACATTGGTTTCATCAGTTTTTGTTCAATATACCATTTTGCTGGTTTTTGTCGTTGACTTGAATCTCCAATTCAAATGTTTCTTGAAGTGGAATTTCTAAAAGATATTGAAATGATACATGAAGGATCATTGGCAACAAATTTAAGCATCCCTGAAACCGTAAGTTTCAGTAAACCAACGATAATTGATGTCAATGAATGCTAATCAAACCACCTTATATTATATGGTACCAGATTTTTTATTTTTATGAAATTTATGATAATTTATAATACAAGCGCTTGCTGATTATACAATATTGCCATAGGTCAAAAGCATAGTTGCATCTTTGGACTTAAAGTTACACGAACACTAGCTATAGATAGCGCTTTCCTGCTGGTTTTATTCGTTATCAGCGGAAATCTTATGATACATAAATTCAAAAAAGTAAGAACCAATATCATTAATTGATATTCTGTAATCAAGTTAATGCAACAGCATGTACTTTATTTTGAATTCTTTCCATTCTATCATGATATATAAAGCAACTTGCATATTGATAAAAAACAGATAGTAAATGTCTGTTTTGCTTGGATTTGAAAGACACTCTTTCAATGGATAAAACACGTCATGTAATAGTTGCCGTCCAAATAACATAGACGGCAATGTCACCATCGTCTCAATCAACGATTTGGGTTAGACAAAACCAAAACAATATGTTTGTTATTGACTCTGTAATACTAGAAACAAAGCTACGCACGTGGTAGATCCAAATAACCTTGGATATCATTTAAAAAACACCATCTAATAATTAACAGGAAATACAAAATGTGTTAATGTTTAAATTGCAAACACTACGTATTGCACTTTAACTTAATATCTTAAACTCTTTCAAATTACATCCTCTTCCAATTAAAAAAAAAACTATTTAATTTTACATTCGTGCCTGGAAGACGTTCAGATACAGATATGTTGAAGTACAGCTGTGTATTGTTATCTTTATTCTTTAAATGTGGTAAGCGCACTATGATTAATTTTATTTTTGAAATGCAAATCTATTTCAAAATGTACGTTTTTTGCTATTCGTGTATCAGTTTAATTTACATTAATGGATTATGAAGTGAAAACCGGTAACGTAGTAGATAAATTCAAGAAATTTCAAGCCTATTCAGAAAACAGTTGAACATTTGTCCCGAGCTCGATAAACTGTTTTCCGAGACCGTAGGCTGAGGTCAATAGCTCCACTTCAGTTCAAGTGTTTCCTTAGAAGGGGCAAAAAAATATTTTAACCAATTAACTAGTACTTCTTTTTGACGTTGAAAAATTTGTCACTTGACCGGGAAATAATTACGTGACCGGCTAACAATTAGACATTTGGTCATGTGGTCGGGTAGTAGTGAGTCACGTGTTGTCTTATTTTACCCCCGCTTTATTTGTATACAATGCCATGTCTCTTGAGACGAAAAAAACCCACCAAGTTACAAACACGTACGTACATGCAGTATCAATTTAAATGCATATGGTACATTAGATAATAAATACTGCTACTGGATCTTCGTTCTTATTACGCCAGAGATCATATATAGTTGTGTCTGCTCTTGGACAAGTGGACACGGTTCTTTGATGTTGTTAGGACACATATCCTGCTGTTTGAAGTCATGAAATCTCAGCAAGTAAAGACAGTAACGTGTATCTGCTTTGCAAGACTAATTTGGAGAGTACACAAATACAGGACGATGGCTTATTATATAGCTATAGTTTATAGTATAGTTTTACAAGCAGATACATCCAAATGTACGTTTTGTTCATATTGGTTACTTCCAGATGGTCTAAGCAATTAAGAACGAGATCAGGCACAAATAATAAGAAACGGTGTCTTCAGTAAAATGGCTAGGTGAATGGTCAACAAATTACCCACCAGATCAACCTCAAAAGTTTCAATACATTTTTTCTTAGCCAATAACTATAAATAACTATTTAAAAAAAACAATTATTTATCACTGAAATATTTCCCTATATTTTTATACCGAGCTCTCCTTTTCAAGAGGTAAGAATATTATAAATATGGCTAACTTGACCACTCAGCCTTTTTACTTATCAAAAATGAATAATTTATCATGTCACTTGTAACATTGCTTTTTATGTCCTAACACAACATGCAATGATATACCGTATATATATCTTCACGACAATTACTTACCTCAAGAAATATTTTATTCTTGTAAGTGCTTTTGAAGATTATGTAAATAAATTGTAATTTCATATAACTCATTTTTAACTAGCAATCCAAATTTACAAAAACAGTCAAGTCTGTTCCGCTCTTAGAACACGTTTTGAATTATATGACTGCCTTTAGAAATCAAAAAAAAAAAATAAAATGCAGTATTGTTCAAACAAACTATTTCTTTAGTGAGTTATTTTACTTTACAGCATTCTACACACGTTCTTTGTTTTTGTCACTTTTACAAAGGTACCAGAGAAGAATCTTTTGATTTTTCGTGGTTTGTAGGATCAGATCTCATATTAAAGCCAGAGACGCCTGCATTTGTCAAGAAAGGCGAAAGTCTTGAGTAAACATGCCAGTCTCACGACACAGAAGGAATTTGTGGCTTCTTCACGTTTGACGTTGAAGGAAAAAGAATATCATTAGGTGTCGGCGGAGGGAATTTCAAATCATGTTCCTCATATACAAATCAAACAATTTTTGAATGTCATTACGGGGAAATTTGGACATTCAAATTAACTTTGCTTAACCCCATACATGACCGGACAATTGAATGCAGCAGATCTTACAACCGAACATCGCTGAGCATCAATACTACAATCTTTGTACAAGGTAATACATGGGAAATTGCAACTAACAGGAACTACTATTCAAAGCATTTCCATTTTACATATGATATGCTTTATTTCGTAAAACTTATTCCCTCCTTTTATAACAAGTCAACGGTTGCATATAATTGGATATAATTAATCCCTGATAGTCAGATGATAACTCTGTACCAAAAAAAAATTAAACGATCAAATTGAAGATAAATGTTTTAATTGCGATATAGGTGCATGCAATGAAGGACAGTTTTACCCTTCTCAGGTCATTGTCTTCTCTTCAAAATCTTCTCTATGTGAATTAAGAATAATGAACATTGCGCCCATATTGTATTTTCGAAAGAAAAAAAAAAAAAAACAAACATCTTCATAACAAATGTGCGTTTTTCTCCTGTCTGTCCATTTAAAATCCAATTTACTTGTGTTTGTAATATGATATACCTAGAATTAAATGTTTACAACGCACATTTTTCTTTAGAGTTATCACATAGTTTTCTTAATTGTAAACCTTCTATTTGTTTGAATTATTTAAACAACAAAATGATTTTTTTGGTGATTCATCCGGGATATGAAGGTAGCGACACTGCAGAAAAATACATAACCCGCGTTAGCGTGTTGTGTACAGATTTATTTCTGCAATGATCGCTATATATTTACATCCACCAAGTATGATCCCCTATATTTCTTGCGAAAATTGATTGCAATTCATACCTCTGTATAAACTGACAGGACTGAAATCTACACGCCCCGTTTATCGATTGGTCGAGAATTCATCGACCTAAGAAAAATCACGGACTGCAAGAAATAATCACGATGATGCCATAGAAGAAGATTTGGCTGTTTCTTTTGTCTAACGTACTGATGTACATTAACGCTCCGGTCGAAATTATCACCTCAAGATATTCAAAGAATGATTCCTTATTACTTATATTTATATAATACTCAGCAATTGTACGATTAAATCTTAGAATATTGACATATGTACGGGATTTTCATTTCTTTTAATTATGCAACCCGCTTGCACCCCGACAATACGTCATTTGAATTTATTGGACTGTACAATACAAATATATAATCATTAAAGAAGAAAGGGTCACAAACCAAGACTAAGTTCTCTTCTATTCAGTTAAAATGTCACAATGCTTTATTCTTCACCTGATAAACTATTTAAACCGTTGATACCATACAGATGGCGTCATTTTTCTCCACTCTTGTTCGACAAATATTTCTATTATTTACTATAAACATTGAGGCCGCTGAAAATATCCATTCACTACACTGAAAATGAAAATATCCATATTTTCCTAGAAGTAATAATTTGATGAGTAATATTGTAATGAAATTGAGAGTACTATCTACTAAGAATGAATATCTATGCAATTTCAGAGGTAAACATGAATATTTTCATTCTATTTATAGAGAGTACCAGAGTTTGCAAATGCATAAATGAAGTGAAACAATTTTTTATTCCTACAGTTCCTGTGTCAACACTGACATTAACATCACCTCAAACTACGCTCATGGCATCAAGATCCATCAACATAACTTGTATAACAAATGACCTTATTAGACCTGCAGCAAACATCACTTGGTATAAAGAAAACTCTGAGGTCTTAACTCAGATAACCACTTTGATACAGCATGACGCTAAAGATCTGTATAGAACGGTCTCAGTGCTACAGTATACGGGTGTGGCAGAGGACAACGGTCAACAGGTGTACTGTAGAGCCAGCAACATCGAAGGAGAACATGTTGAATCAAATAGATACACTATCAACGTGACGTGTAAGTAACGACCCTTCAATTCGATCTCTCTACACAATAATTTATATTTTAGTATAACCGTATTTTTGATTTGTTCGCTAAAAGGTATGCCAACAATATTTTACAAACACAGTGCCACAACCTTGCAAATCAGTAGATTAAACAAAATTTAGCGATTTTTAAGACAATGTTAGCGAGGTACTAGCAAACCCTAAAAAGCCAAAATTAGCATCTCACAAAAACCCGCTATACTGTATCTATCAATGTATTATTACATGTCAATGAAGTGAACAGCGCCTTTGCAATAATGACTTACGTAAGTAGTAATCACTGAAATGTTTAAGAAATAAACAGCAAGTTAAAAAGTTCACCGAGATATGAACTTGGTTGGTGATGTGATCAAATCCTGTGAAGCCCGAAGGGCCTCTCAGAATATTTGATCATGCACTAACCAACCAGTGAAAATTTTAGCATTGCTGTTTATTACTTAATACATTTACGTTTGAGAAAGGCAAATCGTTCAGAATTAATAATATGCTTGTGTTTTTAGTTTTACAATATTGCAACCGTCAGTCGATAAGTCCGTGCCGTAATCATTGTGACGTCATCAAAAAGTTCACTTAAGAAATAAACAAGCAAGTTAAAAATACCGGGATATGAACTTAGTTGGTCACGTGATCAAATCCTGTGAAGCCCGAAAGGCTTCTCACGTACTAACCAAGTTCATATTCCGGTGAACTATTTAGCATTGCTGTTTATTACTTATATTTACGTTTACGAAAGGCATATCGTTCAGAATTATTTAACATAACGGTGTTTTTATGCTTACAATATTGCGATAAGTTCGTGCGGTAATGATTGTGATGTCATTAGAAAGTTCACACAGAATTGAACGTTTTCACTATTCTACAGGTTGATATAAGGAGACATATTTGCAAATATAAATATTTACACTGTATAAATGTATTAGAATGAGTTCAGCATGAATAAACAAAGCAAAGAAAAACAATTCTACATTCAATTGTTCACTTTTTATATATTAGATATTGCAGAGGTACAAATACTTCCAGTCAATAGCTTGACCATAGTAGCTGGAACAAAACAGGTTTGGATATATTGTCGTGTTCCAAATGCAAACCCGGAAAAATTATTCTATAGGTGGACGAAGTCGAATTCGCTCGTATCCACAATTGTTTCTTTAGCACAAATGTATATCATTGAATCAGTTGTGGAAAAGGACACGGGAAACTACACAAGTACTGCTATGAACTCTTTTGGAAACTCTAGTGGAACAGTCGACATCTTTGTACAGTGTGAGATTAATGAAAATTTCCAATATAACTATAATACATGTATATAAAATTGTCAATGTTAATGTCAGCAATGTTGTTTTTAATCCCTCGAAAACGAAAGACCTGAAAATATTAGTTTGAATATTTTAAATGACTGCCGAACGAACTATAATTGTTTAAATGAAATTAAAAATATATTTTGTTTTCCCTTATGATAGCAAAACCCATGAAACCAACAATTACACTAGTTGATTGTGACGTCAGTAGTGCCACGATTTTATGGACTGTATCTACAAACTTTCGATACACCCCTCCATTTCAACAAGAAACTCTTCAACTCAGTGAACAGAACGACGGATTTTTCAATTGTGGTTATGAAAAAATTGAAACAAACCTGACTTATGTATATATATATCAAGCGACTGATCTTAATCATTCTACAGAGTACAAATTCAGAATTGTGGCCTCCAATGTATATGGTTCTTCATTCTCAGACAGTCGAGCATGCTATACAGCCGAAAAACCTTTCATAAGTAAGATTAGTGGTTGATGCAAACTTAATTCGAACTTTTGCCATCTTTAGCATCTTAGAATATAGATGTAATACTGACCTTTTCTTTGTATGATATCATCAAAACCCCTTTCTACTCCTTTACTTTCATTTTAGGTAAATCAAAAGATTGTAAGAAGGGACTCATTATTGGCGGGTCACTAGGTGGCGCTTTCCTTCTGATTACATTTACTGGAGTATTTGCCTTCTTCATATACCTCCAAGTAAAAATACATTGTTTAGAATCATTATCTTGATTATCGATTGAGAGTGATTATCTTTAATTTCCTGATTCTCAACAAAATTTCATTGTATTCATATTTTTAAGTCAGGATCGAAAATTTGTACTGTGATATACTCCAATAATGTTTTATAAACTTAGCATCAATATCAAACTTGCAATAGTGACTTACACACAATAGTTCTTCAAACATTACCTGTGCTAAAGATAAGCCTAGACAATTTTGCAATTAAAGTAGTACATTTTTGATGTCATTTTGCAGTATATGTTATTGGGATGTTTTTGAAAAGGAAAATTTTAGGAATTATAATGGGATGTTATGTAACAATATATTTAATTCTAGTGGTACACAGCAGAGCGCTGTTTTTAATTATAAACTTTTAAAAATTTTAGATAAATCGAAAAAAACAACAAACAGGTAAATATAGATATTATACGAGAGAGAGAGAGAGAGAGAGAGAGAGAGAGAGAGAGAGAGAGAGAGAGAGAGAGAGAGAGAGAGAGAAGAGAGAGAGAGAGAGGTACGAGTATTTCATATTTGTTTTAAATTTTAGCTGAACAAAATGACCATTACGCACACTTTTGTTCAACAAATGAACATCATTATCAAGATATCTCCGATCAAAATAAAGGTATTATATCTCTTATATTTTTCCTTTAGTTTTTAAACAATTGAAAATAAAAATAGCTTTTTAAAATGAATTTATGAATGAAATAAAAATACTTGTGAAAGTTGTCTCAGTTGTTTAGCATTTTACGAAACAGGTGCAGTCAAAGCGATTGAAAGGTATGCAAATCTTTTTTTTTTGTTTGCTTGAGAGAGGTTGTATTTTCTTACCTTCGAAGACTTCTCAATTTAAGATACAATTTTTGGCATATAGAGCTGGGCTAGTTTCAAATTTAATGTAAAAAACGAATTCTCTTAATTTTTGTATAATTACTGCTTGAGAAAATCATGTGTTATTTTATGAGTACTTGCATTGATACTTTCAACGAGGCCATACTTTTGAGAAAAAGTATTCAAATTTGGGGAATTCTTATACCTTATAAAACCGAGCATAAGATAGTTTACTTGAATGGTTTTATTTGTAATTATATTTCATAGAGCTGAGTATATTGAATTACCGGACAAAATTTATACAAACGATGACGGACAATAAATTTCCTTAAGTAAGTTGTGTTTTAGCCACCTATTTATTGGACTTCATTATCTTTTCTTAGCATTTTACTTTTATTTTCATTTCTTATGGAATTAGTATGTTCTAAGTAACCATGAACTAATTATTTTTTTATTTCACAGCACATTATATATGAATAAAATAAATATAATAAAAATAATTTAAATGTCATTTTTTATGTTTATCTTCAATTTAAAAAAAACAAAAACAAATGCAAGATCTCAAAAATTGCACAAATGACAAATCACATAAATGTTTCAAGTTCATATTGATAGTGACTCTTTTAACCGTTCAGTTTGTTTTGTTCTTACAGGTCAGTGTACTGATTTGTGTGACTGCAGATACTCAAGATTATACAACATAGTCTGTAAATAAATGCATGTATCACACAATTTGAAATAAATAATAAACTATAGAATTGGCTGATTTGCATAATTGTTTAACTTGTAACTTATTGTTTACGATTCGTTAGTATTTTTGGTTGTTCATTCAAAAATAGTGTTATTTCCATATTATTCATGCAAGCAACAAATAAGATCTATTAGCAACCGACAATAATTCTCAGAACATAAAACTTTTAATTTATGGAAAAAAACCATTAAAACTTTATTTCCCATGAAAAACAGAAAATAAAAACAACTTTTCACCGATAATAAAACTATATATTTTTCATCAATGACAAATAAAAAATGCACTGTAAAACAAATGTTAAAACAAACCACCAAGAAGTTTACAATGGAAAACACTCGTTACAGTACCCGCAACGTTATTCTTTAAAATTCTATCCTATCCTATCGTGTATCAATCCTATCGTATCGTGCGTGTATACTGTTCTATTGTGCGTTAGAACATAACCCACTTTTTCACATCCAATCAGCAGTTGCTAAATATTCTATTAAGTGATGTTTTTGATCGTTAAGAATTTCGAGAAGTTCACAGCGACGTCACATTTAGATTGACAGCTACGACAGCCGTAAACAAAAGAGAGATAATGTCTGATTGGCGCATACCTTTTGATCAGCCAATTTTTTGCTCCCTCCGCCCCTTCTTAATCGCGTAAATTTTACTTAATATGATCTAACTATTACTTAATCCTATCCTATTGTGCGTTAATCCTATCAGGTTTATCGTTCAATTTGAACAGTTTTCCGTTTATCCTATCGTGTTAATCGTTTCGTGCCTTTTCATAAGCATGTAAATTTATTTCAAAGTTATAAGTCGTTCAATGCGGCGTATACGAACATCTATTGAACAAGAAATGTAAAATCCTATCTAGCATTCTATCAAGATACTAATTTATTAATTCTTTAGATCAAAATTAACCAATATAACATGTAAATCAAATCTCTAAGCAGTGGAATGAAAAATTAATGCAAACTATCGAAATTCTTAGGAACAAGGTAACAAGGTAATTTTTACTTAAAACAAAAGTTGTATTTTGATTAAATCCGCTATTTTGTATTTTGATTAAATTGAATGTTCAATCCGCTATTTTCGGGCTGAAATGTTCTCGGCGTTTGGCTAGGGTGTGTGGTAATGAAAACAATGTTAACAAATCGTACGCGGAAATGTGTATCTGCGTAAATATTTATTTAACTTGGCTGTAATATAATTCGTTTCGGAGTCTCCTCCAATCAAATAGTTCTTTTGTATGTCTTGTCTTTTCTTTGGTCTCCGAATGCGTTAGCCCACTATCATCATGTCAACCACGCTTCCGCGTCGACATATTGTTTACCAAAAAAGCTCGCGACATCAAGTGATGATGAATATTTCAAATCGCATCCGACAGTAATTAATTGGAAATTATCTTCAATACTTTACAATGCGTTTAAAATAGAAAGTATAACCTGCAGAGAGTTTATAACTTGTAGCTTAACAAAAAACCACAATCATTTCTGTTTTTAAAAACATTCATCAAATTCGGCATATATAGACTTAGCAACAAAAGTTTGAAAAGTGAAACTTGTCAATATCCAGTATAGCAAGATTAAAATGTTTCCGACAAAACAAACAAAACGTTAAATAAAACTTCCCTAAAAAAGAAAATTGAGGTGATTAATTTGTACGGAATAACGCAGTTCATTTTATTTCAATGTTAAGTTTGTATTATATTGTCTTAGAACTAAGGATTTCCGTGATTATTATTTAAAACATACTTCTTCAGTAGAAATGGAAACTTATATATTGAGGTCTTTTGTGTTTTTTTCTATAATTTTGTCGTCTGGTAAGTACCTATTTCCCTTGAATGTATCGATTTATGATTTTAGGCCTGCTTCAGAACGCTTCTATGTTATGACTTTTGACATATGAACATGTTTGCAGCCCCCATAAACTTAAAAACCAAATTTGCACGGCACAGTTAATAGTATTTACATATTGTTGACATTGCTTTGATCGTAACTAAAAAATTCGGGTCCAATATTTCTTAAGGAACATCAGAGAGTCATCCCTGACAAAGCTGCAATGTCGAGTGTTGGGATCTTGACTTAATACATGCACAATCTATTAGAATCATAGGTAGAACCATTGTAGCAAAATTGTTTCATTACGCAATGTATAAAATTAATCTAAAGAGAGAAAAATGAAAAAGTTTTGAAATATTATTCTTAATAAAAGATCTCAATCTTCTACTGAGACCAAGGCCACACGCTGTCGTCAAAGAAGGCAGAGAGCTTGAACTTACATGTCAGTCCAACAGGTCTGGGGGTGTGTATTGGTTTTATACAGTCGACGACAATGGAAGGCAAATCGAGCTTGGTACCGGTGGAGGTGACTTCAAATATTGTGTAAATCAAACACAATTAGCTACAATAGAATGTCTTTTTGAAGAACCTTGGACATTCAAATTAACTTTGCTAACACCAGTTCATAACCAAATTATCAATTGTGCCAGAACGCTAAACCGAGTGGTCACGAATTCAAGTACTACAATTTTCATACAAGGTATACTACTATGGTTTTCAAACTTCAACATTCTCATTCAAACACATTCATCTTTAATATTCTTTCTTTGTCCTCAAGCTTCAGACCAATTTACAAATTGATTTATTCTTTTCCTGCTACACAACAGTACCTGTATCAAGGTTGACTCTATCACCACTACAAACGGCGGTCGGAGATGGTGAAATGATAAACATAACTTGTCTGACAAATGACTGTCGCCCTCCTGCAAACATTACCTGGTTTGAAGGAAACTCAGAAATCACCAATCAGAAAACCTATTCTATACAGAATGGGTCTAACCTACTGACGAAAACCATCTCAGTGCTACAATACACGGGCATTGAAGATGACAATGGTAAAGAGGTGTATTGTAGAGCCAACAACATTGATGGAGAACATATAGAATCAAACAGATATGTTATAAACGTGGCAGGTACGAATCTCTCTCTCTCTCTCTATCTCTAGAATGAAGTAAAATACACTAGTGCCACAACAATAATGTCTGTAGAAAAGGTTGTAGGAATTCAGATGAGAAAAAACTAACGTCAGGTTCAAGAAAGTATTTTTGATCTAGAGAGCAGATCAAATGTGTCAAAGGAGTAATTTCGAATGAAACATAGATTCTATCTAATGCTGATCATTCATTTAAAAGGAATACTTGTTTAATAGCTGCTGCTCCACTTGAAAATGTGGAAATTGTCCAGCTGTTCATCAGTCAAATTTAAATGAATCTAGCTGAAGATATTTTATTTTGAGTGATGAAATAGTACAATGTACGTGTATAATAGTTAATTTAAGTTTGTCTATATACATGTACTTTGAATATGAAACATGAAATGATAATATGAGTAGTTGACACTATCATTTATTTAACAAATCATACTTTCTCCCAAGTTCTTTTTGCCGCACAGTTTCTTAAATGATTCTATATTTATAAATACCTCTAGATTCAAACGATGTTCATCAAATAGTATGAAAAAATCCCAAGATTTGCCGTTTAAAACGCCCCTTCTAACTTGTCAGGTTTCAATACACAACCCAAAATAGAAAGTCTACGGGGATTTTGCATTATAAACAAAATCAAGTACCCAAGATGATAACGTTAAAAAATTGTGCTAGGTGTCCTGAGTACTCCCGAATCGAGAAAATATGTAAACATTTCCCATTTTGAATCTCCGTAGGGTTTTTGTTTTTGTTCAAGTGAAATTCTCCAGGGATAAAAAGACGATGTATCAATGAAGAAATATTGGATTTTTTCCCTTTTATCGATTTGAATTGTACTTCATTGACAGGTATGTTTATTTTAATTAAAAATCATCAAAAAGTGCCGGAAGCAATAACTTAGGACAGACTCTAATTAATCTAATTTAATCTAAGCCATAGAAAGAATCATATAATATATGGCATCGATCATCCTTGATTACGAAATATAAAGTGATCGATTGGGTTATTTTTATTAAAATGCATAAACTTCATTTTAGCAATACCGACAGTGAGGCCGGATATACTTTTAATCGAGTGTGAAGTTGCTTCTGCAAAGATATTTTGGACAGAGTCCTTCGATCACAGTTCCATGAATATATCTCTTCCACTTGAAACGTTTCTTCAAATAAGCTCCGGAAATGATACATTTGTGAACTGCAGCTATGAAAAAATTGAAACAAACAAGAGCAAATTTCATATTTATAAAGTGGATAAACTAAAGCCTTATACAAAATACAGATTCAAATTAATAGTATCTGATAAAAGTGATTTCTCGAACATTTGGACATGTATTACAGATGAAGAAAAAAATATAAGTAAGTATATGTGTTTACCATTTTCTTATCGTCGAGAACATTTTGATATTGTGCTACTAAATTGCTGCCAATTTGATACAATTGTATTGCACATCAGTAGATACATGTACAAGTATCTTAAATCCGTCAAAATATATATTTAACGCCTGACCATAATACAGAATTACATGATTTGATAATCATTAGGTCATAAAGAAGAGTACAACATGGGAACAATTCTTGGTGGATCAGTAATTGGCGCCTTGTTTCTGGTTTTATTTGTTACTGTTGGAGTCCTTACTCTTTATAAACGCATACAAGTAAGAACTAATAGCATTCTTAATAATCAAATAAATTACTCAATCTTTAACTTTCTTTGTTTATGATCAGATAAACACTGGTTTCCATAGTTCATACATTACCATGCTATCACTGGATACAGTTCCTGTTCTTGCTTTCTATTTTTCCAGCATAATGTGTACTTCGACAGATGATTTTTAAGATTGAGTAACAATCTATTCTGAATATTTTCTATTTGTATTGATGTCATAATTGTCTTCAAGGGAATATCAATAAGTAAGTACAATTGCGAACATTTTATCAGAACAAAGTTTGGTTTAACGGCCAAACAAAGGTCAAATGATCACAAATAAACAGTAAAGGTAAAATCGACCAAGGGCATTTTTTTATCAAATGAATGCAATTATATAAATGTAAATAGTTTACAATGATAAAAATCATTTCATTTATTACTAAATAACTATTTAACCGTATCGCTACTACTAGCGTTAACGAATATAATTGATATGCTGTAAGATATAAAGTGGAGCTGATCTTCTGTCACTGATACATTTAAGTTGGACTAATAATCCAAAGATAAACTTGTGCAAACAATGACACGATTACATACTACTAGATAAAGGAGAAGTACATATTTTGCTTATTATATGTCTGAATAAAAAATTCAAATTGATAATATTCTACTTTTATTTCACTTCAAGCAAACCTAAACTGTAAAAGTTTTGATTTTAGACGGGTCGAAAGAGACCAACACAAGGTAAATGCCATTTAAAATTGAATCTGAGGAAAACATTTAAAGAATGAAAAGGAGATATTTATCTTGGCAATGCTTTTTTGCAGTTACACAAAGTGCTCATTATGTAGATCACTTTTGTCCCAAGACTGATCAACCTTATCAAGAGATCTCTTCCAATCAAAATACTGGTAAAGTCGTGTGTGTGTGTGTGTGGGTGTGTGTGTGTGTGTGTAAAAGAGAAATATATAGATAAAGAAAATTTCTTAGAACTGCTTTGTATTGTAGACTTACAAAATATCCATTACGTGGATCACTTTTATCCGGCGACTGATCATCTTTATCAAGAGGTTTCAAATCAAATCACAGATAATATAATTTGTGAGTATGTACAAAATAAATTTGTCATTGTATATGTGATATAAAGTATGGTAGAGTTCAAAGAAATCCTTGGCATATCAACTTTTTAAATGCTACAAATGAAAATTGATTTGAGAGTTGAGTTAAGAACCTACTGTTACAGTTTTAGATTCTGAAACAACGCTTGAAAGGTATGTATCTTACTTCATGTGAATGAAATGTAGATAGTGTAGTGTTTATTAAATTTGAATTATCCAGATTATTTTATTTTCAAAAAAAGAAGGATGTTTTACTTAATAATAATATTCATTGAATGATTCTGTTATCAAAAAGTAGTATTCTTAAAATAGTTTCCATGACTGCAATTTTTTCAAGAAAAACAAATCACACTAGCAGTAAAAATTTAGAGCATCTACAATCCTTTACTAACTGTTATGTTATTTAATATTTGATTTTAAATGTAGAGTAGAATACATGGAAATACCGGACGCAATACTCACGAACGAAGATAGTCATTATCATACTTTAAAGTAGGGAATACTATTTCTCATTGTGTAATCTTCTATAATCTAAGTTTATCTATCTATCTATCTATCTATCTATCTATCTATCTATCTATCTATCTATCTATCTATCTATCTATCTATCGTTTAAAAAAAATCCTTTACTAGAACTTTATACTTATTAAGCTCACCTGAGCCAAAGGTTTAAGTAAGCTTTTCTGATCAAATTTATGGGATTTATGGGGGGGGGGGGGTTCAAGTTTGTTGAAATGAAGGTTCAGGTCTTTTTCAAAGGGGAAATAATTAGGAATCTTCTTTCAAGAACCAAAAATCCTCCAATGTCAACACTAACTCTTTGGTATGTGGTAAATTTAAGTTTGTCTACTTATTTCTATAACACATTTTGAACCCTGTTTGGGCCCTTTATTGACCCATGGGGATCATGAATTTAACAAATTTAAATCGACCATATAGCAGAAAGCTAATGTCAAGTTCTAGATATTACAGGCGTTCTTTATTTACATTATTCTTTTCATCAATTGTAACAAAATAGTTTTCACTTTTACTAAACTTACAAGTTAAGATTTATGTAACTTAATTCTTATTTTTCTTTTATGGGTTATATGTGTTGCATGGTGGCATATTCCTGCATTTTCGCATGTTGACATAAATTACTTGCATATTGACATAATTAGGTTTCATGTTCACATAAATAAGTAGCATGCCGACATAAACAAGCCGCACGTCCACATAATTTACTCGAATGTTGACATAAATAAGTTGCATGTGGACATAAACATTTTGTATGTCTACAGAATTATATCGAATGATTATTACGTAATTACATTGCAGGTAATTCTACTGTTACTACAAAAAAGAGTGGCGGAGACTACCGCTGAACAAGATGTAGTTTTATGTACCTGACTAGAACATATTTCCAAAGACTAAAAATTATTCTTTATTTTTTTGTGTTTGAAAAATTAAACCTAAAGTCTTAATTGTTTATCGCGGTAAAATCTGATTAGGCGATGTTTAATGTCAAATCAAAGGCAAAATGAACTGTTAACGAGAAAACCTAATGGAAATGAAATCTAATCAAAATATACCCGAAAAATGAACCAAAAATATTGAAAAATAGCAGATCTGATAATTGTCATTAAAATTTCCAGAAACGCATTAAGACTGAAAAAAACGGTGCTGGATTTTTCGTTAAATTGTTAGAGCAATAACGCATGCTCAGATCCTCCTGTAAAGTTGTTAAAATGTCATTCTTTCTATCCTTGTTATTTCAAATGTAGTTCAATTTGTACAAAATTATGGATTTTTCTCGGTCTATGATCATATTTCTTGTAATAAAGGAGTAAAACGTACTTTATAAAGGTATATTATTATTTACAAATCTGTCTTAGAGTTGTAAAATAATTGTAAATACGGAATATATCATAAATTTCTTGATTTTAAATTTTGTTGTTTATAAAATTATCTTTTATGGTATACTTGTGTTAAACGATAATTTAGAAATTCAATGAATATCATCTAAAATTTACAAAATTTCTAAACTTCGTTTTCTTTTATTCATGTCAACCTTTCCTTGCTTTATTTTTCTTTAAAACGTAATTTCAAAATGTAGTGAGCTCATTGACGTGGAATATGCAAGTTTATGACATATCCCAATAGGTAAGAAAGTGTACACATACACATAATTTTTATTAAATGAAACATATAAAAGAATTTTTCTTTGAAAGAAAAAAGCTTTATGATCACGGGTAATTTATCCCAAAGAGAGGTTTACCAGTAAGCAGTAAAGAGCCATTGCAAATTGAATGTTTGCCAATTAACAGGCGTCGTTAATCAATTCCAAAGTATTATAAATATTATTCGTATAAGCGTGATCCAACACAAACTCAAGCAATGAATAAGGAAATGATTATGGATACGGAAACAGATATTTGGAAGAAAATATATACGTATGGTAAGTTTCTACTTAAAGGCTCTCGTTTTTCAATAAAACGTTTAAAAAAGTACATGTTATTAAGTAAATATGATCGACCAGCATAAATTGGACATTTTTCGATAATACATATATAAACGTAGACTGGAAAACGGCTAATTGGATAATGTAAAAAATCATTGTAAATCAATTTATAAAGTAATACTTTAAAAGTTATTCATCAATTCATATGAAATGAAAAAAAAAACAACAACAGGAGACTGATTTATTTAGAGCTGCGGTTGAGAAACTGGTAAGATGACAGTTAATCTAACACCATCGTAATCCACATAAGTCGAAGCTTGTAAATGTTATCTAAACTGATACGGGGCATTGTTTATAAGGACCTGTTAATATCGTTATGAAACAGGACTACATGTACTTTCCACATACCTTATAGCTTAAGCTATACTTGAATTTGATAAAACTGTCTCGAAATAAATACCCAGTATGTTAATGATCTGCATTTAAACACCCTTTGAGATTGCAATTTGAATTTAACAATTTGTTGGGGAACTTCATACAAAATCAGAGCTTTGTACAATTGTTGTGGCACACATATTTTAAAATTGTTTTATTAAAAGGCAACATTTATGTAACAGCTGTTTAAAGTGTGTCGCTATCAAAATTATGACAAAGATAAAACACCACATAGGATAAAGCTATGTTTTAGACTATGCTGTATACACATAAAATGTGAGAAATGAAATCCTGCTGACACGATATCTTCTTACATGCGGAAGAAAAACCTCAAACAAACAACAAAATGCGTCGTATAGGTTCTGATATCTTAAAATACTTTCTCCTGATATGGAAATGTGGTAAGTACTTTTTCCAGTCGATACGGTAGACATTCATACAGAAAACGATTTAGCATTTAAATACCATGTATATTTTAAGATGTAGATGTTGTTTGATATGAATAATATTGAAGAAAGTCGAAATCATTTAGTGCGTCTTCTACAAAATTGTTTATGCAGTTTTTTATGTACCTAAGCATTTGTATATGTATTTCTTATGATAAAGGTTCAGAGTTAATTCTTAGTCCGGAGAGTATAGCAACAGTAGAAGAGGGTCGACCCTTAACATTAACGTGTCAGTCCAACGAAACAAGTGGGATATACAGTTTCTTCTACATTGATGACCATGGAAATAAAATTCAGTATGGAAATGGTGGGGGATCGTTTCTTTCATGCATGAATTCAACCAGTCAAGCATTTATGGCTTGTGAATTTGGCGATCATTGGATATTTAGATTGACAATTACTCATCCATTTCATAATCAAACTGTATACTGTAGTGGGGTTCAAACAAGCCAAGAGTGGTTAACTAGCACTACGATATTTGTGGAAGGTAAAGTTTTTGAATGAAAAGAAATTATTTTTGATACGCCCACTCCGAAGGAGAAGGGGGTGTACTGTAATACCCTTGTGTGTCTGTCTGCCTGTCCGTCGGTCCATACTTTTGTCTGTCTCTGTCCGTAATAAAAATTTCAGTCGAATTTTTCTCAGCAACTATCCATTGCAGGTGCTTGCAATCTTAACACACTCTTTGTTTAGGCATGCTATATGTTGAGATTTATTTTTGTACAAATCGGACACCAGATTCCTTTTAAATAACGACTTGTTTATTCTTAGCCTAAATTTTTAAACAAATTTTCGTCAAAGATTTCTCAGCAACTACTCATTGTAGATGCTTGAAATTCTAATACACTATTTGTTTAGGCATCCCATACGTTGGGAGCTATATTTGTACCAATCGGAGGTCAACTTCCTGTTAAATGTTGACTTTGCTTATTTTGTATATTCACATCAGAGCGGGGGTATTATTAGTGAGCATTTGCTCACAGATTTCTTGTTATGTAAATGTTAATCACTTAGCTGAGCAGTTTATTTGATAGATAATAGGCTATTTAAAAACTCTCACGTATTTGAGGATAGTTAAAGTTACAGAAAATGTACAGTCGTACCAACATACCAGAAGTTATTTTTCATATTATGATACCTGTAATTTTATTTTTAGTCTGTTTTAATTATTCTACATCTATTTGGTTTAAATGCTGTTGTCAAAATGCTTGATTCTGGTGCAGCGTCCAATGATGCGTACACTTTTATTGGTGTGTGATATAATTAATTTATTTATCTGCAACATTGAAGTGCAACGGCGTTTCTAAAATTTCAGCTATATGCAGATGTAATGTACTCTTACGGTTACTTTTGATGACTGATGATTGTTTTATTAAAAATAGAAACAATCTCTCCAAAAATAATTATTCCAAAACTTGTATTTGAGGGTTAAGAAGAAATCAATAATTTTATCTTGTTAAAAACAATAAACTATTTAATTTTCGAATGCCTATCATGTAGAGTGTCGTATCACTTGACTTAGTAATCTCATGCTCTTGGTCACAAAACGAAACGTCGCTAGTTATAATCACATTTAAAGTATGTTTTAACACTGGACTATGCAATCTATCCTGCGATATCTTACAACCAAGTTGGAATGGGTGCCAACTTCTGTTGGCAGGTAAACTACGATTGGCCAGTGTTTCATTAATATGAAGGAATTTTGTTTTCTCCCTTAAGTACCACAAATACGTTTGGGAAAAATTTGGTCCTATGAGCCTAAATGTTGAATTGAACGTAACATACTTACATTTTGGTACATGTTTAGCATAGATTTAAGTGCCTCAATATAAAGGGGATTGCTGAAATAATAAATGTATAAAATAAACACCTTTGACAATTCACTAAATACATGTAATTCTATAGAATTTTGATTTCAAGATCTTAGTAGGAAATTAAAAGATAATTTGTGATGAAATGTTTTTTTTCAGGAGATACAACACTATCGGTCACATCTTCATCAAATGTAGTTGTAAACCAAACAATTACTTTACAATGCTTGTTTAGATCCGGGCAGTTGGGAGTTCAATTTAGTTTCCCTGGACGTATTAGCTGTTTAGTAGCATTTGATAGTTGTGCAAGAAGTTGTGGCAGTTTGTTATCGATTGAATGTCCTAATAACCAGACATATATACTCAATGTCACCGTGTTGCCTTCATGGCACAAAACAACTTTTTCTTGCCAACCACCATTCGGAGGAATAAGAAGCGAAATAACTTTAAATGTAACAGGTATGATGTGTACATGCTTACTTGTAAGTGAACAAATGACCCTTCATATAAGTAAAAAAAGAAATTTGCTTTAAAACTTTTTTCAGTTCCTGTCACTTCTGCCATCATCAGTACGAACCAAACGTCTCTAGATTCTGGAACAATAATGTCCTTGACTTGCCAGACAAGTTACTGTCATCCACCTGCAAATGTCACATGGTACAATGACAATATCGCCATTTCGGACCATACAATTGTTACAATTGATACAAATCAGTATTTCCTTTCAAGGATGACATCCAAATTACAGTATACTGTTTTGCCACAAGATAATGGTCAAAATATATATTGTATCGCCAGCAATATTCAAGGAGAAAGGGTTGTTTCAGACAAAATAACACTTGACGTCAGGTGTAAGTATGTTAAACGAATACTCATACATCAATGTTGATGTTTATGTAACAATTTCAGAAAAAAATTCAACAAATTTAAATATCCTAATCTTGTAATTTTTAATTCTATAAAATATAAGACCAAAGATTTAAATAATGTTTGTTGTTTTATTAAGATATTTCAGATGTTTACATTATTCCTTCTGGTAATTTACACGTTGTCGCGGGGACAAAACAGGTTTGGATTCACTGTTACGCTGAAAATGCAAATCCGGAAGTCATAGAATACATATGGTTCAAGGGAAATTCTTCTAACCTCACAGATTTGTCACATTCTCAAACCCTTGTTTTTAAAACAGTTGACATTCAGGACAGTAGTCAATATACTTGCAGAGCAACAAATGTAGCAGGAACATCAACCGGTACTATTCAAGTCATCGTACAATGTAAGTCACTGAGTACATTATGTATACCTCTTTAATTCGAAATCTAGTCTTACTAATGATGTATTTATTGAAGTCTTGAATTGTCAAGCTTAAAATTGTAATTGATAAATAAAACGATCGAATCTTAATAGCCAAAGGTGATTGCAGGCGAAGCGACAAAGTTTCATTTTTGTAATAAAGCGTTAAAGTTAGGTTATTCCTCAGCATCATATTTCTGATATTGCTTGTCAACTTTTCTCAATCTTCGTAATTATCAGTTATACTTATATAAAAGAGATATGCACTTAAATGTCAGGGTCAGCAACAATACATTTAAGTCGGTCACTTTTATTATAAATACATTTAATTTATTATGATAATATAGATTTCATATCTTTAACCACCATATCGATTTTGAAGATGCTCCACTGGCAGCAAAGATTATACAAGTGATATGTCAGGACACTCGTGCTTTCATTTTATGGACGTCCCCTAACACATACTCTAGCGATGATACTTTCAAAGAAATCCTTCAGTACAAACGTTCGAATGACGTGCGATTTGAAACATTAGAAAAACCAAATTGGAATGGAACCAACAATAACATAAAACTTATTGAAGTGACCAATCTGAAGCCTAATACAGAATATTTATTCAGTGTTTTAACATTAAGTCGACTTGGTTCAGCGTACTCTAACAACGAAACATGCATTACTGATACAGAAACGGCCGAAAGTAAGTTTAAATTTCCTGAATTTCTGTTGTATTTCAATATATATTTTTTTTACTATTTATGCAAACATCTTAATTGGATTAAATATTTTACTATGTTTAAGAAATCATAGGAGACTGTAATACCCAGATTGCAGTCGCAATTGGTGGATTGTTGTGTGCCTTCGTGTTTTTTTGCGGTTTGATTGTCACTGGAGCCATATATTACAAAAAGGTGTGTTTAAGTCGTTGATTTATAAATTTTTATCTTAATAAGATGTCACAAAAGGTGTGTTAAGACGATCAACTCATGTACAGAATGATTCTGTATCTGTATTCTTTTTCCAGAATTCAATTTCAATTGCGAGATTGAAAGTTACAAAAATGCACCGTTCTCGCAATATTGAAATATTGTTTGAAGCAATGAGATGCAAAATGCAGCTAAATGATAAGACTTAAACTACATGTAGATATGTATCATGTAAAAAGAGTTATTAAGGAGGCTGCGTGGTCAACAGATTAACTATCAGATCTACCTAAAATTTTAGAAATGATGTAATAAGCAATAAACTTTCATTTTGAAAAGAATAAATGTATTTATCTATTACCTTCAAAAATTAAGTATTTTTTCTATATTTTCCTATATTTTTATATAGAGCTCGTCTTTTTAAGGAGATCAATATAGTTTAAACATGGCAACGGCTATCGAGCTCTCTTAAGTAAAAAGATGCATAACATAAAGGACAAACATAAAACAATAGAATATACATAAAATTATCTTGTGAATGTAGTCATTAGAATGTTTAACATTCACTCTAAGTAGATTGTAAGTTACATATTTATTAAGTATAGTATTTAAGTTTTTGCTAAGAATGCGTTTTATTTTTGATTGTAGGCAAAAGAAAGGAAACAAACAGGTAATATGTTATTATCTATAAACACTCACAGACACAGAAATAAAAACATGATAATAAAAATTATTATCAAAAGACCCACATTTGTATATCATCAGAATCATGGTTTTATCTTTTAGTAGCCGCAGGAACTCCGAAAATCACTGCGACATATGAAGATCAGTTTTGTGAAAGAAAAGATCATCATTATGATGGAATATTGCCGACACCTTCTACTACAGGTAGCATCATCAAATTGTATTCTGAATCATAAATGCGAAGATAACGAATCAAGTAAAACGTTACAAGACCAACAAACAATTTGAACAAATCCTTACCACGACTCATATAATTCGACATATACCATATATCTAAATTGTAAAACGATATCTATTTCCATCTCTGTAAAATGTAGACGTGTGATGTCATGTATTTCGGGATGGTATATGGTTTTCCGTGGCTTGATAACATGATAATTGGTACAACTCTTCGCCATCAATAGTAAATCACTCGAAGCCAAATGCAAAAAATGATGAAATAGAGGGGTGTTGAAGATTTGTATCATTAAGTGTATGCAATAATCCAAACTAATTGATTTGTTGCCAGTTTTGATACACGACCAATGAGAATGCAAAAATCATATGATTCTATAAATAAATAAGACGAATTTATATCTACATATGGATCAGTCGTTTGTCTTCTATTTAGTCTATTCACAAGCGCTTCCATTTTACCAAGATTGACAACGTCTGTTTTAGGTTTTTTTGTTCAAATTCGGAATTTTTATCGACATTTCGATTTCGATTTTTTGAATTTCAAAATTTGACATTAACTCAAATATTGTTCAAATAGCATATTACATTGAACTTAGCGACAGTAAAGAGTTTTAACAAATACTAACTGCTTTTAATATTTTCCACGAATTATTTATTAATAATGGCCTGCATGTTTGGCAGAAATCTTTGAATCATACGTAGATCAGTTCTGTAAAAGAAAAAAAAATCAACAAATTACAAAATAGTATCTACTTACGCAGGAAAAATCATCAGAAATGGTAGTTTTTTTTTATCAACATTATTTTGAAAATCATATGATGACAATAACAAAAATAATGTACAAAATATGTAAATCAATCCCAAAGCAGATAATTTTGTTATCTATGTTGGCGGTTGACATTATCGATGCATAAACTTTATTGGTATCATATTTTGTATATACAAGTCAATAGAAATTAAAGAATTGGATTTGTTTATCATTTGATTTTTAAATTTTCATCAACGACTCGACCTTTCTTCAAATACAATCATAAGTAGATGTAAATCTATATTGTAATCCATATATATTATATTAATAAATGATGGTAAATGATTTTTATTGAACATACCATGTCTAACTCGTTTATTTTGGTTTAACTTTCAGATAACATCGAAATGTATTCAAGCGTCCAGTAAACCGGATATTTAAACAAAATAAGAGATACGTAAATTTTGTATCATTATATTTGAAATAAAATATGCAAAAACCAAATTTAAAAAAAAAAACCCCACATTTGTTCTTCTGTTACAGAGAAACAGTTTTAAGCTATAAACAGTCATCAGCCATTTTTCTGGACAGCATTGTAAAATGTTTTCTTTGAATAGAAGTAATTTGAAATTGATCGTAACACCACAGTAAAATATCAATTATTCACAATGCATGAAAGATATCAGCACAAAGTAGATCTGCGCCGATCCAGAACGAAGGTTTGTGAAAGAACACAGGCCTTAATAAAAGATATAAGGCTTAGCCTTTTGTGTTGTTGTTCAAATCATAAGCTACATGTCATAACGCGGAAGAGACATGCAAACGTTAACTATAACGAAATGAATACAATACATAATTATATTTTTATATTTTCAGTAAATCGAGGAAGTAAACATGTGGTAAATGGATTAAGAATTAAAAATGTTCCTCCGATTGTATACATAAAGGAAACAATAGAAGTCATATTAAATTGCTCGGATAAAAGGAACCAACTTATTTTAATGACAGTTAACTAGAAACATGTCAATAAGAATAAGCATCAAAGTAATACTAAATGTAATAGTATTCATTTTTTAAACATTGCATATTTGACGACGTGTCGGTTTTTGTTTCTTCAAGACTACAGTAATGCTGTTTTATAAGGAAATCGATTACAAAGAAATATCGGCAATAAGAAATTTAAGTCCTTACCATATCCACCACAGCTTAACCCGTCCATTTTTGGAAATAAAAAATCAATCTTTTAAACACCACGATGTTTTTATTGTATCTAGTTTGATACATTTTTAATGCATCTAAGCTTAACTTTTAGACCTTGAGAAAATTTGCAAAATTTGAGGATACCTGTAAATTAAATTTAGATTAGATTGGAACAAGGTGTTGCAATAAACGTTAAACACAACTTCCTCAAATGAATTTATCGCCAGAATGCATATGATTACAAAAGAAAGTCATCAAAGAATTTTCTAAGCAATTTTCAACTCCCTGTGTTTTTGTACCTAATAAAGACTTATCAACTTACATCGACCTTTTGTTATAAACACATCGCCGTAATAAGAAACACAATGGATGGTTGTATCCTGAAATGCACTGACTTTCTTTCTGTACTTTTGCCGAGTGGTAAGTATTAATATTACAATTCACTGTCTATTACTTTCAAGGCATAAAGTAAATGGTAATATTTAATGGGAAGGGGAATGGGTCACATCATTATAGTTTTTAAGTGGTGTTTCATTAGTATTTCTTTCTTTCGGAATACATCATTTATTGTAACTTATTGATTAAAAACTAATGTTTTATAATTCCCTTACATTATAAAAATATTCGTATTTTCCAACACACGAAGATTCATCAAGTGATGTTTGCGATGGCTTTTGAAGAAATGAAAAGAAACTAAAATTAAAGAAGCAAATAAAATTGAAAATCACAGACACTATACTAATACAATTAAAGATGCATCGAAAGCAAAATCGGCTTTCTCTTCGCACTGTTTGAAGTTTTATGGATATTTCCTGGTGATCATTCGAGAAATTCGGTGTTTGTTTTATATTTGGGTTACAAAAACGTTGTTATCATGAAATATATGAATAAAAAGTACACGTTAAACTTATAATACATTGCATAATATGTTTTTAGTGCCTAAACTATATGTACATAGCAAAACTCTTTATGGTTTACATGTAACGCTTTTGGACCCATACTGAGTCAAGGACCTCTAGCTGTTGTTAAAGAAGATCAGACTCTGGAACTTACATGTCCCTCCAATATATCTAACGGGGTGTATTGGTTTTACACATTCGACGACCGTGGACGGAAAATCGATCTTGGTACTGATGGAGGTGTCTTCAGAGATATGTGTAAATCGATCCAAGGAAAAAATGACAATAACAAACCGTTAACCATCTCAAAAATCCATGAAACGAAATACAAATTCAAAGCAGAGCAACACAGACCTCCAAAAAGAGAGAGGTAGGATCAGGTGCCTAGGAGGAGTGAGCATCCTGTGCTGACCGGTCACACCCGCCGTGTGCTCTTTGTCGTAATCGGGAAAAAACGGAAAAGTCCTTAGACAATTAGGTGATAAATTATGGTATAACAAGTAGTATGAAAAACGTCAGTCAGCATGCGACCCACTGGATAATTGTATTTGCTGACAAGGTCGTTGTATCGACCATAGAACATACGAAAAGATGACTTCAAACGAGCCTGTTGATAGTAGCTTGCCTCGCCTTAGAAACTGTTCATACAAAGAACATGCCCTTGAGTATCGAATTAACTGAGAGACAAAAACACCATATGCAGGTGATGAAGGTATATTGCTACATAAGTAAGGAAAGTTGACTTTAGAAAAATTGAAGTCATCGCGTTTATCATAAAGTTTTGTTGTTAGGTTACCATCAATGTCCATTTCCAGTAAAATATCCAAATATGAAACATATGACGCAGACTCTGTGGTATCTTTTATTTCAAGTTCACTGGGATATATCGAGTCGACGTAAGTATGGAAATAACAATTGTTAATTGATAATACGTCGTCGATATAACTGAATGTTGTGTTGAAGGCCACAGCGAGTAATTTATTTTTTTCACGTACAAGTTTTTTAATAAATTCTGCTTCATAAGAATACAAAAATAGGTCTGCTAACAATGGGGCACAATTGGTACCCATGGGAATTCCAACAGATTGTTGGAAGACTTGATTTCCAAAAACTACATAGATGTTGTCTATCAGAAACTCAAGCATCTTTTTAATGTCAACTTTAGAATACTTGTGTGTGCAATCAGAATGGTTTTTAACAAAATAATTTTTTTTAGATTTCCAATGAAGATAAGCATTTTTACGACTTCCATTTTTATTGAAGAAACAACTGTCGATGATATCAAAAAGCCTAGATTTTAAATTGTCATGGGGAATGGTTGTATAAAGCGTTGAAAAATCGTCGGTTTTGATGCTATTGATTTTGGTAAGATTTTGTGACCTCAAAGTTTCTGTTAATTCTTTAGAGCTTTTTAGTATCCACATCTGATTCACACCACCTCTGGAGTATATTGTTGTACAGTACTCTTGAAGTTTCTCCTTCACTACTGTAAGAATTTTAGTAAGGAGTAAAGAGAGAGGATTGGTAGAACATTTACTGGTACCTGCTATATATCTCTGTTTGTAAGGACTTTTGTGAAGCTTTGGAATAGCTTCTATAGAATGACATTTTAAAGAACCTTTGACATTCACTTTAAAACTGCTAAATCCTACCCATAACCAAATCATTTTCTGCAGCAGATCCCTAAACAGAACTGTATTTAACTCTACAATCTTTTTATAAGGTAAAATATGGGGAATGCAATGGGATTTATACGCAGATTTTTTTAGCTCACCTGAACCAAAGGTTCAAGTGAGCTTTTCTGATCACCTGTTGTCAGTCGTCCGTCCGACCATCCGTCCGTCCGTCCATCCTTCCCCCCGTCCGTCAATCCGTCTGTCTGTCCGTCCGTCTGTCTGTCTGTAAACTTTTTACATTTTTGTCTTATTCTCTAGAATCACTGGGCAAAATGTAACCAAACTTCGTACAAAGCATCCTTATGAGAAGGGAATTCTAAATTGTTACAATAAAGGGCTAAACTTTTTTCAAAAGGGAGACAATTGCGAAACAGTGAAAATAGTGTGCGTGTCTTTAAACATTTTCTCCTTAAGAACCACCGTACCAGAAATGCCCATATTTACATTTAAGCTTTTATATATTGTGAAGATTCTAAATTGTTAAAATCGTGACCCCCAGATCAATACTTGGGCCCCAAGAGGGGTTCAAAATTTACCATAGAAATATATAAGGAAAATGTTTAAAAATCTTCTTCTCAAGAATTACGACGTTACAATTCATGAATTCACTATGCAAGCATCCTCAAGTAATGTAAAATCTAAATTGTCAAAATCAAGAATCCTGGATCAATACTGACGCCCCAAAATGGGTTCAAAATTTAAAGAGAAATATATAATGAAAATGTTTAAAAATCTTCTTCTCAAGAACTACGATGCTACAATTTATGAGAGTCCTATGCAAGCATCCTCAAGTAATGTAAAATCTAAATTGTCAAAATCGTTCTAAATTTAGAAAAATATAAAGGGAAATTGTTTAAAAATCTTCTCAAGAACTATAATGCTACAATTTGTTAGATAACTATGCAAGCATCCTCAAATAATGTTAATTCTAAAATGTTAAAATCGTGACCCCGGATCCATACAGGGGCCCCAAGAGGGGTTCAAAGTTTAACAGAGAAATATATAGGGAAAATGTTTAAAAATCTTCTTTTTAAGAACTACAATGCTCCTATTTGTGATATTACTATGCAAGCATCCTCAAATGATGTAGATTTTAAATTATTAAAATGGTGACCGCCGGACTAATATGGGGCCCCAAGAGGGGTTCAAAGTTTAACAGAGTAATACATAGGGAAAATGTTTTTAAAAAACAGATATAGAATGATACAATGAACAGTTGTTCAAGGTGAGCGATTTGACCCATGGGCCTCTTGTTTAAATACAGATTAAGATGTATGACACCCTGTGGCTTAAACAGTTGCTTTCCTGACAATTGGACATGCTTTACAAACAACCAAACAGTTATTAGTGAATGTTTGCGATTCTCATAAAGAATTTAAAACATCGAGGATGCTTGTATTACACTTACAGCTCTTTATTGGTATACATTGGTTTCATCAGTTTTTGTTCAATATACCATTTTGCTGGTTTTTGTCGTTGACCTGAATCTCCAATTCAAATGTTTCTTGAAGTGGAATTTCTAAAAGATATTGAAATGATACATGAAGGATCATTGGCAACAAATTTAAGCATCCCTGAAACCGTAAGTTTCAGTAAACCAACGATAATTGATGTCAATGAATGCTAATCAAACCACCTTATATTATATGGTACCAGATTTTTTATTTTTATGAAATCTATGATAATTTATAATACAAGCGCTTGCTGATTATACAATATTGCCATAGGTCAAAAGCATAGTTGCATCTTTGGACTTAAAGTTACACGAACACTAGCTATAGATAGCGCTTTCCTGCTGGTTTTATTCGTTATCAGCGGAAATCTTATTATACATAAATTCAAAAAAGTAAGAACCAATATCATTAATTGATATCCTGTAATCAAGTTAATGCAACAGCATGTACTTTATTTTGAATTCTTTCCATTCTATCATGATATATAAAGCAACTTGCATATTGATAAAAAACAAATAGTAAATGTCTGTTTTGCTTGGATTTGAAAGACACTCTTTCAATGGATAAAACACGTCATATAATAGTTGCCGTCCAAATAAAATAGACGGCAATGTCACCATCGTCTCAATCAACGATTTGGGTTAGACAAAACCAAAACAATATGTTTGTTATTGACTCTGTAATACTAGAAACAAAGCTACGCACGTGGTAGATCCAAATAACCTTGGATATCATTTAAAAAACACCATCTAATAATTAACAGGAAATACAAAATGTGTTAATGTTTAAATTGCAAACACTACGTATTGCACTTTAACTTAATATCTTAAACTCTTTCAAATTACATCCTCTTCCAATTAAAAAAAAACTATTTAATTTTACATTCGTGCCTGGAAGACGTTCAGATACAGATATGTTGAAGTACAGCTGTGTATTGTTATCTTTATTCTATAAATGTGGTAAGCGCACTATGATTAATTTTATTTTTGAAATGCAAATCTATTTCAAAATGTACGTTTTTTGCTATTCGTGTATCAGTTTAATTTACATTAATGGATTATGAAGTGAAAACCGGTAACGTAGTAGATAAATTCAAGAAATTTCAAGCCTATTCAGAAAACAGTTGAACATTTGTCCCGAGCTCGATAAACTGTTTTCTGAGACCGTAGGCTGAGGTCAATAGCTCCACTTCAGTTCAACTGTTTCCCTAGAAGGCGCAAAAAAATATTTTAACCAATTAACTAGTACTTCTTTTTGACGTTGAAAAATTTGTCACTTGCCCGGGAAATAATTACGTGACCGGGTAACAATTAGACATTTGGTCATGTGGTCGGGTAGTAGTGAGTCACGTGTTGTCTTATTTTACCCCCGCTTTATTTGTATACAATGCCATGTCTATTGAGACGAAAAAAACCCACCAAGTTACAAACACGTACGTACATGCAGTATCAATTTAAATGCATATGGTACATTAGATAATAAATACTGCTACTGGATCTTCGTTCTTATTACGCCAGAGATCATATATAGTTGTGTCTGCTCTTGGACAAGTGGACACGGTTCTTTGATGTTGTTAGGACACATATCCTGCTGTTCGAAGCCATGAAATCTCAGCAAGTAAAGACAGTAACGTGTATCTGCTTTGCAAGACTAATTTGGAGAGTACACAAATACAGGACGATGGCTTATTATATAGCTATAGTTTACAGTATAGTTTTACAAGCAGATACATCCAAATGTACGTTTTGTTCATATTGGTTACTTCCAGATGGTCTAAGCAATTAAGAACGATATCAGGCACAAATAATAAGAAACGGTGTCTTCAGTAAAATGGCTAGGTGAATGGTCAACAAATTACCCACCAGATCAACCTCAAAAGTTTCAATACATTTTTTCTTAGCCAATAACTATAAATAACTATTTAAAAAAAACAATTATTTATCACTGAAATATTTCCCTATATTTTTATACCGAGCTCTCCTTTTCAAGAGGTAAGAATATTATAAATATGGCTAACTTGACCACTCAGCCTTTTTACTTATCAAAAATGAATAATTTATCATGTCACTTGTAACATTGCTTTTTATGTCCTAACACAACATGCAATGATATACCGTATATATATCTTCACGACAATTACTTACCTCAAGAAATATTTTATTCTTGTAAGTGCTTTTGAAGATTATGTAAATAAATTGTAATTTCATATAACTCATTTTTAACTAGCAATCCAAATTTACAAAAACAGTCAAGTCTGTTCCGCTCTTAGAACACGTTTTGAATTATATGACTGCCTTTAGAAATAAAAAAAAAAATAAAATGCAGTATTGTTCAAGCAAACTATTTCTTTAGTGAGTTATTTTACTATACAGCATTCTACACACGTTCTTTGTTTTTGTCACTTTTACAAAGGTACCAGAGAAGAATCTTTTGATTTTTTGTGGTTTGTACGATCAGATCTCATCTTAAAGCCAGAGACGCCTGCATTTGTCAAGAAAGGCGAAAGTCTTGAGTTAACATGCCAGTCTCACGACACAGAAGGACTTTATGGCTTCTTCACGTTTAACGTTGAAGGAAAAAGAATATCATTAGGTGTCGGCGGAGGGAATTTCAAATCATGTTTCTCATATACAAATCAAACAATTTTTGAATGTCATTACGGGGAAATTTGGACATTCAAATTAACATTGCTTAACCCCATACATGACCGGACAATTGAATGCAGCAGATCTTACAACCAAACATCGCTGAGCATCAATACTACAATCTTTGTACAAGGTAATACATGGGAAATTGCAACTAACAGGAACTACTATTCAAAGCATTTCCATTTTACATATGATATGCTTTATTTCGTAAAACTTATTCCCTCCTTTTATAACAAGTCAACGGTTGCATATAATTGGATATAATTAATCCCTGATAGTCAGATCATAACTCTGTACCAAAAAAAAATTAAACGATCAAATTGAAGATAAATGTTTTAATTGCGATATAGGTGCATGCAATGAAGGACAGTTTTACCCTTCTCAGGTCATTGTCTTCTCTTCAAAATCTTCTCTATGTGAATTAAGAATAACGAACATTGCGCCCATATTGTATTTTCGAAAGAAAAAAAATAGAAGCAAACATCTTCATAACAAATGTGCGTTTTTCTCCCGTCTGTCCTTTTAAAATCCAATTTACTTGTGTTTGTAATATGATATACCTAGAATTAAATGTTTACAACGCACATTTGCCATTTTTCTTTAGAGTTATCACATAGTTTTCTTAATTGTAAACCTTCTATTTGTTTGAATTATTTAAACAACAAAATGATTTCTTTGGTGATTCATCCGGGATATGAAGGTAGCGACACTGCAGAAAAATACATAACCCGCGTTAGCGTGTTGTGTATTGATTTATTTCTGCAATGATCGCTATATATTTACATCCACCAAGTATGATTCCATATATTTCTTGCGAAAATTGATTGCAATTCATACCTCTGTATAAAGTGACAGGACTGAAATCTACACGGTCATTTATCGTTTGGTCGAGAATTCATCGACCTAAGAAAAATCACGGACTTCAAGAAATAATCATGATGATGCCATAAAAGAAGAGTTGGCTGTTTCTTTTGTCTAACGTACTGATGTACATTAACAATAATTTAGATAATTTAACATACTTTTTACGATCTATTTAGTAAAAAGTCAACCAATGAAGCCCAAAGTGCTTTAATGATAGATTTGGTCACGCTCCGGTCGAAATTATCACCTCAAGATATTCAAAGAATGATTCCTTATTACTTATATTTATATAATACTCAGCAATTGTACGATCTTATAATGTTGACATATGTACGGGATTTTCTTTTCTTTTAATTATGCAACCCCCGCTTGCGCCCCGTCATTTGAATTTATTGGACTGTACAATACAAAATCGATTCGTAGTGTTATCACAGAAAAAGACACTGAAAAATGTAAATATATAAACATATACATACATTCTTTTCGATTTAATCATTAAAGAAAAAAGGGTCACAAATTAAGACTAATTTCTCTTCTATTCAGTTAAAATGTCACAATGCTTTATTCTTCACCTGATAAACTATTTAAACCGATGATACCACACAGAAGGCGTCATTTGTATCCACTCTTGTTCGACAAATATTTCTATTATTTACTATAAACATTGAGGCCGCTGAAAATATCCTTTCACTACACTGAAACTGAAAATATCCATATTTTCCTAGAAGTAATAATTTGATGAGTAATATTGTAATGAAATTGAGAGAACTATCCACTAATAATGAATATCTATGCAATTTCAGAGGTAAATATGAATATTTTCATTCTATTTATAGAGAGTACCGGAGTTTGTAAATGCATAAAAGAAGTGAAACAATTTTTTATTACTACCGTTCCTGTGTCAACACTGACATTAACATCATCTCAAACTACGCTCATGGCATCAAGATCCATCAACATAACTTGTATAACAAATGACCTTATTAGACCTGCAGCAAACATCACTTGGTATGAAGAAAACTCTGAAATCTTAACTCAGATAACCACTTTGATACAGCATGACGCTAAAGATCTGTATAGAACGGTCTCGGTGCTACAGTATACGGGTGTGGCAGAGGACAACGGTCAACAGGTATACTGTAGAGCCAGCAACATCGAAGGAGAACATGTTGAATCAAATAGATACACTATCAACGTGACGTGTAAGTTACGACCCTTCAATTCGATCTCTGAACACAATAATTTATATTTTAGTATAACCGTATTTTTGATTTGCTCGCTAAAAGGTATGCCAACAATATTTTGCAAACACAGTGCCACAACCTTGCAAATCAGTAGATTAAATAAAATTTAGCGATTTTTAAGACAATGTTAGCGAGGTACTAGCAAACCCTAAAAAGCCAAAATTAGCATCTCACTAAAACCCGCTAAACTGTATTTATCAATGTATTATTACCTGTCAATGAAGTGAACAGCGCCTTTGCAATAATGACGTAATAAAGTCGTAATCACTGAAATATTTAAGAAATAAACAGCAAGTTAAAATGTTCACCGGGATATGAACTTGGTTGGTGACGTGATCAAATCCTGTGAAGCCGAAAAGGCCTCTCAGAATATTTGATCATGCACTAACGAACCGGTAAACTTTTTAGCATTGCTGTTTATTACTTAATACATTTACGTTTGAGAAAGGCAAATCGTTCAGAATTAATAACATGCTTGTAATTTTAGTTTGACAATATTGCAACCGTCAGTCGACAAGTCCGTGCGGTAATCTTTTTGAGGTCATCAAAAAGTTCACTTAAGAAATAAACAGTGTTTTTATGCTTACAATATTGCGATAAGTTCGTGCGGTAATCATTGTGACGTCATTAGAAAGTTCACACAGAATTGAACTTTTTTTGCTATTCTACAGGGTGATATAAGGAGATATATTTGCAAATATAAATATTTACACTGTATAAATGTACAATTAGAATGAGTTCAGCATGAATAAACAAAGCAAAGAAAAACAATTCTACATTCACTTGTTCACTTTTTTATATATTAGATATTGCAGACGTACAAATACCTTCTGTCAATAGCTTGACCATAGTAGCTGGAACAAAACAGGTTTGGATATATTGTCGTGTTCCAAATGCAAACCCGGAAAAATTATTCTATAGGTGGACGAAGTCGAATTCGCTCGTATCCACAATTGTTTCTTTAGCACAAATGTATATCATTGAATCGGTTGTGGAAACACTAGTGGAACAGTCGACATCTATGTACAGTGTGAGATTAATGAACATTTCTAATATAACTATAATACATGTATATACAATTGTCAATGTTAATGTCAGCAATGTTGTTTTTAATCCCTCGAACGAAAGACCTGAAAATATTAGTTTGAATATTTTAAATGACTGCCAACTATAATTGTTTAAATGAAATTAAAGATATATTTTGTTTTCCCTTATGATAGCAAAACCCATGAAACCAACAATTACACTAGTTGATTGTGACGTAAGTAGTGCCACGATTTTATGGACTGTATCTACAAACTTTCGATACACCCCTCCATTTCAATAGGAAACTCTTCAACTCAGTGAACAGAACGACGGATTTTTCAATTGTAGTTATGAAAAAATTGAAACAAACCTGACTTATGTATATATATATCAAGCGACTGATCTTAATCCTTCTACAGAGTACAAATTCAGAATTGTGGCCTCCAATGTATATGGTTCTTCATTCTCAGACAGTCGAGCATGATATACAGCCGGAAAACCTTTTATAAGTAAGATTAGTGGTTGATGCAAACTTAATTCGAACTTTTGCCATCTTTAGCATCTTAGAATATAGATGTAATACTGACCTTTTCTTTGTATGATATCATCAAAACCCCTTTCTACTCCTTTACTTTCATTTTAGGTAAATCAAAAGATTGTAAGAAGGGACTCATTATTGGTGGGTCACTAGGTGGCGCTTTCCTTCTGATTATCTTTACTGGAGAATTTGCCTTCTTCATATACCTCCAAGTAAAAATACATTGTATAGAATCAATATCTTGATTATCGATTGAGAGTGATAATCTTTTCCTGATTCTCAATAAAATTTCATTGTATTCATATTTTTAAGTCAGGATCGAAAATTTGTACTGTGATATACTCCAATAATGTTTTATAAACTTAGCATCAATATCAAACTTGCAATAGTGACTTACACACAATAGTTCTTCAAACATTACCTATGCTAAAGATAAGCCTAGACAATTTTGCAATTAAAGTAGTAATTTTTTTATGTCATTTTGCAGTATACGTTATTGGGATGTTTTTGAAAAGGAAACTTTTAGGAATTACAATGGGATGTTATGTAACAATATATTTAATTCTAGTGGTACACAGCAGTGCGCTGTTTTTAATAATAAACTTTTAAACATTTTAGATAAATCGAAAGAAACAACAAACAGGTAAATATAGATATTATACGAGAGAAATATATATATATATATATATATATATAGAGAGAGAGAGAGAGAGAGAGAGAGAGAGAGAGAGAGAGAGAGAGAGAGAGAGAGAGAGAGAGAGAGAGAGAGAGAGAGAGAGAGAGAGAGAGAGAGAGAGAGAGAGAGAGAGTATTTCATATTTGTTTTAAATTTTAGCTGAACAAAATGACCATTACGTACACTTTTGTTCAACGAATGAACATCATTATCAAGATATCTCCGATCAAAATAAAGGTATTATATCGCTTATATTTTTCCTTTAGTTTTTAAACAATTGAAAATAAAAATAGCTTTTTAAAATGAATTTATGAATGAAATAAAAATACTTGTGAAAGTTATCTCAGTTATTTAGCATTTTAGAAACAGGTGCAGTCAAAGCGATTGAAAGGTATGCAAATCTTTTTTTTGTTTGCTTGAGAGAGGTTGTATTTTCTTACCATCGATGACTTCTCAATTTAAGATACAATTTTTGGCATACAGAGCTGGGCTAGTTTCAAATTTAATGTTAAACACGAATTCTCTCAATTTTTGTATAATTACTGTTTGAGAAAATCATGTGTTATTTAATGAGTAAACGTGCATTGATACGTTTCAACGAGGCCATACTTTTGAGAAAAAGTATTCAAATTTTGGAAATTCTTATACCTTAAAAAAACGAGCATAAGATAGTTTACTTGAATGGTTTTATTTGTAATTATATTTCATAAAGCTGAGTATATTGAATTACCGGACAAAATTTATACAAACGATGACGGACAATAAATTTCCTTAAAGTAAGTTATGTTTTAGCCACCTATTTATTGGACTTCATTATCTTTTCTTAGCATTTTACTTTTATTTTCATTTCTTATGGAAATTCCATGACTGCTGTAAAATAGGTGACCCAATTTAGATGATTACATTAAAAAACCGGAAGACAAATTTTATACAAAATTGTAAATAAAATTTTCTTTTCTGCTGTAGAAAAAGGTGATCCAATTTTGATGATTACATTTAAAAAGCGGAGATCTAATTCTATACAAAATTCTATTTACATTTTTAATGCTAAGAAATATATAATTTATGCCCCTTGCGTTTCCTGTAATTTCAAATTAATATGTTCTAAGTAACCATGAACTAATTTTTTTTTTATTTCATAGCACATTATATATGAATAAAATAAACATAATAAAAATAATTTAAATGTCATTTTTAATGTTTATCTTCAATTTTAAAAAAAACAAAAACAAATGCAAAATCTCAAAAATTGCACAAATGACAAATCACATAAATGTTTCAAATCATATTGATAGTGACTCTTTTAACCGTTCAGTTTTTTTTTGTTCTTACAGGTCAGTGTACTGATTTGTGTGACTGCAGATACTCAAGATTATTGCAACATAGTCTGTAAATAAATGCATGTATCACACAATTTGAAATAAATCATAAACTATAGAATTGGCTGATTTGCATAATTGTTAAACTTATAACTTATTGTTTACGATTCGTTAGTATTTTTGGTTGCTCATTCAAAAATAGTGTTATTTCCATATTATTCATGCAAGCAACAAATAAGATCTATTAACAACCGACAATAACTCTCAGAACATAAAACTTTTAATTTATGGAAAAAAACCATTAAAACTTTCTTTCCCATGAAAAATAGAAAATAAAAACAACTTTTCACCGATAAAATATCAATGACAAATAAAAAATGCACGTTAAAACAAATGTTAAAACAAACCACCAAGAAGTTTACAATGGAAAACACTCGTTACAGTACTCGCAACGTTATACTTTAAAATTCTATCCTAATCGTGTATCAGTCCTATCGTATCGTGCGTGTATACTGTTCAATTGTGCGTTAGAACATAACCCACTTTTTCATCCAATCAGCAGTCGCTAAATATTCTATTAAGTGATGTTTTTGATCGTTAAGAATTTCTTTAAGTTCACAGCGACGTCACATTTCGATTGACAGCTAAGAGAGCCGTAAACAAAAGAGAGATAATGTCTGCTTGGCGCAGAACTTTTGATCAGCCAATGAAAAAGTGGGTTATGTTCTAAGTTAGATCATATTCAGTAAAATTTACGCGATTAAGAAGGGGCTCGGTCGCTTCGCTCCCTCCGCCCCTTCTTAATCGCATAAATTTTACTAAATATGATCTAACTATTACTTAATCCTATCCTATTGTGCGTTAATCCTGTCAGGTTTATCGTTCAATTTTAACAGTTTTCCGTTTATCCTATCGTGTTAATCGTTTCGTGCCTTTTCATAGGCAAGTAAACTTATTTCAAATTTATAATTCGTTCAATGCGGCGTATACGAACATCTATTGAACAAGAAATGTAAAATCCTATCCAGCATTCTATCAAGATACTAATTTATTAATTCTTTAGATCAAAATTAACCAATATTACATGTAAAGCATATCTCTAAGCAGTGGAAATGAAAAATTAATGTAAACTATCGAAATTCTTAGGAACAAGGTAACAAGGTAATTTTTACTTAAAACAAAAGTTGTATTTTGATTAAATCCGCTATTTTGTATTTTGATTAAATTGAACGTTAAATCCGCTATTTTCCGTGTGATATTTGATCTCGGGCTGAAATGTTCTTGGCGTTTGGCTAGGGTGTGCGGTAATGAAAACAATGTTAACAAATCGTACGCGGAAATGTGTATCTGTGTAAATATTTACTTAACTTGACTGTAATATAATTCGTTTCGGAGTCTCCTCCAATCAAATAGTTCTTTTGTATGTCTTTGGTCTCCGAATGCGTTAGCCCACTATTAACATGTCAACCACGCTTCCGCGTCGACATATTGTTTACCGAAAAAGCTCGCGACATCAAGTGATGATGAATATTTCAAACCGCATCTGACAGTAATTAATTGGAAATTATCTTCAATACTTTACAATGCGTTTAAAATAGAATGTATAACTTGCAGAGAGTTTATAACTTGTAGCTTAACAAAAAACCACAATCATTTCTGTTTTTAAAAACATTCATCAAATTCGGCATATATAGACTTAGCAACAAAAGTTTGAAAAGTGAAACTTGTCAATATCCAGCAAAGCAAGATTAAAATGTTTCCGACAAAACAAACAAAACGTTAAATAAAACTTCCTTTAAAAAAGAAAATTGAGGTGATTAATTTGTACGGAATAACGCAATTCATTTTATTTCAATGTTAAGTTTGTATTATATTGTCTTAGAACTAAGGATTTCCGTGATTATTATTTAAAACATACTTCTTCAGTAGAAATGGAAACTTATATATTGAGGTCTTTTGTGGTTTTTTTCTATAATTTTGTCGTGTGGTAAGTACCTATTTCCCTTGAATGTATTGATTTATGATTTTAGGCCTGCTTCAGAACGCTTCTATGTTATGACTTTTGACATATGAACATGTTTGCAGTCCCCATAAACTTAAAAACCAAATTTCCACGGCACAGTTATATTTACATATTGTTGACGTTGCATTGATCGTAACTAAAAAATTCGAAGCCAATATTTCTTCAGGAACATCAGAGAGTCATCCCTGACAAAGCTGCAATGTCAAGTGTTGGGATCTTGACTTAATATATGCACAATCTATTAGAATCATAGGTAGAACCATTGTAGCAAAATTGTTTCATTACGCAATGTGTAAAATTAATCTAAAGGGAGAAAAATGAAAAGTTTTGAAATATTATTTTTAATACAAGATCTCAATCTTCTACTGAGACCAAGGCCAAACGCAGTCGTCAAAGAAGGCAGAGAGCTTGAACTTACATGTCAGTCCAACAGGTCTGGGGGTGTGTATTGGTTTTATACAGTCGACGACAATGGAAGGCAAATCGAGCTTGGTACCGGTGGAGGTGACTTCAAATATTGTGTAAATCAAACACAATTAGCTACGATAGAATGTCTTTTTGAAGAACCTTGGACATTCAAATTAACTTTGCTAACACCAGTTCATAACCAAATTATCAATTGTGCCAGAACGCTAAACCGAGTGGTCACGAATTCAAGTACTACAATTTTCATACAAGGTACGCTACTATGGTTTTCAAACTTCAACATTCTCATTCAAACTTATTCATCCTTAATATTCTTTCTTTGTCCTCAAGCTTCAGACCAATGTACAAATTGATTTATTCTTTTCCTGCTACACAACAGTACCTGTATCAAAGTTGACTCTATCACCACTACAAACGGCGGTCGGAGATGGTGAAATAATAAACATAACTTGTCTGACAAATGACTGTCGCCCCCCTGCAAACATTACCTGGTTTGAAGTAAACTCAGAAATCACCAATCAGAAAACCTATTCTATACAGAATGGGTCTAACCTACTGACGAAAACCATCTCAGTGCTACAATACACGGGCATTGAAGATGTCAATGGTAAAGAGGTGTATTGTAGAGCCAACAACATTGATGGAGAACATGTAGAATCAAACAGATATGTTATAAACGTGGCAGGTACGAATCTCTCTCTCTCTCTCTCTCTCTCTCTCTCTCTCTCTCTCTCTCTCTCTCTCCAGAATGAAGTAAAATACACTAGTGCCACTACAATGATGTCAGTAGAAAAGGTTGTAGGAATTCAGATGAGAAAAAACTAACGTCAGGTTCAAGAAAGTATTCTTGATCTAGAGAGCAGATCAAATGTGTCAAAGGAGTAATTTCGAATGAAACATAGATTCTATCTAATGCTGATTATTCGGAATACTTGTTTAATAGCTGCTGCTCCACTTGAAAATGTGGAGTTCTGAATGTGTATAGTAAATGTAATACCACTCTTTAATGAAGAAGTAGACATACTTGAAACCAGTCATCCTGAAACCATAACAAGCTTAGAATTAGATTGTTTATGACTGTGAAAACGAAAGAAAAGGTGACACAAAAATTGTCGAGCTGTTCATCAGTCAAATACAAATGAATTTAGCTGAAGATATTTTATTTTGAGTGATGAAATAGTACAATGTACGTGTATAATAGTAAATGTAAGTTTGTCTATATACATGTACTTTGAATATGAAACATGAAATGGTAATATGAGTAGTTGACACTATCATTTATTTAACAAATCATACTTTCTCCCAAGTTCTTTTTGCCGCACATTTTCTTAAATAATTCTATATTTATAAATACCTCTAGATTCAAACGATGTTCATCAAATAGTATGAAAAAATCCCAAGATTTGCCTTTTGAAACGCCCCCTCTAACTTGTCAGGTTTCAATACACAACCCAAAATAGAAAGTCTACGGGGATTTTGCATTGTAAACAAAATCAAGTACCCCAGATGAGAACGTTAAGAAATTGTGCTAGGTGTCACGAGTACTTCCGAATCGAGAAAATACGTAAACATTTCCCATTTTGAATCTCCGTAGGGTTTTTGTTTTTGTTTATGTGAAATTCTCCAGGGATAAAAAGACGATGTATCAATGAAGAAATATTGGATTTTTTCCATTTTATCGATTTGAATTGTACTTCATTGACAGGTATGATTATTTTGATTAAAAAACATCAAAAAGTGCCGGAAGCAATAACTTAAGACAGACTATAATTAATCTAATTTAATCTAAGCAATAGAAAGAATCATAGAATATATGGCAGCGATCATCCTTGATTACAAAACATAAAGTGATCGATTGGGTTATTTTTATTAAAATGCATAAACTTCATTTTAGCAATACCGACAGTGAGGCCGGATATACTTTTAATCGAGTGTGAAGTTGCTTCTGCAAAGATATTTTGGACAGAGTCCTTCGATCACAGTTTCATGAGTACATCTCTTCCACTTGAAACGTTTCTTCTAATAAGCTCCGGATATGATACATTTGTGAACTGCAGCTATGAAAAAATTGAAACAAACAAGAGCAAATTTCATATTTATAAAGTGGATAAACTAAAGCCTTATACAAAATACAGATTCAAATTAATGGTATCTGATAAAAGTGATTTCTCGAACATTTGGACATGTATTACAGATGAAGAAAAACATATAAGTAAGTATATGTTTTTACCATTTTCTTATCGTCGAGAATATTTTGATATTGTGCTACTAAATTGCTGCCAATTTGATACAATTGTATTGCACATCAGTAGATACATGTACAAGTACCTTTAATCCGTCAAAACATATGTTTAACGCCTGACCATAATACAGAATACATGATTTGATAATCATTAGGCCATAAAGAAGAGTACAACATGGGACTAATTCTTGGTGGATCAGTAATTGGCGCCATGTTTCTGGTTTTATTTGTTACTGTTGGAGTCCTTACTCTTTATAAACGCATACAAGTAAGAACTAATATCATTCTTAATAATCAATTAAATTACTCAATCTGTAACTTTCCTTGTTTATGATCAGATAAACACTGGTTTCCATATTTCATACATTACCTTTCCTATCACTAGATACAGTTCCTGTTCTCGCTTTCTATTTTTCCAGCATAATGTGTACTTCTGGACAGATGATTTTTAAGATTGAGTAACAGTCTATTCTGAATATTTTCTATTTGTATTGATGTCATAATTGTCTTCAAGGGGATATCAATAAGTAAGTACAATTGCGAACATTTTATCAGAACAAAGTTTGGTTAAACGACCAAACAAAGGTCAAATGATCACAAATAAACAATAAAATCGATCAAGGACATTTTTTTTTATCAAATGAATGCAATTATATAAATGTAAATAGTTTACAATGATAAAATCATTTGATTTATTACTAATTAACTATTTAACCGTATCGCTACTACTAGCGTTTACGAATATAATTGATATGCTGTTAGATATAAAGTGGAGCTGATCTTTTGTCACTTATACATTTAAGTTGAACTAATAATCCAAAGATGCAAACAATGACACGATTACATACTACTAGATAAAGGAGAAGTAATTATTTTACTTATTATAGGTCTGTATAAAAGATACAAATAAATAATATTCTACTTTTATTTCACTTCAAGAAAACCCAAACCGTAAATATTTTGATTTTAGACGGGCCGAAAGAGACCAACACAAGGTAAGTGCCATTTAAAATTGAATCTGAGGAAAATATTTAAAGAATGGAAAGGAGATATTTATCTTGGCAATGCTTTTTTGCATTTACACAAAGTGCCCATTATGTAGATCACTTTTGTCCCAAGACTGATCAACCTTATCAAGAGATCTCTTCCAATCAAAATACTGGTAAAGTCTGTGTGTGTGTGTGTGTGTGTGTGTGTGTGTGTGTGTGTGTGTGTGTGTGTGTGTGTGTGTGTGTGTGTGTGTGTGTGTGTGTGTGTGTGTGTGAGAAATATATAGATAAAGAAAGAAAATTTCTTAGAACTGCTTTGTATTGTAGAATTACAAAATATCCATTACGTGGATCACTTTTGTCCGGCGACTGATCATCTTTATCAAGAGGTTTCAAATCAAATCACAGATGATATAATTTGTGAGTATGTACAAAATAAATTTGTCATTGTATGTGTGATATGAAGTATGCTAGAGTTCAAACAAATCCTTGGTATATCAACTATGTAAATGCTACAAATGAAAATTGATTTGAGAGTTGAGTTAAGAACCCACTGTTACAGTTATAGATTCTAAAACAACGCTTGAAAGGTATGTATCTTGCTTCATGTGAATGAAATGTAGATTGTGTAGTGTTTATTAAAATTGAATTCTCCAGATTATTATATTTTAAAATAAAAGGGTGTTTTATTTAATAATAATATTCATTGAATGATTCTGTTATCAAAAAGTAGTATTCTTGAAATAGTTTCCAAGACTGCAATTTTTTCAAGAAAAACAAATCACACTAGCAGTAAAAATTTAAAGCATCTACAATCCTTTACAAACTGTTATGTTATTTAATATTTGATTTTAAATGTAGAATAGAATACATGGAAATACCGGACACAATCCTCACGAACGAAGATAGTCATTATCATACTTTAAAGTAGGGAATACTATTTCTCATTGTGTAATCTTCTATAATTTAAGTTTATCTATCTATCTATTTATTTATTTATCTATCTATCTATCTATCATCTATCTATCTATCTATCTATCTATCTATCTATCTATCTATCTATCTATCTATCTATCTATCTATCTATCTATCTATCTATCCATTGTTTTAAAAAAACATTCCTTTACTAGAACTTTATACTTATTAAGCTCACCTGAGTCAAAGGTTTAAGTAAGCTTTTCTGATCAAATTTGTTGTCTGTCGTTGTTGTCGTCGTAAATTCTCCAAATTTTCATCTTCTCCAGAACCATTGTGCAAATATCATCCAAACTTGGCACACAGAATTCTTGCGGGAAAGGACGTTCAAGTTTGTTGAAATGAAGGTTCAGGTCTTTTTCAAAGGGGACCTAATTAGGAAAAACTGAAAATAGGATAGGTCGTTATAGGAATCTTCTTTTCAAGAACCAAAAATCCTATAATGTCAACACTAACTGTTTGATATGTGGTAGATTAAAGTTTGTTAAAATCACCTGTTTGTCTACTTTTTTCTATAATACATTTTGAACCCTGTTTGGGCCCTTTTCGGACTCTTTGGGATCATGATTTTAACAAACTTAAATTTACCATACAGCAGAAAGCCATATGGAGAAATAAGTCCAATTTTTTCTCATTAATATTCATTAACCACCCTAACGTAAATTCTGACGTCACAATTTATATAGTTCAAAGGGCGCCACAATTTTAGAAAGTTATGGCAGGGAAATTTTCCAACAGAAGAGAAGAAGTAAACGTTTAAGTGTTCTGTCTGTGAAAAAATTTCAAAGTAGAGAGGCTTCATTTTAAACTGAGACTGATTCCTGTTCACTTAAATTTCGTAAGAATAATCTAAACGCCCTTTTGGCTCCCGTTTACCTACAAGCAGCACCCCCCCCCCCCCCCCAAAGAGAATTTTTAAAACTTATTGGCACATTCATTTGAATAAGAAATAAATAAAAATGTAGATTAATATAAAGTTCAAAATATCAAATACTAGTGAGCACCATGGCAACTAGCTTATATCAATTAAAAAATTCGAAATTCTTTGTTGAAATTGGTAATAATCCCCTAAATTCACTGTTTTACTATGAAAATGGTTCATCTCTCGCTTCAAATTTTCATATTCAAATGGCACAATAAAAAATAAACCAATTTTAAAGAGAGTAGCGTCACTTTTTTCTACCAGTGTGTAGGTGAAATTCATACCATTGCAAAAAAGTTCCGGCGTAAAAGTTTTCGAGTTATTTGAGCATTTTTAAATGTTCCTTATACATTACTTTGAAATAGTTGCAGCCTCAAATCCAAGATGGCGGCCGTATGCAAATTAGACAAATCGGACTTATTTCTCCATATGCTAATGTTGAGTCCTAATGTTGATTACATGCGTTCTTTATTTACATTATTCTTTTCATCAATTGTAACAAAACGGTTTACACTTGAACCAAACTTAAAAGTGAAGATTTATGTATCCTTATTCTCATTTTACTTTTATGGATTAAATGTTTGTATGGTGGCATATTTCTGCATTTTCGCATGTTAAATTAATTAACTTACTTGCATATTAACATAATTAGGTTGCATGTTCACATAAATAAGTAGCATGTCGACATTAACAGGTCACACATCTACATAATTAATTCAAATGTTGACAGAAATAAGTTGCACAAGGACATAAATATTTTGTATGTCTACTTATTATGATTATTTCGAATATTATTACGTTATAATCATTGCAGGTAATCATACTGCAACTACAACAAAGAGTGGTGGAGACTACCGCTGAACAAAATATAGTTTTATATGCCTGACTAAAACATATTTCCAAAGCCTTAAAATTATTCTTTCAATGATGAATGCATTTATTAACCCATTGTTGTTCAGAAAGTGTTGATTATTATGTTTGTGTTTGAAAAATTTAAGCTGAAGTCTTCATTGTTTATCGCTGTAATATCTGATTAGGCAATGTTAAATGTCAATTCAAAGGCAAAATGAACTTTAAAGAGAAAACCTAATGGAAAAAAAATCTAATCCAAATATTCCCGAAAAATGATTAAGAGATATTTTAAAAAAAGCAGATCTGATAATTGCCATTAAAGTACCCAGAACTGAACAAACGGTGCTTGATTCTTCGTTAAATTGTTAGGGCAATAACGCGTGCTCAGATCCTCCTGTAATGTTTTTAAAAATATCCTTTCTATCCTTGTTATTTCAAATGTAGTTCAATTTGTACAACAGTTCCAGATTTTACTCGGCCTATAGTCATATTTCTTGTAATAAAGTAAAAAAAAAAAACTACTTCAGAAATGTATATCAAGGTTCACAAATCTGTCTAAGAATTGTAACATAGTTGTAAATACGGAATATACATAATTTACTTCTTAATTTTAGATTTTATTGTTTATGAAAAATTCTTATGTGGCATACTAGCTGCAGGTCTGTAGTAAAAATCTACAATTTACGACGAAGAAAAAAGCGTTAGTTTTGCCTGATTAATCTCATTTCCGAACACATTCTGCACAAGTATTTGATTCCAAAAATTCTTCGGACGTCTGACTACTTATACCGTTGCTTCACTTGCCTCTGATATTCTTATAAACACCAATACCAGCACTTTACAGTGAAGCGGTGCAGTTTGTTTACATGTAAAAATGGCGACTCTCGATCTCGACGTGAATTAACATACTTCATTTTCCGAGGTCGGTTAAGCATGTTTAAGATAAAAATGAGGCAAATAAAGTGACGATATCAGTAGTAAATTGCCTGAAAAATTTAATTGTACTTATTGTTTTCACTGAATTCGTGTGAAAATAAGGTTAATCAGTCCAGAACTAGCGCAATTTTTTGTGCACCGTAAATTGCAGATTTGTACTATTGGAGGCACTGTAGCTCCCTGGTCGTCCATCCGAATTTTTTCAGACCGGGAGCTACAAACCTGTAGCTAGTGGCATACATGTGTGTGTTAAACGATTTCTTAGAAAATAAATAAATATCAACGAAAATTTAAAAAAAATTATAAACTTCGTTTTCTTTTATTCACCTTATTTTTCTTTAAAACGTAATTTCAAAATGTAGTGAGCTCTTTGACGTGGAATATGCAAGTTTTTAAAATATCACATGAGGTAAGAAATTATAGGCATACACATAATTTTACTAAATGAAACAAACATAAGAATTTGTCTTTGACAGAAAAAAGATTTATATATCCCAAGAGAGTTTTACCAATAAGCAGTAGAGGGCAATTCAAAATTAAATGCTGCCAATTAACAGGCGTCGTTAATCAATTTCAAAGTACAAGAAGTATTATCTGTATAAGCGTGATACAACACAACCTCAAGCAATATCATAAAACACCCTTATGCCTACAAGGGAAACCAGGTTTAAAACGTAATGAAGGATATACTAAATGAATAAATAAGGAAATGATTATGGATACGGAAACAGATATTTGGAAGAAAATATATAACATATGGTAAGTTTCTACTTAAAGGCTCTCGTTTTTCAATAAAACGTTTAAAAAGTGTTCATGTTATTAAGTAAATATGGTTGCATAAATTAGACATTTTTCGATAAATACACATAAACGTAGACTGGAAAACGGCTAAATGGATAATGCCAAAAAAAACCCAAATGATTGTAAAACAAATTATAAAATAATACTTCAAAAGGTTATTCATCAATTCATATGAAATGAAAAAAAAAAACCAAAACAGGAGATTTATTTAGAGCTGCGGTTGAGAAACTTGTAAAAAAAAAAGATTGATATCGTTTAAACCAGAACTTCTTTTCCACATACCAAATACTTGAATTTGATAAAACTGTCACGAAATAAATACCCAGTAGATCAATGATCTGCATTTAAACACCTTCTGTAATTGCAATTTGAATTTAACATATTTTTTAAACTTTCATATGTCAAAGCTTTGTACAATTATTGTTGCACACATATTTTAAAAATATTTTTAATATTTAAGTAACAGCTACTTTAGCTGTGTTGCTATCAAAATTATGACATAAAGATAAAACACCCACATAGGATAAAGCTATGTTTTAAAATATGCCGTATACACATAAAATGTGGGAAATGAAATCCTGCTGACACGATATCTTCTTATATGCGGAAGAAAAACCTCAAACAAACAACAAAATGCGTCCAATCGGTTTTGATATTTTAAAATATGTTCTGCTGATATGGAAATGTGGTAAGTACTTTTTACAGTCAATATAGCTCACATTCATACAGAAAACGATTTAGCATTTAAATACCATGTATATTTTAAGATGTATTTGTTGTTTATATGGATTATATTGAAGAAAGTCGAGATCATTTATTGCGTCCTTTACAAAATTGTTTTTATGCATTTTTGATGTACTTAAGCATTTGTACATGTATTTCTTGTGATTAAAGTTCAGAGTTAATTCTTAGTCCGGAGAGCATAGCAACAGTAGAATAGGTTCGACCCTTAACATTAACGTGTCAGTCTAACGAAACAAATGGGATATATAGTTTCTTCTACATTGTTTCTGTTGGACTGAGGAGCGACGAAAACGGAAAGATACATCTTTCTCGCATTATCACCGGTGTGAGATCGGATTGTCCAGTGTGAGACAGCAGTGTGAGATTTTTCTTTCTTACACTGTGTATTACTACATCGCTTTAAAACGTAAACGAACGTTGTCTGCTGTAGAGAAATGAAAAATGATGGATTGAGATTACCCAATAAGTAATTGTTTAAATCAATCAATTACAATTTATCATATTTTTATTGGAAAAAAACTGTCGTATACGTATATTTTGACTGATTTAAACACACAGAGGGATAAACCGAAAGTAATATTTTGAACGTCATAACAGAAAGTTGTAAGACATTGCTTTTTAATGTAAAATAATACGACAAAAATAATCATTCATTATATACTCGTGTCGGATAGTGAACTTCCACCTCGGGGCTAAGATCCACAGTCCAGGACTCGACAGATGACCTACTTTTTGAGTAACATTGAATATATTTTAAGTTCTAGCATTCGGAAAAAATGTTAATAGTTAAAAAAATTGTTGATTGATTGTTGAAAACACTTTCAAAAATGAAATGCAGTTTAAGAAAGGCAATGTAGCTGAAACGGAATAATAATCAGGTTTTGACAGAGGTACAATCTGTAACAACATTCCAGTCTGAATGTCCTTTATCAGTTTACTAAACACAACCCATTTTCGATTTAATTTTACAATCCCCTCCCAAAAAACCCCGAAAACAACCAAAACTCCACGATTGAATGATGGTAACACTATGCCATTTATAATCATAAATAACTTTTATTAATCTTATTATGCTGACATTCAAATTACATTAGGTTAATGATCAAATTTTCAAATATGCTCTCTCTTAATGATTTTGAGCATTTTTCATTTTTTTCTTGGATTGCATTTCATACAATTATCTAAAGATAGAAATTATATAAAATCAACAGAAAATCTGCAAAAATTTGTTGACTAACAAATAAAAACTTTTGTTATTATAGTGCTTGCAATTGTTTTTAATGGAAAACAGATTCAAAAACATATTAGTCCAATTTTCCTCTGTTTTGCCAAAAGCCATTTTTGTTTGAGCCTTATTCCATTAAATGATAAAAGTATCCCTGGTTATGTCAATATTAATTCGTTTTATAGAAAGATGAACCATTGACTACCTATCTTTAAGGTTGTCTTATCACTGGCTCAATAATCGCATGCTTCTGTTCGGGGAACAAAAAGTCGCATTTAATGAGTGTAATGACACTGGACTATACAATCTATCAGTTTCATCTCACTACACAGTTGAAATGGGTGCCAATGTATATAATCAGGTAAACTGCGATTGACCAGTGTTTCAACCATAGGAAGGTATTTTGTTTTATCTCTTAAGTATCACAAACCCCGTTTTGGCCCAATGAGCCCTAAATGTTGATTAGGATTCAACATACCTATTCATTGTTACACAAGTAAAGTGTAGTGCAAAGTGTCTTGATATTTTTAAAAGAAATTACTCAAATAACAAGTGGAGAAATAATCCTTCAAAAATTTATAAATAACGTTTTAAAATTTGGGGGAAATTCATGCACTCTTTTTAGAGTTTGATTTTAAGATCCGAGTAGGAAAATGAAACCATTTGTTAAATAAAATCTATATTTGTTTTCAGGAGATGCATCTTTATTGATCAAACCCTCAACAAATGTAGTTGTAAACCAGACAATCACTTTACAATGCTTGTTTAAATCCGGGCAAATGGGTGTTTTATTTAATTTCCCTGGACGAATTAGTTGTGCAGTAGCATTTGATTATTGTACAAGAGGTTGTGGTAATTCGTTATCGATTGCATGTCCTAATAACCAGACATACATTCTCAATGTCACCGTGTTGCCTTCATGGCACAATACAACATTTTCTTGTGAATCGGCATCCGGAGGAAGAAAGAGCAAAATAACCTTGAATGTAACAGGTATGATGTGTACATGTCTCAAAGTTAGTGTACTAATGATCATTCATGTAAGTAATAAAGGTATTTAAAATTTTACCAGAAATCTGGCCTGACTATAATTACCCAGCTATTAATATAAAGTTATAATGTAATTAAGCTTAATAGCATCAGACGTTTGATAATGACATAAATCTCCACTTTGATTAAGCACTAAGTCCTTAACATCATTTTTGTAGTATATATTTTGTATGCTTTTCACCTTTTCACATTATCAACAACTTATCAAATTTGCTTTAAAAAGTATTAATCAGTTTAATGTCACAATTAGCACCTCTACACCATGTTCGTTACTTTTATCTTAAATACATGATCGATAGCAATAAAAGAATATAGATTTCATCGTATATAACTCTCCCATTGGTTTTGAAGATGCTCCACTGGCAGTAAAGATTATAGAAGTGGTATGTCAGAAAACCCGTGCTTTCATTTTATGGATGTCCTCTAATACATACTCTAGCGATGATACTTTCAAAGAAATCCTTCAGTACAAACGTTCGAATGACGTGCTATTTAAAACATTAGAAAAGCCAAATTGGAATGGAACCAACAATAACATAAAACTTATTGAAGTGACCGATCTGAAGTCTAATACAGAATATTTATTCAGTGTTTTAACCTTAAGTCGACTTGGCTCAGCCTACTCTAACAACGAGACATGCATTACTGATACAGAAACGGCCGAAAGTAAGTTTAAACTTCATGATTTTTTTTATTGCATTTCAATATATAACTTTTTTTCATTTATACGAAGATCTTAATTGGAGTAAATTTTACTATGTTTAAGAAATCATCGGAGACTGTAATACTCAGATTGCAGTCGCAATTGGTGGATTGTTGTGTGCCTTCGTGTTTTTTGGCGGTTTGATTGTCACTGGATCCGTATATTACAAAAAGGTGTGTTTTAGTCGTTGATTTATAAATTTTTACCGTAATAAGATGTCACAAAAGGTGTGTTAAGACGATCCACTTATGTACAAAATAAATCTGTATCTGCATTCTTTTTCCAGAATTCAATTTTAATGCGAGATCGACAGTAAAAAAAATACACCGTTCTCGCGATATTGAAATATTGTTTGAAGGTATGAGATGAAAAATACAGCTAAATGATGACTTAAACTAGATATGTATCATGTAAAAAGATTTATTAAGGAGGCTGGGTGGTCAACAAATTAACCATCAGATCTACCTTAAATTTTCAGAAATGATGTAATAAGCAATAAACTTTCATTTTCAAAAGAATAAATTATATATATTACCTTCAAAAATTGAGTATTTTCCTATATTTTCCTATATTTTTATAAAGAGCTCTTTTTTTTAAGGAGATCAATATAGTTTAAACATGACAACGGCCATCGAGCTCTCTTAAGAAAAAAGATGCATAACATAAAGGACAAACATAAAACAATAGAATATACATAAAATTATCTTGTGAATGTCGTCATTAGAATGTTTAACATTCATTCTAAACAGATTGTAAGTTACAGGACTTACTTAAGCAGAGTAATTTAGTTTATGCTAAGAATGTGTTTTATTTTTGATTTTAGGCAAAAGAAAGGAAACAAACAGGTAATATGTTATTATCTATAAACACTCACAGAAATAAAAACATGATAATAAAAATCATGATCAGAAGATCCATTTTGTATATCATCAGAATCATGGTTCTATCTTTTAGTAGCAGCAGGAACTCCAAAAATCACTGCGACATATGAAGATCAGTTTTGTGAAAGCAAAGACCATCATTATGATGGAATATTGCAGACACCTTCAGGTAGCATCATCAAATTGAATATCATTTGTATTCTGAATCATTAATGCGAAGATAACGAATCACGTAAAACGTTACAAGACCAACAAACAATTTGAACAAATCCTTACCACGACTATTATAATTCGACAAATACCATATTATTTGAAATGTCAAACGATATTTATTTCCAACTCTGTATAATGTAGACGTGTGATGTCATGTATTTCGGGATGGTATATGGTTTTCCGTGGCTTGATAATATGATAATTGGTACAACTCTTCGCCATCAATAGTAAATCACTCGAAGCCAAATGCAAAAAATGAGGGGGAGGGGTGTTGAGGATTTGTATCATGAAGTGTATGCAATACTCCAAACTGATTGATTTGTTGCCAGTTTTGATACACGACCAATTAGAATGCAAAAATCATATGATTCTACAAATAAATAAGACGAATTTATATCTACATATGGATCAGTCGTTTGTCTTCTATTTAGTCTATTCACAAGTGCTTCCATTTTACAAAAATTGACAACATCTGTTTTAGGTTTTTTTTTGTTCCAATTCGGAATTTTTATCGACATTTCGATTTAGATATTTTTAAATTCAAAATTTGATATTAACTTAAATATTGTTCAAATAGTATATTACATTGAACTTAGCGACTTCAGTAAAGAGTTTTAACATATACTAACTGCTTTTAATATTTTCCACGAATTAATGATTAATAATGGCCTGCATGTTTGGCAGAAATCTTTGAATCATACGTAGATCAGTTCTGTAAAAGAAAAAATCAACAAATTACAAAATAGTATCTACTTACGCAGGAAAAAGCATCAAAAATGGTGTTTTTTTTAATCAACATTATTTTGAAAATCATATGATGACAATAACAAAAATATTTTACAAAATAGGTAAATGAATCCTAAAGCAGATAATTTTGTTATATATGTTGGCGGTTAACGTTATCGATGCATAAACTTTATTGGTATCATATTATGTATATACAAGTCAATAGAAATTACAGAATTGGTTTTGTTTATCATTTGATTTTTTAATTTTCATCAACGACTCGAGCTTTCTTAAAGTACAATCATAAGTAGATGTAAATCTATATTGTAATCCATATATATTATGTTAATAAATGATGGTGAATGTTTTTATTTAACACACCATGTCTAACTCGTTTATTTTGGTTTAACTTTCAGATAACATTGAAATGTATTCAAGCGTCCAGTAAACCGGATATTTAAACAAAATAAGGGCTACGTAAATTTTGTATCATTATATTTGAAATAAAATATGTAAAAACCGAATTTTAAAAAAAAACTCTACATTTGTTCTTCTGTTACAGAAAAACAGTTTTAAGCTATAAACAGTCATCATCCACTTTTCTGGACAAGATTGTAAAATATTAATCGGAAGAGACATGTAAACATTAACGATAACGAAATAAATACAATAATTATATCTTTATATTTTCAGTAAATCAAGGAAGTAAACATGTGGTAAATGGATTAAGAATTAAAAATGTTCCTTATTGTATACATAAAGGAAACAATAGAGGTCGTATTAAATTGCTCGAATAAAAGGAACCAACTTATTTTAATGAAAGTTAACTAGAAACATGTCGATAAGAAAGGGCATCGAAGTAATACTAAATGTAATAGTATTCATTTTTTAAACATCGCATATTTGACGATGGGTCGGTTTTTGTTTCTTCAAGACTACAGTAATGCTGTTTTATAAGGAAATCGATTACAAAGAAATATCGGCAATAAGAAATTTAAGTCCTTACCATATCCACCACAGCTTAACCCGTCCATTTTTGGATATAAAAAATCAATCTTTCAAACACCACGATGTTTTTATTGTATTTAATTTGATACTGCATCTAAGCTTAACTTTTAGAACCTTATATCAAACATATTTTGGCTTGCATTCCACGTCTCATAATTAATCCTAATTTTGGCCTATATGTTTGTAAATTCATGGAATATTACCTATTTGTTTTGTCAGACTAACCCCTGCATGTCAATTTGTGTATTGGCAATATGAAGGTATCTGACAATTAGATCTTAGTAACCTCGCAAATAATACAGATAGTGCAATGATCCTGAAAACAATCGAGTACTAAGGTACTGTGCAAGGGAAGTTAAATTGCATTTCTTTCACAAACATAGCCATTGCGTAGGGATCTAAGGAGTTCGTGATTCACTGAGAAAATTTCCAAACCACCACCTTTCATCATATGTAGGCCTTATGGCCAGTTATATACGATCAGTTTATGGGCTATGAATGATCACTGCACGCCATGTATCGTACTATTTAGATATTTGATTCATTTAATGATCATGGTTGTATCGTCGTCGCCTATTTTGGAACACGAGGATAGTCATTTCTGGAAGAAACCGCTGTGGCAATGCATATATGACTTGTTTCTTATGCTAAGTACTTAAAAATATTGGTACTTCTGAACATCATGAGCGAGTTTTCAACAAAAGCAACAACCGTAAAAGTCCTTTTTATTAAGAGCTATGTTGAAATTCGTAGGGAAAATTACACTGCTAAAGATATTTTTTTTCATAACACTTGTTGGTTTTTTAAAACATTTTCAGTACTACTTTAAAATGATACAGGAAGACTTTGTTGTAATGGTCTCTCGTGAATTTGATACAGAATGTATCATGGTTTAAGTAATAGTAAAATCTTATTAAGTAACATTTACGGGATTAAGAAAGGGGCGGAGGGAGGGAAGCGACAGTGCCCCTTCTTAATTGATTAAATTTTACTTAATATATTCTAACTTACTAAGAACGTAACCCACTTTTTCATTGGCTGATCAAAAGTTCTGCGCCAGTCAAATATTATCTCTCTTTTGTTTACGGCTCTCTCAGCTGTCAATCGAAAACGTGACCTCGCTGTGAACATAGAGAATCTCTTAACTATTAAAACCATAACTAAATAGAATATTTAGCGACTGCTGGTTGGACAAAAAATTTGGTTGTGTTTTTAAAAAATGATTTGGTTTAGTTTACATTGAATTTTCAAAATCAAAAAGTAATTCCTCTAAAATGTATTGTTATCATTTATAAACACATACTTTTACTTGAACAGGATTTAAAATGAAGAAGAAAACTGTAATGCATTGGGTGTATATACATTTACATATTATACCGATGAATGCATTGTGAAAGCAAAATTTGAGGATACCTGTAAATTAAATTTAGATTAGATTGGGAAAAAGTGTTGCAATAAACGTTAAACACAACTTCCTCAAATGAATTTATCGCTAGAGTGATTACAAAAGAAAGTCATCAAAGAATTTTCTAATCAATTTTCAACTCCCTGTGTTTTTCTACTAATCAACTTACACTGACCTTTTGTTATAAACACATCGCCTTAATAAGAAACACAATGGACGGTTGTATTCTGAAGTGCGCTGTCTTTCTTTCTGTAATTTTGCCGAGTGGTAAGTATTAATATTACAATTCATTGTCTATTACTTTCAAGGCATAACGTTAATTTTAATATTTTATGGGAAGGGGAATGGGTAACATCATGATAGTTCTTATGTGTGTGTTTCGTTAGCATTTCTTTTTTTTTGAACACATTATTCATTGTAACTTAGTTATTAAAAACTAATGTTTTATAATTCCCTTACATTATAAAAATATTCGTATTTTCCAACCCAGGAAGATTCATAAAGTGATGTTTGCGATGGACTTTGAAGAAATGAAATGAAACTAAAAATAAAAGAAGCAAAATTGAAAAATTGAAAATCATACACACTACTAATACAATTAAAGAAGCATCGAAAGCAAAATCGGCTTTCTCTTCGCACTGTTTGAAGTTTTATGGATATCTCCTGGTGATCATTCGAGAACTTCGGTGTTTATGTTATATTTGGGTTTCAAAAACGTTGTTATCATGAAATATATGAATCAAAAATACACGTTAAACTTATAATACATTGCATAATATGTTTTCAGTGCCTAAACTATATGTACATAGCAAAACTCTTTATGGTTTACATGTAACGCTTTTGGACCCATACTGAGTCCAGGACCTCTACCTGTTGTTAAAGAAGATCAGACTCTGGAACTTACATGTCCCTCCAATATATCTAACGGGGTGTATTGGTTTTACACATTGGACGACCGTGGACGGAAAATCGATCTTGGTACTGGTGGAGGTGTCTTCAGAGATAGTGTAAATCTATCCAATGTAGCTTCTATAGAATGACATTTTAAAGAACCTTTGACATTCACATTAAAATTGCTAAGTCCTACCCATAACCAAATCATTTTCTGCAGCAGATCCATAAACAGAACTGTATTTAACTCAAGTACTACAATCTTTTTATAAGGTAATGGGATTTATATGCACATTTTTTTTTAGCTCACTTGAAAGTTCAAGTGAGCTTTTCTGATCACCTGTTGTCAGCCGTCCGTCCGTCCGTCCACCTGTCCGTCTGTCCGTCCGTCCGTCCGTCCGTCCGTCCGTCCGTCTGTCTGTCCGTCTCTGTAAACTTTTCACATTTTTGACTTTTTCTCTAGAGCCACTGGGCAAAATTTAACCAAACTTCGTACAAAGCATCCGTATGAGAAGGGAATTCTAAATTGTTAAAATAAAGGGCTAAACTTTTTTGAAAACGGAGATAATTGCGAAACAGTGAAATTACGGTGCGTGTCTTTAAAACTTTTCTCCTTAAGAACCACTGTACCAGATATGCCAATATTTACACCTAAGCTTGTATATATTGTGAAAATTCTAAATTGTTAAAATCGTGACCTCCAGATCAATACTGGGGCCCCAGAGGGGTTCAAAGTTTACCATAAAAATATATAGGGAAAATGTTTAAAAATCTTCTTCTCAAGAATTACGACGCTACAATTTATGAATTTACTATGCAAGCATCCTCAAGTAATGTAGATTCTAAATTGTCAAAATCAAGAACCCCGGATCAATACTGGGGCCCAAAGAGGGGTTCTAAATTTAGAAAAATATCAAGGGAAATTGTTTAAAAATCTTCTTTTTAAGAACTACAATGCTACAATTTGTTAGATAACTATGAAAGCATCCTTAAATAATGTAAATTCTAAAATGTTTAAATCGTGACCCCGGATCAATACAGGGGCCCCAAGAGGGGTCCAAAGTTTAACAGAGAAATATATAGGGAAAATGTTTACAAATCTTCTTTTTAAGAACTACAATGCTCCTATTTGTGATATTACTATGCAAGCATCATCAAATGATGTAGATGTTAAATTATTAAAAGTGTGACCGCCGGACTAATATGGGGCCCCAAGAGGGGTTCAAAGTTTAACAGAGTAATACATAGGGAAAACGTTTTTAAAAAAAACAGATATAGAATGATACAAGGAACGGTTGTTCAAGGTGAGCGATTTGACCCATGGGCCTCTTGATTAAGATGTATGACACCCTGTGGCTTAAGCAGTTGCTTTCCTGATAATTGGACATGCTTTACAAACAACCAAACAGTTTTTAGTGAATGTTTGCGATTCTCAAGTTCTCACAAAGAATTTAAAACATCGAGGATGCTGATATTACACTTACAGCCCTTTATTGGTATACATTGGTTTCATCAGTTTTCTGTCAATATACCATTTTGCCGGTTTTTGTCGTTGACTTTAATCTCCAATTCAAATGTTCCTTGAAGTGGAATTTCTAAAATATATTGAAATGATGCATGAAGGATCATTGGCAACAAATTTAAGCATCCCTGAAACTGTAAGTTTCAGTAAACCAACGATAATTGATGTCATGAATGCTAATCAAACCACCTTATATTATATGGTACCAGATTTTTATTTTTATGAAATTTATGATAATTTATAATACAAGCGCTTGCTGATTATACAATATTGCCATAGGTCAAAAGCAATGTTGCATCTTTGGACTTTACATGAACACTAGCTATAGATGGCGCTTTCCTGTTGGTTTTATTCGTTATCAGCAGAAATCTTATTATAGATAAATTCAAAAAGAAAGAACCAATATTATTGATTGATATTCTGTAATCAAGTTCATGCAACAGCATGTACTTTATTTAGAATTATTTCAATTCTATCATGATATATATAGCAACTTGCATATTGATAAAAAGCAGATAGTAAATGTCTGTTTTGCTTGGATTTGAAAGACACTGTCAATGGATAAAACACGTCATATAATAGTTGCCGTCCAAATAACATAGACGGCAATGTCGCCATCGTCTCATGGCAATGCATTTTTGCAGTTACAGAAAGTGCCCATTATGTAGACCACTTTTGTCCCAAGACTGATCAACCTTATCATGAAATCTCTTCCAATCAAGACAATGGTAAAGTCATGTGTGTGTGTAAAGGAGAAATATATAGATAAAAAAAGAACATTTCTTAGAACTGCTTTGTATTGTAGAATTACAAAATATCCATTACGTGGATCACTTTTGTCCGGAGACTGATCATCCATATCAAGAGGTTTCAAACCGAATCATAGGTAATATAATTTGTAGGTTTGTACAAAATAAATTTGTCATTGTATGTGTGATATAAAGTATGCTACAGATCAAATAAATCCTCGGTAGATCTATTGTTTAAATGTTAAAAATAAAAATTGATCTGACAGTTGAATTTAGAACCTACCGTTTTAGATTCTGAAACTACGCTTGAAAGGTATTTATGTTTGTTTATGTGAATGAAATGTAGATAATGTTGTGTTTGATACATTTGAATAATCCAGAAAAATGTTTCTAAAAAGAAGGATGTTTTACTTAATAATCATATGGAATGAATGATTGTGTTATCAAAGTAGTATTCTTTAAAACAGTTTCCAAGACTTTGAAGATTTTTCAGCGAAAACAAATCACAATAGCATTGAAAATTAAAAGCATTCACAATCCTTTACAAATTGTCGTGTTATTTAATATTTGATTTCAAATGTAGAGTAGAATACATGGTCATTATCATACTTTAAAGTAGGAAAAAACTAGTTCTCATTGTGTAATCTTATACAATCCAAATTTATCTATCTATCTATCTATCTATCTATCTATCTATCTATCTATCTATCTATCTATCTATCTATCTATCTATCTATAAAAACATTCCTTCACTACAACTTTATACTTGTTTAGCTCACCTGAGCCAAAGGTTCAAGTAAGCTTTTTCTGATCAAAACCCATTGTCTGTCGTTGTCGTCGTCGTAAAAGTTCCAAATCTTCATCTTCTCCAGAATCATTTGGCAAATTTCAACAAATCTTGGCACAAAGCATTCTAGGGGAAAGGGCTTCAAAGTTTATTGAAATGAAGGGCCAGGTCTTCTTCAAGGGAGAGATACAGTCATGTTATTAGAAAAGACTGAAGATATGGTAGAATGTTCGAAAAATTTTCTTTTTAGGAACCAAAAATCCTGTAATGTTAGAAATTTAACATTAACTTTCTGATATATGGTAGATTTTAATTTGTTAAAATAACGTGTTTTAACGTGTTTAACGTGTCTACTTATTTCTATGATGAACTTTGAACACTGTTAGCCTGGAGATCATAATTTTAACTAACTTAAGTTTATTATATATCAGAAAGCTAATGTTAAATTTTGGACATTACAGGCGTTTTAGTTTTTGAAAAGGAGCTAAATTTCATACCGATTAAAAAGCAAAAAGTACTACATCTCTGGGTTTTACCGCATATTGTTTGAATTACCAATACAAAGACATTCGGGTCGGAAACAACTTCAGTGAAGGTATATGTACATCCTTCTTTTTATCAATTGTAACAAAATGATTTTCATCTTTTACCAAAGTTACAAGTGAAGATTGATTAAACCAAATTCTTATTCTTCTTTTATCGATTATGTGTGTGGAAGTCAAAAGAAGACATTTGACTTTCTTTATATCTTAAATTCATTTATTTTAGAATTGTAGAATAGAAAATTCTGAAGAGCACTTTGTTCTGTCAATACTTAACAAGCAACTTTTACTGTAAGTGGCAATTTGATACTTTGGGGAATTATCAACATTAGTCAGATCAATGCTTAACTGTATGCAATAAGTTGTCTGCAGGAACCTTTTCATTCTGTTATATTATTAAAATGAGGCGGAATCTTTCACAAACACAAAAATAACATGAGTTTAAATAATCTGCTGTTGTGTTATTCCTAATTGTTCAAAATGTGATCCCAGGACAATTCTGATGCCCCAGAGTTGCTTAAAGTTTGATATGGGAATGTACATGAAAAATTGTTTAACATTTGCCAAAGAACTTGATGGTACAATGTGTGTTAATTAACTATGCAAGCATCCTGATAAAGTGTATATTCTAAATCCTTTACATTGTGACATTTGGACCAATACTGGGACCCCAAAGAGATATTCATAGTTTAACATAGGGATACAGTTTAGTATTTGAATTGTTTAAACCATGACTTATAAACTTAAAGATGGGTCTCAGGAGAGGGTAAAGAAATCAGAATACAAGTAGGAATGTATGGTAACAAATCTATAAATTTATTCGTTAAAAAACTGCAATGCTACATTTTGCAATTTTATTATGTATTAAAGCATCCTAATTCTTAAATGTTCCCCTAACAACCACTGTAACAACACTGGCTAATATATTGGTATGTGACTTTACAAAGCTGCTTTGATTTGAGTAAATAGCTGCTTTGATTTGAGTTATAGCAGTGTTACTCAGGTGAGCCATGTGGCCCCTGGGTCTCTTGTTTGTATTTTGTTCAAAAAGTGTTGATAATTATTTTTGTGTATGAAAAAAATTAACCTAATGTTTTGATTGTTTATCGCTGTAGACGCTGATTATGCAATGTTTAATTTCAAATTAACGGCAAAATGAACTTTTAAAGAGAGAACTTAATGGAAAAGAAATCTAATCCAAATATACCCGATAAATGAACAGGAAAAATTGAAAAATAGCAGATCTGATAATTGCCATTAAAATACCCAGAAACGCATCAAGACTGGAAAAACTGTGCTAGATTATTCGTTAAATTGTTGGAGCAATAACAAGTGCTCAGATCTTCCGGTAAAGTAGTTAAAAGTGTCATCCTTTCTATCCTTGTTATTTCAAATGTAGTTCAATTTGTACAAAAGTTATGGCCTGTAATCATATTTCTAGTAATTAAGTAGAAAAACGTACTTTGAAAAGGTATATCATTATTCACATTATTATACCCGCACTTTCTAAAGAAAGTTCGGGTATATTGATGTTACCTTGTTCCGTCTGCCTGTCCGTCCGTCCGTCCGTCTGTCACGTTTTACTTTCTCAAACTGCTCTTACATCTTATAAACCAGCAAACTGAACTCTTGGAGAATGATTTGGGGTGTCATGTTGTTTCGTTAAAGGTTTCAAAAATTCTCTGGTACTCCTGGGGGTCAAATAATTGGAAAAAAATGACGGTTTTTGACAAAAAACCTTCTTCCTCGAACTCTTTTTACATTTTCAACAGTAGACAAATCATCTCTTGGAACATGCTTTGGGGTGTCTTATAAATGCGCAATAAGGTTTCGGAAATTTCAATTTTGTCCTGGGGGTCATTAAATGGCTGAAAAATGACGTTTTTTTTACAAAAATCCTGGTTTCAAAAAACGTCGATTTCTTTTTGCAGTAGCCAAATGATCTTGTAGAATATGATTCGGGGTGTCATGTTGATGTGTAATCATGTTTCAGAATTTTTGTTTTTATCACGGGGGTCTGTGGTCATAAACAAATGAGGTTTTTTTGCCAAAAAAATATGGTTCCCAGAACTCTTCTTACAATTTATGCAGTAGCTATGTCATCTCTTGAGATATGATAGGGGCTGTCCTATAGGTGTGCAATAAGGTTTTAAAAATTTAAATTTCATCCAGGGAGTCAAATAGTAGCAGAAAACTGACGTTTATCACTCCTAAAAAACCTACTTCCCAGAACTCCTCCTATGATGTAATGAATAGCCATATCATATCTTGGGGTATGATAGGGGCTGTCCTTTAGTTGTGCAATAAGGTTTTAAAAACTTAAATTTCATCCAGGGAGTCAAATAGTAGCTGAAAATTGACGTTTATCACCCCTGAAAAAACCTACTTCCCAGAACTCCTCTCATGATTTAATGAATAGCCACATCATCTATAGGGATATAGCAGGTGCTGAGCCATAGATATGCAATAAGGTTTTAGAATACTATCTGCAAAATGATGTTCCGTCCCATATAAAACCTTATTCCTGGACCTCCTCTTATATCTTGTGATTGAAATAACGTACATGTACCATAAGATGCAAAAGGAGGAAGAATATATAAAATTATGCTGTAGGGGTGGGGATCACAACCATTTTTTTCAAGTTTTTTGATCATTTCTGATTTTGGGAGGGTGGGGAGATTCAGAGTCTCTTATCACATTTTCACTGTAGCAAAATCATTTCTTGATTAGTATTTTTCTGTATGATGTCAGATGTATATAAAAAGATTTTGGAAATTGCTTTTTAATCTTAAAGATAAACAAAATGTTATATGTAATTGTAGAAATTGTAAAGTCAGTCGACAAAAACCTAGAGCTTTCTGTAAAAAACAAAGCAGGGTCAACACTGGGCTAGGGCTAGGAATTACACTACATATGAATAAGATAGATTACTTGATTAGTTTCAACTCTGGAAAGTCACTGGGCATCTCAAAGGGGGCATAACCTATATACATGTACATATACATGAAGAATAAATATGGTCTAGGGTGAGGATCTCAACAGTTATTAAAATGTATTAAAATTTCCTATTTCAGAGGAGGGGGTGGTGGTTGTTTAAAAACAACTCCGGGGGGTGGGGGAATAACCCAAGGGGCAGGGGCCAATTTGTCTTCAATGTATCTTGACATGATCAGCAGAATTGGACAAAATGATCACTACAGGGCATCTGCAGAGTGGGGCCCTAAATAGTTACAAAATCAATTATTGATAAGATGTTATACATGTATTTAGAAATGTCTTTATTTTCAAATTAAAATGATTAACAAATTAATCGGTCAAAATGAGTTATAAATAACCGATTGGCAATTCTGCAATTGATTGCATGATCCCTAGTATAATATCACATGTATTTTTTTAAATATATAATTATGCATGTATGTTAACAATCAGGATTAAAATGCACAAATTTTCATGAGTCATAAATCTTGACATACCACATATCTCTTGACAAAAAAGAAGAAGCAATTTAAAATAAAAGAAAATTAGTCATTAACTCTTTTTCTTTTACTGGTGTATGATGATGGGGTAGGGGGTATAATGGAACAAAAAGCTGCAGCATGCCTTCATTCTCACTAGAAATGTATATCTAATCCACACATCCTGGGGATGGTGAACGGTTAAGTCCCCTTCCCCTTCCTCCCTATTATAACTCATATAAACATGATATTTAATACCCAAATTTACTACAAAATAGAGTCAACTCAATAGTGTAAGTATGACAAATGTAAAAATAAAAAAATTCTGCAATTAAAATGAGAAACTGTAGATAAGCTTATTTAAATAAAGATGATGATACAGTATGCTGGCAAAGGGAGATCACATTTTAGAAAGTGAAAGTAAAACTTAACTGTTTTGTATACTGACCAGTGTCTCATAATATTGCGCTACTACATGTATTACACTTACCTATATTGGTCAACATCATAATGATAATCCAATTAGCACAATATGAATTCCTCTAGCTGATCACCACAAAAGAAACGTTTATTCGTGTTAATTAATCCTATTCTGCATATCGAAAACACATATGCATGTACACAATGTGAAACTCATCAAACCAAAGAGTTGGGTAAAACTAGTACCCGCTAATGCAACCTGTAGACCTGTGTTGTGTACATAACTTCAGACAAAGATCATGTAATTGTAACATATTGCATGTATTTTCATAACTTTATTCTTTAAAACTCCTTGCACAATTTTATTAGGTAATTAACCATGTAAAGCACAATTTTCAGCTTTAAGGTGATATGGGACACCCACATATTGTGATGTAATCCTTATTGAACGAAACAAATAAAGTGTATAAAATATAATATTTTCCCCCAAAATAGTTACCTAACAGTAAGACCTAAGAAAAAAAAATTGTTTAGGGTAACACTGATAAAAAAGTTAGGTCAGGTAGGTAGGGATTTTTTTTTATCATATTTTTTTTCTGCATGAGGGTACAAATACAAATATAAAATCCTAAAAATGTTTGTTTGTGTCATATTTAAAGATGGGGTTGTAATGGAAATAATATGAAGATCACAAACAGATGCAAACAGTTCAACCCCATATTGTACATAAAGGCAATATGTGTATTATTGGATGTGAACTCATCATTTATGAAAATTATAATTTTTACAAAGTACCGGAAATTGTATGTGGCCTTCTTTTTGAATAAAACTGGTACAAGAGAGTGTTATTTAGAGGCTAACACTTGGTGCGGGTATTACTGTCTAATGACAACATCTAGTTTAGAATTGTAAGATAATTGTAAATATGGAATAAATAATACATTTCTTGGTTTTAAATTTGTTGTTTATAAAATTATCTTATATGGCATACATGTGTTAAACGATAATTTAGAAATTAAATAAATATCAACGAAAATTAACAAAATTCCTAAACTTCGTTTTCCTTTATTCACGTCAACCTTTGCTTGCTTTATTTTTCTTTTAAACGTAATTTCAAAATGTTGTGAGCTCTTTGACGTGGAATATGGAAGTTTTAAAAATATTCAAAAAGGTAAGAAATTGTACGCATACACATAATTTTTATTAAAATATAAGAATTTGTCTTTGAAAGAAAAAAAGATTTATGAACACGCGTAAATCCAAAAGAGAGTTTTATCAATAAGCTGTAGAGGGCCATTGCAAATTAAATGCTTGCTTGTTAACAGGCATCATTTGTAAATTCTAAAGTATAATAAATATTATTCGTATAAGCCTGATCCAACACAAACTCAAGCAAGATCATAAAACACAACATAAGGGAAACCAGGTATAAAACGTAATGAAGGATATACTAAATGAATAAATAAGGAAATGATTATGGATACGGAAACAGATATTTTAAGAAAATATTATTATACGCATGGTAAACTTCTACTTAAAGGCTCTCGTTTTTCATTGAAACGTTTAAGAAAGTACATGTTATTTAGTAAATATGATCGATCAGCATAAGTTGGACATTTTTCGATAATACACATAAACGTAGACTGGAAAACGGCTAAATGAATAATGTAAAAAATCATTGTAAAACAATTTATAAAGTAATACTTTAAAAGTTATTCATCAATTCATATGAAATAAAAAAAAAATTAACAGGAGACTGATTTATTTAGAGCTGCGGTTGAGAAACTGGTAAGATGACAGTTAATCTAACACCATCGTAATCCATATCAGTCAAAGCTTGTAAATGTTATCTAAACTGATACGGGGCATTGTTTATAAGGACCTGTTAACATCGTTAAGAAACAGGACTACATGTATTTTCCACATACCTTATAGCTTAAGCTATACTTGAATTTATAAAATTGTCTCGAAATAAATACCCAGTATGTTAATGGCCTGCGTTTAAACACCTTTTGAAATAGCAATTTGAATTTAACAATTTGTTGGGGAACTTCATACAAAATCAAAGCTTTTTACAATTGTTGTGGCATACATATTTTAAAATTGTTTTATCAAAAGGCAACATTTAAGTGTGTCGCTATCAAAATTATGACAAAGATAAAACGCCACATAGGATAAAGCTATGTTTTAGACTATGCTGTATACACATAAAATGTGAGAAATGAAATCCTGCTGACACGATATCTTCTTACATGCGGAAGAAAAACCTCAAACAAACAACAAAATGCGTCGTATAGGTTCTGATATCTTAAAATACTTTCTCCTGATATGGAAATGTGGTAAGTCCTTTTTCCAGTCGATAAGGTAGACATTCATACGGAAAACGATTTAGCATTTAAATACCATGTATATTTTAAGATGCAGATGTTGTTTGATATGAATAATATTGAAGAAAGTCGAAATCATTTAGTGCGTCTTCTGCAAAATTGTGTATGTAGTTTTGTTGGATTTAGGCAGTTGTATATGTATTTTTAATAATAAAGGTTCAGAGCTAGTGCTTAGTCCGGAGAGTATAGCAACAGTAGAAGAGGGTCGACCCTTAACATTAACGTGTCAGTCCAACGAAACAAGTGGGATATACAGGTTCTATATTGACGCCCATGGAAATACAGTTAACTATGGACATGGTGGGGGCTCGTTTCTTGCGTGCATTAATTCAACCAGTCGAGCATTTATTGCATGTGAATTTGGCAGTCATTGGATATTTAGATTGACAATTACTCATCCAGTTGATAATCAAACAGTGTACTGTAGTAGGAATAACAACAGACAAGAGTGGTTAACTAGCACAACGATATTTGTGGAAGGTAAAGTACTTGACTGAAAAAAATATGCTTTGTTATTTAAATGTAAATCATATAGCTGTTCAGTTTTTTTGATAGATAATAAGCTCTTTTATCTTAAAACTTTCACATTTGATGATTAGTTAATGTCACAGAAAATTTAAATTTACAGCTGTAGCATCGTACCGCAAGTTATTTTCATATATGATTTCCTATAGGTTTATTTTCAGTCTGCTAAACTATTCTACATCTATTTCCTTTTCAAAATGCTTAATGCTGATGAAGCCTCCTCCATGAATCAAATAAGGCGTGCATGTTTATTGTTGTGTGATTTAATGAATCCATTCATATGCAACATTGAAGTGCAACGACCTTTCCACAATTTCAGCTATCAGCAGTTGGAATGTATTCTTATGGTTAATTTTGATGACAGTTATTTTTTTTAAATTTATAAATAGAAACAAACCTCTCGAGCAAAACCTTTTTCTATTATGTGTAGTTGAGGGTTAAGATTAGAAATCGATGATTTTACCTTGATAAATCAATAAACCATTGAATTTTCGACTACCTCTCATTTAGGGTGTAGTATCACGTGACTTAGTAATCTCATGCTCTTGATCACAGAACGATCGAAACGTCGCTGGTTCTAATCACTTTTTAAGTATGCTGTTACTCTGGACTATGCAACATATCCGCATTATCTAACTATCTAGTGGAGATGGTTGTTGGCTATGACTAACCGGTAATTCATCAATGGGGAGGCATTTTGTTTTATTCCTGGAGTACCACAAATGTATGTAATGTGTTATCAAACTTTGAAGATGAAAATTAAATTTAGATGAGATTGAAGCAACATGTTGCAATAAACGTTAAATACAACTTACCAAAATGAATATGAATGAGTGATAAGTATTAGAAAGTCATTAAAGATGATCATTATTAATATTATTATCAATTTTCAACTTCCTGTGTTTTTGTACTTAATGAAGACTAATCAACTTACACGGACTTTTTATAAACACATCGCCTGTTACAAGAAACACAATGGTTGGTTGTATACTGAAGCTTTGTCTTTCTTTCTTTAATTCTGTCGTGTGGTAATTATTAATTTACAATGGAATTACTTTCAAGGCAGGTGAATTCTTAAACTTACTATAATTAAATGTTAATAATTGATTAGGGAGAAGGACTTGGTACATGTCACATCAAAAGAATTCATATTATCTTCATTTAATGAAACTTAATGAATAAAAACTAGCGTTTAATAAACCCATTGAATTACAAAATTATGCGTATATTCCAACACACGAAGATTCATAAGGTGTTGTATGCGTTTGCTTTTGAAGAAATGAAATGAAACTAAAAATTAAAAAAAAGGAAATAAAATTTAAAGTCATACATAATACAAACAAAGAAGCCTCGAAAACGAAAACTGACTCTCTCTTTGCATAGTTAGTGAATATTTTTGGAGAACCACCGAGAACTTGTGTGCTTATGTTTGAGTTACAAAAATATTGCTATCTTGAACTATATGATACAATTTACGTTAAGTTAAAGAAAGTACAATTTAAACTCATAATACATTGCCTAATGCGTTTTCAGTGCTTAAACTACATAGGAAACGGGAAAACATTTTTGTTTGTTTTACGCTTTTTATCTAAAGGTTGGAATCTCATACTGAGTCCAGTACGTTAAGTTAAAGAAAGTACAATTTAAACTCATAATACATTGCCTAATGCGTTTTCAGTGCTTTAACTACATAGGAAACGGGAAAACATTTTTTTTGTTTTACGCTTTTTATCTAAAGGTTGGAATCTCATACTGAGTCCAGGGCCTCTAGCTGTTGTAAAAGATCAGACTCTGGAACTCATATGTCTTTCCAATAAATCTAACGGGGTGTATTGGTTTCACACATTCGACGATCGTGGACGGAAAATCGATCTCGGTACTGGTGGAGGTGTCTTCAGAGATTGTGTAAATCATTCCAATATAGCTTCTATAGAATGCCATTTTGAAGAACCTTGGGCATTCACATTAAAACTGCTAAATCCCGTCCATAACTACACCAGTTTCGTACTACAATCTTTATACTAAAATTTAATACATCTGTTGTTGGTTGAATTGTTTGATACATCAACAGAATCCACATTGTTTTGAAATTTGTAAAAGGTAAGAGAGAAATAAAAATGTAGAAACACCAAGTTATCTTTATGAAGATCACGTTTGTCCTACAACTGATCATCCTTTAATAAGCTGTCTCAAGCTTTTTTTCACATGTTTTTACATATTTTTACATAATCATTTTGTGTCTTATCTTATACTCATTTTTCTTTGATGTCACTAAATTCTTTGTTATCCAATATGTGTGAAGCAATTTACTGTCCAAACGCCAGGTCTCTTACATAGACTCTTATATACTCAAGTTGAGCCCTTTAGCAAAAAGTAGTTTCTTACTTAGTGTGAATTTTTATTATGCGTTAATCGTGTTATTAATTACATTTTTCTAAACATACGCAATTTTCTCAAATTTCATTGGTCAGCTTTTCAAGAACTAATTTACGACAGGTAAGAGTTGGGCTATGTGCGTCACTTACTTGATTGCACTCTTTTAATAAATACGTATTTTCATCACCCACTCTCTGACTCTTTTTCAAGGTATGTAAGGCTGTGTATTGTCTTATATCATGTAAACTATTTTATCATCAGTATTTCAATCTATTTTTTATTATCAGAAAACTCAATTCTTTTTTTTATTTTTTTTATTTTTTCCCATTATATTATGTTAATAGGTAGGTTACTCTTTTATAACTTTAATGGTCGCACGCATTTTGAGATTATTTTTAATTTCAAAATTTTATCTCTAATACTGTAACTCCGTAAAGGGAATTAACTTTGTTTCCTCAGGATTACGTTTACTCAGAATGAAAAAAAAATCCACTGATGATAATGAAAAACCATCTATTGTGTATTATGGACCTTTTATTGTAGTCTTATTTTTCAACTTCAAAAAAAGTAGGTCAATGACCTACTTTTTGAATTAATGACCATTGAATATTTTTGGAAAAATTAAGAAACATTTTACACCATGATTGACATTTTCTTAATTGTGAAAATAATAAAAACTGCTAAACTCTTTTTAAAATGAAATACAGTTTATGAAGTTTAGTGGCACTAAATTGATACAAAGCATTAAGTTTTCATCGACAATTTTTATAAATATTCCTGTCCGAATTTTCTCAATCAGTTTTCAAATTCCTACCCAATTTTGATTCAATTTAACAAAAAATTGAATGATGATAACATAAAAACACTTATAGTATTACACTGTTTATATTGACCTTATTCTGCTGGCAACAAACATACGAGGTCAATGATCAAGATTTTGAGATATGGTGTCTTTTATCATATTTAAGCATTTTTCAATATTTTTGTAGTGTGTGTCATACGTTTATCTTAAAGAAAAAGTGAGATAAAACCAATAGAAAATATGCCAAATTATGTTGACTAACAAATAAAATCTAAACTTTTAATATTATAGAACTGTCAAAAATATTTCAGTAAAACACAAACTATGAAAAATTTAGTTCGAATTTCCTCTGTTTTACTAAAAGCCCAATTTTGTTTGAACCTAATTCCATAAAATAGTAAAAATATCGAATGTTATGTCAATAATGATTCATTTTAATAATACTTTTTGTGTTTATAACAAATTTTATTCATGACATTGAACTTTATAACAATCTGAATTTGAGAACTCAAACCCTGAGTAAACATCCTTAAGAGCCACTTGGCACATCTCGGCGCTCGATGTTCTTTACGGAATCAGCCGAGGTTTGCCGAGCGTGTTTAGAAGAATTAGACCTCTTTTATGTAGGGAGATAGTCTTTTTGTTATTCGTTTGCTAATCCTTCTAGAAGCAAATAAGACGCGCAAAAATCAATATCTTAGTACTGTGTAAGTGTTTTAATTTGTTTCACATGAGTTACCTATTATACCCATTATATTTTTGTATACACATTAAGAGATTTATTAAGACTGACTTAAAGTTACTAATGTAAACAATTACTTTCACTTTCATTTTCACTATAACACTCTTCGGGATAATGTACATATTTTAAGTAAAAGATTTTTATGATGTAATTAGTTACAGAATCAATTTATTTGTTTATAGATAAATACGTATTTTCATCACCCACTCTCTGCCTCTTTTTCAAGCTTCTCAGATACAACCTATTTAGGATCGTCTAAAGAAGTAGATAGTCTTTCCAAAAGGATAGGGAAAAACAATTATACACCCAGACCGTGTATAAGACAGACATATAAGAGAAAAAACTCAGTAAAAGAAAGCGTGTTTACTGTATGTTGGAACTAAAAGTTGCTTAGTTCTTCTGCTTTAGATATAATCTTTCATTATATATACACTGGATCGAAAGAATGGGTCGGCCTTCCCTCGTTAATAGAGAGCTTTAGCAAACCAACGTGTAAGCGTTTGCAGCGAGTCATCAGTTTTCGTAATAATGAATTTTTACACGTATAATTATACACGAATGAACATACGTGTAGATTGTAGAACTTGTAGCTTATGTTTCCTTGTTGGCTATTTATTTAAACAAATACTGTGACCAGGAAACATAAATTTTCATTAAAATGTTTACGTTATAATAGTTTTAATACACTCATCTCTTCTTACAAAACATGCGATAGCCCTCTTATCATAGTACTAGTAATATGTTATAATTAAAAATATACAAATACGAAACAATGATGTTCAATAAAATTCACAAATGCGATAATTTCGATTGTGACTAAAATTTCTCAGATTGATAGGAGAGAATATATTGAATTACTTTTAAAACATTAACAAGTTCAAGTTTACGTCATAACTGCTAAACAAGAACGGTTATACGAACTAGTACGCGTGGTTTAAACTTGTAACCTATAATTACAAGTACGCGTTCCCATAACTCTGCTAAACCTCTCTATTTTTGAAGAAGATCTAGAAGCTACGATATGCTTCTTGGTGATAACTGATATCTATGGTGTTCCGATGGGGCCACTTCGACCATCGCACTTTGGCCTTTAGGGCGAAGATGCGAGAGTGCGAAGTTGCGAAGGCGAAAGTGCGAAGGTGCGAAGGCGAAAGTGCGAAGTTGCGAAGGCGAAGGAGCGATACTACTATCGCGCCCTCACCTTCGCAACTTCGCACTCTCGCCTTCGCAACTTCGCACTTTCGCCTTCGCCTTTTTTGATTGCATTACAAGTTTCGGTTGATTACATAGAAACTTCGCACTTTCGCTTTCGCCTTTTTTAATTGGATTCAGCAAATATCGGTCAATTACATAGAAATTGATACAGGTAACGTACGTACTCGCCCGAGATTTGCCGAACATTCTCGGATCTTATTGGTACGCATGCGCTAGGCCATCGAGCTTACTATGAATGCTTATTAATCTTTACTTTGTTATGTGACATATATGTATACCAGTGCTGGCTATGCCTATTCATTATATAATCCTCTGTAACATTTTAATTCCATTATGCGACCTTCCTTGTTCATTCACGGATCTAGAGGATGAGAGGGGGTCCGCACCCCCCCCCCCCCTGCCTCGTTAATACAATATTATTAATTTCAAACAGTAAAGGAGCAAAGGGGGTCAGGACCCCACCCCCTGGAAAATTTAATATTAATTTCACACAGTAAATTTACCAAAAGTTTGCCTCGGAACCTCCTCTTCCCCACAGCAAATACAATTATCCCTCAGACCCCTCCCCTCGAAAAAAATGATGGAACTGCGCAGCTGGCCGTTGAAAATAAATTCTCAAAAGTTCGTCCTTTGCCAATGTCATTTTATACAGCTAAAATCATCTTTAAACGATAGAGAAATCCACAAACATAAAAAAGCGAAGGCGAAAGTGCGATGGTGCGAAGGCGAAAATGCAAAGTTGCGATGACGAAAGAGCGATAGTAGTATCGCTCCTTCGCCTTCGTACCTTCGCACTTTCGCCTTCGCATCCGCGCTTCGCCGTCGCATCTTCGCACTTTCGCCCCTTCGCCTTCGCAACTTCGCGCTTTCGCCTTCGCATCTTCGCACTCTCGCACCTTCGCCCTAAAGGCGAAAGTGCGAAGGTCGAAGTGGCCCCATCGGACCACCATAAATATCTAACTTTTTATAATGAAAGTAGAGTTGGGATTTCAGAAAGGGGTTTCCCATCATTAAGGAAACAAAAATACAGGCGGTAAGTTTAACTTTTCATGAGTATTAATAACTTTGATTTTACAACCAAAATTACATTTATTTTCATCGCCGATTGTTATAAATGCATGTAAAAAAGTATGATTTTTTCTTTATCTAATTCATAGTACTTTTAAAATCAGTATGTCTTCTAATGTATTTCAATGTCAGTGAGATTGCTTATAATACATGTAACTATGACGAGTCATATTGGCGTCATTAAAAAATATCTATGTTTCGGCCAAAGAACCATATTAAATAATATGGATTTAAACAGTTAATATTTAAAGTATCTCGACCAAGTGTTGTCTCACTAATCGAAGCTTTTGATACATGTCCTACCTACATGTACCTATTTCAATGCAAATTTAAATAATTTGAATTGATTGGGCCAAATCTGATGGCCTGACAATGTTTTATTTGTTCGTCGGAACGTTTTTTTCGGTAATTGTCTTCAATAAACATTTAATTAAGATCGTGTTTTATGTTGAAAACTGAATTAGGCCTAAAAAAAAAAACCATATTGTGTGTTTAGGGTAACCCGACCAAACCTACAAAAATTCCCCGATCCTACCATTTTTAGATGTCTGTTTTTATCAGACTGTGATTTTCATATTATTTCCATTAAAAACCCGTTATTAAATATGAAACAAACAGACATTCTTAGGATTTTATATTTGTATTTGTGCCCTCACGGGTTGACTAATTAACTTCATTGCGGAAAGTGTAGGACGAGTTAACCATCGGGCAAATACTTTGAATCTGAGAACTTTGGTTTAAAATATTCAAATAAATGTGCATACAGTTACTGTAGCGATTTTTAATTTCATAGAGTTTTATACCACGACAGATTGGTAGTAAGACATTAGACATTAATTTGTAAACAATAAACAGATTATGTTCTACGTCTATATCGATAAATGCGTAAAACGGTGATGTTTAATGAGGATGACCCCCCCCCCCCCCCCCCCCAAAAAAAATAAATGTTTTTTTTTCAAAACTGTCCTTTATCTAACATTATAATTATGAACAATAATAGTAATACATTTCATATTGACATTTGACCTAAAGAATCAAAAGAAATATTTTTTTACAGTCAGCTGCAACAGAATGAATAAAGGCCACGTACATGTACATATATTATCTACTTCAGTTTAGATTTTTCATCCCTGCCTGCTCCTCTAAATATCCAGCCATGCAATTGGTTTTTTATTTCAATTTTAAAGAATAAGTTAAGAAAGTATTAAGCAAAAAGTCGGACAACGTATATACAAAAATGAACAACAAAATGTGGTTCAACATATTAAGCGTTGTATCCTATAAATGTGTAAAGTGTTAATTCCCGCGCTCGCACGGGGTTTCATCTAGTGGTGTAAATATTTGCGAGGCTTGCCGAGTAAATATAACATTTTCAACGAGTTTGATAAAGCAAATAAAAAATCACAAAATTATAGGTGTTCTATTTATGATCTCATACGATTTAAACTTTATTAAGAAGTTTTTGAGACAGCCCCTAAATTGACAAAGAATGTTTTTTTAGGCTAATCGATAATGCAACGTTGTATTATGCGGTTTTTGTGGTCTTGCCCAATGCACGCCATATTGGAGATAAATTTAGCTGTTTTAAAGTAAAGTTTCACTGAAAAAGACATTGAAATATGTATTTGTTTTTCTTAAAGCTTAATCATTTAAAATGAAATACTGAAAACTTACATAGTCAAGTGTGTTGACACATCGTTAGTTCGAACGAGGAACAGTTGCTAATGTCTTATTAAACAAATACTAACTAAAGATTCAAAGTATTGATTAAGAATGCTTGCTGGTGGTAAAATAAAAGTATTGGGAGGCATTATTTTTTGTATAAAAAATCAACCAACGCGTTTTGCTTTTATCCCGTCGTCAAGATTAACTCCTTAAAAGCTAACGTGATTTGCAGTTTTATTAACTTCACACATATGTGTTTTCCTTCTTTTTGTGTAATTTGCATCTTCTACAAAATCCATTTTCCATTTTTAATCGATTTTGGTTGTAGAAATAGTGATATGGACATTCAGAAAAATCTTTAATAAATAGACAACTGAAGAGGGCAGCTAAGTACTATTTTTTGTTAGAGTTATTGCCCTTTGATTTGTAGATTTTTGATATTGTAATTATTGTTCCCAATATTAACAAATTAGTGTGATAATTATATTTTATACAATAATAAATAGTCTATGTAAATAAGGTGTTGTACATAAGTAGTTTTGGATAAGGTCGGATTAGTTTGTTTATTTTTAGACGGGGTCTCGTGACCCCGTATATCAGTTTACTGTCAGCCGAAGCCTCAAACCGGAAGCCGCGCGTAGAACACATGAATTGAATCTACGCTAAAGAAAAGAGTGCAGAAAGTTCTCATGGATTTCATTAAATATAATATTAAAAGCACGCATATGAAATCTTCCTAAACCCTCTATGTATAATCAAATTCTATTTTGGAAAATAAACAAATAGTTTTATGGGTTAAAATATTCTTGTTCGGGTTCAATAGCTGGAGCGAGTTGTGGAATGAGTTACGTAACTGAGTGATTCAGTTGGTGAACGAGTTCATTATTCATTAGAGGGATTGAAGGTCGAATCGAAAATCAAGCCGCCGCAGTTAAGATCACTATTTTTGAAAATATGTGAATCTTATTTTAATATTCTATCATCTGACAACTAACCGAACTTCTTGCGCGAGCTTTGCATCTGAACGGGGTACACACAGCTGTTTAACATTTTAAATAATGTCTTCTTCTTTTTTTCCTCTCGAAGGCTTGCAGTCTACTGGCGGTATGAACGCTGTTTATCGTTATGCACAGCAATGAATTTTATAATAGAAATTCGAAATAACAATAAGTCTGAATTTACCTTCTCGTTCATAAACTCTTTAGTAAATTAAAATGAGGTTAAATTTTGCAACAATACATTTTGGCAATATTAACACATTAGATTACACATTTTGGGGTGACTAATACATCAAACCATATACAATCATATACATTAAAGAACGAAGTTAAAAGTTAATGTTTATGCTATCCAGCTCTGTCGGAATACATATGTAATTGTTTTACGTGTTATGAGACATACGGTTATACTTTATTTCTGTACTTTATAGCGTACAGAAACAGTCACATTTATAATTAAAATCTCACACCATTATTATACTTTTGAAATAATGCATGATTGTTATGTTGTAAAATAATATACTTTGTGGTAGTAAACAGATATAGTACTAATCTCAATTATATGAAAATTAAAACTCGTAGTTTTGAAATCGGATTTTGAATTTTTTTCCACTAATGGCTGTAGACGTGCAGCTTTCGAAATCAAGTTGAAACGCATTAGAAATACAGTTCATATTCGTTTTTTCCAAGACACGCATGAAAATATGCGCTTAAAATACGACAATCGCAGTAAATTGTCTGGAAAACATTTTAATATCAATAAGTTTCACAGAGTATATTGAAGAAACACTACAGTTTAATGTGACACAAAACTGAAATGACAATTTCCCACAACGTGTGTTAATTTTGCTGTTAGAAGCATTAACTTTGCAATTATGAGAAATTTTAAAATCAAAAAATTTTAAGTAGTCATACATGTAATGCATATTTTTAATGCTAAAATTAGTATATGCCAGAAGGACACAACCTTATAGTATGACATGAATAATTCACTCTGGCCTCCCTTTTCTAGTTGTATGAGAAGCAGTAGACTGAATTAGAGCATGATTTTTATTAAAAGAAACGTTTTAATCGTTGATTCATGTGGACAAAACACTAGTAAGTTGCCAACTGATTTATTTGTACCTATCAAATATGTATGAATTCGTGACAGACGAGCCGGTTAAAAACAAAATAATGGCTACCGTAACGAACCTTTTTATTATATACTAGTACTGGGAATTATCTTATTGTTAAAAGAAATATTTTTAACGTCAGTCGCCTGTGTTTATTTACTTATCTATATACAATTGTCTACGTTGTTCAATAATTCGGCTTTCGGAGAGCGACAATCAAAGCGCTCGCTTCACTGACTCCCGAACCCGTGGAAAATTGTATGAGTTTGCGGAGTTTTCATAAATCTTGTATGAATAATAACGGATACGGACTTGTGGTGTTTTTTTTCTGTGGATCACAATATCAAATAAAAAATTTAAATAATCTAGCTAAATGAATATAATTGTTTTGATTTTCCTGCCAAGTTGTAGTTTTCTCATATTTTTCATAGGGCCTTATTTTTACATTAAAAAACCGTTTTGCCAGTTTTCTAGAATTATGACGAACTGTCCCGGCCGGTATTAAGTAGTAAAGATTTCAGACAAAATATCAGGCTGAAAGCCGAACTTTAACAGATATTGAAACACCCAGTTCAAACTCATACTGTTTTGAAGCATATTCGAAGAAAATGTGGAAAATTAATTATTCAAACTTTCAAGACCCCGTCTTTCAGTACTTTCAGTACTTTGATTGATTTCCCGTTTTAAGATACAACAAGTAAGGCTAGACCGGCACATATATAGGGACAGTGTCATTTGCATGTAAGAGATTTAATGTTTAAGGTAAAACTTGGACAAGTACGGCGCGATTAAGTGTGTGGAAATCCCTGCTCCCTCTTTCTTTCGTGCGATACTGAGTGTGCGGTCATAACTGCTCAGTGTCGCATCAAGTATTAGTGGTGGTTGCGGCAGAGCACTAGTGTGTGGCCATCCCTACTGGTGTTCTGGCCTTTCTAGCGCAAGTGCGCGGCACTCCCGGATAGCGTTGGGTTTGCTTTCAATACTTTGTTGGCAAGAGTTCGGTTATCCGTGCTTGCGTTAAGGTGGAATAACACATCATAACAAAATGGCTGACCTTTGATCGAAACGATAGTTCGTTTTATTAATATGATTTTTTTCGACGACAACATGCAACTTACTCCATAGCCGAGTGGATAAAGTGTCGGGCTTGTGATCCGTACATGCCGGGGCTTTTGTTGTTACTTACTGAATTGAATTTTTTAGATATTCATTTTTATCCCCAAACTGCAAATTTTTCGCTTATTTGACATATGTACAGTTGATTTATCATTATATTTTTCATAATCAAATAATTTACTGTTAATTTGAGTGCATTTTCCCAAGTGTGTTATTCTACCTTAAAATCGGTACCTGTCTACTTGTGCACGCACACATCCCTGCATGCGCAACATACGTGAAGAGACCATGTATATGTGCAGGTGCAGTGAAATTAAATATTGGCGCAGCAATCAGGGCATCCGAATCTATCTCAGATAAGGGCCCGCGGGGGAACACAGGCAGTGACCCCTCTTGCACGTTATACAACTGAAACGTTGAAGCAAAGGGCTGTGTCAACAATAGTTTTGACCGGACGTACATGTATTTGATAAAGCATCACCTGTTGATAGACCAGAAGTTTATCACAGGGGTAATTTACACCACACGTATGAGATACAGTTAAATATTTACATTTGCAAATACGTTTCCTTATATGAACCTATAGAATAGCGAAAACGTTCAATTCTGTGTGAACGTTTCCATGACGTCAGAATGATAATCGCACGCGCTTATCGCTTGGATTATTGTAAACATAAAATCTCATTAATTTTAACAGTTCTGAATTATTTGTCTCTCTCAAACATAAATATAAATAATAAACAGCAATGTTAAAAAGTTCACCGGGATACATGTATGAAGTTGGTTGGTACGTGATCAAATCTACTGAGAAGCCCTTCGGGCTTCACAGGATTTGATCACGTGACCAACCAACTTCACATCCCGGTGAACTTGTTAAATTGCTGTTTTTTCTTAAATAAATTTCTTCAATGACGTTAAAAACGTAATGTTGGGGCGTATGCGTGGTTTGCATAGTTATACGAAATGATAGTAACGTAAAATGTCAATAACTTAATATTTATTCGACTAGTTGCTGCAGTTGAGGTGATCAAACCTATTATTTAGGCATCTATGCCTTATTGGATTTGATCACGCCCCGACCATAACGATCACATTTATTTATAATGCTCGAAGAATGATTCTTTATTACTTAAAATATAACAAGACGTTAGAATTAAAATTAGAATTAAAAATATTGCATAACATAAAATAGACCATCTTTACTATCAAATTAATTACCAAATAACCGGAAAAACAGTTTGAAAATCATAGATTTTTAACGGTTAGGGTTCATGTACATACATGAAAACTCATTAGAGTATGTGTAAATGAATATGTAAGCTTGAACATAAAAAATGTAGATAAATTAAATGGCAATTATCTATTTCAGAATTGCTTATATGTAACAAATTTTATTCAAATTTCAAATTTTCATAAATTTTCTAGAGTTGGAAGACTTCTGAGATATTTATTGAAAGTGGAATAGATATTTTATAATAATAATGGCCAAGACTGATACCAAAAGAAAACTACATCGAAGGAACAAAAACTGGTCACTGGACAGGTAAAGAAAAGAACGACTAGTCAACTCAAGAAAAACCCCTCAAAGCAAATTCCACAGAATACGACAAGGGTTCCCAAGGCAAGAAGACATACGGGTGTAAGATATGGAGCTGGTTGTAAGTACTAATTAGACATGGCATTTGTCATCAAAGAGAATACAAACATCGAATGATGAAAAGATAAGTTAAAAATTAACAATGATGTAGAACGAGGTCATTTCTTCCTTTCTTCAACATAAATAATCGTTTATACCTTAATTTGTTATTTTGGTTTGTTAACGCAGTAGCTCCAGTCAGAGAGAGGATTATAGGACCGACAGTACAAAGCATCAACAAAAGGCCGAAACCAGCAAGTCCGCCCTGTGCTCCCCCACCACCACCAGTTATCACGTGATTCTACGGTCGGTGATAATAACCAACAATACATGTAAGGATGAAGAGCAGAGGCTAAAAACTTTTGGAGTATCAATTGCTTGCTAGACATTCGCTTTTATCTAAACATAGCAGCCATCAATTTTTAAATTTGGATGAAAACGATATTGAATTAATTCATGTAATTACTTCATATTCCAAAAATATGATGTTGTTTGGTAAACTATTTTGACCACTGTATTAAAATGAACGATTTCTATTTTGTTGCATTTTTGGCTCTTTATAAATCAAATGAGGTCTTTATAACTGTTCTTTAAATTAAAACATACTAAATCAGATTTGACTTGAAAGCTATATTTTTTGAGTATTTCTTCTTGGGATTATCGAAATCTTCCAAGCAAACCCTGTAGAAATAATGAGTTTTGCTTTAAAAAATATGAACATTTTCATAGTTGAACATTATTGTAATATCATTCCTTTGTAATTGCAGTCTAAAGGTTTACGTAGTGCAGCCTCATGATAACAATTCAAGCAAAAATATGATTTTTACTTAATATCAGAATGTTACAGCACTGATAACCTTCTAACTGGACTGCATTGGTAAAGAAAAAAAATAATATATGACATCTAAAGGCAGAAATTAGAGACATATGCCTCATACACTTCTGTATTCAACTTATATCGTATACTTTACTTGTATGTATTATCTTTACAGTGTAAATATTTAATATTTTCCGATGCTCTTAAAAATTAAAAACCAATACTCAACATAAAAACAAAATACCTGGCGTATTATAGAAACATAGTGTTAAGATATTTGACGAGAAACTAAATTTAAGGAGTTTTTAACTGTCTATGACCTAATTGATGATTAACGCAACAAAACGTTAATAATATTAAACAACGATTTGAATTTTGATAATGAAATTCAAATATGCTCGAGTTTTTTCCATTGCATTTCATCTTAAAATGTTGGCTCAAGAGCTTCGAAAAATCATGACTGGCAAATATGAGCACCATTTACGTTTACAACACAAACCTTCATTTGTATTTTGACAATCAATTTATTACATGTAGCTATCTGAGTTAAAACATGTTCAGCGGTTTTAGCGTCAATAGAGTTTCCTTACTCTGATAAAAATGTCGTACATGTTCAATTGTTTTGCAGACATTGTAACGTTTTTGGCCTACGGGTCTTACAGTGTCAAATTTTTAAAACACATTTGCAAGGTTTCTTTTCATCGCCTCAAATGACTTCAAACAAACAACAAATGTCGTCTAATTCCTGGGATATATATTGCATGTCACATCTTTCATCAACGGTTCAAACGTGACGGCTTAAGTCATAACACAAATGGACCTTTTCTCACGAAACACCAACATTTTTAAAGTGAATTTTCAGAAGTACAATCTCTATAAAATTTCATCAAAATGTGTTTTAAGATTCTTTCGTTTAAATAAAAGAATTAAGTTCAAATTAAATTACTCATATTCCACCTTATGAGAAAAGTATACACTTTGAATAGATATAAAGTGATGCATAATTCTAAGTAAGCAACTTTGCTCTCATTTATCTTCTAGTAACTGACACATGTAATCTTGAACTTTCTACGTAAACAATCATGTTTTGAGTGTACATTTTTGTTTTTTAAAAATATGTTTCAAAATGTTATTTAATTGATAAGAAAAACCCTTTGTATAAGAGGATACCAAATACATGTACGAATCAATCTTGCATTCTCCACTTGGATTCGTACACTAAAATCAAAAGTTAATTTCTTACCAATTAAATCTTTCAACTGTTAACTTTGATAGCAAAAAAGTGGTTTTAGCCTTTATTTCTACAAAAAATTCCAATCTCTTTAGCATACTCAATAATCAAGCATTCTTATTTGTTTAAAAGGTCAGATGTTGAAAACGCGGGTAGGTTAAGGAAGCATATGGAAAATTAAGTGTCTTATTTTGACTGTAATACACATAATCGTAAAATTAAATTACTGTTTTTAACCGGACCAAAAACTTATTATTTTCTGAATAAATAGATGTTCCTTCAATAAAATCGGGTAGTACATTACTGTCACCTCGGTTCATTATCACGTGATAACTATAAATAGCTTACATATATTCCAAATATAAAATGAGCCTCGGATAGAACAACACAACCCTGCGGTTTTCACAAAACAATATACATATCAAGTACATATCAAGTACAGGAAAAACATCTCAGTTTTATAAAAACTACTGCTGGAATCCTATATTCTCCTCGAATATATAGTTACTAGATGATTACAAGTGCGGGAATTAACACTTTACACATTAATGACACAATGCTGAACTGTTGAACCATATATTTTTTTCATTTTAGTATACACTGTGTCTAATTTTTTTCTTAATTACTTTCTCAACCTATTCTTTAAAATTGAAATAAAAAACCAACTGCATGGCCGGATATTTAGATGACGGATGAAAAATCTAAACTGAATTGGATGATATACATGTATACGTGGCCTTAATTCTTTTTGTTGCAGCCAGGTGGAAAATGATAACAATGAATTTTTTTTAAATCAGTGAGTGGGTATTTAAGACGTCTCTAAATTTTGTTCTTTAGATCAAATTTCACAATAATTTTCATTACAACTGTCCCAAATGAGAATTTCAGATAAAGACAGTTTTGAAAAAAAAGCAATTTGGGGAAGGTGGTCCCCCCCCCCCCCCGGCGCAATTTAATAACTTTCCTGTTTACTGCATACATCATTCATTCATATAGAGATGCTTATTTTTTGTTTATTTCAATCCAAAGTTGTCAGATCCCAAGTATCTGCCCGATGGTTCACTCGCCCTACACTTTCCGCCATGATGTAAATTAGTCAAACTGCGTTTCTGAGCACCCCGTTCTGGATAAAAAAAAATCTTTCCATTAAAACTAAAATCGCATCAAATTGTTCCATTTTGTTTATTAACCAAAGAGTCCCATCGAAGGTATGACTATCTGCCCGCGATGCATGATGAACCCGTCTTACACTTTTCGCCATAACGTTAATTAGTCAAACCGCGTTCTTGGTTACCCCATTCTGGAAAGTTCTATTCCATTCTCTCGCGCATTCAAGAAACAAATTGCCTTATTTCATTTATTAAACATTTGTCAAATCTTAGCTTCTATGTATAAACCAAATAAGTTCCTTATAACTTTATTCATTGTTTACATAATCTTTCAATATTATTTCTTTGCAAGTAAATATTTTGATGCTTACTACCACATTTGGCATGATCCGCCAAAGCATGTCCACCACCTTACTCTCATTTTTGCTATTTCGAGCTTGTTTATCGAAAATGAAAGTAGGTTTTTAATTTATTGTACAATAATTACTTATCAGGTAAAATTCAACTATAGCTTACGGACTTCATATAACATTTGTTGAAATACCGAAGTTGTAAGCAGTTACTCTGGTACAGGCATTTTTCAGTTTATTTGCAAAAAGTCTTAATTTATAAGTATAGATTCGTCCAGGTTTTTAAAAACTTTCGCAACTTTTATACAGTTTACACGGAAAACGGCATGTTGCATCAAAGCAACACATAACATGGGATTCTAGCAACACTTTTCAAGTTATGTATTGATCAAACTATTGATACGTGTTAAATGTACATACAAAATATACGGGTAGTGTTTTTCTAGACGGATGTTTATATCGTAAACAACGACAAAGGAAAGCCTGGCCGAGAAATAAAAGTATAATTACATACCTTTTAGCGAATATTTCATAAAGTTAACATATGTTCCAGTATTCTTTTGTTCAAGCTCAACAAATCACACCAACATACTTTATTAGAGCTCTCATAATTCTTATATTTTGAATCTGTTTACAATGCTTTCCGATAAAATTTAAGGACATTCCACTTTCAGTCATGACGTCATCAATGTGTAAATCTACGTAATACCGCCTAATTCATGAAAAAAAAAATTCTTGTAATTTTTATTTGATTTTGGTCTACGTTTTCGTGTTTTAATATTTGAATAGGTATTTAATTACAAAGATTTGTTATTTCCCGGAATTACATATATCTTCGATTCCATATGCTTCCTTAATACCCCTGCGAAGTTTACACTTCAATAAACTTTGAACAACCGGAAATATCTATTTTAACTCATATCTAATATAAATAAATGACCAACGATATATTGTCTTAACTGCCATAGAAAAATTCATTTAAGGTTACGAGAAGTTTTATCAAAAGTGTTTCGAAATTTAGAGCGCGTTTCTTTCTTTATCCCATATAGTATTTTAAATTATCATAACTATTGCGTCTGATAGGGTGTTGCATTTTTCCACTATATACATAATATGTTAAACATGCGCTGTTTTATTTCTCAAGTTTTATAAAATTTCTTCCTTGTATTCTCTGTGCGTTATTCAGTCAAATTTTAAATCCGGAAGTTATAAACAGATAATGAATTAAAGAAAAATGGATACACGATTCTTTACTATCCTAATGTTTGCGTTAGTTTTAGGAACACATGGTAAGTATACATGTAATCGATGTAATTTTAAACGGTATTACAAAAAACGCAAAGAATCTACATTAATCGTTTTTTAAAAGTTTTATGCACTTGACTGAACCGTTAAACCGTGCACTTTGACAGCTACACAATTGTCGTTTCAAAATTGTTGATTTAGCAGTTATTGAAATATAGAGGGTTTTGAAAATAACATCTAACATATTGTATTAATGATGAAAAGTGAAATTTTGTCAACCCTTCACCTTTCGTTTTTTTTTTTTAATAAAATGCCTTTGAAGTTTAAAAAAATATATATTTCAAGGTATCCTAAAACTGAGAACTTAAAAATAATAATGTAAGAATATTTATTAAAAGTATTAAACTGCTCAAATATTCCATCTCTTGTAAACAAGTTAAAGTAACAAGATTTTGTTTCTTTAACTTAACCAAAACGTCCTTAAATATACTATGATATTTAAATGTTAACTATTAAATTGTTTAAAAACGATTTATGAATGAAAATACTTTTGCAGGAGATGCAACACTGCTGGTCCTTTCTTCTACTAATGCAGTAGTTAACCAGACGATTACAATGTCCTGCTTATTTCAAACTGGACAATTTGGGGCTCTTTTTGGTTTTCCAAACAATTTATTTAGTTTTGTCGAGTATAAAAGCAAAAATTGTTCTTTGCCTCGTGAAAATATACCAGCAGATTGCCCTAACAATCAAACGTACACAATTAATGTTACTGTGTCGCCTTCTTGGCACAGGAAATCTTTTTTTTGTTCAGGTCCATTTGGAGGACAACGAAGTAACACTGTAACGTTGGATGTATCAAGTAAACAATTTTTGTAAAGAAGCGCCTATTTTTTCGTAATTGTCCTAAATTATATACATGTTTAATATTTCATATTGTAATTAAATATAATATTTCTACAAAATATAAGGACAAATAAAATGTTAGTACATTGTAACCTCGCTTACAGTTCCTGTATCAGCGTTAACCGTGAGTCTAACCGAATTGTCTGTGAACTCGGGGAATATAACCAATCTGGAATGCCAGACAGATTACTGTAACCCACTTTCAACCATTAATTGGTACATCGGCGACAAGAAGGTTTCCGGTCATATAAATGTCACCATCGACTCAAATAGCACTGGTCTTTCAAGAACGACTTCTGTACTTCAGTATACGGCTGTGCCAAGTGACGACGGTAAACCGGTGTATTGTACTGCCTACAACTTTGAGGGACATATTTTGGCATCAAGTAAACACTTGCTAAATATCAGATGTGAGTTTTTCATATTAATTTGAATGTTGCTCTTTTCACATTTAGACATTTAAATTAAAAGGATATCTAATTTGATTCATAAATAAGCACGATGAGAAAAGATTTAAAGGATTAATAATTGTGATAAGTTTGCAATGCAGGTTATTAACGTTAGAATTTTTATCGTCCATTAGATATTTCAGATGTTCAAATTATTCCTGCACACAATGTATACGTAATTGGTGGGACAAAACAGGTTTTGATACACTGTTATGTTGAAAACGCCAATCCTGAGACGGTAGAATACCAGTGGTTTAAGGGGACTTCACCCAACCTCTCACCGATATCATACTCCCAAACACTGTTCTTTAAAAGTGTTGACAATAAAGACGGTGGCAGGTATATCTGTAGGGCAAAAAACGCTGTCGGAACATCAAATGGCACTATTCAGGTCATCGTACAATGTAAGCTATCATAGAAATGAAATGCCGTTTTTAGAGTTAATATAGTTTTTGAATAACTAGTATACATAAGTTTCCTTAAGCTATTATATTTTCAGTAATTTCATTTGCTTGTCAATAAAAGGGTTATATATTTAAATACAAAAATATACATTATGCTTCAGGAATAAATGAAATGTAAATTCTTTGTAAAAATTGTTTAGAATTGAATTCTGTATTTGCATATTATACCCACCGTTGCATGCTATCTAATTATGTGAATAATGCGTTGTAAATATAAATAAAAATAATAATATTTATATGTCTTGAAGATACTCCCCTGGCAGCCAAGATCATAGACATAATATGTCTAGATTCTCATGCTTTCATTTTATGGACGTCTTCCTACACTAACTCAAGCGATGATTTCTTTGAAGAAAAACTTCAATACAAACGCTATGAAGACAAGCTTTTCGAAACATCCGATAATAAAAACTGGAACAGAACCAATAATAATTTTCAACTGACTCAGATAACAGGTCTGGAACATAATTCAGAATATGTATTTAGAGTGGAGACATCAAATAGATATGGTTCCGCTTACTCCGACAACGAAACTTGTATAACAGGTGTTCAACTAAACCAAGGTAAGATTTGTTTTTTATCACTTAAATTCTTAATGTTATTATATGTACCGAATTCGATTCTTTGTAAAGTGATATATTAAATGATGTTGTATGAATATTTCAGATATTTCAAATACAACATACAAACAGCAACGTTCAGTTTGTGTCGGTGATTGGCGGATTGTTTGGTGGTTTTGTATTTATTGTTATTTTGATTGTCATTGGTGCCATTTTGAAAAAATGCAGATCTAGAAAGGTTTGTTTTCTCGATTTTGTTCTATTAGTCCATAAAATTTGAAATAATTTCTTCCACTTACTATGAGACATCAACAGGAAAATGGTTCACAATATAATTATTTGATATGCCCCCAAACGAACACAAGTGTGGGTGGGTAGATGTGTGGGTGTGTGTGCGCTTGCGTGTCAGGATATCTTAACCATTCTGTCTTTTCTTGAATTACAGCTACTAATTTATTTTTTAAAGATAAATGTCAGAGAATGTCAAATAATGCTACATTGAAGCAATATGATATAACACCATTGTATCTGGTGCTTATTGTCCATGTGTTTTAAGAATCATCATTTTTTTTCATTCTTATTGATATCTTATATTTTTGTTAATTTTAGGCAAAACAGAAATCGAACACAGGTATGTTTTAACAAAATAATGGGGAGGAGGAGGGGACTGGGCATATAGAACTTTAAATGATTCAACATTTCTATTATTGATAAAAACGTCAATATTTCATTCAGAATCATTAGGGAATAAAGATACTTCAGCGCCATACGAAGATCAGTTCTGTGGTGAAAAAGATCATCAGTATGAAGGAATAGTATCAACAACTCCTACTGCAGGTAGCTTCTTGTTCTCGATAAGAGCAACAGTTTCGTTCTTGATTCAAAACTGTAGATAAAAATGGCCTTATGCATATTGTTCTAAGCAAAAATATTTAAATATTGTCAATAATTATTGCTGTAATTCATAAATTCATGAATTTAAAAAAAAAATGAATCGTTAATTCGTTTTCTTTCAGGTCACATTGAACTATACTCAACCGTTATTTAAGATGGACAATTTACACGATATCTGAATTTCACCCATCAATACAGCATGTCATAATACATAAAACAATATCGTTGCTGATTTTGATCTAGTAATCTAATGATAATATATCAGTATAGTCCTGTTAGAGGCTATAACATAGCACAAGCTAATAACTTTCAATCAACATGTTTTGGGATGTTATGTTGATATAATATTCTAATCCAAAATTGATATATAGAATGATATCTCTTCAAATTTGAATTGTATTATATCTATCTATCTATCTATCTGTCTGTCTGTCTGTCTGTCTGTCTGTCTGTCTGTCTGTCTGTCTGTCTGGCTGGCTGTCTGTCTGTCTGTCTGTCTGTCTATCTATCTATCTATCTATCTATCTATCTATCTATCTATCTATCTATCTATCTATCTATCTATCTTTTCAATATGAATAATTATACTCACCATCTGTAAATCAGTCATATCAAAACAAAACGGCGATGGTATGCACGTTAAGAAAATAAATAAATCCCATGTACTGTCCGTGTGATTAATATGAAGTATTGTACATTTGGCTGAAAGTTGTTGCTAAAATAAAGATATCAAATGTATTTATATTCATCAAATCAGCGAAATAAACAACTTCTTATCATATTGAATATCGTAAGTACAGTAATCAAAGCAGTGTAAATAACACAAAAAAAACTTTTGTGCATATTTCATTTGCAGATAACATTCTTGAGAGGAAACAATTCGTATACAAGTTCATTTTTACCTCCAATGGCAGAGTATGTTGACCGAACAGCAGGTTGATTATGATTGAAGTACACTGTTTGTTAAAATCAATGAAAATATTTAAGATAAGGTACAACAAATTTTTGCGAATAAAAACTAAAAAGGAAACAAAATCATTTAATTCCTCCTTCCTTGATTAAATTATCGCTTTTGTAGTATACACTTTCCTCTCGCTGTCTTCCCCTTAGGGAAAATGAGTCAAGGTTAGACTTTATCAAGAAAACTATGGACCTTTTAAATAATACATTAATAAAGTTTACCTTGACCCATTTTCCCTAGGGGGAAGACAGCGAGATGTTTACAAGTTTATTGGTTGATGTCATAAATGTAATGTAATCAAGTAGCAACAAACAACCAAACTTCTCACTTTTGAATCGGATATTACCAGGTGTTGTCCTAGCCCGGAGGGTTGGACGTGGCCGATACAAACTCAAAATTGACATTATTCTTGACAGAATGTACATGTTTTAATAAACACAACCAGTGTAAATGGCAGATGCTAACAAAAAAAAAAGAAAAAAGATTTACAGATATTTAGTATGATCACCTTATTTAAAACAATGATGTTTTCGACATAAATTATAACGGGAGTTGATTTTATTGATTATTAATTTCAAAGTCAACGATATGTTCCTTTGCATGGCAATTAGTTTCTTAGCTGTATTTGAAAAATTACGCACAAATTTTTCTAATATGAATTCTCGTGAGACATTCATTTCACAAGAAGCAATGATCTTCAAAATTCCATGTAAATGTGATCGTACATCTCGTCCAATTTAACACAGTCGAACTCTTCAAGATTCTCATTCTAACTTTTCAAATAATCGCTGCATCTTTGTTTACTTACTATGGTTTGTTCCTATTTGATTTTGACGTTTCAAAAGACCACCTCAAAATATTTTAAGAACTTGCAGAACTCAGTTTCTGTACTAAATATTATGAAATTTCGAGATGAATAGGCGAAGCGTCGACCATTTGCCTTATATTATTTCTCACCAGATGGACACAGAGAAATATTCGGTAGTCACATGTCATGTTTAAACCAATGAAATGTGACATTTCAGTCCAAGGAAAAACAAATGTATTTTTATGCGTACTTTATAAAGTTTTTACCATACAAAATTTAGCTGCTCTCGTGCCATTTAGTGATACATGTTATGTAACAACGTAACAAAATTACTGTAGAACAAAACTAAGATTCGACGACAGAAACCCCCCCCCCCCCCCCCCGCAATTTCGGAAAGATTTGAACATCGTTCAAGGGGGAAACGGAGAAAATAATCCGTTGATGTTTGTCATCTTTCTGATTTGTAAATCGGTCACATCGTCGTTAAATACATGTATTTAGTCATTTAAGAATTAAACATTAAGACAATGAAATCTAAACATATCAAATAAGACAGACACACTAGGCTAAGATCAAACATATGCAAAACACATCTTCTTTATCATTTTGATCTTACAATACCAAATAACAAATGTTTTGTTTGCTTTTGGAAATCAAAAATGCCATGCTTATCGTACTCTACGCGTGACACAATAAAGTCATTTTCTAATATTCATACTGAGAGATAACATGACATTTTTAAAAGTAAAATGCCTTATCAGTGGCTAGTATTTCAATGACAAATCTACACTGATTCTGATTAATTATTCCGGAAAAAATTAACTTAATCTATTTAAGGATGTTACATGTATTTGTAGTTAAAATTTGACCAATTTTTATTACACAACAGAATGCATACTACATGCATGAGGAAGGTGCTCTTTCTTGTGAGTGTACACTTTTGTTTAAATATACACTGTATGCTATTTATTAAATTATTATCTTTGGTTGCTTGCACGTTCACTACTCTTTTAAATAGCAGACGACAGAAGCATTTTAATTAATGAATATGAAAGCTGTAATTTTGTCGCTTTACACCTTTTAAAGGACTATGTGCGGTATTATGCGTTTCTGGCCCCCAAAATTGAAGTTCTATAGAGAGCTTTAGATATTTAAAAATAGTTAAATTCATATTAAAATTAAGTATGTAAAAGGTTATCATATCAGTAACGTCATACTGAAAAAATGATGTCATGAAGATTGTCTTATTTTGATAAATTAATATGGGTGTTTTGCGACGATTTTGCGACTTGGAAACATCGAGCGCATTCTTGCTTAAGTATCATTTTAAACTATGATGTGTATAATTATAAAAACATTTTAAATCCGTATTTGAGCAGGCCTGAAGGAAAAGTTGACAATATTTTCATTTGCTTGCAAAATCGCTGGAATTAGCTAATTTTAGTGACGTCGTAGATGAGCAGCCATTGGAAAACGATGACTTTCAATCAGGAATAATGTGATAGACAACCTCTCTATGATAATTTTATGGAGATTTGATTTTGATACGATACTATTTAAAGATTGGTTAAATTTGGGGGCAGATATTTGACCCTATCAAATATAGTTCTTTTTTAAAAAGAGCGGAAATATATAATGTTTCATTATGAATTTCACAGTGTTAGTGGGGAGAGAATTAATTTCGACGATTTTCAGTCAAATCTATTAAAATAAGTATCTAATATATTCTTCATTCATTCTTTTGACCATTGCTATCTAAAGGAATTTATTTTTATATAATTATCTATATTTTATTTATATATATCAAGAATAAAGTAAGAGTTTTCGTGAATGTTGTAGAATAACCTCTGAGGTCGGGGAATGTTGTTTTGAAATATAAAATCCTATACTATTATGTTTCAAACAATGTCAAGACCGAGGAAGTTATCCTGCAAGATTCACGATAACTCGTTCTTTATTTCTATTTTACTAATAGTCAGAATTTCCACTGATAGTTTCTCCTAAAGAGAGACAAAGTTCATGCCCGTCGGTCATTTAGACGGCTGTTCCTTGTATAACCTTAAAGGTTTTGTTGGTAAATTCAATTGCAAGTTACCGATTGGAATGACACATAGACGACATATTTTTGTTGGATATCAAATACAATTTATTTATTTATAAAATATCTTTGATCATATTCCTTTTAATTATAAGGGTAATTAATACGAATATTACACTCTATTTACTTTGTGTAAATATGTAAGAAAACGGAGAGCAAATGTGTCAGGGATGTCCTTGGAAAAGCCACAATGAGCTATAAACATTTGAGGCAAAACACATCGTTTTGATTGGAACTAAAACGTGATATTATCATGGTTTTAAAAACTTCTTTTGAAGTTACACTGTTATAATCAGTGCGAAGCTAATAGGTATCCCTGATCTAATGATTTAATGATGACGTTCGAAGTATATTGGAGAATAATGACTGCGGCAGCATCTCTTTGATCTCGGCAATAACTGTATAAGAATAGAATTATTGAATTGTTAAGAGAAAATAATACACGTTTTTCGGTTTGAATGTTGGGCGAGCACAAAAAAACTTTAGAATCTCGTATCATTGTCATTCAGCTCCCATCAAAAAACAGCACCGCTACCTCTAATATTACTTATTTAGGTTGTTATCGACCGTCTACGGAAAATAGCCCTGCCTTCTATGATAACTCCTGTAACAGTTCCTCTGGGATTTTCTGCCATGATATTTTTTAATTTCTCAGAAACAGACGACAACGAAACTTCCGGTATCAATTTAAAAACAAAAGTTTAAACAAAAATGTGCTAAAAATAGAAATCACATTTCCTAGTAAATGACAATGCAAACCAAACTTGTTTACATAACGCTTCACGCTTAAGTTATGTTAAGTTATGGCACACGTCTGTAAATGGAACACCAGTCCATTGAAAAATAATCCCAAGAGTAAGCCGGTACCCAATTGCAGCTAGGTGGACTGAGACAATGCAGATAAAGTGTGTCTCATCTAAGGATGCAGTACACTACATCAAGTGACCATAGTGGAGCTCGAACGAGCGACCTTTGGGTTACTGTCCAAACACTATAGACCACTTCCATCTCCTTTATTTGACTGATTTGAGCACTCTTGATTTTACCATCGTTTGGAGCAACATACGAAACGTGATGAAAGTAAACTGAAAGTTTTTTTTTATTTAAAAAATTGCCTTAAAAGGTTGTTTGTGGAATACAAAGAAAAACAGTGATGTATATTTCGAGTGAAAGTTATCGTTTTCGGGATGTACCTGCAGGCCACTTCCCCTTTTCGTTCTTTACGATAATTCATTTACTAGATAAACAAAGAACAAGGGGCAGTAAGCATATATTATTTGCCCAATATTTTTTTTTAATTTTCAAACAAGTTCAATCTTTGACATGATTTATTTTTTTCATTGATGAAATGTTCATTCTGCAATATATAGCGGCAAATTTGTCATCAATGATTTTTTAGTAGAGTTATCCCTCCTTCGATCGGTGTAATTTTCCGGAAATCGCGCTTTCCCTATGAAATGCTCACATTCTCAACAAGAATTAGATATGGCCGCATGCAAACAACACGGTAAAAATTTAGCAGAAAAATCTTAACACCAAAAGAAATCATATCACAAAATATTTTGTTGTTGTTTAAAATATTAAATATTGTCGTTTAACGATGTGCAAATCGATCGCTTCCGGTTTTGGCTTTTATATACATCACAGCAGCAGACGTAAACAAAGACAGATGACAAGAATAGAGATGTAGGAAAAATCATCTCCTTAGCAGGTAAGGGTGTTTCAAAAAGATAATAACAATTAGATACACAACTATGCAACATGATTTTAACGCAGCATTGCCAATAATCTGCATATTTTAGCTACAGAACGACATGACAGCTGATGACAGCTGAGCGATGGACATCTTACAGATGTGATTGAAAGTGATCGCAAACTACTCCATGTAGAATACATTGCAGTCGTATCTTAACCCTGATAACGTAGTAAACTTTAAAACACATTGTTTTAAATCTATTCCGATTTACAAAAAAAAAAGACTTAATAACACAGCCATCAATATTTTTGTTGATCAGCTCTTGATCTGCAGTATCTAACATCGGCGATAATTGTGCGTGGTATTACGTACATCTAACGTGCAAGATGAGTTATACATACTTCACTACACAATGACATTATATATTTAATATTTAATACCAAAAGGAAATATGCTGCCATTCTATTTACCTGAAATCGAATAAATCGGAGACTTTAAAAATAGTTCGCAAATGACTTTGCCCTTTGATTCCGGTGCTATGTTCATTTGTGCCTTCAGTAAATAATAACAGGTCACACAACTGTTCTTTTTTTATATTTCATAGGAAATCGGTTGTTTTTATGTTTTGAAAATAAAAAAATAATTGATAAATTGAAAATGTATAATGGATGTATAATGCAATAATTTTCTATACCAGACAATTATTTTCATGCAAGTGTCTCTATAGTATATTATCCTTTTATGTTGAAATTATTTCTTTCTTTCCTTGCTAAAATGCATTTATGAGCGTTTTTCCTTATATATACATATATTATTATGTTAAAATAAAATGAAACAATATTAAATCATAGTATGGGCAATAAATATCACATTACCTTGTGGTTCCCCCCAACCCCAGCTTTGTATTCTCAACCACACACACACATGTATAGACACACAGTTGTATAATTATATATATGTATAATAAAGTCTAGCTATGCATATACACTTCAATTTTTTTCCTGAATTTGATTGCACAACAAAAACATTATAATTGTGCAATTAATATGTGTAATACCTTAATTAATCAATTGTTCCTTGGTGTTTATATAATCATGCAAAATCAACAATAATCCAGAGAATGAGGGAATATTGAGTTGAGGCTATGATGCTCATATATTCGCATTGATATGGACTATTCATGAGAAATGACAGCATTAGTTAAGGAACATGATTATTTAGAATACAATTTTAACATATGTTCTCAAAACATTTTAAATTTCTCTCTCTCTCTCTCTCTCTCTCTCTCTCTCTCTCTCTCTCTCTCTCTCTCTCTCTCTGTGTGTCTCTCTCTCTTGGTCTCTCTCCTCTGTTATCTCTTTAATTTCACACTCTCCCCCTCTCTCTATCTTGCTCTATCTCTCTCTGTTGTTACTGAAAATAATATTAAATTGTTACAGGTCATTCTTAAACACATATACCAACTGTACACATTTTTAATTAATGTATGAAGCTTTTAATTTTATAGGATGCCTGGAGACTGTCCTAAACAGTATCCCTGCGTTTCTTGTGGAAAGCGATCTAAAGCCAACCAACGACGCTTTATAAAAGAACCATCATACCAGCTTTATCGTCAACATTTAGGATTAGCCATTTGTGATGAAAATGATGTTACATGTACAAACTGTTATTCAAAATTCCACAAGTCAATGAATAAGAACCATTGTGAGAAATGTATTGAGAAATCGATTGAAACAGATGATGACACCATCAAAGATCAAGATTATGAACCACCAGCAAAGTCTTCTAAGTCAGAAACTTCAGTCAAAAGTCCTAATGTAACCATGACATTTCGGATGTTCTGCGTGTACGAATCCAAAGTCGTCATATCTCCAGCAAACAGTATCTCCTGTGGATTGAACATTCATTAGGAGCCGTTACTGGGTGGTACTGCCAATGCCGTGCTGGTGCCAGAGTTGTTGGGGTGTGTGCCCATGTGGCCTCCGTCCTCTGGTACCTTGGACATGAACGGCACACACACTCTGCAAGATCCACTCAGGACTGGTCCCATCATCTTGAGGATGCGTCTGCCATTCCAGAAGTAATGGATAATTCGGAAAGTGAACAGAGTGGAACAGAAGAGTGACAGTGTATGTTAGTCGATGTAGTTGATAGTCATCTATCTGTTGTCTGTGATTTTTCATAAGAAAATGTATTTGATCCCTCAGACAGTTGTAAAAAATATGCAAGTTTATCGAAAACGTTTTTGGAAACTGTTTTGGACTTTGAAGTATTCAATCTATTATTTGACGTGTAATGTTCTACATGTAATACAGGTAATATCATGAAATTATATTTAGGAGAAATGGTCAATTCCTTATTGCTTCTTGCAGAATGTGTGTCTTACAAGATGCTTTGTGTAATATGCAAAAATCCAAGATGCCAGATGAATATTTAAGACAATGTTGGTTTAGTGTTTATTATATAATTAATTGATGTTTAAAGGCATCTTCGTTAAGTAGCAATTGTTTCCTTGTTTCCTGTAATTGCTATGACGTAAATGATTTGAAAAAATCGTTGATATTTTAATTATGTTAAAAAACTAGCTATTCTCTGTTTTAGAAGTGGATTTTTGTTCAAGTAATTAAATTAAGTTTATCTTTAAGTGCAATAAGATGCGGTAAATGTCATGATAATCCATTAACGAAATTATATATTTGTTAACAGTTTAACCATGTACCTAGAAGTGTATGACTTTTTGTTGGTTGGGGAAGGAGTTATTCAATGCCCCTTTCTCCATAAATATTGTTATGTTCTTCATGTTTGTTAATAATATGTTCAATTATCTTGTATTAATATGGTTGAGTTGTTGAAATGTCAAAGCATTTCTTACCTTTCAAAGCATTCCATGTTTAAAAAAATATCTGAGAAATCCATGTTTTTATATACAGGTTGTAAATAAAAATATTTTTATTCAACATTTTGCTGCAAATTCAAGTTTTTGTCATTGTTATTTATCTACAGTTTTCCTTAAAATTGGCTGGTTTGTATTCTACACCAATTCACCATTAAATTGAATACTAAGATGTTCTCTATTGTAAAGATATATACACAGTAATTGTAACACTTCTTGAAATCTGATTTTTTTTGGTTATGAAAAAAAAGCCTTTACCCCAAAAATTGCATTTTATGCACTTTTTGGTTAATATTATGTTTATATATGATATGTTGCATTGTATTGTAATTGTTATCACATTTAATTACCTGATATTATTTAAATATTTGAAAAAATATAAAGAAATTTCAGAAATCAGTGATTTTTTGACGTTTTTTATACTTTTGCCCTCAAAATGACTATATGGTGATTTTTCAATAAAAATATTGCTGAAATGGGGTAAACAAATGATATCTTACTAAAATATCGCCATAAAATGTTTAATTTGCATTGGGCAGATTTTGGGTCTTATTGCCCCTTGTTCTTTCTATGATTTGCAATAGCACAACACCAACACATTTTCCATAAAATCACAAAATCACAAGATGATATCTCCTTATTACAAATTGTAGTGGATAAAGGGATACTACTGCTACAACTCATAAAGATCAAGTTTTGTTTTAAAGTACATTGTATATCACCATTTGAAATGCCACAAATATATTAGAAAGTTTGAACATGTATGATTACGTGTATTTACATAAACAACTGAAGAACGTCATGTTTTTCAAACGGTAGATCACGTAAGATATATAAATCCTGATTTCATTATATTACTAACATATAAATTTGTGTTTTTTCCCGTAAAAAATTCTTCCTAAGTATTCATTTCGCAACCAGTAACTCTCAATTGAAAATGCTTCACTCAAGTTTAGAATTCTAATAAGTTGTTTAGTTGAAAATAAGATTGACAATTTTTAGTGTTTCTCGTTCGAGTTTTTTTTATTCTCTAAACAAATGAGCATCCACAAACTATGCAAAATAATGTCAACCTTGAAAGTTATATAGTTGTTAGAAAAAAAAATTAAAATTGGAAAAAAATAAACATATCTAAAGTTCTATTTCAATGATGCTCTGTAATAAAACAGTAATTATATCAACATCAAAATGCTTATTAAGTTATTAAAGTGGACAGTTAACACTATAGTTACACGCAACAGTCGTATACCTGAAAAGTAAACAGTATTTCCAAAGAAATATTTGTATCGTTCATGTAAAGTTATAACAATAACAATAACACGACATCAAAAGACACAGAATGATAAAAAGATAAATCAAAAGACGACTATAGAATATTTAAGTAATACAATGATTTGTTACAGATATTAATGGCTATACATGTGACGATGTGCAGAGGACAGGATCAAGATAAACAGAATTCAACTTGTTTTAAAACGTAAGAATTAACATTTATTATTAATTTATCTGATTTCTACAGGTATAGTTTAAAATACATGTAAGTTCTTTTAAGAAATAAACAGCAATTTAAAAAGTTCGCCGGGATATGAAGTTGGTTGGTCACGTGATCAAATCCTGTGAAGCCCGATGGGCTTCTCAGTAGATTTGATCACGTACCAACTTCATATCCCGTTGAACTTTTAAACATTGCTGTTTATTACTTATATTTACGTTTGAGAGAGAGAGAGAGAGAGAGAGAGAGAGAGAGAGAGAGAGAGAGAGAGAGAGATCGTTCAAAACTGTTAAAATTACCGAGATTTTATGTTTACAATAATCCAAGCTATTATGGTTTTCAAACGTCAACTTTCTCATTCAAACACATTCATCTTTAATATTCTTTCTTTGTCCTCAAGCTTCAGACCAATGTACAAATTGATTTATTCTTTTCCTGCTACACAACAGTACCTGTATCAAGGTTGACTCTATCACCACTACAAACGGCGGTCGGAAATGGTGAAATAATAGACATAACTTGTCTGACAAATGACTGTCGTCCTCCTGCAAGCATTACCTGGTTTGAAGGAAACTCAGAAATCATCAATCAGAAAACCTATTCTATACAGAATGGGTCTAACTACTGACGAAAACCTTCTCAGTGCTACAATACACGGGCATTGAAGATGACAATGGTAAAGAGGTGTATTGTGGAGCCAACAACATTGAAGGAGAAAATATAGAATCAAACAGATATGTTATAAACGTGACAGGTACGAATCTCTCTCTCTCTCCCTCTCTCTCTCTCTCTCTCTCTCTCTCTCTCTCTCTCTCCAGAATGAAGTAATACACACTATTACCACGACAATGATGACAGTAGAAAAGGTTGTAGGAATTCAGATGAGAAAAAACTAACGTTAAGTTCAAGAAAGTATTCTTGATCTAGAGAGCAGATCAAATGTGTCACAGGAGTAATTTCGAATGAAACATTGATTCTATCAAATGCTGATCATTCCTTTAAAAGGAATACCTGTTTAATAGCTGCTGCTACACTTGAAAATGTGGAGTTCTGAATGTGTATAGTAATTGTTATACCACTCTTAAATGAATAAGTAAAGATACTTGAAAACAGTCATTCTGAAACCATAAACAAGCTTCGAATTCAATTGTTTATGACTGAAAACGCAAAAAAGGTGACACAAAAATTGTCGATATATTCATCAGTAAAATTTAAATGAAACTAGCTGAAGATTTTTTACTTTAAGTAATGAAATAGTACAATCCTGAGTTCTTCTGAATCGAGAAAAGATGTAAACATTTCCCATTTTGAATCTCCGTAGGGTTTGTGTTTTTGTTCATGTGAAATTCTCCAGGGATAAAAAGACGATGTATCAATGAAGAAATATTGGATTTTTTTTCCCTTTTATCGATTTGAATTGTACTTCATGGACAAGTATGTTTATTTTATTTAAAAAAAAAACATCAAAAAGTGTCGGAAGCAATAACTTAGGACAGACTATAATTAATCTAATTTAATCTAAGCTATAGAAAGAATCATAGAATATCTGGCAGCGATCATCCTTGATTACGAAACATAAAGTGATCGATTGGGTTATATTTATTAAAATGCATAAACTTCATTTTAGCAATACCGACAGTGAGGCCGGATATACTCTTAGTCGAGTGTGAAGTTGCTTCTGCAAAGATATTTTGGACAGAGTCCTCCGATCACAGTTTCATGAATACATCTCTTCCACTTGAAACGTTTCTTCAAATAGGCTCCGGAAATGATACATTTGTGAACTGCAGCTATGAAAAATTGAAACAAACAAGAGCAAATTTCATATTTATAAAGTGGATTAACTAAAGCCTTATACAAAATACAGATTCAAATTAATGATATCTGATAAAAGTGATTTCTCGAACATTTGGACCTGTATTACAGATGAAAAAAAAATATAAGTAAGTATATGTATTTTTATCATTTTCTTATCGTCGAGAACATTTTGATATTGTGCTAATAAATTGCTGCCAGTTTGATACAATTGTATTGCACATCAGTAGATACTAGTACATGTATCTTAAAGCCGTCAAAATATATGTTTAACGCCTAACCATAATACAGAAGTACATGATTTGATAATCATTAGGTCATAAAGAAGAATACACCATGGGACTAATTCTTGGTGGATCAGTAATTGGCGCCCTGTTTCTGGTTTTATTTGTTACTGTTGGAGTCCTTACTCTTTATAAACGCATACAAGTAAGAACTAATAGCATTCTTAATAATCAAATAAATTACTCAATCTGTAACTTTCCTTGTTTATGATCAGATAAACACTGGATATAGTTCCTGTTCTCGCTTTCTATTTTTCCAACATAATGTGTACTTCTGGACAGATGATTTTTTAAGATAGAGTAACAATCTATTCTGAATATTTTCTATTTGTATTGATGTCATGATTGTCTTCAAGGGGATATCAATAAGTAAGGTCAAATGAACACAAATAAAACAGTAAAGGTAAAACCGATCAATGTAAATAGTTAACAATAATAAAATCATTTCATTTATTACTAATTAACTATTTAACCGTATCGCTACTACTAGCGTTTACTAATATAATTGATATGCTGTTAGATGTAAAGTGGAACTGATCTTCTGTCACTCATACATCTAAGTTGGACTAATAATCTAAAGATAATCCTGTGCAAACAATGACACAATTACATACTATAAAATAAAGGAGAAGTACATATTTTGCTTATTATAAGTCTGTAAAAAATATACAAATAAATAATATTTTACTTTTATTTCACTTCAAGCAAACTTAAACTGTACATATTTTGATTTTAGACTGGTTGAAAGAGACCAAAACAAGGTAAATGCCATTTAAAATTTAATCTGAGGAAACTATTTCAAGAATGGCTAGGACATATTTATCTTGGCAATGTTTTTATCAAGAGATCTCTTCCAATCAAAATACTGGTAAAGTCGTGTGTGTGTGTGTGTGTGTGTGTGTGTGTGTGTGTGTGTGTGTGTGTGTGTGTGTGTGTGTGTAAAAGAGAAATATATAGATAAAGAAAGAAAATTTCTTAGAACTGCTTTGTATTGTAGAGTTACAAAATATCCATTACGTTGATCACTTTTGTCCGGCGACTGATCATCTTTATCAAGAGGTTTCAAATCAAATCACAGATAATATAATTTGTGAGTATGTACAAAATAAATTTGTCATTGTATGTGTGATATAAAGTATGCTAGAGTTCAAAGAAATCCTTGGTATATCAACTATTTGAATGCTACAAATGAAAATTGATTTGAGAGTTAAGAACCTACTGTTACAGTTTTAGATTCTAAAACAACGCTTGAAAGGTATGTTTCTTGCTTCATGTGAATGAAATGTAGATAGTGTAGTGTTTATTAAATTTGAATTATCCAGATTATTATATTTTAAAAAAAGAAGGGTGTTTTACTTAATAATGATATTCATTGAATGATTCTGTTATCAAAAAGTAGTATTCTTGAAATAGTTTCCAAGACTGCAATTTTTACAAGAAAAACAAATCACACTAGCAGTAAAAATTTAAAGCATCTACAATCCTTTACAAACTGTCATGTTATTTAATATTTGATTTTAAATGTAGAGTGGAATACATGGAAATACCGGACACAATCCTCACGAACGAAGATAGTCATTATCATACTTTAAAGTAGGGAATACTATTTCTCATTGTGCAATCTTCTATAATCTAAGTTTATCTATCTATCTATCTATCTATCTATCTATCTATCTATCTATCTATCTATCTATCTATCTATCTATTGTTTTCTTTTTTAAATTACTTTACTAGAACTTTATACTTATTAAGCTCACCTGAGCCAAAGGTTTAAGCAAGCTTTTCTGATCAAATTTGTCCGTTGTCTGTGGTTGTCGTCGTCGTCGAAAATTTTCCAAATTTTCATCTTCTTCTCCAGATTTCAACCAAACTTGGCACATAGAATTATGGGGGGGGGGGGGGGGGGTTCAAGTTTGTTGAATTGAAGGTTCAGGTCTTTTTCAAAGGGGAAATAATTAGGAAAGACTGAAAATAGGATGGTCGTTTTAGGAATCTTCTTTCAAGAACCAAAAATCCTCCAATGTCAACACTAACTCTTTGATATGTGGTAGATTTAAGTTTGTTAAAATCACCTGTTTGTCTACTTATTTCTATAATATATTTTGAACCCTGTTTGGGCCCTTTATTGACCCATGGGGATTATGAATTTAACAAACTTAAATCGACCATATAGCAGAAAGCTAATGTTAAGTTCTAGATATTACAGGCGTTCTTTATTTACATTATTCTTTTCATCAATTGTAACAAAATGGTTTTCACTTTTACCAAACTTACAAGTTAAGATTTATTTAACTTAATTCTTATTTTTCTTTTATGGATTATATGTGTTGTATGGTGGCATATTCCTGTATTTTCGCATGTTGACATAAATTACTTGCATATTAACATAATTAGGTTTCATGTTCACATAAATAAGTAGCATGTCGACATAAATAAGCCGCACGTCCACATAATTTACTCAAATGTTGACATAAATAAGTTGCATGTGGACATAAACATTTTGTATGTCTACAGAAGTATCTCGAATGATTATTACGTTATTACATTGCAGGTAATTATACTGTTACTACAACAAAGAGTGGCGGAGACTACCGCTGAACAAGATGTAGTTTTATATGCCTGACTAGAACATATTTCCAAGGACTTAAAATTATTCTTTCAATGATGAATGCATTTATTAACCCGTTGTTGTTTTTTATGTTCAGAAAGTGTTGATTATTATTTTTGTGTTTGGAAAATTTAACCTAAAGTCTTCATTGTTTATCGCGGTAGAATCTGATTAGGCGATGTTAAATGTCAAATCAAAGGCAAAATGTTAAAGAGAAAACCCAATTGAAAAGAAAATCTAATCAAAATATACCCGAAAAATGAACCAAAAATATTGAAAAATAGCAGATCTGATAATTGCCGTTAAAGTTCCCAGAAACGCCTTAAGACTGAAAAACGGTGCTGGATTCTTCATTAAATTGTTAGTGCAATAACGCGTGCTCAGATCCTCCTGCAAAATTGTTAAAAATGTCATCCTTTCTATCCTTGTTATTTCAGATGTAGTTCAATTTGTACAAAAGTTAAGGATTGTTCTCGGCCTATAATCATATTTCTTGTAATAAAGTAGAAAAACGTACATTAAAAAGGTATGTCATTATTCACAAATCTGTCTTAGAATGGTAAAATAATTGTAAATACGGAATATATAATACATTTCTTGATTTTAAATTTTGTTGTTTATAAAATAAAAATAACTTTTATGGTATACATGTATTAAACGATAATTTAGAAATTCAATAAATATCAACTAAAATTTACAAAATTTCTTCGTTTTCTTTTATTCACATCAACCTTTGCTTGCTTTATTTTTCTTAAAAACGTAATTTCAAAATGTAGTGAGCTCATTGACGTGGAATATGCAAGTTTTTAAAATATCCCATCTTTGAAAGAAAAAAGTTTATGAACACGGGTAATTTATCCCAAAGAGAGTTTTACCAGTAATCAGTAAAGAGCCATTGCAAAATAAATGTTTGCAAATTAACAGGCGTCGTTAATCAATTCCAAAGTATAATAAATATTATTCGTATAAGCGTGATCCAACACAAACTCAAGCAATATCATAAAACACCACTAAGGGAAACCAGGTTTAAAACGTAACGAAGGATATATAAAATGAATAAATAAGGAAATGATTATGGATACGGAAACAGATATTTTGAAGACAATATATAACGCATGGTAATTTTCTACTTCAAGGCTCTCGTTTCTAATTAAACGTTTAAAAAGTACATGTCATTAAGTAAATATGATCGACCAGCATAAATTGGACATTTTTCGATAATACATATATAAACGTAGACTGGAACACGGCTAAATGGATAATGCAAAAATAAATGATTGTAAAACAATTTATAAAGTAATACTTTAAAATGTTATTCATCAATTCATATGAAATGAAAAAAAAATAACAGGAGACTGATTTATTTAGAGCTGCGGTTGAGAAACTTGTAAGATGACAGTTAATCTAATAACATCGTAATCCACAAAAGTCGAAGCTTGTAAATGTCATCTAAACTGATACAGGGTATTGTTTATGTGAACCTGTTCTGATTAGAGAACCGCAAATTTAAATAACATCCTGTTCCGGAACTTAGAGATGCTATAAATAAATATCTGGGTTTTTTTTTTACTTAAATCTACGAAAAAGTTTAATATCGTTAATAAATAGGACTACTTTTCCACATATCGAAGCTATACTTGAATTTGATAAAAATGTCACGAAATAAATACCCAGTAGGTCAATGATCTGCATTTAAACACCTTTGACATTGCAATTTGAATTTAAATTTTTGTTATTAACTTTTTATACAACTGCATACAATGAAATCAAAGCTTTGTACAATTATTGTGGCAAAAAAAAAATTATATTTTTTATCAAAAGGCAACATTTAAGTAGCACCTGATTTAACTGTGTCGCTATCAAAATGATGACATATAGATAAAATACCCACACAGGATATATAAAGCTATGTTTTAGACTATGCCGTATACACATAAAATGTGAGAAATGAAATCCTGCTGACACGATATCTTCTTACATGCGGAAGAAAAACCTCAAACAAACAACAAAATGCGTCAAATCGGTTTTGATATTTTAAAATATGTTCTGCTGATATGGAAATGTGGTAAGTACTTTTTTTAGTCGATACGGTTGACATTCATAAAGAAAACGATTTAGCATTTAAATACCATATATATTTTAAGATGTAGATGTTGTTTGGTGAGAATTATATCGAAGAAAGTCAAAATCATTTAGTACGTCTTCTACAAAATAGTTTATGCAGTTTTTAGCTCAGCTGAGCTGAAAGCTCAAGTGAGCTTTTCTGATCACATTTTGTCGGTCGTCCGTCTGTCTGTCCGTCTGTCCGTCAGTCTGTCCGTAAACTTTTCACATTTTCAACATCTTCTCCAGAATTACTGGGCCAATTTCAACCATACTTGACACAAAGCACCCTTAGGCATAGGGGATTCAAAATTGTGAAAATAATGTACCATGCCAGTTTTAAAGGTGAGATAATTGGGAATTGATGGAAAATTTTGCGAAATTTTCAAAAATCTTCTTCTCAAGAACCATTTGGCCAGGAAAGCTGAACCTTATATGTAAGTATCCTCTAGTAGTTTAAATTCAAAGTAGTGAAAATCGTGACCTCCGGGGGTAGGGTGGGACCATAATTGGGGGGTCGAATTTTTACATAGGAATATATAGAGTAAATCTTTAAAAATCTTCTCAAAAAGTAATCAGCTAGTAAAACTGAAACTTATGTGGAAGCATCCCCAGCTAGGGATGGGACCGCAATTGGAGGGGTCGAATTTTTACAGGAGAATATAGAGAGTAAATCTTTAAAAATCTTCTTCTCAGGAACTAATCAGTCAGGAAAGCTGAAATTGTGTGGAAGCATCCTAAGGTAGGGTAGATTCAAGTTTGTTCAAATCATGACCCCGGGGGTAGGATGGTGTCATAACGGGGAGGAGGAAGGGGGACAACTTTTTTCATAGGAATATATAGAGAAAAATCTTTAAAAATCCATTTGCCTAGAAAAGCTGTAACTTTAGTAAAAGCAACCTTAGGTAGTGTAGATTCAAATTCGTTAAAATCAACATCTTAAGGAGTAGGGTGGGGCTACATTCGGGATCCAATTTTACAAAGGAAAAATATAGTTCACAAAAACTGAAATGTCATAATATATGGTTTTACTTATATGCAAGCATTTTGACAAATTGCTGATTCTTTTGTTAAGACTTTGACCCCTGGACGATTCTTTGGCCTTACGAGGGGTTAGGAGTTTGATGTACATGTAGGTTTATATTCCATGTATAAACAATTTTCTAGGATCTTGTTGAAAACTGCGATGCGCAACATGTGATATGACTATAAAATTATCCTGTTAGAAAAGGGACTTGATTATAAACATAAGAATATCCAAGGGAAAATAGATTTTTATTTATACAGGATTTACATGTATTACATTACATTGTCCAGATATTTTGTATTATGATTCCATTAAGCTGATTTTATCATGCCTATTGTTGCTCAGGTGAGCGATGTGGCCTATGGGCCTCTTGTTTTTATATACTTAAGCATTGGTATATGTTTTTCTTATGATTAAGGTTAAGAGTTAATTCTTAGTCCAGAGTATAGGAAAGTAGAAGAGGGTCGACCCTTAACATTAACGTGTCAGTCTAACGAAACAAGTGGGATATACAGATTATTCTACATTGACGACTATGGAAATAAAATTAACCACGGAAATGCTAGGGCTCGTTTCTTTCATTCATGAATTCAAACAGTCAAGCATTTATGGCATGTGAATTTGGCAGTCATTAAACATTTAGATTGACAATTACTCATCCAGTTCATAATCAAACCGTATGCTGTAGTGGGGTACAATCCAGCCAAGATTGGTAAACTAGCACTACGATATTTGTGGAAGGTAAAGCTTGTAACTGAAAAGAAATTATTTGTTATGTAAATATTAATCACTTAGCTGAGCTGTTTATTAAATAGATAATAAGCTGTTATATTTGAAAACTCTCACGTATTTGAGGATTAGTAAAAGTAACAGAGAATGTACAGTACTAGCAATCTACCACAAGTTTTTATATGATACCTGCAATTTTATTTTCAGTCTGTTTAACTATTCTACATCTGTTTTGTTTAAATGCTGTAGTCAAAATGCTTGATTCGGGTGCAGCGTCCTTCAGGAATCCATTGATGCATACACTTTTTATTGTTGTGTGATATAATTAATTCTTTTATCTGCAATATTGAAATGCAACGGCGTTTCAAAAATGTCAGCTATAAGCAGTTGTAATATACTCTTACGGTTACTTTTGACGACAGTTTTTTTTATTTCATTAAAAATAGAAACAAATTAACCTCTCCAACAAAAAAGTTCCATTACGTGTAGTTCAGGGTTTTGAAGAAATCAATAATTTTATCTTGATAAAAACAATAAACTATTTAATTTTCGAATACGTATCATTTAGAGTGTCGTATCACTTGACTTATCTCATCTCTTGGCCACCAAGCGAAACATCGCTAGTTATAATCAAATTTAAAGTATATTTTAAAACCGGACTATGCAATCTATCCGCGGTATCTCACTATGCAGTTGAAATGGGTGCAACTTCTATTGGCAGATAAACTAGAGTTTCATTAATGGGAAGGCATTTTGTTTTATCCCTAAGTACCAAAAAATTTGTAACGATTTTGTCCTATGAGCCCTAAATGTTGAATGGAACCTAACATACGTACTTTTTGGTACATGTTCAGTATAATGTAAAGTGTCCTGACATGAAGGGGATTGCTGAAATGATACATTTATAAAATAAACACTTTTGACAATTCAGTAAAATACATGTATTCTTTTGGAATTCTGATTTCAAGATTTTAGTAGGAAACTAAATGAATACTTGATGATAATTTTTTTTTTCAGGAGATGCAACACTATCGGTCACACCTTCATCAAATGTAGTTGTAAACCAAACAATTAGTTTACAATGTTTGTTTGGATCCGGACAGTTGGGAGGTCTATTTGATTTACCTGGACATATTAGCTGTATAGTAGAATTTGGTAGATGTGCAAGAGGTTGTGGTAATTCGTCATCGAGTGAATGTCCTAACAACCAGACATACATTCTCAATGTCACCGTGTTGTCTTCATGGCACAATACAACTTTTTCTTGTGAACCACCATTCGGAGGATTAAGAAGCAAATTAACTTTGAATGTAACAGGTATGGTGTGTACATGTCTTATTGTTAGTGTACTAATGACTCTGCATGTAAGTAATTTATATGATATTTTATATAAGTAAGGTTATATATATATTATTTAAAACATTTACAGTTCCTGTCACTTCTGTCATCATCAGTACGAACAAAACATCTTTAGATTCGGGAACAACAATGTACTTGACTTGTCAGACAAGTTACTGCCAACCACCTGCAACTGTCACATGGTACAGTGGCAATAGGGAGATATCGGATCATATAATTCTGACATATGATACAAATCAGTATTTATATTCAAGGACGACATCCAACTTACAGTATACCGCTATGCCACGAGATAATGGTCAAAGTATACATTGTTTCGCCAATAATATTAAAGGAGAAAGTGTTATTTCAGGGAAAATAACGCTTGACGTCAGGTGTAAGTATGTAAAACAAATACTCATGCATCAATGTCGATGTTTAAGCAATACTTTTAGAAAAGATCATCATATTTAAATATCAAATTTATTGCATTTTTGTTCTTGCGTTCTTGCAATTTTTAATATTACAAAATATAAAACAGATATAAGACTAAAATAATATTTGTTGTGTGTTATATTCAGATATTTCAGATGTTCACATAATTCCGTCTGGTATTTTACAAGTGGTTGTTGGGACCAAACAGGTTTGGATTCACTGCTACGCTGAAGATGCAAATCCAAAAGTCACAGAATACAAATGGTTCAAGGGAACTTCTTCTAACCTCACAGTTTTATCCCATTCCCAAACTCTGGTTTTTAAAACAGTTGACATTCAGGACAGTGGTAAATATACCTGCAAAGCCACAAATGTAGCTGGAACATCAACCGGTACTATACATGTCGTCGTACAATGTAAGTTACTAAGTACAATTTATTTAATTCTTAAAATCGAAATCTAGTTTTACTATAATTGCCCAGCTGTTAATATAATCACTGATAATTTATTAAAGCTTAATAGCGTCAGACGTTTGATAATAATATATATCTCCACTTTAATTAAGCACTTATTTAAGTTAGTCATTAACATCATTTTTTTTTTATATTGCTTGTAAAGTTTTCACATTATCAACACTTTATCAAATTTACTTAAATAAAAGTGATATGCACTTTAATATCAGTGATAACATCTTTACAACCAAGTGCTTTTTTAATGTACTTATCATATAAATTTACTTTAAATACATGATCGATAACATAATAAGGATATATATTTGATCATACATAACCATTGGTTTTGAAGATACTCCACTGGCAGCAAAGATTATAGAAGTGGTATGTCAGAACACCCGTGCTTTCATATTATGGATGTCCTCTAATACATACTCTAGCGATGATACTTACAAAGAAATTCTTCAGTACAAACGTTCGAATGACTTGCTATTTGAAACATTAGAAAAGCCAAATTGGAATAGAACCAACAATAACATAAAACGTTTTGAAGTGACCGATCTGAAGCCTAATACAGAATATTTATTCAGTGTTTTAACCTTAAGTCGACTTGGCTCAGCGTACTCTAACAACGAGACATGTATTACTGACACAGAAACAGCCGAAAGTAAGTTCATACTTCATGAATTTTTATTGCATTTCAATATATAACTTTTTATTCATTTATACGAAGATCTTAATTGGAGTAATTTTTACTATGTTTAAGAAATCATAGGAAACTGTAATACTCAGATTGCAGTCGCAACAGGTGGATTGTTGTGTGCCTTTGTGTTTATTGGCGTTTTGATTGTCACTGGAGCTATATTTTACATAAAGGTGTGTTTTAGTCGTTGATTCATAAGATTTTACCGTAATAAGACACCACAAAAGGTGTGTTAAGACGATCAACTCACGTGTATGTAGAAAATAAATCAATATCAAACGCTTTTTCCAGAATTCAGTTTCAATTGCGAGATTGACAGTAAAAAGATGTTTATTACATATAGCATTTTTTTTTTACTAAGAATGTGTTTCATTTTTGATTTTAGGGCAAACAAAGGAAACAAACGGGTAATATGTTATTATCTATAAACACTCACACACATAAAAAAAACATGCTAATAAAAATCATTATCGTAAACCCCACATTTGTATATCATCAGAATCATGGTTTTATCTTTTAGTAGCAGCAGGAACTCAGAAAATCACTGCGACATATGAAGATCAGTTTTGTGAAAGTAAAGATCATCATTACGATGGAATATTACCGACACCTTCAGGTAGCATCATCAAATTGAATTTTATTTGTATTCTGAATCATTAATTTCATTGCGGAGATAAGGAATCACGTAAAACGTTATGAGTCCAATAAACAATTTGAACAAATCCTTCGAGAAAAACCATATAACTACAATGTCAGGCTTTATTTATTTCCAACTCTCGGATAAATACAATGTCAAACTTTATTTATTTTCCACTCTCAGATATAAAGTGTCAAACTTTATTTATTTCCCACTCTCAGATATATATAATGTCAAACTTTATTTATTTCCTACTCTCAGATATATATAATGTCAAACTTTATTTATTTCCCACTGTCAGATATATACAATGTCAAACTTTATTTATTTCCCACTCTCAGATAAATACAATGTCAAACTTTATTTATATCCCACTCTCAGATATATACAATGTCAAACTTTATTTATTTCCCACTGTCAGATATATATAATGTCAAACTTTATTTATTTCCTACTCTCAGATATATACAATGTCAAACTTTATTTATTTCCCACTCTCAGATATATAGTGTCAAACTTTATTTATATCCCACTCTAAGATATATATAATGTCAAACTTTATTTATTTCCTACTCTCAGATATATATAATGTCAAACTTTATTTATATCCCACTTTCAGATATATATAATGTCAAACTTTATTTATATCCCACTTTCAGATATATATAATGTCAAACTTTATTTATGTCCTATTCTGTAAAATGTAGGCGTGTGATGTCATTTATTTGGAGATGCTATATGATTATCCGTGCCTTGATAATATGATAACTGATACAATTTTTCGCCATTAATAGTGAATCAACAGTAAAAGAATATTAAATACCAAAATAAATGATGTGCAAGTTTATTCATATGCAGGTCTGACTGACTTGATTACATCGGTCTCTCATTGGTGCCTTGTCAAAGTTACATAAAAAATCATTATCAAAGAAAAAAATGGGGGGGGGGGGGATATTGAAGATTTGTTTCAAAAGGAATTGTATGCAATTCTTCAAACTGATTGATTTGTGTGCCAGTTATGATACACGACTACTGATAATGCAAAAATCATATGATGCTGTAAATAAATAAGACGAATTTATATCTACATATAGATCATTAGTTTGCCTTCTATTTAGTATATCCACAATAACTTCCATTTTACCAATAGTGTCTAAATATGTTTTAGGTTAATTTTCTTAAAGGATTATGTGCGGGATAAAGTGTTTTTATGCCCCAAAATCCAAAGTTATGAATAGAGCTTTAGAAACTTGCTAAAAGATAGGTTAACAAATATCTACTTCAGGTTTTTAAAGATCAATTGTCTAATTGAAGTCATCATAGAAATGTGATATGTTAATAGTGAGCTGATTTCACAAAAAGTACGCATTTTAGTCAAAATGGGGCATTCTCTATCAGTTTTTTGAAAAGGAAATCGAGCGCAGGCTTGCTCCAACACCATTATTTTAATATGATATGCAAAATAATATGAACAATGATATATGTAAAAATGGTTTTGGAGCAACATTGCGCTCTATACCTCCTACTCTTGAATATGAAGAAAAACTGATGAATTTTTCATGCTTTTGAGAAAATGCGGGAAATGGCCCATTAACGTGACGTCATAGAGGCACGAGGAATGATCGAAGTTGTAAAACGTTTCGATTTCTGTAACTAGCATATTCAGTTTTATGTTTTATCAAAATATCTATATGATATGATGTTTTTTTCAAATTTATAAAAAATGGGAGTAGAAATTAGACCTTATCGCATATAGTTCTTTGAAATTTACATTGACATTTAGGTTCAGAGATTTTAGGTCATCGAAGTCACTCAGATGACATATTGCAATTGGTCATCATCTGTCGTCGTGCGTCGTCCATCGTGTGTTAAAATTTTACATTTTTAACTTCTTCAAAACTACACGACCAATTGTAACCATTGTTAGTGTGAATCACCTTTATGGAAAGAGGAATCCCAATTCTGAAATTCATGACTTTACTACCCCCAGGGTCTCATAGGCGGGACCAAATATGCAAAAAAGGCCAAATTTTCAAAAAGCTTCTTCTCTACTAAAAACGAAATGGATTGTTATGATATCCATGAAGCCCTCTACCAAAAATTTGAAATTCATGGCCCCTTGGTCAAGGGTTCAGACCCTAGGGTGGGACGATATGGCAATATATTGATAAATGTATTATATCGTAGGGAATCTACTGCAATATATATTTGAGAAAAACTGAATGCATGATTAAGATGTCCACGAAGTCTTTACCTAAAAAAGCGGGGTAACAGTCAGAGGAGTCTTAGATAAGGGTTTAGACTTCAAAACGAAGCTTAATCTGCAAACATACGACTCTTTGACATGTCAATCTAAGGGCTATGGTACTCAGGTGACCGTCAAGGCCCGTGGACCTCTTGTTCAATTATGAATTTGATATTAACTTAAATAATATTAAAATAGCATTTTAAATTTAATTTAGCGAGTTTACTAAACAGTTTTAACAAATACTAACTGCTTTTAATATTTTCCACGAATTATTGATCAATAATGGTCTGCATTATAGGCAAAAATCTTTTTATCATACGCAGATCGGTTCCGTAAAAGAAAAATTAACAGTATGAAAAAATAGTATATACTTATGCAGTTAGAATTATCATAATTGGTGTTTTAATTTTCATAAAAATAAAATTAATATAAAAAAGCCATCTGATGACAATATCAGAAAAACAATAAAAAGTAATGAACACAAGATGAAGCTCTGCCATTAGGTCAAATGAAAGTTGACTGAAAGATAACTTAAGAGGCGACTGAATGGTATAGGTCTGTCACTCAATCACTTTCCAGACGTTTTAGTTACCATCTAGTTGACTGAATGACAGAGCTTTATCCTGTGTAAATCATAAGTAACAATATGTCATAGTGTTGATTTACTATAACTAATCTCCCGTAACAGTTAACAAGTGGCAAGTGTTGGCCTCGATATTATTATATGTAGTACATACTTATAAACTTTACAATATTATATTATGTATATTACGGTCGATAGAAATTATAAATTTGATTTTGGATATTATTTAAATTTTAATTCTCAACAAAACCTGAAGCTCTCTTCAAGTAAAATTATTTTAACTTAATCTATGTTGTATTCAATAATGAAAATGCAGGTTTCTGATTGAACATACAATGTCTGACTCGTTTATTTTGCTTAACTTTCAGGTAGCATTGAAATGTATTCGAACGTCCAGTAACCCGGATATTAAGGAGATAAGGAGGTATATAAAAGTCACATGTCATGCAGTTATTACCAATGTATTACCGTATTACCGTATTATGTAGATTATTATCGATTTAATGCTATGGCATAGTTAATTGACGTCAAGCTTGATATGCATATACTACTGAATATTAAAATTATTCTTGTGTCCTTGATAACCTTTTGATGAATACATAAGGAAATAGAATTTTTAAAGATGAACACATTTGTGATATTGTTACAGAGAAACAGTTTGAAGCTATGAATAGTCAGTCATAAGACATTTTATGAAAATCTTTGTGAAATGTTTTCTTTGAATAATAATAATTTGAACCACAAGAAAATATCAATCATTCATAATGCATGTAAGATATCAGCGCAAAGTAGATATATGCCGATCCAGAAAGAAGGTTTGTGAAAGAACTGAATCTTAAAAAAAGATCAAATCCTTTTGTTTAGTGTTTTATATCATAAGCTGATAACTCGGAAGAGATACACAAACATTAACGATAACGAAATGAATACAATGCATTAGTATCTTTGTATTTTCAGCTTGACGTAAATTCAAGGAAGTATTAATTAATAAATAGCAACGTTCTTTGTATTGTGTACATTAAGAAAACAATAGAAATCGTACTAAATTTGCCTCGGATTTAAAAAAAAAAACACCTAGAAATATATCCACGAGAAAGGGTATCAAAGTAATAATAGTAATTAATTCAAAATATTTTTTGTTTTACAATGTGTTATCTTTCTGTTTCCTCGAGACTACAGAAATGCTTTTCTATAAGGAAATTAAATACAAAAAAAATATCTGCAATTAGAAAGTGAAATCTCCTAATATCCACCACAGTGTTAAACGTCTATTTTTGGATGTAAAAAAAATCTCTGTTTTAAAAACCAAGATGTTTTTAATAATTGTACATTTATCTAGTTTGGTATATTATACTGCATCAAATCTTAACTTTTAGAACTTCAAACATATTTTGGTTTGGATTTCACATCTCAAAATTAACCCAGATTTTGACCTATATTTTTGCAAACAATGAAATATTACCTATTTGTTTTGTCAGACAAATACCTACATGTCAATTTGTGTATTTGCAATAGAGAGGTATCTGCTAATAAGATCTTAACAACCTCACATTAATAAGGATAGTGCAATGAACTTGAATACAATAGAGTACTATGGTACTATGCAAGAGCCGTTATATTGCCATTCTTCCACAAACATAGCCCTTGGTTAGGGATCGAAGGAGTCCGTGATTCCCTGATATATTCTCCAAACCACCGCCTGCTATCATCTGAAGGCCTTGAGGCCAGTGATATACGATCATTTAAGGGCTCTGTAGATCACCGACGCCATGTATCGTAATATTTAGATGTTTAATTCATTCATTGTTCATTGTTGTATCATTGTCGCTTATTTTGGAATTTTAAGGTTATCATATCTCTGTGTCAATGCATATGACTTGGTTCCTATGCTAGGTGCTTAAAAAAAGTTTTTGTGAATGATTTATCTCTCACATCCTTAGATATAAATTCAACCTACCGAATTCAATGGGCGAGCTTTCCAATGATGTGCCAGTCAATAAAATAATGTTGAAACTCGTGCGAAAAATAAAACTGCGAGATAAATTTGTTATATCATTTTTTAGTTCCAAAACATGAAGTTTAGAGTTTTACTGTTAAATGATACTGAAGGTGACTATATTCCTATAGTCTATAGGTATCATGATTTAAACATTTTATGATTTAATTTAGTTTACATTTAGTTATCAATATCAAAAGAGTAATCCTTTTGTAAAGTGTATTGTCTTCTTTGTAGACACATATGGTTTTTTACTTGAACAATAAAGAAGAAAACTGTGTTGCTTGTATTTTAATATTATACTGATGTAAGTACTATGAAATCTAAATTTGAGGATGTAAATTAGAATTATATTAGATTGAAGCAAAATGTTGCGATAAACGTTAAATACAACTTCCTTAAATAAATTAATCATCAGAGTGATCAATATAGAAAGTCATCAAAGATTATTCTAATCAATTTTCGACTTCCTGTTTTCTTGTACCTAATGAAGACTTATCAACCTTCACGATACAGAATAGGTCTAACCACCTGATGAGAACGGTCTCGTTGCTACAGCATACAGGCGATGCAGTGGATAATGGTCAACAGGTGTACTTTAGAGCCGGCAACATCGAAGGAGAGCATAAAATTAAACAGATATACTTTTATTGTGACTGTAGGAGCCAGAAACTTTCATTCTTTTAGTTTATTCTGATGAATCAATGATAGATAGGGTATTCAATATACACCATGCACTAAAAATATATATTCAGATTCTATTTTCATTTGTAAGAGCGTTTGCAAAGTATTTAAGTTTGGTAAATAGAAAAATGTAAGACTAAGGCACATAAGTTGCATCATATTTGACCTCAAACCAATTTTAATTCTTAAAAAGGTATTTTTGAATTCAAGGGAATGCAACATATACATATAATCAATGACCAATACACATGGATAAGTTATGCATAACATAAACGAAACGTTTAACATTAAATGGAGAGCATCGCAAAGGCAAACCTATTTCTGTAGATAATCATTCTTGTCTGTTAAAATGCTTGCATATTTTTGATAATTTGTATTGACGTTATTCATAGCAATACCAATCGAAATGCTAGAAATACGTTTAATCGAGAGTGTGAAGCTGCAGGTGCCAAGATTCTTTAGAAGGTGTCTTCTTCTGAAAGTTCTCAGAATTCCTCGCTTTCACACGAGAAGATTCTTCAAATGAATGCAGTACAGAGAATGATTCATATGTAAAGTGTACAAAAAGCTTCAATGAAACCACGCAAAATTTCAAATTTATAAAGTGGACAATCTAAAACCAAACACAAAGTACAGATTCAGATTGATGACCTCCTTTGGCTTTAAAAGTTGTTTTTCGGACAGCTGGACATGCGTTACAGAAAACCAAACAGTCATCAGTGAGTATTTGCAATTATCAAGCTTTCTCAGGTAATTTTAGTTAACAAGGGTTCTGATACTACATATGTGATTTTATGTTTTATTCAATTGGAGATAAATGTATGTTGATTCTAATGTTATACATGTAGTTAGTGCCTGCAGGTAATACAAAGGTAGCTTATTTTATCAAAACTAGGTCAAATTGAAGATGACAACATTGAACTAATAGCCATCGGAACACTAGGTGGCGCTTTTCTGTTGGTTTAATTCGTTATCAGTGGAGTTTTTACTCTACATAAATTAAAAAAAGTAAGAACCAATATTGATCATGTATTAATACAGAAATCACATTATATTCCAGTGCAAATTCATTGAAAAAAATTCACTGGTATTGTTTTGAACGTTGATATAAATCATGGTATATTCACAACGTCTATCACTAATATCAACTAAAATTATATTTTTTCACAAATTATTTTGGCTGTCTTTTTTGTAATTTTTAGAAGAGTGAAAGGAAACCAACGAACGGTAAATACCATTAAATTTGAGTGAGTAAGAGAGAGAGAGAGAGAGAGAGAGAGAGAGAGAGAGAGAGAGAGAGAGAGAGAGAGAGAGAAGAAATGTAATGTGGTAATTTTTTGTAGTTACACCAAGTAGCCTTTATGTAGATCACTTTTGTCCGACGACTGACCATTCTTATCAAGATGTCTCCTCCAGAAAATTCACAGGTATATTTTGTGGATATATGATTCAAATGCAGTGTACTAAAGAAGAAAAATATATCCATCGTAGACATACAATTCAATTAACGAAATTAATTTTAAATCTTGAAAATATGCTCATGTTCTACTAATTAAATCCTGACCGTTCGCTTGAAAGGTATGCAATTTTCTCCATATTAAGAAAGGTACATTTGTAAAGGAACACTAATCACAAACCTTTTGATTCCAACAAGCTACCCACACCACGTAACTAAATAATAATTATTTTCACAAAAAAGTATATTGTAAATATTGATTTTTGTCCAATAATTATATTGGCTAAGTATTGATGATTATGCATTTTAAAAAATATTTAATTTAATTAATAGTGTAGAATACATTGAAATACCGGAAGCAATCCTCACGAACAAAGTCGGTTTCTATCAAACTGTATGTTAGCATTCATTTTTGTTAGTAATTATTATAGTTCTCCTAATTATTGTTGCAAAATTTGTCATGTACCAAAATACATTACATGTACATGTATAATGAAAACATGTTGAAAAGAAAGAGTTCAGTTTCAATTTGATCGGAACCATTACGTAGGTGACAAGAAGCTTCTTTTTATGTACAATTATAGGACATCGAGTGGCCAATCGCGCCCAGCATTGCAGATAAGCAAATCAACATTAAAAAAAACTAGATTATTGAGCTAATGATCGTGTTACGAAAGTTATGATTTCCTCCATGGCCCCTGATCCTGTCTCTGAGAATTTCCAGAGGCCCGTGATTGCTCTGTTTTGGACTATTGATTGAATACCGAATTGTCTACGGATTTTTCTCCGTTTTTCCCGATCATGATATTTTTCCCAAATTACGACAATTTCCCCGATGACATTTTTACCGATATGACATTGGGCGCACGGCAGGTGTGACCGGTCAGCAGAGGATGCTTACTCCACCATGGCACCTGATCCTACCTCTATTTTTTTAGAGGTCCGTGTTTGCTCTGCTCCTGTTTTGTATTTTTCCTCTGGACTTTTGATTTTGAACACTGTTCGTTATCACCACATGTCATTCACAAGAAGTTTAGTGTTTGGTCTGTTGTGATTCATTTAGTACATGCATATTCTTTGGTATGTAAAGCATATATTGTAGTAAAACCTTACTATGCATTGTTTGATGTGCAATGATGACTTTCCGTGTTTTTTTTTTTACATGAAATAATATCATCATATTAAACATTTTCATATGACTACAATCATTATGATACAAAGTTGATTTACGTTTAAAAAATGAATATATTTAGTCACTACTAATGTTTTATGCATTGTTAGTATATTCTTGCATATCTTGAACGATTGTATAATTATAAGCATGTTCATAAACACAGAGTCGTTTGATAATTATTTCGCATAACTCCCTTCCTATTAAGAATTCATGGTTATAGAAAATATTTCCATTGCAGAATAGCTGCTTATGAACAAAGCACCCGCCCTAATGCTTATCTTTAGTGTAAAAAACGTCCTTTGCAACTTTCAAGCATGCACACCCATAGAAAGTAATCTCTGGATATATTCCTTTGAATCTAGGTGATTAAATATTATTTGTCCTGTTTTCATTCATCAAGTTTATTTCAATTGAATCAAGGTCATTCGTGAATCCAAAGTCTCACTGCATTACGAAGTTCTATCAAATGTACATGTATTGTTAATTGAAAAAAAAAACTATAAAAATTCCACCGGCTCAAATCATTTCAACATTGACACATCAATATATAAGAGAAAACGATTTAGAAGGTACGGAGATATAGCCCCTTTAGCAACCCCTAGCTTGTAAAATCAACTTTTACTTTGGGTATTTGTTATCAATGGCCTCTTTACATACTTCCTTTTGCGCATTTAAAGATAATATTTTTCTTTTGCTTTAATATGTAAAACAATTACAAATTTTCTTGCCTTTTCGAAAGAAATCGGAAAAAAGCAGGTTCATAAAAAAATGTCATTAAGCTCATCAATTGATATAATTTACTATCTTTGATAAAGAAAAACAATTTTCCAAACGAAAATAAGTGCGAGAACGCGAACAAAACCACTCAAGACAACGATGAAAGAAAATAGGCTTCCCGTGTTGTCAAATCAGGCGTTTACATGTACTTATGTCAAACGTTAGAGTAGATGGAGTGATTAATTCGATAATAAATGCAATTAAGCAGTAAGCAAAGAATCGCGACGTATTTATTACATGTACGCATATTGCAGTTCTTAAACTTTGAGAAACAACAGAACCCCACATACTCAATTAGGGTGCATGTACGAGCTGAGGACTGTGAGAAAGCACTGGAACAAGGATTTTGGCCATCCGGCATCTTATTTAGACCGTGGCAATCGCAAGCAAACAGCGAAAACAATTGCCATTCTAAATTTCTATCAATGGTTTTTACACGTTTTCCGTTCCGTATTCAAATGATGTTGCAAATAAAATCATGGAATATGAGAGGAATTATTTCTGGAGCACCATATTTTTCAGAATTTTTAAATGACATGGATATTTTTAATGCTATTGAAAACTGGCTTCTCCCGTAACAAATTCATTTTCTAGATGATGTTTATGCATATGGCATTTATGACAAACGCGTACCCATTCAGCCGGAAAACAGAACCCGTTCAATAGGATTTGAAGGCGTCGCAAACATGTGGAAAAAGAACTACCTGTATTTCCAGTCGAACTCGAATGTTCCGATCGTACCATTCTTGCCGTTGCTCAATGCAGATACGTCGATATCCATAATTGGTATACTCCTATCATCAAATAACCAAACAGAAGATGAATTCAGACGTACTTTGGAGTACATTGAAATACGTTATGACACATGTAGTGCAAACGGACCAGTAGACCAGTAGTGATTTCTATGCCCACTTATAAATTATCGTATGGGTATGGAGATAAAACCCCTGACAAATCGAACAAACGTGGGAAAATTATATATCAGTTTTTAGATGAACGCAGACTAATTGGAGAAATTTTGAACATCAGATTGGAAATGGATGATAATGAGATGGGTGCCAACTGCCGTAAAGTATCTCTTGATGATTGTTGTATATATACACATAGGCAGTTTGTTCGTGACTTTACTCATAACACTTTTCTCGATGGTTCTACTTTCACTAACAATGAAACGTTATCGGCCGTTCTAGAAACCTTACTGGCAGAGCGGTAATGTAAAGAGAACTGCACGTTATAAATAGGCAGAAAAGAAATATTTGGATATGCGATGGCAAATCTAGAGGCAAGCAGTATGCGTCATACAAAGACTACAAGCAAGCCAAACGCGAGTTCACAAATGCTTTGAAGCGATCACAAAGGCAAAACAAACACGAAGAGTTTTTCGTCTTAAAGAAATAGCTGAACTGGACTTATTTAGGACTATTTTATTACTCTTCAAAAAGGCGCAATAAAAGATTGTGGACATCCAACAAACTTCGCGTTGATGGTAAAATTTGTGATCGATATCATTCGGCATCGCTGGTACACGCATTGATATTACAAAGGGCCAAAGGGCTAGCCCAAATAAAGCAGGACCCCTCATTCGAATTTGAGAATGTAATATGTCAAGAGGTTTCTAAAATGCATTCGCTCTCAATAGCACAATGTGATCAAATCAGTGAAACACACATTAGCGTAAATGAGGTGACAGTTGCTCTACAAAAAAATGAAGAATGAAAAGCTCCAGGATTCGATGGAATTGTAACGGAGCACATCAAGATCGCTCAAGATATCTTACTAATCCTTCTCGTAATATTATTTAATGCAATCAAGGATCCAGAATGTTATCCACAACAATTCAAAAGAAAAGTTACCATAACACTCTTCAAAGGAGGTCATTAGGACAAGCTAGATATGAACAGCTATCGTGACACAACCCTATGTCTGTCCTTCAGAAACTCTTTGAATACATACTGCTAACTAGATTGCAGAACTAGTCCTCATATTTGCGACCAACACGTTACTTATATTATTCTCGCCGACGACGCCTCATTTATCTCAAACACTCAAATCACATTGAAAAACGCAATTAAATGTCGTGGTAGATTATGTGTTCAAATGACGGTTAAAATACAACCTTTGAAGAGTTGCATTATATACATTTACTTTACGTTCAAACGCAACCGTAGAAAACCTGCTAGTGAGAATATCACTCTCTTAAAAAACAAAAATTCACCTATCGATATCATAAACGAAATCATACTTCCGAATTTTTTAAAATTCTTCAAAGATTTGCGGCGTGCAGGATTCAAGGTTTTGATTAACAATCCCCATCTGCATGCACTATTTATTCATTCGGTCTTATACATATAAAAATGGTTAAAAAACTGCAACTATTTTTCTGGAATCGGATGTGCAGATCTACTTATCGCTTTTTTCAAGAAATTATTTCTTACAAGGCTGTGCGCATATTCGGTAGACACAACTCAAAAGAAACGCGGGTTCATTAGCTGTATTTATAGAACCATGAAAGCTAAAAAAAATGATTACTAAAAGTCAAGTTGGAACCAGTACATCGACACTCTTATTCTCAATTCTACTCGGGAAAGAATCTCTGAAAAGTCGACCAGAACTTACCGTTTTGCTTAAGTGCTTAAATATCTTGAACCTCGTCCACTTTGGTCACTGAAACTCCAACATCTGGAATATACCTGAAAATTGATTGAATTGATCAACGTATGAATTAGAGGAAGTGTAAACGTTGTTAAAGAAAGGTCAACAATATAGTACAACATTCTATTCTTAGACTATTCTGTCCTAAATACAAGTCGCGAACATCTCATGCATCTAATTGTAAATTCGTTGACTGAAAATACATATGTCAAGTGACATACAGATCGGACAATTTAATAGTTGGTACTATTCTTGGATCCAGGGACAATGAGGTCATTCCAGTTTAGTAAAGCATCACAGTGATGATAAAGGACATGCGGAGATTGTTGTAACGCATTTTTGTTTAAATATCTGCGATTCAAAATGAACATCCTATGAATTATGAAAATTGATTGTGTTACGTATCAAAGTAATTGTATTTATGTGTTCGTGTTCATATTATGTTTCAAATTCAAGCACTATTAATTGAAAACACAAAGCACCTAATATATGTTTGATGGATATAATCTCTAATTCATAGAGGAAATAACGAATGTCTGTCTATGCCATTTATTATTGTTCCGTATGATATTTTAGTACGTACAGTATCATTACTTTTAAAGAAATGTGCGATGCGGATGATGTATTTTCTAATAAGTTTTCACCCCCAAAAACTCTTTATTAATAAATGTCGTTTTTTGATCTGAATTTGACTTCAACGTTGGAAGCAGTACTAGTATTTCACGGTCTTTTGATATGTCATCTTGGGTCACACCTTTTTAAGTTGATTTTTTATCCTAATCATTCACATCGCTTTGAGTCGTAACCGATATAGCTACTTGCTAAATATACAAAAATTACCACTGACTAAATATGATACATATTTGAAACGTTTTATAATATGCATTATTATAATGGTACAAAAATGCACAACAAAGACGACTTTTTTAACAAATATACATGTATCCCAATTAAAACTTGTCTTTAGTAGGAAAAATCATAAACTTTAAGCGCCCTCGGTGCTACCAGTCTTCAATTGTAATAAGGACATAATTATGTTATTCATTGATTGCCATACTATGAAACATATTTCTAAGGTATTGAAGATTCTTTAGTGGCGAGAACAACGAAGGGCATTATTCTTCAGAAAATCTCGATCGACATCAAAAGTTTGACAAATCGGTACACTTGTCAACCGTATAGTTACTTAACTAATCAATATTGGGTTTACGTACTATTCACACCATTGAGTATCGTCTCAAATGTTTATTTCTATGAGCTCAGCACGGCCGTTGAAATTTCTTGACAGATTTGCGAAATTAGCCAGTCCTATAGATATACATTCACGAGTTTTACTTTACATTGATGTTTGATTCAAAGGGGTAGATGTTGTTTCGTTGCTCGAGTTACCGCCCATGTTGTACATATTTGGAATTTCCACTTTCGGTTTACATATACTCCTTTTTTGTTAAAATGGCCGATCATATACACTGGGTAGCTTTGCTATTATGCACTTTTGTTTCGTTTGATTGTGATTGCGTAAGTATAAGTATAACCACTTTTCCTTCATTATAACGATTACTTATCGCATCAACTTGATATATGCTGAAATCCCTATCTTGTGGATATATGTGATCAAATCTCTATTCTTAGTCAAACATTTATATTTACTAGTTAAATAAATATCATAAGACAATATTTGCTACGAGCGTGATTTACGCATGATGTATTTAAACAAATCGACTTCCACATGTTGATGTGTTTATACTTGACTTGTACAAAGAAAGAATGCGCACAATATAGTACGGTTGCAGGAATCATTGACACGAATCGAATCAGTTGAGATTTAAATGTCTACAACCTCGAAATATTGCAGGCTCGATCAAAATTGATTATCTAAATATTGCAAGGTATTACTTCTTGAAAGTTAGAATACATTTATAAATTTCTACTTTTAAAACAATTTACTAGCTTTCTATAAAGGGCACTGAGGGGTAAATCGAGAAATAGTTATATTGAAAATGTTAATGCACATATATTTTAATGCAGTTATATTAGTTATATTTAATAAAAAAAAGTATGAGTTTTCGTGAATGTTGCAGAATAACCTCCGAGGTCGAAAAATGTTGTTTTGAAATTTAAAAGTCGAGGCATCAAACAACCTTCGAGACCGAGGAGGTTATTCTGCAACATTTCACGATAACAAGAACTTTATTTCTATTCCACTAACAAAGAATAGAAAGAAGAACTAGGTCATTTAGATTGCTACTCCGTTTAACCCCATATTTTTTAGTGTATATATATATATATATATATATATATATATATATATATATATATATATATATATATATACACAGGCAGATGATGAAACTGATATCAGACGACAGATTTTTTTTGTTCGATATTTAATACAACTTTATTATTTATGGAATATATGTAAATCATATTCCTTTACATTCTAAGGGTAATTTCATAAAATCATTCATGCTATTTTTTTTTATTTTATAAGAATCCGCAGTGCAAATGTGATAAGGAGGTCCCTAATTAGATACGCAGCATTAAGCTCTTTAAAATAAACATTTGAGTCAATACACATCACTTCATCTTCCTAAATCAGGACTTGCTGATCTGCTCCGCTCTACATAAACCCTTGACCGAAAAGGCATAGTTTGACAGAGTTAGAAGCCTCGCACAATTGTTGGTGTCCAAAAAGTTTGCATGATCCAATAAAAAAAGTTGTTTCAAGAATGATGTTGCATGTAATTGTGCATTGATCAATGTTGAGTCGTTGTCAAATAATTTTGAGACAAACTAGTAAGTAATTGACTCGTATGTAACCAACTTGTTCATGGGAGCATCCATATTGCTATATTGTTTCTGTTTAATACGCATTCTCTGATTGACCAGAACAAGATGTCAAAAAAGTTCAGAAATGAGTCGATCACTAGATGGCGCAATCGTTAACCCGCATATGTTTTGTCTGTTCGGTCAAGGGTTTATGTAGAGAGGAGCGGATCAGGAACCTTGACTTGGGAAGATTACATCATTTTGACTGGAACTAAGACGTGAAATTGCATTGTTTTAACTGTTTTTAAGTTATACTTGAATCTGGGTAGTTCTGATCTGATAATTTACTGATGACGTTCGTGGTATATTGGAGAGTAATGTCCGCGGTATCTCTTGATCTCGGCAATAACTGTAGTAGAATGTATATTATTATATAATATTAGATGATATCCCACACAAGCGCAGGAATGATTGCAACTTTATACATTAATATGATAGAATGCTTCAAGTACATGTACATGACCTTTCCTCTTTTTGTTTCAGCTGACTTGAAAAAAATTTACAAACTTTTTTTTAAAATTTCAAATTAAGGAGTGGGTGTATAATTATAGTGCGTCGTATCTATTTTCTAAATTTTGTTCTTTAGATCAAATCTCAGTATAACTTTTATCACTGTCCCAAATATTAATTAAAAAAAAAGACTGTCATCCTCCCCTCTCCCACTAATTCAACTTTCCCGTTTTTATGCTTGCATCATCTATTTATACCGACGTAGAGTTTTTCCTGGTTCACAAATTAATGTATATAAGGTTTACTACGAATCTGTTGTGATATCAACTTGTATATATGTATTTTAAAAAAACCCCGCTAGTATATACATTACTTTTGTATATATTAGGTAACTGCCCGGTCATTAACCCGCTCTACACTTAATTAGTCAACCCGCGTTCTTTGTTACCCTGTTCTGGAAAGCAAAACCAAAATCGTGCATTCAAGAAACGAATTGGTTCATTTTATTTATTCAACATTTGTCATATCTTAATTTCTATGTATACCCTAAATAAGTTCCCAGTAAATGTATTCACATTTTACGTAATATTCAATATTATTTCATTGCAAGCATATACTTTGATGCAAATTCCCACTGACTTGCATCCGCCAAAGCGTGTCCACCACCTCATTCTCGCTATTTCGGGCTGGCCTATTGAAAATGAAAGTAGGTTTTAAAATTCTTTTTCAATAATAACTTATCGGCTAAAATTTAATTATAGCTTAAGGAAATCAACTCACATGCGATGAAATACGAAAGGCGTTAGCTGTTACTCTGGTGCAGGCATTTCGTAGTTTATATCTTAAATTATAAGTATTATAGTAGTAATAAAAAACAGAAAAATATTGTGCATATAACAGATTTAAATAATGAAAAGTTAAAATATATTCTATAGTTATGTAAACATCCGGTGTAAACAATAACAAAGGTTGTACCGCCTCTTCCTGTCAATCACTTGGACGGATTTAAATTTAGCTCTGCTTCAGTTTTTCGATTCAAAAATAAAAACTAAATAAAAAAAAACTTAAACACAATAAAATCATACACATGTATTTCAATTTCTAACATTGTGGGTGAAATGCCTTGCTACTATTGCAGTCGTAAGATAAGCTAATTGAGAGATATTTTAAATTTTTAAACTCCTGTGATCTGAAAGTGGCCATAAAAATCATATCCCCACCATCTCCCTAATTGACTGCTATTTATACCTAGACCTCGGCCTTTAGGTTATATGAAGTTTTAAATTAAACCAAACAATTGGCTTCAGTTTAAATCAACACTGAATCATTGTTTTTATAGCCTTCTTATATTTTATTTAATATGAATTAAAAGAAGGAAATTATTTTCAATATACTGAGATTGTTTATGATTGATTATGAGTTTATAATCATATGATTGATAAAGAATAGATCAGCCACAATGAATATTTTTAAAATCTTTTATCTACTATACTTACATGACAAAAATACAATTTTCTGCTATTTTAATGGTCCCCTACCGCGGGAGAGGCTATAGCCTTTATCATGTTTTTAAAGTCAGTCATTCTGTTCCCACTTCGTTTTCCAGACTTTTTTTCGTTATTGTTTGGCATAAAGTATGAATATTTTAAATAAAGCTGCTTAGTCCGATTTTTTTTTTACTATAACAGTATGAAATTATTTTCCATACAAACTAATTATATTAGAAAGTTTCAGACTTTCACATATTTACAGCAGCAGAATCGGTCTTCTTTCAAAGAAAGAAATAAACAAAGTAAACTAGACACGATTTCGTTGCAACAACGAGGAATTCTTCCGTCCGATTTCTACAATTCGAAAAAAAAAACATCGACATCAAACATGATCTAGATATGGGGGTGCATTCTTCATTCGTGATGCTAGTTTGTATCAAGTGTAACTCCTTTTAGGGACCGTGTAACAAAAAAAAGATGGATGCCTATTGTTAAGCACATTATTCTGAACATCTGTTCTTTAATATTGCTTTTCATTATGTATATGAGATATTGAAGATAAAATATGTAGACTTTTTGATCTTTAAAATCCCTAAAAACGTAATAAAGACGTAAACAATTGTACTGCAGAGGTAGAAATGTTAGAACGAACAATACTGCTTCTATAACATATTACAGAATAATGCACAGTGGAAACTTAAGAGACTTAAAAGCCCGCTTGGCCCCTAATTGGTAAGACCAGACCCATTTTCTAGATGCCAAATGAAAGCTCCTGATTTTTTAGAGTTTTTTTTATTCTGCCTAATAAGACAAAATATTTTCCAGAAAAGAGATATTCAAAGAAAGCAACAAAAGACACAATACTTTATTATTTCAATTTTTGTGTCCAGGCGAGCTTTGGTGCCTTTTAAGCCAGAAATATTGTTTAGTCAGTAATACAAAATATCCCAAAGATTCTGTATCTTTATCGATTTATTCAATACAACACGTCTGGAAACAGACACCAGTCCTTTTGTGGGACATTCTGTGAAAGCTGGAAAATTATACCAACAATAAATGAACTGTTCATATACCAAAATAATACATAGTTATCAAATCATCATATGATATCATACATATCAAAATTTTACATAAAGCAATTGAGTTTTACTGTTTATAGTTCTATATAAAAGGCCTAGAAAAATCTGCACTGAAAATAGCATGATACTAAAAATAGCGAGTTCGTTAATTACAGATATAAACCAAAATTCTGTCTTATTACTGACACATTATGAAAATTAACACCAGCAAAAACTATTTATAATGTTTTAAACTTAAATGGTTGCCTATTAAAATAACTCAAGATGAAAATTGTTGATGGAACTTGTGTCCGAAACTCGTGCTTAAAACACCGGAAGTATGTAATAGAAAAACAAAAATCAGCATGGGGAGAAAATATAATTCCGGAAAAAATACAATGACACAACACTCCCCGTCTGATATGATAATATCACCCTTTTACTTAAACACGGTCAAAATATTAATTAACCAAAAATTCACAATAACATGAAGTTTCACTTAACTTCTACGAATTTTTAACTAAATCAAGTTCTACTGTTCTTTTGGTACAAGAAGCACGACTTCCGTTGCTGGACGCCTGTAGATCTTCCTCTCTGGGCCCACGCGAACTTCGATGGTGCGGACACGCGAGTCATCACTATGGTGCGTCTTCTCTATTATACCCATTGGCCAGTCATTTCGATGCAAAGTGTTGTCCCGAAGGAGGACAAGGTCACCTTCCGTCAGATTTCTCTCATCTTTCTGCCACTTTTTTCTCTGTTGAAGTGAAGATAAGTATTCCATTTTCCATCTCTTCCAAAAGCAATTTGAAAGGTACTGTACACAGCGCCATTGGTTTTTGTGAAGATCTTTCTGGGAAAACTCCTCAAGGTTGAAAGAGTCCACAGTATGGGTTGTCTTCAAGGTCAGCAAAGTCGCTGGAGAAAGAGGATAAGGTTCCTGAGGATCATAGAAGATTCCAGCCAGTGGACGAGCGTTAATGATGGAAGTTACCTCAGCCATTAGAGTTACCAGTACTTCATGAGTAAGGCGTGTGACTTTGGCATCCAGGAGCAGAGAGTTCAAGATCTTCCTCGCAACGCCAATTAATCGCTCCCAAGATCCGCCCATATGAGATGCATGTGGGGGGTTGAACTTCCACTGAATTCCCTTTTTCTTCATGAAATTAGAGAGAATGTTATCATTTACATCAATAACACTAGCATTCAGTTCCTTCACAGCTCCAACAAAGTTGGTTCCACAGTCTGAGCATATCACCCGTACTTCTCCTCTCAGTGCAACAAAACGGCGTAATGCGTTAACAAAACTGGAAGAGCTCATCTCTTCTAACACCTCAATATGAACTGCTCGAATGACCAAACAGGTAAATATAACTGCCCATCTTTTAGCTTGCGCCTTCACTCCTCTGGTATTTCTAGTAACTACACCCCAGGGTCCGAAAACATCTACTCCAACAAATGAAAATGGTGGGGCAGGTTGAAGACGAACTTCTGCAAGGTCGGCCATTTTAGGTTGCTGCTGTTTACCTCTAAGTTTCTTACAGATCACACACCTTCGTAAGTAAGAGTTCACTTGACGACGACACCCGATGATCCAATACCCCGCACTACGTATTGCACCCTCTGTGAACAAACGACCCTGATGTTTTACTTCTTTGTGAAAATGATCTATGAGCAGAGTTGCAACGTGACTCTTCTTGGGAATAATGATTGGATTCTTTTCCTGGGTAGTCAGGTTCGAACGGCGAAGTCTTCCTCCAATTCTCAATAATCCAGTGTCGTCAAGGTAAGGGTCGAGGTCATAAATGGGACTCGTTTTAAGCACAGTCTGTCCAGATTTTAAGGCAATAATCTCATCCAGGAAAGCCTCATGTTGAATGACGTGAATGATCAGAAGTTCAGCAGCTCTCAAGGTAAGTGGATTTTTGTCCTCTCCATTTCTACGTTTGTGTAGTAAGTTCCATCTAACAACTTTCTGAATCAGCAATATTGCCTGAGTGAGTTTACTCCAGGTTGAGAATTTCTCAAAACGATGCGACCCTAAATTGCAGCATGGTTGCACTTCCATCTTGCAAGATTTGACTTCTGAATCATCATCAAATTCTTCTCCACATAGTTGTGGTTCCTGATCATTGTTCCACAATTCATGCGTTACAGGTGGTCCATTTAACCATAAGCTATTCTGCAAGTCTTTCACTTGCACTGAGCGAGTGCCTTCATCAGCTGGATTCAACTTTGTGGAAATGTAGTGCCAGTCTTCAGGTTCACTTATTCTGCGAATCTTATCCACACGGTTTGCTACATACGTGAAAAATCGTTTTGACTCGTTTTTAATGTAACCTATGACAACTCTACTGTCAGTAAAGAAGGAAACATTGTCAAATTTAATGTCAATTTCTCTAGTAATAAGATCATACAGTTCAACAGCTAAAACAGCTGCACAGAGTTCCAGCCGTGGTATGGTGTGTCCATGCTTTGGGGCTAGCTTGGTTTTTCCCATAATGAATCCAAGTCGTTGTTCTGTTCCGTAAGCCAGTTTCACAAAAGCGACTGCAGCAATAGCTATTGTAGACGCGTCAGAGAAAACCAGAAGTTCTGTACTATCTGCTTGGCTTATCGGTACTCCTCCATAAGTACGCGGTACACTAAGCATTTCAAGACCTGACAATGATGACCTCCACGCATTCCATCTTTGGATAAAATCAGGCGGCAATGGCTCATCCCAATCCAAACCACTGGTCATGGCCTCTCTGAGAATTGCTTTTCCTGCAATTGTCACTGGGGCTACGAATCCAAGAGGATCAAACAGACTATTGATAGAAGAGAGGACACCACGTCTAGTGAAGGGTTTCTCTCCTATGTTTACTTTAAAGGTAAAGAAGTCCTCTTGAAGATTCCAGCAAACGCCCAGACTTCTTTGTGTTGGAAGATCATCAGCCAGGAATTCCGAATTCTTCAGGTCTTTAGCTAGATCTTGATGATCAAATGCAGCTAGTACTTCCTTGGAGTTGGAGGTTATCTTGTGAAGACGTAGGTGACCGTGTTCCTCCAGAGCTCTCTTTGTCCGTTGAAGTAACGATACTGCTTCTTCTGTGGTTGCATGTGAAGACAGTGCGTCATCTACATAAAAGTTAAAATGAACAAATTTCTTCATATCTTTGCCATACTTTTCTTCCGTAATGTCAGCTGTTTTTCTTAAGCCGTAAGTCGCCACTGCAGGGGAGGGACTGTTTCCAAAAACATGTACTTTCATCTGGTAGTCAACTAGGGGTTTTTGAAAATCATTGTCCTTGTGCCAGATGAATCTCAAATATCTCCTGTGATCTGCATCAACCATAAAACAATAAAACATTTGCTCAATGTCAGCCATGATTGCAATAGATTCTCGACGAAACCGCAGCAAAACTCCATACAGGTTATTCATCAAATCAGGTCCACTTAATAGTACATCATTAAGGGACAGTCCATCACACTTTGCCGACGAGTCAAATACTCCTCTGATTTTATCTTTTTTCTGTGGGTGGTATACCCCAAACAGAGGTAAATACCAACACTCAGTTTCAGGGGTCAAGGGCGGTGCTTGCTCCACATGACCAGCTTCAAACAAATTCTTCATAAATTCATGAAAGTGCATCATCTTCGTAGGGTTCCTTTGAAGGCTCCTATCCAGAAGAGCTCGATCCATCGCTTGTTGTCGATTGTTAGGGAGAGCAGGGCGTGGTTCTTTGAAAGGTAAGGGAGCAGTCCAGTGTCCCGATGAATCCTTTTTCATACCATTATCCATTATTTTTAGGAAAGCTCGATCTTCGACTGACAACGATGGTCGATTGTCCTCACTTGTGCGTTTGAATATTGAATTGTTCTCCACACACTCTGAAATATGTATTTTCTGATCACAAGGTATAAAAAAACCAACAGGGGTTTCTTCCGATTGAGAACATATCATAGTTTTCATAACGTCTATAGATGATAGTGTATGCATTCCATCTAGGCATGCTTCTCCGATAATTACCCATCCCAATGGTAGTTGTTGAGCATAAGGTTGAGAGGAAGTACCTCTTATCTGGTCAAGAACGTGGTGTGCTCTTAAAAGATCCCTGCCTATAAGTAGTAATATGTTTGCCGAATCATCTATGGGTGGGATCAAGTCCGCTATCTTTGAGAGATGGGGGTGGTAAATGGCAACTTCACGAGTTGGTATCTCATGTCGGTTATTAGGGATAGCATCACACTCGATCAACGTAGGTAAATCAAATGTTGTATGTCCGTCCAATGAGCTGATAACAAATCCATGAGACCTTCTACCACTGACTATAGAGGATCCACTACAGGTAGACAGTTTGTATGATTCACATGCTGTGTTCGGATCGAAAATTTCAAACAATTCAGGTTTAGCCAGAGACTTGTTGCTTTGTTCATCAAGTATGGCGTACACACTTACTGGTGGGTGTTGACTGTGCTTGTGATGAATACTGATGAGCACAATTTTAGCACATGACTTACCTTTGAAATTGCCACAGATTTCTGTGCACACAGCGTTAACCTGTGAAACGGGATCTGTTTTAGTATTAGGATGCGGCAATGATGTTCTGTCATAGTTCGATCTCTCCCCGCCATACGCCTGTATGGGTCTGTTAGTGTTATCGTGCATAGCAGCACAATGATATCTGCTACCACAAGTGTCACACTTCACATACACATGACAGTTATTTGACAAATGTTTGCCGTCACAACACTTAAAACATAGTCCATGTTTTCTTAAAATGTCCTTCTTTTCACTGATGCTCTTTGAACGAAAGGCGTTACAATCGCTGGTAAGGTGGTGAGAATTGTGAATCGCACAGCGTATCTTTTCATTTTCTTCTGTTACACTAGTTTTGTTGGATGTAACGGTTTGTCTGTGAAACTGTCTGTTAGATTTGGTTTGTGACGCCGAGTTGCTCTGTGATGCGAATCGTTGTGATGTTTTCCTTTGAGGTACATTGTCAAAGTCAAAACCAGGGTCATTAATGACGTATGCCATATCCTGCACGAAGGTGCAAAACATACTGAATGGAGGGTACACTACATCATTGTTTCTTTTGAAGAGAATAGCTTTGTCGCGCCACTTGTTTTGGTAGTTCCCAGGAAATTTGTGAATAACTGGGTTTACTCCATCAGCTGTGTCGAAGTAGCTCAAGGTTTGACAGTACTTTGGGTCATCCTTTATGGCACTTATTTCGTTCAAGGTATCGGACAGACGAAAATAGTCCAACTTGTTGTTGAAGTCAAATTTCTCGATTACATCATTTAACTTGTTCTTCAGGGCCTTTGTGATTCTGTCTGGGCTGCCATAATAGGAATCCAATCTTTCCCATGCTCTTTTGATCGCAAGAGATGAGTCACTTGTGTTAGAGTTCTTGATACTCTTCACCTGTTCATAAGGCTGTCCTTTAAGGTTGTGTATCATAAGGTCAAGTTCCACGGATGGTGAGGCATCAATCTCCTTCATCACTTCCTTGAATGTATTCTTCCATGCCAAGTAGAACTCTGAATCTCCAACGAAAGGCTTCACTCGTTCAAGAATAAAGCTTTTCTTAGTTAAAAAGTTTGACATGTCCATCACAGCTTGATTGAGTTCAGGACTTGTGTGTGAATTAAGAGCATTGTGATTTGATGTACAACTTCCTTCAAAAGGCTGGGCAGATGGATTAAGTCTTTTGTCTGGTACAGAATCTGGGTTAACAGCATCCTTGGAAGTTGTCTGTACATATGTATTTTCAGCTGAGAATTGTTCTTGAAGGTGTCCATTCACTTGAGGTGACATTTCTGCTTTCACAAGATTACCGGTTATTGACTCGTTGTTATCTGGTTCAAATGGAGGTGGGGAAGACACATTTGGAAACACTGGCAGAGTTCTTGTCACATAAGGGGTCCTTACTGGTGCTACGTGCTCTGGTTCTGGTGTCAACAGTCTGTTGTTGTCGTTTTCATTTTTCTCAACATTCAAACTCTGATTCACCACATAACGATTCGTGTGTGAGGTTGTCCAATCACTATGTTCACTATCATTGTCCAAACTCTCTTGAAATTCCTCCTCAAGAATTTTCACACTAAGTTCAGCTAATTCTGTGTCCTCTTCAGCCTTTACACGTAACAGCTGGCTCTCTGTTGTAGCTTTCTGCACAAGGGCCTCAGCTTCCACCTTTGCTCTTTGACGCATGAGGTCACTTTCTCTGTCGACAAACTCCAGTTTTTTTCGTGCCAATTCAGCCTTTATTTTCTGATGAACATATAGGTCGGAGACTGTACTCGATGAATGTGATCTTGAGGACTTGTGTACTGATTTAACTGACTTTGACTTTCTTAAGGGAGTTTTCTTCGAGTTGGCGATATTCTCAGTCTTTAGAACTGGAGGTTGTTTTTCTGTTATTTCCTCGCCTGAATGAAGAGCTTCTTTCACTTTGAATTGTACACTTGTGTAGATAAGCATATGAGACTTCAGTTCCTTATGACTGTCTTCAGTATTTTTTCTGTTCAGGTAATCACAAAACACATCATGGATTCTAACATACTCTAGAAAATCTCTCTTTATGAGTTCCTGTGTTAATTTCAATGTGTCCTGATTTTCTGTCTGGTCAATGATGAGGATATTTTCATCTATAAGTCTGTGTAAACGTGCTAATTTTATGGAATACCTCTGCACTTCACCTTCAAAATATCCCTGTCCTTTCTCTGTGAGTTTCCTGGTAGTCCTTGGGTCCATCTTTCACTGTTTAGTCAGTAATACAAAATATCCCAAAGATTCTGTATCTTTATCGATTTATTCAATACAACACGTCTGGAAACAGACACCAGTCCTTTTGTGGGACATTCTGTGAAAGCTGGAAAATTATACCAACAATAAATGAACTGTTCATATACCAAAATAATACATAGTTATCAAATCATCATATGATATCATACATATCAAAATTTTACATAAAGCAATTGAGTTTTACTGTTTATAGTTCTATATAAAAGGCCTAGAAAAATCTGCACTGAAAATAGCATGATACTAAAAATAGCGAGTTCGTTAATTACAGATATAAACCAAAATTCTGTCTTATTACTGACACATTATGAAAATTAACACCAGCAAAAACTATTTATAATGTTTTAAACTTACATGGTTGCCTACTAAAATAACTCAAGATGAAAATTGTTGATGGGACTTGTGTCCGAAACTCGTGCTTAAAACACCGGAAGTATATAATAGAAAAACAAAAATCAGCATGGGGAGAAAATATAATTCCGGAAAAAATACAATGACACAACAAATATACAAATATCTAATGACATATCTATAATCATGCGTCTATCAGCAAAAAAGTATGTTCAATGGAGGCAACATTGTTACGATAGCAGCTAAAATGGGGTTTTAAGGTATCCCACTCCTCAATGTTGTTGTATCAAGAATTTTCTTGAAAAGCATATCATTGAAATCTTTAGACAAAACATACTTAAAAATATAATAAAAAAAAGGGGCCAGTTTTCATCCCTCTTAGTTGTGGCCTATTCAATTTGACCCTTTTGCACCTAAAATGCAATTTCAGCCTGATTGGGATTTGCTGCCAGTATTTTTAATTAAACAAACTTATTTCATCAAATGTTGTTTTTAATTATGCACAATGGTCAGACTGAATAGAGATTACGAAAAAAAAAATGTATGAAGCTGCGTAAATTTTTTGTGACCTTTTTGCACTTAAAATAGGCATCTTCTATGTTAGTTACAATTTGATTTCAAATAAAAACTTTTTGAATATCAAGAATTTTATAAGATTAGTGTAGTTTCCATAGATATGTATTCAGTATTATTTTGACATAATAAAACAAGAGGATCAATGATGTCAAATTTTAGATAAAGGGATTCAAAAGTAAAATTCTCGCAAAGTTTGGCTTAAAACATTTCAGACATTTTCTATATATTTGCATGATTTTATGCTAAACGTCTATCACACTCTCGAAATTTAATTTTGTACATGCAACACAGAACCTATAGAATATGTTACAAACCCATCAAATGTTAAAATTGACTAAAGCATGATAAAAAGAAAAGTACAATATATATTGAAAATTCGTAAAATTGCTTGTTTCTGTCATTTTCGTCTAAAAAAACCTGTCCGCACGAAAAAATAGTTCCCCCCAAACTTGTTTGTTTATTGAATTCAAATGGGTTTTCTTTATTAAGGTTGGATAATTATGAGATAACAATCTTTCTGTGAAGATTAAATAATAAAATCATGTTCATTTTAAATGATCATGTGCGCAATAAGATCATAACCTAAGGTGACATACTTTAAATAACAGGAGCTTTATCATAATGCATTTATTTAAAAATTGTATTTGGAAAACGGTTTCAATGTATGTAGGCTTTTCCTGTTGCCCCAACCTTTTGGTCTAAGAATAATATATATTTGATTAAGTTTAATGAATCAAAAACTTTATATAACTTACAACATGCTTCTGAAATGTGCAAATGACTAATAAATGTAATAAAAATGTGTCTTATGAATGCCAACTATTACTTGTAATACGGAGTTGATCATTGATATTAAATGTAAGAAAAATTTAGGAGCATCATTTTCATCTCTAGTTATCCAATTTATCTCATGCATTAGTTGATATTCAAATAAGTTCATGGTAGTACAAAACAATAATAATTATTATATTTTAAAGAAACCATTGGATCGATACAAATTTCCGGTCTACACAACAGTATCTTGTCCAAGAAATCAGACTGAATGGAACGAGAGATCGTCTGCCATCAACTGTACCCAGGGTAATGGCTTCCTGTGTCTTCCAAACGAAGCATTAACAGAGCTTTTAGAGTTCTGTTACTTTGACCATCAAATACTGATTGACAAAGGTAAACATTTTTAAGTTTTAAAAATGTATATTTTTATTGAACCATTTTGTTTGTTCATCAAAGTGCTTAAAAAAGAAATTGTAATATTGATACTATAATTACTAGCATTGATAAAGTCATTAAATAGTACATGTTAAACAATACACATATACAGGGCCAGCACTTTTACCTATTGATTCAGGTGTTAATTTTATATGAAAACAAAACATATTTTAATGTATTTCTAGGTTTATGCATGTTTTTAAGAAAACGCGATTCCATCGTCGATGACTATGACTGTCGTTATTTTGTTGACGGATGTCCAAATACTACGTACCGAATTAATGATGTTTACAAATGTAAGTAGCTGACTTAATGCGTTTTGTATTGTCAATGCAAATAGTCAAAGGCGCCTGTTATTTAAAAAAAATCGGGACAATTTATTCTATAAGACACTACTGCTTAATATTCAAAGATTAATTTATTAAAGTTTGGACTCGATGTTACGGATTGCTTTATCTTGGCAAACATCTTACTTATAGGAACGAAAAACTACTGTACTACAGTGTGTAGCCCTTCTATTGTAATGCTATTATTTCTTATTTCAAATAACTATGCCAATGACTTACTTTCCATACAAATGACATTTAAAATACATTCATCACCTGCATATGGTGTTTTTGTCTCTCGGTTAATTTGATACGCAAGGACATGCTCTTCGTATGAACAGTTTCTAAGGCGAGGGAAGCTACATGTATTTACAAACAAGTTGATAAAACAGGACTATCAACAGTCTCGTTTGAAGTCATCTATGGTCGATACAACGACCTTGTCAGAAAATACGAATCTTCTACTGGGTCGCATGCTGACTGACGTTTTTCATACTAATTATCATACCATAACTAATCGCCTAATTGTCTGCGAATTTTTCCGGGTTTTTTCCTGATTATGTCATAGAGCACACGGCGGGTGTGACAGGTCAGAAGAGGATGTTCACTTCTCCATGGCAACTGATCCTACCTCTATTTTTTTGTAATTTTTTGTAATTTTCCTTTGGGCTTTTGAATTTGAACACTGTTTGTTATCACCACATGTCATTATTATATATTTTAAAATAACTGAACAACAAATTTGAATTTAATTTACTATTCCGAAATTCAATTTTCTAAATTCTACAAATTTTGATTGATTATTAGAAAAAAGTGACCAATAACTCCAAACCATTGATTGTCTAAAACTACTTATATTGTCTGTATATTGTTGGTATTAAAAGTTTTGAGATATCCGGTATGGAATTGATTTTGTGTATTTTTAAAAAGTGTATTTTCATTTGCCTGCCAGCTGGTGTATTGAAGCAATATAATACAGGATATTATACAACCACAAAAGACGTAAATTGATACGGAAAACCGATAGAAAATGCGACTAAAAATGTGGGCAAGAAAACCCCACAAGAAAATGAAAAAATCAGTGCGAATTTCTTCTGTTTTATTATAAATATTTGCATATATTCCTTAAATAGACAAAACATGTACAAGTATTATAATATCATAATCTAACTTTTTCTATATAATTGTTATTTTAAAACATTTTTGACTTTAAATATCATTGTGTACTATCGCACATGGGGAACCGTGATCAGTGTATCGCGGGGACCGTGATTTTGGAGCGAAGAAGTAGGTCAGTAAGTATTCAAAGACTTATTTCGTGTAATTAAAATAAATTTTGTTAATCACAAGTAGGCATGGAAGAAAACAGTTACTAACACTAGCAATATTAGGGACAAGATACCTTTGGAAATAACCAAACACTTCGACAATATATACAGTATCGATCAGACCCATCCTAACACCAGAGCAGACCCCGCCTAAACCCTGGGTTTACTTTCGGAGTTTACTTCGGGTGTACTCAGGGTCTGCTTTTTAAAAAATTCCGTCCACTCGGGATTTACTTTGGGTCCACTCAGAGTTTACTTTGGGTTTACTCGGGGTTTGGTTTTGGGGTCCACTTTACCCATTGAAGTGTGAAGCAGACCGGTCTTTATCTTGCCATCTTACCGCCTGTAAGCTCCACCACTTGTTTATTCCAAATACACGTTGCTTCTGCTTTTAGGGGGGTCTACTTCTTATCGGGGTTTACTCTATGTGTCCTCTCTTGGTCTACTCTGTGTTTACTTTGGGTTTACTCGGGTTTAACTCTAGTTCTGCTCTAGAGTAAACCCGTGAGGAAACCCCAAAAGTAAACACAGGGTTAAGTTCGGGTCTATTTTCTGTTAGGTTGGGTGTGATCGGTAGGGAAGGTAACACGTATTTTCAGAGGAAAGAGGAAATCAGTACCCTTAAGAGAAGTACTACAAAAAACTATGAAATGTAAAGTATTTGACAACAAATTGTTTGGGGGAGGGATCCTAGGGCGAAGGGGGACCATGACTCTTTTTCAATTTTAGCAATTTCTTACTATAAAAATTACTTATCCTGTAAATATTTCTTTTGTTCAAAAGTTTATGAAAAAAAGTTCGTGGATAATTTGTTACCTAAATTAATGGCTATCAATATGTTTTCAGTTATTGAAATTTTGTATAGAGTGAAACAGAGAGCAGTTTTTTGTGTTGATTACGAAGAAGAGATGACGGAGTCTGTCCAGCACATATGTAATATATATGGGAACTTTTACTATCTAAGTCAAATCTAAGGCGTAACATTGAGTCTCATTCCGAAACAAAAAGAATATTCTGTGTAAACACTATGGTAAAGCCTTTACTTGCAACTACAACCTGGCAAGACATAAAAAGATCCCTAAACCACGCACTGTCATAGCGCACTTTGAAAAATTACGTACTTGGAATTTTTTTTCAAAGTGCCTTAAATCTTGGACCAAGTCAATGCACTTTCAATTTTTTTTTTTAAGTTGATTGTTATTTTAACCTAGTTTTGTTCGAAGTGAAATTATACCCATGAGGAATTTAGCTATCCTGAATAGCAATTTCCCAACGGAAATGTTTTTCCATAAGATAATTTAGTTTTATAATTTACACATGAAGAACAACAGTTCAAGATTTTATTGAGATTTGCATTATCAACATACAACATAAACTGTACCGTTAAGAATAAATATAAATACTTAGTCTGACTAAATACGATATCAATTAAGGCACCTCACTACACCAAGGTTGATAATTTTTATGACAGTACGTCACAAGATGGAGATTTAACTGTTTTGTTAATTTTTTTTGTATCAATCCTTTTGATTAAATTCCATAATAGCTCATTGTTAAAGTATCGGATATGCGAACTGCAGACTACGAGCTCGAATCCTCTTTTGTATATATTTACTTAGTCATTTTTAAAATTATGTTTTTTTATTCACAATTGCATATTTTTCGCATATTTGACTGATATACTTCTTATACATCATGTTATCTGTCATAATCAAGTAACTTTCTGCTGATTTAAGATATTATTCCAAGGTGTACTGAGCCACTTTAATAAAAACAAATTCCAGATTTTGTGATTAATACATTCTTTTTCCAAAGTGTTTTAAGTGTTTAGATGGTAAAAAAAATGTTGATCTACATTCATAACGCACTTTGAAAACAAAATTAAAAAGTGCGTTGACTTGGTCCAAAATTTAACACACTTTGGAAAAAATTTCAAAGTGCATTGATTTTGTCCCGAATTAAACGCACTTTGAACTTTTTTTCAAAATGCCTACTTTTTTAACGTTCGTTGCCACCACGCACCACTAATCTGCTTTGTCCACACTGGTTAAGGTCTGTTACTTTGGTTAATTTGAATGCTTGGAAGAGTTAAATTGATATTGGCGTAATTTGGAGACAATGAACCTTGTGTTAAAACCTTTTTCACTTGAACGATAATTTTGTAAGAAAGAAACTGGCATGAAATAATATATACCCAGCTTTCAAAAAACGTTTTGTTTCAGGAAAGTATCTCATCTCAGTAGTACATAGATTTAAATAGTACCGCATCGTTTCCCAGAACAAAAAGAAAGATAAGTTGTTGAGGAAAGCTGCTTTCCTCCACTAATGTCAGGAGAGATATAAAATATTTGTCCATCCCTTATGCTTCCATTTATTCCACAACCAGGTATCAATGGTGGTGTAATTTTGAGCATAGTGGTAGTCTAGGGGAAGCTTTAAATGGTGGGTAGGAATTTAGATAAGGTGAAAAAATTTGCTGCTGTTTTGTCATTGAGTTTCGTAAACTAGATTTGTTAATGGCCTTTTGTTTTTCAGTGATAGCGCTCTTACATGTATGTGTTGTTACTAACTTTCAACCTTTTGCCAATGCTTCTCGTTTTTGTTCATTCAACCACAGTTTGCTTTACTTACTGGTCATTTCATTCCTGAAATTGTCTGCGAATCATTATTCAATTTAATCAGATTTAAAACAGAATCTTAATCATGCATACTTTTATGGTGTTTTTCTTATTTCTAATTCTATTCTGGAATAAAATATCATTAACACAAACTTATCACGAATACCTAATTATTCATGCATCTTTCGAGTGATGAATTCAACATTACGCCACATAGACTTTTCGCTCAAATACTTTATATTTCATAGGGTTTTTTTTTTAGTATTTTTCTATTTGTATTTACATTTTCCAGTGCCTTTGTATATAACATTACCAACATTACAGATTTTATAATTTATGGCCCAATACATTTCATCAATGACTTTCTTAATATTTTATCGTACTAATGGTGAAAATTATATAAATATAATTAAAAAGGATTCATTCATTGGATATTATGAGGTGGTCAGGGTGATCAAATCTGTCAGAATCACCCCGACCGTATTTGACTACCTCATAATACTCAAAAATGATTTCTTATTCCTTAAATAAAGAATGTTTTCGGTCAAAAGAAATAGACTTACTGTCGTATGAATCGCATTTTTATTTATTAAATACACTGAAAACATATCGTGTGTCGCCTACCCTACCTTTATATTATCGAAGTGTTTGGGTATTACCAAAGGTGTCTAACCCCCTATATTGCTAGTGGTAGCTTGTTAGTAACTATTTTCTTCAGTGCAATACTTTTGGTTTACTAAATTTACTTAAATTACATGAAATAAGTCTTTGAATACTTACATGTTTTGACTTACTTTTTTCGCTTCAAAATCACTGTCTCCGCGATACACCGATAACGGTCTCTGCATGTGCGATTGTATACGGTGTATTGGCACATAAAACGGCAACTGTTTTAAAAGTGGGGATGACGGTAGGGGACATGTATTGCTTGTGCAATACTGCCAGATTGCTTGTTGCATTACTCAAAAATTGAAAAAAAATCCATTAATCAATAAAAATAATTCAGCCAAAAATAGATCAAAACTGGGGGTTCAGTATTATACTTCACCCATTTTTTTCAGCCGTGATTCTGGATACCGCGGGGGTAGGACTGCCGATATCGTTTGTAATGCGCGCTGTATGGTTACACTTAAAGAATTACATTATTCTCTCAAAATGCTCCATGTTTTATTAAATTCCTGTGTATTTGAATATTTTACCCACTGTTTCCTGCATCAAAACAGTTTTCGCCATAACGTATTCAGCCACATGTTGACTTGTCGCGTGGTCAATGTTTGTTTAACAATTTCCGGTGAATCATGTACTTGTCTCATGTCGGACTTCTCAGGTAATTCGGGTGTTTAAAAATTTATCAATTACGATTATTTGATTGAAAAAAGTATTTCTATTGTACGTATCTTGTTATGCAATTATTATTTTCCAAATAAAAAATGAAAATGAAAATCGGCACTGCAATCACAGAGGAGGTCTAATATATTTCAGAAGAATTGAAAATTTTGTAAGAATAGACTATCAAGACCTACTGCATTAAATACTACATTTGATTTGCAACAATGTCCTCCAAATCGAATGTTGCCTAATCCGGCCAAATTTTTCAGAACCACCCTCCGCCGGATTAGACAAGTTTTACTGTATACCCAAATCGCAGTAATATTCAATTTTAGACATATTTTACTTGCTACGCGATCATTATCTTTTGAAATGTGCTGCACTAAATGTGTGCGACCATTATTGTTGGCTAAAATACCATACATGTATTGTATCGACAAAGAAACGAATCATATGTAAGCTAACAAAATTAAGTTACTGTTGTCAATGGCCAAATTGTTCTCATTGTTTAAAAGACTGACGTATAACAGGAAATCATGTTGATAATTATTGTAATGCTTTATCTTAACTCATATATCTTTTTATGCATAGATGAGAGTTGTCTGTCTATCGGTAATGGATGTTTTCTTGCTGAACCAACCTGTGTCAGGTAAAAGTTTTTGTACAGTGTCCATTTTTCTGAAAAGATTTTGTCTGTTTTATACCACGATCCTTGAAATGTTTATTTTTACATTTTTAAGTCATCTGAGTCGTTCAGGTGACCTTTTGCAATTGGTCGTTGTCGTGCGTTGTGCGTCATCCTTCGTGCGTTAACAATTTGACATTTTCTAACTTTTTCTTGAAAACTACAGGACCAATTGTTACCATTTTTATTGTGAATCATATCTTTGGTAAGAGGAATCTTAATTGTAAAATTCATGGCTTTACTATCCCTCGGGCCTTAAAGACGGGACCACATATGCAAAAAGGCCAAATTTTCACACATGTGGAGGAAAAAAACTAAATGATGGTTGTGATGTCCATGAGGTCCTCTACTACAATTGTGAAATTCATGACCCCAGGGACAGGGGTTCATGCCCTACAGTGGTGCCAATATAGCCATATAATGAAAATGTATTAAATCTTAGAAAATCTTCTTCTTTACTCCCATACATATTTCTTACATGAATGTTCCTAATGTCATGATGTTGAATTGTGAAATTAACTGCCCAGGCCATGGGGCAGAATTTGAGGCTTTTTATTGGGGGGGGGGGGGGGGGGGGGATGAATATGGCCATACATTGAACATGTATTTTTACTTATGGCAATTTTGACTCTTGACCCCCCCCCCCCCCCCTCCCCCCCCCCCCCCGCCCCCCCATTTTCATAAATGGTTGTTTTTCAAACATTAAAAAATAAAAGCCGGGTAACAGTCAGAGGAGTCTCAGATTAGTGTTTAGACTTCAAAAGTAAGCTTAAGATGCAAACATGAGTCACTCTAACATATCAAGCTAAGAGCTATATGTTCCTCAGGTGACCTTCAAGGTCAATGGGCCTCTTTTTGTAAATGATATACCATTTCTCTTTTCCAAAAGTACCACAGCAACGTACAGCATTTCAGATAATTCAAGTACAACAACTTCTGATGACACAATACAAAAGACAAATAATGAAAGAAATAACTTTGTCTGGATTCCAACACTGCTTGTTCCAATAACACTAATATGTATACCAGTCGTTATGTATTTTTTTAAGAGAAAAGGTAGGTTAAAATGTGAAACTCTTTTCTGTAAAATATGTTTTTTATCAACTTAGAATAACTTTTCTCGTATAACTTAATAAGTTGTAGTAATAACTAATAGTAGGTATATCCTATCTACAAGGTAGATTCAAACAGGATAGTCAAAACCTTATGACTGCAGTTTACATATAAGTTCAAAATTATTTTCAAAATTTAACTTGGTTTTAAAAGATGAAAATAAGAATGAATAATGCTTGCAAAATTGCTAATCCATAAATGAATCAATGCATTTTAATTCACCTGAACGAAAGGTCCAAGTGAGATTCTCTGATCACCTGTTGTTCGTCGACCGTCCGTCCGTCTGTCCGTCCGTCTGTCTGTAAACGTTTTACATTTTGCACTTCTTCACTTCTTCATAAAACCACTGGCCTAAATATAACCAAATTTGGTGGCACAAAGTATCTCATGGGAAGGAAAATCTAAATTGTTAAAATAAATGATTTTTTAAAAGGGAGATAATAACAAGCAGTAAAACTAGCGTGTATGTGTTTAATTGTTAAAAGTGTGATCTCCGGACCAATACTGGGGCCCAAGGAGGGGTTCAATGTTCAACAAAGAAATATATAGGGAATTGTTTCAAACCCCTTCTCAAGAATTTCACGTATTGCTACAATTTGTGAGATTAAAAAACAATCATCCTCAGATATTGTAGATTCTAAATTGTTAAAACCATGACCCCTGGACCAAAACTTAGGTCGTAAGAGTGGTCTAAGTTAAACATAGAGATATATAGGGGAAATATTTGAATTTTTCTCCCCAACAACTACGATGCTACAATTTGTGAGATTACAATGAAAACATCCTCAGATAGTTTAGATTCTAAATATTGTACGAAACCATGACCCCCGGACCAATACTGGGACCACCAGGTGGGTTTTAAGTTCAACACCGAAGTTTATTCCTCTTAAGGAATACAATGCTACCCTTCGTAATATTACTATGTACATGTATGTATCCATATCCTTATCAAGGTCATAGTGAGCTTCTTTCACTTTTTTTGATAATGATTTATAGTTTATATTACAATTTCGTTATATTTGGTAAGTTGAGGTCAGGGATAATAAGATAGACCAGTTGATTATCTTATATCCTATGATATGATGTCCAAAAAAGTAGGCTTCTTTTTATATATTGTTTAATGTATAGTGAAGTCTTGGAATATATCAGAATGTTTTTGAGTTTAACAATATTTTAAAAAGAGTTTTATATTTAAAAAATATAAAGAGAACAATACAAAAACTGTCGTTCAGGTGAGGTGGGTGGCCTTATGGGCCTCTTAGTATACACTAGTACGATAATAAGAGAAATCTTATCTCTTTATAGAAAGATACTAATAAATCACTGTTTGTTTAACCATTTGTATTTGTGTAGTAACGTTATCATAAAAACTAAAGCTTAGCTACAAACTTCTGATATCTATAAAAAGAATGTGAAACATCGACAGAAATCGTATTATTAAAGTATCATTTTTTAAAGTCATTGCTATAATAAATAATCATCAAACTGCAATACATTGAATGTATCACTTCTTAAATCAACACTTACACCAATCTTTTTACCGGAGATCGTTATACTTTTCATCTTGATTTGATATCATTATGCATGTACTTGCCGATAAGATATTCATGTATGAGAAACTTAAAGATAGAATAAAAAAAGAGCAGAGACACATAAAGAAGAAATGTCAAAACTAAAATACTGAAAATAAATGCCATTTCTGATATGTACATATTTTCACATCCAAAGAGTAATGTCTCCTTCCCCCTTTTCCCCCAAGATATTTTACATGTATAATCAATAATTATCAAAAGTCAAACTGATGACAACAACAATGTTTATTAGCCATTTTTGAAACCCGTACATTGTTTGCTAAATGAATATAAAAAACCTAATATTCCTATTGTCAAATTGCCACCTATTTTAGTTTAGAATTTTATTGAAAGATCGATTGATTAAGTATAAGCAGTTTTGAGTTTGCATATAACTGACTTACGACTTAATATTCGGCTGTTCTGTCTTGTTTTCGTTTATATAGTATATTATGTTAAATGGTGTCAGAGCAAATTTGCATCAATGCTTTCTACTGTTGAATTTATTGAAAAATTTATGATGCTTCATATTTTTGATAATGGGAATTAAATGGGCCGTTCTATAGCGCCATAAAAGCACGATGAATAAACGATGTTGTCAAACTACTACGTACATTTTTGTGTTTTATATCCTACATGCATCAGCATATCTTAAAATATGATGACTTTTTAATTTTGTAAAGGGAGGTTGGGAGGGAGTGGCCAGAAATAAGTTGTTTCGTACACATTCCTTTCGGCTATACAATAGAGATTTTATGACAAATGCAACATATTTGATAAGTGGTATTTAAAATGAATTTAGCAGTATATGTACAAAAAGGAAACGGTGATTATTAAACCATATTCATTAAGGAATGCCGTATGTGTAAGATAATGACTGTACATTAACCGAAAACCAATAGCTTTTGGATATGAGACCTTGTTTACGTACCAAAATAAGTTTCGTTACAAAAAATATTTTAAATGTAGGGGGAATAAATAGTTAATGATATTGAAGTGTTTTAAATGTGATAAATTTTAATTACAATAGTTATATTACTTAATGAAGTAAAATTGATGATACAGGCCAGTAAGAGTCATTAAGGAAGCAGTTTATTGTTTTGGTTATGTTGGTTAAGATTTTATTGATTTATATTATATTAAAATTACTATCGAACTTCATGAACATTGTACTTGACACCAGCTGATGCTTCAACCAAATTGGAAACAAGCCAAACTGCAGATGAAGAAAAATTAATGGAGAACCTATCAGATGAGGAAAACGATATAACAGATAAAAGTTGGTATCCAAGAAATCAGTAGCATACATAATATGTCATTTATACGTACCTATTATTTGTGTAATATGTTTAGTAAAGTGTGTGTGTGTGTGTGTGTGTGTGTGTGTGTGTGTGTGTGTGTGATTTAAGATATATGTAAACATAATCAATCATGATTTGTTATGGTATATGATATTTATCAAATGAGTCATGTTTAATCTATCCCCAAGTCTTAGTGATGGGATAGAAAACAAACACACAACGAATTGATTAATTATCATATATCAAATCACAATACGACAATTTCTTCTTACTCTTTTTAGCTCACCTGAGCTGAAGCTCAAGTAAGCTTTTCTGATTACTTTTTGTCCGGCGCCCGTTTGTCCGTCCGTAAACTTTTTACATGTTTGACTTCTCTTCCAGAACCATTTGAAAAATGTCAACCAAACTTGGCACAAAGCATCATTGGGGTAAGGGGATTCAAGTTTGATAAAATTGAGGACCACGCCTTTTTTCAAGGGGAGATAATTTAGAATTATTAAAAATGTGTTGATATTTTTCGAAAACCCTCTAAAAATTATTCGGCCAGAAAAGCTGTAACTTGTGTGGAAGCATCCTCAGGTAGGGTAGATTCAAGTTTGTTCAAACCATGATCCCAAGGGGTAGGGTGGTGTCACTGGGGGTGGTTAAATTTTTATTTAATAATTTATACCAGAGGAAAATCATTTTAGAAAATTATCTTCTCTAACACCAATTGGCCAGAAAAGCCGTTAATGGTGTAAAAACAACCTCATTCAGGGTACAAGTTCGTTCAAATCATGATCCCTGAGTGTAGGGTGGGGCCATAATGGTGGAGAAGGGCGGATTTTTACATCGAAATAATCTTTCCAAAAATCCTGTAAAGAAAATCATTTGCCTAAAAAAGCTGTAACTTGTGTGAAAGCATCCCCAGGTACGGTAGATTCTAGATTGTTCAAATCATGATCACCGAGAGTACAGTGCTGCCATCATGAAAGTTGACAAGGATAGGATATTTGTTAAACAAAATAAAACAATTAAGAATGATTATTAATAGGATATAATAAAAGATACCACATAGTCTGCATCATCTGTTTCTTATTTGGATATTTTATCTATGGTGGATGTGACTGGTCGGCAGAGGATGCTTACTCCTCCATGGCACCTTATCCTACCTCTTTTTTAGAGGTCCGTGTTTGCTCTGCTCCTGTTTCGTAATTTTCCTGTAGATTTTTTAATTTGAACACTGTTCGTTATCCCCACATGTCATTCACAAAATGGTAAACAAAATTGATGCGCGCTATATTTTTTTTAATTCGGAAATAGCGTTAATATGCAGTTAATGTGAAATTTTATGTTATACAATACAGCGTAAGATTACTACATAAAAACAGAAGAATTTAATCGAAGAACAATTTGATATATAAGTAGACAAATATATAAACAAGAAATGGACGTTGTTTGTGTGTACTTTTCACGTTTCATAAAATTTCTTCGATGTCCAATCACAAGGACGTATATCCCTGCCCGATAATAAACTGAACAGATCAAATTCAGAACTGCAATCTAACTATAAAGGCGTATGGATTTATATTTCAACAATAACTCCAAATGATATAACAACAAATGTGATATTTATAATGATTCATAAAGTAATTATAATTTCCCGAATCGTATTTATATATATCGCCGAACAAACCAGGAAAAGAATTTGATAGAAATATTTGTTTCAACAATACTTCCATTCATTCATACTTTATTTCCTCATAATTGAGATAAAATTCAAATGAATACAATTAATTTAAACATACAAATCAGCAAATACAGAGAAAATAGACATATACACACAAAATGAATTTTATCGAATGTTATAAATTTGTACTTCAGGTACAGCTCACGGTTATAATATGATAAGGAAAAAAAATGATCGAAATGTTTGTTAAAACAGTAGTTCTTTATTTGATTTTGAATCAACATAATAGATATACATGTATCTAATAAAAACAAAAATTGGATCGCTTACCTGTTTGTTCACGTGATTGTGTACACTCCGCGTACGATTTAATATTACCGATGCACAGGTACCCTGTTTTAAATATTTTCGGTTTTATGTATTAATTAGACATTTTGATTAAAACATAAGTTGATACTTTGTTTAAAAAATTATTATCTTCTTAAATTTTGTTTTATTTAACTTTTATTTCTAAATATGGATGTTATGGAATATGGTAGAATAGAGCTTATTTGCAGGATAGGATGCAGGATACAGGATATAGGATGGAGTAAAGAATGTTTTGTCAACTTTCATGATAGCAGCACTGTAGAATGGGGCGACATTGAGGGTTGTATTTTTATATGATTTTTAGGTCACCTGAGTCACTCAGGTGACCTAATGCAATTGGTCTTCGTCCGTCGTCGTGCGTTAACAATTTTACATTTTTAACTTCTTCTTGAAAACTAATAGGCCAATTGTTACATGTACCGTTTTTGGTGTGAAGCATCTCTATGGTAAGAAAAATCTAAATTGTGAAATTCATGGCTCTACCACCCCAGGGCGCCACGGGCGGGGCCAAATATGCAAAATAGGCACATTTTCAAAAATCTTGTTCTCTACTCTCACACATGTGAGGAAACAACTTAATGCATGGTTATGATGTCCATGAAGCCCTTTAACAAAATTGTGAAATTCATGGACCCTGGGTCAGGGTTTCAGGATCTAGGGTGGAGCCAATATGGCCATTAACTAAAAATGTATTAGATCTTAGAAAATCTAATTCTCTACTCCCATATACATTTGTTATAAACTAAATGCATGGTTATGATGTCCATGGAGTCTTCTACCTAAATTGTGAAATTCATTACCCCTGGGGCAGGGGTTTAGGCCCTAGGGCGGGGTCAATGTAGCCATATGATGAAAATGTATTAACTCTTAGAAAATCTTCTTCTTTACTCCCACACATGTGGGAAAAAAACTGAATGCAGTGTTATGATGTCCAAGGAATCCTCTACCTAAATTGTGAAATTTATAGCCCCTGGTTCAGGGGTTCAGGCTGTAGGGGGGGGGGGGCAATATGGCCATATAGTGTTAATGCATATAATGTTTAAAAATCTTCTTCTCCACTCTCACACATATGTAAGAAAGACTGACTTCATAATTATGTTAACCAGGAAGTCGTCTATTAAAATTGTAAATTTTATGTCCCCTAGACAATGGGTGTTGACTCTAGGGCGGGCAAAATGGGGGTATAGTGTAAATGCATATAATATTTAAAAATTATCTTCTCTACTCCCACACACCTGTAGGGAAAACTGAATTCATAATTTTGTAGACCAGAAAGTCCTCTACCAATTTTTTTTTAATTTCATGTCCCCCGAGGAAGGGGGTTCTGAATCTAGGGCGGGGCCAAAACACTCATATAGTGTATAGGGTTGGGATTCGCAATGCAGGGTGTGGCCAAAATCATGGTCATTTAGTGTTAATGTATAGAGAATGTTTAAAAAAGGTCTACTGACACAACATAAAAACTGACTGCATATTTAGAAAAATACATTAAGTTGTCATCTTTTATAATATTTCATGCCACCTACATAAAAGGCAAGTGTTATGGCTGGGAAAGAGGGGTGGGGGTATATTTGTCTTGTTATTTTATTCTGCTCAGGAATTTCAATGAAAGAAATGAGATAATTCACATACATGTGTACTTAGAAAAGAGAAAGAATGAAGCTGTATATCAAAGTTAAGATATTGTGAAAGTTAATTAAGTTATCTTCTCTTGCTTCTTCATGATGGAGTTGCTTCTTGCTTCTTCATAATGGAGTTATTAATCATTAAATATAATGTAATTAAGAAGTTGTATGATCAAAAAAAAACAATGCAATTTTTTTTTATTTATTGAAACAAAAACAGTTTTTGAAGTCTTTAAATAAATAAATAGACTCATTAATAGTAAAGTATTAATTAGCTAACCAAAATCACAGATGAACAGTACCTGTAAAATGATTTTGGTATAAATACCCGATGGTGTTGTACAATATATATAGAATGAAAATTAAAATTTAGAAGTTGGAACAGAAGTGTAAAAGCATATTTTAACTCTAATATTAATAAGCTGTTCACTTTCATGTTTTTTTGTTTAAATGCCCTCAGGGAGAGTTTCTGTCTGCCCTTGGGGATGGGGATGGGAGGTTGTTTTAATAAAACATGTTTACTAGCCACCTTGTTTAAGATTATCTATGAAAACATATACAAATAAAACCTATCTTGAAAGTTAACAAATATGGGAAAATTATTTTCGACTATTTTCTTGTACCTTTTCAATATCTGATCAATCGCTCTATTATGATCTTTATAAGTTTTTCGCTAAAATAATAGGTTTCATAGTCCTTTTTGAAAGATTTCAGGCAGGAAGGTGATCGTCATTACAATATTATAAATTTTTGGTTTTGTATAGGCTATGGTACTCAGGTGACCGTTAAGGCCTATTGGCCTCTTGTTTTTTTTTTTATTATTCCCATAAAAAATGTAAATGGTATGATATATGGTATTACTAATATGCAAGTATTTTGACATATCAATTGTTTAGACAGTGGACACTGGAAAATTCGACTATATATATATATATATATATATATATATATATATATATATATATATACATGTAATATGTAAGCGGTGTGGCCCATGAACATCTTGTTAATTTTCTTATCAATAATTTTTATACAAATTTTCAAAACTTTAATGAATTAATATTCTTTAGTTATAACATGGCAGATAAATATAAAAACCTACACAAATATATTTCAGTTGATTATTCCTTCCATACAATACAAAAACACAGCAAGACAGATGAAAAAGGAGAAGATGCTAATCAGGGAGATATTGGCAACAATCAACAAATATTTGATTCCCCTGATCTCCCTGAGGATTCTCTCGAAAGACAAAGCATTGAAATATCGTCACCAATAAAAAGTTGCAATAATTATTTATACGACGAAGAAGGAACAAGTCCTCTCTTTATAGCCTGCCAAAATGGACGTGATACAAAAGTACAAGATTTATTGAGAAATGGTGCGAATATTAATTTAGGTAATAAGAAAGGGTTGAGTCCTCTATATATCGCTAGTAAATGCGGACATGATAGCACTGTGCACATTTTACTAAATAAAGATGGTGTCGACATTAATTTATGTGGTAGTAACGGAGCCAGCCCTTTATACGTAGCTTGTCAAAAAGGACATAAGACCATTGTTCTTCAATTACTTAGCCATAAAGCGGATGTTAATATAAGAACAGAGGATGGAGCCAGTCCTTTATATGTCTCGTGTAAATACGGACATGATGCAATTTTACAAATGTTACTAAATTCTTGTTTAGGTATCGATATCAATTTAAGTAATGTGAACGAAGTCAGTCCATTGTATGTCGCTTGTGAAAACAGACATGAGAGAACTGTGCAACTTTTACTCAACAATGGTGCGGATATCAATTTATGCAGAAAGGGCAGAATTAGTCCCCTCCATGTGTCGTCTGCATACGGACATTACAATATTGCAAAACATTTGTTACTGAACAAAGATGTGAAAGTCAATTTACGTGATGAAGGCGGATCCAGTCCCCTCTATTACGCTTGCTTAAATGGACATGAGAATATTGTGCAACTTATCCTGAACAATGGTGCCGATATTAATTTATGTAGTAAGAACGGAGCCAGTCCTCTACATATCGCTTGCCAAAATGGACATGAGAGCATTGTGCTTCAATTACTTAGCCATAAAGCGGATGTTAATATAAGAACAGAGGATGGAGCCAGTCCTTTATATGTCGCGTGTAAATACGGACATGATGTTATTTTACAATTATTACTTGATACTTGTCCAGGCATCGATATCAATTTAAGTAATGTGAACGAAGTCAGTCCATTGTATGTCGCTTGTCAAAACAGACATGAGAGAACTGTGCAACTTTTACTCAACAATGGTGCGGATATCAATTCATGCAGAAAGGGCGGAATTAGTCCTCTCCATGTGTCGTCTGCAAACAGACATTACAATATTGCAAAACATTTGTTACTGAACAAAGATGTGAAAGTCAATTTACGTGATGATGGGGGAGCCAGTCCCCTCTATTACGCTTGCTTAAAAGGACATGAGAACATTGTGCAAGATCTACTAAACAACGATGCAGATATTAATTTATGTAGTAAGAACGGAGCCAGTCCTCTATATATCGCTTGCAAAAATGGACATGAGAGCATTGTGCTTCAATTACTAAACAACGAAGCGGATGTTAATATAAAAAGAGAAGACGGAGCCAGTCCTCTATATGTCGCTTGTAAACACGGACATGATGGCATTTTACGAATTTTACTAAATCATAATGTCAATATTAATTCATGCACTAAGGACGAAGTCAGTTCTTTATATGTCGCCTGTCAAAACGGACATGAGAGCATTGTGAAACTTTTACTAAACAATGGTGCTAATGTTAATTTATGTGATAAGGACGGAACCAGTCCTCTTTATGTTGCTAGTGAAAACGGACAAAAAAGCACAGTGCAACTATTACTGAACAATGGTGCTGATGTTACTTTATGCAGAAAAGCTGGAGCTAGCCCTTTATATATCGCTACTAAAAACGGATATGACGAAATTGAACGTATGTTACTAGAAAATACCGATCGGTACTGATATAATTTTGTAATGAAAACATAGCTTCCAAGCAATAATGTGTAGCAGCTAGAAAATTAACGAGGATTGGAATTGATTGATTTAACATTAAACATTTTTCACTGAAATTTTGGAGTCAATATTCGACATTATTTATGCATTTTCTTGACGTCATATTTCCTTATTGGTAGGCGACAAAATTATTGTATTTTTTAACTGTATATTTAATTTCAATATAAAAACTTCAAAAAAGACGTATTAGTTATCATTGGCGTAGCTACTATGTATGATTGTATGCTCGAGCATGTACATGAGTTTGCCGAGAAAGAAAAGAAGCACTGAGAGGAAGACGACAGACGTACTAAAAATAATTGAACTCACGGATATATCAATATCCAGTAGCGGAAAATCAACTTCAACGTTGTTGTTTTCAATATCATTAATTTCATCAATAAACCTGGTTTCACGGGAATCCATTTCTATGTATTTTGTAGGATGAATATGAAATTGTCATTCCCCTTATTTCCAAAAGTAAGGTTTCTAAAAAAGGGGTATCGAGTTCAGGATCATTATCTAGAGAGCCAAAGAAGTATTGTGTTTTTACTTGATAAATAGTTTCCTTAACATTGTCAAAGTAAACGTTGTCATATAAATGTAAATAATTAAATTTCCATAAACCTTGACCTTTCTCAACTTGGGAATTAAATATGAGCTATGACTTCACAGGAATGATTTGACAGATACATTTAACCAATTAAATACAATATCTTCTACAATGTTAGGAAAGTTTTCAGATGTTAGAATTTAGTCAAGTCGTGCTTGCATAAGTGGATTTTTTTTTTCTCCAAGTATGATTGTTTTTCTTATTAACGTGAACAAAATATTAAGTGTCCAGAGCCTGGGCTAGAGCCATATTGAAATCTGAAGAATGAAGCAATCATTGTCAAAATCAATAAAACAATATCGTACTCTTTCATAAAAGTCTGGACAATCAAAGTTAGTTCCGTAAATATTAATTATTTTATTCTATTTCTATCATTAATACTTAGGTGCAGACAGGTTGATCCAATATCACCCTACCTATACTTGCTCTGGGCAGAAATATTAGGAACATTAATTAGAAATAATAAAGAAATTAAGGGCATAACAATTGGAGATACTGAATACAAAATTTCACAATACGCAGATTATACATCTTTATTTTAAATGGATCACCAGAAACAATACAAGGTATTCTTCGAAAACTAGGTTTGTTTGATGATATATCAGGACTTAATATAATTTTTTCTAAGACCAAGATGGTGTGGATAGGAAGTACAAATTTTTCAAAAGAAACGTTCACCACTCGAGATAGAAACTTGATTTCGTAAACTTAGATGATATGATAAATTAAATTACAATGCAAAAACTAGAGCATATAAAAAACTAATAAAGCAGTGGAAACAACGTAAATTAACAATATTAGGAAGATGAACAGTCATAATAACCGATTATTCCAAAATGAATCATTTAATACTTACATTACCTTACATTACCTTACATTACCAAATCCAAGTGAAAACGTCTTAGAAAACTTTGAGAGAGAATTTTATCTTTATCTTTGGGGAAAGGAAATCCACAAAATAAGCAAACAAACTATTCACACTGCGCCGGATAATTATGCAAGTGCCAAGGTGGCATTTTTTCACCCGTCTAAGCTGCATATATCAAAAAATTCAATTGTGCCATATGATAGACCATTGCTTAAAGAGTTTACAACCACCTTTGTTATCATTGTATCTCACCTGTCAGGTGAGATATTTACCTTTAAAAAATAAATTCCTACAGGAAAATAATTTTTCCTATAGGAAAACAATATTCCTATAGGAAATTTGCAATTTCCTATCGGATTACAAGAACTTCCTATAGGAATTTCAATTCCGATAGGATTTGATAAAATCCGATATAAAATCTTAATTTCCTATAGGAAAACTACCTGTCTAAATCAAACTCCTACAGAAAATACCTTTCTCCTATAGGAAATATAATTCCTATGGGATTTTTAGAAAATCCTATATGATCAATATTTCCTGTAGGAAAATCATTTCTATCATTAATACTAAAGTGCTGACAGGTTGATCCAATATCACCCTACCTATAATTGCTCTGTGCAGAAATATTAGGAACATTAATAAGAAATAATAAAGAAATTAAGGGCATAATAATTGGAGATACTGAATACTAAATTTCACAATACGCAGATGACACGTCTTTATTTTAAATGGATCACCAGAAACAATACAAGGTATTCTTCGAGAACTAGATTTGTTTGATGATATATCAGGACTTAAGATAAATTTTTCTATGACCAAGATGGTGTGGATAGGAAGTACAAAAATATATACTCATCGTTTACTTAAGCATTGCAAAATAACTGTTAATTTGTTGACGTGCCTTTTTTCTCATAAATAAAGTCTTAAATGAAATAATATTCGATAAGATGTAGAAAAAATAAATAATATATTAGTAAAAATGATTTGAATGTATTTTTGTGGCAACGTACATGAAATATATAACGTTGTAAATTTTCCTTTGAAGGTGATTCAGCGCTTACGGCCAGTCCTTCGTCTAATGTTATGGTTAACCAGACAATATCGTTAAATTGTTCGTGTACATACGGGACGGTTGGAATGAGGTTTATTTTCCCAAATGACAGCTGTTTAGTATATGCTAATTACGAATGTGATATGTATATTCAACGTTAGGGAACTGATGTTGAATGTCCAAACAACCAGACGTACATATTAAACTTAACAGTATTACACTCATGGCATTATGCAACTTTTTCTTGCCAAACGATAGATGGACGACAAAATGGCATGATTACTTTGAATGTTACAGGTAAGATTGCATTTTAGATACATAAATGTCTTGTAATATATGCATTTAAACAAATGTTGTTGATCCATAAAAATATTTTTATATTAAACACAATCGATTTTGCAGACCCTTTATCCACCTTAAACTGAGTATATCCAAATCGTCTTTAAATCCAGGAGAGTTTTAATATGTCAGACAAATTATTTCAAACCAACTGCAACTATCAGCTGGTACAGTAACGAAATGGAAATCTCAATGCATATACACGCTATAATTGACAATTGAAGTTGTGGTCTATTATGTACGGTCTCTGTGCTTCATTATACATGTACCAGTGTAGCAGGAGATAACGGCCATCAGATTTACTGTATTTCCACCAATATTCTGGGACAAAGTAAATAAAAGAAAAAATCACTCGACGTCGCACATAAGTTTTTGAAACAGAGAGTTATTCATACAGCAATTTTAAGTTTTAAGTTATTCACTTTGCAGTAAGACCAATACAGAAATATAATGTACTGTTAAATTAATAACGCAAATCTTAAGAAAAAAATCATTTAAGGATTCTTGTGAATCGTAAACAAGAATGATCAAAAGGAGATAAGGAGATAGCATTTGGATGTGAAACAAATTTACATGTCATAATCGTTGCAAAAATTAATAATTGTCATTTGTCAAAGGGCTATATCAAAATTGTACACGCAGTTGAAACATCGATTCTTACCGTTGCAATTATCGAACAGTAGTAGTTAAAAAAAGAATATTCAGTACACTCACACATAGCTTGCTTTTGGAGGAAGGTTATGAAATACACAATTCATTGATATTATTTATAGTATACTAGCATATCATTTTAAAACAAGGTATTTATCAAATTTAGTACTCAAGTAAGTAATCAATGATGATCTCAACCTCAGTCAATTTTGGGTTTTTTTATTTGGTAAAACAAAACGAAAATCAAAAATGTTGTTTAAGAACATAAAAACGAATATTTTTAGATCAGTTCAGCTTTGCCCTATGACTCACAAATTCCAAATTTGCAATTCTGCAATTCTGCAATTCCAAATTTGCGGTTGTTGCAACTCATTAACAAATTGTCCCCCAAACAGTTTCTGGTAATATGTTTACGTCCACGGGAATTGCATTACATATGTTACAGCTGTTTACTAATCACCAATAATAAACAAATATTTGTATCTTTTATGCTAACGAACCGATAGATGTGCATTATAGGTGTAAGTGTATGATTTTTGGTCTAATACAAATAGTTTAGGAATTACAAAGGTTCAATTAGACCACTTATTAAGTAGCTCAAAAATACCATTTATGATATTGTGGTGATATGCTTTCAATATTACATATATTTCTAACAAAACAGTGTTAAAAGCTTAAAAGTACTTAATAGACGAAGTAACAGATACATTTTGATTTTTAATTAGAATACAGAGAATAATTTTAACGAACGTAAAATTTGCAAATGTTTCAGACGCTGTTGGAGATTGCAATACTCAGATTTGGATATCAATCGGTGGATTATTATGTTGTTTTTGGTTATCAATAATCAAATATCAATAATCCACATATTGCCGTCCGGAACATTTATCTTTTGTAGATATTTTTTTATTTCTTATGTATTGTTGACAATTATTATTTAAAAGCGGCAAGGATAGTACTATATAATGAATATTGTTTCATTTCTATTTGAGAGGAAAAGACAAAATCAAACAGGTATAATTTAAACATAAAATTTGGAAAAATATGTAAAAAATAATATAAAGAGGATTAGATTAAACAATGATTCTAACTTAAATATCTGACTTTAAATATGCTTTTTAATCTTTCCAAAACAACAAATAGTCACTATGTTCCCTTGTCATATGAAGAAAGGTTCTCTGAAAGAAACGATCATCACCATTGTGAGGGAATATTGCGGAGCGCAGCGGGATGAATGTTAACCCCATACCCCAAAACATAAACACACACGTATTCACACAGGTTTATGGAAGTTGACATATAAATTGTATAGTGAGTACAGTAGGGTGTGTCTGGGCTTCAATTTACAGTAAACACGTTGAAAAACTGTGTTAACTCTCATTTCAATGTAATTTGATAATTTTTCCATGTCCGATGAAAAATTTGTTTCCATACAATTTCTATTTAAAAAGTTAACGCTATTTAATATATTTTGTATTTTTTATTTAGAACACTTTTAATTTGAATAAAGGTATCCATATTTGAATTCAATTTGAATGTCAAGATAAGATAAAAGTTTTCTACATATTTTACTTACAGTCTTAATGGACAGGAATAAGATATATTAAATCATTTAAATTACGGTATAATCTAACACAAAAATGACACTCTGAAATCATTTTACAGATCTAAAGGTATTGACCCTTATCCCTCCAGATATATAAAATAGATACAAATTCTTTTATAAATTTCACATATATAACTGGACATGCCCTTATCAACTTTTATTGAAATATGATAGTCCACCTGGTTTTATAAATATGAGGGTTGCTGCAATTGTAAAAATAGTATCTTTATCGTACTTATACACTATCAATCAAGTCTAAAAATTAATTTGTTAGAAATCCTGTTTTGACCAAAAGTTTTTTATTAGGTATTAATCATTACTTTTGGAACTTTTTAAATATTCAGAAGCATCATATAACTGATAGTTCACAATAATGATAGAACACGCCTCTTTTTTTAGAAATAGAAGATATTCAAACAACATCTGCATTATATGTAGACCAGTTTCGTGAAAGAGAAAGTCAAAATGTTGATTGAATATGAGAAACTTCTACAACAGGTAGCATCACACTATCACATGAGCTCATTTTTAGAAATATACCAGCCACATTGTGAATCAATAATGAAAGAAAGACTCCAAATTAAATTATACAACTCCAGGAAACATTCCAATCTTAAATACTATTGACATTTTCTACAATTATTTTGAAATCTCTTTATGATATGAAGATCAGTTTTGTGAAAGATAAGATCATCAGTATAATAGAATTGTATCTCCGCTTAATAATACAGGTAAAATACGCGGCAATGAGTCATAATATTGTGTATAATTACCAATGTAAACAAGTTTTTTTACGATATTTTCTTACACGTATGATAAAACCTAATTAATAATAATTTATGAATACTAATTTTGCTGTCAATCTTCACTTTGCCTACTTATTAAAATTTTATTAATGAAATGCTATCATGTCTAAAAAGAGAAAAAGAAAAGGTATCTCGTTTCTTTTACCTTCTAACATTTGCAGACTTAGGTCTTATTTATCTTTTTTGGTTTCTGTTTTAGAAAACCTAGAAATGTACACCAGCGAACAGTAGGATGATATCGGTGAAATATTACTGGCCAATACCTCACTTTTCATAATGTCTCGAACAATGCATTTCACGTGCACGCATATACTCATAAACAGGAGATGTATAAACAATAGCAAATCGCATCATTTTTTTAAATTCTAAACTTATATTTTAAAAAAATTGAACTGAACTAAAGCATACATTATGTAAATAACTTGATTTTCGTTATATTTAAAGATTTGTTTCACAGTTCTGTCGAATTGCCTTTCACATGTCTGCTCCGTCAGGGTCGATTTCTCTCCGCTGCAGTTTATGTAACGATTTCAAATTAATCGCTGCATTCAATTAACTAACACTGACCCGCTTGACATATTAGATAAGATTCCACAACGATCAAGAACAACCTCTTTTAAGTTAAAAACTTGAATATCCTTAAAGTCCTATCAACATAACCATCTGTTTATCGACATTTATTTCATAATACTTTAAAAAAAATACCAAGTTCAATTAAAATGAAACACAATAGAGCACCTATGCAAGTGAGGGAGTCATTACCGGGAGGGATTAACAAATTATGACCTTTTCATAAAGTACATGTATAGGTTTATCAAAAACGTTCATCTTAAGTAATAAAAAAGCTTTAAAAAATCATTTTTTTTCCTTTACAAACAAAATTACATGGATATCTTCATTTTGATTTGTAGCTTGTGTCGGAACGATATCAGATTCACAGATAAATGAATTCGCTTCGCAAATATCTCTTGTTGCCAGTAAGATGATCGTGGTCCGTCGACCTTTCGAATATAGACAATCTTAATATAGTTGGCATTCTTTTTTATCTCCGCGATTGACAAATAGAGGCATTGTAAAAAAAACAATAATTTAAGACACGTCTAAGAGTGTTGTCTTCTACATGTATTTGGATTCAAGTGGTATGAACAGAAAACGTGCAATTACCAATTGTGATGCCTTGTTAAAAATAGTCAACATTATCAACAGCTAATGATATTATCTCCTGTTACATGTTCTACCGCAAACCTCCTTTTCTTTTGGTTTGAATATATGATTCGTAAACTTCTGGACTTACCTTTTGTTGCACAAACTTATACCAGGTTCGAACCACAGGTTCTACATCTATCTCTATCTATGGAGGTCCGTGTTGCTCTGCTTTGAATTTGTATTTCGTTTTATGGATTTTTGAGATGGTTGACGGTTTGTTATTGTCATTTTTTTTTTCAGGTAAAACTTGCAAGATTACTGGAGAGGATATCTACATTTTTGATTAGACAAAGCATTTTACTGGGCTATTCTAGATCGTTGTAAAGTAAGCCAATTAAACATCTAATTTTGATAAGAATGATTATGCACAAAAACCTACGTATTATTTTTTGCCTTTACTGACTACCTCACCGTTTCAAGCTATTCAGTTTGTCTTTTACGGTAGGAAAAATGAGTATCATTTACAGTGCATTTCTTTTTACATCTTGAACGGATAAAGGAAAGGAAAGTAAAATGAAAAAAAGCTTAAATAACATTAGGAACCGTTTGATCGTTTTTCCGTATAGGGTCTGTAAGCCTAGTCACGTGACTACAATGTAGTAAATTTTTGGTACATGGTGAAGAATGGGTTTTTTGGTTTTGTATTGGATTAATTACGTTGAGATACATACAGAGATGACAAGGAAGAGCGAGGTTGTGATGGAAAGTGGGGGAGTTCTACGATTTGCATTTTTATAAATGCGTATGTGCAGAATTCTATGAGAGACACTTCGTACAAAGTAGAGGTACTGTCAACATTATACACTGTTCCTGAACCTTTGTCATAGTAGTGAAAAGAACCCGAAGACTACAATTGGTACGTTATTATTTTATTGTTGTATTTTGTTTTTTGTTTTATTTTGACTACGTTTGACTAACTGAAAACTAAGAAAATATACCAAGGCTGTTAAAAAAGGAGTATTGGTTGCATAGGCACAGTTTGAAAAATAAGAGGTTTATATACATGAAGTTTTCTGTTTTATAAAGAACTTCAAATAATTATGTGTTGTAGACATAGCATCAAACTTTTATTTTATCTATTCAATTGAATTTGTAATATTTTTGGATAATGAAGATACGGAAATTGTGAAAGCTGTCAGAGTCGGATTGGTCAATCCAAGTGTCATTTTGCTGCTGCAGCAATGCTGTTTGGGTATTTGTACTTACAAAAACATGATCACCTTTATTCTTCTTTTTTAGGAAGATGGATTTAAGGTTGGTACAGTTAATAAAATGAGGAACCTTACAGATCCTATTGTAAACAATTGATCATGTATATATATTGACTTTTTCCTATCATTTGAAATAAACAGTGAATTTGAATATTATGCAATACACATCATTTTCTATAAGTATTAAAAATTAAATAAGCGTTTTTATTGTTAATAAAAATCATCATTAGTATTCAGTAACATTGCCTTCAGATGCATTCCATTACGTACATGTATGTATCAAAGCAATGGCTTCCATTGGCTGGAGTTACACATACATATATATCATTCAGCTAGTTGAAAGTCTACTGGAATTTCTGAAAAGATTACGAAATGGCAAAACTCCTTTATATTCTTTTGAAAATATTTTCACATTTCCATCAGGTAAAGAGCAAAAAAAAATATTTTTAAAAACCTTATAAACCACAATGAATACGTATTTATTTAAGTTATTGTAATTTTATGTTGTTCATTTTAACAGGGAACAGTCTCACACGTTCGGTAAAAGAACCCAAAAAAATATTTTACAAATGTCTGGGAAAATGAATCTGAAGGAGGTGGTTGCAAGTTCTTTTCTGTCATTGCTTTTGCTATGAGGATTTGAATCTTTGAATTTAAAAAAGTATATGCGTACATCGTTGATCATGTATAAATACTTATATCTATGAATTTAGGTCCTCCACTGGGAGGAAGGCCGCCGTCAAAACCAAATACTTTTTAAAAAAAGCAAGCTTATGGTCACACATAGAGGACCAAAACCGGTTAGCCCACCCTGTGCTCCCAAACCACCATCAAGCAGCACGTGATTATAGGAGGCTGGTGGCCGACAACAATAGTTTTCATGTGAAGAAAATGCGAAAATTTTACACAATGATGTTTAGTTGTTCGAATTACATTTGTTTCACTTAAATATAATTATGATGATTAGTTCTTATCTTTATCAAAAGAAGACTGAAATCCTAGTAACTCTTTTAAATTCATTAGAATAGATCCGAATAAGTTTGATAATCTTGTATATAAAGAACACAATTGTTTTCTCTTTATGGGGATTCTTTATGCATAATTTGTTTTTGTTGTTTTGGATTTTAAATACTTTGTTGGATATTATGTAATTATGCTTGGGTTCCTTGTTTTGTTTTTGTTTTTCCTGCTGACTTTAACATGTAAATATTACAGCAAGCTTTTAGAAAATTATAGCAATTTTTCATTTCACATATTGATGTTCTTGAACATGCATATACATTTCCCCTTGTGTTGACTAATAAATAAAAGGACTAATAGAAACGTTTTATATGTTGTTTCTAAAAAATAAAAAGAACCCGGAAACGATGGCTTTAAAGCATCCAAAATAAATATGCATAAAAAAGAAAGTTCCGTAAAAACTCGTGTGTTGATATACATGTATGGAAACAATTTTAATGCATGAGGAAATATAAAAAAAAAACTAGAGGAATGACACCAAAAACAGTAGCTGCGGTTCTCAGTAATTGCGTTGAAAGTTGCAAATGAAAAAACAAAAATAGAGCTTTATAAAAACAACACTAAGGCATTAATTTATGAAGAAAATCGGAAATTAATTATTTAAGATTTATGTAGTGGATAAAATGTAAAAATAGGTAGATTAACTGACATTTGACGAATAGGGAATGTAAAAGAAATAAACTGTCTCATCTAAATTCATATTGTTGAATTAAAAAGTTTCTGGTAACAAAAAAAAATGAAACTAGATGCTGTCTTTAGACAGTAATACCCGCACCAAGTGCCTTTAAATAACACTCTCTTATACCAGTTTTAGTAAAAAAGGCCACATGCAGTTTCCAGTACTTTTTAAAAATAATAATTTTCATAAATGCTGAGTTCGCATCCCATAATACATATATTGCCTTTATGTACAATTTGGGTTGTTGAACTGTTTGCATGTGAATTTTAAATTACACAATCTAAACGTTTCATGTCATAGAGAGTATAGTCTATATAATTATTATAAACAAAATTAACTTATGACCACAACCCCCCCCCCAACCCCCACCCCCGGCGGTTGCCTGCTTTATATATGCTTTTTTTTGTGCCAACATCATTGTGTGCGTGGATTTAGAGAAATGGTGAGGGTGAGAAATCCAGACCCTCCCCCACAAAAAATCATTTATGTAGTAAAATTACCAAAAGTAAACCTCAGACTACAACCCCTCCTGCAAACACAATTATTACTCTGATCCCCCTCCCCCCACCCAACTACCCATGGATAAATAAAAAATTAATCAGAATATTTTGATAACAATGACAGCCTGTACATGTAATTGCAATAAAGAATATTGTAAACAGTGCAAAATAAATGTCATATTGCGCAATGATTTTCACTGCAGGACTGCTTTAACGATTTTAAAATAAACACATGTCAATATTTATGTGGATAAAAGTGCGTTCTTTATATTATATGTAGTTATATTTTAATTAAATTACTTTCACCGTTTTAGAATTAAAAATTTTTATAAATGAATGTTTGGCCAAAAAAATAAGTTTTTAAAATTTTTGGAACTTAAGGTAAAAATAAGATAAGCCCCAGCAGGATTCAAACTCTCTACTTACAGACACATTGTTAACGCTCTAACCCATTGCACTATGCTGTTAGGTAACATTATTTTGGGGGAAAATATGATATTTTATACTTTGTTTTGTTCAATAAGGAGTACATCACAATATGTGGGTGTCCCATACCACCTTAAAGCTGAAAATTGTGTTTTACATGGTTAAATACCTAATAAAATTGTGCAAGGGGTTTTAAAGAATAAAGTTATGAAAATACATGCAATATGTTAAATTAAATGATCTTTGTCTGAAGTTACGTACACAACACAGGTGTACAGGTTGCATTAGCGGGTACTAGTTTTACCCAGCTCTTTGGTTACAAATGTAGATGGGTTTCACGTGGTGTACATGCATATGTTTTTTTGATATGCAGAATAGGATTAATTAACATTAATAAACGGTTCTTTTGTGGTGATCAGCTTAAGGAATTCTTATTGTGCTCTAATTGGACTATCATTATGATGTTGACCAATATAGGTAAGTATAATATATGTAGAAGCGCAATATTATGAGACACCGGTATACAAAACAGTTAAGTTTTACTTTCACTTTCTAAAATGTGATCTCCCTTTGTCAGCATACTGCATCATTATCTTTATTTAAATAAGCTTATCTAAAGTTTCTGTCATTTTAATTGCAGAATTTTTTAAATTTTTTCATTTGTCAGACTTACACTATTGAGTTGACTCCATATTGACACTATTTTGTTTTAAATTTGGGTATTTAATATATCATGTTTATATGAGTTATAATAGGGAGGAAGGGGAAGGGGCCTTAACCGTTCCCCATCCCCAGGATGTGTGGATTAGATATACATTTCTAGTGAGAATGAAGGCATGCTGCAGCTTTTTTTTTCCATTATACCCCCTACCCCATCATCATACACCAGTAATAGAAAAAGAGTTAATGACTAATTTTCTTTTATTTTAAATTGCTTATTCTTTTTTGTCAAGAGATATGTGGTATGTCAAGATTTATGACTCATGAAAATTTGTGCATTTTAATCCTGATTGTTAACATACAAGTATAATTATATATATATATAAAAAATACATGTGATATTATACTAGGGATCATGCAATCAATTGCAGAATTGCCAATCGGTTATTTATAACTCATTTTGACTGATTAATTTGTAAATCATTTTGAAAATAAAGACATTTCTAAATACATGTATAACATATTATCAATATTTTTTGTAGATTGATTTTGTAACTATTTAGGGCCCCACTCTGCAGATGCCCTACGGCGATCATTCTGTCCAATTCTGTTGATCATGTCAAGAAACATTTAAGACAAATTGGCCCCTTGCCCTTGGGTTATTCCCCCACACCCCAGAGTTGTTTTTAAACAACCAGCCCCCCCCCCCCCCTTCTCTGAAATAGGAAATGATAATACATTTTAATAACTGTTGAGATCCCCACCATAGACCATATTTATTCTTCCTCCTTGTGTCATTGCACATCAATTGGTACGTGTATATAGGTAATGCCCCCTTTGAGATGCCCAGTGACTTTCCAGATTTGGAACTAATCAAGTATTAATCTATCTTATTCATATGTAGTGTAATTCCTAGCCCTAGCCCAATGATGACCCTGCTTTGTTTTTTACAGCAAGCTCTAGGTTTTTGTTGAATGACTTTACAATTTCTACAATAACATATAACATTTTGTTTATCTTTAAGATTAAAAAGCAATTTCCAAAATCTCTTTATGTACATCTGACATCATACAGAAAAATACCAATCAAGAAATGATTTTGCTACTGTAAAAATGTGAGAAGAGACTCTGAATCTCCCCAACCCCCTCCCCCCAAAAAACATGAATAGTTGAATAGTTTTAAAATATCCTCAAAATCATCGAAATCCCCACTCCTAAACCATATATATTTTTGTTTCTTGAACCATGACCATGTCAAGGCAAATCATGTTGTGGTATTAGTAGGTCGTGGCCTCTGGGAGTCACCTTAACCGCACCCCACCCTCCCAAAATCAGAAATGATCAAATAACTTGAAAAAATTCTTGTGATCCCCACCCCTAAAGCATAATTTTATATATTCTTCCTCCTTATGCATCTAATGGTATGTTATTTCAATCACAAGATATGAGGAGGTCCAGGAATAAGGTTTCTTATGGGACGGAACATCATTTTGCAGATAGTATTGACCCTCAGAATCAAATTTATATTTCTAAAACCTTACTGCATATCTAAGGCTCACCCCTGCTATATCCCTATAGATGATGTGGCTATTCATTAAATCATGAGAGGAGTTCTGGGAAGTAGGTTTTTTTTAGGAGTGATAAACGTCAATTTTCAGCTACTAGTTGACTCCCTGGATGAAATTAAAATTTTAAAACTTTATTGCACAACTAAAGGACAGTCCCTATCATACCCCAAGATATGATATGGCTATTCATTAAATCATGAGAGGAGTTCTGGGAAGTAGTTTTTTAGGAGTGATAAACGTCAGTTTTCTGCTACTATTTGACTCCCTGGATGAAATTTAAATTTTTAAAACCTTGTTGCACACCTATAGGACAGTCCCTATCATATCTCAAGAGATGACATAGCAACTGCATAAATTGTAAGAAGAGTTCTGGGAACCATATTTTTTTTTGCAAAAAACGTCATTTTTTTATGACCACAGACCCACGTGATAAAAACAAAAATTCTGAAACATGATTACACATCAACAAGACACCCCGAATCATATTCTAGAAGATCATTTGGCTACTGCAAAAAGAAATTGACGTTTTTTTGAAACCAGACTTTTTGTAAAAAAAAAAACACGTCATTTTTCAGCCATTTAATGACCCCCAAGACAAAATTGAAATTTCCGAAACCTTATTGCGCATCTCTAAGACACTCCAAAACATATTCCAAGAGATGATTTGTCTACTGTTGAAAATGTTAAAGGAGTTCGAGGAAGAAGGTTTTTTTGTCAAAAAACGCCATTTTTTTACCAATTATTTGACTCCCAAGACTACCAGAGAATTTTTGAAACCTTTTTTACAAAACAACATGACACCCCAAATCATACTCCAAGAGTTCAGTTTGCTGGTTTATAAGATATAAGAGCAGTTTGAGAAAGTAAAACGTGACAGACGGACAGACAGGCAGACGGAACAGGGTAACAACAATATACCCGAACTTTCTTTAGAAAGTGCGGGTATTAAAATGTTGTATCTCTGACTACGCTGTCCATCTCAATTGACTGGGATTCAGGTAGAATATTACTTGTTTTTGCCGCATTAATGATATTTTTAATGTTTCTTGCCGTACTGATCCTGACTTCTTTAACATGTTTGAAGCATATGTGTCTGATTCTATTACCGTGGCAATGCAAAACGACCACGAGTGTATTTTTTACTTTTCTTCAACGTACAAATGTAAGAAAAAAAATACTTTATAATAATTATAATTATAATAAAAAAAGAACCAGTCATGTGGATTTCTTTATGCATAATTAATATTTTTTGTTATTTTATATTTTAAATATATTGCTGTACATATCATGTAATTAAGCTGGGTTCGTTTTTTGCTGACTTAAACATGTAAATATTACAGCGAACGTTTCAAAAACTATACCAATTTTAGATTTCACATATTGATGTTTTTGAACATGCATATACACTTCCCCTTGTGTTGCGTTAACTAATTAACGAAAGGACTAGCACCAACAGTAACGGTTTCATATGTTGTTTCTAAAAAAAAGACAACCCGGAAATAATGGCTTTCAAAAACATCTAAAATAATTATTCATAAACAAGAATGTTTTGTAAAAACTGGTTTTGATATACATGTATGGACGTTATCCATCTGACCAATTGACTGGGATTCAGGTAGAATATGACATGTTTCTTGTCGCACTGATCCCGACTTCTCTAATATGTTTGAGCGTATCACCGTACCACCGCAAAACGGTCAGAAGAGTACTTTTTATAATTATGTCATTATTAATAAATGTTTTAAACAGCAATCTACCGGCCCCGTGTTCCCCATCATCTTCGGATCTGTATTGTGTTGTTCAGTCGCTACTCGTTAATTGAAATTAAAGGTAAAGATGTTGTGACTAGCACTGGCTGTACTGTCTGCATGTATAACCTCAACTAGTAACCTTCTCCTTTAAAACCCATTCATTTCTGATACGATAAAACAAAACAACACATTAAATGGACTAGCAACAACACGCAGAAGCTTTAATGTATATTAATGTATGTACTTTTAACTATCAACATGTAGTTATAAGTTGGATACATAAAATTAAAGAATAACTTTTAAAAAATTAAACTAGCTGCAGAACTGTAGCTCCATGGGAAATTCGTGTTGACGGACCGTTAAATTTTCTTTTTATCCTTTTCTGCTTTTCCTGCAATTCAGTAATGAAGTATTCAGTATATTAAGTATTTCTCTTGCTTTGAACATTTTCCAGCCTTTTATGGTTTCTCATATCGTTTGTTACATCGTCAAAGTGTCGACCCTGTCTATCTATTAGCGAAAGTAGAAAGGCCAGTCCGAGAGTACTTGGTATATTTAGATATTTTCTGCATAGTTTATCTAATATAAAAGTCTTCCACTTTATTTTCTTCAGTTTTTTTCTTCCTGCTGGATTGCGTGTTCACAGAATCAACCTTCGAAATACCTTGCTTCTCTGGCTGGTTAGACGGGTTTGGCATACTTAACGGTACAAGGTTTGGTTCAAATACACAAAACACAAGTCTGACAATTTTCACCTAAAACTCAAGTTCTATGAAAGTAATTTTTTTTTGGCCTTAAAATGACATATTGACCTAAAAAAGACATTTTTCTTTCTAATAATGTCACCAAAATAAGAAGAAATGTAAGACATTTGATCATACCGGAGGTGTCACGCAATATAAGGCATCACCTATCAGTAGATAATTCGTTAAAAACTCACCCGGAATTAATTCCACATGTAAACAGACCGAGTTGTTTTGGACATTGATTATTGATTTCAGTTTCACGTTATTGCGATTGCTATCTCAAAATAGCTACAGTATGATTTACACACTGAAAAGAATTTGAACTTGTCGTCTATAGTCTGTCAGAAAATGCATTCATAGAGAGTGCATCTTAATAAAAGTACCAAAAAATTAGTTCTTGAAGACATTGTTTTCAATGAAAGGCCGCTTGCTTATGCTAAATGTATATGCCATATTTATATTCCCTTGCGCGTGCATGACTATAAATCGGAAGGAAAACTTAATATGTATGTGTTGGGCCGATGAATAATTCTATATTATTTCTTTATTTCCGGATTTATTCAACTTCGAACACCGTAATTTTTCAAAAGTTTTCTTTTTATTTTAAACATGTGGAAAACTGGATTTTAGTAAATCCTGTTTTGTTTGTTACAATGTCTCTTTTTGTTTTACAGCTTCTTTTAAATCTCAGAACGCTGGTACAGTTTAAGGCACATAATATCCAATTCCACTTCATTCCAGTTCGCAGGATACAACGCATAGGTGTTTTAGTTTTCCAAGTTTCTTATCAAAATAGACGATGCGTACCTGTCGCACATGCGCTTTCATTCACTACAATAATTTATTTGACAGTTTGTTCAGCATAACATAGATTGCATATAAAGTGTAGTGCCAAACGAGTTTCACGTTAACGTAATGTTGACGAAATAATAAAATTATCTTTTGAACTAAATTCCTCGTGTCTCTTTTATTATACATCGTTCCCCGGTTATATTTGGACGGTGGAAAATAGAGTTTCATTTAAGATTTCCTGATGGCGCATGGGACTACTGTGAGATCATTAAAATTCGTGGGGGCCAATTTTCGTGGGTTGTGGGTTTTTTGCTTATTCGTGAGGATGAATTTTCGTGGATGCGTCGGTTACTGTTTCAGTAACAAAGATAACCCTTTCTCAAATTGCTTTCATTGAGGATTTGAATTAATGTGGGAGGGCTACCCACGAATATCGCCAAAATTGAGCCACCAGGAATTCTTACGATTCCACAGTATTTTTACAGAAGCAGACGTAAACAAACATGGCCTCAAAACGCCGTGAAATGTCACCAGTCCTAAAGGAACACATAAAGCTGAAATTGCCAAAATTACCGGATATGATCGTTTTATAGTTTCAAAGTTTTTTAAGAGGTTTGCTGTTCGACAAAGTGTAGCAAATAACACTCGAAGCAGAAGACCAAAACTTACGAGTGATCAGTCAGACCGAGTCTTGAACACGTCAGGTTGGTTTTGAAGGATCGTAGAAAGAGTATGAGTGATTTAACTTCAGAATTAAACTTGTTCTGTGTATTTTTATGCATTACCAATGTCCTATAGTAGCTTCTGGTTTGCTTGTCAAACAAACGTTATTTGTAGATCATATTATTCGAATCCCATATAATATGCACCTAAGCTGTAATTAACTGATAATAATTATGCATCTATGCCGTATGTGTATAGGAATACGATGCTGATATCTGAGGAATGCAACTTTAGTGATTTTCCTTTTCCTTATTAACAAAGAACTACGTGCGGGATAAAGCGTTTTTATGCCCCAAAATTCAAAGTTATTGAATAGAGCTTTAGATATTTGCTAAAAGATAGGTTAATATATATCTAGTTCAAGTTTATAAAGATAAATTGTCTAATCGAAGTCATAATAGAAATATGTTATGTTTATAATAAGCTAATTTCACAAAAAGTACGTATTTTAGCCAAATATGGAGGATTTCCTATCAGTTTTTTTAAAAGGAAACATCGAGCGCATGCTTGCTCCAACACCATATTTTAATATGATATGCAAAATAATATGAACAATGATATATGTTAAAATGGTTTTGGAGCAACATTGCGCTCTATACCTCCTACTCTTGAATATGAAGAAAAACAGATGAAATTTTCATGCTTTTGAAAAAATGCGGGAAATGGCCCATTTACGTGACGTCATAAAAGCACGAGGAATTATCGATGTTGAAAAACTTTTAGATTTCTGTAACAAGCATATTCAGTTTCATATTTTATCAAAATATCTTTATGATATGATATTTTTTCAAATTTATAAAACACGGGCCCGGGGACAGTAATTATACCTTATCGCATATAGTTCTTTACTACCTCCCCCTTCTGCAACTAATTACTCCCTCTTCTTGTATATAAATCAGGTGCACGCATTTCAATCGCCCTTTTTCATTAATTCACTGCAAGAAGTAGATTGGTGCATTATGTGCCATGAATTTTTTATGCCAAGCATTAGATTTTAAAATCAACAAAATAATATATTCTGGTAATTAATATTTAAGTTAGTTTTTATTGCTACAATAATCCACAATTATCCAAATTTCCAAGTTAAAAAACATGGATGAACACAGATTATCCGTAGGTCTACATGTATCAGAGTTCGTTTCGGGGGCCGCCATGCTGTCTTCCCAATGGTACTTTTTTTGGTTACATTTTTTTCTGTCGATGCATTATTTAAATTAAAATAAATCTGTATGTACCAGTGTACAAGCACACGTACATACTTTTGATATTTAACGTTATATATTTTCTAAATCATACATTTAAAATTATATCGTTTCGTTCTACGTTGTCGCAAAGAGAGACAACAGTAACCATTTAATTTATTTGCAAATTATTTATCGCAAGCTTATCCTGAAACATTATAAAAAATAGTTAACAGTGTGTTGGGGGAAGGGGGAGGGTGGGGGTGGATGGGTTCAATAATTCGCTCGGGCTCGATCTTCTGAAAAAAGTAAGCATCTAAAAAATGCGAGCATCTTAACATACTTTGATTCTCAATTGCTTAGAGCCTGGACAATTTTTGGGCCCACCAGGGGCTTAAAGATTGATGTAGGTTTATAGATGTTGCTTAAGATCTTCTTGAGAACTGTAATACTCATTAATCTTATTCTACTGCATTGTCCAGATATTTTGTATATGACTCCATAAATCTGATTTCATTATGGCTATTGTTGGTCAGGTGAGCGATCTGGCCCATGTGCCTCTTGTTTTGTTTAATTCGTCAAGTTGACAGTGTTGAGTAGAGCAATAATGGTTATCGGCAGTCGATCAAATTTACTTTCAATACTATTTTATATCAATAACATTCACTTTAAATTAATATTTATATATTTTCTCATTTATTTTACAATGTAGGATAAAATCATTTTAATTGTAACTTATTCACAGAGTACAATGTAGTAAATTCTCATCCAACATTCCCATCTAATCCAAGCATTATTTATTATTAACCTAAAATATACGCATTGTTTTTGTTTTATTTGTCACATGTCTTCATGAAGTACAGCAAAGTTTGCTCCTTTTCAAGATTACAAACAGTCTTTTAAAGAATAATGAGTAATTTGTAAGATAATCAATTAATTTTTAATTTTTTTTTGTTTCTTTTCGGTTAACAATTCAAGCCAATCAAGATCCAAGGACATCAATCTTCAGACATGCCACGTAAGCGTCAGGTGACGGGACGCACAGCCGCATCCTCATCGTCAAGAGAACCCTCCAAACGGATAAAGAGGCGGAGCCTGACACTCCAGACCGATGTACAAACATCACAATATTAACCATTATCCAGCTCTGAATTCTAAACCGGATCTTCACGTGCAAGCCACACAGCAAACAGCATCGGCTCCTCAACCGGCTCTTTCTGTGCAAGCCACAAAGGAACCAACTTTGGCTCCTCAACCGGCTCTTTATATCCAAGCGACACATCAACCAGCATTGGAATCTCAACCAGCTACCAACCACATGCGTAGCCTCCACAGCCCTCACAGCAGCTCCCACAGCCAACTACTCACCAGTTTGGAGAAGGTAATGACATAGTACCTAAACAATCGGTTTACAACTTGGGCAAGTATGTGAGTAGTTCAATTAAGCAAAACATAATCTAAGGTAGATTTATTGAACTTCATACACCCCTACTACCCTCTGGGGGCCAAGGGGCTATACATAGTCACAAGAAACTTCTCATTAATAGTGTAGGGGAGATTATTACGAAAGAAAATGTCAAAAACATTGACTTAATTGAAAAGTGGACCGATGCTATGCACATTTTTGCTTCTATTTATTTGTCTGCATACCCCTCCAAGTCTGCTGATTTGTTAAATACCAACATACAGTTTGACTAGGGGTAGCAACAGGATGGTACGATTATGATACACAGTATAGACTTCGCAAGGCTCTGAACCCAACCAGCTCATGGGGGAGGTTGACGCAGAACTGACTTCTATATGTATATGTCTAAAGCTAGTTAACCACTATCAGAGCACGCAATCGTCAGTATCTGAGCACAAGTGTTTTGATTACAATTACATGGGCAATTGTTTAAAGAGTTATTTCCAGTACTCACATTCTTGCACTCGTTGCTCAGGCATGCACCCCATCATAAGCTGCAATCAAACCAGACTGCAATCAAACACAAATAATGGGCAAAGATCATCTCAGTCTTCCTTTTGGACCAATCCCATCAACTTTAGCATGTCATACTCAACAGCTTACCACAGTTTTGGGTTGCAGTCCCAGCAACAGCAATGGAGACCACAGCAATATTAGCCCCAAAAATTTACATACAGGGCTACACAAAAACATTTTGGACCTAGGAAAGTTCTCAACCAATTAATCAGTGTTAAAAAATTATTTGGTAAACTATCCAAACAAAATTATATCAAACAACCTACTATCTGGGTTTTCAGCAGGATTTCGGTTGCATTACTCTGGTCCAAGAATTCATAATGAAAGTTCTAATTTAATTTCTGCACATCAGCATCCAAGGGAGACTATGAAAAAAATTGCCAACGAAATCAAATTGGGTAGGATAGGGGGCCTCAAAGCTGATGGAAACGTTCAAACAGGTACCTCAAGAGTTAGGGGTTCCATTGGCAGAAGATAAATCTGTTGGTCCAACAAATAACCTTTTATTCTTAGGCTTAGAAATTGATACTGTTGCTATGATGGTTAGAGTTTCAGTGCAAAAGCGTGTTGACCTAGTTTTAATTGCTTCAGAAATTTATAGACAGAAAGTCAATTACACTCAAACAACTAGAGTCATTGTTCGGCAAGTTAAATTTTGTTACCAAGATTGTTGCACCAGGCAGGGCTTTTGTTACAATAATGCATAATGCCACCATTGGCATAATCAACCTACACCATTTTATCAGGTTGAAGCAAGAAATGAAGGATAATGTAGTAGCTATGGCTCAATGTTTCTACAAAATTTTAATGGTAAAGTTTATTTCAGTGAGGCAGAATGGTCCTCTAACTTAATCTTAGATCTTTTCACTGATAGTGCAAGGGCTCAGGATCTTGGTTGTAGGGCATACTTCCAAGATGAATGATGTTATTTTTCTTGGCCTGCAGGTTGGGAAAAATATCTTTAAGCTATGACTACTTTTGAGTTGATTACTGTTGTTTTGGCTTTATGCCTGTGGGCTGTTAGACTGGCAAACAAAAACGGTTTTGTTTCATATTGATAAACAGGCACTAGCCACTATACCTAACAAACAAACCTCCAAATCACAAAGAGTTATGTAATTGCTTCGTCCATGTTGCATAATATTTGTTTCTGGGCAGAACATATACCTACAAAAAATGATATGATTGCTGATTCTATCTCACGTCAACAGTGGCAGCGTTTCAGGCATGCTGCACCTCAGGCAGAGATCAAACCAGTACCAGCCCGGACTCCTTTCAACACCTCATTTCCAATATGAGATAGACAGACTTATTCATGCTTCACTCTCTGAAAATACACATAGAGCTAACCTGGCTGGTTTTAATTCATACCATTACTTTTGTACACAATATGTGCATAGTTGTATTTGGCCACTATCTCTAGAGTATGTGGTTCAGTTTGTAGCCTACCTATCTGCATCAATGCGCTCTTACTTAGCAGGTTTGTCTTACCTTACAAAACTACAGGGTTTCCAAGACCCAACAGACCAGTTCCTTGTGTCTAAGTTATTGCAGGACCTAAAACGTACCAAACAAAAAGTTTACCAATCACAAAACATCTCTTACCGAGGATAATAACAATATCACATGTAAATGTGCCTAGGGTGCGTAAGGACAATTACATGTACGAGTCCTCGTGGTTCTCGTCAGTTTTTCTTTTGGTTTCAATGGCTTACTGATGGTTAGTGAATTTACAGTTACTCCCAAACAAAACCATAATGTCGTATTGCTTCATATTGATCATATTAATAAACACTTGCATCTGCTTGTAAAATTTTCAAAAACCGACTAAACCGGAAGGGAAGTACACTGCATATACAAAGCACTGGTGATCTTACTTGCCCTAATGCACTTGTTAAAAATATTTGTCATTTCAGACACTAAAGGTCCGCTATTTTGTCATCTTGCGGGTTCACCAGCCGCTAGATACCAATTTTCAGCAGTCTTAACGAAGGCGATATCTGCCCTCAATATTTACTCAGCTGCCTACAAGTGACACTCATTTAGAATTGGAGCAATCACTGAATTAGCACTTAATGGTTACCCATTATACATTATTCAGACGTCGGGGAGATGGAGATCAAACTGTTACAAATCATACATTCGTATATCTAAATTCTAATTTTCTTTCAGTTCATTGAAAGGTTCATTTCAGGTTATTTGGATGTTCGGCTTATCAATAATTAAGAGGATATTCGTAGAATCATTCTTTCGCCCGGGCAGGTCAGATCTCAATCTAGATAGATTGAACACCACATTGTGGTGGCAATGTTATGGTGGATTGGAGATAGTCAATGCGATTCAGAAATTACAAGTCTTAAAGCAAGTAGATCCTCTCCCAAGTCCTATTTCTATTCATTGTAGGGGAAATGACCTGGGCAAAACATCCGTTAGAAAAATAAGGTTAGCAATCATAAAATTGCTTTAATACTTGGGTAGGGAGTTCCCATATGTACACATTATATGGTCCCTCATTTTGCCAAGACTTAGGTGGCGTTACTCCAAAAATATAATGGCTATGGAAAAGGCAAGAAAGCATATCTGACCACTCACAAAGTTTTCAAAGGGATGAGGTACACATGTCAGATCTAGGGAATCAAATTTTCCTCAACACTATTCAAGATGGGCATGAAGAAATTATGTGTCACGATGTATCAGCCTACCTTCAGACACAATAGCTATAATTCTCCCTTGGCAGGGCGCGGCATCTCCTTGACAGGGCACGACTAAAGGGATGCCGCTCTAATTCTCCCTTGGCAGGGCACGGCTATACACGTGCCCTGCCAAGGGAGAACGAGAGCGGCATCCTTTAGCCGTGCTCTGCCAAGGAAGATGCCAAAAGTGCTATAATTAAATCACTCACGATTGAGGTCTTGTGGCGTATCAAGCGATTCTTCTCTTAAATGCCCATTTATTGTTGTTGAAAACTTGGGCCTTGATTGCTGCACCTCCCTGGGTCAAGGTCATATATGCTGACATCCCAGGAACAAGGTCACATTGCTGTCATATGTTCAACTAACAATCGTTGTTCGAAACTTTGTGTTTGACCGCTACACCTCCTAAGGTCAAGGTCACATTTGCTGAGATTGTATATTGATTTGAAGTTTGAACAAACATTCTATTCGACTTAATCATTGAGTCATTATTCATTTTATATATATATATATATATATATATATATATATATATATATATAGGTAAATCCAGAAAAAGTCACAGTGGTTGGATAAAATATAGAAAACTTAAATGAATAAAAACACAAAGTCAGAGTAAAACATAAGCGCTTTCATTTTCATCTTCAGATGTTTTACAACTAACCAAGGTAACGACGTCATTATGACGTCATAATAACGTAAACAAAGTCTCTGGTGTTGACGTCACAATTTGCCGTATTTTCAAGCATTACAGATATTAAATATGAAAAACAATGTAATTTAACACAAACTCACATTAAAATGGTGCATGGATGTTAGAATAAACTGTTCAATTTCGGTTTAAATGTTCTTATAAAATGTTTTTCTTTTTCTCGTCTTTCAATAGTATTAGACTCGCACATTTTATAAAAGGGTAAACCAGTAAAAGATTTCTTTCCACATACGTCCAGATGTTCACTGAGTTTTATTTTACGATATTCCGGTGCATTAATATGCTGTTTATGTATCCGTATTCGTTCCCGTAACGCATTTCCTGTTTCCCCAATATAAAGTTCTCCACAACCAGAGCATGTTATTACATAAATTAAATTTCTGGTATGGCATGACATGTCATTGTTGATTGTAAACTCTTTTCCACCAAAGTTGAATTTCTGTCCTGCTTTGATATACGGGCAGGTACCGCACCGTGGATCCTGGCATTTGGTTACTTTGTAATCTGTTTTTTCTGTAACATTTGACTTAGTGAGAATTCTTCTTAGATTCTTTGGTTGTCTTTTACTGTTAATAAATTTCTGTTTTTCAAATATTTTAGAAAAGGTTTCATCCGTCTTCAAGACTTCGTTAAGATGTTTAACTGTAGGAGTTACGTTTGGATTTCTCGGGTTATATGTTGTTACTAACGGGATTATGGATTGGGTTTTGTTCCGTTGAATGGGGTTAAGTAAATCTTTTCTATCTAACTTCTTACATTTCTCAATGGCGTCATCTATAATTTTTTCTGGATAATTTCGTTTCCCCAGGAACTGTTTCAGTTGATGTAATCTCTGTATTTTCACAGGCTCACTGTTAACGATGGTACATGTCTTTCTTGCTAAATTATAAGGTATTGCTCTTTTCGTATGCCGTGGATGGCACGAGTTAAATTGTAAATGAGCCAGTGTATGAGAAAAGGGGTCTTATGACATAACGTCACAATGCAGAGAAAACGTCATAAACGTCGCCAACATTTCGCGACGTCGTTTTTTGTTTGTGACGCTCTGTTTTGTTTTGCAATGCATAAAATTAAACATTGCAAAGTTGTTTTTACCGCAATATTTATACTAGTCTTTGCTGGATTCTATATATAAACAATGAATATATCTTAAATTATAAGCAGTTTAATTAATTTAAATTTATTAGAACTACCAACCTGTAGGTGTTGCAATTCAAAACCATGTAAAAAAAAAAAAAAAAAAAAAAACCCATGTGGTAAGCATGGTTGTGTATTATAAACAGTTAATATATTATTCATAATATAAAATGACGTCCTACATAATTGTATTGCATGCAGTCAAATATTTGATTATGAAAATTCAGTTTTGCCATTTATATTAAGGTATTGGATTGAACCCCCCCCCCCCTTTAAAAAGAGGGTGAATTTGGACTTTGACGGTGTGATGAAGGATTTATTTAACGTTTTATAAGGGCCGGCGCATTACATCATTGAAACTCTTACGAGAGAATAAGAAATTATGATTGATAAGTTATAGGTGAAATGTTGGTCTGTTAACATGTAATTTAAATATGAATAAAAGATACGTGTTTCCGAATACATGTGTAACAAATGTATACTTCTGCTAAGCGAAAACATATGAAAAATAAAATGGATAAATATTTTTTGTAAATATAACCGAGAATCAGAAACCAAAAATATCTTGTCATTTTTCATCCGTATATTACGTAATCATGGTATTTCACAATTTTCTATAGTTTTCAAAATTTCTTTTAAATCTATTTATAATATTGTTTGTGAAATAACGAACTTATCCATAATTTGTTTTAGAGATCGATTATTACATACATCGTTTCATAGCTTAGGTATTCAGTTTTTGAACGAACATCACATACGCTTTCAATTAACGGTAACCACATGTACATGTTTGATTATATTTATACCGGTATAGTTATTATTAAATCAAAACAACTACAAATATATGTATGCTATAAAAGAAATAAAACACTATTTAAAAAAACAAAACACGATGCTCAAAATGCGCTTGATGTCAACTTAGTGTAGATAGGGTAAATTTAGTAACCAGTACATTGATTGGACATCAAACATGACTACTTTTAATACGGAATTATATAGATTGCACGGGAACTATTGTATGATTGCACGGCATTCTCAACACAGCCATCGTAAAATATGTAAGAAAATCTTGCATAACAATGGTATGAATTACGCCCATACATGTAAAAGATAATTTTGAGGTGAACAATTCAATTATTTAAAACCATTTCGAAAGTTTTTGCATTATAGAAAATGAAAAACACGAGTTTCATAAAAAAAAAATGTCTCCCTATATTCTCTCTCTCTCTCTCTCTCTCTCTCTCTCTCTCTCTCTCTCTCTCTCTCTCTCTCTCTCTCTCTCTTTGATGAAAACGAAATTACGCGATCAAATTAGAAAACAAAACAATGATAATATTATATTATAATATACCGATATCATGTGCGATTCTTGTATCTTAAATAACAAGGTACAATGTTTAAAATCAACATCCTATTAATGCCTTAGTCACATTACTCGACCGGTCGCCGTAGACCGGTGAGTAGTCGTTAACACGTCTGTCACAGCAACAGGCATCGTACATTGGTAAACACCGTTCGTATATCGGCAGTACATCGGCCGGCTATGGGCAAATGATAGGTCGATAATCGGCCGATGTTTGTTAAACACCTCTCACCTCAGACTCAAAGGGCACCGGACAATGATCGGCCAGACACCGGCCGATTCTTAAATGATGTATTGCCGATGAGAAGTGATGTTGAACATCGGTGGAGACAGCGCTGATTTTTTAACTATAACTTATTTTCTTCCGATTACTTCCACCTATGTGCCCGATGACCTCAGTCACCGGCCGGCATCCACGCCATTTTCATATAAAAACGCATCGCTAGCACATCGTTAACCCCATCGCTGGGTAATGTGACTGATACTTAGTCAATCGGGTAAAAAGGTAGCTATCATTATAGAAAATATGTTTGAAGAATACATGTTTGTTTTTATGTACATGTATATTTTTTCTGCAATGCTTGCTATCTTCATAGTCCATGTTTATAACCAGAGAAAGCATATTTTGTTTTCATTTACATCTATTCTTGAATCACTTATTATCCATAAAAAGTGAGTAAAGTGTGTAAATAATTATTGTTTATCAGAACGTTACACAAGAGGTCCGTGCAAGTCCATGCAGGTTCGTTGGGTCCGTTCTCACAATGTAGCTTTAGTATTAATCAATCAAGAAATAAGCCACGCAATAGTCAACACCAATGGTACAAAGAAGACATCAATGAATGATTGAAAAAAATTATTCATGATAGCTTCTTGATATAAAGATGACATTAAATTAGCTAAATGACGCGTTTAAAGCAGTTTTTTATTAAATTTAAAGGAATGCGAAAAGTAATACGCCGATTCCGTTTCACAGGATCGCATTGATTTCAGTCTTATCAGTTTAGAGCTGTATGGATTACAATCAATTTTCTTAAGAAATAGATTGAAAATAGATTGTGGATGTTAATATACCGGTAAATATATACAAAAACAAAATTCTCGCCAGTTGTACATTACGCAAATCAATGGTGAAAACAATATGCGTTTGCATAATATCCAAGATATTTATACAGCATTCTACAAATGACATGTGCTGATAACGAACAGTGTTCAAATTCAAAAGTCCAAAGGAAAATAACAAAACAGGAGCAGAGCAAACACGGACCTCTCAAAAAAAAAAATTGAGGTAGGACCAGGTGCCATGGAGAAGTAAGCATCCTCTGCCGACCGGTCACACCCGCCGTACGCCCAATGTCATATCGGTAAAATTGTCATTATCAGGGAAATTGTCGTAATTTGGTAAAAATATCATGATCTGGAAAAACGGAGAAAAAACCGTGGACAATTCGGTATTCAATCAATAGTCAAAAGCAGAGCAATGAAGCTTGTGAAAGAAGAGTTTAAGACTAATAATTTTTTCCCTATACAATTAGAAGTTATATGTTATGTTGCGGTGGTGCTATTCGGGTTTTCTGACACATTGGTTAGAAAAGATTGTTTTCATTGAAGTAAAAAATATTTCTTTTTTTTTAAAACCCAAACACTGTTTTTGACAATAATATGAATGAATTAAGGTATTCCTTATTGCAACAGAAACATTACAATATGTTAATATTTCTACATCACTGACATTAAAAGTAAATAACCTCAGTCAGTACTAAAATATAAAACCTTCTTATCAAAAATACATGTAGCTGATAGTTTTATTTATTTATTCCATGCGAAATTTCAAAATTTGAATGAATTGTTGAAATGAAATAGAATTTAATGAGAAAATATATAAATGTAATTGTAATTCAGTCTTGGAAATGTCCTACCAATCACGAAGTACAGGAAAAATAACATTAACTTAATTTATTCAGGATATATGGCAGAGACAACCAATCGCCAATTTTATAATGCTGTTAAGACCGCGGAACATTGGAAATATACAGATTACGTCAATTTCACCTGTTACAGTCAATACATTTGAAATGGGCGGGGACAAATTGACGCAGACGTCTGAGAAAACATTGGATTGAAACAATAGTTATATGAAGTATATTTTCAATCCACATCAACTGTTCTAACTTGCTATATAAGTTAAAGTGATCGAAAAACATTTGATTTAGTATCAGCAAAGCGATTGAAAAATATTTTCTTTCACCAATAAATATATAATCAGCAAATATGAGAAGATCCCAATTTGGATTATACGCAAGGCAAAGCATTGTCCGATGACTTCAGAAAATCTGAAATCAAGTGGGCCATTGTTGAATCGGGATTTATTCCCAGAGGAGAATAATTCAGATTCCGGTTTGATAAATTAAAATTATACCCTGATTAAAATTTTTCTATTTTTTCGCAAAGTTTATGTACATACGAATAGATAGACGTCCGCTTCAACTTGTTCCTGCTCATTTCAAACTTTTGACTGTAAGAGGTGAAATTGACGTAAGCTGTATATTTCCAATCTTGCCAGTTAATGTTCCGCTGTCTTAAATAGATATGCGTGATTTAAACACATTGGTTTTATTCTCAATCTGTGTGACATAAAAAAAACCCTTAAACCTTGTTAATTACCGAAATTTATTATGATATTATTTCAATGGGGCAACCTTGGTTATATAATTCTTACCGCATTTCTGACGTCTTGGTTTCAATTTTTTGACGTTAAACCCAAGAAATTTTGACGTCATGATAAAAATATACTGATTTGCAGTGTCAAAATGAACAGTTAATAACCAAGCTAGACTGTTAATTTTATCATCATCTGATTTATCATGTTTTCTTCTGTAAGAATCACTTAAAACATGATTTTGTGATTTTTATGTCATAAGACCCCTTTTCTCATACACTGGCTCAAATACTGATGTGTATCAGTGGGTTTGTAATATATATCAGTCATGATGACTTCGTCCTATTTGGTTAATAGAATATCTAAGTACGAAATACGATCAAGACTTTCTTCTGCTGTAAATTTAATGTCCGGATTAAGTTCATTTAATATTTCTTTAAAAGTTTTGAAGTTGCTATCCCCTGAGTTCCAGACTATAAAGCAATCGTCGAGGTATCTTTTCCAGTTTGTTAAGATATATTTTCCAGTGTCCTCCTCACATGTCTGGTTAACTTTTTTGTACATCATTTCTTCTAAATATCCTAGGGCTAACGTCGCATATGTTAGAGCCATTTTGGTCCCCATGGCGGTTCCCTTGATTTGTCGAAAGTGTTTATCATTGAAAGTAAAAGTATTGTTTGCAAGAACGATTTCCACAGCTTCTAAAATAAAATCTTTTAGAAAGCGGTTGTTTATTTTCTCGGGATTCTTATTCATCCAATATTTTATTGCTTCAAATATTTTATTGCTCTCTGGGACAGAGAGTTTGATATGTTACTATACAAATTGATAACATCCAGTGTAACAAATTTGCTGTTTTCCTCAATTTTTTTCTGGTAAATGACGGAGGAAATCCAGGTCATCTTGAACGTAGCTTTTGACTTCACTACAAAATGGTTTTAAAAGAATGTCTAATAGACTACTGAGTCTTTGAGTTGGTGCTGAAGGTCCGCCTACTATTGGTTGGAAAGAGATATCACTTGGATTCGGACAATGAATGTACTCCGAACACTGAGTTTTTATTGCGTCCTTGATTTGTACTGATTTGTGTACTTTTGGAAGACCGTAAAAGTTGCTTTCTCTAAATTCAAAATTTGTTAAGTAGTCTTCTTCCTTATCTGTTAAATTATATGTTGTTTTATGTCGTTTTAACATATTTTTGATATTTTGCATAGTTTTCTTGTCGTTATTGTCATCTATTTCTTTGTAATAGACAGTGTTAGACAGCATGTTCATTATATGCTCTTTATAAAAATTAGAATCCATTATGACAACTGCACTTCCTTTGTCCGCCTCTTTAATTACAATTGATTCATCGTTTGACAGTGATTTTAAGGCTGCCCTTTCCTCGTTATTTAAGTTGCATTTTGTGTTCTCGTTTCCGGTGTTACTATTCAGGGGTAAATTGTTAAGAGTATCACAAATAGTATCTAAAATTTCATCTTTACCCTTTTTAGGATTAAAGTAAGATTTGTTGCTTACAAGGTGCTCTTCCAATTCAGTGTCACCGCCATCTTCCTCATAAAAATACTCAACAACTCTCAGTTTTCTAGTATACTCTTTTATATCTGTTATTAGTTCTTGTTTATTACTCTGTGGCGTTGGAGTAAATGTCAAACCTTTACATAAAAGTCGTATTTCTAATCACTTAGATGTCTGTTAGAAAGGTTAATAACTTTAGGTTCGATATTGTTTGTAGATGGCTGAGATGCATCATCTTGATCTACACATACCTCATTCGCGATGTTTATCGGTGATGAAACTGGTGTCTGTATTGACGACCGTTGTTTATGTTGTTTGCTCCTTGATTGGGTTTAGTTCATTTGTTTACGTTATCATGACGTCATAATGACGTCGTTACCTTGGTTAGTTGTAAAACATCTGAAGATGAAAATGAAAGCGCTTATGTTTTACTCTGACTTTGTGTTTTTATTCATTTAAGTTATATATATATATATATATATATATATATATATATATATATATATATATATATATATATAAACATAACAAAAACTAGACGCGATCTTCCGTTTGAGTACACCTTACGCTATCGGGTTGCTTGTTCTTTTCAATCAATAAGACCGCGGAACATTAACTGGCAAGATTGGAAATATACAGCTTACATCAATTTCACCTGTTACAGTCAAAACATTTGATATGGGCGGGAACAAATTGACACGGACGTCTGAGAAAAGACAAAAAGTCATTTTTTAGTACTTTCTGTGACGACTGGAAGTTACATGTACGCCGGATCTAACAGAATATGGTAAACATATCTTCATATATTGTTCTGTCTTTCCTCAAAGATTTGATGTTCAAATTTTTGTCAGTTATGAAATCTCGTTGAGAAAAGGTTTTTTTGTCTCGAGACCGGAAACAAACAAACGGAAGTAATTAAAGAAATTAAAAGTAAGCATTTTAGTTCAATTACCTACAATACATTACTGTTAATTAGACTAAATAAAATAATCAAAGAGAAAAGTCTAAAGTTATTAAAAACGTCATTTGCTTGTACACTTCCGGAGAGAACCGAAAGTGACGGAAAATAAAATGGAACCTGTTAAACACACCTTCAGTCAAATGTCTATCATTCATAAAAGTTTTGTATCTTGATTTCTTACAGTTTCTGAGATCTCCCGTGTACAAAATTTGTATGAAAAAACCTGAGATATTTGAGATGTCTCACCGGAAGTAGGATTATTTTAGTTCATTTAACCATGTGTAGGTGACCCATTGTATTTCTATTACTAAAATGTTACTTCCATGGTAAATAACAAAAAAAATTAAACAATAAAATTTTGGAGTACTTCCTGTGAGGACCGGAAGTTAGGCCAGATGAAACAAAATAATGTAAACACATGTACATACATAGGTCTATCATTCAACAAAGTATGGTTGTTTAAGTCTATACCGTTTTTGAGATCTTATTGAGACAAAGATTTTTGTCTCGGGACAGGAAGCGGACAAACGGTAGTGCTCAATGAAAATTAAAGTTAGTATTTATTAAATACTTTTCCATCATGCATTATTATTTAAAATCTAACTAAAACTGTCAAAGAAAATCATTTAAACTTATAAACAGCTTGATTTGTTTGAACCCTTTCGGTGAGGACCGGAAGAGAAACCCGTTAAACACATCTTCAATCAAATGTCTATCATCCTTGTTAGTTTTGTGTTTTGATCACTTACAGTTTCTGAGATCTCGCTGGTACAAATTTTGTTCAAAAGCAGCTACCTGAGGTATTCGAGATATCTCACCGGAAGTAGAATTTTTTTGTCTATTTAACATTGCATAAATAAAATATGTAAAGATACTAATATATTAATTCTATGAAAAATAAATTGAATACGAAAATAATTTTTAAAGTACTCCTGGTGACGACCGGAAGTTAGACGAATCAAGCAAAATAGAGTAAACAAATGAATATACATATGTCTATCATCTCACACAGTTTGGTTGTCCAAGTAGTTACTATTTTTGAGATATCGTTGAGACAAGGTTTTTTGTATCGGGACAGGAAACGGACCAACAGAAGTGCTCAATCAAAATTAAAGTTTATATTTTTTTAACGTTTTCCTATTGTACAGTTTTGTTTATCAAGCAATCTAAAACTGTCAAAGAAAAACAGTTAAAATTATTTAAAACTTCAATTGTTTGTACCCTTCCGGTGACGACCGGAAGTGACGGGCGATAAAATGGAATCAATTAAACTCATCCTCAGTCGAATGTCTATCGTCCTTGTAAGTTTCGTGTCTTAACCACTTACAGTTTCTGAGATCTCGCGGGTACAAAATTTATTTTAAAAAAGCTACCGTGGAACATTGGAAATATACAGCTTACGTCAATTTCACCTATTACAGTCAAAACATTTGATATGGACGGGAACAAATTGACGCGGATGTCTGAGAAGACGTTGGATTCAAACTGTAGTTAATATTGGAAGTGTATTTTCAATCCACCTCAGCGTTCCTAACTTGCTATATTACTTATGCGATCGAAAAAACCATTTTATTTCATCAATAATTATATAATCAGCAAATATGAGAAGATCCAAGTTCGGGAGTGATTATACGCAAGGCAAAGCATTGTCCGATGACTTCAGAGAATCAGTCGCCACTGATACACTTCCTATAGCTACAGTTTCAATCCAACGTTTTCTCAGAGGTCTGCGTCAATTTGTTCCCTGTTTTGACTGTAACAAATGAAATTGACGTAAGCTGTATATTTCCAATTTTGCCAGTTAATGTTCCGCGGTCTTAATTATACATTATAAAATGTCGGGTTTCAATTGTACATAGTAACACCTACAGCAGTATACAGCATGAATTTTGAACACAATCAGTGACATATTAAACGGCGTAATTAATTTCAGCAAAAAATAAAAGGATCGAAACCAAGGAAGGTTTAATAGGCGTAGCTGTTTTCTTAAAACATCGTTAATTTATGGATTTACTCTTTACTTCTAAATATTTTAGACATAAGATACATAAAATGCCATACGCTATAAACTACATTTGTAGAGAGAGAAAGAGACAGAGAGAGAGACAGAGAGAGAGACAGAAAGAGAGAGAGAGATGAATTAATCAGAAATCGATTTGATAAAGAAATTGATTATCTTTTTATCTGCTTCTTTTGCATATCGATTAATTTTTTTTGTGTCAAGTTTATCTTTGCCGACTCACACTGTATGATAAAAATTTTTGCTAAGTCGGCAAATAAAATAACCTACATCTTACAAATGTAGTATGGTTAATTATCCCCCTTTTCCCGAATCCACTCAATACCCCAGTGTTATGTCTAAATGACCAGTGTTAAGCAATCGGTTAATATATTACGAAATTTATGAATTTTGACCTCGATGCTTAATCACTAAACAGATATAATAAATCCCGCTTTTTGGGTGAACATTACATGTATGTAGACCTTTGTAAATAATTGTAAACTTAAGGCAGATTTTAAATGATTATAATCCCGATGCACCCTGCCGTACATGTAATGACTTTTTTTTTTATCAAAAGTGAAAAATCAGACTTTTCGTTTTAACAGTATATTTCCCCGATCGGTGATTACAACTGTTTATTCCTAAGCTCAAGCACACATACACGGGTGGTCAGTTTTCACACCTTGTCGCAGTCACCCGGTCGTTTGTATAGTTCCGTGTGTAAAATTCGGGGGTGTTTCTTAATCCCAGACAGACAACAGATGTATCTGTAGACATACACACAGAAGGAAAAAGTACACCGTCTATAATAAAAATGACTTTTTAGCGTTGACTTCCAATCAGTAAGACAACCATTTAAGAATGAATTTCAAATCATTTAAATCCAAAGACATTATGTCGTAACTAGAAATTAATACAAACATAATGTACATTTAGCCTCTAACAACATTACTCCATGTTACCTGTAGTAGATTTTATTCAAATACTAAAGTATTCGTAAGAGAGAGAGAGAGAGAGAGAGAGAGAGAGAGAGAGAGAGAGAGATATTTTATAGTGTTTCATAGTGTTCAGGAAATCAATATATAAACAACATATGTCAAAAACGTTGTATACATGCATGCATGTATCTATTATGTGAATAAATACTAAACAGTCCTCCTTTTAAACTCCAGTAGAATACTTAAATAAATCGTGGGCGCATTGCTAAAAGTTGCTAAAAAATGAAGAGAAAGAGATAGAGAGAAAGAACAAATTTTGGCTCCGGTGAGATTAGAACACACAACTTTTGCAGGTGGGTGACATAACAGTATTTCACCGAAGGTTCACGTCAAAAGATGGCTGAGGCAAAATAATTCCCGAATTTCTCTTTGAATTTGGGGCGTTTCTGCCCGGGACAGGAGCTGATTTTTTGTATGAGATGAAAAAACAACGTGTAAGATGTCGGACTATTCAGGTTTTGTAACAATGCGAGGTCATTTGAAATATTGATGCGTGTTGTTTCCCCGGGGAGGGGGGCGGGGGGTGAAAAGGCCCGAGCTTGATTTTCGTCGTAAATAAATCGAAAGTAGAATTTTGAGGTGTGGATCTCGGATTCGGGTAACGGCAATTAGGGGAAGTCCTAAACAATGAATGATGCATTTTAAACATGTATTTCAGCGTTGAGAATTTTTTTCGTGTCGTTTACTATTATGTTTGACTGTTTTATTTCGACAGGATTGATGAAATCTTGATAAATGTAGAAATAACGAAATTAGTAAAATGTAAATTTATTCGGTAAAAAATCGATGACAGTAATTTTCACAGTTCTAACATTCAGAAGTAGTTCACACGCTATCATTGATACAGACTAAACGGAAAAAAAGAAATATACATGCACCAGAAATATTACACGGCACCTTACATCCCGTGTACTGTGTAAATTTTGATTCCCCGTATAGGCAATACTCGCCGTTTGATCTGGGGATTTCTTCTAATTTTTTCAATCCGCTGCATATTTGATAGACAATAAGAATGGGTTCTGAGGTACATTTACACGAATTTTCATTAGGATGGAGTGAAGGGCTTAAAAGTAATAATTTTTTTCTACAGTACATGTCAAGCACGCCAATTAAAACTCAAATGCCAAAAAAATTCATAACTCTGTTAAAAATGAACAAATTGGTCTGGTCATTAGTACAGTAATCAAGAATGGTACTAGGTTGAAATTAAAGGCCCAAGATCAAAGACCAAGTAAAGGCAGGCTAGAATCGGGTGGGAGGGGGGGGGGGGGAGGGGTCGGTGACTTCTATATTAAACGTAGAATATTAAATTCTAAATATTACGTATTACACAATTACTAAATGAAATACATAAATTAGAACAATGTATAAGCGTTGTATTAAAGATGTATCTATTTATTTTTCTCAACATTTTAACGTTATTTCAGTATGAATACATAGATAAGGATCTCAATACACATATACGGGGAAAAGCGCTATTATTGTAACTTCTTTTACAAAATTAAAACGGAAAAGAACAGAATCCATCATTTTAAAAGATAAAAACGTTAATCTGAGCACAAAAGGAGGGGAACAAAATTTTGTCTCTCGGGGCTTGAACCCGGGTCGCCTGGACACATATCCACGACTCTAACGACTGACACAGGATGAAGCTATGCCATTCAGTCAACTGAAATAGGACTGAAAGGTTACTAAAAGGCGACTGAATGGCATTGTTATGCCATTCAGTCACCTTTTCAGACCTTTCAGTTAACATTCAGTTGACTTAATGGCAGAGCTTCATCTTGTGTGAGCTACGCGGACTCTCGCCTCAGGACTTTGATGCTTAATATCTCGAGAATGTGTTGATTGATTTTAAAACAAATTGATATTCTGAATCAGTAAAAGGGTCACTATCGAACAAAAACAGAAAAAAATTCAAAACAAAAAAGTTAAAAAATGACCGTTTTTTGTTTCCTTCCGGTGACGACCGGAAGTGACGGCGGATGTTCGGATACGCGGGCACTGCGGGTGAAGACTTTCTACAACCCCTGAAAATTTGAAAGTTTTACCTTTAATACTTTTGGAGAAAAATTGTGAACAAGCAAAAACATAAAATCTTTAATATTTCGTGACCGGAAGTGACGACCAAAAAAAAATGACGTGTCATTTTCTTACAAATTTTGTCATAAATAAGATCTGAAAGTTTCATCAAAATCGGCTGAAGCGTTTTTGAGAAAACGTGACAGAAAAAAAACAATAATAACTAGACGCTCGTTGCGAGCAACAAGAAGTCTTCCGTTTGAGTGCACCATAAAGTAAACTAGAGGGATAGTTGTTCTTTTCTATCATTTCTAAACACGCCATTTAACCCTCTCTAAGAATTTCAATAGACATATAATCATACTTAAATTAATCTTTAAAAAGTTGCTATTATTGTGATTTTTGATAAAATTATATTGGAAATAAGTAAAATCTATCATTTCAAATATAAAATCATAAATCTTAACACAATTAAGGAAGAAAAAATATTCTGCACTCGGGGACTGAACCCGGGTCGCCTAGGCCAAAGTCAACCACTCTAACGACTGAGCTACGCGGACTCTCGCTTCAGGACTATGGATCCCAAAATCTGGAGAATGCGTGGATCGATTTTAAGACAAATTTCATATTCTGACGTTATTAAAGCATCTCTATCGAACAAAAATATTAAAAAACTTCAAAACAAAAAAGTTGAAAATTGACTGTTTTTTGTTTCCTTCCTGTGACAACCGGAAGTGACGGTGGACGTTCGGATATGCGAAGGGCACTGCGGCCGGACACTTTCTACTATCCCTGAAAATTTGAAAGTTCTATCTTAAATACTTTTGGAGAAAAATCGTGAACAAGCAAAAACATAAAATCTTTAATAACTCGGGACCGGAAGTGACGACCGAAAAAATCTCGTGTAATTTTCTTACAAATTTTGTCTTGAATAAGATCTGAGAGTTTCATCAAAATCGGCTGAAGCGTTTTTGAGAAAAGCTGACAGAAAAAAAGAACAATAAAAATAATAGTGAAAAAGAAACAAAGCAATAACAATAAGGTCTTCCGTTGGAAACGGAAGACCTTAATTATAGTGAAAAAGAAACAAAGCAATAACAATAAGGTCTTCCGTTGGAAACGGAAGACCTTAACTAATCTATCATCCATGACAAAATCCACAGAAAGGAATGCAAAATTTATATGTTATATGTATGAATATATATGAAACAGCTGATTTCTACACGTAGATAAATAAATGAAATTGTAAGAGTAGTTATCCGGACAACTGGGGTACATGTACCCTCTATGCAACATTTTGTTAAGAAATTACTAAGTTCAACAGCTGGTATTTTCTCATGTTTTATCTAAATTAGTATCTAAGTAACAGAAGGATCTTGATATTTAAACAACTGATCTGCAAATTCAATTCAATCAATTCTTCATTTGCTTCAATATACAATGTAACTACGGCACTGAATGTCTTCCTTGTTATAACTGTGACAAAGAGGTCACCCAGTTATCTACATGTATTTAAAGCCGGAAGAAAATGAAATAAATGAGAGAAAGATGGATACACGTTTCTATACCATCTTAATGTATGTATCAGTCTTCGAAGGCCACGGTAAGTATGCATGCAATTAATAATGAATTATTAAAATTATCAAACTTTAATTGTGTTTGACTTAAACAGCATTATTCTTATTGTTATATCATACAGGTTTATGGTCGTATACATGACAATTGTACCTATGGTCTTCTTTGTACGGAAGCGTATCGGGGCCTAAACATGTTGTGTTTCAAGTTACAAACTGTCCTTTTATTGTATTGTCAACATTTAAATTATTTTGATCCCTTTTTAATGCCATGTTGAATTGTAATTGTGATTTCTATATAATTTAAACTGCCTTAATGAATTTTACCAGTTTTATTGCTATCAGCGTTATTGGCTTTACAAAATGTGAAGTTTTAAATATTTATTGAAGAATGTGATTTTATAATAATTTCTGATTGTACATTTACGTCGCCTCACTCTTAATCTAGCTGTAGACGGCACATGTAGACTGACACTGACAGTTTGATATAATTCAAAAACACAGAACGGTAATTACTTTATATCAATTACTATTCATATTAGTATTTGATATCATAAACATATTTAGAGGGCTGCTGCATGATCTATACTTAAGCAGTTCGTAATGATAATCTATGTTTGTATTGGTTACTCACTATTAAACATGTGATTTGAGTTTCGAAACCGATAGTAGAACATGAAACCCCTTTACTTGCACGTATTATATCTCCCCCCCCCCCCCCTTCCCCCCAAAAAATAATGTTTTATTTACCGAAGCGGCCAAAAAACATCATAAAATGCTTTTAAATAATATTATACATTCACTGATTGCGTTGCATTTTTTCTTATCATGGTTTGACTCAAGTCTTTTCACTATGTGAATGAAGAAAAGATTCACATCACATCATGATCATGAGAAAATGCAACGCTCATGCAATTAGGATGAAGCTCTGTCATTCTGTCTACTGAATGTTAACTGAATGGACTGGAAGGCCTACCATTCAGTAAACTTTCAGCCACATTTCAGTTGACTGAATGGCACAGTTTCATCCTGTGTATAGTTCATGCATAATATCATTTAATATTGTATTAAGATTACATTGTACATGTAGTTGAGAAGATTAGTAATCATCCAATTAAAATAGCTTTAAGATCATGGAATATCAATTTGAAGACATATGGGTGAAGCAAGCCTCATTGATGGGAGACCGTTGTTACAACGTGATTATTGAATCATGATCATAATTTTGGGGTAGGACTGCTAATGTCTACGTTTCCTTATTACGATTACAAATGCAGATATTTGGATGTTTGACAATAAAATAAATATCTGATTTTTAACCTGGTTTTCCAAAGGAAAAATTCGGCTATTGAAATGGTGAAAACAGCGGACGGGTGACTGCCAAAAGGGTTCCCCTATTGTACGGATAACTTCTCAAACAGTTTTTAAGATAGGAAGTTGTTGTTTTGCAGATCAATTGTACATATAAAAGAGATATGCATATTACTTGGATTTGGATTTTTGACAATCATAAAAAAAAAAAAAAAAAAAAAAAATCAACAGCTGTTCTCATTTATTCGCATATTAATGCATATAGGTTACCTCTATTGAACGGATAACTCCTACAATGTTCAAGATAGAAAGCTGTTGTTTTGCAAATTAATTGTACAAATCATTTATAATTTATTTTCCATACGAATAAATTATCTTAGAAAGGTGATTCACACCAGCAGAATCAGTCTCCTTTAAAGTACAGAAATATACCAAAACACTGTGCTGGATGATTATGCCAGTGCCAAGGTGGCATTTTTGCACCCGCTTAAGATGCACTTTCATAAAAACCCATATATACCAAATGATAAATCATTGTCTAGAGAGTACCGTATAGCCGGTTTTTTTGGCGGGACACAAATTTGGCGGATTTGGGACTACAAGGTATACTATTAATTTTTGCGGATATAATTTTCGTGAATCATTTACCCTTCATTAAAATCTTCTGTCAGTTTACTTTTAATAGCTGAGAAATTAATGCACTTAAGAAAAAATCCTATGTCACCTTTACTAGTACATGGTGGTAAATTTAATGTCCGACCCTGGCTTCACATACTTCAATATTTTGAACAGAAATACATGTAATAAAATTGTACTTAATATACGCTTGAAAAAGTATACCTTATTAACAATAATTTTTTATTTCATCGTTATCAAAGAAACCGTTAATCAGAAAATTATCAGCACCTGAGTCGTCGATAATGGATCACATGTTTTCTAAAACAACACAAGCTAACACCCCTGTCACTGGGGCTAATTACACACCAGAACAGGGGAAAATGATATACTATAAATTAGAAATTAATTGCTTAAATATGTTCTAATTTATAGTAATGTTTAGCTTTAAAATCTATTCATTTACATTAGTTTTGTATTGATGATGATTTGTATCAGTATCACTATGTGCATGTAACAATTGTTCCTTTTTATCATGCTCACCAACTTTCAAAACATATATATATAAAATAATCTTCAAAACCTATATGTTTGTCATTAAAATCTACATAGAAAGAACTTATATTTGGTGATTTTAATTTTGGTGATTTTTCAAAAATCGCCAAAATAGGCCAAAATTATGATCCTCGCCAAAAAACCCAGCTATACGGTATAGAACCAGTTTGGATTTAGTGTGTCTCGCCTGACAGGTGAGATATTTACCTTTAAAAATAATATCGTATAAGAAAACAATAATTCCCAAAGGAAAAATTACTTTCCTACAGTAAATATTGAAAATCCTATAGGATTTTCCAAAAATCCTATAGAAATTAAATTTGATTTGTCAAAGTAATTCAGAAATCGTATTTCCTTTTTTTTTTTACAGCAAATGTCAAAGTCGTTAAACAACCATACCCGCCATAACGTCGGGGGCGAACTTAATACGAAGCAAAATAACGCGGCACCCTTTAATATAAAGTTTTTTTTTTAATATGAATTTCCTATTGACATAAGGCTTAATTGACCGAAAATTACAGCAATGCTTATTATTATACACATACTAAATAAACTATCGTTTAGCGTACATAAATTTGATAGAAAATCGGACCAAGCAGCTTTTAGTATTGTGATCTTTGGTGGTAACTGGAATATAAATCAGATATACACGTAAGCCTTTCACAAGAGTTTCAAGTATTAACCTCGCACAACCCACATTTCTTGTATATTAAAATAATCCTACACAATTTATGTAATGCTATAGAAAAAACACACATGATTTACTTTTTTATGTTAGATGGTGCAATTTTGTTCCATTATTCTGAAGAATTCAGAAATGCAAAATAATTCTAAAAATGTACATGTAAAAGAATGAGATTTATTTTTCAGGAGATGCAATATTGCTGATCATGTCTTCGCTAAGCATTTTAGTGAACCAGACGATAACAATTTCCTGTTTATTTGAAACTGGGCAAGAAGGCGTCGGGTTTTATTTTCCAAACAATATAGCCTGTTTAGCTCAATATTGTTCAAAGAATTGCGGGAAAATGTCGTTAGATTGTCCAAACAATCAGACCTACAGAATAAATGCAACCGTGTCGCCTTCATGGCACAAAAAAGAGTTATATTGTGGAAATCCATTTGGAGGACCACGAAGTAATATTGTAACTCTGGACATAGATAGTAAGACTTTTTTTTAAAGAATTGCTTCGATTTTTTTACGAATACATACATGTATAAATATAAAATTTATTTATAATGTTTGAGTCTATTTGGCGTTTACATGTGAGTGGTTTTAAGTTTTTGCGATCTATTTACAAACTGTTTGCATACATTGGCCAATAGTTGATCGTCTTAGATTTCATATCTTTCCTACAATATACAACACTCCTTATATACTGAACATTGTTACAGTGCTAATTCACTTGCAGTTCCTGTATCAGCATTAACCCTGAGTCCAACCGAACTGTCTGTGAACTCAGGAAATATTATCTCTCTAGAATGCCGGACAAATTACTGCAACCCACCTCCAACTATTATTTGGTACATCGACGGCGAGAAAGTTTCCGGTCATATAAATGTCACCATCGACACAATTAGCACTGGTCTTTCAAGAACGACTTCTTTACTTCAGTATACGGTTATGCCAAGTGACGACGGTAAACCGGTGTATTGTACTGCCTTCAACTTGGAGGGACATATTTTTACATCAAGTAAACACTTGCTAAATGTCAGATGTGAGTTTTTCATATTAATTTGAATGGTGCTGTTTTCACGTTCATTTAAATTAAAAGTATATCTAACTTGATTCCTGAATAAGCATTATCACGATAAGAAAAGATTTAAAGGATTAATGATTGTGATAAGTTTGCAATACAGGTTATCAACTTAGAATTATCATCCTTCATTAGATATTTCAGGGGTTAAAATTATTCCTGCACGTAGTGTACACGTAATCGCTGGGACAAAACAGTTTTTGATACACTGTTATGTTGAAAATGCCAATCCCGAAACGGTAGAATACCAGTGGTTTAAGGGGAATTCATCCAACCTCTCACTGATATCATACTCCCAAACACTGGTCTTTAAAACTGTTGACAGTAAAGACGGTGGACAGTATTGCTGTAGGGCAACAAACGCGGTTGGAACATCAAATGGTACTATGAAAGTCATAGTACAATGTAAGTCATCATAAATGTAGAAAAAAATGTTGTTTGTATGGTTACTATAAGTATTGAAACTTTTTTTTATAATAACTATTAAACATCAATTTTCTTAAGCTATTATGTTTCAGTAATTTCATTTGCCTGTCCATAAAAGGGTTACATTTGAATACAAAAATATACATTGTACGTTGCGTGCTATCTAATTCTGTGAATAATGTGTTGTAAATATAATTAAAAAATATTTATATGTTTTGAAGATACTCCCTTGGCAGCCACGATCATATACTTGATATGTCTTGACTCTCGTGCTTTTATTTTATGGACGTCTTCCTACACTAACTCAGGCGAAGATTTCTTTGAGGAAAAACTTCAATACAAACGTTATGACGACAAACTTTTCGAAATATCTGATAATAAAAACTGGAACAGAACCAATAATCACTTTCAACTGACTCGGATAACAGGTCTGGAACATAATTCAGAATATGTATTCAGAGTATTGACATCAAACAGATATGGTTCCGTTTACTCTAACAACGAAACTTGTATAACAGGTGTTCAACTACACCAAGGCAAGATATGTTTTCTTTATCACTTCATGTGTCATTTTTGGTTCTTTCTAAAGTAATATATTAAATGACGTTGTTTTAATATTTCAGATTTGCATAAAAACACTAATTCCCAGTTAGTATCAGTGATTGGCGGATTGTTTGGTGGTTTTGTATTTATTGTTATTTTGATTGTCATTGGTGCCATTTTGAACAAATGAAGAGCTAGAAAGGTTTGTTTTCTCGATTTTTTTTTATAAGTCCTTAAGATTATATAAAATGTGAAATTATTTCTTCCACTTACTATGAGAAATCAACAGGAAAATGGTTCACAATATAATCATTTGATATGCCCCCAAACAAACACGAGTGTGCGTGCTTGCGTGTAAGGATATTAATCTTAACCATTCTGTCTTTTCTCGAATTACAGCTACTAGTTTTATTTTTAAAAATAAACAAATAAGTAAAAATATGTCAAATAATGCGACAGTGAAACAATATAATAAAACACCATTGTATCTGGTGCTTATTGTCCATGTGTTTTAAGAATCATCATTATTTTTCATTCTTATTGATATCTTAATATTTTTGTTGATTGTAGGCAAAACAGAAACCGAACACAGGTGTGTTTTGACAAAATAATGGGGAGGGGGAGGAGACTGGGCACATAAATCTTTAAATGATTCAACATTTATATTATTGATAAAAACGTCAATATTTTATTCAGAACCATTAGGGAATAAAGATACTTCAGCGCCATACGAAGATCAGTTCTGTGGTGAAAAAGATCATCAGTATGAAGGAATAGTATCAACAACTCCTACTGCAGGTAGCTTCTTGTTCTCGATAAGAGCAACAGTTTCGTTCTTGATTCAAAACTGTAGATAAAAATGGCCTTATGCATATTGTTCTAAGCAAAAATATTTAAATATTGTCAATAATTATTGCTGTAATTCATAAATTCATGAATTAAAAAAATGAATCGTTAATTCGTTTTCTTTCAGGTCACATTGAACTATACTCAACCGTTATTTAAGATGGACAATTTACACGATATTGAAATTAAGTATGTAAAAGGTTATGATATCAGTAACGTCATACTGAAAAAATGATGTCATGGACAAGATGGACAATTTACACGATATCTGAATTTCACCCATCAATACAGCATGTCATAATACATAAAACAATATCGTTGCTGATTTTGATCTAGTAATCTAATGATAATATATCAGTATAGTCCTGTTAGAGGCTATAACATAACACAAGCTAATAACTTTCAATCAACATGTTTTGGGATGTTATGTTTTTTTTTAAATAGCAGACGACAGAAGCATTTTAATTAATGAATATGAAAGCTGTAATTTTGTCGCTTTACACCTTTTAAAGGACTATGTGCGGTATTATGTGTTTCTGGCCCCCAAAATTGAAGTTCTATAGATAGCTTTAGATATTTAAAAATAGTTAAATTCATATTGAAATTAAGTATGTAAAAGGTTATGATATCAGTAACGTCATACTGAAAAAATGATGTCATGGACAAGATGGACAATTTACACGATATCTGAATTTCACCCATCAATACAGCATGTCATAATACATAAAACAATATCGTTGCTGATTTTGATCTAGTAATCTAATGATAATATATCAGTATAGTCCTGTTAGAGGCTATAACATAGCACAAGCTAATAACTTTCAATCAACATGTTTTGGGATGTTATGTTGATATAATATTCTAAGCCAAAATTGATATATAGAATGATATCTCTTCAAATTTGAATTGTATTATATCTATCTATCTATCTATCTATCTATCTATCTATCTATCTATCTATCTATCTATCTTTTCAATATGAATAATTATACTCACCATCTGTAAATCAGTCATATCAAAACAAAACAGCGATGGTATGCACGTTAAGAAAATAAATAAATCCCATGTACTGTCCGTGTGATTAATATGAAGTATTGTACATTTGGCTGAAAGTTGTTGCTAAAATAAAGATATCAAATGTATTTATATTCATCAAATCAGCGAAATAAACAACTTCTTATCATATTGAATATCGTAAGTACAGTAATCAAAGCAGTGTAAATAACACAAAAAAAACTTTTGTGCATATTTCATTTGCAGATAACATTCTTGAAAGGAAACAATTCGTATACAAGTTCATTTTTACCTCCAATGGCAGAGTATGTTGACCGAACAGCAGGTTGATTATGATTGAAGTACACTGTTTGTTAAAATCAATGAAAATATTTAAGATAAGGTACAACAAATTTTTGCGAATAAAAACTAAAAAGGAAACAAAATCATTTAATTCCTCCTTCCTTGATTAAATTATCGCTTTTGTAGTATACACTTTCCTCTCGCTGTCTTCCCCTTAGGGAAAATGAGTCAAGGTTAGACTTTATCAAGAAAACTATGGACCTTTTAAATAATATATTAATAAAGTTTACCTTGACCCATTTTCCCTAGGGGGAAGACAGCGAGATGTTTACAAGTTTATTGGTTGATGTCATATATGTAATGTAATCAAGTAGCAACAAACAACCAAACTTCTCACTTTTGAATCGGATATTACCAGGTGTTGTCCTAGCCCGGAGGGTTGGACGTGGCCGATACAAACTCAAAATTGACATTATTCTTGACAGAATGTACATGTTTTAATAAACACAACCAGTGTAAATGGCAGATGCTAACAAAAAAAAGAAAAAAAGATTTACAGATATTTAGTATGATCACCTTATTTAAAACAATGATGTTTTCGACATAAATTATAACGGGAGTTGATTTTATTGATTATTAATTTCAAAGTCAACGATATGTTCCTTTGCATGGCAATTAGTTTCTTAGCTGTATTTGAAAAATTACGCACAATTTTTTCTAATATGAATTCTCGTGAGACATTCATTTCACAAGAAGCAATGATCTTCAAAATTCCATGTAAATGTGATCGTACATCTCGTCCAATTTAACACAGTCGAACTCTTCAAGATTCTCATGCTAACTTTTCAAATAGTCGCTGCATCTTTGTTTACTTACTATGGTTTGTTCCTATTTGATTTTGACGTTTCAAAAGGCCACCTCAAAATATTTTAAGAACTTGCAGAACGCAGTTTCTGTACTAAATATTATGAAATTTCGAGATGAATAGGCGAAGCGTCGACCATTTGCCTTATATTATTTCTCACCAGATGGACACAGAGAAATATTCGGTAGTCACATGTCATGTTTAAACCAATGAAATGTGACATTTCAGTCCAAGGAAAAACAAATGTATTTTTATGCGTACTTTATAAAGTTTTTACCATACAAAATTTAGCTGCTCTCGTGCCATTTAGTGATACATGTTATGTAACAACGTAACAAAATTACTGTAGAACAAAACTAAGATTCGACGACAGAAACCCCCCCCCCCCCGCAATTTCGGAAAGATTTGAACATCGTTCAAGGGGGAAACGGAGAAAATAATCCGTTGATGTTTGTCATCTTTCTGATTTGTAAATCGATCACATCGTCGTTAAATACATGTATTTAGTCATTTAATAATTAAGCATTAAGACAATGAAATCTAAACATATCAAATAAGACAGACACACTAGGCTAAGATCAAACATATGCAAAACACATCTTCTTTATCATTTTGATCTTACAATACCAAATAACAAATGTTTTGTTTGCTTTTGGAAATCAAAAATGCCATGCTTATCGCACTCTACGCGTGACACAATAAAGTCATTTTCTAATATTCATACTGAGAGATAACATGACATTTTTAAAAGTAAAATGCCTTATCAGTGGCTAGTACTTCAATGACAACTCTACACTGATTCTGATTAATTATTCCGGAAAAAATTAACTTAATCTATTTAAGGATGTTACATGTATTTGTAGTTAAAATTTGACCAATTTTTATTACACAACAGAATGCATACTACATGCATGAGGAAGGTGCTCTTTCTTGTGAGTGTACACTTTTGTTTAAATATACATATTGTATGCTATTTATTAAATTATTATCTTTGGTTGCTTGCACGTCCACTACTCTTTTAAATAGCAGACGACAGAAGCATTTTAATTAATGAATATGAAAGCTGTAATTTTGTCGCTTTACACCTTTTAAAGGACTATGTGCGGTATTATGTGTTTCTGGCCCCCAAAATTGAAGTTCTATAGATAGCTTTAGATATTTAAAAATAGTTAAATTCATATTGAAATTAAGTATGTAAAAGGTTATGATATCAGTAACGTCATACTGAAAAAATGATGTCATGAAGATTGTCTTATTTTGATAAATTAATATGGGTGTTTTGCGACGATTTTGCGATTTGGAAACATCGAGCGCATTCTTGCTTAAGTACCATTTTAAACTATGATGTGTATAATTATAAAAACATTTTAAATCCGTATTTGAGCAGGCCTGAAGGAAAAGTTTACAATATTTTCATTTGCTTGCAAAATCGCTGGAATTAGCTAATTTTAGTGACGTCGTAGATGAGCAGCCATTGGAAAACGATGACTTTCAATCAGGAATAATATGATAGACAACCTCTCTATGATAATTTTATGGAGATTTGATTTTGATACGATACTATTTAAAGATTGGTTAAATTTGGGGGCAGATATTTGACCCTATCAAATATAGTTCTTTTTTAAAAAGAGCGGAAATATATAATGTTTCATTATGAATTTCACAGTGTTAGTGGGGAGAGAATTAATTTCGACGATTTTCAGTCAAATCTATTAAAATAAGTATCTAATATATTCTTCATTCATTCTTTTGACCATTGTTATCTAAAGGAATTTATTTTTATATAATTATCTATATTTTATTTATATATATAAAGAATAAAGTAAGAGTTTTCGTGAATGTTGTAGAATAACCTCTGAGGTCGGGGAATGTTGTTTTGAAATGTAAAATCCGATACTATAATGTTTCAAACAACGTCAAGACCGAGGAAGTAATCCTGCAAGATTCACGATAACTCGTTCTTTATTTCTATTTTACTAATAGTCAGAATTTCCACTGATAGTTTCTCCTAAAGAGAGACAAAGTTCATGCCCGACGGTCATTTAGACGGCTGTTCCTTGTATAACCTTAAAGATTTTGTTGGTAAATTCAATTGCAAGTTACCGATTGGAATGACACACAGACGACATATTTTTGTTGGATATCAAATACAATTTATTTATTTATAAAATATCTTTGATCATATTCCTTTTAATTATAAGGGTAATTAATACGAATATCAATATTACACTCTATTTACTTTGTGTAAATATGTAAGAAAACGGAGAGCAAATGTGTCAGGGATGTCCTTGGAAAAGCCACAATGAGCTATAAACATTTGAGGCAAAACACATCGTTTTGATTGGAACTAAAACGTGATATTATCATGGTTTTATAAACTTCTTTTGAAGTTACACTGTTATAATCAGTGCAAAGCTAATAGGTATCCCTGATCTAATGATTTAATGATGACGTTCGAAGTATATTGGAGAATAATGACTGCAGCAGCATCTCTTTGATCTCGGCAATAACTGTATAAGAATAGAATTATTGAGTTGTTAAGAGAAAATAATACACGTTTCTCGGTTTGAATGTTGGGCGAGCACAAAAAAACTTTAGAATCTCGTATCATTGTCATTCAGCTCCCATCAAAAAACAGCACCGCTACCTCTAATATTACTTATTTAGGTTGTTATCGACTGTCTACGGAAAATAGCCCTGCCTTCTATGATAACTCCTGTAACAGTTCCTCTGGGATTTTTCAACACATCAGCAATCTCCTGTAATTTATGTCCCTCATTTCTCATGTCTACGATGACATTTTTAATGTCAGTAGTCAAATGCTTACGATTTTCTGCCATGATATTTTTTAATTTCTCAGAAACAGACGACAACGAAACTTCCGGTATCAATTTAAAAACAAAAGTTAAAACAAAAATGTGCTAAAAATAGAAATCACATTTCCTAGTAAATGACAGTGCAAAACCAAACTTGTTTACATAACGCTTCACGCTTAAGTTATGTTAAGTTATGGCACACGTCTGTAAATGGAACACCAGTCCATTGAAAAATAATCCCAAGAGTAAGCCGGTACCCAATTGCAGCTAGGTGGACTGAGACAATGCAGATAAAGTGTGTCTCATCTAAGGATGCAGTACACTACATCAAGTGACCATAGTGGAGCTCGAACGAGTGACCTTTGGGTTACTGTCCAAACACTATTGACCACTTCCATCTCCTTTACTTGACTGATTTGAGCACTCTTGATTTTACCATCGTTTGGCGCAACATACGAAACGTGATGAAAGTAAACTGAAAGTTTTTTTTTATTTAAAAAATTGCCTTATCACGTAATATATACATAAATCCTGATGTCATTATATCACTAACATATAAATTTGTGTTTTTTCCCGTAAAAATTTCTTCCTAAGTATTCATTTCGCAACCAGTAACTCTCAATTGAAAATGTTTCACTCAAGTTTAGAATTCTAAGTTGTTTAGTTGAAAATAAGATTGACAAGTGTTTCTGTTCGAGTTTTTTTTTATTTTCTAAACTAACAAGCATCCGCAAACTATGCAAAATAATGTCAACCTTGAAAGTAATATAGCTGTTAGAGAAAAAATTATTAGTATTAAAATTGGAAAAAATAAACATATTTAAAGTTCTATTTCAATGATGCTCTGTAATGAACCAGTAATTATATCAATAATTACATCAAAATGCTCATTAAGTTATTAAAGTTGACAGTTAACACTACAGTTACATGCAACAGTCGTATACCTTAAAAGTAAACAGTATTTCCAAAGAAATATTTGTATCGTTCATGTAAAGTTATAACAATAACAATAACTCGACAGAAAAAAATTTCTCTTATTTCTTAAATTGCATCATTTACAAAATCGTATAACACAAAAACACAGAATGATAAAAAGATAAATCAAAAGAAGACTATAGAATATTTAAGTGATACAGTGATTTGTTACAGATATTAATGGCTATACATGTAACGATGTGCAAAGGACAGGACCAAGATGAACAGAGTTCAGCTTGTTTTAAAACGTAAGAATTGACATTTATTATCAATTTATCTGATTTCTACAGGTATAGTTTAAAATACATGCAAGTTCTTTTTTAAATGTTTACCGATGGTTAGCTAGAAACGCTATTGCTGGAAAATTCTTGGAAAAAATATTTTTCTTTTATTAACATAAACCAAGTATACACAATCATGATGTCTTTCTGGGTTTTAAAAAAAAAAAAATTAAAGTTCAAACGATCTGCCAATTAAAAACATGCTCTGTATTACTTATTGTCTGAAGTCTGTCTTTCCGTAATTTGTCATACAGCATTTTGTCACAACACCTTTTCGCCCATTTCTTGAGATCGGTGATTTTATTGGACCCCTATCGGTGAAACCGGAGTGGGGGAGGGATGAGGGAATATGGCCTTTATTGTGGTTTGTCAGTCATTCTGTCCCCACTTATTTTTCCATACTATTTTGCATTACGGTTCGGCAAATTGATTTTAAACTGTATGTAGCTTGGTAATGATGCCCTAATGATATATTTTGACGTTAGTTACTTAACAAAAACAAGTATTTACGTAATTAATTTTTAAGTAAAGCATAGTTTTACAAGTGTTATTGTTGCGGAAAAATGTTATTTTACGAATTGTATCATTGCCTGAAACGTGAAGAAAATCTTAGACTAGGTGTGGCCACGAAATTTTTGAATATCGGATATTGATATTACTTTGCTTTAAAGATGAATTGTATTTGCAATTAATCAAAAGAATCTCATAACACAAAAATTCCTACTTCGTTTGTTTGTTTTTTGTTGCTTTTTTTGGTTAATTCAGGATTTGGAAAGAGATATGGTCATTCAAATATGTAAAGTACAAGACAAAGTCCGGTTGGTGGATGAAAACCATTTACAGGTCAGTACAGTGTTTTTCCTTGTAGTAAGATACACAGGCTTGGGGTAATGCTAAATATCATGGTAATGCATTGCAATTCATTACATTTTCTTTAAGTAATGCTAGCAATGTGTAATGTCACACATTTAGCATTACAAGTAATGGTAATATAATGTATGACTTTCCAAAATCAAATGTATTTATGCTGGCATTACATGGCATTGCTTTGCATTACTATGCTTATTTATTCATAACAATCCATTGTTTTAATAAGTGCTAAACACACCAATCCCCTTCTCTTGGGAGTGTTTCATTAGAATAGAAGACAGACATGCAGCTTCAAACGCAAAGATGAATGCACTGTCAAACCATGATCTCTGAAGGCTTGAAAATCACTCTAAAGCATTTGAAAATAGTTAATCCCTCCTCTCTCTCTCTCTCTCTCTCTCTCTCTCTCTCTCTCTCTCTCTCTCTCTCTCTCTCTAATTAATTAAATTCTGTTGTATAATTTATATTATAAAAAAACCCATAAACAAACAAAATGTATAACACGTATAGCCATTACATATACATGTATGTACAAATTTATCCACATTCACCACATGTCTCATTGTTTATAGTTGGTTCACACAATCATTTTTACGCATTGAAAACTGAAACAAATAACGTACTCCCCAAGCCACTTATCTCTTTAATTTGTTAATTCATTGTTCATTGCTTTGCATTACTATGTTTATTTATTCATAACAATCCATTGTTTTAATAAGTGCTAAACACACCAATCCCCTTCTCTTGGAAGTGTTTCAATAGAATAGAAGACAGATATGCAGCTTCAAAAGCAAACATGAATGCACTGTCAAACCATGATCTCTGACGGATTGAAAATCATTCTAAAGCATTTAAAAATAGTTACTCCCCCTCTCTCTCTAATTAATTAAATTCTGTTGTAAACCAGAAACATATAAAATGTATAATATGTACAGCCATTACATATATGTACAAATTTATTCACATTCATATTTCTAATTGTTTATAGTTGGTTCACACGATCATTTTTACGCATTGAAAACTGAAACAAATAACGTACTCCCCGAGCCACTTATCTCTTTAATTTGTTAATTCATTGCTCATGAAGTATGACGCAAATCTCTCTCTCTCTCTCTCTCTCTCTCTCTCTCTCTCTCTCTCTCTCTCTCTCTCTCAATATTTGAGATGTAAATTAGTTTGGTCTAATAGAAAATACAAGATTCTTGTATATTTTTCCTTTATTGCCTGAACACTTAATATATATCCTAAGATAAAGATTGTCAAATAGGATCTAAAATAGCTGGGAAGATTTTCAAACAAGACAGGATGCAGTTAAAAGATGAAACCTTTGAAACTTTGATGACCATAAAGTGCAACAGCAATCTTGTATAAGCCATTAAGTTTGAACCTGAAAGTGAACACGAACCTGTAGATATGTTAAAGTATGTTTTATATTTGAAACATTTGCAAAATCTTTTTTATTTAGCTTTACTTTTTTAAAACTAGTTATTTATACAGGAAAATGAGAACAAGATGTTTAATTTTATAGTTTTATTTGGCGAACATTAGCCGTGGCATATTACTTTGTGGGATGCCAATAAACACAGAACTTTTGGGCAAACCCACACAAATTCAACAAATGCATTAAAATTTATACAACACACAAAACATATGTTCAAATGGTCACCCCGGGTAAACTGCGGGTGGTTACTTATTTAAATGTAAGTTATATGCACAAAACAATGTGAATCCACATCAAGCACATATTTTACAAACATTTCACCCCCCCCCCCCCCTTCACAGTTCAATGGTGACAACTTCACAATAATACAAAGCTTATGTAGGCCTCAGTTGCTTTGGTGTGCGCAAGCGCCACGTCAGTGCATATGCCACGACATTTCTGGAAATGAACTCATACATAAGTCATCCAACGTTATAATTTGCAAAAATAAAGGAAAAGCCAGAAGAGAAAAACAAAGAATATCTTTATTGAAAACTTTAATTCCTAAACAAATGGGAATGGGTGGGCGGGATATTAAAGACGGATGCAAGAACTTTGACAAATAATTTCAAAAATTTTCCCCTAGATTTTTTCAACCTACTCTGTATTCAGCAACTTTTCAAAAAGAATGTTGATCCCGAGCTTACCGACATAAACAATACAAGAAGGCCGTAGGCTGATCCCGACCAATATTAAGACAACCCTTTTCCCGTAAAATAAAGTCGTCGATTTTATATCCATATAGGTGGTATTATTAACTTTAAAAATTTTAATGGTAGTGGTAATGCATTACTTTTCTCATGTACATGTAATGGTACTGATGCATTAAAAGCTCATGAGATCGAGCCCTTACATGTATAACTATATAGTGAAAATGTATTTAATATTAGAAAATCGTCTTCTATTCCTGCACAGAAGTGGGAGTGATTATGATGTCCATGAAGCCCTCTACCAGATTATTTATGACCCCTGGGTCAGGGGTTCAGGCCCATATGGCCACATAGTGAAAATGTTTACAAATTTATAATATTTACTTCTGTACTTACACAGTTGTGGAAACTATACTAAATGATGTGATATTATGTCCATAATGTCCTCTTCTTAAATTGAGAAATTTACTTCCCAAGGGGAAGTATTTCGGGCATTTTTTGGAAAGGGGTGGGGGTATATAGTTAACGTTTAATTTTTTAAGGTAACTTTAGTCACGCGGGTAACCTATTACCGTTGGTCGTGCGGTTTGTTTTTTACAGTTAACATATATAATTTCACATTGAAAAAGAATTATCATTGACCATAATAAACTAAAAATGATTGTGTTCTATTTTAGGAAATTTACCTTAATTTCCTGTGCATTTTATGCTTGTAGCTATAAACTATACAATGCATGTTATGTGTATTATAAATAAAACTGTGAATATTTTAGAAGATTCACAATTAAAATCCTACAGGTCTCTTTTTAACAAAAGTTTACAATTTTTGACCCCTGGAGCTAGGGTATATATATAATCTGAGATTCCTCCGACTCTTTTCCCCCTCCCCCTTTTTATAAATTGATGTTTGCAAACATAAACAAAATCCGGGCGTAACAGTCAGAGGAGTCTCATATTAGGGTTTAGACTCCAAAATGAAGATTTAAATGCATGCAAACATGAGATTTCCTAACGCTTCATTTACGGGCTTTTGTACCCAGGTCACCGTCTAAGCATGTGGGCCTCTTGTTACTAAAAGAAGCCACTGGTAAATAAGCAAAGCGTAGTAATATTCAGTAAAGATAATTGTTTCATTATTATACATCTCTATATATCATCTATATATACAAGACAATATATAATGAAATCATCTCTATACACAAGACAATTAACTCAGATATTTAAGTATATTAATTCACAATTAATCTGGTTTGATCTGTTCAAGGCTAAAGCGAGGCTTAGAAAACGACGCGTGTGTAAGAATTTGATGGCTATGAAATTTATCAGTCACAAAAATTGCACAGTTCAGTCATTGTAAAAAGTACCGTCAACACATAAACAATTGAAACATGCAAGAGAAACATTTAAATAAAGTGTTTAAATATAACTTGTATACTAAGTTTTGATATGAGTGTCTTGATGAATAAAAAGTGTAGTTTATAATTAAGGTAAATAGTTTGAACTGTAGAACACCCTTTTGTCGGTTTAAAACCAAAAAAAAAAAAAATGTTACTACCCTTTCTGCACTTATCGTTGACCAACTGTTATTGACACTAACATGTGCGATGGTAATAATTACATCTCAAATTTGAAAAAAAAAAATCACATATTTCTCCATAGAATTTACATTGAAGACTGTCATATTAGAATGGTTTTGTCTCTTCTATATCGTATTTCATTTACCTCATTACAGATCTCGAATTATGCCGATATCAAAACGAATTTCAGAGCTTGTTCCAATTTGTTTCCAAAGTTACCTTAACGTATCAGGAGTCTGTGAAATTGGTAATGTACATTTAATATAATGTGTTATAAAGAAACATAAAGATTACATTTCTTATGCTTCAGAAATTTTATAGATAGCATTTTTGATTTCATGATAAACATATACAGTACAATTTAAGCAAATGGTAAGGTTGTAAAATTAAAAAACAAAACAAACAATGCTGCCTTCTCTCGAAATCACACTGCAAATACCGATAACTTTTTGAAGTCGATATTGCTGAATCTTTACATCCTATTATCCGAACGATTTTATGACTTCCAATTTTTAAAGACACTTTAAACAAATTGGAGTTTTCTTTTTGCTACATCATATATCATTGAAAGGTAACAATATCCTATATGCTTATAATGAGTTTTTAATGCATTGTTTAAACTCTTAATAAATTACATTTTTAGACCAGTGTCCGTTTGATAAATCTAATATAAACTGCACTTTGGACTGCCGATGTGTCCCCCAACAGTATGAAGCGTGTTACACCAATGGCACGTGTATGTGTTACAGTGTTTCGTCTGAGGACAGTGCGCCCAAAGGTAAACAGTATAACCAGAATAAAATTGATGAAGTAAGGAATAATATTTTGTTGATAAATTTCTACGATAATTCATTTCTGAATATATAAAAAATTATTTTTGAATATTTGTATTCGATTTTCACACTGTTTTAAAAAAAAACATCGAATATTTCATATTGTTCAATTACATATGCATGTAATAGGAACAATCGCAATTCTATCTAGTACAGATTTAAAGAAATATATATCTCTATACTCTGTCCCGAGTTTTTGCTTCCACTATTTTTCGCTTGATATTTCGATAATCATAAATACCTTTGTGCTCAAACTACGTTCATCCACTAATATGAAAAATGTCCAGATTATCTGTTTTGAAACGCCCCCTCTACCGCTTCAGGTTTCAATACACAACCCAAAATAGAAAGTCTACGGGGATTTTGCATTGCATCAGCCATGAAATAGCCCGGAAGATAATGTTAAATAATTGTGCGAGGTATTCCGAGTAATTCCGAATGGAGAAAAGATATCAACATTTCCCACTATAAATCTCCGTAAGAAATTTGTTTTCGTTCCTGTGAATTTTTCTGAGTGAAAAATGAAAATGTGTCAATAAAGATTTCTTGGATATTTTCCCTTTTATCGATTTCAACTGTATTTCTTTCACAGGTGTGTGTATTTTTATTAAAAATCATCAAAAAGTAGTGGAAGCAATAACTTGGGACAGACTATAACTCCTTTTCCTTCAAAATAAGATATCACTGAAAAAAAGACTTAAAATATAGTTTGTAAAAAATATTTTCAAAACGTTATATTTAAAAAGGAAATCTTGTACACGTGATTAAGCGATTTGATGACGTGCATTATATTTGTGGATGTTCGTTACTTTGGAATGGTTGACGAACCGTATATTTAAAGGAGCAGGAAACTCTTATTTTTTATTAGTTAATACATGTATATCAACTTCAGCAATATAATAATCTACTTTTTAATAATTAAATCAGAAAATTTGCGAAATAAAGTAATGAGAAATATTTCTAGGTTCAACATTTTCCCAAAGCCTAAATCTATTGATAACATATATGATTTATAGCTTGTTTTTATCAAAAGTGTATTATTTTAGCCCACTAATTCTATTAAAATGTAATCAAATGCCAATGAACGGATTGTTTTCATGGGTAATATGTTATTAAGATTTAACGTTTATCTAAACAAAAACAAACTAAAAAATCAAAATTTACGCATTAATTGTTATATACAAAGTATACTGGATAATACTCAAATTTTTTACACCTTTAAAAGTGATCTAAATAAACATGTACAGTCCATATAATTATGCTTATGTACAGAATGATTAAATCTGGATTAATTAAACGGTTTGAAAAATAGAAAAAATTTATAAATTATGACTTGATATTTTTAGGCCAAAACAATGGAGCCTTCAGTGGACCTATGGTAGGCGGATCGCTATGCGGTGCTTTTCTTGCTCTGTGTGCTGTAATGGTTGGAGTTGCCATTTTCAAAAAGAGAAAAGTAAAGAACAATTGCATTTCATGTAATAAGAAAGGTATTTCGTTCATCTTTAAAAAGTCTTAAACAAATATCATCAGAGTGTTTCTATTAATTTTTTAAAAAAAAGTTTCAGAACGTTATTTGTTTTCCAAAATAATGCAGAGAAGATATTCAAATCAAAAAAGTTGAGGAAAAAAAACCGTAATAAAATATAATTTTTTGAACTTCAAATAAAATTTGAACAAAAATGTACTACGGGCATCTGAAGATAGAAAGGCAAAATAGCAAAACAGTGGAAAATAATTTCGATCTTTTAAGGTATTAAACCCGGCTCGGCCAGGTACAAAGCCAACAGGTTAACTATTACTCCAACAGAACGCTTGCTCCGTAATTTCAATAACACAACTCTAGAGTATGTGTTGATTAATTTTGAAGCTTTAATTATATTCTGCATTCAAAATCAATTCTACGTTTATATAAACCCCTACAAATATCAACGAAAAATATTAAAATCAACGGTTTTGTCTATCATTTCTGAAATTTCATCAAATCTAACAGGCATCTCTGAAAAATCGCAGCGACCAAAAATGGCCAAAATAAAATGACAAGATACAATGTTAAAACCAGAAACTACACGAAAGCAGTAAGGTCTTCTGTATTTAATTTTATTTAAGTGGGTCTTTTTGATAAATGCATGTGCGGTAGGCGAGAGGTTTTTAATCTTGTATTCAAAAGAACGTAATTTCATAATTTTACATCAAATTAGTTGAGTTATTGGTATAGATGTATGATAATTAATTAAACAGTTTAAAATGAAACGTAGAAGTCAACAATCCTGCGAAAATAAATTCCCAAAAAATAATGTTACCAACTGGTTCAATATCTTTACTCGGATGTAAAGTATTTAGTATAACCTCAGTAGATCAGATTGCAGTATACCAAATAATCTTTTCTATGCAGTACATTAGAAAGAACAGCAACAAATGATCAACTGGCATTTTATGTTTTTGTTACAAATATTTACAAATATATGAAACATAACCAGAAGCTAAAAAAATGATAATCAGTTTTACACAAGGAGGGGGGGGGGGGGGGCGCTACAAGAGTCAGAGTCATTTCGTACTATCTATTCCTTAGCTTCAGGAGCCAAAACTTGTATACTTTTGGAAATTAAAGACCTGCAGGCCTTTGATAGTCGATCTTTAATAAAAGTAACTGTTTCATTTATACTGCACTCAAAATGCAAATAGTTTTTTTTTTCTACAAGTATACAAAGCACAGGATATTTAAGTAGATTTTCTAAACAACAACACATATTTTATTCAATAATGCCGAGTAACAATATTGCCATGTTGTTTTCGAGATACCCGAAAAAAGTCTCAACTTCTGTCCCATGGCCTTGGCAGAGAATTTCACAAATTAACATCAGGACATTACAAACATAATAATAAAGCATGACTTTATCCCCCACGACTGTGATAGTACAGAAAAAATATTAAATCAATACATTTTTCTATGTGGTCATATAAGCCCCGCCCTAGGGCCGGAACCACTGACCAAGGGACCATGGATTTCACAATTTAGGTAGACGGCTTTATGGACATCATAACATCATAAAGATTTTTTTTTAATATTTAATAAATGTTTACTAAATGACCATATTGGCACCGCCCTAGGGCCTGAACCCCTGTTGCAGGGACCATGAATTTCACAATTTAGGTGAAAGACTTCGTGGAAATTAGAATCATGCATTTAGTTTTTCTCATATATGTATGGTAGTAGAAAAGAAGATTCTCTAATATTAAATACATTTACGCTATATGGCCATATTGGCCCTGCCCTAAGCCTGAGGCCCTTTCCCATGGGCTATAAATTTCACAATTTAGGTAGAAGGATTGATGGAAATCATAACCAGGCATTTAGTTGTTCTCAAATATATATGGGAATAGAGAAGAAGATATTCAAAGATTTAATGTATTTTTATTATATGGCCATATTGGCCCCACCTTAGGACCTGAACCCCAGACCTGGGGCCATGAATTTCACAATTTTGATACAGGGTTTTATGGGCATCATAACCATGCATTTAGTCTTTTCCCCACATATGTGGGAGTAGAGAAGAAGTTTTTTTAAAATTATGCTTTTTTGCCTATTTGGCCCCGCCTTTGGCGCCCCGGGGATGGTAGAGCCATGCATTTCACAATTTAGATTCTTCTTACAATAGAGATGCTTCATACTAACAATTGTAACAACCGGCCTTGTAGTTTTCAAGAAATATTAAAATTGTTAACCCACGACGCAATGACTCAGGTGAGCTAAAAAAATATATTTCGAATTTAACTTAGATTTTAATGTAATTTAAGGAACAAATCGCATTACAAATATTTCAAAGGACCGATTGTTTTAATGAGTGAGATTTGTGATTATAACTTATATGATGCACATTATTCTTAATTAATTTTAATGATATCCAACTGAAAATGAAATTAAAATTTTTAATACAAAAAAGTGTGTACCTCAAAGTGCATTTTTCTATTTTAGAGCTACCATCCTTAATTTTGTTACCTTTCATGCACACGCACAATATAAATAAAGATCATTGAAAAAGGCAACTGCAATACACACGTCTTTAAGGTGAATATACAAAGGTGTTCAATAATTTGTTATTGATAGTTGGTCTTGGTTTGCCTTCACACATGCTCTCGGAGAGCAAAAGGAAGACATTATTTTAATATCTCTTCTACATGTACAAGCCAATAAAAAGTAAGACATTGGTGGTCCTTACTTCGTTATAGGTGTCATTTTAATTTGTTAATTTTGTCCACTTAGCAAATAAGCTATGAAGAGGTATCTGTATATACTATTTTTATGCTTTTCATAATGTTTTGAAGCATATGAATAATCATGTACAGCAAAACTCGTTTATAGCGAATAACAAATGACGATACAAAAAACTTTGTTATAGCCGTAATTCAATAAACGTTTAAAGCGAATTCGTTATGAAATAATCAATATTAGCGTCATTTACAACAAAAAATGTTAATAAATCCTTTTTATTTCAATTTAAAAAATCTGCATCATATTTGAATGTGAGTATTTTATATATGCATCTGAAAAGTGCATGTATCTCCAATGGAATTTGCAATGAAAATATTCGTTATATAAAGGATAAAATACATTAAAACTTTGCCAACGCCGGTCTTAAAATTACTTCGTTATAACCGTAAATTCGCTATAGCCACGTTCGTTATATACGACAATTTTCTATAGGTTTATATACAAGACCTTTGCCGGGACATAAAGAAGAATTCATTATAGCCGTAAATGTGATATATTCCTTCATAACTTACACATTTTTGTTTACCCCAGAAGCAATGCCCTCTTACCATAATATTAAAAAAGAGCTCGTATTACGGAAGATTACTCCCAAATAGCAACATTTCGAGAGAGGAAACTGTAATTCGTTGAATAGAAGAGAAAATGCAGAAGTTTTCAAATCCGGGGCACCCCGTTGCCAATTTCCCTGTTGTCACTCTCTAGAAGGATTAAGTTTAAAACATTAAAAAACCAGAATTGCTTTCAAAAGAAAGTTTTGGGGTTTTTTTTTGGCTTACATGCTATTTCTTAACTTGCGACCTAATTGTCCTATCTGAATTTGTAGAAACCAAAGCAACCACTGTCAGTACGTACAGGTAAATTGAAACACAATGGTTACACAATGATATATTATCATACATGAGATTGATAAAGATAATGAATAGCAATGCATGACATGATGTTTACAGTTGCACAGAATTCCTTATATGAAGACGTGTCTTTGCCAGCAAACGACCATCAGTATCACAGTGTGTCATTCTATCAGAATAGAGGTATATTGTATTTAAGAATGAATAAATTGTCATTTTATTTTTTATTGCAAATCTATCAAATAATCAATAGATAATATGTAACCTTTATTTATAGCTTCAATTGAAACACCTAAAAGGTATGTTTAATGTTTTGTTTTTGTAGCAAAAAATTGTTCATGACAATTTTGTATTTGTCTTATTTTGTTTAAATTTGTCATAGCCACTGCCATACTAAATATTGTGTAAAAAATAGATTATCTGTTCCTTATTTTAATTGTAATATTAACACTATAATGTTTGACCTAATGAAAGAGTCTCTTCTGATTGATGGTATAGTAAATCATCAAAGGATATTTTATGATTTATAGGGGAGAAAGTATGGAGTTACATATACAGGACATCATTTATGAAAATGTGACCGGACAATAAATGATGAGAGAAAGGTAGCTATGTAATTGATTGAAAATCAAAGAAAAGAACTATATGCGATAAGGTCTAATTTCTGCCCCCGTGTTTTATAAATTTGAAAAAACATCATATCATACAGATATTTTAATAAAATATATAACTGAATATGCTTGTTACAGAAATCTAAAACTTTTTCAACATCGATCATTCCTCGTGCTTCTATGACGTCACGTAAATAGGCTATTTCCCGCATTTTCTCAAAAGCATGAAAATTTCATCTGTTTTTCTTCATATTCAAGAGTAGGAGGTATAGAGTGCAATGTTGCTCCAAAACCATTTTAACATATATCATTGTTCATATTATTTTGCTTATCATATTAAAAAATGGTGTTGGAGCAAGCATACGCTCGATGTTTCCTTTTCAAAAAATTGATAGAAAATCCTCCATTTTTGGCTAAAATACGTACTTTTTGTGAAATTAGCTTATTATAAACATATCATATTTCTATTATGACTTCGATTAGACAATTTCTCTTTATAAATCTGAACTAGATATATATTAACCTATCTTTTAGCAAATTTCTAAAGCTCTATCTATAACTTTGAATTTTGGGGCATAAAAACGCTTTATCCCGCACATAGTTCTTTATACAATTTCTACTGCTGTTGGAATTTTTTTACCTTTAAATTACGATCAAGTAACAAAGGCGAATTTAAAAATATGTCAATCAATATCGCAAAAAAAGTGAAATGACTCAATGTTGTAGTCAGATAGTTAATAAAGCACCTGTAATTATATTATATTCCGTTCCTGAGTAGTTCGACTTCGTTCATAGGAACAGCACAAAAAGCGTACACCTCCAACTTCAAAATATATTTTCGTGTTTATTGGCCCTGTGAACCCCTTATTCTCGATGGACGTTTTTTTTTCCGAAGGAAACAATTAAACACAAAGATGATTATGTTTTTTGTTTGTTTTGTTTTTGTTTTTTTTTTTTTTTGGGGGGGGGGGGGAGAGAAGTGTAGTAGGATATCGGAATGAAAATAAAATGATGGTTTACATCAGATAGGAAAAGTAATAGCTCTATTTTTACTATTGACAACTTTTGTTTCTAATTTCAGGCTTGGTGGGATAAACTATTCACAGAGTAAATATAAAATCATCGTGTACAAAAAAATATGATTCAGTGCTGATTATGCACATTAGCATTCGAATGTTTATTTCTATCCTCAGATTTATGACCAGTTTCACGTTGAGATAACTGTATGATAGACAACTCTTAACATTTTTTCAAAAGAAAAAACTAGGTAAAAGAAACATAACATTCAAGAAATCAGTAATAAAAGCAGTGAAACTATCTGTCTTGTTTGATGCGGATGTTTATCTCAAAACAACGTCTAATTCACTGTATGTTATTCCAATGACTGATGACAAAAAATCTATTTACAATAATTTGTTTAATTTTATCGGGTGTTTGTCTTTATATCTCTTTTAGTTCAAATTTTTAAAGGACATGTTAAAATAATTTTTTAGTAACCAATCTAAAAGCTTTTAGCTCTAGCGTGTTTTAGCATTTTAGCTTGTGACACGACCCAGTATGATTTCCTTTGAAGTGTACCATGCAATAACATTTCATGAAGAAGTTGGACCCAAGTACATGTAGTTTGATACATGTACCTGCACCCTTAAGAACTCGTGATTCATGAATTCAATATTATTTTGATTGTACAGCAATATTCAATTTTCACATAACTTAAATTTCAGCTCTTTATTGTGAATTTACGCGTAACATAGTATTTATATTACCGAAAAGTTGTTTAGATACATGTACTTTACTGTATATGATAAAAAAGGGCGTTTTTGAGCAGTTTAACGAATCGCCAATCAAGTGCAACAACTTTTATCTTCTGGATTTTAATCCATTTGCGACCAATATACATGCAACACATTTATAAAATATTTGCAACACAATACTATGTTCATAAATTACGTGAAGATCCTTATCGTTTTTCTTTATTTGCAAGAAATATTCAAATGATATATATATATATATATATATATATATATATATATATATATATATATATATATGGGTGTGTGTGTGTGTGAGGGAGGGTGTGTGTGTGTATGTGTGACTGTGTAGTTTTACGAATAGATAACTAAGGTTAAATGAGTTGATTCTTACTGATATACACCTTTAGGGTGATATTGCCTTATCTACCGAATTATATAATTTTATATTTTTTATTCAAACGTATATTATTGGAACTAGAAGATTTAGCTGAGAATGTTATACTGTATTATCTATCTAGAGAACACTTCTGATTGTGTATAATTGTGTTTGTTCTCTGAATATTAATTTTCAATGACAATTGTGTATTATTACATTATATTTACACTTGCAAATGTTTTCCCTTATATAACACTGTTTGCGCAATCCGCTGTTATTCCTGCATAACATCATTACGGGTCAAGAGGTCAAAGTAGCGCATGAATAATCTAGGTCACTACTTTTTCTATGTGCTCAAACTAACCGACTTGTGCTGAAACACACCTATTAGATATCGTAATGAAAACATAATTTAGGCTTAAAAAATAAACGTATCTGTATTTTGTTATACGAAGTTTTATTCATTCATTTTATTTAAAAATATAACATTAATTGCAGGGGACAAATGATCTATGTAAGATAGGCCTGTAAACAGAATTATAATGTTTATGGATCGAAATCGTAACGAGGGGTTCTTGAAAATTACAATCGCAATTTGTCAAAGGAGTTAATTCAGTTAAAATTCATTTCTGACTTTATTACAAGCCTGATCAAAATCGTAAACGCAATATCACAGACCTTTCGTGTTTAGTCCATTCACGGATCTCGGTCAAATTTAACTTCGTGTGCTTCTGTGTCCGTTTTGTTCCGTAATAAGAACTTAAAAGTTAAAATTGGTTTCCTCTACAATGTCTGAGGAAAATCATTATGCTTTTGAATCTGATTCTGCAATAGAGTTTCCCCTGAAAATGCCTTAGTAGACTCTGACTCAACTTTCAATCGCTTTGTTTTCGAATTTCCAACCGCTCTGCGACTTCAACAGAATTGGTACTATTCCGCCAAGCTTCAATCGGTTTTTTCAATTGTACAAGTGAATTTTCTTTTCTATTTCACTTTATTATAATAAAAAAGAGTTGTCTTGTCAAAAGTAGTGTCATATTTATTTATCATGATAATCAAATACTTGCAACATTGTTGAACTATTTTTTGTTACGTCATCTTAATCGAAGCGGCTTTCTAGGTCATCACAAAAAAAATAAGTATGGAGCATTGTATTGTCATAATTTGCAACAAATGTAGATATAAGAAATATTGTATCAATTTTGGATGTATATCGGGATATAAATACAAGTTAGTACCTGCTCAAATCTTTATGGGATTTGATCACGTGACCAAACCGTCTTTATATCCCGATATACATCCAAAAATGATACATTATTTCTTAAACATATGCATGTTAAAGAGAAGAACTCGGTTGTTTTACGAATAATTCTTGCTTCTATTCTTATTGTATATGTTTTATACAAAAAAACTATGTTGAATTCATATTAATTGTTTCATATCTGAATAACATATAGTTACCTACAAACATGAGACAGACATGACTTTGCTTAAAAGAGCTATTTATTGAAATCTAAAGTTCATTTAATACTTTTATATTTTCTCCCAAAGCATCTAAATATATAAAAGGAATATATAATGTGCGAAACTATGTATTGCAATGTTGCTCTTAACAAAGGTTTATTGAAGGTTTGTAATAAATTTTCATTGTTTTGTTTTGTTTAGGAACATTAATTTGAATAAGATCCCGAAAGCCTTACATTGCAGATATACAAACTCGAGCCAGAAGGTTATCCAGAGTATTTAAAGTTCTGCAACAACATTGCCTTCTGTTAAAAATATATATAACACATAAAATTATAGCTGACTGTGAATATCTAAATTATAGAAATTATTGTGTGGCTTTCAATGGTCAAGATCATGTTTTTATTGTTGCAGTCATCTTGTTTAAAATAGGACATGAGACAGATTAACGGGGTACATAATTTGGAGTATTGTATTTGATAATGCTTTTAATTTGAGATGTAAAAACATACATAAACTTTTTTTTACAAAATCATCGTAATACTTTTGAGGGTGAAGTTTTTTTTTATGAGCACAATGTGTTCAACATACTAAAGATTAGAGGTTTATATTGATTGCAGTTAAAATATATTTATAAAGCTTATTTTCGCTGAAAGTAAAAGTATAATATTGTTTGTGTTGAAACTAAATACCAAAGTCCGTGTTAACAAAGTATTCGAATCATTTTTGAAGAAATTAAACTTAACAGTCGTCAGAAATAGGAATATTGACGATGCCTTTGAAAACCAAATATAAAGAACTTTTTCTGTATTCTTCCATGCATGACCAGTGTTCTCTTGTTTAACCTCTGGTTCGATTTCAAAACAAACGTCGTTTATAGGTCGTATATTCTTCGAAAGCTGATTTGATATACGCATAAGACGTAATAGAATAATAATTATTATGAGTGAATTTAATTTTCGAAAATTTTGGTAATAAATAAAAATACGATTCTCTGTGAGCATGTTTGCCCACCCTCGCTTTAAAACAACAAGATGCCCACATGCCTTGACGGTCACCTGAGTACCAAAGCAGGCAATTTGACCAGCCTTGGGGATCATATTTGCATTTTAAACTTCATTTTGGAGTCTTAACTCTAATCCGATTTATATTTGTCACCCCCCCCCCAAAAAAAAAAGCATGTACTCCTGACCTATGGGCAGTGAATTTTATATTACAATTTAAGAAGAGGACATTATGGTCATTGGACATAATAACAATGCGTATAGCTTTTTTCCCCCACGACTGTGAAAGTACGTATAACATTTTATAAAATTTTATACATTTTCACTTTGTGGCCATACTGGCCTTACCCAACTGAATCAGTGTTTATCTCCAACTGCTTTGGAAGTAAAGAAGATATTTTTTCTATAACTAAAATCATTTTCATATTGGCCCTGCCTTAGGGCCTGAACCCTTGACCCAGAGGTCATTAATTTTATAACTTAAATAGAGGACTTCATGTACACCATAACCATGCATTTAGTTTGTCCCCACATGTGTGGAAATAGAGAAGAAGAGATTATAAAATGTGTCTTTTTGTGTATATTTGGCCCTGCCCATGTGGCCCCGAAGGTTATTAGGTCATTAATTTCACAATTTAGGTTTCTCTTATTTCTAAAGATGCTTCAAACTAAAAACTAGCCTTAAGAGTTTTCAAGAAAAAGTTTAAAATGTAAAATTGTTACATATACGACGTAACGGACGACGCAGACGGACGACTCCGGACGAAGACCAATGGCAATAGGGCAACTAGTGAGTGACTCAAATGACCTAAACATCGTTAGCATTTTTTTTTTACACATAAAAACAATTCTAATATTTCAATTATCATATGTCAATAAATAAAGGAGAAGATGCTCTTTCTTGTAAGTTTAGTTTTCTGCTTGAACTGACAACTGCTTTAAAGTATGCATGTTATCTACACCCCAAAAAGAATATAAACACCAAGATAGCAAATCATGATTGTTTTCATTACATTGCAAGGGTATTCAATTATCACATTGTATTTTCCAGCATAATAAATTTAATATAGCCAATGTTTGCGCTCTATCAGTTTAAGAAATTGAATAGTCGCTAATTACTTAAAATAAACAACTGGAGCTAACAAAAATGATAAAATCTCTTCGGAAAGCATGATGGCAACGCACTTTGAAAAATATACGCACTTAAAAAAACGTTTTAAATTGTGTTAATTTTGGGACCTAGTCAGTGCACTTTGATTTTTTTTTCAAAGTGCGTAATGAGTGTACAACATTTATCATTAAGACACCTAACGCGCTTTGATATTAATATGTATAAATCCCAAAATGTAAACTGTTTTTTAACTGATTTCGTTTTAGTCAGATTAATTGTTTATATTTCTTTGTACATACTGTTCAATATGGTCTAGTTTTAGTTTTGTAAAACTCCAAATATATAGCAAAAGTTGGTGCATCTTAATATTTTGAGATGATCCCCTCTGATAACCAGACGGTAGAATTTGGTATTTTTTATATATAAGGTGAAAAATGATATTTCTAATTTTTACAATTTGAGAAAAAAAGATATTGTAGTATTTTTTTAAACTGCTTCGAAGTGCGGATAGTGGCAATTTCCTATATATTCCTATAGTAAATATACCTGTATATTGAGATGGCCCCTAAAAAGAACCAGATGGTCGATTTTTCTAGAATTTCGCAAATAAACATAGAGTTGATGTAAATTACATATGGTTAAATAATAAAGAGTTTTGCTATTGTAGTTTTTCCGCAAAAAAAAACCCAACTCAGCCTCCTTAAAATATGATATAAAATTATATAAACAAATTTTAACACGTGATAAAAATCCTTTAGGCTGAATAAAATACCTTTTAACGAAGTCGATAAAACAAGAACTACAATTTAAGGTTTTATGATCCTCTGCCTCAAAGTATTTTTTTCATCTTAAACATGTTATTTATCCTTCAAACTTTATGAATAAAGTAAAATAAAAAGAAGTTGTTTGATGGTATTCATGCATTTTACGAAGTTATTGCAATTTTTGGCAATGGTGAAGTTGAGATCAAATTAGTAAAAAAGGGTTGTACATGTGCCGGTGCAACGGTGGCTCGAACCCCTTTACCTCTAGGTAGTAGGTCTCCTTGGAGCCACTAAGCCAAGCAGTTCGTTTAATATTTGAGCATAATATTATTAGTTCAAGACAAAGAAATTTGTCTATATAAAAGGCAGATTTATGGTACGGATAAAAAAAATTCTGGATAGTTCAGAGCTATCGAACATTGCTGAGGACAGGAGATCGTTAACAAATACATGAATGCAACCTTCTTAATCCTAGTATATTTATAAGATTGGTCTAAAGAATTATTACATAATAGCTGCATTCTGATCATTTTGGAATATTTTGTATTACAATACATCAGGTGAAATATGTAATTTTTACAATCAACTTTTGTTGCTTAAGAACATTTTATAGGAAATCCACGAACAATGATATAACACCGAAACACTGCAATAAAATATCTTTTAAGAAAGAATTGTATTCTTCCTTAATATCATCGGGTATTGCAATTCCTAGTGATATCTCTAGTTAAATGCTGATGATTTTTTTTTAGGGTAAACGGATTTCAAAATTGTCCTTGTAAAGAACATAATCATTTGAAATCATGAGGGTAAAAATGTAAATCAATACTTTTTTCCACTATTTCGAAGTTTCAGTGCAAGTGTTGAAGCTAAAACAACCATATCCAGTCTATCCACTGGACCCATGTTGCTATCGTAGCGGTGAACAACAAGTGGCTTTACTATCTCTTAATTTTGGCGATTTCTTTTACCTGTGGTCACCAAGGTATTTGGTAACACTAAGGGGGCGATTTGATAACACTGTCACCTCCCCTCTGTTCTCGAGATGGATCTGAAAGTTATCTTATCCTTAGAAGGGATTATATACACCACGTATTATGCATTCTTGTACATTTAGGTGAGGTCAATATTCCGAATATTACACTTGAAGACCATTTACATAACATATTAGGGTTCATACAGTCATTAAAGTGACACGCTGACTCAAAACACATGTTTTACTTTTTGATTATGACAACGGAAATCAGAAGAAATATACTCAATTTCATCATACGGTAAGTTTCATGCATCATAGGTTATCATCTATCAGTTTAAAAGTCATTAAAATATCCGGAAAATGCACATGTAAACAAACCGAGTTGTTTTGGACATGGTGTTTAGTGTCACGTGATTGCGATTGTTGTCTAAAAATGGTAACAGTAGGATTGACACACTGAGAAAAGAATTTGAATGTGATAGCTATTCGATGTCTGTGGTAAGAAATATGCATTCATAGGGAGTGCATCTTAATGAATTTATAGTTCTTGAAGACATCAGGTTTCAATGAGAGTCTACTATATAGCTAGCTCATGATATATGCCACGCTGCATTGTTTACATTCCCCAGCGCTTGCGTGTCTATGAAGCGGAAGGGAAACTCAATATTTTTGTTGTGACACAACACTTAATTCTATTTTTTTCTTTTTAATTTGATTTATTTACGTTTGAACACTGTAATTTTTCAAACGTTCACCTTTTCGTATGATAAATAAAAAATGAGAAAATCGTGTAAAAATTCGATATTTGCTAAATAATTGGTTTGTGAATCACCATGTGTGCCGCCTCAGTTATGTGTATCATTTGTATTATTAAGAATTGATTTGGTACGATTTAGTTTTTCTGATAGTTGACGTCATTTAAGTCTAAGTGTGCCATGCCGTACTATGTTTTTATTAGTTTTTGGGCTTTTATCTGAGGAAATAACAGTGTAAGTATTTTGCATATACCGATACATTCTAGTTAATTTAGGGAATACTTTGTATAATTCATATACTTCGATTAATTGTCTAACTGTTAAAATTAACGGTCAGCAGGCGTACAACGTTGTACCAACGTTGAAAATACGTTGATTATGGTTGACGACCTTGAACTACCAAAAAAACAACGTTACAAGACGTTGAAAAAAGGACGTTGAAAACCTAACTAATTTTCAGTATGACGTCTTGTACTCTGAGAAATATCGACCAAATCATAATATAAAAATATTATCTGATTGTATTGTTTTTGTAATAAATATAATCATTTCCGTAGATTAAGACTGTACGCGCAATGGTCGACCTCTACATTAAGAAATATAAAACGATAGACCTAGAGTTAATTTACAAAATATAAAATGCATAGTGGGGGCGCGCTAGCCTCGCCTCAATCTGCACTGCTTGAAACGAGCTGACCAATTAGTATCAAATTACTAGCGTAAACTTAAACAAAGAAACAAAGTCCAGCTGTGGAGAGGGAGAGCACATTTTAAATTTGAATGTGTGAAGCAACACATCGACCATTGAGGCAAAATAATTTGGATTTTATCATAGCAACAGTAAAGTAAGTTGTCATTTCTTGCACTTTTTAATAACATTGATTCATGTAAAAAAAAATGTAAAGGAAACTCATGCATTATTGCACTGATCACATAATATGTATGTACATGTGTTCCTTGCATATGGGCTTGGTTGTAATACAATGTTTTGGTTTAAAAAAAAAAACACCCGACATTTGGACTAATCTAAGGAGTTTACATTAACTGATTGAGTGCACACATTTTGCATTCTTTTTTGCAGATGTTGTTCGGGATCGTGTACGTGTATCGAAGCGAAATTGGGAGTCCCATGATTATATCTCAAAAACTCGATGGAAACGTCGGAATTTCAACGTCCATTCAACTTTCATATTATTTTAACATTTTAACGTCATTTCAACGTTTAAGGGTGACGTTGTTTCAACGTTGAAACAACGTTAAAATGCCTCCTGGGAATATTACAAAGCCTTGTGCAGAACTATGGTGCGCCGTAAGTGTCTATGTTGTACATGCATGTTTTATACTTAAACATCATTCTAAACGTATCTTACGTAATGAGATTATAAGAAATCATAGTGAATGTCTGTTCGGTATTTTTGTTGCAGTATATAATTGCCTTACACAAGAAGCCTGCTTAAACTTTAAAAATATGGAACGTTATTCGTGCCATAAATAATTGTCAAGGCTAAAGACCAAACTGTACTTTTGTTTAACATGTGATTGTTTATTATACCCCCCGCAAACGAAGTTTGGGGCTGTATATAGGTATCATCTTGTCCGTCCGTCCGTCTGTCCGTCTGTCTGTGCAAAATGTCCGGTCCTAATCTTTCTTATGGAGAGACATTGGAAGTTCTTACTTCACACAAAGATTGCTGTGTCATGACCTTGACCCAAGTTTATTTGGTCAATGTCATGGTCAGTGGCAGAAAAAGTTCAAAATTCGTGTCCGGTCCATATCTTTCTTATGGAAAGAAATTGGAAGTTCCTACTCTTTACAGAGATTGCTCATGACCTGAAGGTGTGTTATGACTTTGAACCAAGATCATTCGGACAAGTTCAAAGTCACTGGCAGAAAAAGTTCAAAATTCGTGTCCGGTCCATATCTTTCTTATGGCGAGACATTAGAAAGTATTACTTCACACAAAGATTGCTCTTGACCTGAAGGTAAGCCAAGTTCATTTGGGCAAGTTTAAGGTCATCGTTTAAAAATGCTTAATACCTGTCTGTGTCATGTCTTGACAAAAAGCTTGCTGGTTTCAGGCCACATAAAATTAATGTTTGGATTCTCATCCTCGCCAGTCTCTCTGGAAATGGCATGCCCTGATGTATTTTATTTTATTTTTTTAAAAGTGTGCTGAAAAAAATTTCGGAAAAAAATCGGGCTCGGTATACCAAAAACAAAACATTTAATGGCTGCTTGACATGTGGATTACCGTTTGATTCCAGTCATGTTTGTTATCATAAGGATGCAAATGTCTTCATTCATTAACAGTAAAGTTGAAATAGAATGGAATTTAAAGAATAGAAATTGGTTTGTGTACTCATATTAGCATTTACAATTTTTATTTAAAAAAAAATGGAGCAGTTGTTATTATAGAACATGGACTGTGATATAGATATGATCCATTATTTTCTATAATCATTATAATAGTAAAATACTTGAGTTATGATTTTTTCTTAGCGGGGTGTATCATTTGTAAGCTTGCTCACAGTACCTCTAGTTATGATTGTTTAATTTTGTGTTACAGTCTTTTACCATATTGAATAAATTGGTTAACTGACTGTCATCTTATTTGGCATTCCCTGGATCAATGATATTAGTGACAGTACAGTGAAAGAACTATCCCTACAGATACCGGACTTTATTGAATACTAGGACTTGATGTCTTCAGTACCGGAGAAAAAGGATTTGGTCTCACCAGAAACTGTAGGAAGTAGAACGAGAGAAAGGACGACCACAGAAAAGGGAAGTGAATATTTACCGGAAATAAAAAAAAGCAAGTTCAAAAGAATTCAAAGTCTATGGGATGAGATAAAGGACTTAATGCAACATGTAAATTCAGGAGAAATGAAAAATGTAAACAGTATTGAATCTAGCGAACAAGAACTCTTCGAGAAACATCGTCTGTATACAACTCTTTCCTCCAAGTTTTTCGAATTTCTGCTATGACACGCGGACGTGCAGGAATATGATGCGTTTTCATCAGAAAACTCAGGAAAGCAGAAGTAGAAAAGACATATGAGTGCATCAGTAAATTGAAACAAGATATTATTGACAATATGAGTGTGACCTCTTCAGGAAAAAAATCAGCAACATCTTATTGTAGTTCCGCACTTGCTAGAAAGCAAGCCAAAGTTGAAGCTGCTCGCACAAAACTCAAATTTCTTTCCAGGAGAAAGAGTTGATGGATTGTCAGATAAGACTAAAAGAAGAGGAAGCTCGTGTGAAGTTAGATTCGTTAAGAAAAAAAGGAGCTTGATATAAAGCCATATATATAACCCAAATGTCTCACGAAAAGGAACTCGCAGTTGCAGTGGCCGAGGTTGAGGCATTGAGATCGCAGGAGGGAATAGAAGGAGATGACGACTATAGGCTTGCTGATATTCCTCTGCCAGAAGGAAAATGCCACCAGGTCCTCATAGCAGAACAAAGGAGCATGTTGAGAAATACTTAAACAACCCAGCAACCTGTAATCCAGATGCAGGTACAACCGTCCCACAGACTGCAAATCCTTCTGACACAGGAACATCTGGATTTCCAAAATTTCTCCTAAAGAAGGATTTGCTTTTTGCTCGACTAAGTATCTTTACGGAGGAACCAGATGCCTACCTCTCATGAAAAGGAGGCTTAAAACGTGTTATGGAAGAACTAAGCGTAGACGCTGCTGAGGAGATAGAACTTTTGATTAGGTGGCTAGGACCTGTATCTTCTACTTATGCTAGAAGTATTAAGATCTCCAATGTAAACAATCCAGTGTTAGGACGCAAACGACTGTGGGAAAGATTGATTGATCGATACGGATGTCCAGAGATGATTGATGAGGCCTTAAAGCGGAAACTAGATCGTTTTCCAAAACTGTCCAACAAAGACAACAAGAAGCTCTACGAGCTCACTGACATTCTTGCGGAAACACAGACTATCAAGGACGATGACCAGTACCACGATCTCTTGGCCAACTATGACACTTCTTCAGGTGTTATTCCCATCGTCAGAAAACTACCCCATTCCTTGCAAGAGAAGTGGACTTCAAGGGCCGCCTGATACAAGAAAGAAAAGAAAGTGACATTTTCACCTTTCGGTGAGTTTCTTACATTTATCCAAGAAATGAGTCAAATAAAGAATGACCCTGGCTTCATGTATGATGTGAATAACAACCAGGAAAAAATAAGCTCAACATGTTCTAAGAACAGGTTAAGGGTACACGTGAAGAAAACTGAAGTTACAAGAAATCAATTCAAAGGCGACACAGATAGCGAGTTAAAATGTATTCTACATACAGACTCAAAGCATGCCTTAAGCGAATGAAAGGCATTTCGAGCAAAGTCTATAGAGGAGAGACGTCAGCTCCTGAAAGAGAAGAGTATCTGCTTTCGATGCTGAGGTTCAAAGGCATGACTGTAAAGTAGATCGGGATTGGCCTATACCGGAAGTGATACTAACTGTTTACCTGAGTGTGTGGCCCGAGTGTGTGAATGTGAGATGCCAGTGTGTGAAAAGAAATTAAAGCTATGTGCGAGAAATTACTGTGTAAATCTTTTTCAATCAGGTAGGGAGTTGCTTGCTTTGTTTATAATTACAGTAAACAATAGGTGATACCATAAAAATTGCTACAATTAACCGCCAGGGTTTATCTACAATATCAAAGCGGATGAATGTTTTTGAATTTTATAGAAAAAAGGGTTATTCAATTTTATGTTTACAGGACACACATTTTACAACGGAAAGTAAACTTATTGTTGAATCGCAGTGGGGGTATCAGTGTATTTTTAACTCGTATAGGTCTAATGCTCGTGGGGTATGCATAATGTTCAATAATAATTTTGAGTTCCAAATCCACAATATCAAAAAAGATGGGGAAGGTAATCTCCTTGCTGTTGATCTTACCATAGAAGAAACCAGGGTTACTCTTGTCAATATATATGGTCCAAACTCTGACCAGCCAGGTTTTTATGAAAAAATTAGAAATACATTTTTAGAATTGGATAATGAGTATTTCATTTTATGTGGAGATTTCAATCTTGTCCTCAATCCAGATATAGATACCTACAACTATAATAGCATAAATAATCCAAAGGCTAGAGAAAAACTTTTAGAAATTATGGATGATTTGCAGTTAGTTGACTATTACAGGGTCTTGAACCCAGGTAAAAAAATATTTACATGGAGAAAAAAAATGCCTTTAAAGCAAAGTCGCCTTGACTATATTTTGATTTCAAATAGTCCGTCTAATATAGTAGAAAACTTTGATATTAAATCGGGTTACAGATCTGACCATTCTATTGTCATTTTAGAACTAAAGTTTAATCATTTCAAAAGAGGTAGGGGGCTTTGGAAATTTAATAATAGTTTATTGACTGACATGGGTTTCATTGATAAGGTTAAGGAAACTATAGACAGAGTAAGGAGTCAGTATGCATACAATGATATTCATACACGTTTCAGTAAGGATATAGATGACAGTATATTCTTAGAGGTACTTCTTATGGAAATAAGGGATCTTTCCATTTCATACTCATCTTATAAGAAAAAGGAAAGAGAGAAGATTGAAATCTCCCTAATCATGGAAATAACATCCTTAGAATCTCAAGAACACATTAATTTTGAACTAATAGAACAGAAAAAATCAAATCTAGAAAACTTAAGAAAACATAAACTTCAAGGCCATTTTATAAGATCTCGAGCAAGATGGATTGATCAGGGAGAGAAACCAACAAAATATTTTCTAAATTTAGAGTCTCGGAATATTTTGAACAAAACTATTAAAAAAGTTGAACTTGAAGAAGGGGAAACCATACACAAGCAATCGAACATATTGAATCATGTCAAAGAATTTTATGAAAAACTATATACATGTGCTGATTCGGATCTAATAAATATTAACTTTAAAGAAATTATCAATGTGGATATTCCTAAATTAGAACCAGATATATCTAGCTCGTTAGAAGCTGAAATATCTGAAAAAGAAGTTCTTGAGGTTCTAAAAAATATGAAAAATCACCAGGTAGTGATGGTTTTACAGTTGAATTTTTTAAATTCTTTTGGAATGATTTAAAACTTTTCATCTTAAATTCAATTAATTTAATTTTTTTGAAAAAGCAGCTTCCTATTTCCCAGAGATTGGGAATTATTTCATGTTTACCAAAAGGTGACAAACCAAGACAGTATTTGAAAAACTGGAGACCCATCACCCTTCTTAATGTTCTCTTTAAGCTAATATCAGGATGTATTAGTTATCGAATTAAGTCAACACTAGATTACATTATATCTGATACACAAACAGGCTTTCTCAAAGGAAGATATATTGGAGAAAATACTAGAATTATTTATGATTTAATGTCGATCACCGAAAATGAAAATATACCAGGTCTTTTAGTTCTCATTGACTTTGAGAAAGCCTTTGATTCTGTTTCATGGTCCTTTATATACAAAGCTTTAGAATACTTTGGATTTGGAAATAATATTATAAATTGGATAAAGATTCTCAACAAAGATTTTAAGGCTTCTGTTTTACAATGTGGCTTCCTGTCAGAACAGTTCAAAATCCAAAGAGGATGTAGACAGGGGGACCCAGTAGCTCCATACCTATTCTTGATATGTGCAGAAATTCTAGCTATTCTCATAAAACAAAACATTGATATTAGAGGTATAATTGCCAATGGCAATTAACATAAGATTTCCCAGTATGCAGATGATACTTCACTCATCTTAGATGGTTCATCAAAATCCCTTTTGGCAGCTCTTGATACTTTAGACTTTTTTTTCGCATATTTCAGGTTTGAAGATAAACAGCTCTAAAACTAAAATTGTATGGATAGGTTCCAAAAAATTTTCCAATGAAGTTTTTCATCATTCACGTTGGAAACTTGATTGGGGCTCCACCTCATTTAATTTACTTGGAATAGAATTTTCTGTTGATTTAGATAAAATGATATCATTGAATTTCAGCAAACAATTGCCAAAAGTACTTTCTCTAATTCAGCAATGGAGGAGGAGAATTTTAACTCCCATTGGTCGCATCACTGTTTTAAAAAGTCTGATTGTCCCGAAACTTAATCATTTATTCATTTCACTTCCAAATCCAAAACAAGATGTCATTTCATCTCTTATTAAGAGTCTGTTTGAATTTATTTGGAAATCAAAGTGTGACAAAGTTAAGAGAGAAATTGTTACTCTCGATTTTCTAAAAGGTGGTTTAAAAATGGTTAACATTACTAACTTTATGGCTTCTCTTAAATGCTCATGGATGAAAAAATTAACTCAAGGCTACAAACCATGGATGGACTTTTTTTTTTTTTATCAATAAATGGTAATGACTTTGCAAAAAAACTTATTGATTTTGGTGATGATTTCCTATCAGGCATGGTTGTTCAAAGAAATAATATTTTTTGGCAAGATGTTTTTAATTCTTGGCTCTGCTATACTAAGAAAATTATTAAAAGCTCATTAAATACCAAGAATATTTTCAATATTCCAGTGTGGTACAACTCAAACATAAAAATTGCATGTAAATATGTATTTATCAAAGATTGGTACATGAAAGGGGTTAATATTATTGGAGATTTTTTGAATGAAAATGGAAACATATTATCAAGAATAGATTTTACTGAAAGATTCCATTTTCCATACATACCTCCAATGTTATATAATATTGTAATATGTGCAATATCAAAATACTTGACATCTTTGTCTATTGATAGGACCACTTTGAAGAGAGATTGCACTACATTTATGCCGTTTTATTAGGAGTCTATTTTTTTTTAAAGAAAAAGTTACAAAAGCTATATACATTTGCTTAACCTCCAATGAATATGTACCTACAGCTATCAACAAATGGAATGCTGAGCTATGTGATACTTTGCCAAATGATCTCTGTGTGCAGGATGTTTTTAAAATCTGTTTTAGAACTACCAATGATTCAATTGTTAACTGGTTACAATAAAGAATTCTCCATAGAATTCTTCCTGTTAAATATTATCTTAAGAAAATCAAAATTACTACCTCTGATTGCTGTACTTTTTGCAACAAAATGTCTGAAACTATGCAACATGTTTTTGCAACATGCAAGAAAATACAACCTCTATGGAATGCACTTAGTATACTTATATATGAGAAATGCTAAAAAAATGTTAGTTTTGATGTTTATAATATTCTATTTGGTGTCTACCCACTTAACGGGGAGAACAAAATTTTAAATTTTGTAATCTTATATACAAAGCAATATATATTTTCATGTTTGAAACAAAATAGGATGCCAATATTTTTAGGCCTCTTACACTATTTATATCAAAGATACAAGATTGAAAAGTCTATTTATATTCAGAAATTAGAAATTGAAGAATTTGAAAAAGCATGGTATTCATGGAATGATTTTATTAATCATCTGGCAGTTTTAAATGTGACTTGTGTGCAATAATACATCTCTTAAGTATTTTTAGTTTTTTTTGTTTTTGTTTTTGTTTTTTTGTTTTTTGCTCTTTTTTTCATGAATTGTATCTATACTGCTTAGGCATTCAGTTTCAAAATTACCACAAGCAACTACCCTAATCTTTATCACTATGAGTATTACAATATGGGATGAAAAAGTGAGTATGCGAGAAGTGAGAGAGTGATTGAGTAATATAACTGATACACTGTGTACATACAACCTTTGTTTACAATAAAAAAAAATATTTCATTGAAAAACAAATTCTGAAAAATTTCCTCTGTTTTGCTAAAAGCCCAATTTTGTTTTAGCCTAATTTCATAATATAGTAAAAATATCAAATGTTATGTCAATAATAAGTCATTTCTTTAATACTTTTAGTGTTTAGAACAAATTTTACTCATGACATTGAACTTTATAACAATCCGAATTTGAGAACTCAATCCCTGAGTACACAACGTCCTTAATATACAATACTTTTACTGTACTATGACTTCATAAAGAAGTAAAGTCATAGACGTGTCCATGACGTTATAAATCATAACATAAGTTAGTTTAAAATAAATTAAGAGATAAGAAATTATAAAACTAAATCTTAACCAAAAAAACAAAACAAGAGGTCCATGGACCACATCGCTCACCTGAACAACAGTTCCTTGTAACACTCTATTTCGTAGCATAATATGCTATTTCTATTTTAAACTTTGAACCCCTCTCTGGGCCCCAGTATTAGTCCAGTGGTCACAGCTGTATAAATTTAGAATCTACATTATTTTAGGATGCTTGCATAGTAATCTCACAAATTGAGGCATTGTAGTTTTTAAGAAGAAGATTTTTAAAAAAAATTTCCTATTTACTTCAAGGTTAAACTTTGGATCCCTCTTGGGGCCCCAGTATTAGTCCGGGGGTAACGATTTTACCAATTTAGAATCTACAATAGCCCCGGATGCTTGCATAGTAATCCCACAAACTGTTGCACTGTAGTTCTTAGAAGAAACATTTTACCTATATATTTCTATGTTAACTATGAACCCCTTCTGGGGGGTCACGGCTTCCACAATTTCGAATCTTCACAATTTGAGGATGCTTGCTTAGTAATCTCACAAACTGTAGCATTGTGGTTCTTGAGAAGAAGATTTTTAAAGACTTTTCCTATATACTTCTATGTCAAACTTTGAACCCCTCTTAATGCCCCAGTATTAGTCCGGAGGTCACGATTTTAACAATTTAGAATCTACAATAGCCAAGGGTGTGTGCCTAGTAATATCGTAAACTGTTGCATTGTAGTTCTTGAGAAGAAGACTTTTTAAACATTTTCCTATATATGTTAATTTTTTAACCAACCCCTTTTGGGGCCCGTTTTGGCCTGGTGGTCCCGATTTTTACGATTTAGAATCTTCACTATATATACATGCTTTTTTGTTAATATTGGCATTTCTGGTGCAGTGGTTCTTGAGAAGAAAATATTTAAACATTTTTCCTATGTATTTCTTTGTTAAACTTAGAACCCCGCATGGGACCCAAGTTTTGGTTTGAGGGTCACGAATTTTACAATTTAGAATCTTCTCTATATATACATGTACAACCTTTTGTGTAAATATTGGCATTTCTGGTGCAATGGTTCTTGAGAAGAAGATTTTTAAAGACACACACCCTATACTCACTGTTTCGCAATTATCTCCCTTTTAAAAAGGGTTGTGCCCTCTATTTTAACAACTGATAATCCCCTTTCCATAAGGATGCTTTGTACCAAGTTTGGTTAAATTTGGCCCAGTGGTTTTAGAGAAGACGTCAAAAATGTGAAAAGTTTACAGTGGATAGACAGACGGACGGACAGACGGACGGACCGACAACGGGTGATCAGAAAAGAATTGAAAGAGGCGCAGTTGACAGATTTGATAAAATTACTATATGGTTATCAGGTAATGTTAGACTATGAGTCGTTTATTTTAATGAAGTCAATTTGTTTGATCATGCCTTCAGGTCTGAATGATTTGAGCGGTGTTTGCTGATCTTCTGCGCAGTTCACCTGTTTCACCAACGTATTGCTTAGAGCAAACTTTGCAACTGATGAGACAGATGCAGTTATCTGTGCGGCAAGATGTGTTGCCAAATATCTTGTAGGTGCGACCCGTGATGGGGCTTTTAAAACTGTCCGTGTTGGTGCTGTGCTTGCACAGAAGGCATCTGGCATAAGAACATGTTTTTAAACCCTTTTAAACATTTGGCAACGGGTTGTCTAGTCTCGCCCTCACTACCATGCCCTTTAAGTTCCTCGGGCGTTTATCATTTGACTTATCTGTGTTTTTAAAATTCTCCACTGGCAGCAAAGATCAAGCAAGAGGCCCATGGAACACATCGCTCACCTGAGGAACAATAAGTATGATAAAATCAGCTTAATGGAGTCATTATACAAACTTTCTGGACAATGTAGTATAATACATGTAGATCTTATATAAATATAAATCCATTTCCCCCTGAATATTCTTACGTTTATCATAATTATTCCCTTTTTTAACAGGATGATATTATAGTCATATCACATGTTGAGAATTGCAGTTCTCAAAAAGATCCTAAACAATTGTTTATATATGGGATATACACTTACAACAAACTCTGAAACCCTTGTGAGGCCCAAGAAATGTCCAGGTGCCAAAGTCTAAATAATTTTAAAGAATCATCTGGCTGATTAGTTTCTGAGAAGAAGATTTTTAAAGGTTTACTCTATATATTCCTATGTACAATTTCGACCCCCATTGTGGCCCCACCATATCCCCAGGGGTCATGAGTTTCACTACTTTGAATCTACACTAGCTGAGGATGCTTCCACACAAGTTTCAGCTTTCCTGGCTGATAAGTTTCTGAGAAGAACATTTTTAAAGATTAACTCTATATATTCCTATGTAGAAATTCGACCACCATTGTGGCCCCACCCTACCCCCTGGGGTCATGAATTTCACAACTTCGAATCTACATTACCTGAGGATGCTTCCACACAAGTTTCATCTTTTCTGGCTGTTTAGTTTCTGAGAAGATTTATAAAGATTTACTCTATATATTCTTATGTAAAAATTCGACCCCCAATTGTGGTTCCACCCTACCCCTGGGGGTCATGAATTTCACAACTTAGAATCTACACTACTCGAGAATGCTCCCATACAAGTTTCAGTATTCCTGGCTAAATGGTTCTTGAGAAGAAGATTTTTGAAAAAAAAAATTCAATAATTCCTAATTATCCCCCTTTGAAAAAGGACGTTGTCCTTAGTTTTCACAACTTTGAATCCTCTTTGCCTAAGGGTGCTTTGTGCTAATTTTGGTTGAAATTTGCCAAGTAGTTCTTGAGAAGATGTTGAAATGTGAAAAATTTACAGAGGGACAGACAGACGACAGACAAAATGTGATCAGAAAAGCTCACTTGAGCTTTCAGCTCAGGTGAGCTAAAAAGTAATATATGAGGACACTTTTGCTTTCATTTTATGGAAGTCTGCTTAACCTAACTTTAAAGACATTTTCTACGAAGAATATTTTGAATATAAACTTTCTGGTAACAAGCTGTTCGAGAAATCAGAGAAACTAAATTGGAATAGAACCGATTATGATGTACAAAATTTTAAAGTGTCTAAATTGAAGCCTAATACAGGCTATGATTTCAGTATACTATCTTCAAATGAATTTGGTTTTGTGTACTCCAACAACCAAACATGCATTACTGATATCAAGACAATTTAAAGTAAGTTTTTATTACCTTAAATATCATTATTTATCAAGATATATAGATTAATATATTTCTTACCTTGATACTGTAAAAAGAAGTTTATTCATTTTTTTGCAAATGCTTCAAATGCTGTTGGAAATTGCAGTACTCAGATCTGGTGGTTAAGCCCCTTTCACAATTGGCGCACGAACAGAAGCGACAAAATATTTGTGCGACCGAAAAAAATAGATATGAATCGTAAACTGTTGCCGAAATAATCGCATACGAAAAAGTATTCGTACGAAATTCACACAATCTAGTGTTGTGCGATGTAAACGCCTTAAATCTTGCGATATATATTGCGTCTACATGCGACTGTTGTACAATGAAAGCGACTGTTGAAAGATAATGCGATAGGATCGCGCGAGACACTAGGTTATCGGACGATTGAACGTGCACAAATGCGATTGGACGTGCGACCATGCGTTCCATGGTACGAATGCTCGTGCGAGTCAGAGGGGGTATATATACCGCCCATTTAATTTCCGACGTTCTTCAGTAGTCATAGTTGAAAGCGAGAGAAGATGCCGCCCAAGAAGAAACAGATATGCAGCAACATTCATTATTATACCTCAATATGATTATTCTATTATATCTGATTGGTCTAGAAAGTCACGCGACAGGGCTGGAATGAAAAAGCCGATCGATATGAGCATACGATGTAGACAAATATGATTAAATCAAAAATATTCAATCATTATGATTCTCTTTATATCACAAAACCAACTTAACTATCTATGATTCAAATTTATGAAAGAAAAGTGACACAGTAACATAGGAAATCAAACAATCACAACGTTATTGCTATTGAAAAGTCAAACAATTATTAGAAATCAACGTATTTTGTATAATTATATGTTGTTCGGTATAATAAAATGTTTATTGCATTAATGATCAGGGAATATGTAGATTTATTCCCCCAGAAAAAACAAATTTCCTTCAGGCGAAGCCCTCAGAAAATATGATTTTTCTTGGGGGAATAAATCTTCATATTTCCCTCACCATCATGCAATAAATGTTTATTGTTAATGGTGGTCTGAAACAGAGATGCTTATACAGGGATTATATACTAGTGGCAAAGCATGGCATATTGAGGCGGATAAGTCGTGCAATGATAGAACAACGTTGCAAGATTACATGAGACATGTTGAGCAACAGTCTCATGGTCGTAAAACACACGCATAAACAGCAGCGATTCATTTTACACCTTTAAAAATCGTGCATCACTCTTGCCAGTACACAAAGCGTTGTAAAACGTCCGTACTAATGTTCGTGCGTTGCACTGCGATAATTTGGATCGCATTCGGTCGCGTCTGAATAGTGTGCATGTCCACTATTTTGAGGAGACTTGCTGCGAGCACTAAAACGCATGCAACGAGTGCGAGAGCTCGTGCAACGTATGCGAGAGCTCGTGCGAAGCTAAGAATTTAGATCGCAAAGTGTTGTAATGTGCTCGAGCGCCAATTGTGAAAGGGGCTTTATCGATTGGTGTTCTATGATGTGGTTTTGTGTTTATTGGCGTTTTGGTAATCATTGGGCCAAATATTGCAAAAAGTTGTTTTATATTTTTGATAAGCGTTATATTTTATCCCATATATATCAAGAATTCAGAGGTTGTTATTAAGGGAGTTTATCTTTTGTAGGTATTTTTTTTGTTCTATCCCATGCTCACAATTATTAATATTTAAAAACAGCATGGATAATACTCGAATATTGCTTTCCAAAAATACTGTTTTTATTTTCATTTTAGAGAAAACAAAAAAAAATAAATAAAACAGGTATTTATTAAGTATATTAAAAAAAATATTTAAAAGATAAGAAAGAAGATTTGATTAAATGGTAACCCCCGCCCCAAACTACCCACACACCCACACCCGCACGCATGCACGTTCGCACACAATTAAAAAAAGAAAATACGCAGACGTTTTGAAAAGCTTAAGGCCAGATCAATCATATGAAAGAGTCAATAGTGAAATGTTTATGAAAATTTAGTTGAGTTTTAAAATGCTTTACATAACATGTAATAATTATTTGGTATGGAAGGCTGTATCCGGGCATCAAAACTGTGTTAACTCATTTCAAGGTAATATAATTAATTTTTCCATGTCTGACAAACAATATGTATCCATGCATAATGCGTAAAGCTTCTATAAAAAGTTAACGTTAACTTAAAAGTTACTGTAGGTATTTCTTATTTTACGCGAATACTTAATTTCGCAATTCTACCGTTTTCCATAAAATCGCGAATGCCGATTTTGTATCCTAGTTTCAAGCAGTGGCGTCGGAAGCAAATTGAAAAGGGGAGGGGGGGGGGTAGACTTATCATCAGAAATATTGACAAACCAAAAAAAAGGGGATGAGGCTTAATCAAAAAGTCATGAAATTCCTAATCCGTGGGATAGGGGGGGGGATACTATACATATAACTGCAATTTTCAATATCACTCTTAAAATTTCCTTATTTTCATTTTAATTTCGTACATGCTACCCAAATATGTGGGGTAGGTGGCGGCAGCTTCCTTATACTTCAATTTCTTATTTGCAAAGCCCCCCCCCCCCCCCATGAAATGTTATCATGTCTAAAAATGAAAAATAAAATAGTTCCTTTTACCTTCTAACATTTGCAGACTTAGGTCTTATTTATCTTTTACAATTTCTGTTTTTGAAAACTTAGAAATGTACCCCCAGAATATAGTAGAATGATATCGGTGAAAGATTACTGGCCAATACCTCATTTTTCACAATGTGTCGAACAATGCATTTCACTTGCACGCATATACGTGTACTGATAAACAGGAGATGTATAATTAAACAATAGCAAATTCTAAACTTATGGGTTTTTTTTTACTCTTTCTCTTAAAAAAATTGAACAGAATTATATAATACATTATGTAAATAACTTGGTTTTCTTAATATTTAACCATTTGTTTCACAGTTCTGTAGGAACACGGTGAAGTCTGCTCCGCCAGGGTCGATTTTTCTCCGCTGCATTTCATGTAACGATTTCAAATTGATCGCTTCACTCAATTAACTAACACCGATCCGCTTGACATATTGGATAAGATTCCACAACGATCAAGAACAACCTTTTTTAAGTTAAAAACTTGAATATCCTTAAAGTCCTATCAACATAACCATCTGTTTATCGACATTTATTTCATAATATTGAAAAGAAAATACCGAAGTTAAGTTTAATGGAGATGTAAAACAATAGTGCGTCCAAGCAAGTGACGGATTCAAAACCAGGATTAATTAACAATTTATGAAATTTTGATAAAGTACATGTATAGATTTATCAAAAAGGTTCATCTAAAGTAATAAAAAAGCTTTAAAAAATTATATTTATTTCCTTTACAAATAAAGGTACATGCATATCTTCTTTTTAATTTGTAGATTGTGTCGGAACGATATCAGATTCACAGATAAATTAATTCGCTTCGCAAATATCTCTTGTTGCCAGTAAGATGATCGTGGTCCGTCGACCTTTCGAATATAGACAATCTTAATATAGTTGACATTCTTTTTTATCTCCGCGATTGACATATAGAGGCATTGTAAGAAGAAAAATAATTTGAGACGCGTCTAAGAGTGTTGTCTTCTACATGTATTTGGATTCAAGTGGAATGAACAGAAAAAGCGCAATTACCAAATGTGATGCCTTGTTAAAAATAGTCAACGTTATCAACAGCAAATGATATTATCTCCTGTAACTACCGCAAACCCCCTTTTCTTTTGGTTTGAAAGTATGATTCGTAAACTTCTGGACTTACCTTTTGTTGCACAACATTATACCAGGTTCGAACCACAGGTAAAACTTGCAAGATTACTGGAGAGGATATCTAAATGTTTGATTAGACGAAGCATTTTACTTGGCTATTCTAGATCGTTGTAAAGTAAGCCAATTAAACATCTAATTTTGATAAGAATGATTATGCGCATGCACAAAAACCTACGTATTATTTTTTACCTTTACTGACTACCTCACCGTTTCAAGTTATAAATTTTCAGACCTGAATCTGAAAGTGCAGTTTCTTTGTCTTTTACGGTAAGAAAAATAAGTATCATTTCCAGTGCATTTCTTTGTACATTTTGAACGGATAGAGGAAAGGAAAGTAAAATGAAAAAAAAGCTTAAATAACATTAGGAACCGTTTGATCGTTTTTCCGTATAGGGTCTGTAAGCCTAGTCACGTGACTAGTAAATTTTTGGTACATGGTGGAGAATGGGGTTTTTGGTTTGGTATTGGATTAATTACGTTGAGGTTCATACATAGATGACAAGGAAGAGCGAGGCTGTGATGGAAAGTGGGGGAGTTCTACGATTTGCATGTTATAAATGCGTATGTGCAGAATTCTATGAGAGACATTTCGTACAAAGTAGAGGTACTGTCAACATTATACACTGTTCCTGAACATTTGTCATAGTAGTAAAAAGAACCCGAAGACTACAATTGGTACGTTTATTATTATTATTTTATTTTGTTTTTTGTTTTTGTTTTATTTTGACTACGTTTGACTAATTGAAAACTAAGAAAATATACCAAGGCTGTTAAAAAAGGAGTATTGGTTTCATAGGCACAGTTTGAAAAATTAGAGGTTTATATACTTGAAGTTTTCTATTTTATAAAGAACTGCAAATAATTTCGTGTTGTAGACATAGCAACAAACTTTTATTTTATCTATTCAATTGAATTTGTAATATTTTTGGATAATGAAGAAACGGAAATTGTGAAAGCTGTCAGAGTCGGATTGGTCAATCCAAGTGTCATTTTGCTGCTGCAGCAATGCTGTTTGGGTATTTTTACTTACAAAAACATGATCACCTTCTTTTTCTTTTTTAGGAAGATGGATTTAAGGTTGGTACAGTTAATAAAATGAGGAACCTTACAGATCCTATTGTAAACAACTGATCATGTATATATATTGACTTTTTCCTATCATTTGAAATAAACAGTGAATTTGAATATTATGCAATACACATCATTTTCTACAAGTATTAAACATTAAATAAGCGTTTTTATTGTTAATAAAAATCATCATTAGTATTCAGTAACATTGTCTTCAGATGCATATATTCCATCACGTACATGTATGTATCTAAGCAATGGCTTCCATTGGCTGGAACTACAAATACATGTATATCATTCAGCTAGCTGAAAGTCTACTGAAATTTCTGAAGAGATTACGAAATGGCAAAACTACTTTATATTCTTTTGAACATATTTTCACATTTCCATCAGGTAAAGAGCAAAAACATTTTTTTTTAAAACCCTTATAAACCACAAGGAATACGTATTTATTTAAGATATTGTAATTTTATGTGGTTTATTTTTAACAGGGAACAGTCGCACACGTTCGGTAAAAGAACCCAAAAAGATTATTTTACAAATGTCTGGGAAAATGAATCCGACAGAGGTGGTTGCAAGTTCTTTTTTGTCATTGCTTTTGCTATGAGGATTTGAATCTTTGAATTAAAAAAGTATATGTGTACATCGTTGATCATGTATAAATAGTTATATCTATGAATTTAGGTCCTCCACTGGGAGGAAGGCCGCCGTCAAAACCAAATACTTGTAAAGAAAGCAAGCTTATGGTCACACAAATAGGACCAAAACCGGTTAGCCCACCCTGTGCTCCCGAACCACCATCAAGCAGCACGTGATTATAGGAGGCTGGTGGCCGACAACAATAGTGTTAATGTGAAGGAAATGCGAAAATTTTACACATTCGTGTTTAATTGTTCGAATTACATTTGTTTCACTTAAATATAATTATGATAGTTAGTTCTTATCTTTTTCAAAAGAAGACTAAAAACCTAGTAACTCTTTTCAATTCATTAGAACAGTTCCGAATTAGTTTGATAATCTTGTATATAAAGAACTCGATTGTTTCTCTTTATGGGGGATTCTTTATGCAAAATTTATTTTTGTTGTTTTGGATTTTAAATACTTTGTTGGATATTATGTAATTATGCTTGGGTTCTTTGTTTTGTTTTTGTTTTTCCTGCTGACTTAATCATGTAAATTTACAGCAAGCTTTTAGAAAATTATAGCAATTTTTCATTTCATATATTGATGTTCTTGAACATGCATATACATTTCCCCTTGTGTTGGTTAACTAATAAATAAAAGGACTAATAGTAAAGGTTTGATAAGTTGATTCTAAAAAATAAAAAGAATCCGGAAATGATGGCTTTAAAACATCCAAAATAAATATGCATAAAAAAGAAAGTTCCATAAAAACTCGTTTTGATATACATGTATGGAAACAATTCTGATGCATGAGGAAATATAAAACACTCGAGGAATGACACCAAAAACAGTAGCCGCGCTTCTCAGTAATTGCTTTGAAAGTTGCAAATGAAAAAAACAAAAGTAGAGCTTTCTAAAAACAACACCAAGGCATTAATTTATGAAGAAAATCGGAAATTTATTAATTAATTAGTTTAAGGTTTATGTAGTGGATAAAATGTGAAAATAGGTAGATTAACTGACATTTGACGAATAGGGAATGTAAAAGAAATAAACTGACTCATCTATTAACATTGTTGAATTGAAGAGTTTCTGGTAACAAAAAAGGCAAGAAAAAATGTATCTCTGACTACGTTGTCCATATCAATTGACCGGGATTCAGATAGAATATGACTTGTTTCTTGCCGCATTGATCATGATTTTTTAAAATGTTTCTTGCCGTACTGATCCTGACTTCTTTAATATGTTTGAAGCATCTGTGTCTAATTCTATTACCGTACCACTGCGAAACGACCACGAGTGTATTTTTAACTTTTCCTCAACGTACACATGTAAGAAAATAATAGTTTATAATAATTATAATTATATTAAAAAAAAAATAAAAACCAGTCATGTGGATTTCTTTATGCATAATTTATATTTTTTGTTATTTTATATTATGAATATATTGCTGTACATAGCATGTAATTAAGCTTGGGTTAGTTTTTTGCTGACTTTAACATGTAAATATTACAGCAAACGTTTAAAAAATTATACAAATTTTAGATTTCACATATTGATGTTTTTGAACATGCATATACACTTCCCCTTGTGTTGTGTTAACTAATTAACGAAAGCACTAACACCAACGGTAACGGTATCATATGTTGTTTCTAAAAAAAAGACAACCCGGAAATAATGGCTTTCAAAACTTCTAAAATAATTATTTAACTGGTTTTGATATACATGTATGGAACAAATTTTGATGCATGAGGGAAAATAAAACACAGTAGGAATGACCAAAAAAAAAACAGCAGCTGCGCTTCTCAGTAATCGCGTTGATATACATGAAAAACAGAAAATAAAGCTTTCTAAAACCAACACTATAGCATTTATTTAAAAAAAAAAAAGGAAAATATTTTAGTGTTTATGTAATGAATAAAATGTAAAAATAGGTATATCAACAGGAATAGGGCATGAAAAAGAAATAAACTGTCTCATCTAATTCAACATTGTTTCTAGTAAAAAAAAAGATAATGAATAAAAATCGCCTCATAACAAAATTCGCCTAAAATCATAAATGTTTGCATTTTTATTCATATCGAAAAATATTCTTGTATCTCACTTATCAAGGGCCGGATACCGATGATGTGGGGTTTTCCCTTACTATATATTAAATGTGATTAATATTGAGCGATTCGCATAAGTACTTTCATTTACGTCATTTTCTATAGCCAGGAAGAAAAATTCGGGAAATAAAAGACGAGCTATGGAGAAGAATGTCTTTCTTGTAAGTTTAGTTTTATGTTTAGACAGTCATTTATACTTTATTGCATGAAGGTTTTGTTAAATTGCAAGGGTATTCAATTATCATATTGTATTTTTCAGCATGATGATAAAGCCAATGTTTATGATGTATCAGTTTAATAAAGGGGAAAAAATTTCGTCAATTACTAAAGATTAACATCTTAAAAAGTATTGATATTAAATACCGTAAGTGACATAAATTCTCCTCGGACGGCATGCCAGACACACATAAAGGAATTTTTTTTCTTGTAGACTACATGTTATTCAATAAATATCTATTCCAAATATTACACATGTAAGTATCTTTAAGTGAAGAGCGCACATTTGTTAAAAAGATCGTTTTACTGAGAGAAAAAAAAGCCCGGATATCTCACACAGATGGTTTTCATTGAAATCTATAGGTCAAATATATTTCTAAAATACAAAGAACAGGGGGGGGGGGGGGGGGGTATTGTTCACGACATTAGTTACGGAGCACATAATGTTGACCTTTTTGCGCTTTCAATTTAATACCTGCCTAATTGAAATTTGTTGTATCTTTAAATAACGGAATAATTATGTCAACTATTGTTATAAATAATGCCTAATGATGAAATATAATATAGAATAAAAGACGTAAATTGATTGCTTCTGTATTGAGCTGCATGTATATAGGTATTTTATGGATGATGGCAGGTGGCAAATTATACATATGTATTCAGAGCAATTTATTCATTTATGAAAAAGAAAGTTCTACATGCTATAAGATAACCTGTCATGTAAGTACCAATTGAATATTTCAGCTTCTGCTCTGTAACTACAAGGGTTATCTTGACCAAATTTGGTGTTTTCGGGAAAAAAAAAATATTATATTAGCTTTTGAAATAGAAATGATCGTTTATATCATATTTTCAAATCAATTTATCCTATCTGTAATGAATTACCATTATCACAACTGAAATACCGTATAGCTGGGTTTTTTGGTGGGACACAAATTTGGCGGATTTTGGTCTATAAGGTATACCAATAATTTTGGCAAATATAATTTTGATGAATAATTTACCCTTTATTTAAACTCTATTGTCAGTTTATTTTCAATAGCTGAGAAGTTAATGAACTTAAGCAAAAATCCTTTGTCACCATTGAAAGGTGGTAAAATTTGATGTCCGACCCTGGCTTCACACACTTCAATACTTTTAACAGATATACATGTAACTGAATTGTACCTAATATATGCATGAATAATATACCTTATTAACAATCAATTTTTATTTCATTGTTAGTAAAGAAACCGTTTATCAGGTAATTATCTCCACCTGAGTTGATAATGGATCCCACGTCTCCTAAAACACCCCTGTCACTGAGCCTAATGACACACATGAACATGGAAAAGTGATATGGTTGTTTAAACAATTAACTTCCAATTTATAGTAATATTAAGCTTTGAAATTGATTCATTTACATTCGTTTTGTATTGATTTTGAGTAGATGTACATTTCTATCAGTAATACTGTGTGCATGTAACAATTATCCTTTTTATCATGCACACTTAAAAAACATATATGAAAAAATAACATCCAAATCCTACATGTTTGTCATTAAAATCTACATAAAAAGAATTCATATTTTGCGATTTTAATTTTGGTGATTTTTTTTTCGTTTTTTTTTTTCGTTTTTTGTTTTGGAGGGGGGGGGGGGAGTGGAGTTGGCCTAGCTTTTGTTTTGTTTTTGTGGTTTTTTTTTTTTTTTTAAACGGCATGATTTCGACTCCACTATTTCGATAAAGTTCTCCAAATGTTTAAAACAAATATATGGAATATTTTTAAATGAGCAAAAAAAAAAAAAAAAAAAAAAAAAAAAGGAAGAATTTAGCCATGTAATCAATTATTGATTGTCGAAAACATTTCCTTTTTTTAATTAGAACATATTTTATTAATATTAATTAGCAGACTTGCAGAGAATAAAACTTCCTTGTAAAGTTATTATGTCATTTCTCAAAACTATGATATACTAAAATGCTATAGATATATACAAGGTTACAAGACAATTTATTTTAATGAAAATCAGAATTCGTTTACAAGTTTAATATTTTACAAATATTGATCATGAGTTGAATTAAGGGCAATAATGATAAAATCATGAAGGAACTTATTGTTGTCATACGAATCAATGGGGTCCTAATGTTAAAACCAATTAGGAAATAAATCTTCACTATATAAAAATATTTGCAAACAGTTATATGCGTTAATAAAGTATGACTGGAAATATAAAATGGTGTAATTTAAAAGTTATGTCGATATAATTCATAAGATTAGACTCATCCATCCAGAACAGGAAATTATAACATTCATTTATATTCTTATCTCTAATACCATAAGTATCGTGACAATATTACTATATATGCATCAAGTGTTATAAAGATATCTGCTGAAGGAAAAATCTAGCTCCAGTCCCTGTACATATAAAAATGACATGTGGTGATAACGAACAGTCTTCAAATTTAAAAGTCCAAAGGAAAAGTACAAAACAAGAGCAGAGCAAACACGGACCTCTTAAAAAATAAATAAATAGAGGTAGGATCAGGCACAGGATGAATGTCTGCCATTCAGTCAACTGAATGTTAACTGAAGGTCTAGAGAGGTGACTGAATGGCATAGCTAAGCCATTCAGCCACCTTTCAGTTACCTTTCAATCACATTTCAGTTGAGTGAATGGCAGAGATTCATCCTGTGAGGTGCCATGGAGGAGTAAGCATCCTCTGCTGACCGGTCACACCCACCGTGTACTCTTTGTCGTAATCGGGCAAAAACAAAAACCCGGAAAAGTCCGTAGACAATTAGGTGATTAATTATGGTCTAACAATTAGTTGGAAAAACGTCAGTAAGCATGCGACCCAGTGGAAGATTGAATTTGCTGACACGGTCGTTGTATCGACCATAGAACTTACGAAAAGATGACTTAAAACGAGACTGTTGATAGTCCTGTTTTATCAACTTGTTTGTCAGTAGCTTGCCTCGCCTTGGAAACTGTTCATACGAAGAGCATGCCCTTGCGTATCGAATTAACTGAGAGACAAAAACACCATATGCAGGTGATGAAGGTATATTGCTACGTAAGTAAGGAAAGTTGACTATAGAAAAAATGAAGTCATCACGTTTAAAGTATCATAAAGTATCTTTTTTTTTATATTTTAACTCTGGATGTATTACTTCTTTGACAAATTCATCTATAACGTATAATATAACTTGCCTACGTCATAATATGACGTACGTGCGATGTATATTAATCAGCTTGACGTTATCATTGATATTTTAACGTAAGTTTTTAAAATAATGTGCCTTATTTGTAGAAAATTAGATTTTACATAACTTTTTTTAATAAACAGCCTCGTGTTAACGGCCTAAGGCTCTATTATATCGTATAAGTAGAAATTTAACAAATCTTATAAGAGTTTCATCTTTTACCTTTATTTTGTTCTTGTTTCTCGTAATTGATGAATGATTATGTACTTGTATATACATGTAGGTCATGGTCCCTTACGGTATAATCCCAATAAGAAAAGAAAAACGAGCCCCCCCCCCCCCTCATTGATAAAATTAATACAATGCATATCATTTATTTTTTCTAGTGAAGACGCGTTATCACGTCAGAATACAATGTTCAATATAAGGGATCGATTGAAAAGATTGAAATAGAGCTGAATAAAATAACTATCAAGGAAGTCTAACATTGTACTATAAAACAAAATATACAATTGAAAAATATAAAAATATATAAGTGCAACCTACTAAACCCTAGTATAATTACAAGATGATGCAAAGAAGTTAATATCAAGGTGATCCCAGAAAATGTACATGCACAAATTTGGTGACTAAGCCTCTATATGTGGGTGTGAAATATTAACGTTATACTGTATGATTTATCAAATACGATGTGGAGAATTTTTTAATAGCATTGTCTTCTTTTCAAAACTAGCGTACGTGCTAAATATTAGCTGCATTTCGTTCATTTTAAATGAGTTTTGTATTACAATCTATCATGTAAAAAAATGCATCTTTTTATTATCTGCTGAACTATTGGTGTGATTTGTTGTTGCTTTATAACATTTTAAAAAAAAAACTGGGTAAATTTTGTACAAGCCACAAAAGTAATCGCTTATTATTTCTCATCTACAAACAATGATATAATGTCAAAACACTTCACAAAAATAACTTTAGTATTCTTCCTTAATATGTTAGGTTTTGTCACATCCTGGTTATATCTTAAATCATTAGATGGTGATAAATATTGTTTTTACAGATATAATTATATTTTAACTTAGAACAACAGATGTGCAAACCAGACTAAGATTAATACAATTTATAGCATAAAATTGTATTTAACGTGTTAATATATTGTAAAACAGAAATGCACCAATTTTAAGGTTTTTTTTAACATTCATGTTATGTGTTTCGTAGTGAACGCGGAAACAAATTATGAACAAGTCATCTAAAGTAAATATGTACCAGAAATATACATAGTTCACTTGACAACCATAAGTGAGTAAAGCATAAAACCAGTTTTAAACAATGTATTGTCTATAAAAAAAGATATCGTAATTCATTTATATAATTGATACAACAGATATATTGAATTGATTTTTGTGCAAAAAATCTTAGGATTATTGAGGATTTGCTACAAAGTTTGAATATACAAACGCATTTACATATAAAGATAACTTATGATGCAATCTTTAAAAAATATGTTCGTTTATACTTCTTTTAGATGTTAATAGCTATAATGACGTGTATCGGGCAGGACCAAGAGGAAGAAAATTCAACATGTTTCAAAACGTAAGAATTGAATTTCCCGCTGATTTGTGTAAATATTTTGCATAGTATGGTAATATTAGCGTATATCAATATATGCCCTTATAAGGAACAAAAAATAACAAAACATGTACAAGAGGTAAAAAGATCAAATTTGAATTCAAGTATTTGAGGTGTGTGTTTATGCTCCATTGTTATATCAGCATGGTCCATATGTCCAAAACACATTCAGTGGAGAGTCATTGGATTGATTAGACAGCAAAGGTTCAGCTCCTTATATCCAAGGGTCAGACTTTTAAAAACTGAAATATTGTTTATCCTAATGCTCATTAATGGTCTCTTCCATGTATTTTACGCATACATTTTGTTAAAAGTTAACACTGATGGGCTCTTTTCATATATAGAAATAATTTTAATGTAAAGAAAAGAATATAATTCTTTAAGATTGTATACATGTGTGTTATATTTTTAGAGTTTTAAAAGAGGAAATTACAAGCCGGTATGCATTGTCAACGACAGGGGCCGGTTGGTGGTTCGCTAACAAGTACGTATATCTTGACCATGGATAATAGCGAAATACGGTACATGTGGAATAAAGAATTTCATTGATGGCTTGATGGAAGTATGAGTTAATCAATACATTTCACAACATCCACCATTTAATAACTAAATAGAAAGAACATTTGTAAGTCATCTAAAATATATTTTGTACAAAATTAATTTTTAGATAGAAGTTAAGGCAGATAATATAATTTAATAGATTATTCAGTTAATTGATGATAAGACTACAAATAATAAACCAAAATATTATTTTAAAAAAGTGTTTTCTTTGTTGTAGATGTATATATAAATATAATCGTAAATAAAATAAAGTATTTTAAAAACAACAACAACTACAAACAATATCTAGATTGCACTAAACATTCTGCGTCTGCTGAAACCTTGCATGAAATGACTGACCAAATATTTTCTTTTTAACTTTCGTCCTATAAATTATAACAGCAAAATTTAAAAGAACTCTCCAGATATTTTGAAATATAAAACTTTTGTTTCTAAATTTAAAAAAAAATGATTTATTTTAGATAATGAAATATGAAAATCAAACAAAAAATACTACGTGTATCACACTTAAACTCATATCCTTTAAAGATACGCTTCAAAACATTGCTCGGAATAATGCCAAATTACACAGAGCAGATATATTGCCATGTTTTATTAATCTGTATCGAATTTATTTTTAGATTTAACAGAACACAGTTGAGACTAATAACAAAACAGATTCCAGTTCAAGTAAATGTGTGTTGCCAAGGATACTTAAACATATCAGGAATCTGCACTAAAGGTAACCAAATACGATATAAAATCCGAACAAGGTCTAAATCACCTGTGTGAAGTAAAGATACTAAATCAAAATATGTTAAACACATTGTCAATCTATTCGTTGAGAATCAAGCACCTAAGATAAAAAAGATGAACTCCACATATTAATTCCTTATAGTTCAATCTTTACTTCAAATGGTTTTTTTTACTGCTTAGTTTAATTTTGTTGTTGTTTTAATCTTATGTGAAGTCCAGTGTCCGTACAACAAATTCGGAGAATTTTGTGCAGAGGACTGCCCTTGTATCCAAGGCAAATATGAAAGATGTGACGTCAACGGTACATGTCTGTGTTACTCAGGGTGGACCGGCGAGGACTGTTCCATAAGTAAGGGGCATTCGTCATCTACTTGAGTACTATTCATGAATAGTTTTCTCACATAATTTCATTCAAGATAGTGAATTTTTTAAATTATCGTTTTAAACTGTTAAACATATTCCTTGCCAAAACAACATAATTTAGGATGAATGATAATTACATGTAACTTATTGTTGTGGGACATTCGAGAGAATAATATTACTAAGGTTTCGATATGTGAATAAATGAATATTGGTGTTCAATGAAAAATAATATTACAGAAGCCATTGAAGATTATCCGCCTGACTCCTCTAACAATAACTGCACTCTATCCGACGGCAATTTTTCTGAGGTTTCAAACCATGGCTGTGTCTCTCTGTCTAGTGTCTGTGTCAATGAAAGCGAAAAACGGACAGAAAATTGTTCGGAAGGTGGGATATATTTGTGTGGGTTGGAAGGCGTGAGTTAATTTGAATACTAGTACTGGCTTATACCTGTCAATGACCAGCATATATAGGTTTGGAACAAAGCCAAGCATTTAATAATACTCTTAAAATGAAATCGTTAATGAACAGTAACCGAAAAGTCATAGTTTCTATAGAACTAAACCCTTTTCGTTTTAGTGAAAATCACTGCTATTTAAATATAAAATTATAGATATCGTATTGATGTTTAAAAAGAACAGATATAACAATAACTATTATATATAAATTATCAGTATAGATACACACTGAAAGAGCATCAAACGTATGGCGTTTCAAATATATTTATATGTCTGTGTCCACACCCTTTCTAAAGTTTTCATATTTTCAGTCAAAATGGACGAAATATCAACCAATGGACAATTCAGCGGTAATTATTCATTATCTTGCATATTGATATCTATGTTAATCTATATCTTAATTGAAATTCAAGTGACTTCTTTAACAATGATGAAACCATTTTCAGGTCAAAACAATGCTTTTTTATACAAAGGACTCATTTTTGGAAGCTCCCTTGGTGGTGCATTACTGATTTCACTTGTAATAATCGGAGGATGTGTTCTTTTCAAGTACAATCAGGTAATGACAACATACATCATATGCTGCAAGTGCATACATTTTTAATGTATAGTGACCCAATGAAAAAAATATCATAAGCTAGCATGAACATTTGGGTTTGGGTTTACAAAAGCAATTATTAATTATTGATAATGGCATGAGGGTATTGAAATATTGAGCAGCATTCAGGAAATCTCATATATCTGGTACGATCGGGGATATCATCTATCATAAAAATTCTAATGAACGGATTGTAGTGATTGGTAATACATGTATGTTGATTAAGTTTGTTTTGAAGGGAAATATGGTAAAGCGTGAAATTAATTAGTTTCTGCTGATTTTTTTTAATTATAAACACAGCACATTGTTACATTTCACATGTTGCTTGTGTAATGTCAGTTGATTTTATTACACAAATGTTGTTTTTTTCTAATTGGATGGTGACGTAAAACATATATGTGTTTGGATTGTAAGACTTTTGCATTTTCACACTACTTAAAAGTTTAACCTCAAAAGAATACCAATTTCAAATATTGCTCATTTTTAAAAAGTAGCGTTGTCATTTCTTGAGCTTAGCGATTCAGATAGTACACTTTATTTGTAGCCAGAAACCTATATTTTCGGAGGACAAATATCTACGACTAATTTTTCATTCTATTTGCAGAAACAAACAACGTTACCCAAGGATGCAGGTAGCTATTTATAACAATAGGAATACAGATTACTACACACAGGTTAATTTCAGGATATTTAAATTGTTACTTGACAATTTGCAGGAGATCAGAATGGCGACTACATTGATCTATCTTTCCAAATGAACGAACCCCAGTATGAACATGCGTCTTCCTTTCAGGACATAGGTATGGTTTTATGTTGATAAACACATTATGTCGTTTTAAAGCATTAATATAATTTTTATAATCTTAATTGTTATTTTTATTCATTATAGTTTCGGGTAGAATCTTGGAAGGGTAAGCGACTACTATAGTTTTATTTTATCTGAGAGAGAGAGAGAGAGAGAGAGAGAGAGAGAGAGAGAGAGGTGGCATTCTATTCTTAAATCAATTATTTCTTATTTGATGTTATGTTCAAAGTTATGTTTTTGAAAATTCTTTTTAAAAAGCAGAATTTAAACATGGATACTTAGCATGTTCTTTTTTTATTTTAATGTATCAAAAAAGGACAGCTATGATAGTTTAACCCTTTATCCTTTAATTCTGTTAAATGGATGGATCTATGTGTAACTATTAAGCTTAGTTAAATAAGAAACACTATTATTGTAAAGTGAAAGATCAAATACTAGAAAATATCCTTTTTATATGGTTGTTTACTTCGCGGTGCCAATGCTTGGATTGTGTGATATAATTTCTGCAGATGTATTTAATATCTTGTCGTGCATTGTATATATTCAATGCTTGTTTTTTTTATAGAACAAAAAAAATGGAATCATCGGACCTTATCTACGCAAACTGTGACAATTAGCAAATAGTGATGATAATTTTGGGGGTTTTTTTTAATGTCACCTTAGTCACTGAGGTGACGTATTGCCACTTGACTTCGTTTGTCGTCGTTCGTCGTCGGTTAACAATTTTACAGTTTTTTTCTTTTTGTTGATATCTACAAGACCGACCCCTTTTACCATTTTATCATGTTTGCTATATTTGAAGCATCACTAGTATAGGAAGAATCAAAATTGTAAAACACTCATAACCTAACCACCTCCGGACACTGATGCAAAAGGTAAAATGTTCAATTATATTCTTCTCTACTCTCAAATATGTGGAAAAAACTTACCGCTTGGTGATGATTAGTATAGTATTTGAGTTACTATGTAACATAATACACAACGATTACATACATTTCGGTTCCAGATTTATTTTATTTTCGGACAATACCAAGAAATCACACGAGTTTTCTTGCAAAAAAATATTTTGTCACTTGAAAACAATTGCAGTGTTTTTATTTTACTGTTCTATACTTCAAAATGTTGTTTTATCCAAGAAAAATATCCCACATGTTGTTATAATATTCAGTCTTTAAGTGGAGTATTTTTTGTTATCGTCAATGAGCTTTATATTGTTGTTCTAATTTTTTGTAGCGTTTCATTATAATCATTCGAAAGAAATGTATCATATTCCTTTATGTTTAACGATTTTTATTCTATCTGAATATGCATTGTATAACCATTTATTTTTTTTTCATTCATTAGTTCTTTTAATGAAAAATTTGTTTAAGCGTTTATTGTGTAACTTTAGCATTTTACGACTTAAATATTGTACATATATGTATATAAGTCATTATAAAAAAATATTTTTTTGCTAATTCTTACTCAAGGGGTAAAGAAAAAAACTTTTAAAAATTGTCTTTATTAGATATTTTTTATTGTCATAAAATATCACTTCTTTCATTTAAACGCATGCATAAGCAAATAAATTAACACATTACAAAAGCCTCGACATAAACTTTTAAAAATTTTATCAACTCATATTTTTTGTTTGTTTTGAAAACTGGATACAAAGTGGAAGATGTGATTAATCTTATTTCCGAACATATTCTGTAGAAAAAATTGATTCCAAGAAAACTCCTCTGTAATGTTTTACTGCAGATATCGTCATTTGCTTGCCTCTGATATTTTTTATATAAAATATATTTATTTCATAACATCATCACTAGCCCCGTAAAGTAAAGTAGTGTGCGGTTTGTTAACATGTCAAAATGACGACTCTCGACCTGCACTTGAATTCAACATACTTTATTTTCCAAGGTTGGTAGCTTGTATAAGAAAAAGTCTGCGGCACGAAAAGCAAAGATATTGGTTGTAAAATGTCTGAAGAATTTATTGGTACATGTACTAATTATATCCACAAAATTTGTGTGAAAATAAGGTAAATCAGTTTAAAGGTATCGCAAGTTTTTGTACGCCGTAGATTGCAACACTTGGACAGCTCCCAAATTTTTTGCAGACCGGAAGCTAAAGACCTACAGCAAGCGATCAGTGTACTTCGCATTTGTGTAATATATTGAAAACAACATCCTATACTTAGTGAACATAGCATGATTAAAACATCATTTTGAGAGTAAAACAATTACTGTTTATCTACAAATTGGATGAAATAAAACAAAATTTAATTTACGATAACAGTGTTTAAAAAAAAAACAACAAAAATACTTTTCATTAAACGTTTTTTTAAAAACAGATTTTCAATGGGGTTTTTTTAAGAACAAATTAAATGACCAAAGACTTTTTTGATGTAACATTATAGTATACGTTTGGTAAAATGAGCACATATATAAATGTGCATGTATATACTAAAACAAAAGTGTTACTGACTACGAACTTTTCGGTTACTTATGATATTACATATTAACTTGTCAACCTGATTTGAATTAAGGATGATTGTTTTTTTTTTCAAATTATGTACTATTAATGAATTTTTGTTATGATATAATCATTAATGAAATATTTCCGTAAAATTATAAGTTTCGAAACAATTTTTGATTTAATCAATTGATATGACGTAATTGTTATGAGATAAGAATAGTAATTTATTATACGATACAAATATCAATATCATTAAGTGGCTGTATTAAGTAACTGAATCGAGAGTTGGTTACGCAATTTCGCCAATCTAATATGAAAATAATATTTACTTATAAAAAAGTATTTATTTGGAAAGGTGGGAGTATGGTAATAGAATTTGAAATGATAAATTGATATTGTTACCCGTGAGTTGTTCTGAAAAGTTAGATTCAAGGTTTGCAGAATAAGAAAGCCCAGATGTATACTTTAACCTAGAACGTTTAGTTAATTTATTTAAGACTGCATCTGTATGTTTTTGTATTGTAGTCTTTTTGGATAAAAGCAAAGCAACCTTGGTAGTTGGATCAAAGTTGGTCGGATGAAAGATATATAATTCACTACCCCCCCCCCCCCCCCGTTTTAGAATAGTATAAAAACGGAATTAAAATGCTAAAAAAATGCTCATTTAAAAAAGGACGGATTTTAAAACGATTAGCGAAACTGATAACAATTATTGAAAATTGAGAACAATTACAATACAAACTACAATTATATGATAATTCAGTAGATTCCGGAAAGGTTCGCAAGTATACGTTTTGAATCACAATTAAAATTTTAAATCACACATGTAATTTATGACGAGAATAGAAAATTTCAAATCAATATCAAAGGTTTTATGTTCTTTATTTGTCCATTAAAGTTGTGTGTACAATTCAGCTTCATATGTAAATCTACGGTTAATGCACATAAAAAAGTTCCTTCTATAACCTATCGATTCATATTCATATAGGCTAAACTGACTTGCCTTCGGGTTCGATGGTATTTACAGAATATTACAATTAAGTAAACAAGTATCGTTGTATTTACCTAAATCTTTCGAAAAGCTAATAGCTCTTTGTTAGTTCCTTGATTTAGTTGGATCTGACACTAAGTAAACAACTACTTCTTTGATTTTTTTTTTTTGTGAAGTGTAAAAAATATGTCAGCATTTGTCTCTTAAAGGGAAAATTCCTTCATTTAAAAAAAAAATCCGTACAATCATGTATTTATAGAATTGGAAGTTACAATTTCTTTTTGGTCATGATGAACATAGTTTAATATGTTAACTGTGTTGTTACAATATATTCTTTGTTTATTGATATATTTAACTCTTTTTCATGTTCGACAGTGATCTGATTTGGTTGAATATAAAAAAAAATACAAAGAAAATTTAGCACAAACATATTCACTGTTTTTGCATTTTTCTAAAATACTTACATAAAAATTGTGAAGAAATATACATTATTTACAATTCTTAAGAAGAAAACAGGTAAGAAAAACCACTCGGGTATATATATAAAGAAGTTTTCTAAAGAAAGCAAACACATAATAGTTAAATATTAATCCCACTGTTATATTAACAGTTATGCAACTAATTCTGAATGAGTATAATAAAAATAATTTTTCATCAATGTGAAATATTTACGAACAAAAAAAATCGAAATTGCAAATTGTGTTTTTTAAATATGTGGGCATTAGTAATTCACGTTTGAAAATTGTCAGACGAGAATTAAGGTATTTTTCTTTTCTTAAAAATGACGTGCAACTACATCTTTGCAAGACGTGTTGACAGTTTTCTCAGAAAATCTTTAAATTAAAACATTAAAAATGAATGACAAACTTCTATATAAAAAAAAAGTTCAAACAATGAAATAAAATTGAAAATCATACAAAAAATAAGAAGATTGATTCTTATATTGTGTTCTATATTTTAACCAACAAAATATATATTCATTAACCAAACACAGCTAGAATCTCTTTGCGTTTTATTTGTTTACTTATATAGAACAAAGTTTCAAAGGCAGGCACTTAATTTACATGTATGTATCTGATTTCTAGATGAAATTTAGACTGTTAATTGTCAAAAGTGTCAGTTCATACTAGTCTTATAATTAGATACATGTTAACAAAATTGGAAAATAATGTCACAATACGTATGTATTTGTTTAACAAAACGAACATTAAAGCAAAATGACTATTCAGAGACGAATGTTTATAAATATTTACTTCTCGGTAAATATTTAAATAGACTCTACATATCCTGGTTGCAGGGAAATCAGAAAACAATGGTTTAGGTAAAATGAACATTTCATAAAATCGGAAACTTTTCAGCGAAATATCACTTCAAACACTTGTGTACATATTTACTTCTCGAAGTCTATTAACCCATTGTCTGTTTTATGCGTGCTTTTTCTGATCATTAACAAAAGAAATATGAAGTGAAAGCAAATAAAAGTAGCTACTCCTAAGGATAAAATTCAAGTCAATGAATTGCAGATACAAATAGATCAAGTCATTTCAACCTAAACACATCACTGATCAATTGCAATAAGATGTACCTAATCTGTCCGATACTGCTTTTCGGTATCTACGTTTGCAAAGGATACACCTTTCTGGTAAATGGCAATATTCGTTATGCAAGGATCCCAGGAAACGATAATAAATTTCCACCGAGTGCCGATATTACATCGGTAAATGAACATGTATCTTCGTTATCCAAATGTGGAATCAAATGCTTTGAGGAGTTTGGATGTTGCTCTTTCTTTTACAGTAGTACTTCACGAAGATGCCTCACAGCTAGCGGTGTTAGGGATAATCTATTGATTTCATCGCCGGGATTTAGGCATTACTCGATCCATGGGGCTGGTATATATACTTTTATATTTTAAAACTTTTTCTATTCTTAAAAAGGATTTAAGTTTTAAATGTGGTTAAATTAATCAATAGTGCTTGCAAAGTCTTTATATTTTTTTTACATAACTGAGGTAAACGTACATACATGTATATTTTTGATTACAATGTCTAAATTCAAATCTCATCATTAATTTGTGATGGATCAAATGCAAAAGACTTTTTGTCAGTTTTTGTGGTTTCATTTAGTATGCATTCGAGCAAATAAATACATACACAAAAAATATAAATTCTACAACTAGGGTTTTTCTCCTACTACATATAATACAGAATGCTATTAAACACTTTTGCTGCCTTCATCAGCACCTTCCATAATTCATATAATTAGTAGTTTTCTTTATTAACCGGTAACAGAAGTTCAAGAAACAATGCAGAATCATCCTTATCAGGATAAACATTGGCATTTTAAATCATCATATATCAGGCAATATTTCTTAGAAAACAGCAATATTCAAGTTTTCGTAAAACAATATTTTACTTAAAAAATAAAATATCTTTGTAATTGTTAATCTCCTACATGTATGTCATGTTTTTACTTTTGCAATTTAACGTTAGGTATTAATACGAGTTTAAAGCTACATATAATACCTCTTTCGTATTTACAAAGCCGACAATCCGTTACATTTTTTTTAAGTGTCGTGGGACTTTAAGGCCGCCTACCTGGAGATAATCGGTCGCCCGTGTTCTTGTCTTATATCAATTTCAGTTGATTTCAATTCAAACGGGTGACAATGTATGACCGCGTTTAATTTACTATTATTTCATCCCACCAACCGTTCATTTTGTAAAAAATACCTCGGATCAACTTAAGAGTGCCAGAGACATGAGATATATAACATACATTTGTCAAGGCCTCTTAGTTTTGGGGTTTTTTTTCCTTGTTTCTTTTTTTGGTTTTTTTTTTCTTTCCTTGCAAAATACCATGAAAGTATCTATAGGTCTGTTCATTCAAATTCACTCAAAGTGACAATGTGGCATGTGAAGATCAAGTATTTATTCGGAGAAGTTTAATTATAATTATTTTGTTTTCAATCAAATTATTATGATAATCAAACTAAGTACATCATATACACAAGAAAATTAACATAAACTGTGGTGGTTTTTTTTTAAAATTAAAAATAGATGTTCCTGAAGGTCAGTGTTTTGAAGAGTCTGTGTACACCATTGGATTGACACGATTAACTTGGGATGATGCAAAGGTAAACATGTGTGAGATAGATAGATAGATAGATAGATAGATAGATAGATAGATAGATAGATAGATAGATAGATAGAATATAATATGTAGGTTGAATGTTTTGTAATACAATTGAGATATCTAAGTGATTTTATGTAAAAACATACTATCGTCAATTTAAATGCATACCTTATATAACTGCTTTGATACGACAGATAAAAACCCAATAAATGAGCAACAGCTATCATACGTATGACCTAACAAATAGGTGACTGTATTTAAACAATAAAATGCTTTCTTTGGTGATATGAAGGTATCGACATCGCAGACAAAATGCATAACCCGCGTTGGCGGGGTATTGTAAATTTGTTTTGACAATGAATCATTAAAGAAAGCATTTTATTGTTTATATTTACATCTTTGATTTAGCGAATTAATGAATTGATCGTAAAAAGTTAGTAATATTAACTCTAAATTATTGTTGAAGAACATCAGTACGTCTGGTACCAGAAGTAGCCAAATCGTCTTATATGAGAATTTCAGCCTAAAATCATCATGCTTATTTTGTGCAGTCCATGATTTTTCTTAGGTTAATTGCTGAAGGTTTCGAGCGATTAATAAATTCGTACAGACCTAATCATGTAGATTTCAGTCCTGTCAGTTTCTATATCGCTGTGAATTACGATAAATTGTTGTAAGTAATCAAGGAAATCATACTTAGTGGATGTAAATATAATTATATATTTCCATAATCTGGTTTAAGATATATAATTATCTTTTATCGTTTCGATACTCACGGTACACTTGGTTCACCATATATCAAATTTTGCAAAATTGGGGCAACTCTTGTAAGAATAAAAATATATGCTTGTCATTTTAACTTTTTGGGAATTTTGAGACAACAAATATATTCGTAGGTTATTTTTGGTGAAATAAAAATCTGTTAACTGAACATGTTAGAGTAACTAATGAACAAGATACGGAAGCAAGCTTAAAAGCTGGAAAAAATAAAATTGTTAATTTACTTAATTATCATTTTTTATACAGTGAGTAGGACGTTTGCACAATACATGTGATTTATAGCATGTTAATATACTGACGAATACTCTATTGATATGGTGATGGAAATAGCAATTCTGTGCAACGACCGTTTAAAAACCGAAAAACAACGAACGTCTGTTTTTCCTGTTATTTTGGCCATGATCTTATTTTATTATCATTTTTTTCGCGATTAGTTTTTAAATCGAAAAAAAAAACGTTGAAACTGAGAATAGAACTTTATTATATTCAATTTTTTTAATTACAAATCGCAAATTATGCAAAATTAAAAACAAAAGAAAATCAAAAAAATTATAAAAGCGCCACAAATTAGTCCTATTTTTGAAAATAAAATTGATACGCAAAAAATGGTATTCTGTATTTTATTTGGTTTCCCTTCTGCTTCTTAGGCGGCATGTCTTGCCATGGATGCGAACCTTGTGGAGATAGACAAGTTGGAGGAAAACGCATTTCTGCAAATATTGTCTAGAAACTTTATAAAAGGTACTATTCATTTTGGCATAGTTAAAAAAATATTTTTCTTAAAACCAATTTGAAAAAAAAGTATTTTCCGCTATTTATCCTGAATACGGGTGTTCGCTTGAATAAATCAACTATATTCATCTAAAAAAAAGACACTCTCCGCTTAACTTTCTTAATACAGTTTATTGCCAATGTTCTTGACACTTTACATCAAATATGCCGAACTTTTTGCTAATTTCAGAGACATCCTGGATAGGTGCAACAGATTCCCTCCTGGAAAAGACTTGGCAATGGGCTGATAGCAACGATACGTTTTCTTTCACTGCATGGGGAGAAAAGCAACCGAATAATTATCACAACCAAGATTGTCTCACATTGTTCGATGAGTTTGATTATTTGTGGGCGGACGAACACTGTACACATAATCAGTACAAGTTTACCTGTGAAAAAAACATACAGTAAAATTGTATTTGAAATGATGTTCCTGTGTTTCAACAATTATTTATACAATAACTTTTAAATATTTTTTGTTCATCTTTGAAATGTTGTCTCTATGTCGATGCAAAAAGAAAATAGGTGCATTCTCAACCATCGCTTTAAATTTAAAATTTTACACGTATAATCTTAGAACACTAGGCGACAACAGTTCAATATATATTAGAGGACAAGGATACATGAACAAGACAAATCAATTCCAATCAGAAGATCATGTACCCTTTTAAAAAGTTCAAATTTTACTTAATATTTATTTTCTAAACAAAAAAAAGTATATGTACGTATGGTTGAGAATGTCTTCAATTTGCAACTTTATTTCGATACACATTCCAGGTTTTAGAACATGTTAACGTTACAGTTCACTTGTTTCCTATTGCTCTCTCTAAATAATATGTTTTACGGTGCTACCGTTGTGGCGAGCGCAGCAAGAATTACACATACCTTGCATCATTGTCAAACTAGTGATATTTTGACAGTTATCAACTAACATCAAAGATTCTTACTGTTCTAGCACGCAAAAGTAGCTTAAAATTAGATCGATATGACAGTAAAGTATGGCTCTTGCTTTTATATATATATATATATATATATATATATATATATATATATATATATATATATATATATATATATATAAAACAACACAAATCATTTAAGGCAGGTATCGCAGTTTATACTGAAATAGCTTATAATACACGCATTACTGATGTTTGATCCACCTCTCGATACGAAGGAATGGAAGTATGTAAAAATCTCTTGGGTCTCACCGAAGCTTTTGCGGTACTCAAAACGTGTATTCAAACCTGAAGACGCCCTAAATTACGAGTTAAATGTTAGCCATTTTTGGCATAGCACCACGGGAGAAAACATTAGAGAGCATTTTGCACCTCTGCGAATGTGTTCGGAATGTTTTCTTTATCGTTGCTGCGTATGTGTATTAAATCCAGAGGTGCTCGAAGGAAACTTCACGAGACTTTCATGAGATTTGTTCAGTTCCTGTGAAATTTCGAGCGGAAGTATGAGTGTTCGGATAATATTCTCAAAATACCTAAGTACTGGTCGTTTGTCGTATCATATCTTACTTTGATGTATGTTAAAACATGAAAATCTATTAAGATCTATATCTTATTCCATCATCTAGCGGTTATTTAAACTAAATGATAATATTCAGAACAGAGTTATCGTTCGTGTTCAACCACACTACACGTGGTTGAAAATATAAACATTGGGTTGCTTGATAAAATCATAGCTATGTTTGATGCTTTGGTGTGCAATACCATGCTTTAAAAAGAATAACGGAGAATAAATCCCTCTGTTAAGTAAAACAGGCATGTCAAACAAAAAAAACAAAAAAACCTACACTGAATTGTTGCGAGTGACGTCGTAAGCAAAGGGAGATAAACCGCGATATTCGATTATGCTGTCGGTTGGTACCATCCATAAACAATGTATCAGCTTAACGAAAGTAGGCTCTTGTAAACTCATTCCTGTATGATTTAATATGCTCAGACGTTTGTATTTTATACACTTCTCTCCTGTGAAGTATTTAATTTAAAAATTTATAAGTTTTACAAATGTTATGAATAAAAACGAATATTCTGTCAAGAAAGAAAAATGACGTCTATTTTCCCAAGAGAACTTTCTAACACAATCACAAAAAAAAAAAAAAAAAAAAAAAAAAATAATACTATTGTAAATATATTTTAATGAAACGTCTTGTGATATCAGAACTTAAAAATCAGATACAGCCTGAATTTTCAAGACTTTTATTTCATTTCGAATTTCCTCTACGCGAGTACTTATTGAATTGTTTAGGAATTTTTCTTTTAATTTTGATATTTTTTTTGGCAATTTTTAAATTAACGCATCAATCCTATAGTTCAAAAAGAGTATTACATCTTGTGATCAAAGTCAAGCATCAATACCGAAGGTGTTTGATATAACTATGTTTACATTTACCAGTCTGAGTGTCCTTTTCTGTGATAACACTATGCATCGATTGTGTAATGTATAGTCCAATCATTTCATCAATGACTATTTCAATATTTAATCGTTCAATTGTTGAAAATAATGTAAATATAAGTAATAAGGAATCATATTTTGAATATTATGAGGTGATCAAATACGGTCGGGCGTGATTAAATTGTTAATAAAACCCTTCGGGCCTGATCGGATTTGATCACTCCCAGCTGTATTTCATCACCTCATCATACTCGAGGACTAATACACGAACCACTTCATGATTAGTACAATAATTTTGAAAAAAAAATAGCAGCGCTTTATCACCTCAATTTGTTTCATTTGAATCTATTGATATTGACATTGAGGAAAATCAATGCAAAGATTTTTTTAAAAAATATATAGTAAAATCAAAAGCAGAAGGGAATTGCCCGTTGAAAATAATCTTTATTAAATTCCGGAATGAAATGAATTATATACAAGTTCTCACAACTTTTGGTGCGATCGATTGCATAGCGTAAGAGAATGAACTCCAAAAATATTTCGAAAAACATTGAAAGAGGAATACACAAGGAGGATTTACCATCATTATAAAATCCAATTCAAAACACAGACAATAATTTTTATTAAATTTTCAATTAAAACAAATTCCATTAACTTTTCTTAAACATTTGATTTTGTTTTGACCACAAAAAAAAAATGGATTAAAATGAAACTATATGGTACATGTACATCAATCATGCTTACATATGTATTTTGTTTTTAATTTTTCGCTTATGGTTTCTACACAATCGCATATGAATTCAGTCATTAGATATGTACATACCCTATCATGTTTCGAAATTTTGATTGGTGTTTTGCAAAGTATCTTTGGTTCATTTACTCAAAATAAAAGTAAGTTGTTTTCCGTTATCAACGGGATTCTTATACATCTAGAAATACCTTAAATATACATGAAAAATAGTATTTGGTATTAAAAAAATGGATAAACTTTAATTGAATCAACAGGAAAATCAAACAGCTTTCAATGCATACATTAAATTTTTAAATGGGAGACAAAACTGAAATGTGTGCATATTTTATCATCAAACATCAAATTGCGTGTAGAAAGCTATTTACAAAGCTTTATGCAATAAATATGAACAGTATATCAACTTTTCAATATAATGAGAATTGATCAAATTTATCCCAAAATTATATAATTTTTCGTTCGCATATCACATAAGCTTGAGTGTTACATCTGTCGTCGTCCCATCGGTACTCGAATCCAGACTTGATGAAGAGGCAGTCTTGTGATAACAAATTATCAGGCTGATCTGGAGCCCAATCTTTGAAAGTAATTTCTCTCCAGGAGGATAGATGTACCCATGAACGTTCATTGAATATGTCTGTAGCTCCAATTAAAATATCTACAATATCGATCATAAATGATAACTTTTGTTGGACAAAACTTATAGAAAGAAAGAAAGAAATTATGGCGTTTTTCAAAAGGAAATCAACATTACCCGTATAATTAAAAAATAGGGTAGTTGTAAGAAAATAGCATTTTATAAAAGATCCTATTCGAAATAGTCAGGTAATGTTTTCTTCCCAAATTTTTTTAAAAAATTTTTGTTCTTGTTTTTTTTTCTCTTTGCAAGTAATCAGTGAAACATGAATGCACTATGAGACTTTTTTTGAAAACAGGTCTTCTTTTAATACATACAATGTCATGTAATTCAAACACAAAGAATAGTTCGCGGCAAGAACATTTCACGAGAACTTTGTTTTTGCAGACCTTGTAAAATTTTCTCGCATTTATATGCGGCAAGACATTTTCTCAGACAACTCACGTACCTTCTTTTAATTTCATTGCGATTTCTTTCAAAAAGCTGTTCTCTTCCACAGAATCAATTTCAACAACTTTAGCACCAAGTTTCATGCATTCTACCTAGAAAGAAATAAGAAACTTTCAATATACCAAATTCAAAAGAATTATTATTCCAATAATAACAATTCAGGATCTATACATTTACAACTGAATATGAGCGACAGGACAAATGAATTTTATTGAACTTTGAATCTTTGATGTAAGTATATATATAGTTGTATAACAATGTTAATAACAGAGTGAAAAAAAGCTTTTAAAAAAATATGTCCGGTACTTTTCATTCTTATATCTTTAAAAAAGATCTTGAAATGTCTGCCTTTTACACAATATTTTATTTTGACAAACACTTGTATCCAAATACAGTTAAAATGATACGCAATCCAGTAGTACATTTCCAAATTTTAATAAAAGGTAAATGCCAGAAACTAACAACGATAAAACAATAAAAGATTAAACTTTGATCAATGCTTTCCTACCTGAGCATCGACAAGTTTCATTTTTAAATTTAATTGAAGATAAGCTGATCTACCAAACGTTTTCCAGTTTGATGTCTCTGTCAAATTACAGACAAATAAAATATTATATTTCATTACATGTATTTTACACAATATTCCGTTCAACTAAATTAAAAGCAGAAAATTAATCGAGAGTAAACAATTAATATTATATTTAGAATCATTTTCAAAGAGAGCTAGATTGATTAATTTACATTTTTTTTCCTGTAAACTCTTATCTTTGTTCATCAATCAAACATATCAATACATGTAAACATTGGTTTTTATGATAAAAAAGACATCAAGACACGTGGTACCTCTTTTACTACAGAAGTGAGAGAACCCATCTGAATGAACCGTGTCTACTCCATTAACAGACCCTGTACACAAACACGTCTTTATCCCATTGTTGTAGAAAAATGATGAAGAGTCAGGCCATTTGGAACATACTGACATGCATTCAGACAAACTTTGAATTTGATCCGATTGATGCAGAATATTTCGCGATGGTCGTTTGTTGTCATCACCAGGCACTCGATGGTAAGCAATAAACTCCTTATTTGTACCAAAACTAAACTGAACAAATCTTAGCAGAGAAACGTATATGCTTAATACATGTACTTTCATCGCTGATACAAGTTTTCTCGAAATAGTTTCTAAACTGATAACGTTTACTTAACCTGTTACTGTGAACGTTCTTGACAAATAAAATAATCCACATGTTGTTGAGTTAAAAAAGATATATGATTTATATTTTATCTTTTTTATTAAGAAAATCCTTTCTCAAAGAGAATAATAATCTTCATATCTAATGATCATTCATGCAATGAATAGCGATATTTTCTTATAATAATCTTTCAATACATCTGTCAAACATTCAAGTCATAAGATGAAACAATGAATTAAGAAAAACAACGCATGAACGAAATAAGATATTTTTAATCAGTATAATAGATTGTCAGAAATCTTTTTCCATGAAATATTTATCCGAAATCTCTGCATCAAAAGATTCTGTTAAATTACCATTGATTAACCGTACTTAAAGACTCTTATTGATTAATAAAAAAAATAATTAATTATTTTTTTTCTTACATTAACTTTTACTTATTCCAGCTTTGTGTTAGGTTTCCTTCGGGACACTATAAGTAAGGTTGGTTTATAAAGTATTCATCTTTGCAATTACAGTGTAACATATTTGATCTATTAAGTTATGATCATAGAAAGACAAAGATAATTTTACAATGCATAATTGTGGTTACTTTGTGTAAGTACTGCACTGATCAAAACTATTTTAATGTGGTTATGTGTCTTTTATATATAAGCTAATAAAAGTCTGAATGTTTATTAAAGAAGATTCTAGTTTACGACATTATTCTTCCTCTTTTTTGGTTCATCTGTTGTCCTGCGTCTGCCCGTCCGTTAGTCTGTCCGTCCGTCTGTCTATCTGTAAACTTTTCCCATTCTTAAACCAATATATTGATAGGAACCAATACATTCCATCTGAAGCATGCGTAGCTCCTATGGATTATGATATGCTTCTAGGACGACTAGATTTATAAGAATGAATATTAAAGTGCTGGACTGCTGTAAACAACAGATCATCATCAACTCTGACACATTTCACATGTGATAGGAAAAAAATAAGGGACTCCCTCGAGTAGAAAAAGTTATGTTATCAAGTAAATGGTGTTACAACCGAATTCAACAGTGCACATTAATGGACAACTTACAGAAAATAATTATTATAGACTATGGACATGTGATTGAACTAAAAAATGACATGTCAGTTTCAATGCCGAGATGAACGTATCCCAATGAAGCAGAGAATGAACAGAACTCTTTTATGTTTACTGAATAATGACGAATGTTATCTTAAGACCATGCTTAATGCTGGAATTAATGTCATTTCCGCCCGTACGAATACTTAGAAATAAGTGGAGGAGAACATCGAAAGATGGTTCCTGATTACCGGAAACTTAATTCAGTCACTAAAATGATGTCTAACCCTTATCATTGAATTTAACATGGATTGACATGCACCATCACAAACAACTGATGTCTCTGCTAAAGCTGCTGTAAATGAATTCTTTGCTATACTATGTCCCACGTTTCTGCTTCCACCACATTTTGGGTAATATATCGATAATCATAAATATATCTGTGCCCAAACTCCATCTGTTCACTAAATTGAAAACAAGTCCAGATTATCCGTTGTCCGCTTCAGGTTGCAATACACAACCACAATACAAAGTCTAATTGACATTTTGCGTTGCAAACAGCATTAAGTACCCCAGATAACAACATTAAAAGTTGTGAATGAAGAAAAAAATGTAAAGATTTCCAATTTTGAATTTCTGTACGATGTTTGTGTTTGTTTTTATTTCTCCGGGCATGAACAGATGTAAAAAAAAAACTTGGATTTATTTCCCCTTTTATCGATTTGAATAGTACTTCATAGACAGTTATGCTTTTTTAGTTAAACATCATCAGAAAGTGACGAAAGTAATAACTTGGGCCAGACTATAGATTTAATTTTCCGTTCAACATATACACTGACCATGGAGTGACCAGAGATGTATTGAGGACACCAATTCTATATAAATATGATCATGATGTAAACATTCATACATGAGAATATGCGGTTGGGGATTTACATAAGTGTTGAATAATGTTGAATAGTGCAAAGACTAAAAGACGTTCTAAGATAGTAGACACCATGCTGGGAAAGTCATATTCCCAGGATATTTTGGGATCACCCTTGAGATAGCCCAAACGCTTTACCTTAGAGCTCCCTGTCTAGATATCCTAGCTGATTCTCAGATCTACAGGAAATGTACAGAACCTAGTTGTATATATATCAACAAGGAAATAAATATGCCTCGTCAATATCCCATGATTCCGAGGACTTTTCACCAAATAGGCATTCTAACCCTTGTAATGTGGTGGCCAAGGATCAAGTCCTTTTAAAATGATTTCCGTCAATTCACCGACTGTCCTCCTCCACTAGAGAATTATGCTGACGCTAATAGGTACATGTACCAAGACCTCCAAGAATGGGATTGACTCTACTAGTATGTAAATATGTAGGGAACAAGTATTACGGTTCAAGAACAAATTACAGACATTCTCAGTGACAGTTGAAGAAGACAGCGAAGCCTGTAATTGACGAGTGTGGGGGTGAAAAAGACGCTTAAAACTCCTATGAGGTTATCGTCTTTAGTTAGGGATAATTTGAAGGTGTCACACAGCGAGACAAAGGTAAGATGGGGATCGCCATAACTCTCTGAAAGGGTCCTATAAACATTACAATGTATCATTGATACAGGCTAGGGAACCATCAGACAGAGACAACATCATTAAGGCGCTCGAGACGAATAATGCTGTTAAGATGGATAAGATACGGAAAATAAAATATTAACATGTCTGTTTACTCTTTTAAAAGTTTGTTCCAACTGATGTTTATTTAAAATAATACCGCTTTCTAACCCTTGAAAAATTCAATACTTGCGATATACTGATTCAAACTGGTGTTTGTATACCGAAATCTTGAATTTGTGGCATTGTATCAACTTGAATGTGTTTTTTTAAATAAAGTTGGTCAAATTTTAAATTGACATACATAAGAATTAACCAATAGATCGATAAAAAAAATTAATAAAACTGCTAAAAATTGTAGACAAGTCTTCTGGTAGCATAACGAGGAATTAAAACAATACGAGGGTCAATCAAAAATACGAAGACAATGTGCTTGTCCATCATATATTGTTCATTCAAATCATAACTAACAGATTAATTTATGCAACAACACTTATTTTATTGATATACGAGGTTTCATTCCATTTGATGAAAATGTTTTTTTGTTACCCGATTTTATAATCAACATGTTTTATCACCACGGCGCACGGTAACGTTGAAAACATGACGTCAAGATGACGCACGCAAAGTTAATAGAAATATCCAATCTTTATATCAACCTGAGTCTTTAGCGCTTTTCACCATACAATTTAAATCGTCATTATATCACTTGACATCTAATTTGTTCACATTTGTTCGAAATTCATGTTAGTTCCTCGAAGTTTTCTTATTTATCTACCGCATGTCTCTTCGTTTACAGTAAGAAAATTCCTGAATGTCAGATGACGTTGTTTATTCTTTTGATCAAATATTTACAGATATTCTACTCTCTTTCGTACTGTTTGATGTTCAAAATACATTTACCACAACCCCCACAAAATGTGTTAGAGTTAAACACAAATGTGCAAATAATTTTTTGACTTATTTTTTCCACCAATGAGTAAATAAATTACAGTCCAAAAGATAAAAATTAAAAAAAAAATTTGTTAACTGTAAAAGGCGAGTCATTAGAAACTTCTTAAAACTGCCTCTGTTTAGTTCATGCCTTACATCTGTCGGGAGGCTGTTCCAGAGTGCACCTGCACTAACATCGAACCGCCGACAACTAGGGTCGAGCAAGAGGGTGAAATAGACACCTGCAATTCTCAGAGCGCAATAATCTTGATCGGATATGAAAAATGACAAGGTATTGAATATATAACAGGGGCATCCCATGAAGTTAATCAACAAAAACTTGGATTAATGGTCCACTAAACATTAGAAATATTAATTTATATCCCAACAATTGAACATTATAGAAGTCCAACCACTTTGTTGTGACTGAAATGGCTCAGTGTTTCAGACACTATACATCTTATAGAATTGGATTTTGTGGGCTGGGGGTTCGATACCACCAACGCCTAGGTAACGCAAAGGTAATTTTTTGCCTCGCGTACGTTGTTTAAATATTCAAAATTATTATAGTTAGAAAGTTTGTTAGTTCATATAGTTAGTTAATAGTTTATAATTAGTTTATAGTTTGCAAACTTATACTACATATGATAAAAAATAATTGAAATTAAAAAAATAATAATTGTGTTCTATAATTTAAAAAATGGCATGTCTCGTTTTATTCGCTCATCTTCTTTCAGTGATGGCAAATGCAACATAATGCAAAATAGCAACCTTTAAAATTGACTTACCACAATTTAGTTATGAACCATCAATTTGATTGAAATGCATGCCGGTAATGCATGTGTTAATCAAAAGAATTGTCGGTATAAAGATTTCACAAAATACAATTGTGCCTTTTACAACTTTAGTTAAGCTTAAGATGCGACATTTGCAAGTAAGCATGGTAAATAAGTGACCCTTGTAATAATGCAACATACTCATGCCATCCATGACAATTGTAATCCGTCCTCGACCTTCAAAACCCAACGAATTTTTCACAAACGTAGAATCTTACATTAAAGCAATTAATGTCATCCCACCGATAATTTGAATACGATGCTATACAAACACAGTCTTGGTTTCTGTAATTGTCAGGGTTTCCACTGAATTGGGTGAAAGGAACGGCTTCAAGCGAGGATAGGAACACCCATTCATTTTCTTGAAATGCATCTGTCACACCAATCATTATGTCTAAAGAAAACAAAGAGTATGACTGACAACACAATTACAAACATAAAGAAATCATTTAAACATACGTGACGTAATTTATTTGAATTGATATTGCATAATTTTGCTTATTTTCTATGATCTCGAGGCCAAGTCTAATTATTTTTACCATAAATATCTTGATGAGATTTCTTCCATGAAGTGTTTCTTCTAAGTATATCAAATATTTTTGAATGAACAGGAATTTATTTCCTATTTATATCCCGATTTCGGAAAGGATCGTCTGAAACGAATAAAATCCTATGAGAATTTGTTGGAAATACGTATAATTTTTACTTGTTTCACATAATTTTTGTATTTTTGCCACAGAGATGTCTTTTTTATTTAAATATATAAAAAAGTATTGTAAGAAATTACTAAATAATGAAACCTCCTACTTTATTCACTGTGATTATCTATTGTATTAAGATTTTTTACAATGCCCAATCTCTCTTGGCATTTTGCGGTATATATTAGTTTAACAAAATTAAACTTCGTAGAAATAAAACAATTTAAAAACCGCTTGTATGTTTCTTTTGATGCCTTGTCAATGAATTCTTAAACTAAACAATCACTGCCATGTCGAATTAATTAGCGATTCAAAGTATTTTCTTTGACTATTTCCATTGTTTACAATACCAAAACACGGTGCTTTTGTAGGCACCATTTTAACATTTTTCCAGATTAAGGAAATAAATAAAATCACAATTCTTTATTTCATAAACGTTTCGGATAATGTTAATAATAAAAACACAACACAAAAGAAAGTTTTAACTTTGCATCTACGACTGCAGGAAACAATGATGCGCAGAGCCATGCGTACTCGAACTGTACTCAGCCTCGTTGAACGAAAAATGAAATGTTTGATAATGAATAGATTTTACTCATATCAAAGAGCAAAAGTAATATATCATAGCGGTTATCGATGCATTGCGTTACTATGAAGAAATATAATTTTATTAATAATTGTAAATTTTTTGTGAGTTGATTAAGTTGATAGTATGCTATTTTTCTGACAAATAAGTAAACGTATAAAAAAGTTCTCGAATTTGTAGGCGAAACTGGTATTTTGAGTATTCTTACTTATGTTTTCCCTGATAGCGATGTCTGTTACAAAACTGTTCTCCTCCAAGGTTTCTAACTCAACAAGTTTGGATCCAAGTTCTTTACATCGTTTCTATTGTCAGAAAAATATTGGTGTTGATATATACGCATATTCAAATGTACATTATTTATATAAAGAATAATAATGATTATAAAGTAGTGTAGTAGTATATTGCATATAGGATAGAATGTATAAATGAAAATAGAATTAAGGAGGGTGGATGGTCAATAAGTTTGCCATTAGATCTACCTTAAAATTTACGACATGATTACATGTTTTCATATAAAATTTCTGAAAAATTCAGACATTTAAAAGAAATCTATAAAAACATTTCTGTAATTAACCCTTAATCCTCCTAGTGTTGTGTTGTGCATGTACTATGCCTTGTACAATGTCGTCAGGATTTGATTGAAATAATAACGAATCAATCTTTGGGTATCATGAGGTGATCAAATACATTTATTTGCTGGTTGTATTTTCAAAGTTTGCTAGAGCTGATTGCTAAATGTTCAATCGACTGGTGATATTTTGGCAATAAACAATGCCACATGGTATGTAAACGAGTTGAGACCGATCTTTTTAATTTCTGCATGTGCGTATTGTCTATTTTTACAATATTGTTGTGTGCTTATGGTTTTATACACAGCGCACGACCCTGACTACTATTTAGGCATAGTACATGCACAACACAACACGGGGGTAATAAAATGCTGACTGTTGTATACAGATGTGCCTTCCTAATAAGCTGTGACGTTTGAATGTTGTCTTGTCCCTAAAGATAATTATCGGAAAAGCAAGCGTTTGTTCTTTAAATTGATTTTGATTGATTATTCATTAAACAAGTTGCTGCATAATCACGAAAAATCAACCAACGTTTATGGGTTTTTTCCCCAACAAATGGAATACGATTGTCCTTTCCGTGAAAACTCAAGTTGTTTTGTAGACGAAACATTTTTAATTACAAAATGTAAGCACCATTTTAAAATCTCCATATACCAATTCATTTAAAAGTGTTTAAAGAAAGTTTATTGGAAAAGACAATTGTTTTTTATTGTTTGACGTCAATTGTATGTAACGGCGTTTTATATAATCTAACCGCGCTAATAATCTATAGACTGCATTGGTGTATTCGGTAGCGCAATGGGGTATTGTTCTCAAGTGAAATGATTTTAGAAGTCGATACCCGCTATTGGAGTTGTTAAGAATTTCCTCCGAAACTTACGCCGTGCTATACATCGGCATATACACTGGTGTGCCAAAAGTATGTCATTTTTTTCTTTTTCCCTATATATTTCATTAAAAACAAGACTTATTTTAAACAAGTTTTCTGTTCGTATTTTTTGTCAGATTTTGAAGAAATTTATATTGAATACAGTAGATTCAATATGCACCTTTTGACATACATTGAAACATTTTTTTTGACAACTTATCTGTAAAATTTGATATTTCAAACACAACACACAGATATTTTTTAAAACCTCTACTATATATCTATTGCAATATGCACGCTGAAAAATCTTCCTTTGGAATGTGAATATTAAATCTCAGAAACTGAAAGTTGGAAAAATATTTAAATACAATGCAAAAAAGCTAGAGAAATTCTGAATTTATCAATATAAGTTTTTTAAAAATCCATCCATGGGTTACGTTTTAACGATTCTTTGAAAAATGTTGGTTTTCAATGAAATATATAGTGAAAAGAAAAAACATGACATACTTTTGGCACTTGAGTGTAGTATGCTTACGCTATATACATGTAACCCTGTGTTTACTATGCGAAAATAGACGAGTAATAAATATATAGTGACAAACTTACAGAAAGCATAATAATATACCAAAAGGCTCACCCATTCTTTTCATCTTAACACGAAAAGTGAACAGTGAAACTGTACCTGGGCTTGGTACAGGTTTGCTCCTTCTTTTATCAGCAGATAATGTGATTGACCAAACTTCAGCCATTTATTGACATCTTAAAGATAAATAACACAATTAATATATTACCATGGACATATTATTTATATCATATCGAACATACATGTAACATACGTACAAACTTAAGCATTTTTTGCTTAAAATATACTTTACGTAATGCGTTTTATAATTAGTTCTGATATGGAGACAATTCCAATCAAAATTACTACGTGAACGGAAACCCCACTTGAATCATCAGAACGAGTAATGCTCTAGATTGTTTTTATTTTGTTCTATATTAGGGTGTTGATATGACACGCCTATAATCGTCACAGTCTCTACTTTTCTGGAGGGGGGGGGATCATTTTCTATTAAAGTAAAGTAGAAAGAATATCATATTTGATTTTGAAGGATAAAGTCGATGATTTTGTGTCGAACAGAAACTTGGTTGTTCCTTTTTAACTGTTTAAGAGTCCCTTTAGAAAATCTTTAACAAGCCATTATATTTTGATTTTAAGCAGAGACGAGACAGAGAACATTTGCTACCAATTAAATCGTACTATTTGGGGGTCAAATCTCATATATCTAATTTGGCGTTAACTGTTTTTCTAGAGTAAGAAGTCAGACAAAGTACTAATTGCGTATTGATATTACATCATATACCTTGACTTTGAGTGGTATAATGTTGAAATCCTGGTGCTGACACCATTTGGTGGTCTGCAAGGTCACCAGCCGCTATACATTGTTTTGTTGCTCTATTAAAGAAGATAGAAACACAGCCTGGTCGGTTAAAACAGCTTTTGCTACATTGAGACACACTAGCAATGTCATCCATCTCGCTCAACACCATTCCATTCGCTGGAATCTTGTTGTCAAACGAAGGAATACGGAACAACTGTAAGGATTCTTGAACACCGAGAACAACACTCGCTGTAAGAAAACCTAATGGTATCGCCAAAATTTGTAAAAGCGACATCGTTATTACTGTGTCTTACATGTACCACGTTCTGCAATCCGTGCCCTGCATGTAAAATGTCCACTCTGAAAATCTTTTTAATATTGTAAATCGCAATCTTCCAATAAACAGGAGAGATACTTTTTTATTCTAAATTCCAGGAATTTTTTTAATTGCAGGCATATGCATCATTTGTGATTTATTTTGTTTGATTTACACGGACCGGTACATCATGAAATAAATATTTTATAAAGAAAACCCATTTTTTGATTTACTTAAAATTCTGAAAATTCTTTCATTGCAATCCCCTGAACCAATTTTGATTGATTTATACGAAATGGTACATGATGAAATGAATACTTCAGCCAGAGAATTCTTTCATTGCAATCCCCTGCACCAATTTTGATCGCTTTACATAGACTGGTACTATATAAAATAAATATTTTATTATTTAATACAGAAAACATATTTTTGGTTTACTAAGAATTCAGAGAATTCCTTTAATGCAATCCCATGTGCTAATTTTGACTGATTTACACGGACTGGTATATTATGAAATGAATATTTTATACAGAAACACAGGCACTAGTTTCTGTGATAAAGTTTACCCCATAGTATAATAATAATAATACAAGGCATCTAACTCCGAATTCCGTGGAGTATCCCCTTCCATGAATTGCAATGATTTTCCCATTGAACGTAAAGGAAGCGGACAAGTGTTATCATCATCTCTCATACGATAATTTATCTACAAAGCAATATACATGTTTGCCATTATTTACTTCTATTTGTATACGCAGCGTCCAAACAATGACCGCCAACTTAAACAGTCGGTTCACACCACGAAGTGGGCACGAACCTCTATGTTCTGGTATCGAGCAGAATGCAGAAATTAACATCAAATTGTTTTTGAAAAGATGTTCTGTGTTACAACATTGCAAAACTTAACTATGGTGATCTTCAACCCAAAAATTCAGAGAACTACATCGTAGTTAAGAGATAAAAGTTTTGTTTTAATCATCGTTACCTGCAATATTTTTAGCTTTCCCCAAAACCCTATAAGTTATACGCAATCAAATAACATGCACTTATTCTGTATATTTATATTTGTTTTTTTTTTAAATTTAACGAAATTTTAATATTGCAAATGTATGTGAATTACATGTTGTTTTCAAGAAATAAGAATACAGCCACCGAGTAATATTTTTATGATATTTTGCAATGTTACATTTTGCGTTAATCTCAACGAAAATATTATTATAACACAAAATGTAATAATTACTCATGATCTCTCAAAACCTGTCCAAATTTATAATGATACTTGTAACAACGAAAAATACACCAGTAATCAAGACCTTACCGATACTGGTACTTGACCAGTATGTTTTATTATCTGTACCAAATTCGACAGTTTAAATGGTTGCCTCCTTATATCCCGTTAAAATATTATACTAATCATAGAGGACTATTTTACTCTTTCTAGTGCCATTTAAAACACTCGACGACCATTTAAGTTAAAATATTGCAGACTGACATTTAATCAGGTATGTATTTTTTTTTTATTAATTTATAAATACTCTATAATTTATGTGTGAATTTCATAGAGTACTGCATGAGTCAGTTATGACACTGTACTGTAGATACTTTTAAGACACAATGATGCGAAACTAACTTACATTTATATAAAACAATTATTTTTGTAATTTCCATTGGTTGTAAGAAAATCAGAAAATCTTCTGACATATTTATAATCTAAAGAAATGTCCTTTTCCGTCAACTGACCTTGATCATCTGCCTTGGTCGATTACACATAGAGCATAGAAAATCTGGTTGTCTGAGTTTAGCTACATATAATGTACTACATTTACTAGTTATATTAAACATGGCTGTCTTATCGGGTGATTATATACATTGTAATATAACTATTATATGTTTCATTGTCCAATCAACATTTGGCTTTAACGACCCATGTAAAGTGATATCGACCGAAGACAGAGAAAAGTGATATCGATCTCCCAAACTCAGTCTATATCGATTGCTGTGTCTCCGGTCAGTATCACTTGACATGGGTCCTTATAACCACATATTGACCTACAAGTCCATAATTGAATATTAAGATTACATAGTGCTGTACTCTACTTTATTAGGGTTCACAGTCACGGTCAGTTTTACTTCAAAATTGTTTTGAAACTGCATGTGCACAATACGACTTAACATTTTTTTCCTGTTGAAATATCTTCACTAAATATGGAGAAAAATTCACATAGAATTGGTGTATAGCCATAATATTTCAGATTTGACAACTGTGAGATGTGTTTTAATTCAATTCTGTAAAAATCTCAAATTGTGCAAAAATGTCATAAGTATTCTTTTCTCTTGGGCGCAATCATATCGTGTTTTGTACTTTAACATGTACCTGTAATGTTTTTGGAACAAGATATGCATTAATGAAACTTAACAAAAACAGACAGAGAGACAGATATAGATCGATTGTTATAGACACACAGCTAAATAGATATATTCTTAATGATTTACACTTTTTTCTTGGCCTGCAGAAAACTTATCACTAGTACTCAAGGTTTCCTGGTGAATATCTAAGTGCATTGTGTTGGGTATTTTTGTTTTAGTATAACATACTTTACTGGACAGGTGAAGTTTTAACTTAAGCTATTTTTAAAAGTATTTGATTTGTTAGCACTTAACAAATAAGAATATTTTTTGAAAAATGTATTAAATTCATCTGATTTTGGCATACTTATTAAGGACAGACTATAGTCACAATATTTGTCGTTCTTCAAAGTACGTATTTATATATTATACGCGTCCTTGGTCATGTAAACATACTTGTATCTGCAGTTTTATAAGAAGATTCGACTGTTTGAAATAGTTTTAAAAGAATTTTTTTTTATGACTGTGTTATATCTAGTAGGTTTGTATAATAAAATATTCTGGACCATTCTAAAGTGGTCAGTTATTCTTTCTAGAACATTCTTGAGTGTCCAGGTAATTCTTGTAACTTCATGTACACATAATTTCTAGAATTTGCTAGATTTATATTTTAGTATGAATAACATGTAAACAGTGCTCATAAGGTATCTCATTGGACTTTTGTTCGAAGACATTAAACTGTGAACAGTTACCAACTTACTGGGACATTGTGATTTGTGAGATGTACTCAGCAGATTGTAAAAGACACTCTTAAGTTAGGATTGTTAGTGTAAGTTGTATTTATATATATATATATATATATATATATATATATATATATATATATATATATATATATATATATTACTGTAAATAAATTATTAAGTTTAAAGTTTAATCTTTGTGAGTGATCTTTGCTGGAATGTAGGGTTATTTTGACCCATAACAGAATTGGGGGCTCGTCCGGGACCTCGAATTTCGTTAATTTGCAGATTGAGTTTAATTTAGTTGTTTTGTTAAATTAATAATTTAATTACCAAGCAGAAATCAACATGGTATTTTCGGTCACAAACTTTCTTGCCTCGTCAGAGGTTAATGTTTTTGAAACTTTGAAAAAGGATGACTTGATCTTTGTTTTAGATGTAAGATCTTCAGTGAAGAAGCAAGAAATTAACATTAAAAGAGCAAACAAATTAGCAGAGGAAAACATTTTTGAGACACGTGATTCTCAGGAAATTATTAAATTAGCATTATAACTTTATAAAATATCAGAAATGCAGCAGCAAGTAGAGTTAGAAAATCCAATTAGAACGAGAAAAATTAGAGAGAGAAGACCGAGAGCGTGAAAGAAAATTTGAATTAGAAAAATTAAAATTAGACAGACAAGAACGAGAAAAAGAGCGTGAACTGAACTTTGAGTTAGAGAAACTAAAATTACAGCACAAACAGAACACTCAATTCTATTAGGGCTGAATTCGATGCAGCTACAAATGTTAGATTAATTCCAAAATTTCAGGAACAATCTGTAGACAAATATTTCCTTTTATTTGAAAAAGAAGCAGAAAATCTTAAATGGCCGCAGAAGGTTTGGTCAACTATGCTACAAAGTGTACTTACTGGCAAAGCAGCTGAGGTATACTCTGCTCTTGGGGTAGCTGAGAGTTCAGACTATGAACATGTCAAGTCAGTTATTTTAATGGCATATGAATTAGAACCCGAAGCGTATAGACAGAAGTTTAGAAAGTATACAAAATTAGATAATCAAACACTTGTTGAATTCTCACGAGAGAAAGAAGATTTGTTTGAACAGTAGTTTAGGTCTAAGAAACTTGATAAAACTTTTTTCTAATTTACGTCAAGTCATTCTGTTAGAAGAGTTTAAGGATTGTGTTCTTCAGGATTTCAAAACACATTTAGAAGATGCGAATGTAAAAACTCTTGAGGAGGCAGCAGTCATATCGGATACTTTCACTCTTACTCATAAAAAGAATTTTTTCACAAGATCTCAAATTAATTATTCTAAAAGTTCAGACTCTTATAACAAGAGTGTTCTAGCGTCTCAGTCTTCCAAACGTTCCCAGTCTTCACCACAAGGTGGTTCTAGGTCCGGTCCAGGACGTTTTAAAGGTTCTTCTGGAATAGGATCGCTTCCTACTTGCAGTTATTGCAAAAGAAAAAGTCATCTTATCAGTGAAAGATTTAAACTCAAATGAAAACAATGACTTTGACAAACATTAACCAATTGCTTGTGCTGCAGTTAGAGGTGATCAAGGAGCCTTAGTTTCGTTTTAATATGACACTCCTGAAGTTCAGGATTCAAAGTCCAGTTCTACTGATTCTATGAAGGATTATAAGCCCTTTTTGTCCCAGTGATATGTTTCACTTGATGACTACAGCAAAACTCACCCTGTTAAGATTTTGAGAGATACTGGGGCTGCGCAGACTTTATTGTTAGAGTGTGTACTTCCTTTGTCTTGTAGGTTTTTTTTACTGGTAGGACAGTTTTAATACAGGGTGTGAAGCTCGGCGTCATTAATGTTCCGATGCATATAAGGATGACTGCACTTAAGGACATTTAAAAATTGCAACAAAATAAATGTTAAAAATTGGCATATTTCTTTTAATTGTAGGAATTGCCAATGTCTTAACTGCAACTTTATGTAATTACATCAATATAAAGTTAATATTTACAAAGACCGAAGTCGTTTTCATAGGTAGGGGTCATTACATTTTCTTGAATCTCCATAGGATAATGAGGACGCCCACTTTTATACCGACTTAATACATAGTCAGCGCATGTTTGTCTATTGCTCTCCTTTTAATGGTAGTTGTATATTTATAAATATAAGCTCATGTTAAAAGGAGATCATCACAACATAAAAATTATAAAAAAAGAGATTTGTCTAATCACGTGACAACTACATTATTACGTTATGGTGGCTTATTGTTAACTATAAATTTACTATATAAGACTTGATGTAATAATTTTGCATTCTTTAATTGTAAAATGTGACTTTCATTTGACAAACTTCGTAAAGTTTAAGAGCCTGGTGTAACAGACAAATATGAAATGTTTTTTATGGAATGAAGTATTATGTACTGTCAAATTAAAATGTAAAATTAAATTTAAATAAAATTTGCTTGGCCCGAGACATATTGTTTATTTCTATATGCTTCTATTAGGGTAACTTAGAATTCTTTTTCTTTGTTTAATAATTATGAAGATACTGTATATTAGTATAGATAGACAAAAAAGCAAATATTTTGACCATTTAATAGGGAATATATTACTGATTTTAAAGATTAATTTACATATTTTTGACTAAAGGATGAATGTATATAAATCCTAGCATGAATTATAATGGTTTAAAAACAAATCATATTTAGTTATAACATTTTGAAATCCAAGTCCCTAATTGAGTGGGTTTCTTCATGTTTTAAAAAAATCATGTATGACTGTTTAAAAAAATATATGAATCAAAATCGTTACTGTACAGCAATTTTATTAGAAAGAACTATTTTCTTCCGCAATTGCCCCGCCAGGAAAATAGTCTTTTCTAGATGTTATACTTTGTTGACTTATTTTATGCCATACAATTGCGAGAAGTAGATAAATTTATGATCTTGTTACAATTGTCCCTTATATTGCATAATTATTGAGATTTATTAGAATAAACTGCCAATATTCTTACAAGTCGGGAGAAAACAAGACTCCTTACTCAAGGAATATTTGATTAAATCACACAAACAGTGAAACTATACCTGGGCTTGGTACAGGTTTGCTCTTTCTTTTATCAGTAAATAATGTGATTGACCAAACTTCAGCCATCTATTGACATCTTAAAGATAAATAACAGTTTATATATAACCATGGTCATATTATTTATATCATAAAAGACACACAACACACGTAAATTTGACGTTTGATAAAGGTAGACTATATGTTATGCATTTTATAAAAGTTTATTTTATTGGGACCGAAATAGACTAGAATTTCGAAACGAGCTGAAACGTCATCGTCTTCAACATAAGAAATGGAAATGCTCTATTTTGTTACATTTTAGAGTGTGGATGTTAGGCATTTAGAATTGTCACTGCTCATGTCTCCACTCTTCTGGGAGTTAAAATCATTTTCTATCAAAGTAAAGTATAAAGAAAAATCATCTGAACTTAACAGATTTATCATATTTGATCTACAAGGATAAAATCGATTGTGTATTGAACGGAAACTTCGTTCATAATTTTAAATTGTTTAAAGTTCCTATCAAAATTTTTAACAAACCACAATATTTCAAAAAGAAGCGCTAGACATAGAACACTTACTACCAATTATTTTGTAACTTAGATAAGTAGCATTTGTGGATCAAACCTAATATATCCAATATAGCGTTAACTGTTTTTTTTCTAAAGTAAGAAGTCAGAAATAGTACTGGGCTGTCTTGTTAATGATATTACATAATGTACCTGGACTTCGAGTTGTGTAATGTTGAAATCCTGGTGCTGACACCATTTGGTGGTCTGCAAGGTCACCAGCCGCTATACATTGTTTTGTTGCTCTATTAAAGAAGATAGAAACACAGCCTGGTCGGTTAAAACAGCTTTTGCTGCACTGAGACACACTGGCAATGTCATCGAACTCGCTCAACACCATTCCATTGGCTGGAATCTTGTGGTCAAACGAAGGAACGCGGAACAACTGTAAGGATTCTTGAACACCGAGAACACCGCTCGCTGTGAGAAAAACTAACAGTATCCCCAAAATTTGCAAAAGCGACATCGTTATCACTGTGTTGATTAGGTTACGTTTAATGGAGAATCTTCTCACTACAAAATGATTTAATTTTGGTTTGGAGGAATATTGATTAATTGATTGAACTGAAAACAAGTATACACAATTTTGACTCAAATATTACATTTATGTTGTGCGTGTAATAATTACTAATGAATAATAATTATCAATTAGTCTTAATTGATGTGTTAATGGAATTTTTACAGTTCGGCTCTATTACATAATTGAATAACTTATTAAATGCAATGACTTACATTTAACGCAAAAATCATTTTTGCTGTATCTTCATTGCGCTACTATAATTGCGTTTAATTGTAACATCTAAATGAGAAAAACAAGTTCGAAAACACTCCAGATAGTGGTGTTAAGCTTCGGGTGGAACTCGCACAACTATCTTAAGATCTATCATAAGACATATCGTAAGATTGTCTTCAGAATTGACTGATATTAAAGGGGCATGGTCACGGTTTTGGTGAATTTTTTTTCTCGATTTTAATGTTTGAAATGATTTAGTACATGTAAGGTAATTCTAATAGTCAACCAAAATTTGAGCGTCAGTCGTCGAGTTATATGTGAGATTCAGAGTTCACAATTCTTTGTTATGTAAACAAAGCTTAGGTCATGTTTTTGTTAACATTTTGAATTTTGAACACTCAAATTTTGGTTGATCATTAGAAATGCCTTTTTAAAGTATTGTATATTATAATAATAAAAATAGAAAAATCAAATATGCCCCAAATCGTGGCCATCCCCCTTTAAAATAAAGACTGTCTTAAGATATTTCAGTTTTGTTTGACAAAGCTATCTTAGGTGTAAGAGACTTATGACAATTCTTAAAGACCGGGGGCCCGTTTCACTAAAAGGCGTAAGATACGACGAAACTTAAGTTAGGCCTCAGGGCGTACGCCAAAATTTAGTCCGGCGTAAATTGCGTTTCACTAAGAGGCGTACGCCAGGCCGTAAATACTAGTATCGGACTAAGTTAAGGCCAGACAACGTATACAAATGATAAGCAGAGAGAGAGAGAGAGAGAGAGAGAGAGAGAGAGAGAGAGAGAGAGAGAGAGAGAGAGAAAGAGAGAGAGAGAGAGTATTTTTGTTTTGATAAGTTACAGGCACATCGGTTACATTTATGTTCAAAAAATTGTAGTGAAATAATTAATCCTGTTTAGTGACAAAATCACTCAACATAACTTGCTGAAATGTTTTTTTTTTTATGAGAAGGATATATGTTTCACTATAACCAATAGGATATGTTAAAAATTATTGATAAAACTGAACGGGTTTTTTTTTATGTCATCGATATTTAGGGTATTTCACAATGCATCGGACACCTATGGTATTTTTTTTTCATCATGCGTCAATTATTGCCCCAGTATAAATATTTGTTTTAAAATTTACATGTTTCCTCTTGCTTCATCATTGAAAGAAATCAGTGAATTCGTTTAGATATAGAAAATAATTAATGCAGCAATGAGCTATTAAACCATGGATCGAACAACCATACAGTAGTTACAAAAAAATAACGAAATCTTCTTACTTCATGCAAAAAAGTCAGAGGTTCGGATAAATATATTCATTAATTAGATTAGAGTTGTGTCAATGTAATATGTGGAGCAAAAATGACACTGGGGTAGGAATTTATTTTAGTGAGAGGGTTTATTTTCACCTATTCCACTCAAATGCCGAACATCCAAAGTATGCTTTTGTGTAAAATCTGTGTAACCACGTTTTTAATGATGGCGCATGACTTCATCTTACGATGCCTATATTGCTATTTCTTTGACAATGTGAAAGTCAAATTCTTAATAATAATAAAGTTCATCAGATTTAATTCAGGAATAAATGAAATAACAAACAAGTGCATGCACGTTAATTTGTAAATGTTTAACCAAAGTTGTCCGATCCAAGGTACAGATGTATGTGTCCGATGTACGGTGAGCTCAACAAAGTTCCCAATTTATTATTTTCTGTATCTAAACGAATTCACTGATTTCATTCAATGATGAAACTATAACTATTTATAGCTATTTAACATTATAGTCAGCAACGATATTCTCAGCAACAGATCGAATTAGTAATCATTTTATGTTTACGCCAAATGTATAAATTTCATATAAAAAAGAGTAGGTGTATGTACAGATAACCTAAGAAAAAAATATTTTTCTATTGAAACTGGAGTCAGTGTTTTGCATTGGTTGTATGATGAATACATTATCTAGTTTTTAAAAAAATTAAGGATTTTTGACAAGTCTGAAACACAGTTGGAGCTTTCATCGTATTTAATTATTTACATTTAACGATACTGAAAGATACTTTTGTGCTTTACCTTTAACTACGTGAGTATGACACTCATCATATATATATTAGGGGGGAAAATGAAAGCCAAAAAATTCATTGAGTGAGTTTAAAATTTCCAAAACAATCACACAAAATTTTGCGTGGAAGTTGGGGGGAAAATGAAAATGAAATGCAACACATTTCTTATACAAATACACCTTTGCACTACATGTACATCGCACATGTACATGTATATTTTCTGCATCATTCATAACTCAATGTACTAAAAATATGAAACGTAAATCAAATTATTGAATACAAATAATCGAATGAAAACTATCGATTGTTTGTCTGAATATGTCGTTTTAACGTGTATAAGGCAAGTGCAAATGTAAATAATGTGTATAAAGCATGGTAAGAAAGTTTCTAAGAGAGAATTGATACCACCTATCAAAACTATCTATTTTCTTAATTCATATGAATTTAATTAAATTTACACGATAAATTGTACAATTTAACATTATGTCAGCAAGATATTCTCAGCAACAGAATTAGTAATCATTTTATGTTTACGCCAAAAGTTACGACTAACCTTGGCTAGGCGTAGATTTTTGGCTTAACTTAGGTCCGGCGCAAAGTTACGCCTTTTAATGAAACGGACCTTAGTCCAAATATTTGACTTAAGTCCGGATTTACGCCAGGCGTAAGGTTACGCCGGGCGTACGCCTTTTAGTGAAACAGGCCCCGGGTCTGACCTAGTTAAATATCCACACGGACGGTAATCAAACATATAAGGAAGCAGGCCACACCTTCAAACTGATAACACTGCATGCATCCGTATACATTATACGGAAACTTTTTCATTGCGAAATGTAAATAATATAAGCTAATCGTGCAAAGAGGTTTTTTTCCATTCCGTTTTTTTTTTTTAGTGATTCTTATGATCTGCAATAATATTTGATTTTGCATCAACTGTATATGTATCTTTAATCTGTGTGTGAAGACAGGAAATGGGATTTACCAATCATGGGGCTAGCTTGAGACCAAAATGACTGGAAGAGGGGCATCGTCGGGGAAATGTCAATTTCAAGAGTTGGGAGGGGGAATTGATGCTTTAGATTCGAGCACGGTCATAGAAGCATTATTATCATCTTCAAGCGACGTATCAATAATATCCATCATTCATATAGTCCAAACGGTTGTTTCTTTCTCTAAATACCAATTTTCGTCATATTTAAGAGTTTTCTGCGTTTAAACCAAACTATAGGCTGACACCATTTGATTTTTTTTACTTAAGACATGTATCTGGTTGCCTGAAAATTACAACAGTTCTCAAGATAATTATAAAATAGGACAGTTTTGTAAAGAGCTATATGGATATCTTATGAAAAAGTTTGGTCTTAAAATGGATCTTAGTCATAAGATTGCTTTGTAAAACGGACCCACGAACTACATAAAATATGTTGTGATAAGCAACAGAATGTTAATAAATTCATCATTACGTGCTTAATTGCAGCACTGTTCAAATCTAATTGCTGTTTTTTTTTCAAAAAGATTTTTATTTGAGTTTGCATAACATGACTGTATAACTTTAGGTTTTCATCTCTTTTGTTTTCGACATTAAGAGACCTGTCAGATTTTGCGGTTGAATATCGCCAACACAGATTCAATATACAAAACAAAACCTTTGGCATATTAACGTTCACATTGAGTTAAGTTGTGTCAATCTTAGATTTTGTGGTAGCAAACGGAAATAAATGGTTCACAAGTTGTTTTCTTGAAAACTGTAAAAGAAAACTATAGTGCAACAATTACAAAGGCTTGAGCCAGGTTTTTTTTCACTGCAGGATCTAATTGTTTAGTTTTATATATTATTAGGAAATTAAAATTTTGAAAAACAATTATAGCGTGTACAAAATGTACAAGATGTAAGTTCAACATTAATTATGTGATTTATTAAAATCAAGAAATGGCTCACTTGTGAGTTGGCATTTTTGTCAAAATAAAACCATAAATAGGAAGTATCAATGGAGATTATCAGGGATTAAAAGGGTTACCATAGTAAATATTCATATTTACCTACTCCTTCGTTTATTCAAAATCAAAATGATATATTTATTCAATGTAATCGACTCAATCCTCGAATGAAATTTAGTAAGGTCTAAAATGTTGAACTGACGCTTACATGTATCACGAATATCCTTCTCTTTCAAAGTTGCCCCGTTGAATTTGTGTCAAGCAACACACACCTAGGAAAAACTTTTTTTCTGAAAACTTAAGATGGACTACATACATCGTTATTATAATAACAAAACACAACAAAGTTAAATCTAATGAACAAACTATAATATAAATTAAACCGCAAATCACTTTCTCTGATGTACACATCCTTTATCAGGGCAGATTTGAAACATGCTTCAGAGGTTTGGAGAGGATGTTCTCTCGCAGACTCAGAAAAACCCAAACAAGCACAATTATCTGCTGCCAGAATAGTACATGTAACCGGGTTTACCGATATTAGCCTTAGAAAACTCTCTTTACCAGGAAACAGGCTGGAGTACACTAAGTTCAAGACATAAAATTGCTACACTCAAAATAATGTTTAAGGTTGATAAAAATATCACACCCACTTATGTTCATTTCCTGACAAACGTTGTACTATGTCTAACTATACCATGATAAATTCTCAAGATTGCTGCTTACACAAATGTCGATTACAAAAAAACAAATCATCATTAATTCCAACTGTTATACGCGAATGGAATTCTCTACCTATTAATATTAGCGAGCTTAATTCACTCAAGACCTTCACTAATGCTATCACCTCTGACGATGATATTTTAAAAGCAAAAAAAAATTTTTTTTAAAAATCCACCACCATATTTTTCTTTTGGAGACGGGATTCAAAATCTAATTAACACTAAACTTCGCCAGGATACTTAAGTGTGACTTGTTCAATTATAATATTGTTGAAAGTCCTTTATGTACATGTGGAAAGGTTGAAGAAGCATATTAATATTTTTTCTCATGTACTAATTATGCTGAAGCCAGAGACGAGTTATTTTAAAATGTTTTAAGCATTGGCGATTTAAATATTGTTTATACACGTATTTTGCTTTGGGGAGATGACAAACTTAGTAATAATGTGAACGATCACTTGTTTTCATTAGTTCACATTTTTCTTTAAAAAATCCAAAAGATTTTGATAAAGTGTTTACATTCTTATCAAAATGTGCTAACTGAAACCTTTTGTAAATTATTTTGAATCTTTATAATTATGTACATATGTATGACATTTTACTTGCATGTGAAAAATTTGTATGTCAATTATTGTATAGGGAGAGGGCTTCATAAGTTTTAGAACTTGTGCCCAATCTCATTGTAATTATATTACAATAAAATAAGTTCAAACCATGTACCAAAAGTCAAACCAAGCCGAATGCGTCCTATTTAATGTGTTTTGAAATGGTTTAAAGAGAAATGCAATCGTCCAACGTTTCTTTGTGACATTATGTAACCCACAGAGAGGACATTGAATGCTTTCTGGAAAGCCAAAGATGTACGAGGGTTGTTCAGAAATTATTGAGACAACCCAGATATTTTCCTTTTTAAGTTATGGATATTAGTGAAAATTGGCATTAACATTGAGCAATCCGCAACAAATAATTTAACAAAATAATATTTAAAAATATTGAGTATTTTGTTTTTTAAGGTACACAAACTAGTCGATGATCGGGGACATAAACTCGGCGATTAAAAAACTTTAACTTCTACTTACAAAGTGTCTGTACACCTAAAGTTGATAATAAAATATATCAAATTATATATGCACATGTTGCCTTTCATTGTGTATAATTTTTGTTCAAGTTTCACTTGTGTTCGAGTTGAAATACGGAAATAGTATAAGTATTTAAACCAATCCATAAAAATCTGACTACGCCGGCATACCGAATTTTGACGTCAAGGCGGCGCAGCGAATATATCAAATTGATAAAAATCTCAGGCAAAGGCAATTTCAGTCTAAGAAACTGCTGAAACAAAAACTATATGCTTCAAAGGGGTCAATAGCTTCAGTTTATCGGGCTTCTAAACAGGGACTTAATAACAAGTACTTATAACACATCAACTGATGTCAACCGTAATAAAATATGACTGTAACGGATGTTTCAGAGTTATTTGACTTTCGGATAGCACTGACTCATGCATGTTTTGTTCACAAAAAAAAATTAAGAATGTAGAGAAAATGTAAATGTTTGATTCCTAAAATGAATACAATAAATAATGAGAAAAAAAAAACATGTCATGTTCTCTGTTGATTTGTAAGGTATTCAAAATATAGGCGCAACGGGACGCGTTACATATAAAATGAAGTTGCGATACGTTTGTGGTTGCTCTGGGTCACTGGACATAGGCAAGTTTATCAGCTTATTTGGGATAGTCAGATAATGTCATGTACTAGAAAACTTTTACACTTGTAAATTTTATCTTGTTGTACTTTCTGGAGAATTTTCAAAGGATTAACTATTTATTCAAAGGAATAAGAGGTAAATGTCTCAATAATTTCCGAACAGCCCTCTTATACCAAAGGACGTGATGTTAATTTTGATTTAAAAAATCATCGTTAATTTTTAAGAAACCCAAACAACGTCTTCTCCAATTATCAGCATTTATTTTCAGACGAAAGATGCCCTCAACAATTCTGGGTTTGCTTTAACGTACAGATGTACGTAAATCTTTATTCAGAGGTGATGAAATTGACTTTCTCGATTGTTATGAAATAGCAATGACTTTTAAAAAGATAAGGCAGAATATTGATCATAGACATGTAGAAGTCATTAAAACTTAATATACGCCTGTGGTTCTATACATTAACGTAACGAAAAACTTATCTCATGGGATTCATGAATGAAATAAAGTGTTTTAAATTAAAGTACGAAGGTTAATAAAAAAAAAAACGAAGATAATGTGGCAAATATTATTTATAAAAGTCATAACTAACAGATTAATTTATGCGCCTACACTTATTTTATTGATAAAAGAAGTTTTATTCCATTTGATGAAAATGCGTTTTTATTACCCGATTTTAAAAACAACATGTTTTGTCACCACGGCGCACGGTAACGTTCAAAAACATGACGTCAAGATGATGCACGCACAGTTTATAGAAATATCCAATCTTTATATCACTCTGAGTCTTTTGTGTTTTTCACTTTTGAATTTAAAACGGTACTATATTACTTGACACCGTTTTTGCTCACATTTGTTCGAGAATCATAAGTTATTTCATCGAAGTTTTCATTTTTTGTTTACCGTATGTCTTTTCGTTTTCAGTATGGAAAACCTTAAACGTCAGATGACGTTATTTATTCTTTTGACAAAATATTCACAGACAGATATTTTATTTCTTTCGGGCTGTTTGATGTCCAAAATACAGTTACCACCACACCCACGAAATGTATTTACAGTAAATACAAATGTGCAAATAATTTTTGACAAACTATTTGCACCATGGATCATGTGTATGCTTTTTCCCTCGAGTTAAATCCATACTGTTCGTACTTCTCGTTGCGCCGTGTCGACCGGCGACGTTAACGTTTTATGTCAATTTTAAAAAGGATTATCTGTCTTTAGTAACTGAATTCTATTCAACAAACCAATACATCTCGTCATTATTAGGTAGATAAAATAGCATGACAATACGTAATTTGAGGTTTCAACATCTTATGGTTCATTTTTTATATATATCACAAATTTTGACCGTGCGCTATGACCTCATTTTTACAGGATTAAATTTTGAATAATTCTTAGAAATTAAGGAATATAATTATTTTGTTTTATTTCAAATTATTTGAAACTATTGCTTAATTATGTCTACCTAATTTAATAATAATATGACGTTAAGTAAAATAGTTATGGTGAAAGTCTTCGTATGTTTTGATTGGCCTAAAACAATTAATGAATATTTTTAATTTGTCCTTTAATTGTTTAGTCGTACACGAAGAAATTATTTTATATTTACAAATTAAAAACTTTGATAAAAACAAATCATCAGTATGAGAGATGAATCTTAGTGCTATCACAATTTAAACAATTGTTTGTTTTCTTACCGCACATTGTGGCAACGCACATTTAAAAGCTTTCAAAGTGCATTTTGGGGACCAAGTCAAGGACATCAATTTTGTTTCAAAGTATGTTACATGTACATGTTTGAGTGTACATCAACATTTCATACCATGGAGACATATAAATTTTATGCTTTTTGAAAAAAAAAATATGTATAAATCACAAATTTTTAAAGTAGTAGACAGTATGATGACAAGAGGCCCATGGGCCACATCGGTCATCTGAACAATAGTTCTTGTATCAATTTCTATTTCGAAATGTTTAATCATGAAATTTTAAAAAAAATATTGTAAAATTCTCATATATTCAAAGATTTGACAATACGTTAAACAATATCAATTAAGGTATTGCATTTTTCCCATTTTAAGTTTTGATGAATTCTTAATTGCACCTGAAAACATTATTGAAAAATATTTTGAAAATATTGCAGATCGTTGCCATTTAAATTCACTTGTGTATGCGACCCTAAAATGATGGTTCTGCCATGTTGTAAATATTTATTTTACCGAGCGGCAGCAAATATAACAATTATAAATGTATTTGCATATTGTAAATGTGGTTTACATGTACTACCAACCGTCAAACTAATTTTAACTGGTACACATTTAAACTTTCTATAATTGACTGTCATCTTTGATAGCTAAACTTCAGTCATTTCCCTCATCGGAAATAGACAACATTGCTTCAAAATCGAAAGTTCATATCAGAGATAAAGAACAATGTGATTCTAAAACTCTTTAGACACGTCCAGTAAAATAAATTCGAATTTTAAAAAAAAACTGGTTGGACATTGTTGAAAACTTTAATCACTTCCAGATACTAACTTTAGCACTAACGGCCCCTTTTTTTAGACATATGCTTTTAAAGGAAACAAATTCTACATCAACTATTATAGTTAAGGGATTTTCTCAATTCGGACAGTGGTAAAGTTGGAATTCGTCATTGAAGTAATAACAGCAATTAATTTAAGTTGAATAGTTATATTGAAAATAACAGTTTAACTGTTACTTTTAGATTTTGCTTAAAATATTAAAGAATATCGATCAAAAACTTATACATCTATATGTAAAAACCTTTCACAATTAAAAGATCAACAAAATTGCTCATGAATAAAATAGCAATGATATCTATTGACAAATCGTGACAGAAGTCTTGGAGTTTAACGTTATTTCCTTTCAGTTCATAACACAGAACTATTTACATCTATGGCTGTGGTTAAAATGGGACACATGTACAAGAACAATGAAAACAATAACGGCGGCTGTCACATATTTAAATAATTTATACAGATTTCTAATTTTAAATATTTTCAGTGAAAATTTTAATTCTAATTTTTTCTGTAAACCGTTAATGTTTAGAATGTTTCATTAGGATATTTCTAATCGTAAACTATAGTCTGTCACAAGATATTTATGCAGCACATTTGGACGATTTTTAATTAAAATACACATACCTGCATGTAAAAGAAGTGCAATTGAAATCGATGAAAGGAAAAATATCTTCATTCATATATTATCATTTTTCTTCGGACAAATTCACAGGAATTTCTCACGGAGATTTATAATGGGAAATGTTGACATCTTTTCTCCATTCGGAAGTCACTCGGAATACCTCGCACAATTTTTCAACGTTATCATCTGGATACTGTTCAATGCAAAACCCCCGTAGACTTCTTTATTTTTAGCTGAGTAAGCTAGAGGGGACCTTTCAAAGGAGAATTCTTGGAAATTGTTCATATTTTGAATTAGCATCGTTTGAACCCTAAAGTATTAATGATTGTCGAGTAATTAAGCAAAACGTGAATGGAGGATATCTTGGAACAGAGCATAAAATCTGAGTATCAATCGTCGATATATAAGCGAGATACAGAGCTTACAATTCTTTCTTATATTATCAAACCTCAGGCCATGTTCTTGTTTACATATATTGAAGTTTGAATGTGACGAACACTAGGAGCCAGTTGTTTCTGTCTATAGCAAACTAGTAACGACAAAAGCTTGAAGCCAAACTTTTAACAGTATATTTAACAAATATAAAAAAAATCATTGGACGAGCCTTGTAACATAACTTGTAACAAAATTTGAAAAAGTTAAGATGAAATCGTGCATTGATATAGCCCTTTAAGCATTATGGAAATATCTTTGTATTGTGTCTGTATGGGAATTGAAAGCCAACATTGATATCCAATATTAAAAATCCGTAAAATAAATATGGTTTATTCTTATTTGTCTACGAGAGACTTTGTAATGATGAAATGATTTCACTTGGCCACCCCGTTGTAAAGAAGAATAATGACAGTTTTTAAGCGAGATAACTCATACCAGCACATGGAAAGATAACTCCTGTCTACCTCCCTGCAAGCGGTACCGGATAGTCACAACGTAGAATAATGGCCCCCGAGTCATTATTCCACATGGAAAATTGACCGTTTTGCCTGAAGAATAAGTGCCATTTTCATAAAAATGAGCATACTCTACGTGAAGAAATGTGACCCCTGTTGAATAATGACCCCCTTATAAATTTAGGTTTTTCAGTATCATTTCTTGTTATAAGTAAAATAGTTTCTACAATTATGTAATTTTTAAAGGAGTAAACAGAAAGTAATAGAAATTTAATTCATATTCAAATAAACTTAAAGTGAAAGAAAGGGAATAATTTATGACAAAAAACCTTTCGTTATAACAAGATACTTACAAATTGTTCCGAAGTATTATGATAGTTCTCATCACAACGAATTCCAAGTATCTCATTATTATGCGTGAATACACATTAAAATTATAGACATGACTGAGATGGTAACCATCTTTAAATAATCGAAAATAGGATAAAAGCATTTCAGAGGATTTTACTTTGAGCGCCATAGAACTTTAGGTCAAGCTCATTATACCTTACCAACAGGCTTTTTTTGTTTAAAATGAGCAAATTAAAGAAATAATTTGTGGTCTAAAACTGGATTTTAAAGAGATCTGCTATGACCTTCACATTTGACCTTGAAACTTGGTTTAAGGTCACTGCACACCCTTTACCCAAAAGCTCTACTTATGTGAAGTACAACCCTGTATAAGCCGGATGGGGCTAAGAGGAGATACAATATGCTTTGATTTTTGGGGGTTTTTGCTTGGTCTGAGATGATCTTGATCCTTGACCTAGAAAGGTCATTCAAGGTCACTGTACACCCTTTGACCAAAGGCACTTTGTGGGTGAAGTATTAGCCGGAATGGACCAAAGGGAGAAAACATATGATCTGGACAAGGATTTGATGGATAATTTTGCTGTTACCTTAACCTTAGACTTAAAAAGTTGATTCAAGGTCGCTGCACAACCCTTTACCCAAAGTCACTCTGTAGGTGAAGCATGAGCCAGATGGGGCCAAGAGGGGAGAAGATATACACTGACTTGCATATATTCTGTTCCGTTGTTTATCTGTCCCAAATTATGCGCGAATGTTTAGGAGAAATTGTCGTTTTGGATACAATCGTCTGAAGTTTTGTTTCACTTTTTTAGAACTCAAATACTGCAATTTTCAGAAAATTTCAGAAATACAAAATATTAGTTTTTTAGAATACAGTATGGATTATTTAAGCAATAAGGTGATTCATGCAGGTATAGATTAAAGGCAGCGAGCATTGCAGTCAAAATGCATATCCCGCTTTACTGGGTTATGTTAATTTTTTTTTTCTGCAATGATCGCTACCTTCATATCCCGCATGAATCATCAAAGATAGCATTTTATTGTTTATATTTACACATATCTTTTAAAAAAAATATTGAATGAATCATAAAAAGGAAGTTAAAGTAGCCAAATTATTGTTAATGTACATCAGTACGTTAGATAGAACAAATAACTATTAATAGTCTGTCCCAAGTTATTGCTTCCGTCACTATTTGATGTTTTGTTTTTATTAAAATAAACATACCTGTCAATGAAGTACAATTCAAATCGATAAAAGGGAAAAAATCCAATATTTCTTCATTGATGCATCGTCTGTTTATCCCAGGAGAATTTCACATGAACAAAACAAAAACCCTACGGAGATTCAAAATGGGGAATGTTTACATCTTTTCTCCATTCGGAAGTACTCGGGACAATTCACACAATTTTTTAACTTATCATCCGGGGTACTTGATTTTGTTTACAATGCAAAATCCCCGTAGACTTTCTATTTTGGGTTGTGTATCGAAACCTGACAAGTTAGAAGGGGCATTTCAAAGAGTAAATCTTGGGATTTTTTCATACTTTTTGATGAACATCGTTTGAATCCAGAGGTATTTATAAATATAGAATAATTTAAGAAAATGTGCGGCAAAAATAATATGGGACAGAGTACATGTACATGTGTATACATGTATATTTTTATATTTACATTTTCCATTGTCTCTGTCTGTGATAACACTACAAATCGATTTTGTACTATACAGCCTAATAAATTCAAAAGACGTATTGTTGGGGGCGCAAACGGGTTTGCATAATTAATATTATAATATTTAATCGTACAACTGCTGAAAATTATATGAATATAAGTAATAAGGAATCATTCTTTAAATATTATGAGGTGATATTTTCGGTCGTGGTGTGATCAAATTTATTATAAAGCCCTTGGGGCTTTATTGGATTTGACCACGCCCCGGCCGAAATTATTACCTCATAATACTCAAAGAATGATAATCATTCCTTATTCCTATAATATATGCGAATTTGAGTCTAACATTATCATGATTATGTTGTGCAGTCCGTGAATTTTTTTAGGTTGCTAAAGGTTTCGACCGATCGATAAACTGGTTAGAACTGGATCGTGTAGATTTCAACCCTGTCTGTTTGTTTTAATTTTATCGCCATACCTCGTAGATTTTGTATTTTAAAATGTGTCATTAGACTTGCTCAAGTCTCTATGTATTTCTAATGTTTTTTATATTACTTGCAAATATTATCGTGTAATCAGACCTCTGACAAGTACCATTCTTAACTGTCATGCACCAATCTTTGTTTGGCATCATTTAAAGGTATTAACGAAATCACTTATTAATAATTAAACATAGAATCTTGAGCAAGTCTATGCCGTTTAACGGAGTATTAAATTTGGACAGCCTTATATATATGTCCGCATGTCCGCACCTGTCATGTTTGCATTTGTTAAGACTGCAGTCTGGGCTAGCTCATAGGGATGGAAAACCGATTAATTTTGATATCTATTGACAAACCGCTGCTGTTTGTAATTTATACTAGAGAGAAAATTAAGCTCTACATGCACATGCTGATAACAAGAAATGAAATATGGAGAAAAAATCAAGTATTACTGATTTTGAAAACACTCTGGTCTTATCAACGGACAAGAACATTTTTTTTTTGTAGAAGTAATTCAAAACTTAGAACTGCTATACACTCTCCCAACAAGCCAGCTATTAACATTAAGATAAGCACACACAGTAAATCAATTTTCCAGAGTTTTTCCTCTTGCAACACACAACAGGACACAGACCTCAATCAGTTTTGCTGATTTCTGTAGAACAAAACATTATTTTCTCTAATTACTTCAAATTAAGAACATAGATACACGAGGGTTATCCGAAAATACCGTAAACTGAGTTCATAACTTTAAAAATTATTCAGCACAATTGCACTAATTAAAACTGTTTCGGTCACTTTGTAGTACTATTGTTGACTGCCATCTCAAATTTCAGCTGTGTAACTCAATTTTTTTTCTTGGAAAAATGATTTTAGTACGTTAGTGTTGCACCCGGCGGCGCAATGTACGACGTCTTTGCTGAATCAGCACGTCATTGAAAAGTTAGTCAATTGAAGCATTTGCGTGTGTAAAACATTTTACTAAGGTTTTAAGTGCATTTTCTAATATGATTTGATTAATAGGAAAATATAAGCATACTCAAAAATTAAAGTTCTAGTTATTGTCATATAGTCTGTCCCAGGTTACTGATTCCGTAACTTTTTGTCGAATGTTAACGAAAATACACATACATCTACCTATCAATAAAACGTGATTTGAAAAAGGTCATCTCTGTTTTAATTTTCTTTTACAAAATATTGTGATTACAATGCAGTGCTAAGAAAGTCGTCAGTTACTGTATATTGCTCACACGCGCTGAAATATTTATAACCTAGTTCACAGAAATAAGACTCGAAGCAGAAAGATTTATATTTTATTTACTAGTATATGACTGTAGAGTATAAAACCGAAATGTCATTATTATAAAATACGTTGTTTTCCCGAAGAAATGGTTGGTTGTGTTGATTTCCTATTATAAATTATGCATTGTTTTGGAGAAAACAGACTGAGTTGTATATCGAAAAGAACCAGCTTACTTGTATGATTGAAATTGTGATGCATGACACCTATGAAGAAGATGATTATAATTCTACGTAGTCTCAGAATTCTACTTTCATTTTTGTTTAGAAGAGGGTACACTGACGAACTAGTTGACCTTAAAACAAGATTATAAAGGGTTACAAGTTCTTCAAGCTGTAAAGCTAGCCCGGCCAAAACGGGTACATCGAATAGAATAAAGATATAAAGGGAACATGCAAGGGTCTGGCTTCAAATAGTGATTAGCAATTGAGTTTTAAACTTCAGGGTTCCTTTGTGTACGATGAATTTCTCCTTTATATGATATGTAAGAATAAAGTTTCCAGTTACATATTAAATTATTACTCACGTTATTTATTTTCACCTAGCACTTGTTGCACATCGAGTGGTATTTATAAATAGGTGGTTGCGGGTTACGGTTCAGCAGCCGTGTCACAGATGTAACAGCAGACGATAGCTAGAACGCTCACTGGCTGGATTCCCCACGTGCTACACGTGCAGTGTTCGAGATAGTCTGCCGCTAAACGCTCCCTTCAGCCAGTGTCACTGTTCTAATCGTTAATTCAAGCAGCACGTGAAATTGCTCTCACTAACGGAATTATCTATCTTTTTTTCTTTAAAATAAACTGTTGCCTTTGTGCAATTTGAAAAGCAGTGTCCTGGTGCTTTAAACAAATTTGTTGAAAATATCGAAGGAATGTACAATGGGAAACGAATTTCAATGAAATTCTTTTAATAAAGTGTATGCTGAAAGGTGATTATAGTGGGAAAAGAGGGGGAAAATATTGTATAGTTTGGTTCTATTCTGAGGATGCCGGATGCCTTTTCCGTATCATCTGGATAAAGACCCGAAGCCGGTAATGGATGACTCCAGGCTACCAAAGGGAGGTCACCATAACGGAAAAGACATAAATATTCTAGTTGTTGGACTCAAAGGTGTTGGAAAATCCGGTAGGTTTATTTATATAGATTGTAGATTTGTTCCCATTTAACGATGGATTAAGAGATTACTGAATTTTTTGGGTTACATATAAAACTTATTTAGTTTTTTTTTCGTCATGCAAAATACATGGCATTGGACTGTTTCGCAAAAGCAATATGTCAAGGCACTGTTAGAGTAAATAAAACTAACATGGCAGTGACACATTACCAGCTGCAAGATAACATCGACAGGAAATTGACGTTAAAATGTGAATACTAGTAGCAGAGCAATTTGTTTAAACGTGTTAATGGTGTGTTTCATTGTCAAGATGTAACAATAAATAGAAAGTGACAGTAAAGCAAACGGTAGTTCTTGCTTCCCATAGGAAGTCTTCATTCATCAAAGGACTTATGTACAAATGAATATTACGTGAGCGTAGAATATAATTACTTAAATTTAATTTTTTCAAATCAATTTACAAGTTTAATGCTAATGTGTTTGATCTTTTGTATATTGTTCTTAAAAAATGATAGACAAAACTGAAATACGAACCCCATGAAACTTTAGAATCGATCGGGCCTTAAACTAATCTATTTTGTTTAGAAAGTGTTTAATTTCAAAGAACAACCTGTTTTCCAGAGACATTAATCGCAATGTTTACATTCTGTTCCTATCTTTTCATCCCCAAATTCGTTTTCACAGCTGGTGGTCTTGAAATAAAGTGTAATGTTCCGTGATGGCTCTTCTATCGTTTGTTTGCTTTGAAAAGTATGAAGGGCCATGGAATTGGTTTCCAACTTCGGGATTCAGCATCTTCAACTATAGCTTGCATCCAGGTCAAAAATTAGATGCAGTAAAAATAAACTTAATTTTGACGGTACATGTTGGAAGTTGGTGTTTTCGTACATTTATGCTTACACGTAACTTTTATCTTAATTCTATTAAGCGATGTTTTAAAACAAATTAGTCAGCCAGTGTATATATTCGTAGGTATAATGATAATAATACAGATACGGAATAAGCGTTAGGGAATTGAAGGAATCGGCCACTGTAGATAGGGCAGTAATAAATTTTCAGTTCAAATGAATTTTATGCTTGAAATCCATTACCAGCATTTGATACAACTCGTATATAATGTTCAGATAGTTGTAAATATCGGAGGGGGAAAAGGTTGGTATAGAAGGTTTGTAATGTTTATTGGAAGCGTTGCACTCTAGACGCAAATCGTTTACCCCTATGTTGTAATAAAAGAGGTCGCGACGGCGTAATTTTACCCTTGCTCTTGTTAACAAGCTGTAAAGCTTTTTTATTCATTTAATTGACTGTTTTCTTTGACGTTTATATACCGCTAAACATGGGTTCAAGGAAATTGTGTGTTTTGCTTTAATCAAAGCCTCTAGATTGATTTGCACTTATATTAATAGCTAACATTGTTGAGAGTTGTTTTTAATAAGGTCTTCTTTAATAGATATGATTTAATGCACTTATATAATGTGTCTAGCATTGTTTTTGTTTTGAAAAGTGAATTGGGGAAAATAAGGCAACTCTAGTTGTTGTGGAAACGATAATGTGGGGTGGAGTTTTTTTTTCTTCTTTTCTTCCAGGATTCAAACATCAGACTAGCAGCTGATCTCTTTTGATTTTTTTTTTTGTTCTCCACAGAAACAGTTGTCTATGAGTTGAAAAACCCACAATTTTAAACAAAAGACTTTGATAAATCAGACAGTCAGGAGTTACCACAACAGACATTGTGTAAACGTTCGCCTCCTTAAAAAAAACCATTCACTTATTATGCCGGTGGCGAAAGATGACTTTTCTCACGTTTCGTTGCGGTGTTTCTCTGGTGTCAGTTTGTTTCAATCAGCACCAAACATTTATCCAAATATCTTTTAAACCTATAAACCTGTAATTTCTGTAAATATTCTGCGAGGAACGTACATATTTATATTTTGACAAGCAAAGCAAGGGGAGAAATTCATCTTCCTGTTGGTTGTCAACGCTTTTATCAGTAGCATATTGACTCAAGATTAAAGTTGTGTATACACATTGTCGATTTTTATGTTTATTAACGGGGGAAAAAACGCGAAATGACTGTAGTAGCTGCCATTACATTTATTTAAATGGCAAATGTCACTGAGGCAAACAAATACGATATTTTTTTAACATGACTATATAAAATGATTCACATAATCCCAGTTTTTTTCGTCTTTTCACCTTTTCATCGGATATTGATTTTAATCTGCTTTACATTTTGACTTCCAACCAGCAGGATATTTCGTGTAATTATTGACTCCAATACACGCGACCATTGTCACAACATATTATAATTATCGGCATACTCTTATACCATGTCTGGTCATTTTGGCTAGACTATGCCTTAATTTTGACTATGCCTCACTTTAGGACTCAAACTGCTAGTAGCAGGACGAAGACTACCATAACATTAACATGAAACAAATATTATTGTACTATTAAGTCAGAAGCATTATGTAATTTTGTTTTAGAAGTATCATTTATATAGAAATTTAAAAATAATCGTTTGATATATGAACTTAGTACCCGCATTGGGCATTGCTTATAATGTAGCATATTCATAGTCCGTTATTTAATGCGGTACGAGAATCTAACCTTTGATGTGGCCATAGAAACCAAACAATCAAACACAAAAGGAACTGTTACCTTTACAATGCTATAGGTGAAGAACACAAGTATTAATTCAAAGTCAATTTTTATAATTACTAGTAATCAAAAATTGGGGGTTTTTTTAGAGGATGGGGGGGGGGGGGGGGGGGTCTTCTCTCCCTGTTTACCTTCATTAACACCCGTCGCCTTTTCCCCACATACACATACATTTTTATTACATATAACTTACTAATAGATTGTTATGCTAAAGTACTAATATATTAGATGTACCTGTAACCAAGTGGGAAACAATAGGAAGTAGTGTTAGCGCTTAGCACCACTTCAACGCATTCCTCGGTATTGTAAGTGATCAAGTTCCGTTGCCAACTCCAGCAGACAAAATCTATCTGAATGTATGTAAGCGATTGTAATAGCAAGCAAAATGTCACCCAGTTTTGTTGGTAACATTTCTAGGAAAAGTTCTTTTCTGTCTGTCCTTATTATGTAGAGGATTGTAAATATAGTCAACACAGATTACGTGATAAAATGATAAACATACCCAGCATAGCAGACTGGATGTTCAGTAGGTTACCGGTATATTATAGCGATCATACATGTGCAATGAGTTTAAGGATAGTCTTTATGTCATAGGAAAAGTTCATCAAAGACTGATATAAAACTCAGATCTGTCAATTAATGAATGAATGATTTAATAAAATAATTAAACACACTTGTTTTTTTTTTTATTTTACGTTCACTGTAAAAGACCTTAGCTGCTGCTACATTAATTTGTACATGCATATATATTCTCTGTTCTCCGTCAAAAAGATAGTTGCATCATTTATAAAGATATACCAAAACTCAACTATCTTCCTTAAATTTCTCTTATTTGATGCTGTAAGCCTCACTCTGAAAACTGCTGAAACATGGGGAATTTCAATTGGATCGTTTAAGATTCTAAATCGAAAAAAGATAGTCGAGATTGATAAAAAGTCCACACGCCCTGTGCATGCACACACTTTTTCAATATAAATTATATGGTTACCTCGAAAGATGACGTAAATTCAAAACAGTTAAGGAAAAAAACTATAACCAGAAATCAAGGTCGGGTTGCCTCGCATGTGTTAAATCAGAACTATTTTTTTTTCCTTTCCGATTTGGAAAACGTGGTAATTAAGGGTTTCCTCTGTTCATAAAATGTCAAAATATTTATTGGCAGAATTATTTATGATGGTCTCACATAAACTTTTTCCGTCTAAAATAAAAATTAAAAGAAATTTAATGCAACGCAATGCAATTTTAACGACCCATCCATCTGAAAACAGGTTAAGTTCGTTGCAAATAAATTTTAGAAAATTTTATGAAGAATTATTTATTGATATTTTAACATTTACTTCTTCTATCCTTATGTGTATGAGTTATAAATAGTTTCTGTTTTTTTTTTACTTTAATTATGTACGATGTTTAGATGGAGAAATCCAATTAAATAATTATCTGTCTAATGAGTTATTTTACGGACGCATATAGAGAGAAATGTTATTCCTTCGTTGACTCTACCATGATAACATCTTGCGCTCTTCAGCAGGATTTCTTTTTATAATCTCCATGACTGATGAGATAATCCTGTGTTTGTTTAAGCACGACTGTGTTCCATCTAAGAGCGAAGCTGAAATAACAAAAGATAATCCTAACATACACACACTGACTCACTCAAATCTGCAGGAAAACGGAGAATCGATTTTAACCTTGAGCAGTTGTCTTTATTTTCTTAAGTTAGAAGCAAAATCACAATGTATTGTGTAAATAAATTCTTTTTGTTGTGTTGCAATTGCTGACTGGCTGACGTCTGTCCGTCTGTCTGTCCGTCCGTCCGTCCGTCCGTCCGTCTGTCTGTCCGTAGTCCGTCCGCCTCTCTCTCTCTCTCTCTCTCTCTCTCTCTCTCTCTCTCTCTCTCTCTCTCTCTCTCTCTCTTTTCACAGAATCAAAGTCTTATCTCTGGAATTGGTCGGTATTTTATACTCTTTATAGTCTCATATTTAATCGTCTGTATTGAATTCCAATCCAATACACTGAACTTGCTTTTGGCTTATAAACTCATCAATGGAGGTGCAAAGTTCTAGAAGGTGAAAAACCAGCCACATAAACGCAACAAGCATATAATTATGGGAACAGTCACTTACGGAAATTATTAGGTCCGATAATAAAACCGGAATAAAACCCGGTTGCTGTAAAGTGCGCCCGAAACGAAAATTGACAGTTAAATGATTACGAATTGTTCAGGCGATTCATCTTGAGCCAAAAAGCAAGCAAAAACATCAGCTCCAGTTTGTTAAGCTGTCAGTCGCTGGGATATAATGTAGTAAAAAGTATGGCGTTGTCACACCGAATACGTAATACAAGTCTGCCCATCTGCTCGTCAAAGTTCTGATATTTACGGAAAATATGCAGCAGCGTAAAAAAAAACTATTATGCATGGTGCTAAATTTTATTGTCTTCTTTCATTTTTGCAAACCATGCATTTGATACTCGTATGCCCCTCGCAGCTTGCTTTAATTTACTGGATTATGATATTCGCACGCTGAAATAGTTATGCGGTAGAAAATAAAACTGCTTTAAAAATATATGAGAATCACTTAGCGTATCGCATGTATAATTAACAACAAAATGCTTTATTTGGTGATTCATTTAACTGTTTATATTTTCATTATCTGAATCAATCAATTATTCGCAATTAAAAGTGGGCAATAGTGTGAATTTCTTTATTATTATCAATCAGAAATTTACAGAAAAAAACAGCCAATTGACCATATATGTGAAGGTTACCATAATAACTACATCAACTTGGAGATCTTGGATCAGTCCGTGCAAGTCCGTGCTCTCAAAGTAACTGTAGCTTCAATCGATCAAGAAATAATCCACCCAAAACTCAACTGCGGAAGTACAAAAAGACATATATACGAACGTGTTAAAATTATCTATTATACGAACAAATTGAATTGAAGTTACAATATAGATATTGCACTTTAACGCAGTTTTTAAAACCTATGGGAATGTGTATCATAGTACCCACCGACAGGTCATCAAACTGGATAGCGTAGTTTTCATCCTTTTCTGTTTAGAGCTGCAATCGATATTCTTATGAAATAGAAGAAAACCCCTTTTGTGCATATAAATATATGAATAAACACGCAAGTTCATATTCTCTGGGTATATGTTTATAGCCAAAATGTCCGTAAGCTTGTGTTGGAACATAAAAACCTAATGAAAAAAATAGTAAACTTGTATATAAAGGGGATGGGGGGAAATAGGCTTCTTCGTTAGAAAGGGACCTGTCACAATGCATTGTATTAATTGTTGGTTTTTTCTTTCTTTTTCCTGCAGCATTGACGGTGCGGTTCTTAACAAAACGCTTCATTGGGGACTATGATTCTCAAATCGGTAAGTATATCAAACAGAAACAAGAATATCTATATTGCAACTCATTCTCTCTCTCTCTCTCTCTCTCTCTCTCTCTCTCTCTCTCTCTCTCTCTCTCTCTCTCTCTCTCTCTCTCTCTCTCTCTCTCTCTCTCTCTCAAGTTCAACCGAAAGTATCTAAATTGACGATAAAAAAATTGAATGAAACAAGATTCCATCTTACTCTATTCTATCTCCCTTAATACACAGAGCAAATGTTCTGATCATGACGAAACAAAATCTACAGAATTAGAAAAAAGCAACGCAAATGTAACCATAGGCGCTACCAATTTGTAAAATGGAAATTGAATTTAGTTGAAACAACAATCTAGATGCCTCCCCATAGACGTTTTTTTTGTCCGGATAAAAAAAGCAAGCTTTCCAATTTATTCTCAAGGTCGAAAAAGGGAGAGAATCTTCTCACCCAAATTTCCCTACTATTACAAGATAGAACAGGTTCGGCTCCCAATTACTTATTTTTAATTAAGTTATAATAAAACATATAGTATTTCTTTACTCGAATTTTTCCTAAAGATTCATTGCAGCTGCAGTAGCTTATAAAATTACAGTTTATTTTCATCAGTGCCTAAAGTAAAAAAAAGTTAACGATAAGGATATATTTTTCAATGAATTTGTGTCAAAATCTCGACTCCCGCTAGAGAGTGGTTGATGCAGAGGGTTTATAAAGTGCCTTGTTAGTGTCAAGTTATAATTTGAAAAATAGGAAATCAATCTCATTAAAACTTATAAATGGGAACACTCGTGTGTTAAAAAACCGGCATCCTCTCTCGCATTACAGTCACTTAATTCATCAAATTGGGGAGTGAAAAAAAATATATGAATCAATTATTGATAAGACTGTTATTTATATTCAGATGCATGTAAATATCATTCAAATAGCAACTTGTTTACTTAAATTCACAAACAAGACATTCCTTAGAGTTAAATTACTAGACATCAATTTAGTATGAAAAATATCTCTTTCACCTTAAGTTGAATAGATATCGATCTATAAAGTTTGAAAATGTTATTTTATAGTAGCTGTACATGTTGAAAAAGATGAATAATATCCATATTTCCGATTAAATATTGGAATGTCTTGCAAAAGAAAGTTTGGAACTAAACTTATCACACAATTACAGATAAATTAAAACGACTAACAATGTAGAATCTGTTAATGCATACATGTCTTTCAATTTATGATTGATTGGTTTTATAAATCCAGATTTCATTTTCTTTTAACTGTTATTAGTTACCTTTGATATCATTGTCCCTTTAAGTAGACTTATTTTTCGATCTATTAAAGCTTTACAAGCATGGCTTCAATTCATTATAGACTGGATTTTTAGATAAATCAGCTTGTTTTGCAAGGATTTGCAGTTTGGTTTTGAAGTTTGTTCCATAATTTTATCATTAAGCATATTTCACAAATTATCATTTACTCTCTGCTTCTGAATTTTTTTTAATGTGATTATAAAGCAAAATTTAACACAATTTTTTTTTATTTGTTAACAAGATTTTTTGTATAGTCTTGAGATAAGGAACTGGATTTAGATAAGCGACCCAGAACTACTCTGATCGTGTATAGCTGTATATTTGTATACAGTGTATCAAGAAGGGTTGAACCTCAAAGTTTCACGATTAGACAAAAATTTGTGCAAAAATTTAAGCTATCTGCAGTGTCCTTGAATCTTGCAGATGTTTGAGTATGGAGTTTTTTTTTTATAAGAACAATTATCTGAAGGGGGAAATGCGTACATATTAGATAAGATTCGATTAGGTTTTGAGTGGATTTATGAGAAGGTGTGGCGTGTGGCGTTTTAGAGAGAGAGAGAGAGAGAGAGAGAGAGAGAGAGAGAGAGAGAGAGAGAGAGAGAGAGAGAGAGATGACGAATTTGCTGAGTAGAATAAATTGTAAAAATGTTAGAGTACACGAAAACAAGTTAATTTTTCATCACGGAACCCATGGGAACTTTTTTTTTATCATTTAAGAAGAGCGATACACATTCATACATGTCATTTTGTAATTATAATTTATTAGTGTTTTTTCCATTTTTTTGACAGAGGCTGTTTACACTCAGCAATGTACTTTGGACGGTAAGACGATCACCGTTCACGTCCTGGATACTGCTTGGCAGGTAATCAACATTTATTAAATATGTATATGTCTATATATTAAAAAATGCAATTAATAGCATCGTCGTTTAATGAAAATAATTACTCTTCTTGGCGTATAAAAAAATAACTTGGCGAAAAAAGACAGATGTATTTAGATCTTAATTTGCGATATTTAAAGATAATTTTCGGTTTTTCATTAATGAAATTTTAAATGTATCCTTTTTCTATTCATGAAATGCATTGGTATGACCCAATTCAAACACCTCGTAAAGTTCCGTAAAGTGTCATTTGTTGGTAGCGGGACATCATAGAAATACGAAGCTTGATTTTGCAGCGTACCTAAGCATTATCCAAATCCGCATGCAGTTTTTGATATAAACGATGCACAACCCAAATAAATATAGTTCTAGAAAGATGGATTAGGATAAGGGGTCTATGCAAAAATAACGAATCAAAAAAATAAACCTCAAGTACTTGAAAGCTACAGAGTGCATGAAACTGTTTCGCAGATCCCGAACTTCAGGGCATCTTACCGATTATTAGCATCCTTACCTGAGGAAAAATCCTGGAAAATAAGTTTATTTATCTGCAAATCGTGGAAAGTGTATTTAGATAAGATCCTTGCCAATTTTTCAGACGGAACGATTCAAGTCCCATAGGGAAATAAATAGCTAAGGTGTTAATATCATAAGAACAAAAGCTTATAAAGACATTCCAAACATTTGGTGCAACGGGTTGTCTGATCTTAAGTAAATCTGCGCTTTTATATGTGGTGTATAAATATTAAATGTATCAAAGACTGACGCCATCATGATTGTTATGTAGAATACACCGCGATTTTACTGGATGTCATGATCACAGAGAAAAAAAAAATGATCAATATATTGCGTTCTGAAAATAATTTAAGACTTTAATTTTGAATGGCTTTTATTAACTTTTTTTGTTTCATACGCAAGTTTGGCGTCATGTTGGATGATAAGAAATCTTATAAATCGAGAAATAAAACCTTTTCCGAGTTAATTTCATATTCTTGGAGATTAAACCTACTATTTTATATACTTTTACCGAAATTATCGTATCAGGTTGTTGAGTGTTTCAGTTTTGTATTTTTGCAAATTGCCTTCTCTGACGAACTTTGTTATTTATTTAAAAACGCTCTTAATTATCCGAGAAACATTAATAAGAATTTGTACGTTTATTGTGCATCTGTATCCATACTAGTATAATTTATATACACAGTCAAACTTCGTTATCTCGAACAAGATGGGACTGTTTAAAAACTTCGAGATATCTGAGTATTTGAGATATCAAGGGTGAAATACTTTTTAAAAAAAGTGGTTGGGACTTACGAATCACTTCGGCATATCCATTGTATTCGAGATATCAGTGTTCGAGATATCGAAGTTCAACTGTATTTAAGATATCCTACAAAACTCTCCGTCAAATATTAAAGCTTCAATGTTTGATCATCCAAACTCAATATTTTCAAACTACTTAAAATGCAGATGATAGAGAAATAGTCTTAAATTCTTATCGACCGACATATTTAAAAGCTGCTAGCCTGTTGTGAATAAAGAAAAACATATCAAAGACCCTTGCCTTGCAAAAACATAAGAAGTTAACTTTATATTATATCAATTTATCTTCTATCCTAGATTTTTTTCCCCTTCTAACTCACTATATCTTCTTCATCTTCAATGATGAATAGTTGTAATAAATTATTTGTGTAAATACACAACCTGTTTATGCCGCGGTTTTTATTCCATTCTTAATTGCTGGTTAGGGTATATTAATCCTTGGTTTACATTCAAAACGTAAACTTTGATTATTTTTTTATGATATGATCAAGAGTGGCAGGATTCCTTTGCAGTTCGGGTTAAAACCAATAGATTAATGAAACGAATTTAACGGCTGGTTGGTTTGAAATGATTGAAAGAAGATACTTGTCCATAGACCTATTTATGTTTTTATCGGCCAAAAATCTTTAAAAATAACGTTTTCCGACCAAATTATTTAATTAGGTTGTTTTCTGTTATCTCATTGCAACACCCCAGAAAACTGGAATATTTTAGTAGTATATTAGCTGATACTTGTAGTATTTTACCACGGCAAAGTTTCCTGACAGGCCAAAAAATGTGTAAATATCAACAGCCGCGTTTCAAAAAGGTTACTAACCGTGGAAAAACCGTAGTTCTTTAATTCAAGCTAATTAGATTATCTTTCTAATTAATAATTAGTAATGTTTTCTACCAGCATATAATAGTATCATGTAACACTATCTGCCACTACGACACATTCTAAGGACGTGTTATTTTAATCTTATTACTTGATATCTTCTTTTAGTGGAAAAGGAGCTAGTTGTTATAGATTACAAATACAAACATTTTTATTGGTAACCAAGTAACAATTACATGTACATTAGTCATACTGTTATATTCGAAAACCAAAGTTCATTTCATGTCTTTTATTTCATGCCTTTTCATTTTCAGGCAAATGGCTTCAGTATCAAGGACGACCAAATTGTATGGGCAGACGCTATCATCATGGTATATTCTATAACAGATAGAAAGAGCTTCGAGAAGTTGCGAGAAGTCGCCGATTACATCATTTCCAAAAAGACAGACAGTAAAACAGTGCTGGCCCTGGTGGCCAATAAAAGTGACCTCGTCCATATGAGTTGCGTCACAAACCTGGAAGCAACACAGTTCTGCGCAGAGTACAACTGCTTGTTTTTTGAAACCTCCGCGAGTGAAAACTATAGTTCAGTGACAAACGCCTACATGTCCGTGTGTAAGCAAGTGAAGGTCAATTATAAGAAGAGAGAAAAGATCTCCAAATTCATGCAAAATCCAGCAATAAAGGCCAAACTCCAGATCCGAAATCCAATACGGGGCTTAGAAATGAAATGGAGGTCACGTGCTCCAACCATGTGACCTAAGCATACAAATCATATTTTACAAAACGAAGCATACACGTGCTTGGTGCTGCGGAATGTTATAAACCTGGTGATACAATTCTTATCCTATTATTTTCTTCATCTTCATATTAAAACACCATCTATTTCTTGCATAAAATGTATTTTTCATTTAACCATTTTAATATGATATATTAATGTGATCATATTCATGCATTCGTACGTGTATAAAATTGCTGTCATTTTTGTTCATTCATCTATTGTAATGTTTGATATAACATTTGGAATTCATAACATAAAATAAAAAATAATATGATCCCGATATTTTTTTTAACTCTCTGACGCATGTAGTTACCGGGAAGTATCCGGTATTTTAGAAACTAAAAGATACAAGTACAATTTATCAATCCGTCCTCATCCTGAATTCTGATAATAGGTTGATTTATGCGGCAAATTTGATGTTGATTTTAAAAAGGCCAGCAACCAAATTAAGATGTAAGCTATATATTATACTATTCTCAAACTGAGCTATCTGACAACGGCATATACAATGTATTTTTCAATTGCTAAGAAATGAGGATGTTTGAACATTTTACAGTTGGTTTTATCGTAAATTCAAACCATAAATTTCTCTGTGTTCATACAATTAATTGAGTTAATTTGCTGTAAAACAAGTAAGTACCTCATCATTCAATACTTTATGTTAACTTATCTGTAACAATTAAAAATGTAAGATATCAGTTTAGCGGGGCATTTATCACATCTAGTTGCAATGATTCATGAAATGTGCAATTTACAAAGAAAAGATGATTTGCGGAACTTCATATCGAAGTTATGATATTTTTAGGTAAAATTTTCTTTGGTCTTTGGTGAATCGGATAATTAATTAAAGGTCTCCCGAAGCTATAAATGTATCTATTTACAAACAACTGTGCATCGCAACAAATACAACAACTCAATGTTAACACCTGCTTTCTTGTTTACGCTGTCTATTGCTTCCTTGCCTCTCAAATTAGATTACTTGGCTGCAATGATATTTATTTGTTTAGATGCTCGATTTAATAGCACCTGTTTCAAATGTGTACCTTTCATAAACCTTTCTCCTACCACTCAGTGTAAGTTTACTGCTCCACTGCCCTCAACAATAACTCTGCCTGTCGTTAATTCAGTTCTTATTCTTGTATTTATTTATTACTTCAATTTGTCCGTACCCGCCAAACGTAAGAGTACTGGCAAAGTGATGGCGAAATGACGTGTCGAGAAAGTTCGGTCATGTGACTGCTGGTGCTCGACATTTTGTAATCTCGCAAGATTCTTCGAGATTGAAAAATTTTGAGTGACGTCGCTTCCTCTTCAAGAATCTTGCTGAGATTAGACAATTCATTCATGCACTTATTGTGACTGTCGGTGGTGGTACGACAAAAAAAGGCCATCGTCAACGTCCATTATCATTATCAAGATCTTCGATCACATAAACTGATGTGATGGTTGAAGAAAAAGTTTGAAGACTTGAATGATAACCTCAGTGTAGTTGTGCAGCTTGAATTCTTTAATTGTCGATAGATTGCACAAATTTGTTATTGTTCGGCTGATTCAATTTCTTAATCGTTTATTTAAAGATTTAAATTTGAGTATAATTATCATCTTATTGAATCTTTCTGATTACTTTCTTTCTGCTTGTAGAGATAACGTTATTTACCTAACAAACGAGGCTAACTTTGAAATATACATATTGAAAGTGCATGGATATTGGATAATGTATTCACTTCCAGAAATTTCAGTCGAAAAGAAGATATTGGTCCCCTTTTGAAATTGTGATATTCATCAAATTTGTTTGAAACGCTGATTTAGATAAATGACATGTGGTGATAACGAACAGTTTCCAAATTCAGAAGTCCAAAGGAAAATTACAAAAGGAGCAGAGCAAACACGGACCTCTACAAAAATAAATCTGAAAAATTATTCTCGGAATATGCATATCTAGAGTTAAAGTCGAATTTTACACCTTGAACACCTTAAGAATCTCTCTACCTATCAATTTTGTTCAACATATAGATAATTATATGAGCACATGTATCTAGGAAGCGTTCGATGTTGGTTTCTTCAATCGTTTTAAACCTGTTACTTCTAGCTACATGCAAGAGGAATCTTTCATTTAATAGGATAACACATCCAGCTGGCGCGCTGTATAATTAAATGAGACATTTCACTAGTGGAAACCTGCAGTTCAAAACGCATGAAGTGCAATTGGAAAATACGTTGAACTCTCACATGGAAAAAAACGATGTTCTCAGCTTATCAATCGCTGAGTCTTTTCAATTTAGTATATTTGAGCTCACTTCAATTTACCGGCTTTCAATAGGGCTATTTTAATTATTTTAAAGAACACGTACATTTGGATTCGAAGGTAAAACGTCAGATGCCATATTATTACATATACATAAAGAATATTGCAAGCAAACTCCAAGTGGTCCGGATTTTTCTGATACAAACTTTAAAAATACATCGTATACCATTGAACGAGAGTTTCTTCAGAACACGGCGTTTGTTCTCGTGTTAAAAACTTTTTCAAAACTCTCAACAATCGTCTCCTTTTGTGTTCTGAGGCAAAATCTGACATCATCGAATTTCCTTTTCTTCATACATGAATACAATTAACAAACAAGAGTAGGGCCATACATAAGTTATAAAATTAAAGCGGTAGTTTGAACAATAAAATAGTTCAGTGTCAGCATGTTATCGAAACATCCCTATTACCAAACAAACAATATGAGCCCTTGTTGCCCGGGTTATTAAAAAATATCAAAAATCATACTCACAATTCACTTCCTATGCATGCAACAACGGAGATGACCTGCTACGGTAAAGAAAACTTCAATTTTCTTTTTTCATTCCATTGGTTTTATCTTCTTATTTTTTTTTCAAGGTAATGAGTTAATAGTTCAGACTTTCGTTTTGTCGACAAGAAATGTCTGTGCAAAGCTTACATATACGGTTGCTTTGTCCGTCTGTCTTGTTGTGTTGTATAGGACATTTTCAACCCATGCCTAAAACGTGTACTAATCTTTTTAGTAGTCTTAATTGTTTTCTTAATTGTAAAAGTGTTGAGTTGAGAGCATACACATCTAGCATGCGTTAGATTTTGATTTGTGCAACTTGTTTTCAGTTGCTTCAATCGTGTAAAACTTCCTACTAGACATACATGCATGTAAAAGGCATGCAGCTCAATCGTGTAAACCTGCAGTTTAAAACGAATCAAGTGCAATTGGAAGAAATACTTGGAACCCTCTCAGGCGAAAAAAATCGATTGTATAATTATTACAAGGCTTAATGTTTTAAGCTTATCAACCGCTGAGCTTTTTTCAATTTTGTATTAAATTTCTGAGCTCACTTCAATTTACTAGCTTTTAAAAGGGTGCCTATATGTATAACATCTGGCTGTTGAGGTATAAAGCATTAGATGTCCTCTTATTAAATGAAAAGTGTTGGAAGTAAATACGAAGACGATGGATTTTTTAATGCAAAAATTGCCAAAAAATCTAGGATGTAATCGAACGGGAATTTGTATAGAACGAGTCTTCTATTATGCTGTTGAAAACTTTTTAGTACAAGCCACCAAAAATCATCTGCTTTTATGTTCTGAGACAATGTCTACATCATCACCTAAAGGTCTTCAGAAATAACAAAACACACACACACAATACGATAATTAAGATCGTTAAGAAGTTCTCCGTGTTTGTTTACAGTTAGTATTGTGTAGGGTATGGTAGGAATATTAGAGAAAGAATCCAAAACATCGTCCCCATTCTCGACCTAAACATTATGATAACGTGATAAAATGTGAATGTTTTTACACTGGTTCACATAATGTTAACAGGATAGATACACAAATAGCATTAAATGTGGCTAATTTGAGATAGAAAAAAACTTAAATAAAACAAAAGTTCAATATTCACAGTCGTGCTCTTCACTTAAACTTGATTTGATTTGATTTGAACATATTTTTATTGTACAAAATTACAACTGGGATTGGGCACAGAGTTCAAAAACTTAGACCTCCCTCTCCCAAGTATATAATACAGTAAAAATAATGTATACACAACATGTAAGGTCAACAGATCATATGACAGTTCATCAAACATCAACTAATTCTTTTTGTATCTTCGATTTAACGATAAACTAAAGAAAATAAATGCTTGTTTTCGCTGACACTGATTGCGTTGTCGCATGAGTATTAACAATATTTAAATTTACAATATTGAAAATTTCATTAAGCAGAATATTTCTGGCCTCTTTATATTTATTACAAGTGAAAAAATAATGGTAAGTGTCTTCGAGCTTACCACACGAACAGAGTGGACTATTAATAATATTACAACGAAAAAGATCACTATTTAATACACAATTATGACGAACTCTAGTATGAATAATGTTCAAAAATTTGTCACCATAAGTAAAAAAAAAATCAGGTTTTGTTCTACAGGTAATATCATTCTGATTTATGATAGAAACATGTATTTGTATTTGTTCTTTATTTGGTAGACACAGTTTTTCTTGTTGATTTTTAATGTAATTTGCTATAATGTCTTTGGCTTTATATTGCTTATCCGCGAAGTTACATCCAAAAAAGGGCGGGGCCCCATTGGAGGGTCGAGTTTTTACATAGGAAATTTAGAATTTTTCTCAAAAACTCAAATGTTATAACATATATATATGGTATTACATGTACTTATATGCAAGCATGTTAACATATTGTTGATTCTTAATTGTTAAGACTGAGGCCCCAGGACAATTCTTGGACCCCACAAGAGGGTCAAAGTTTGATATAGGTTTATATATACATGTACATGTATATGTATATATAAACAGTTGTTTAAGATCTTCTTGAGAACTGCAATGTTCAAAATGTGATGTGACTATAAATTCATCCTATCACAAAAAGGGGCTCAATGTTTTAATTTAATTAAGAATATCTGGAGAAAAAATCTGTTTATACAGGATAGATTCTATTACATTGTACAGATGTTTTGTATATGACTCCATAAGGTGATTTTATTATAGCTATTCAAATCAGATTCACATTATCACAAAATCTCATTGAAAAAGCAAAATATGAGCATTAATGTGTTGTTAATTACAATGTAAGTCATTATGAACAACTAAAAACTACACCTTTGATGAATCTAGGTTTACAATAAAATATTCATACATATTTTTTGACTAAATAAGCCAAATCTGAGCAATTTCCCATATCTCTTATGTACATGAAACGTTGTAGCAATGTTGCAATTATACCACCTTACAAAATAGTCTCACGAGGAATACAAAATGATTATGAAGTTATAAATTTCAAGGAAATGGACGGCAGTTCCGGTTTAGGTTGATATAATAGAGCAAACAACGTCGTTTGTAAATACTTCCTTGCTTATGTCTGATAGACAGAGATGACGTGAGTAAGATGACAAAACAATATCCAGCTTTAAAATCTAAAGAAATGAGACTAGCTCGGAACGCCCGGGTGCTGAAAAGAATAGGTAAGATACTTCATGATCCCATTATCCGCATATGAATCAAATGGCAATGTGATCCTGTTTTTCTTTTTTTTCTTTTTTTTTGGGGGGGGGGGGTGTTGTGTTTTGTTGTTTTGGTTTTTTTTTTGGTTTTTGGTTTTTGCTTGGTCGTCTGCAATGAATGTATTTTTTCATTACATTGTGGGATTTATTATTCTAGTCTCTATTCAAATTAAAACGTATGATTGGTATAGTCTGTCCCAAGTTATTGTACTGTCACATTCTGACGATTTTTAATAAACATACACCTACCTGTGAAAGATGTACAATTGAGATTGATGAAAGGGGAAATATCCAAGATATCTTAGTTGAAGCATTATCATTTTTTACTCGGGAAATTTCACGAAAGGAACGAAAACGAAATCTTTCTCCATTCGGAAGTCACTCGGAATACCTCCCACAATTTTTCAACGTTATCATCCGGGTACTTTCAATGTCTGTTGTTTTAGTAATTATGCAAAATGTGAATCGAGGAAATCTTGGGACAGGGTATAATGCATTATGTCATATCAAAGTTTTACTACCTACAATCAGTTTGAGGGGGTGGGTGGGTATTAAAGAATCACCATGACTGTCAGTTAGATTTTGTCGTTACAACTTTGCATTCAACAATTAAATCAATGGAACTGTATTAATGCCTTATACGTAAAACTATCATACAAGTACTTTATGCATAAAAAAAAAATCACATGCACTGTTTCTTTTTTTTCAGAAAAAGTATCCAAGTTTGATATGAACATCTGTTATGTGTTGTACTTTGACGAGAACAACAATCCAGCTAATTTCACCCCTTCGAACTCAGGTAAAGCGTATCATCGAATTGCAAATTATCGGGCTTTTCCGACAGTCGGAATATTACGTATAAAGATTTCCATGACAACCCCCTTTTACACATATGAAGTGATTTTATTTTATTTATTTTTTTTTTGTTGGGGGGGGGGGGGGGCGCTTTTATTATATTTTAGTTCACATAACAAAATTAATATATAAATACTTATGTTGCAATTCACAAATACATTAAGAAACGATACAAGTAACATGTGTTTGAGTGTTTTTAATATTTTTATCTAATCTCTGGTCGTTAAGTATAGAAAGTAACGGGTACCTACTTTAAGTATTAAAAGTTATTCGATCGAGAATTCGCTGCCAATCGTGCAACAGTCTTTTGAGATGTATCAACCGTCCAAGACCGGTTTCCCTTCACCCTACTGAGTATCTGCACAACCCACGGACAAAGTTCTTTACCGGCGGCCAGACCTTCAAAACAATCAGATTTAACTTTTTCCGGTCTTACTTGGACCCGAACCTGGAAAGTTTAAAGGAAATTTCAGTTTCTGGTAAAGATATTGATAACATTACTTAATAAGTGTATTGAAAAGAAGTGTAGGTAGAGTTAAATACGATGGGAATAAGATACAATATAACTTTGATTATGAATTTTTGGCCAAGTTTCAGAGACGTAAATGGTTTATTTCTCTGACCAAACCGCTCTATAATTGGTCTGTCGGTGACGGGGCATATTAAAAAGCTCAAATGGAGCAACAAGCTGATTAGAATATGAATAGGTCAGGGAATATGAGAGCGATGATCTTGCATCAGATGCTTAAGATAAAAACGCAGAAAAGCGCCGTAAGGACAATTTAAGAGAAGTGCCGTACACGATCTTACCAGCCACTGCTGTATCCAGCTCTAATAGCAAGGATTTGTCTGTGCCTTTTTTTCACTCCTTTGCAATTTCAACTTTAAACTGCACAAAGAGCCCTCTGTCTTCGATGTGTGCTTCAATATGGTCACTGCCAAGATTGTCCAGCTCAAACTCAAACGTCTAAAACGGAAAGCAGTAACTCTACTCGTAAACAGTATGTGTCTCTGTTCTGATTCACTCTTGTGCGATCAGAATGAGTTGTTCTTAAAATCAAATTGTGTATTTTGATAAAACATCAGCTATGATTGTAAGTAAATGAGTTAAAGGCAATCTGTGTACTAAACATATTAAAGTTTGGGAATCTATTGGTACTAATCAATTTGTCTTAGACAGAATACGGTAATGTTATGTTGTTTCTTTGTAAAGTATTCCATATTCTATAAATTTCAAAAATAATAAATCTGCTTAAGTTAATGTTCAATTTCTAAAGATGTCTGTTAATTCAGAGTAATCAAGAGATCGGATGCATGTAAGAAGTCCCATTCTGGTCTTATGTTGTCAGTCCGCTGAGAGTCGCTGTCAACAAAAGTTCTGGTAAAGAGGGTAATTTTAGATGGCATCGGAGTCAATTTAATCATTGTGCTAAAAAAGAAAGATCAATCATGAGGTTGGAACAATGATAGATTTTTTTTCTTCAAAAAATGATTGTAAGTTATGTGTTTAAGTTAATTGTTTAACCATTTGGCCTTCCTGTGGCTCCTTGTATCTTCCCAAAACATTTTAGACATCTTGTCAAATGCTGGAAAAATGCGGAATTGGCATAATTTATTTTTTTAGACCATGATATAGGATGGGTCTAGATTTTCAGAAAAGTTTGCAGAATTCTGATTATTTTAGAGATACTCTAGACAAGCAATGTATCCAGCTGTGGAAAGACTTGCAAGTCTACCCGAAGGATTTATCTAGCCACTGAAAGTAAATTATGATTTAATTTCTTGTTATTTTCATTTTCTTTTCCAGAAGTAGTCAGGTCAGGATTATTGTGCAAAAAGGTAGTGCCGCATTTACCATCATTTTGTGAGTTTTATAGATTCATTCAGGGGACCTTATACAGTTGATGGCTTTGCAAAAGTTATAACAAGAGGAAACCGAGATTTAATTCTTTGTTTTTGTTTCCAGAAAACGAGGAAGACGCTTTTTCACAAAACTGGTAGAAAGAGAACAATTGGTTGGTTTCTCCTATAGGTTTGAATTGCAAGGAATCAAATACATGCAAACATGTAAAACATGTGGCCTTGTCCCAAAGTGGCCTTCAAGTTCCATTTTGGACTATGCTCTTTGGTAAAAAATATGATCTAAAGAGACTATGTTGTTAAATTGACGTTCTAGATCCGGAGATTGCACCTTATCAAGATAATTTTGTCTTTTAAATTCAAAATTTGTGTTTGTTTAGTATTAATTAAATTCAACAGAATGTTAGCAGTCAGATTGTTCTGTTAGACTGGACACTAAATTTGGTCTTATAGAATATTCAGATGTTAATTACATATGATACAGTTATTCATTATGAAATCAATCTAGACTTATAATCATCGAAACATGTGAAAAATGCTAGACATGCCTAATTAGTATCCGTGGTCATTTGTTCACGTCAAGGCTTATACAGTAGGCATTGTCTTATATATAATACTTATGACAAGAACTATGTATAGTAGTCATTGTTATGTATATTTGTAATTGATTTATTTTAACATGGCCTGTGTAACATTTTAAGTTTGCGTCAGTCATTTTAACGATTTGAAAAGTTTCTTATAGAAAATAATACAGGATATAATTTCTGCATATTCAATATTTTTTTTGCGATGTAAAAGTGAAAAAAGCGAAAATTAGATCATCGCGAACATTACCGAATGTACGGTATGTTTGACTGCAAGCACCCCAAATACTGCTTGGGAAGAACTGTTAATATGCCTATAATAACTTCTGTTAGACTAAGTGTTTTATTTTAAATAGTGTTCCCTTTCCCCCAGCTTCAAATTTCCATGTAGCTTTATAAATGACTCATATTAGACTAAATATTTGAATCAATAATTAGGAAATACTAAGAAGAAATATTAGTACGCCGATAATAACTTTCGTAAGTGGTGTAATTCACATACTGTTCCCTTTTCCCCAGCGTCAGATTTACATTTAGCTCTACAATTGACCCATATTAGACTAAATATTGTAATGAATAATTAGGAAATACTCAGAAGAAATATTAATACGCCGATAATAACTTCCGTAAGTGGTGTATTTCACATACTTTTCCCTTTTCCCCAGCGTCAGATTTCCATTTAGCTCTACAATTGACTCATATTAGACTAAATATTGTAATGAATAATTAGGAAATACTCAGAAGAAATATTAATACGCCGATAATAACTTCCGTAAGTGGTGTATTTCACATACTGTTCCCTTTTCCCCAGCGTCAGATTTCCATGTAGCTCTACAATTGACTCATATTAGGCTAAATATATTAATGAATAATTAGGTAATTAGGAAATACTCAGAAGAAATGTTAATACGCCGATAATAACTTCCGTAAGTGGTGTATTTCACATACCGTTCCTTTTTCCCCAGCTTCAGATTCCCATTTAGTTGTCAAGGTAAAACATCAGTACGTATAACCCTTTTATTTGATAAAAGTGTATGTAAAATAACAGGGAAATATTTCGGATCTTTTCTAATATAAATTTCCAAAATACCTCGGATGACATCCAAAAAGACTTCTTTGGTTGCTGTGTAAAAAAAATGTCTGCGGGAATGTCTTCCTAATCATTGAATTTTCCTCAGGTTTTGAGTAAGGTATCGTAGATATCATGGAAGAGAAATAATCGAAAACCTCGTCTTCATTCTTGATATATACATTGTTTTTGCACTGGTTCACGTGTTGTTATAAGTAGAGACACATATCACACATATAAGACCAAATTTAGTTATTTGAGATATAAACAATCGGTCAACTACGAAAGCCCATTGAGCTCATTTTCGTAGGTAAAAAAAAATTTCGCGAATAAACGCGAAACATTCACGAATAAACGCGAAACTTTCGCGAATAAATGTGAAACTTTGGCAAATAAATGCGTAAAATTTTCTTTAAATCTAAAAATATATTAGATTGACAATTAAACATCGCTCATCTGTAATATTGCAGTTTTTAAGAAGATTTTTTTAAAAACTATTTTCCATGTATACATGTATACATGTACATGTATTTCTACATCAAGCTTTGAACCCCTTTTTTCGGGTCAAAAAATGTCCAGGGGACAATTGAGAACCAGCAAAACTTTAGGATTATCAAATTAGAGCATGGTAAGTATATAATCACTGAATATATATATATATATATATATATATATATATATATATATATATATATATATATATATATATATTCCTATGTCAAAAAAAATATCAATCCCCCATTGTGGTCAAACACTTGATGAAGATCATGATGAGGATCATGATTTCAACTTGAATCTAAACTCCCTGAGGATGCTTCCTAATACGTATCGGCTTTTCTTGCAAAATAATTTTTGAGATTTAAAAGAAATACAGATAGTTTTTTAATAATTCTAAGTTATTTCCATTTGAAAGAGGATGTGGTCCTTCCTTCCAACAAACTCAAATTCCATTCATCCAAGAATGCTTTTGGTAAACTTGGTTGAAATTGGCAACAGGTGGTTATTGAGAAGATATCGAAAATGTCAAAAGTTTATTAACGGACAGACAGACCAGCGCCGCACATAAAGTGTGTTCAGAAAGGCTCACTTAAACGCATGCAGGTAAAGTGCACGCCAAACTACAAATTTTCGGGCCTTTCCGATAGTCAGAAAACTACTTTAGAGCATTACGTATAAAGACTTCCCTGACAACCCCTTCTACATAAAAAATAAAATGAATGCAATCGTATAATATGTAATATATGTTGATTTATACAACATTAGAAATTCAACTTCTAACCTATATTTCAAAATAAAGGGGCGCAAGTTCATTTTTTTTTTAAATTCGATGATGTCAATGTTTTTCCGAGCACTGTCGGTAGAACTCGGGGAACTTGCGATCTGTGAAGTTTTTTATTAAAATTCAGCTAGAACACGCTGTTATTATAACGAATCTCGTGTCAAAATTCATGGGCAAAATATAATTTGAGGATAGGTCATCAACAAAGGATATATCGTTACGAGTCGACATGTTAAAAAATATATATATGTTCGAGACAGTTGCCTATAAATTAACTGATTATACGGAATTAAATTTAAAAAAAAACAATCTTTAAAAAAAATTCGTATCATATTATTGTAGCTAAAAAAACCAAAACAATATTGGCTATGCATTTCAGTGGTTTATAATGGGCAGAACTACATGTACACATATTCTTACACGGATGCTAGCGGATGTGTTTTTTAAAGGTAATATGGCAGTTTGGTTTCTTCGTTGAATGCTACTGGTACATGTATATGCTCATGATGCATGCATCGTTTCGCTACATTATGCAGTAGAGAATGTGCACATTGGATATCATCTTCACAACGTCAAGGCTTTGTGATTACGGAACTCCACACAGTTTCGTAATCACAAAGCCTTGACGTTGTGAAGATGATTGGATATGTACCAATAAAAAACTTTAAGATATTGTACTGCTGTGTAAACATTGAATTTTATACTATTTATTAAACTTCCAAATGAAAATCTTTTACGTGGGATAAGCTTAACATTTATCTGAATTAAACACTTTTTTATATATTTTGGAAGAGCTGGGATCTTTTGTCAATTAGATAAACGTTTATGCTATACAATGTACAGATGTATCAAATTGCCGCGCTTTTATGTAAAAAAAAAAATTAACTCTGCAAAATGATATAATACAGTCATTTAATATTGGTATATACATACATGTATGTTGTTTTTTTTTCAATATCATTTTCTAAAGTACTTTGCATCATTAAATTATATCATTACATTTCATTACTTAAGTAAAGATATAACATTTTTTTTTTTAAATTACACATTTGAACTCAATCGCGTCACGACTATATCCCAAATCAATTTACATTTTATATATTACTAAGTGGAAAAAACAAAAGCACTTTAAATGGTCACGTAATTCTTTATTGGATCATCACCACCGATGCATCCGATTCGAGATGACCCGATACAATGGTCTTTTTTGAATCACATCAAAAATACCGTAATATTTGCTTGTATTTCAGATACACGTATGTTATTCTTCAAGTTGTGTCAATTGAACATGACCTCGCTAGCCGTCAGATTTAACCATTAAGTTCCTCAGAAGGACGCGGACATACATGTACATTGTAACATCTCATTCAGAACCAATCCTAGGACACGGTACATTACAAATAGGAGTTCCTCCACATCCCACATGTCTTATGTAAAACAAAAACAAACTGCCCAGTTTTACTCAACCATGCAGTGCACTATTATTAATAGTAAAAAATGTCATGTTTTGTTATAGAAACACGGAAGTATTTTTCATCGCTTAACTTGTGTGCCAGAACCAAAATCAGTCATGTCTATCTGTTCATGATATGAATGAACTGATGTCAGATTTAGATGACCTCAAACCAGAATCTGAGTTCATTGCAGAGCATGAATCACACAACAGGGATGGATTGAAACCGGAATTGTACCTAATGTCTGAAAGTTCAAAATTAACATGGTTGACTTTCCCCCGGCCATATCTTATATTCGTGAGTTCGGAATGACATGTTCTTTTGGATTTCCTATGATAATGGAAAATACATTTTTTTGCCTGCTTGCACAGATGATACTATTTACAAGAGGCCACTGGGCCACATCATTCACCTGAGTAACAGTTCTCCAGTAATCTCTGATATCCGTTTCTCAAGAGTTAATGAAAACCGTCAGTCCTCGGTGCTTAATGGAAAAAAAAATTAAGGACCGCCAGAAATCTTCAGTTCTTGAATGGAACTTCCAAAAATTGTATTGTAGTAGGAATTATTTTCCTTGATAGGAACCGGGAATATATCAAATATTTCTAATTATAATCTATGGACTGCAAGCCCACAGCGGCTGCACCATATCACGTATGCAAATAAAGTATCATTTATTGTATCATTAATAGAGGTTGAGAATATTTTTCCGTTACATAACACTGTGCCGGATTAGTATGCCGGTGGCATTTTTGCATCCGTCTAAGGTAGAGTGTCCAAAATATTCCTATATGCCACATGATAGACCAATGCTTATAGATTATATATCCACTTTCAGTTTAGTGTATCTCATCTGACAGGTAAAATATTCACCTTTAAAACTTAAAATTCCATAGAAAAATGAAAACTCGAAAGGGAGAAAAAAGTTTCCGAAAGAATATTTTAAAAATCCAACTGGATTTCTATAGAAATTTATTCCCTGTGGGATAATACCTGTAGTATTTCATACAAGAACTTAATTATGACAATTAAAATTTATCATGTAGGAAAAATTATTTCTCCCATTAAATTTTACATTTTTCTTATAGGATATCAATCCAGTGCAGTGCTTTTGAAATTAATTCTAAAACACCCTATTTTTTTAGTATTTTGATTATTACTCGTTGAAAGAACTTGTTTTACATTTGAACAATTAATTCCCCTTCCAATAAGCATGCTTAAATTTGCATCAAGTTGTCGAAATCGGTCCAGTGGTTCTAAAAATGATGTCTAAAATGTTTAAATATGGTGCTTGAGTTTAAGGCTCAAGTGAGCTTAAAATGCAGTATTTGGCTTAAGCAGTACTATGACCTCACTAATTTAGATCAACAAGCATTACATGTATAATAATAGTCTGTTGTTGAAGACTCCATCCCTATTGCAAGCTACATCAATTATAACATGGATGTTGTCGCTCATATATACGGTAGAACTGCCTGATATTGCATTTCTTACGCTTTGAAGTGACTGGTAACAATATTTTCAATACATTTTGCTATTGAACTAATTATCAACATAACTTTATATTATCTGCTTTAAATCTCAGGAAAGTCATAAATTTAGATGTTTTTTACACTTCGTAACAAAACATAAGTGACTCTGTTCATACAATGTTCTGATTATCGCATTTTAAACCCCATTAATTCAATATTGCACGTCAATCGTTGTATAGAATTATGGCATAACGTACGATAGAAAAATTACAAAATTACAAATTACACACTGCGAAAGTTAACACCCTTTAAGAGAAAACCCTCTGTCACATTTAAATCATTCATTTGTATATTTTTGTCATTTTCTTATCCCGTGTTGAGCCCCTTAGTTTTATTTTTAGTAATGGTAAATACTCTCAATGAACTTCAATTCACTGGACCTTAAGGAGGCTGGGTGGTCAACAAATTAACCAGCAGGTCTGCCTAAAATTTTGAAATATGATATATTTTGCCATAAACTAACATTTAGTTAAGAAAAATTCCCAATTCTTTAGCTTTAATTTTGTTCGTTTTCCTATATCCTTATACAGAGCTCTTCTTCTTAAGGAGATTAAAAGAGCCTAAAAATTGGTCACGACCATCGAGCCCTCTTAAACCCGCCAGTCCGTGCAGTATCAGTTTGGGAACGGTAATCTAGAGAGAAGGACTCAATATTTCTCTAGTTTTTATTTATGTGTAAATATATATCCACTTTGTATTTAACTCCTCAGACATGAGTACTAGTATTCCCCACATTGCTGAATCTGCAGTTACATGTACGTGATCCTGCTGTTCTGAGGTGAGGTTTATATTTCTTTATTTAATCGTCGTTTTATTTATTTTTCCTAAAACACACAGTCGTGGTATTCTCATCAGTTTTATTCTTATGTACTAGGTTTCATTTATTGCCCTTATGTTGAAACACGTGTTTGAATGTTATATACAGTACATGTAAAAGTATGGTGTACTATTTTGGTCATTACAGTTTGTGCTGTGAATAGTAAGATGCAACATTGCATTTACGTAATTTCCGGATATTAAAAGTATATGTTTATGTAGTAGGTCTTATCCAAGACTGTGTTTAATTGTAAGTAAAGTATGGCGTATATTTGTGTGAAGTGTCTATGCTTGGAAGTATGACTTATTTAAGACTGTTAAATGTAAGTAAAGTATGACGTACATTTGTGTACAGCCTCTTATTACTGTTTGTTTGAATATATTGTCTCAGGTCCCATGCGGGCATTCCAGCCATACGAGCATTCCACCCATACAGCTATACGGGTATTTATTAAATTTTTAAAAATTATACTAAAGAAATCTCTTCCAAGTTATTTATTTTCAAAAATACTTCTTTTACACACTCAACAATCTGTAAGACCCTCTGTTTTCTATATACAATTGTATAAATTAAAGTTTATGATCGCATTCTCCTAATATACATTCAATGTATGACTTTGCGTATGAGTCAGGATATTAAGCAATTAAATAATAGATTAAGTAAGTTCTTTTTTTTTTCCTGATACAACACACGAACCCTGTTTAGTATCCATCATCGTAACTTGATCCTAATCATCTTATTGAAAGAGGTGAGAGAAAATGCGCAGGATAGAGAAAAAAACATCATGCAGTACAAATAAAAAAAAAAAAAACACCGCTCCGCGGTTTATTTTGGTAAGTGCCGAATTGCATCATTCCCTATGTAATTAGTGTCATTTATCCCCATGTGCAATGGTTGTTTTCTTGTGTACAGAATGCCGGCCTGTTGTAGCAGTTTGTATTTATCCTGGATTAGCATCACTGGATGCACGTAGAGACTCCGGATACACGGGGATTTCTGTGTTTATAATAAACCGCCTCACTATCTCACACAAAACAGCCGCAGCAAGGCCGAATTATAATTAGTAGAACAACAAGTAAACAGATTGCTCCTATTTTGATTCTCTATATCGAAACTCGGATCATTAAAAGGGAAATAAATAAAACGTTTTCATTTAGAAAGAATCTGAAGACGTAGAAAAAACAGGTGAATTTGTCGGAAATTAATTAAATGTGTAACCCAGAAACGCATAAGTAGTAAAAAACACTGTTTAATGTTTGGAAATGTGGCGAAACAGTTGGCAAATGAGCGTTTCTATAACTCTCCTTTAAAACCAGCTCGAAGGTTCTTTAACATGTGACCCTTCTTTGTTTGTAAACATAGTTGTTAGGTAATCTGTGTTTTTGACAATAATGTGTTTCAAAATAATTTGTATTAACTCAATTGTCCAAGAATGAATGACCTTTATACGAACTCTGCAGCAAACGGGGATGGGAGGGGGGAGTGAAAATAGTTGGCAACATTTCGCAAAGGAAATATAATTGTTCATATTATTAACAGTAAAATCCCTATTAATTGTTAAACGCATCAACAAAGTGGAGGGCTGGTGTAATAAAAATACTACTACGAGCTACTAGTAATGCCTGAGCACGTTTGATCTTTCAAGATCCCAAACTTTTACGTTCAATTTAGGCTGCCAGAAGTTAATTCTATGTAGAGCGTCACCTTCAAAATACAACACCTACAAATTAAAGGAGGGCAATATAATTGAAACAATTTTTAAACAAGTGATTTTTATTCATTTACATCAATACAAATACTATGAGCATTCAAGTTTTACGTCGACTTGCTGTTTAATGATCTTATCTGTCAGCTGTAGAGACAAATCAATTGGGCACACGATATTTAATTCATAAAATCCTAAATAGTTTTGTATTTTTGCACAATTCAGTATTTTAGTTGCTAAAAAGTTATATCAAACGGAATCGTGTTTTTTTTTTTTTATTGAAATCGAGGTTTGTTCGATTCTTCTAACACAATTTCTCCTAAAATCAACGCCCGCAGGTGACGTTAAACATAGAATGTTAACTTTTGGACAGTCTTTAAAAAGTGTATGTTTTACAGCATTCTGAAGAACAATAACCAGTAACCCCATTTTCATTGGAAAGAGCTGTTTCAGCAAATACACTGTATCGAAATTCGTCAAACGTTGTCTAGTTGCTGAGCCAACGCAATAATCCATGTTTATCATTTTCGTCATTGCAAACGCTGGCAGACGACCACAAAGTGGTCATAAAACCAAACAATTCAAGAGAAATGATATAATTTCCGGTGTTGCTGTACTTCTGTGCACTTACGACATACACAATTTGCATTCCACTGACATGCCAAAATAGAGAGGAAATAAAAAGGAAAAAAACTGCATTTGTCACATACTTTTATTACATCGTGAAACGCCTGGTTCGGCGATGTGCAAAATCGACTGTATGAAAAAATGATGAAGATATGCCAAGAACACACACTGTGATGGATCTACTATGTATAAATGAAACCGTATCAATGGTTATTGCATTGACACAATTTTATACTAGGGTAGTTTGTATTGCATTAACTTGATCATAGGAAAAACATGTACGGTATTCTAATCACCAACAAAATATAAACACGAACCATTTGAAGTTAGCCATAACAATTAACAACTAGAATCGCAGCTGCCATTTTCACTGATGCAAGTGGTTTCTAATAATGACTTTTCAAGGTAAAAATAAAAAAAAGAAATAAGCCAGTCCCGAATCTTCACTTGTAAATATGCCAAGAACCCAAATACATGTTAGGTATGTATCGGCGATGTGAAATGACTCGGATGATGAATGTTATTGGAGTGAATTATTTTTACGTCTTTACTCCTTCGTTTTTGTGGGTGGGTAGGGCGTACGGCGCCCCCAGGAACTGGTCGGCTATCCGACCCGCCTCCCGGAGACCACTGAGCAGCGCCCCGTGGACCGTGGCCGGGTAGTTCCTGATGGTGTGCTCCCCCGCGAAGAACAGGCGGGGCAGTCCGCCCGAGCTGTGAGAGACCGGGGTGGCCATCAGGTCGTAGTCGTTGCCTGTGAAACGAAAAATAAAAATGGTTTTATTGCAACTATGTTTCAAAATGCCAATTGCGAATAAAACATATAAATGGACAAGGGTATATAATAAATTTATCATTATAACAGTAACTTGATCCAAAGAGCCGTATCACATATCGTTGCCAGGCGCGGATCATCAGATCATCGTCTCACTTGATCTGATGATCCGCGCCTGGCAACTCGACGTGATCCGACCCTTTGGATCAAGTTACTGTTATAATAATATATATGGACCACCTCCCTCCTCCCCCAATATTAAAACATATTAGCAAGGTCATGAAGAGGTCTACTTACTTTCCCTAAATCGCTGTGACTGACCTTGAACCCTATATGCCAATTTCATGTTGAAATTTTACAGACACCCAGTGCTCAGATATTTATTTACTTGATATATAAATATCCCCTAAGGCTGCAGTATAAGTATGCGAGAGGGCAGTCACATCAGCATGAGCTGGCCGTGGGGGTAAAGTCGTCCAGACAATGTCCTTCACAGGCAATACATGTTTTTGTCCAAAAAAAAAAATGGTTTCGGCTTACATATTGCTGTTATTTTCCATCAGCTAGTGAGAAATACATGTACTTCTCAAAAGAAAAATAGATTTTAGATTTTAGTGCTAATTTATCGAAATAACAAAATGAGAAATTGTGTATAGTCAACATATTACAAGTGGGTGGCATTAGAGGGAGGTACTTTTTTTAATTTCTTAGAAAAGTAGGTAATGGTGCATGTTGTTGAATTTCAATATTATTATTAATATTATATATTGTACATGTATTATATTATTAATATGAAGGGAGGTATAAATACATGTAAAAATCTAAATAAAAAAAAAATAATGCTCATTATTATTGTTCGTGTTTTTTCAGAGAGAGAGAGAGAGAGAGAGAGAGAGAGAGAGAGAGAGAGAGAGAGAGAGAGGAGAGAGATGCAAGCCATGTATTATGTGCTATTAGAACAATCTACTAAATTGTACTTATCTCCTTGCCCATGCCACACACATTAATAAACATGATCTCTTTATATCATTTTCTGATAATCTTATCAAGACTAATGACAATTCATCAATTCAATTTGTTTCATAAACCTCTTCATTTTAACATTGAACAGAACACCTTTCTTGACATGGAATTATCAGCACTCCATATCAAGTGATAATAGCTTTAAAGAAAATGTTTCAGTTTCCCCAATGTGATCATACAGTTGATAATTAGCAAGCAATTTTCTATTTTTCTGATAAATCCAATCATTTTTTTAAAAGAAAAGTTTTATCAAATTTTTTGGTTAAAAAAATCATTAATGAGCTTTTTATAACTTTTCAACACAGCAAAAATCCGAATATTTCCTGTTCAAACAACAAATTTGCAATAACTTTCAACAGAATAATTCTAAACATCCTGCAGAGGTTGAATGTTTATGGTGAAACTATTTCACCACATGCTGAAAAGATATTGCATTAATCTCTGCCTTTTTGAGATAATGCAACAAGAATTCCTATTCTCCTTTAAACTTTCATTTATAAACATACTTGATAAAAAAGGCATAAAGTTTGGGGGAGCAGTTGATAGATTGTCTCCCTTTTTTACAATTTGTGGAATAAACAAGGTTTCCGTGTTTCACAATAAATCAAAGCAAGCTACGCAGACAAAAGAGAACTTCCATTTGAAGGAAAATATTCGACTATCATTTCTTGCATGAAAATTTTATAAACTGTTCATAATAATTAATACTACAGATGAAGTCACATTTATTTTGTATGAGCACCACCAATATTTGACCTCAAGTGGCATATACATGTAATTAAGCTTGGCTTTTTGGATCTTGACATTGCTTGATGAGCAAGACCTATTACTTTTGGTCCTGTCTCATAAGATTTTGGTAAAAAAAGGGAGGCCAGGCAAATGCTGGAACCAAGGATAGAAAAACGGAAGAAATTTTTAGGCCTGGTCATTTTTCTGTGTATCCTATCTCACATCTCCCATAGTCTTTTAAGAGTGCTCGATGGTTGTGGCCTTTTTTAGACAATATTGAACTCCTTTAGAAGGAGAGCTCTATATAAAAATATAGGAAAGTACCTAAATTCAAAAGGTGAAATATATGGATTTTTTTTCTTTACCAAATAGTTTATAGCTAAACAAATCATATCTCGAAATTTTAGGCAGATGTTTAATTTGTTGAACCATCCAGCCTCCTTAAATACAGAACTTAAAGCAACATTGCTATACCCTTTTCACTAAAGCATAAGCAAATATGGTCTATTGGACAGGTGCATGTTACAGTGGCAAGAACTTGTAAAATCTCAACTTCATTGATTTTTACTAAGATCAAAAAAAAAACCATGCAATGCAAACTGAAGGCAACTGAAAATAGTTTGAATAAAATCAAATAGATGGAACTTAATCATGATAATAATGGACATGAATGCAAATTAAGGATAACTGAAAAAAAAGTTTTATAATGTCATGCAACTTTTACAACTGTACCTGAAGAGCCAGCTGCCACAAAAGAATAGGATCCTCTAGCCCAGGGATCAGCCCTCCACCTCGTCACCAGGGTCTCCTTAGGCTGCAAGAAGATAGGAACGAGTTAATTTAAAAATAGAAATGATAATTATAAGTATTTAAAACATTTCTTTTTGTTATCTTCTGTTAAACTTGGTACAATAAATGAATAACAGCTAACACACCTCAGACCATCCAATATCAGTCATAATGGACAGTTTTGAGCTTATAACCATTACATAATTTATTAGTGCTTCCACAGTCAAAGTTTCAAAGGCCGATATTATACATGTATTAAGTAAAGTCTTTTTACACTGTTGTTTTATAAATGAAACATTGATTAACAATGCATATGTATTGCTTTAAAAAGTCTTGAGTGGAATAATGATTTTTTGTTTTTGTTTTTGTTTTTTTTGGAGGAGGGTAATGCATTACAGTTGGCAAATTGTAAACCAATTTCTACAGCATATGTATTGTAATTCCACTTCATATGTTTTAAATTTTATCCTGTGATTTTTAGATTGAATAGAATGATTCATGGAGAAACATTATAGAAAAACTGCCAAATACCAGTAGTCACTTGATTAGACAATTAAGTGCAACATCTGTTACATAACATCCTTGTAATTATAAAAATGGATTGAAAATTTAGATTCTACTGCTTGTATGTGTAATTATTTACAACGAGCTACAAGCAAAAAAACAGACTTCTATATCTCAAAACCTTGCTCAAAAAAAAGAAAAAGAACACACTATATACAAGACTTTGGTTTCAAGTTTAAATTTTATCACAAAGGAAAACCTGTCATTTATGTGGTGGGTAAATATCTTTTGACTAAATGTTTTAAAGATGTCAATTTTTTTTAGCAAACAAAAAATATTAAGTGTATTTTCTTAAAATGCATCAGAACATAATGTACTTTGAAAAGATGTGTATATAAAAAAAAATATCTAATATATTTCACATAAAACTGTCCCTACCACAAACAAAACAGACATTAGTGGTTTTAATCGGCGCAAAAAAAAACTAAAATTGAAAATAAAGAAGTGCAACTGCACAAACGAATGAGTCTGCAAGTGCATGCATTTCTCTTCTAGCTGCAACAAGCATTTCAGTCAGTTCAGAAAAATTTCAATCACTTTTGAAATGTTGAACAATAAACAGTGTTTCTCACACTATTGTACAAAGCTTTATTGTTCTTTGTTCAAATGCAATTATTTTGCTCTATTCAGCATGTTCAGCATTTCACTCTACATTGTATAAAATCTTATCAAAACAAGGGTGGCGTTTTTTTTTTTAAATTTTTTTATTTATAATTCATCACTGGAAATCTTTAAGCTGATCTGTTTGGAATTATGATTTATTTCTAGACAATGAAGTACTCTATGTGACCTAAGTGTACACACTTAGATTCTTTTTTAACAAGTTTTGACGCTGATCGGATCTTTTACAAGCCGGAAATTTACGACTCATTCTCTAGAAATAAATCATAATACCAAACAGAACAGATCGTAAATTTTCGGCTTGTAAAAGATCCGATCAGCAGTAAAACACGTTGGAAAGAATCTAAGTCTGTACACTTAGGTCAATTGAAGTACTTCATGCCAAAAAATATAAAGAAAGATTTGTCTGTCAATTTTGTGTTTTCAATTCAGAGGCCCATGACATCATAACAACTGAAGTCAACAGTCTTCTTTTGATTGATAGAGTTACGTGCTGTTAAATTTATGGTCACTAAAGTTTACGAAAACATCACGAAAAAAGAGTGGGAACTGAAAATATCTCTTTTTTTCTGTTTTGAAGAAACAACAATTTTTATTTCTTTTTAAAGTGGAAAAAGGGTAAATGACGCATATCAAAACATAACATAGGAAACTTTGAATTCCCCTTCTTTCTCATGCAAATTAAGACCTATGGAGTTATCCATTTAAATAAAAGGATTTTTTGTACACGTATCGTAACTGGCATGAGTATGAAAATAAATTTTATCTCCAAAATACAAATTTTTTCATCAAAACTAAAGTGATATATAAACCATCTCTACTAAAATAAGAAAATAGGAAAGACAAGCTTTTTTTTTGCAAAATGTTAACAAAAGGAAATATCGGTATACAAGAATCACAAATAAAACTCTTGCATTCAAAACAATTATTGCCATTTTGTTATGAAGTGTGAAAACTGTCAGAGAAAACTACAGAGAACCGTTTCTCAAGGTTATAGTAGATTCAATAAAAAAATGTTTTTAAAATTATGCTGCAAGTCAGTTAGTTCAAGGTGTAAGCAGCTGTGATAGCTCTAACACGCAGTAACTAGAACATTCATGTTTCTGATCATGACTGTTAAGAGTTTGCAGATAGAAGGGGGGTTCTTTAACAAAATTCTATATGATACAAGAATTTTAGAGAGTGTTGCATAATATTGTTGGTAAGCAGGTATTTTTCATACATGCAGTCTTATTTCTTCCTTATTAGTTTAGCTCGAGATTTATACACCGGTACAGTATATCATAAATCAAATCACAAAGATAATTGTGACAAAAATGATGTGTTCTTACAAAGAAAATTCTTTTGGAGGAATATAAGAAATGTTTTAAAAACTTGTTTTAAAAAAAGGGGGGGGGGGGGAACTATTAATTTTATTCTCATCCAAGACATTTTCAAATATTCAAATAAAGTCTGTTTTCAGAAAAAAGCAATACAATAAACTCAACCTAAGATATTTCATCTGTACTGGCATAATGGCACATCATTTTTCGGGTACGGAAAACATATCCCATTGTAATGAAATTGTTTTATTTAAACGTTTTACAAGTTTCAGGTACATGCATTTTAGATCAAAGCAATGGAAGTGAGCAAACTTCCTAATTATAAACTTTTTTAAGGGAGGTGGGGGTGGTAATTTTTTATCAAACTTAACCTACCTGTGGCACAGCATTGTTTCCAAAAATCCCCTTGAGGACAACCAGGGACCGCCCAACGATGACATCATCGCTGACATTTTCCATGATGGCAGCCGCTTCCCCGGCAACCAGTGCCAATAACACTGGGGCCTTGTAAAGGTTCCAGAACAAGAACAATTCACCACGGCTGGCCGTAGTGCTGCCAACGTGACCAAACAGGTTAGCATTGGGGTCCCAGAACACACGGTCAAAACACAACACAACCTAAAGAAAAGAGAGATACATGTACCTTAGAATTTTTAAAAAATACATTTATAGTAGAAACCATCATTGCTTAATTTTACTGCAAGATTTTTCCAAATTTTTTTTTATAGCAGCTTATAATAATTCAAACTGTTTCATGCTAAAATTTGAAGAAAAAAAAACATGTAATTTTTACATGTATTTTTCATGTTCAATAAATTTCATAAATAATTCAAAAGAAGGTAGTCAGGAACAAAATTTTGCTTTTGAATTATTTTAGTGCAATCAATTTTGTTATTTTACCATGTTTACTGAAAAAACATAAACATACTTTGTTGAGATTTCCGAATCCCATCCTCTGCACGGCCGATGACTTCCACTCTGGCAGGGAGGGACTGAACTGGACACAGTTGAGGCCATTACCCTTTATGCACTCTTTGAGCACGCCCAGTGGGAGGGTACAGAGGACTGCATCCGCCTTCAGCGTCTGTTGATTGGTGTTGTTCTTTGCATTGCTGACCACTAGCTCCACCCCTGTGGCCGAGTAATTGCACTTCCTGACTGCTGTGTTCAGTTTGATGTCTAGTCCTTCTGCTAGGGCCACTGGGACACAGGAATAGCCATTACGCACTGTTAATTACAAGAGGCGAAAAATTATACTGTGAATTCTTATGCACTGTCAAATATAGCAAAACGAAAAATCTAACAATGACCTCATAGGACACAATGTACATGTACCATATGAATTTATACTTGCTGTCAAATATAACGAGATGAGAAATAGACCCCTTCACAGTAACCGTGGTACTGCTTTTTGCGGGCCAATTGACATTGTTTGGTGGATATGACGTAATGTCAATTGTTTATTGTACATGCACATCATTTCATTATCTACCAACTAAAACTTTGCCAAAATGTATCAGTTTGCCCTGCAAAAGAGCTGTCCCACAGTTACCATGAAGGGGTCTATTATACTTTGCATTTTTACGTACATGTACTGTCAAATATAACGATTAAAAAAATCAAATTTAGATTTTATATATGTATGTACTTCAATTAATATACATGTATTAGATGAAAAACCAAACTTTAATTCTGTGTACATGTTCCTGTACAAAACAGTAACCATCTGTACAAAAACTCATCAATGATGGCATTTATAAAAAATAAATGACCGGTAATAAAAATTAAAAGATAGAATAAACAAAATCATAAAACTGAGAGCTACATATATCATTCTCTTGGAAAAATCAAAATGTTCAAGTTTCATGGAACCTGTAAACTCTCAAAGAACAATTTAGAAGGCGAAAGATTACGTCCCAAAACTGCAGATTATGTAATTCTTGACAGAGACAAACATGCATCCAGACAACACAGCCTCCACAAAAAGAGTAAACAAAACTTCTAGAACTGCCTATTGTGAAAATCAAACAGCGTAATAGCTTCACAATTAGAGAACGATTGGAAAAACACTCAACAGAGCCGAGAAAACACTCCGCCGGAAAAACGTAACACAAAAATCAAACAACCTGTTGAAGTCCCTTCCAATAAACTTTATCTCAATTAGTCTGCAGTTGTCGACTTCACAGTGTCTATTTTTGTCTGTTTTCCAGACAGAGATAGTGACAGGCCAGGCTATAGAATGCATTGGTCCACAAGTTGCCAATTTTTACAGACTAAATCATACTCATTTATTCTCCTAAATCTAAACAATGCAGGTTCATTTTTGAATTCCATATCACAAAAGTACACCATGAATATGGATTTGACATCTATTTTACAAGAATATAGACAAATAGCAAAGTAATTATCAACACAAAATACGACAAAACAATGATTTATTCTAAAAATAGAAAAAAAAATTATGAATACCTGTTAAATGACTGCCAGAAAATTCAAAGTCGTCGTCCTGATCCCAGTGTTTCAGTGACAACAGAGAAAGGGGCGTGGCATTGGCAAACTCCAGGTTGGCAAAGTGCCAGTCGAGGATCTGACGATCTCGAGAAGACAGGTAAACGTCACTGCAACCAAATCTACAGAGAATTAGCGGAGCTGCCTGAATTGTGCTCAATGCAGCGAACAACAGTGAAGGTGAACATGAACAAGAACAGGGACAAAGTGTTGAACACGAACATGAAAACAAAATCCATAACAAGAGCACAACAAAAGACACAACCAAATTATACCTTGGATGGGAGTTCTCCATTTCATGTAGTTTGTCTTCAATTTCCTTCTGTTGAGTTTGTAATTGCTCATATTCCTGCAGATCAAAAGAATTAATCATCAAATCTTGCATAAACATGCACATTTATGAGAATGTCAATTCTTTTTCCTGGGAATCAAGGGGAAGAAAAAAAAAAGCTTGGTCATAGAGGTTAATTTTACATTATATGTAAACATACTGTAAATAACTGTTAACATTATACAACATATTATGAAATTCAAGGTGGGTGTCATCTACATGTAGGCACAAACATACAATGAATAGAAAACTAATCCCTATATCTATTTTATACCTCTCTATAATACAATTTGAAATCAGATTAGACTTTTTTCGAATTAGCATTCTTGTTACATATCATTTCATTTTGTGAAATCTGATATATGCATTTTGTGAGGATCAACTGTCGACTTTTTTTTTAGCAGAACACCCAATTCTTACTTTGCAAGCTGCATTCAGATCTCGGAGTTTGCTTTTGACAAGGAACTCAGCAGTTATGTCCCTTGGCGGTTTAACTTCTGATGCCTCTTTCCACTGTTTGTGTAACTCTTCTACTTTGTCTTTTAGGGAAAGCATCTGCAGAAAATAAAGAAATGAATTTGAGCATTTGTACATCTGTAAAATGATGGACAAGTTTATTTACATTACTTCATTTTAAGACTATGCAATTTTAATCCCTTGTTATTATCTGACTAAATCAGTTTCTTCCCCAACACATTAAAGTGAAGAAAGATAACTCTATCTTTCTTTTAGGAAAAAAATTACCAACTGTTAAAAACGTTTAAATTGTAAGATATTTTCATTATTCTATTCATAAACTGCAAATAAAAGCATGTTAGCTGCACATTTAAATGGTAGTTAACCAAAGGCTAACTGACAGAGCATTAAATGTATGTACAATGCATACTAAAAGAGTCTGCAGTACATGTGTAAACAGGCATTGCAGATACATGCTGCGTACGTTTCAATGCTATTTCAAAATAAATATCCCAAATCTTTCTCTTTCTACTGATGCATGCATTATGAAATGCCTGATAAAATCTTCTTGCTATTTACCAATGATTACCAGTGTACAGATAGAAGCTTAGTGAATGCGTGAAGAGATACATGTCAGTTGTTCTTACAGAGTTCTGGTTCTTCTTGAGTTTCTCCTGTAACTCTATGATGTGTCTTTGGTGCTCACACTGCTTTTCCTTTACATGTTTTTCCTGCATTCTGTACAGAGAACAGAGCAAAACGTACAAAAAAAATCATTTTCATAAACTGATGAAAACCAACTACTTTAAGAGCCTCACTCCAAGAATACACACAAATTCACAAGAGGACTTGACTCAAATACACATTGTCAACAGAAAATACAAATTGTGCACTAAGTCAACATATTCTTTCTTGCTTTCATTTAAATAAAATCTCAGTTTTCGTTAAATCAAGCAGTTGCACATTGCTTCATGGGATAAAACAAAAATCCCACTACTGACTAATTCTTCAAATACCTTGTTCTGTAAATTCAAAGTGCAATTTTGCGTAAAAGAAAAAAGGCGAGATGAAACAAGACTAACGTGATGACTGCCTCCAAAGCCTGCCCCAGGGAGGCGGGCTTGTTGTTGACAAAGTTGAAGTCCATCTGATGGGAGAGGTAGGAAGTGGCCTCTAGTAGCCTGTTAAACTCTCTCTCCACCATCTCATCCTTGTCTTTGGGTACCTAAGGGGGAAAATTATATCATCAAAATAATTTTTACCAAACATCAACTATATTAAAAGATACAAAGTTACATGACCTATTATTTGACATTTTTTTATGCAATCATGCATGTATTATTAAAACATCTATTTTTTTCTTTTTCCATTTTTCCATTTTTTGTTTTCTTTTATATTTTTTCAGCAAAGCTCTGTATATGCATGCATTCTTGCTCAGCAATAAAGTAAACTTCAAAGTAATTCATTAAAAAAAAATTATTAAAAAAATTTATTAAATATGTAATCTTGCCTGCAATAACTTTTCATTGGGTAACTTTGGAAAAATGAAAGAAAACAGAAACACTATTTTTTTAACATTTCAAACACAGTTTGAGATATCTATCATCATTTTTTTAAATTTAAACATGGAAAGCTTTTTAAGGAATTCTAAATAAACATACTGTGCTCCCGCTGGTTTCATACAGTGGACATTTCTGTTTGATTTTGTGGAGTTCCATGTTGATTTGTCGACTCAGTATTGTCATTGGGTTCCCTCCTGTAGAAAGCAAAAGACACACAAATAATTCTACATAAAGTAAGCAAAAAAAAAAGTCAACTGTAACACCTGTTATAAAATCAATCTAAGGTTCTGTATGTTGGATACCAAATAACTGGTATTTTTTAATTGCATGTGACACTGTTATAAATTCTGCAGAAATCAAGTATACTGTAATTTTTCATTTTTCCAAGTCCTTTTTTTTTTTTGGTAAATTCAAAGCTTTTTAAAGTAAACAATCACCATCACAATTTATATGTGTCTTTATTCTTTGGGACATAAAAATGATTCTATTATATGAATAGAAAAATATAGAATGCCACAAAAAAACCAGATACACATTGTGTTTAGGGGGTAATGTTCTTACCGAGACCAGTGACAACCATCGCGCCCAGGTCAGCTACGTAATTGTTTTTTCTGAAGGTGGCCACTCTCCCTCCTACGCGGTCCTGTTGATAAATGATGCAAGAACATTCTGATTACAAATAATGCAGTACAATACATGTTCTATCATTGTTTTTTCTGTAGTGATATTTGAAGTGTGGAATGGTATAGTACCATCCCAATATCATATCATTGCATCATACAAAAAGTTTGAAACAGAATGTACTGAGCTAGATATTCACATTCAGTATGCAACCTCAATCCAGATAAAAATGATAATTTTTGTTATACAGCACATGTTTTTGCATGCTCACAGTGCATTACTATACCCCCCTCCAATATAACGTGAAGGGATACATCATACAGGTCATGAAATACTCCCTCCCACACCCATTAATCCCAAACTAGCATTCTTTTTACTTTGACCATTTGATCATTGCAGGAAATATTTCCTTGGGGGGGGGGGGGGGGGGGTCCAAGGGATAATTTTGTTTTCCAGGGGGGTCCGATGCATCTTTTCAAGAATTTTACTATGTGAATCAAATAAATTTGAATTTTCCTGATGGGGTCCGGACCTCCCACACCCATCCCCCGATCCGCCCATGGACCTGCCATTTAGTCAAGCATGAAAGTCGCCTTGGACTTAGATGCACAAAGAGACAGGCTTATTTAAAACTACCTTTACATGCACATATTCAACACTTTTGAATCTAAAATTCACTAGCGAAAAAAATGGAAAAGAACTTGAAAACACACCCTTGCTTCTAAGATGGTGACGTCCATTCCAAACGCCATCAGCTGTCTGGCTGCTGTAAGACCCGCTATTCCTGCTCCGATTATTATCACTTTGCCATGTTTCTTGGCTGCAAGTAAAAATACAGCATAATTACTAAATACCAGTAGTTAAAGTTCAACTAACCAAAAATAAATTTTAATTTCTCCAGCCAAAAATTTCCCCTCCAAAAATAATGCTGCAGACTGGGATTTATTCTATTTTTTTTTAAACTGAAGAACTTAGTTATTCCCCTATTCAACATGCAGCAACATTGACAAAGTGGGATGTTAAAAATTGCCTGAAAAAATAAATTTTATTTTTTGTATTTTCATTGTGTGAAATTGAAGTTGATTTTCTTAACATTTCAAAAAAAGCTATTTATAATTACCATCCCATTTCATGGAGTCATATCATTCAAATTCATAAATTAGCCAAGCACATATCTATGCTTTGCCGTGAAGTCATGTAATTTTAAACACATCAACAACTTCATGACATTTCTTGACATCTAATAAAAGAATATTCTGTTTCTATTTTTTAATACATGTACTAATTTTTTTTTTACATTCAATGCATTCAAATTTAAAGTTATTCTAGAAAACTGCAATACCTGGAAGTGGCTTAAGTCTTTTGAATACTCCAAAGTTGATGTAGCCAAACCTCTCTAAGTACGCATGTACTCTCATCACAAGAGGGCCATCACCTGTATAAAATAAAACAGCATCCTATATAATGTGAAAGACAGCTAGGCCTAGCAAGCTAGCAAGAATGAGTTTTTTATTGAAGGGGGGGGGTGTTATTGACTACTTGGTACAGTAAAACATGCTTATAACGAAGTGCCAGGGGCAGCTTATTTTGCTTCGTTATAAGCGTAGTTTGTTATATCAGTCAAGTTTACAACATGTAGTTTATTCATGGGGAATGAAAATCACTACGCTGTAAGCATCAATTCATTATAAGTGTGTTTGCTATAACCGTGTTTTACTGTACTTATTCATCCATAAAATCTTCGTCTGATTTATGTGAAACATTGCATGTACAAATATTTATATAATGGAATTTCTTTTCCATCAATTATTGATGTACCTAAAACAACTAAAACAGTCCTTCTATCAAATGATTATTGATTCAGCTTGGGTTCAGTTCAGGGCTCAGTATGGTCTAAGCAGCAATTATACTTACATCCATAATATATTAAATGGCAGCTTGGTTTACAGTGTGATAAATGAGACTATATAAGAGTTGACAACTCACTGTTGTATGGTGCCTCTATCTGAGGTAAAGCTACTTCAAATGTCAGCTGCTGTTTGGGATTCTCCAGCCAAAGTTGAAGCTATCCGACAAAAAAAGTATTGTAAACATTTACATTCATTAGTTTTGTTTTTTTATCTGGTTACTACTCATTTCAATGCAATATAAAGTTACAGGTATGAATGTATGGAAAGTAAGTTATATAAATTCTGAGCAATTCACCCAAAGATCCTCCATTTGCTAAAAGATAAATGTACCTTACTTTTACCTCTTATCAAATAGAGCTTCATGTAAAAGCTTGATTAAATAAGAATACTATACAAATCACATGAATTTGTATTGCTCCCATTTTCTTTCTACTTATTTCAATTAAAACATGATCTAAATCCTGTCTATTTTGTTTTCCGTTATGCTTTTTTTTCACTTTAAAAATTTCTACCATTGAATGTGATGAAATTGAAATCATGCATGAATAACAAGTAATGATACAGCCACTGGGTCTCCTCTCTACTTCTGAAAAATTGCATTTAAGTTTTATAATGATTACTGATTACATCTACAAGTATTACATATATATATTGAATTATAATGATTACAGTTACTAGCATTATATGTAACTCACAATTCTGTTCCTGAGATGTAAGAACACTTTTTGAGACTGAGGTGGACCTTGTAGGATGTCAGGAAAACAGGCTGCCTCTTGTGACGTCATCTTGTCGAAGGGCACTCTGCTCTGAAATGCTGCTCCTTCTAAACCTAGTAGTTTATAATAGAAAACTTGCATTACTTAATTGATATACATATTCAAAGTTACAACCGCTAGAGGGAGAAAAGAGATTGCAGAGTACACAATGCAGATTTTTTTAACATGGCAAGATGGAGCTCTCAAAGAAGAGTACCATATTTTCAATACCTTTCCCCTGATGCCTGACCCTCAACCTATCTTGTGCTTCGACCTATATAAGGGTTTTGTTTTTTTTTGGGGGGGGGGGGGGGGGAGTGGGGATACATCTTTTCATATATTATATTACTAAAATGCTCAAACATTCTCAATTAGCAGTATGCATCACAACATTTTTGTCCTATATACCGAAGTCGACCTTTATAAACTCTTTTTATTTATTTTTTCACCAAAATCCGCTAGTTCGACCTACATACAGCATCGACCTAGATTCCTGAAAATATAGTACTGTACTTGAAAGAAGAAAATATACCTGTAAAGTTAAACTTCTGCACAATAGAATCTCCACTAAAGTTATTCTATATAAGATTTTTCTTTCGGAAGTTAGACAAAATCTCTTTGAATCATTGAAAAAAATTACTTTGTATAATTTTTATCCTTTAATTACTTATATCTCTTGTGATACAATATCTAGTTTATATTGTTTTTCAATGGGTACTCCAGTTTCTTCCCACATCATATACTCCCTTGCGCCAATATCCATGCCAACAAAAGATATTCCTTTTTAAAAGTTGTTTTAAAAGTTATTGAATAACCACCTTACACATACATCAGTGTCAAGGAAGATACTAAATGTAATCTAAGTTGTTTAATTTGTTCATTAATCCAAAAATATATATAGTTTAAGCCGAAACCAAACTTTATTTATTTTACAACGATTGAAAAACAAGTTCTACAACTTATATTAATATCAATCGCTATATATAGTTAAATCTCTGAGGTTTGATTGTACCTGTTGGGTCGTCATTTTCACTGTCATTTTCTGGTTCTGGTTCAGGGTCAGTTTTGGCAGCTGGTTGGGGTTGAGGTGTAGGTTGAGGCTGAGGAGGTTTCTTGTCCTCAACAGGAGCTTTCTCCTTCTCTTTCTCCTTGTCTTTCTTCTCCTCATCTGATTCCATGTCCTCATCGGACACAGTTGTGACTTGCTCCTCTACCTCTTTATATTCAACCTATAGTATCATGAGTGTAGAATTCAAATTACATTCTTATACATGTACTACTGCCATTTTGGAATTAATGTATCTGTAGTCATCATTCTCTATGTAGAAAAAAATTATCAAAGAATCTCCATATGGTTCTGTTGCCTTCCTTTTTAAGATATTGATCGACATATAATACATACATGTATATTAATAACAGACATTATTGAGATGGTGACCATCTCAAAGGGCCCTGCTTAAATAATGGAAAATAGGATAAAAGCATTTTAAAGAAATTTTCAGGTTGGCATAGCTAGAACTTTAAGTCAAGCTCATTACAGTCTCTGAAACGTTCTACTTTCCCACTTGAACGGTGAGCGCACCCTGAGCGAACAGTGAGCGCATGCTGAATGGAATTTGGTGAGCACTTATGAATGGTGAGCGAACGCAGAGCGCAAAGTGAACAGTGAACATACGGTGAACGATATGTAAATGGTATGTGAACGCAGGACGAACGATATATTCAGAATGCCTCAGGAGTTATCGTTACATTGTGTTTCTTCAGCAATCAGGAAAAAATAACAAATAAACTACATGTTTGTGTTGTTATCAGCCTAAATATAATATATTCTGACTGAACGATAAGTGAACGCTGAACGAATGGTGAGTGCGAGGTGAACGCCTTGTGAATGCATGGTGAGCGCTTTGTAAACGATGAGCCGAACATGTGTAGTGGAGAGCTCAAGTGAACGTACGGTGAATGCATGGAAAAATGGGAAAGTAGAATGTTTCAGGGACATTACCCCTAACCATCAGGCTTTTTGGGGTTTAATATGAGCAAGATTGAGCCAATTGGAAATAATTTGTGGTTTAAAACTGGATTTTAAAGAGATCTGCTATGACCTTCACTTTTGACCTTCCAACTTGGTTCAAGGTCACTGCACACCCTTAACCCAAAGGCACCCTGTAGGTGAAGTATGAGCCAGATTGGGCCAAGGGGAGAGAAGATATGCCGAGGACAGGTGATCTAGGGCAGACACTGACAGACGGACGGAAGGACAAACTGATCACAATAAGGGCACCCACAGGGCAGGGCCCTAATGATAAACTTGGGACATTTCCTCATTTTTTTTTTAATTCCATGGGATTTTATTTACACTAGCATCAGAGTGTATGAGACTGAAATGTAGTCTAGTGTAGCACAGCGATTAAGAAGGAAGTATAGTGAATTTCAATAAAATAGAATCAATATAAACAGACTAGATTATCTAAAGGATTATAAACGCGAACATAATTAGCATAATGGAGAATGCATCACATATATCAACATGACAACTGAGTCCATTCGGGACACACCTTTGCCTTCTTCCTACGGCTCGAGCGTCTGCCTTCCTCGTCATTGTCTTCCTCTGTCGGGGATCGCTTCTTTTCTTCCATAATTTTACAAATCTATTTTGCAAATTTTAAGGTAAAGCTGTCACACAACTTGTCTTTTTATTTTATTTTTTCCAGACAAAGCCGAACGCTTGCCGGAAGAAAATCAATTTGGGAATACCGATCCCGACAGAAAAACGACGACGGATTGTTTCGTTCAACCCGAATCTTGTGCATAAATTTTATGAAACACAATCATGAAAAATAAAATATCAATACGAAATACTTCCATGTTTTACCCGTCACTACAGTGCAATGATGATAAACAAAGTGCCTGTTTAGTCTTTTTTCAACATTACTGTATAAATGCCACTGTGAAAAGATTTTTGTCTAGGAGTTGTCTTTCTTTGTTCTTTTAAAATGCTGTGCACAAGTTGCTAATTTTTTTCTTTGTGTGAAGCAACTTGTTTGAAAAATTACAAAGAAGCTGTCACTTATCTAAGGATTATACTGACTCTTTCACATCTTTTCAAGAAAAAAAATAAGCAAATAACTAATAAGTTTATAAATGAAATGTAAGGCTAAGCAATTCAGTCTTACATTTTCCTGTCTCCAAAGTGCTTGTGAACATGTAAATATATAATTGACGACTAATTTAGAATTTGGTTAAGTGATTTTTTTTTTACATATCGTCATATACATAATTATACCTATGTAAAATAAGCAATTATGGAATCTCTCTCTCTCTCTCTCTCTCTCTCTCTCTCTCTCTCTCTCTCTCTCTCTCTCTCTCTCTCTCTCTCTCTCTCAGATACGAGGGCGTTCAATAAATAATGTCACTAATCAGATTCCTTAAAATACAGAGTTCAATTGACCTCCGAATTTCTTTTCACGCATGCTTTGGTTCATATTCTATTTATGGCCGTTTATCTGGCCATGTTTCATCATCGAATGCTCCTTTGAGAAGCTGATATATATAACCCCTACTCGAGACACTGTATGAAAATATGATTGGTAAGTTACCACCCAGTAAGGCTGAAATTAGAGGTTACATAAAAGCATGTGTCAGACTAGGTAAAGACTCGAAAAAAAATTCAAAGAACTGTGTGATGTGTATGGAAACAAGTGTATGTCATTGAGACAAGTTTACAGGTGGATCAGCAAATTCAAAAGTGGCCAAACAGACCTCAAGGATAAGCAACGTCATAGAGCACCTCGTACGGCTTCAACTGATGCAATACTTGCAAAAATAACCGATATCATTACTAATATAAGATGGTCGATTAACCATTAAACAAACAGCAAATTTAGTAGATATTTCATCGGGGACAGTACATGTATTTACAATTTTAAAGAAACACATTGGCCTCCAAAAGATTAGTGCAAGATGGATACCTCATCTATTAACAGAAAAACAAAACCGATTGCAATGGACGACGTCTATCAGAAATTGTTACAGGTGATGAAACATGGATACATTATTTTGAACCTCAGAGGAAAGTTGATAACAAGATGTGGTTGACTAAAAAGGCAAAACGCCCTGTTATAGCAAAACGATGCCAAAGTACAAAGAAAGTATTTTACAAAATTTTCTTTAATAGTAAAGGTCTTGTAGTTCAAGTTGCTATTCCAAAAGGCTGATCAATCACCGGACATGTATACAAAAATTATGCGCTGAAGAAAGTTAAGAAACATTACGACGACAGTAAGAGACCAAAGTCTGGAATTCGCAACATTCGACTTCTTCATGACAACGCCCCAGCACATAAATCCCAGATTGTGAGATCATTTTTTGTAAAAATAAAAGGTTCATGTTCTGCCCCATCCTCCCTATTCACCCGACTTGTCTCCCTGTGACTTTTTTCTTTTTCCTAAGTTAAAAAAGCACTTGTCAGGAAGAAGATATGCTTCAAGGAATGCTCCAGGCTCTGCCATTTATCAGTACATAAATACCATTTTAAAAAAACATTATATGAATGCATTCGAAGCTTGGATAAATCGATTGAAATTATTTGTGTCTGTGAAAGGAGAGCATTTTGAAGGTAACCATTTAAAAAAAATAACAAAATATCTTATTGTGTTATTTTTGTAACAATGATGACATTATTTTTTGAATGCCCCTCGTAATTCAGTTGTATCGGTATATTAACATTCCTTTTTCATATAAATGTCAGTTGTATGTTTCAAATTCTTTCAAAGTTTGAAATCAAAGAATTCTAATTTAGTCCATAACAATCTAGATTGTTATACATTTACCTGTAGATTTAATTTCTGAATACTTAATTTTAAAAGAAATTATATTTCATTTTTCCTTACATAAGTTCGAACGAAGACCCGATTCCAGTACAAGGTGAGCGTTCGATTTACATTCTGCAGCATGGTGTCCGTAAATGATAACACTAATAACAAAACACCACATAAGTGCAGTTCTATGCTCATTCAAAACCAGGTATGCTCGTTTTTAGTCTCACGCGTAATGAATTAATTGTGATGAAAGATGTGTTTCATTCATTTATTTTTTTTTTTATTAAAAGCTCTGAGAAAAATAATACGAAAAATTGATAATATAATGGGGAATATCTCTCTCTCTCTCTCTCTCTCTCTCTCTCTCTCTCTCTCTCTCTCTCTCTCCATTTACAAGGGAAAAAAACCCGAACCCAAATCAAGGATCCATGTTGAAAAGTTAGAAAGACTAGTGAATTATTACCCATACCCTTGGAGAAAACAGTGTCATCTTTATTCGACGTTTCTTTATTCAAACATGCTTCAATGAATACGATTGGAAGAAGTCACACTTTATTTGTTAAAATCAATTAGATACAAGATAATATGTCTGATCCCATCTCATCAATCAATGATCTGAAAAATCGGAAAATGACAAGAAATTGAAAAACTCAATTAGGCGATTTACAAGGAGGATCAGCCGGTGGAATTAGAAGGCTTAAAGCATTGCAAAAGCAATTTGAAGGAGAAGGGGATAAAAATGGAAAGCATGCGTGGAACTATGGATATAATTAATACAAATGAACGCGCTGTCCCGTGAAAAGAAGAAATGAAAAAAACAAATCGAGAAGAAAATATGAAGAGCGAATTGAATATTGTCAAATTTCACGAATTAAAAGAATTTATGATTTAGATATAGTTTTATGCAGTCAAATTAAATGTACCCAGTAATAATGCTTATAATTTAGAAAAATCTCAGTACACGGGTACACTGAAAATACTTTAAGTCACGTGCAAAAGTCATCTGAAATAACGTAACAGAATATATTGTATGACTAAACACACACACACACACACCCACCCACCCACTCTCTCTCTCTCTCTCTCTCTCTCTCTCTCTCTCTCTCTCTCTCTCTCTCTCTCTCTCTCTCTCTCTCTCTCTCTCTCTCTCTCTCTCTCCGAACCACTCCTTGATTTTCCATTTTGCACCTTGCCTGGCCATCTGCACGGGGAACTATGCTAAGAATAGACAGACTGCACCAGATGCACCAGCGAGCACAAATAATGTGCATTAAGCGCTCTGACCATTACATCTCATTACCAGCGGGGAAGCCTTGTTATTAAGGTGGACATACACTGTCTCCAGTCGTCTCTTGTACCGGTAATTAGAATCCACCCAGATACACTTTATATGCATCGGATAATTATTTTCTGCAATTGCAATAATAATAATAAACTTCCTTTGGGGGTCTTAAGAGCAAAAAGTCACCCAGCGGACAATGACCAGTAGAAAGAGTGACCTCTGAGTGCAGAAAGCTAAGAAAAAAATAGAACAACAAGGCCGGTTTAATCCGATCGTGTCGGTTCTAGCCTCGAACCGATTACTCTTGAGCCCAAGGGTTGAAAAGACCATAATCACGTCATCATATAGTTTCCATGTGACTGTACGACAAAGTATTTCATATTTGAAAAAATAATCATTTTGCATGCTGTTTCCCGTACATTGTAAAACAAATATCATTTCATATATGACATCAATTCATGTTCTTGAATCTCAAACGTTTACAAAGTACTTGTATAATTATAAAAATTGTAATTTTTAACACTTTCATTAAAAATAGCGAATGTTTAGTTTCTAGATATGTACATTGAGGTGGGGGGTTTTTTTTGCCAAAGTTTAAGTTTGTTGTTATTTGATTTTTCTGTTTCATTTTGTTTGTTATATTTTTGGATTGGATGGTTCTACTTGCTATCTATCAAGTAAGTGCATCCATGAAGACAATCTACAAATTTGCTAAAGAATGCGTATGGATGTCTAGATTTTCGAAAAATAGACAATCATTATGATCAATATTGTTGTATTTTTCATGTATAAATGATTCATTCCTTCGAGGCAATCCAGGAGTTTATGATTAAATTAGAAAACCGGCCTCCACACACAAAAAAAAAAATTATAATAATATTCCACGAAAGGACAGGTTCACCCAATGACGATAATATGACCCCAAGCGACTCTGAGACTGGAACTCACTGCCACAACGTATTATAGCATTGTCTTTTGTATAAAACACAACATCTGCCCCCACGTGCAAGGCTAAGCAACGCTGACCACTGCCCTCTTTGAAAATAACAAGTTCGATATTTTTTTCCTCATCTTCCCAAATTAAATACAAGAGAGCATGCGCAATTTGATCAAATTCAATCCAGAATCTTTGAGCATGCGCAGATGCAATTTGAGTTCGGAACTCGAATCATTTGATGTCGTGAGACACAAAAGAGGCCTCGGGAAGATTAATTATGGTTTCCACAGATCCGAATTCATTTACAGCTTTCTTTTTTATATCGACAGCTTTTGCCTCCATTTTATTATATTAGGATTTTCACTTACTTTCGTTCAATGAGCTGTTACCGCATTATCAATTTCGCTAAACTTCCCCTAACAAAGTGTCACAAAATAATAATGAGAAAATACAATAGAAACAAAATAAGGCTTTTAAGGGAAATCCTTCTCTAGATGACAGCATGGCTAATGAGATAAACAGTACTCTGTGTTCTTTTTCCAAATAATCGAATTTGATATTTTATAAAATATCGCTTATCTATAATGCTTTTAACGATTTTTTCTTTAATATTTCAAAGAATAATTTTTTTTGTTTAAAAAAAATCATTAGATTTGTTAATAATTACGTGTACTTTAATTGTTAAAAAAAGAAGAAATTTTTTTAATGCGCAAAATAGTATGACATTAATATTGTGTTCATTCAAACTTATCAAAACTACCTGTAAATTTGATTTGAAATACCATATTTATATAATAGATATTTATTTGGAGAGAGAGAGAGAGAGAGAGAGAGAGAGAGAGAGAGAGAGAGAGAGAGAGAGAGAGCACAATGCCTGAATTAATTTTAAAATGAATATGAAATATAGTTTTTTGATTAACAGAGATGGGAGTTTCAGATTCAGTCATTTGCATAAAGTCTTGTTTCAAGAGATAGCAAAGATGCTACTGGCGATGGAATTGGACAATGAGAAAAAATTGCGGAATCGTAACATGATCCAAATAATCCAGTAAGGACAAAGTGGAGTTTTTTCTATGACCCTTCTTCCATCTGCTCTCTCTCTCTCTCTCTCTCTCTCTCTCTCTCTCTCTCTCTCTCTCTCTCTCTCTCTCTCTCTGAAATTTTTGCCAAGAAAAAACTGAAGAAGCTTTATTTATTTTTATGTTTTCTTCTTCATGTGTTCAACAATAATATCAATATATATATACAGCAAAACGGCAATCTTAAACTATAGATTTGGTTAGACTTCAATTGCAAATGACACAAAGGCACAAAGCTAGCTTGATCATGTTTAGCTTTAAAGTATTTCATACACGTATATATGAAAAAAAAACCGTCATGAGGATAATCTTTAACACCGAAATGAAAAATTGAAACAAAAATTATATACCATCAAACAAGCTTAGTGACTATGGCTCAGAACGAATTATTACGAACTAGGTGCAGCAATATGGTTGTATCTTTTAAAGTATTCAATGTATATCGACCACATTTTGTACCGATCCGATGTTTATAATCATGGTATCATTTTGAAATTGTTATCAAATGAAAAATACTACACCAAAGGAATTTTCAAAATTTTGATTTAATCTAACTAGTTGCACGTTAAATTTTTACATTGATGTCTATGGGCAGCGCATGTTGTATTAAGATATTGTAAAAAAGTAACTTTAAATTCATACAAATACCATATATCTTGGTGAATATATGCATGAAATTTATCTTAATTGAAATATGAGATAAAATGATTTATTTACCGCAGATATTTTGACAAAATTTAAATTTTCTTCTTTTCATCAAGGGAAGAAAACTCTTCAAAAAGGTTTAGGACTTCTTATTTGTTGTCAGTCATGTGGATTGGTTTTTGTTTTTCATATTTAACTATTTAAAATGATTAAAAATTGTTCAATATCCCTTCATTATACACTGAATACCTTAAATAATGTGCATTTTGAGAAAAAAAATATGAGAATTGATATGTATACGTAATCTCATTTATGATGAAATGCATAATGTTTAATTATTTGCTTTAAAGATATAATTGATCATTACTAAAAATTCAAATTTATTTGTGAATACATCTATATATTTGAATCAATCAACATAGTCACATGAAATAATTGAGTGTTTAGAATTAATAAAAAATAAGGAGAAGATTCATCTCTTACCCTGTTAATGATTTTTAGATTCATGAATAGGATAAAAACAAACAGACAAGCCGCCAGTGACAAACCCCCAGAACCTTGAGCGCATGTTTTGAGCATAAATGTCACTTTAAGTATTGAAGCATGTTGCTAGTACATGTTATTGTCACGATTTTCATTTTGAATTTACCGGGTAACAATAAAACAAAAGGAATGAACATGTGATATTTTACAATTCAGCATCTGACCGTAAAATCAAATATTACAAAATTACGAAAGCGTTAACATTTTTTTGACAGAACTCATTTTCATTTTCAGTGCAAAGAAGTCCCCTGATGCGTCCAACATCGTTAGAACATAGTTAATCTTTCTTATATCTGTTACTATAAATAGAGGGATCAAGTATATTAAATCCTTAAGGCCTACTTATCAGCTTGATTCGGGACTGTGTATTGACGTCATCATAAGGAATTTGGGAGAAAACACTTCCGGTTTAGAATGAATTATGAAACAAAGTACACTTGAGGACACACTGAAATGCTGCACGGTGACCGAATTTACAAAGTGTAGTGTTGTTAAGATTTTACATAGATAAGCCAACGACCTGATTTTGTGACTACATACATTAAGGAGGCTGCTGGATGGTCATGGTCGTGTTTATAGTTTTTTTTTTATCTCCTTAGAAAAGAAGAATTCTTTTTAAAAAATGCATAGGAAAATACTCATTAAAATTCTTATTAAAAATAAAAAAAGGTTTTTCCTTGATTTCGCGTACATGGCGTATCAATTAATTAAAGACTAAACGCTTGAAATTAATTCGAATCCAGATAAATGTTAAATATAAAAATATCAATCATATACAAAGTGTAAATTCAGACATCACTTATGAAATTGTTATCTAGCTATCAATTCCGTTTCAGTTATATCACAAATCAACGAAATTTGCATACCTTTCTCGATCTTAAAAGTCCTACTTTGTCATCTTCATTATCAAAAATCATTATCACGTCAAATTGGGTTCTGCATAACTTTTTAAAATGAAGCCATTACCTTACAATTCTCAATTTTTAATCTTCTTCTTTAATGCGATCGCTTTTTCGGATAAAATAAATCTGTATTTAAATATTTTTTTAAGGGGAGAAATGTTTTTATTTAAAATTTAATTACGAAAAATACGCCATACAATAGTACAGTACTGTGTTTTAATCAATATTCGTTGAACATCAATTTTCGTGGGTTTTGTTTTCGAGTCGATTCACAAAAGTAAAATTCTCATTGAAAAATATATGATAACAAATATTACTGAAAAGTACACTCCACGAAATAACGATTCTTAGAAATTGTGAATTTTACTCACTTAGCCATAAAAAAAAATTGATGCCCACAAATAGTGATGGAACCAGAGTACCTTTGATGTTTCCTTTCTTCAATTTTAGCGAATGTTATTTACTATATATATCAACTCCAAAAGTTGAAAAATGCAACACGAAATTATATTTTTTCAAGTCAATGAAAGATCTAAAAAATATCTACCCATTTTAGACAATAAAAATATTACATATTTTATTAACCCAGTACAAAAGAGACCATGCATTCAAATAAAGATTGCCATTTTTTGTCCATCATAAAAAAGAAAATAAAGAAACTAATATTGAATCAATTTATTCTTTAAAAATCACCAATTGTAATGTATGGCTTGATGTACAACTCCAACAACTTGGGACACTGTTACAAATTCTATTACAATTTTTCGGTGGGTTAAGTTTTCCCGATCTCAGGAAAAAGCCAGGAATACAGGAAAGTGTTTCCCCAGCAACAACATCGATTTTTGTCTTTTATTTATTGTCTTTTGCGAGCGCAATTATTTTAAGACAATCTAATATGTTATGTAAATCAATGGATGGGCCCAGACTCCACAGAGAGTCGTAGGGGTAGGAGAAGTGCAGAGACGCTGTAATTCTAGTAAAGGTCGTGAAATCATTATGTATAGTCGATATATCATCCTGCATCTACACTGATACGGTGCTCTGTATTGGCTGAACAGTGAAATAGTGTTTGATAATTTCAAATATTTATAGAAAAAAATAAGATAAATAGATATGAAAATTACAACAGCAAAACGCTTACTTGTTTTCAGTTTATTGAAATCTTTAAATAACAATTATGATTATTTTACTCATGCTTGAGTTTTAACTATTATCTCTGGAAAAAATATACAAATGTTATCACGATCGAACAAAAATGTAAATATATACTTAATACATTATGCATGTATACGAATTCAGTTAAAACTGATACTTTATTTCACTTAGAAATAATTATCAAGGAGAATTTATAATTAGTTCTATAAAATATAAGTTTTGAAAACATTTAAAATACAACACAAAACAATTTCATTTCCCCAAGACAATAAGAGGCAAGTTGTATCGGAGACCATTACGAAATTTACTCATCTACATGTATTTATCTTCGTTCTTAGTACTTATCTAAAATTTTGGCGCATTAATCTGAAAACATCTCCTGCGATAACAATCAACTGCCTCTTGTCGACTCAGGACTAACCAGGTAATTTCTCTTCTTTTGGATTTGAAATTGATGGTTACTCCGGGCCGTTCTCAGGATTTCTCGATCGCCATCATCTGATTCCATTATCATTGGACAGCTTTTGGAGATGAGGTAGAATGTTTACATCGTCAGAAACGTTTAATCATTAAAAAAAAAAAAAAAAAAAAAAAAAAAAAACTAAAAAAATTGGAATATATAAATTGCATTCCTTTCATGATGTTACATTGTAACTATAGTATTAAGCTTCAGTTTATTGTTAATATTCATGCTTGAACAAAGTCGAAAAAATTTTCATGGTTTTGGGACCATATAAGTATAAGTCAGCATCAATTGAAATCATTCATAAAAGCTTAATTTTTTATTTTTTAGCAAAAACGAAAATGATAAGGGGACATGCAATTTATAATAACAACGTAAATTTTATCGTTTTGAAAATAGTTTTACATGTTCTTGGTTGTTGATCTTTTTATAAGGAAATCAGATCAATAATTTTATATCTAAAAGTAATATAATTACAAAATAAAAACCCCACCCCTTTCCATTTTTCCATTCACAATTAAGAATCAACCAAACAAATGTATACATCTACTTTAAAACATATAACAAACATACCTCTTATACATGTTAACCAACCATGTGTTGAGGGTTTTCATGTCCAATCAATAGAAAGTATGATTATAAAAGGTTTTAAAGGGCCAACATTTGTAACTAAGAATGCAGAATACTAAACAACAGCAATATGTGCCATGCACTTACACAAACAAATATAACATTATATCTATAATAAAATTGATTATCTATTTTTAATTTCATTTATGAAATGTTTGTGAAAGTAAGGACTTTAAACTGTCTATTGTTCATTTCCCTCTTGCTATATTAGCTTAAATGCTATATTCTAAAGACAATTGATTACTTATTAGAATTATTTGATAATCAAGAGCCAAATCAACCATATTAATTCATAAAATATACTCTTAATCCTACTGACACTGCAATCATCAACTTTCCTCATCTAATTTTAGCCTTCAGAAGTTAAATGTAATCATAAAACGCACTTATCTTGAATTGATATTTGTTGAATAGTTTCAAAATGGTGGTGACGACGGGGCCTGCCTCTGTCCGTTGACCATGACTGCTTCAAATCTGCTTAAAGTTAAGCGAGGTACATGCTTTTTTTTAATGTTAAACATCAAACAAATATTCGAAATAAAAACATGCACTGTTTATTGCAATAAAACAATTTTGCAAGTTAAGTATGTCATATTGTTAGGTAATTTAATTTCATCAGGTCATATGTAATCGTTTGTTAATAAATGAATGCACGATAAAAATTAGAAATATAAGTGAAAACAAATCTTTTATTAGCTATGACCTCATTATATTGTGTTTTTACTGTCCCATACGTTTTTTATTTGTCTACCTGAATATTTAAACAGACGATGAAAATAGCTATTATCAATGTTCATATAAAAACATGAATTGTACATTCCAGGTATCAAGCGAAGCATTGAATATACATGCGATGACCGAACGACCTCAGAAAATATGTCCGAACGGTCTAAACTTCGATCTATTCCAAAGTCATAAGGAAAATGACCCTTATCGCTTCTCTATGCTTTGCACAAAAAAAAAAAAAACACAGCTCATGCTGGAGTATTATAATAAATATGCAAGCATAATTCGGTCATATAGTTGCAAAATGGCATTGCATTGTCGTTTATTGAATGTTTCTTCACCGTGATTCACTTTTTCGTCCTCTCTTTTTCTATCTCCTGTTTTGTCGTTGGCTTGTTGAAGTTATGTTAATCTTTGCTTTGACGAGACCCTAGTATGGAGATATGACCCGGTCAACTTATTTCTGACCAAGGTATAAATCTTGGAGGCGATTTTTTTTGTGTGGAAAGGCGTGTATTTGTTGTAATTTGTACATGATATGATTATGAGGGTTTTAAAGCAATATATATATATATATATATATATATATATATATATATATATATATATAAATATATATATATATATATATATATATATATAATGTTTGTTTCTAAACACGTTACTTCAATTTGGTAATGAATTTAAGATCATGCAAAATTACAATATGCATATACTGTGTACTAAGATAAGAAAATTAACTTTATACAAAACAATAATATATCATTTTTTTTTTTTAAAAAGCCTTAGTTTAACAAATTAGATTAGAAGAAAAAATGAAAATGTTAAGAATTAAAAGAATTAATGCTTTCAAAACAAGCTTTATGGTAAATTAACAAAAACCTTTTTAAATACCACACTTTTAACGTTTTCAAGACAATACCTACATAAAAACAAAAATGAAAAATAAATCTGCAATTCAAATATGCAACAACAAAAAAACGTTAACCCCATCACCTACTACTATTCACGTATGTAAACTTAAGCTGACCCTTGAAGTCTTCCACAGCGGTAAAAATATTTTGTGAATGAAAAACTGGCATTCCTCTGTAGTTCGCAGGAAATTATATGCAAGTTGACCTCTCTGAAATGTAGCGCAAACGAGGTCATTTTGGTCCAAGGCATTGACCTTGTAATGCCTTATCTCTTAAAAATCATTTTGTTTAAAATATTTTTCTAAAATGAAAAATAACAGAAATAAAACGTATGCAGGTTAAAGCTTATGATGTGGTTTTGAATTTGGTCACACAATGGGGCAGCTGCCTCTAAACGTTTGTTTTGCAAATGAATCACACTTATCGTTTTTGCGCTAAGGTGGTTTACCACGGAAAGGAAGTTACCTTAAGTTTTCTCATCAGGGGTTCGGCTTTGTGAAAACTGAGAACTTCATTCATAAAAAAAGGAGCGAAAAAAAGCTGCTTGAGAACCCAACGTGGAGGAGACAGCATGGTTCACTTGTAGAGTAGAAATTCCAGGTTATGAATAAGAAGAATGGAAAACTTTCTCACTCTCTACCCCTTACACCTTTAATCTATTAGTACTTTGACAACTTGTCGATTTAGTATTCTTTGAAAGAGTTTTTAAAAACTGCACTAAAATATTTGACATGAAAACGTTTCGACAGGATACAAAATAAATGTTTTTTTTAAAAGACGCTCAGAACACAGCTGAAAAAATTAAAACCGCGGATATGATTTGGCTAGATATGCTGTTTTAATAATCTTAAAGATCACAGAAAGCGAATTTAAAATTATGCAATCAGTTATATAACATTTTCATTCTAATAATTAAGTTCTTTTTTATTACTTGGTGTTCAAGTGAAATTTAAATTCAGCGGTTTACCTCACGTAAACATAGTTACAAAATTGTTGTTTGCATTAATATTTACAAAGACACATTTAAACGTTTAAATGAATTTTAAAGAACAACATATGCAAAAAGACTTGATATCAAATCAGCCACGCTATGAGAGGCCTGCATATACACAAACAAATAATATAAAAATCTGTCACATGGATCTTATTTTTAATAATTAATCTGGTTTTATGCTTTTTAGTGGACGAGACGATAATACCGAAAGCGCCTTCTCCCAAGAGATTTCTATTCATAGCAAGGAAAATTTTCAATGACGTCAGGCAAACTTAAACTGGAGAGATGTTTCAATTTAGTCTTGCACTGAACTTTCAATATTCTTCTGAGAAGAAGAAAACCCCTACCTTTTAAAATTATCCAAAAAAGCTAGTTTAGATAGAATATACTACCAACAAGTACATAACATATTCCATGATCCGTTTAAATTGAGAATCAGCTAACACTTATAAAATGAAAAATAATCCGTTGATATTTTCATCTTAACTCGTGAGGATCATTAATATAGACAATAATTAACGGCTCTTACTTAAACATTTACCTAGACTTTTGGATTCAAATATTTATTATAACCGAACAATAAATTGCACTATTGTTTCAAGTCGTAATAAACAATTCATTTATTAACTAGATTGCACATGCTTTTTAGTTCTCGAATAAGTTCAAAAGCAAGGTTCACAAAGATATTGTCAGGGAAATGTTCGATATATCTAGAATTTTACATATGAAACGGTGCACACTAGGTTCGGGAATGTCCATTCCTAGTTTACTACATGTGGTCTATGAAACATGACTTCCCAATATTAGTAACAAAGTAACTATAAGGGAGCGAAATTTTGCGCAAAACTTTTACAATGGCTTAATATTTCGAAGAATCAAATTTCCTTCTTTACCCATGTAAAAATTCAGAATATAAAAATTGAGTTAAACTCAATATTCGTTTGAATAACTTAATTGTGGTCACAATTCTAAAAATGAATTGCAAATACTATAACTCCAGAACGTTGGGGTAAGAAAAAATGATTTATGCGACTGTATTTTTTTCTTCAGACGAAATAGTTTTCCTAGACATCACACACTTTGTCAGACGTGATGGAATCGAAGCACGTCTCGGATGATTTATTGAAACGTCTAGCATTTTTAACACCAACGATTTAAAGTGATACTCTTTTTGGCTTTTCTGCGGTAATAAAAGTCTTAAAGTATATTGTTTTGCAGTATTTGACAAAACAGAAAATACTTAAAATTCAATGAATGTCCTTTTTTCGATACTAAAAGGCCAGAATGAGTATCAGTGTATATGTACAATGTCTATCACATTGAATCTGAATTGCTATAGTATATACATATGCATAGACATCCTATCATATTCTGGCTCTATTAGCATTATTAGTTAAAATTGTAATGGATTATAACATCGTGGATATACAGTAATGTTTGTGGATATACAGTAATGTTTTACTTCTACATAGCCAGTAAGAATACAAGAAAGAACATATACTAAAAAATTATCAGTATCTTAAAATATATGAAAAACCCAATAGTTTAAAGGAGCGTTTGCTAAATGAAAAAACATGTACATTTTAAATGGGTAGTTATATCCTTTGTTACAATTATGAAAGTATTAATTTTCAGCAAATATTTTGAATTACAGATGATTTAAAAGTTGTTTGATTTTCATTGTAACGTCTATGAACCCTAATGTGATGAGAAGATACATTGAAAAAGTAGTCAATCTTCCTAATGAATCAGCCATGTTGTCGCTAATGCAGGAGATGTAGAGGATTCTTCTGCAATAAGTGGCAAATCGTGAGAGAGTTCCGCTGAACTGCTTCAAAAATAAAACTCTTTTCAGACAGACGAAGGGCTTGTTTAAGATTTTATTCTTGTCCATATTTTCTACATAAAACTACTAGTAAAGGTTTTACCACAAAGAATTAGTCTGGTACATCGATGAAATGAGAATGCATTGAAGGAACCATTGGGAAAACAAAGAAAACATTAACAGTTTTAAAGGCTTTTGGTTGATGACACATCAGTTACAAGAATGCTTGTATGGAACACCATCTCTTTATAAAATGTGTACATGTATATATTTAATTATTCAACATTTCACGACGTTCAGAATTTACATATACATGTAATTCATAAAATCAAATGCATTAAAATAAATTGAAGATACAATTGCGTAAAAATTTTAGAACGTTGGATAAATATGTCTTGTTTTCGAAACCTGCACAAATTCAAGCAACCTCTATTCGTATAAGTACCACATTATAGCCGTTTTGTAAAAAAAAAAATTTACAACTTATTTAATTCTAAATCAGATACAGAAAGAATATATCAGATTTTATGTAAATTTTCGAATTTGTAAAAGTTGGTGGAGAACAAATTGCAAATTTTTAATGCGATAACTAAGATGTCTGAATGGATGAGCTTGATTTGACAGAAAGAGAACATTGGTAAAACCTCCACACATATGCCCAGTTCACTGGGATGGGACACTGTAACAACATATTATCAATCAGGAGCAACTCATAGTTTAACAGAGAAAAATAAAACCAATATAAAAAAAATAATAAAATAACAAAATTGGTTGAAAATGTTCTAAAGACTGGTTCATATAACAAAACAGAAGAAATCATATATAGAACTCAATAACCCTCAGCGCAAATTTCTTGACATTATATAAAATAATGTTCATAGGGTTTAAATATTTACACCTGGAAAATCTTCAAATTAAAAGTACTGGTCATTATAAATGGTATCCAGAGTCAATGGCAGTAAAAACCAACTTTGATTCTTTTTTTGATTTAAATTTGCGTACAAATGAAACTCTTTGGTAACAAAGCACCCATCAAACATCTCCTTTTTAAAACACAACATCGAGTGGTATTCATTAACAAGTGCTAACCTTTTTGTTTCAGTAAGTCGCTAATTGAAGTATATAGTTAATGAGATTTTTCATCGCCATAATTTAGGATGAACATATTGTATAGTCTAAATTTAGTCTAAATTGATTTTCAAACATTTAAAGTTTCTGTTTCATTTTTTAAATAATATTTTTCATTTATTAAAAGGAACAAAAATATTCATTAAATTAAAAGTAATTGTTGCTATGTTATTCAATTTCTGTTTTGAAATATTTTTTAAGGGTAGCCCCCCTCCCCCCTCCAAGATTATTCCACTCTGCTTTTCGTTGTGATTTTTTAAAAGCTGTTTTCAAAGAAATGCAACTATAAAGCTTCGTTGTCTAAATATAACAAATTAACTTATTTAGATAATAGTAATATTTCTTGGCAAGAACAGTTTTATACATATATGAACAAATCTACAATCATAATTTTAGAAGACAAATGTTTTATAATCATTGAGTATTTATATTCAAAGTATTGAAATATCTTGTTTACAATCCTGTTTTTTTTATTTTTTGGTTTTCTTTACATGTAAATGATAAAAGTCTCTACCTATACTCAACAATTGTCTATAATAAAGTCAAATCAATTAAGACATAATCTTAAAGCTGTTTTAATTTTAAACAAAAACTCGAAGAATGTTTTATTAAACAAGAAAAATTAAAAAAAAAAGTACAAAAATTAAATACAGATAAAAACACAATATTAAGAAAAGAAAAGCATAAAGAAAGAAATATTTCGCGCCAAATACAAAAACTGATGTTTCCCACCAATGATAAAAATGTTTTAAGTCACCTTGAATTTTTCAGTCTCCAGTACCAACTGTTTAATCATTGAATTGTGAAAATTCACTTCCACAAATCTTTCAATTAAGTTATTCAATTTTATCCAATGCACCTATAACTATATTAGGTTTTTTTAAACGAGAATTTTTAATATAATGTCAATAAAATAGAAGTGTTAATTCTAAATACCGTTTAATCAATTGTATGCTTATTCAATATAACCATAATATGTTTTAAAAATCGGAAATAATTCTGCTTAAAAATAAATTGTATTGAAAAACAACTTCTTAATTCGTTAGTGATAAAACGAAATTTTTAGGCAAATCATAAATAAATTAATTGAGCTTCAATAATTAAACAGGGTACAGCTGCCATTTAATTTTGTATATTAACTTTATCTCTTTCATCTTTTATTTGTATTTCCTCTTTTTCTCCATTGTAATGTTTTAAGAAAATATAATGTATAAAATATCTATTATTATTGTAACTCTTCTGTACGTTTTTTTTTTAGCGCCCATTGATTGATACTTATAAATGCTTAAGAAATACGGATAAAATAAACACAGAAAACACACATGAAAAATTAAAAAAAAATGCTTAAAAATTCCTCCGTTGAGGTAGATATGGTTGCTATATAGTCTTACATCATGTGAAACACACAAGTAATAAAGCAAAAAACTGCACAACAAATCATTACGTAATACTTGATCACGTGACAAAAACAGCAACAATGTACAAAAATATGACTACGTAATTAAAATGTATCTTTTCAGCACTATTTCTCAAAGGTATATCTTGTCAGATAGTACTCACGAAAAGTACGGGTGATATTTTTACACTTGTCGTGGTTTCACATTTAGGTATACGATGCAAATGGTTTGCTCATAATGAAAGTGAAGAAAAATATCCGCTGCATTTAGTTCCGTTCCAGCATTTTCAATTAGATTTGAATCAAATTAAAACACACAGTAACTCCACACAGATAAAATCATTGTTTAAAAACTTATTTCACCACGAAGTTAACAACTAAAAACTTTTTAAAATTCACAGACCTCCTATTCCGGAATTATGTCCGTCACCGAGCCCGATATTACCATTATTTCCGTTTCGGACTAGTGGTTTTTCGGGTGTTCGAATAGGACAATCAGCAATAAGATGTTCAGTGGATTTACAATTATGGCATCTCTTTGGTAAAGGGCCATGTGGGCATTTGGCAGCAATATGGTTTCCAAAATCACCACAATTGTAGCACCTACAGCAATGATGAATAATTATGCAAAGTAATCATTAAATTTTGATATTGTCACTACAAATGCACATATTTGATTTTATTATTAGTTTGGACATTTTTTCTATTTCTCTGTGAGAGATAAGATGTACCTTATTTTCCTGAATTTCTTTCTTGAAAGCGGCCTTCTTGAACTTCCTCTGCATTCCGTACCTGAAGGTCCACAAACAAAAGTAGCTTCTACGCCCTTATCTGAAGGTTTGCATTCAAATTCCACGTCTTCTCCGTCATCTAGGCTTCTGAATCCGGATTTGTGGACAACAGACTGCATTAGAAAATAGAAATTGGCTTAGGAATTTCAAATCTGTTAAATTGCATATAAGAAAAAATAATATTTAAGAAAATTTATAAACATCCTTACAGAGGCGTTTGAGGCAAGAGTAAGAATTGTATCTTAATATCTCTATCTTAATAGAGGGTATGAATTGCAGTTCAATATTCAATAAGTCATAATCTGTTAACACTTTCTTTACATTTTAATCATCAGCTACTACAATTGTAAGTTCAAATTCCTACGACATTTCGTCTGGATAAATACATGTATTACACAAATCGATACACGACAGAGTGTAAGGTTATATATTCTCAATACGCCCTTCTCCGAGAGGCTATTTGCATCACATTAGGATGAAATATCCTGGCAGAGAGCCTAAGAGCAGCGATTCCTGTACTTATTGATTTAGTTATAAACAACGTACAGTCGACGCTAGACTAGCGCCATCGACTTGTCTTATAAGTGAGGTTTAGAAATCAGATTTTCGCGAACGTGAAACAAACGAACGTTTTCCCTACATTTTTACATCTTGGTTTTTTCCCTTATTTTCCACATTTAAACAAAAAATAAAATAAATATAAACATTTCTTATACCCACGAAGTTGTTTTGATTTTTTTTTTTAAGTTTTAATAATTAAAATGATGAATTAACTTTGTCATTGAAGAAATTATAAACGTAGACATTCATAACTGGACATATTTACTTCTGACAGAAGTTTCATTTTTTATCTGAATCATTATGACTGATAATTAATAATTGATATTAAAATGGATATCGTTTGACCTGGTATGTGAATATAAATTTAGCTTTGAATTCAGGAATCCTCTGATGGCTTTGAACATGTTGAACTTTTAAGAATTTGGAAAAAAATGTGTTTATTATATTCATTAATTTAAAAAAAAAATGAAATAACCACAATACGACAAACCCTGGCTCCCGTTTAAGCCATTACATGTATAATTCTCTTTAACATTTGCTTAATAATACAACAACCCAATTTTTGTATCATTCTTTCTCATTGAGATAAAATGGTGGTGTTTTTTTTAAGTAAACTAGTATTTTACTGGGAAACAGTAAATGGTGAGTATATCAAAATTGTTTTAGTCAATTTCAAATGCCAGTCACATGATCTTATACCTTTAAAGTTATCTTAATTCAGAAAATCGTATAAAGACATTGAATTTGTATCCCAAGGGGTATTGAAAACTTTTAATAGATTATTTAAAACATGGTATTTGCTTTGCACTTTTTACATAGCAGTTTAATTTAACGTAATATCAACGTTATTTTTTCCTACAGGTAATTTCCTAACACTAAATCATTTCTTTTTAAATTCTTAACACTTTAACCATGTATACTCAACATCAGAGAAAATATTTATTGCATAAAACTACATCTCTCAAAACAAAACTACAAGAAAAATGTTTTTCATCTCAGTCTGTATATGTAAACTGTACTCGAATGTTTTCCTCATTTCATTCACGAATCTAAAGAAAAGTATACGTATTGTTTACCTTTAGAGATTTTGATGCGAGTTAAATTCAACCTGATTTACATCAAATGCAAGTAGTTTCCATGCTTTTTCAACTCATATTTTTATTAAAAAAAAAAACAAAAACAAAAAAAGGAGAATTTGGTAAGTACGTTCATTGATTAAAAGCCTTTTCCTGCAAAATAAAAACGGAAAATCCATTGGTGTTTCACAACTGAATGCATTCATAATTCTTTTTTTTTTTCAAAGTTCATGTCACTTATAAGCTAAAAGGGAAATATTTTACAGACTAATTATTTAACCAACAAAGTTCTGATAATTTTTAATCCAATTTCCTTGTAAAAAATTTCTTTCGTTGTAACATAAAAATCTCATGTGATAAAGATTATTTTCAGATGCTACTGTAAAATATTGTCCTTCAATTAACTCCTTCATCAAATTTTTTAGGGGAAGGAGGGGGTACTTACTTCTTAACAACTTAAAAGTTTATAATTACGGGGTGGCAATATCTTGAAATATTTTGTTGAATAACATTATTTAGTTACATGAAGTGTAAAATTTTCAAGAGGCCCAATGCAATCTGATAACAGTGCATGATGTTGACAGTGCAAATCATATATTTATCATTGAATTCTAACAGTTTTGTTAATGTTGAGTTTGAAATGTTAATTTGACTAATTTAATTTTTATCCAAATTTAGCATTCATTGTTGATAAGGTAATTCATTACCAGATAAAAACATTCAAACCCAACTCAACACCTATCAAAAATAAATACAATCTAATATATACAATGATATTACAATAAAGTGATGTTTATATTGTTTCAAATTGTATCCATAGGTAACATGATTAAGTGAAATTTTATTAGAAAAGAACTAGTATTTTAAAAATGTCTACAATTTAGGTAAACAATGGATATAGCATTAGGAAATTGCATAACACAGTTTTATATATATTCATTGTATTTATTCGTTCATGTTTTGACTGGTTTAATTTACTTAAAAATAAGTAGGAAATGAATAATTCATATCAACATGATTTTCAAACTTTATTTCAATACTATTAAGAAAAATAAAAATTTTGTAATTTTAAAATGTAATATTAGTTTCTGAATTCGAATCAATGCTACTTGCTGCTTTAAGAAAAATTGATCATGTTGCCCATTACATTGCATAATAAAGAGGTACACATCGATCCTGTTCTTCTTTGTCAAAGAGTTATTTCATAGATTTTCATTAATGAAGTTCACTTACTTCATATCGATAAAATTCGTATTAATTTACTAAAAAACCAATATGATCAATGCGTAATAATATTCTTCAAGGTACCATGAATGATCTAAAAAAAATGAGGAAAATAACAATGAAGAACCATTTGACATTCGGAATCTAGATATAGATGCGAATACGGTCCAGGTGAGCTAAAATTTACTTAATGAGTTAACGTTACGTACTTGATGAACAAACACGTCTTGTGTCCCATCGTCCGGGGTAACAAAGCCCCATCCTTTGGCCACATTAAACCATTTACATCGGCCCCTCTTCCGCCCACCACCTGTAAAGAAAATGCACTGTATGGCAGCCATTTTGTATACACAAACATTTCAAGAGAGGGCTGAAAAGAAACCACACACTGTCAAACTTTCAATTAACTTTTCAACACTTCTTCAAATCCGAAAAAAGAGTCTTTAAGGAGTGGATACGTACTGAGAGGCATACTGCATCATTTATTTCATAAGGTCGTTGATATTTGCAAAATATCAAATTACTATTTTTTCTCCTTTTTTCTACTGTTTACCTCTCATTCCTTCTATCTTATTTATAACAGTATTGAAATTGTATTATTACTGTGACCATCACATTTACCGATTTCATGAACTGAACTTCTTGTAATTGGTTAAGCATACTTGTCTTATGATATACTTTAAACATGAAATGTTGCTAAATTTCATTACATGAAAAATATTTCCTTTAAAGTAAAATGACATATTAATTATGTTGTGTAAAACAAGTGAATTGGGAGTATGTAACTCGTATGGGGAGAAACTAATGTATAAATAATTAGTCTTTGCTAGATTTTTTTATACACATTGCAAAATATTTAAACATCAATATCAACAACAATTTCTAAGATTTCTTAAACATATTAAATAATCTATTTTATCCATTATTTATTCCATTTCCTTCAACAGCCAAATTAGGTCTTAGTTATACAAAATAGAATTATAAAGAAAACAACAAGCAGAAATTAAATACAAGTTCCAGCACATTTTCTTAAGATAACATATATTGATAGCATTAGATATCATTTGTTTATTCAGTGAAACAAATCAAACCCATTCTGAATGAGCTCTGATTGTATTTGCTCCTTATCTATAATATATCAACTGGTTGGATTCCATACATATGACATGTAAATATTTATAATAAATGGTCACTTTGCTACATTTTATTATACTTTAGAGAATGGAAGGGTTTGAAGGGCTTTGATTGGCAGGTCAAGAATAGATATCCTGTTAAAGCAAAGAAGTAATGTAACCAATCCAACAATTTTTCTTAGTCTCTAGTTATTGTGACTTAGGTGTCCTATATCAACTTAAAATTACTAATTATCCACCTTCTCTCCAACCCAAAAAGTTGCAAAAATATACACATTATGCAAGAGAGATTTTCAGCATAAAGTGTGTTTATATTAGCAGATGAAATAATTTTTTTAAAGATTGTAAGTGCTAAGAAATTAAGTAAATATTTTAATTGCTTTAAATGCAACTACAGTCTGTGGTATAATAAAGTAACTAAATGTATTAATAACTCAAACTAAATATGATGTAGGTTTTGTTGCCATGTAGTAAAAAAAGGTTCTACAATTATTACACTAGTCTAGTTCATTTATTTCAAAAACTGTGAAACAAGTATTCTGGTAACCAATGGTAACATATATAAATAATCAATTAATAAAATTTAGAATTTTTTTTTCTCTAAACACTTTGTGATTTTCAAAGCAGCGTTTAAAATTAATAAAAACATTTTTAAATACAAACAGTAATATAAATCTTCAAAAATAAAAATAAAATAAAAACATGTTTTTTTAATCTTTAGGAAAACGTTGCTACCAACTAGTTGTTTAACTATGTGGACTTGACGCAGCGCTCGTAAATAATATCTGTGTCCAGCCACATGCCCTAGGCAATCCAGAGGTTGGATTTTTTTTTAAAATTCAGTCTGTTTATTCAATGGTGTTAGTGTAACTCCCATATATAAGGTCATATACTGTTGTGGTAAAGTGGAGAAGAAATACAATTTAAAACTTTATCAATTTTCACCTGATCATGATAGAACAGAATATGCATAAAATATATATCAATATCAATATTCTTTAAAGGAGTTATTTAAATGTTATGTATTTTGTTTTAAATAATTAGCCAATTAAATTTAAAATAAATAGGAAACTTTTTAAAGGAATTATTGTAACTTAATTCAAAGCAAATCAATCTCTTTGAGGTTTTAAAAGATTAAGTAAAATATCAAATTATATTCAGATCATTTACTCACCCAGTTGTGAAATAACCATCTTTAACAAAATAGGAATGAATAAATGTTGGGGAAAAAAGTATTCCTGATAGAAGGAAAAGGAGTGTAGCAGTATCAAGCCACTCCCCTGATTCATTGAACAAAGGTCAAGGGTGAATTAGTGCTTTAAAATATTCACAGTGAACAGTTATTTCCAAATATCAAATTTAAATTGAATGGATTTTTGGGGAAAAATATTCTTTGCTATTCCTTTTTTTAATAGAAATCTGTTCTTAAGCTGTTGATTTAAGTAGTCTAAACAATGAGTTTTATTTCTAATGACACCAGTTTTCTACTCTTTTTATTTTGCATAATTCTTTCACTTTTCACTTTGCATATAAAATCCGTGTGATTACACATGTAGCTCTCGAAAATCGGAGTTAAGAAAAGTATGGAACCATATTATTATGAAAATAACTTGAACACAAATACCAGATTACGATTCAAGAAAATGACATGTAGGATTAGAAATGACAAATTAAATCTTTAAATATAAGAAAATGTATAACAATTGAATCTAATCACTCTATATAATGCATCTACAACCTCCTCCATTTCCTCCCATTCTTCTTCGTCATTTGTTGAAAATCAGGTCCATGAAGAGAAAACAATTGAATCCTAAACTATCAATTTGTCACACATCACATATCCATCCGTTTTAGATTTTTAAAACAGTGCCTAATTTTAAAATAGTCCTCCTCGCTACGATGAACTCATTCGAGTTTTTGAGATCTATTCTGAATAACGTCCCTTTCTTAGAGATGTTCATGGTAATTTCCCATCATTATAGATCAAGGTCGCTAGCGATACACCTCCAGGCTGACCACTAGTTTAGTAGGTCAGTACTGACCATGTGATGCCGACGCTAGATGCGATACATTAATCTATATAATCAATTCTTGTTTACAGCCTACGAATATGATTTCATTGCTTATCCTCATGAACTCGACGAAGTGGAAGTACGTCCGATCGAAGATATCTAGCGTTTCAACCCAAAGATATTTTCTCCTTGTGACCTCAACGCGCGGCCAAGGGTCAATATTCTCTAGCTGCCACACAAAAACTCAGCGGAAACCCTTCGCGCGTCCGTTACTAAGATTCGGCATGGTGCAACTGGGTCAGGTCAGTTTTATAAATATCCGTTGATGCTCATAGTCAGCCGTGAAGTCGAGCTACCTTGTCCCCGCAGAATTCATCATAATGAGTTATAAACGTAAACAAGTGATGCGATCCCAATGTTTGATAATTCTTTGGATTATCACACATGCTCTCTTTATTTCTTTCTATACAATGCCCCCTCAAACCACATCCGGAAGGCAACAAATTCAGGTCAGATAATAAAATAGTTCAATGACATACATAACGTGGTGTACATTCCAAATGACGTGCACCAAAACACTTCAAAAACACATTCTTACGAGAGAAAGATCTACCGTTAACCTCAATTTAACATAAGGAGTGTATGTAAACAATGCCACCTACGACATTTATTCATTCGCTTTTGCGTTATACTACAAAGATATTGCGTTACCATTACAAAGACGGGTGTTATTGAGGATTATCTATAAGTTTGCTTTCTTTCAAACGGTGTCTGTATATTGACCCCAATTTTAAGTGTCCACTTCAAATATAATATGGAAATATCCCAAAGAACCTTTTTTATTTCTTTAAAAAAAAACTTTGATTTAAAGACCATGTCAACTGTTTTATTTGTCTCTAAATCAGTGCCACGTGGCCCTTATAAAAGGATGTAACAGTCAACAGTTGTGTGTGAGATATTTAGTAGCATCTGTCGACGACCTCCTTCCTCCAATTGTCCGGCCAAACGACGCGAGTTCATGACCCTTTCATGCTTCTGCTTCACTATGTCCTCTACATAGAAGCAGGTGCGCCCCCTCCTTACAGAGGTACATCCGCTCTCAACTTCCAGTATCCCTATTTCCCCCTCCTTTTTAATCAAACAATTGACAAAAGACCATAAAATTGGTTAAAATTTGTCTGCTAAATAGGAAATATTCTCAAAAGCAAGAAAAACCATTAAATGATAAAATTATACTTCAAACACAAAATTAAAAAGATCGTTATTCCAGTTACTTTTTTTTTCTTTTTGCATATTTAATCAAATCACTTCGATCGCATCGTGCACAATATCTTGTAATCAACTCATGAATATTCATGAGGTTGTGCAATGATATTTTTTCTGCGCAGCTATGCTCCGCCTTCTGCTGAAATCGCGATAGCTCGCATAAAAAATAATCAGGTAGCGTATCTTACTGAACAAATTGCTGCAACAAATGCATTAGAAAAGAGAGGGGTTTCTCTCTTTTTTTTTAAAATACACTTAATCAATTTTATCAAACTAAGAATGAAATAATAGATAAAGTATTTAATTCAGAAGATTTTGAATATGAATAATTTTTAAAAAGGTTTTGTTCCCCAAAAATGTATGAACAATTTAATTTTTTAAACAAAATTTATTTAAAATGTTAAAAAGTGATTATGCTGATTTTTTTTTATCACTGTCATATTTCTTTAATAATAGAAAAAAGTAATTTTGTTTAAGTTAAAGATAAGCACAATTAGTAATATCTCCTATTCATAAAGTTATACATGTATCATTTGATTCCACTCTTTATCAACAATTAAGTGTCCTTTTTTTATATCCGAGATTCAACAAGATCTTTTTCTTTTTGTGTAAATTAGAAAAGTATAGAAAATATCCTAAATCAGTTACAGAGGATATGTTAAATAAATGACCAAGGATGTTTCATATCCTTGCAAGACTTGCAAATAATATACAAAAAATATTTATATTGAAGCACTTCATATGTCCAATGTGTGCCTATATATAAATATATATATTATCCACATTTTATTAATGATGAATACCTTGTCTCGCTAATATCGCTAATATGCCTCTGATAGTATACATACAGTATTCATTAGTTGCTTAGATTGGCAGAACTCTGTGATAACAATAAGCTGGTGGGTTTTCCTCATTAACTGTTTTATATTACATTCACTTGATTCTTTATGTATACCAACATTGCTTTGTTCCTAAAAATTACCACTCTTTTGTATACACTGATTTACAGATGCTGGTGTATGTCGAGAGATATTCTGCTATTCTATTATCATCATTGATGAAAACTGTAAAAATCTGCCACAAACACGAGTAATAAATAATTCTCTCGTTCCTTACAACAGTATCATAAATTACTTACGAAGTTTACTGAAATAATAAACATTGAATGTTTATTTTCCATATTTTAAGAAATGTTTATTCCAGAATTTCCAAACAAGGAATTTTTAAATTAATCAAATTAATAAAAGATTTTATTCACTTGCTTTTCTACTGAGTAAAATTTAAATGACTTTAAATGTAGAGACAACATTATCCCGTTTTGTTTACAGCAACATGAGAATCATACAGGTAATGTGTTATTTTTATAAAAAAAAAACAAAAACAAAAAAAACACCTTTCTATTCTCAAATTACTATTTTTCTATTTTCCAAAATAAAATGCGATTTTATAAGAAACCTCAAAGTACGTATCTTGCAAGTCCATTTGAAAATCACAAAAATTTAGTAAAAGCATATCATGCAAAAAATATTTTTAGTCTTTTCAAAAATCCATTTTTGGACATTTAACAGAGTCATTAGAACAATTGTTTAAAACGGACATTAAAAGTTAAATAGAACTTTAATTTTTTTACTTATTTTAGCGACCAATATTACATAATTGTATATAACTCAATAAAAAAACATTCGTTTATATCATCACAAATATATAATGATTTTCACTTTACAATAAAATGCACAAAGCTTTTTAAACAAAAACGTTAGATGAACTTACGTAACATCTATAATTGTATATCGGCATTTACAACCAGTTATACATGTACGCAAACAAGTATGAAAAACTATCAATATATGATATTAAACAGGGATGTTCGTTAATTAAAATTAAGAATAAATCATATTTTAAAAAAAAAAATCAAAACATGTTTACTTATCTGTCTTTACCATTTGTAACATTAACACTTTGGACGGCTGGAATATATCCTATCTGAGACGTAGAAGCATGCCATAATGCTGTGCCCTGCATCAGGAGCTGAGAGTTTGCACCCGAAGAGTTCTGCAGATGGACATGATTTGTATAATCCTTCATGGTGAGGGAAACTCACAGAAAGGACCAACTGTCTGTACAGTACAAGATAGAGACGATGCGATAGAAAGGTGTTGCGCCGGTCACTTGGTCAAACTAGCCTTCTCGACCTAACTTACGAGGCTTCACGCCTCACTGGTTTGTAATTGCTAACTTTTTGACCACTGTGATAGACACACGGTGAGTATGACCGAACGTGGAGGTAAAATGCTGATATTTTCTCCAGTTATTTTTTAAAGAGTCTGCTCCTATTGTGAAACTAAATGTTAAACGTTCATGGCATTGAAAGTTGAGATCCTACTCCGATGAGAGAGAAATTGTTTAGTTTTGGGGGAAGAATTTTGATAATGCGATTGTAACAATTTGCTTGCTTTCCAGCTTTCCCCTCTCTGTCGCCCGGTCATCAGCTCTGACTGAGGATACACTGAGAAGTCAAGGTCGGGATGACCAGACGGCATAAAGCGATAAAACCACGTCGATACTACTGTCTAACGGGAGGGAAAAAACAACTCAGGTGATCAATCCCACCAATAAAACAGATGCTTCGTACATTTGTACATAACTCCTTTTCCTTTTTTTTTTTTTTTTTTTAAATGTTCATTATTCAGACATTAAAACAGTACGTATGACACATGTAAATTTATATACTTCAATCAGTTTTTTTCTCACCAAAAGTTTATTTTTCCTTTGCAATGCCAAAATTTCTGCGTAAGTGATATAAGGGACTTACGTAAAAAAAATATTGAAAAAGATGTTAATGAGCTTTAATTTTATTTGACTTATCAATCGTGTATCATAGGATATTAAAATTGGGATGGAAGAATGTAAAGTTTTATTGTGTGTTATAATGTACCTTTTAATATTCAGGATATTTATTTTATTGCATGCCTATTTTCAAGATATTGTAAAAGACACTTGTACACACACTCACACATAAATAAATGTTCTGAATAAGTGGTGGATTCAGATTAAACAATCATACATTCCGTTGTAATGATATTATATACAACTTACATAATGATATCGAAAATCACTCTATACTTAAGCAGAGTTCACCTGGATGTCAATATCATGATTTTGAATGTTGAAGCATTTATTAATTGGATGAAACCAAGTGATTTGCAAGCCAACAGCATCTTCACCCCTTTAACCCATTTCACAACATTTTCATTTCACAAAAGGTGATTTTTTTTATATTCAATCACTATTATGATATGTAGATCTTAAATAGTGTAGCTTCAAGTGTAGCCAAAAAAGCGACCCCGCTCAAATTGAATTTGACTAAAATGGACTTGCCATGTCCCTTAACAAATGACGTCTTGAAAGATTTTCGATGAAGTACAAACCTTGAATGGTGTTTGTAAAAAAATTTAAGCAAAGTTTACATAACTTCACAATTAATGCAATCCAATACTAGAATGTAAATGTAAACAAACACAAATACAAGAGAAGATATTCAAAATCCATTACTCTTTGTTTTATGAAACTCATTATGAACAAGCAAGAACGGTCCTTGCTCGTTGGATGTAAAAAAACAATTTTTTTTTAATGTGAGCATATTTTGTTATTAGAAGAGTATTCTTTTGTTACGTAATGTACTGAACATAATTTTATATATTCACATTTAGCCCTTTGCTATTTTTCCAAATTACTTTTTTTTATTGTTTAATCTCAGATTAAATAACTACGATTGAATACTTAATTTCCATTGAATTTAATTGTAGTCAAGTAAACTTTATGTAGATCCTGACCATTGGTATATCAACATATTTGCACGAATTATATATGCCATGTCTGAAGACGACAACTTGGCTGTAGATATTTTGATTATGCCTATCAATCTGTAAACTATTTCTGACATGATACATGCATTCTCGTGATTCCCCAATTCTGTCCCCCACTATGTATTTCCTACTTTCCCTTTTTTTCTGTCTAACAATTGTTGAAATTTATTTCTCAACAGATCTGTCAATATGTTTATATTGTATGTGCAATTGAAATTCATCATAAAATAAAAAAGAGAGCAAAAAAAAACAACTTTGTATTAACAGTGTATTCAACTGTAATTTCATCATAGTGAATCATTTTTTTTCATATATGTCATATCTCTCAGGTAGTAAATATACCTTTTTACCACCTAAGATTGACTTTAAAAAATAACATTAAAAAAAAGAGATGATCGAGTTTCAAATTCTTGATTGCAACCAATAATTTACAATTTTATTTAAGGAAATCTATTCCAATCAAATATCAAAAGTGTATTTCAAGATTCAGGTTGTCTTCGCATCAATTAGCATTAGAAACAGGTCAAATTTATAATATTGAAAGACAAAATAGAAATTGTTTTCTATGTTCAAATTCTATTGAAGACGAATTTCATTTTATTTTGATATGTCCTATATACGAAGGCTATCGCAAAAAATACATTAAGCCTTATTATTGGAAAAAAGCCTTCAATGTCTAAACTTTTGCAGCGTTTTAATATTGAAAATGTTAAAGAACTATGTAATTTGGGTAAATTTATTCACTTTAGCTTGAAAATAAGACAATATTTACTTAAAGCAAATTAGATGTTGATATTATATGTACACATCTGTCACATTCTCCTGTTAACCTACCTATACGTGTATATTGTTTATATTTGTTGTACTGATAAGCTTACAGCTTAAAGTTAATAAAGAACTGAACTGAACTGAGTTAATTGGTTCAACAGCTCCTACTCACATAATAATAGTTTTTGACGTTTGATCACAATATTCATTTACCTTAAACTTACTATTTAGTGTGTAATTTTTTTTATTGTACTTGATTCGTTAATAAATACAATACATATTTCATGATTTTCTAATAGAGTTAAATACACCATAGTTACATTTTTGTGTACGAAATTGATGGAAAATGTTCAGAAGAGTAACGCGCGCTTAAATGACCCAAATAACTCTAATTAATACAAACTTCAATCTAGAAAATAATATATATAATCAAGACTTTGTCATGTGAAAGCAAAATACAATCTGATCTAGTATTACATAACAAGAAAGGATTGATATATGCTATAATAGGGGAGTGTATTGCCAGATGTGTTGAATAGAACTCAGGTGAAGTTTGATAAAAAAAAAAAAACAACAACTAAGAACAAGGACGAATCATGTTCAATATATAAAAAGAGTCTTCTACTTTCCACAGACAATAAGTTAAAAGACATGCTAGACATACAACAAGACTCTTTGAATTATTCCTATATACATTTTCATGTACAATAGGAATCTGAAAATGTCATTTATTTTAATCAGGAAGTAATTCATAAATCAGCATTAACCTGAGACCTTCTATGTCCATGTAAATTTGATAACTGTTCAAAACAAACAAAGTTTTTTTCCCAATAAAATACGTTCTTCAAGATATGTTAATTACTGGGTTTTCTTGTTAACCCTGTAAAAACGACCAATGACAGAGATTAAATGAAAAATTAGTGGTTATGTAGTAGCATTGGAGTCTGAGCGTATAATGTCAGATGGCATGCTATTACCAAGGTGATATTTTTTGCAACCGTCTAAGGTGCAGTTTTCGAAAAATCCATACATGTCATAGCATTAGATAGAAGAATGTATAGAGAGATGTTAAAGTAAACCGCTTTCGTTATATCATGATACGTGTATTACACCTCCCTGATACATACCTTTGCATGAAAATAATTATCAAAAATATTGATGATTTCTGTAGTATTTGTAGAATTTTCTGTAGGATTTTGAAAATTCTACAGGAATTGAGTGATTAAAGAATTAACTCAAATTTCTGCAGGATTTTCATTACATTCGTTTAAGTTTGAACGCCTACAAGAAAATACAAGAGGCCCATGGGCCACATCGCTCACCTGAGCAACAATAGGCATGATAAGATCAGCTTAATGGAGTCATAATACAAAATATCTAGAACAATGTTGTATAATACATGTTGATCCTGTATAAATAAAAATCTATTTCCCCCGGGAATATTCTTATGTTTATAATCAAGTCCTTTTTCTAACAGGATGATTTTATAGTCATATCACATGTTGAGCATTGCAGTTCTAAAGAAGATCCTAAACAATTGTTTACGGACAGACAGACAGACGGACAGACAGACGGACGCCGGACAAAAAGTGATCAGAAAAGCTCACTTGAGCTTTCAGCTCAGGTGAGCTAAAAAGCAATTTTTAAGCGTTAATCTTAGTTTAAGGAATTTAGAATTATTTTACTGGTAAAAACAAACCTTACACACCTGGCAAAAAAATTAATAGCCATTCTTTTCACAATGATCTATCTTACATGTATGACACACATTGATTTTTTTGAATTTGAAAAATGCATCTTGGGTGAAAAGCAAATAAAAAAAAACATTGAAGACAAATTGACAATACCAAAAGCGAATGCATAGCACGATATCATTTTAAGTGTTTATGTATTTTTCACATGTTAACTAGAGAGATTTGAGGGATTTTTTTTAAATCCTGTTAGACGCTTGAGGTCTATGTGCAGCATCGCTTACCTGGTAAAAACGCCTACGCTTTACCTTCCAGAGCAAGTTATTTGTTTAATATCTCTTGAGCAAGAAAGAAACTTCATACTTCTTAATACAAGATTGCTTTTATATTAACTGGTAACCTTTATATTATGCAAATGAATTCCTGTTTGTACATAATATATATTTTCAATATTGTGCCTTTCTGGATTGCACATATTATTAAAGGGTCATATCTAAATTAATTGAATTAATTTCAAAATGTTTTATCATCAATTTTTATTGTATCCCTTTCCTTTATATAAAATATCTTTTTTCATGATTTTATGTTAAAATTAATAGCCTGCATTGTGGGCTCTTCTTTGCGATATTGCGATAATTATGAATTTTAATATCTACACTATCATGTTAGCATATCAATTTGAAAAAATAAACTGTGTCCTACATCCTTTTTAACACTTAAATGTAGGTTTGAAAAAGCTGGAAAGATCTTCAAATATAATCAATGTGAAGTCCTTTCAAAGAATGATTGTGCCAAATTAAGTGAGAATTATCATTTGAGCAGTGTTTGTAGAGTATATGAAAATCAGGACAATATACTCGATTGAATCCATAGTTCAGGTGCGTTTAATATATATTAAATGCTTTTTATTGAAACCAATAATGTCACATTTTTTTAATGCAAAAGAGTGAAATAAATTTGGTTTTTGCAGAAAAAGTAATGGTTTCTTCCCTCAAAGTTAAGCAGAATATAGTCAAGTAACAGCTTCGCTATGTAACTACCCAAAAGATCTGAATGAATGACACGTAATCTTTTGCGTGTTTATTTTACACTAAACAGGTAATATATATATAGATATATTAGGCAACTCAATACCAGTTTTCTCACTGTGGTCAGGCAGAATACAGAAACGATCAACTCCTGACACGTCATCAGGTAAAACTAGTGTAACTCGCAAACAGTTTTGTGTGATAAATGAGATCTTATCTATGTTAATACAGAGATGATCAATTGTTCGACTATGCGATCAACTTTAGTTTGCTAAAAACAATCCCCCGCAAAATATGAATTTAGAATTTGAAATCATTTTAAAGAGAGTGCACATTTCCGTTTGTTTTTGTCAATAAACATCAATACACCTGGGATTCAAACAAACAAAAACTTCACTCAAGTATTCTTTCTAGTTGTCACAAAAATTTTTTTTTAATCCATTCGAAAGGTAGAAGAAATTGAGACACAAATATGATAATTTTTATTATGAATTAAACTTTCTCAAGTAATCCTTTCCATAATTTTTTCTTTAAAAGTATATGTTGTAATGAACGGTTTTTTTTTCAGTAGGAATAAATTAAGATTATTTTCATCAAGCTATATAAGTTATAATTTTTTTTTCTAAAATTAATAGAATTAACTAGATCACATTTAAAATTTATCAACATAACTTTTTTTTAATCTATTTATCATATTTTCCGAGTGGGATAGTGAACGTCTCATTTTGAGATTTTCAACATCATGTGATGTCGCAATTTTATTTTAGTATTAAGAAAATAGTGGTGGTGGTAAGTTAACGCACATGCGCACTAAACACCGTCTGCAACTGGTCAAAAAGTTTTCTTTTATCATTAGATTAACATACTAATAAGTATGAGTCATTTCCAACATCGCAAAAATATTGCTTGATACTTCAACAATATTAAATAACAAGTGACGTTAATGTATCATTTTTCTTTCTTCTCCGGTAATTAGAAAAGAGTCTGCTTTTAGAATTAATATCACATGATACTTGTTGCAAAGGACATGCTTTTCTGTGAAGTCACAGCCTTTCATATTATATATTTCAGATCGTTTTTCATAAGCGATATATAACACCCAGCATTTGAAATACTATTTTACATTACAACATGAGAAATTCCTTGATCTACTCTAGTTTTCAGCAAATCAAATTTTTCAGATTTTATTTGTATTGTATTTTAAAGAAATGTTTGAAGATCAACGTTACATACAGGCACGTAGTAGCATCGTTTTAAAAAAAAGGGGGGGGGGGGGGCAAATTCATCCAAATAACAATTGATATATATCGATTGGATTTGAATGTTAAAACCGATTTTTTTTTAGGGGGGGGGTGGGTATACTGTGTCCGAATTTTTCATAATTTTTTTTTCTTACCTAATTTTCTAAAATTGGAATTTAAAAACAGATGACTGGATATAAAGAGGAGCGGGCGGGGCGACTAATTGTCGCCAATTAGTCAACCCCCGTTCTTGGTTACTTCGTTCTGGAAAATTCTTTCTATCAAAACTAAAATCGCGCATTCAAGAAACGAACTGGCTCATTTTATTTATTTAACTTCTGTCAAATCTTAATATCAGTATCATATCATAAATAAGTTCCTGGTATATATATTCACTCTTACGTAATTATTCAATATCATTTCAATGCAAGTATAGATTTTGATGCAAACTCCCACTGACTTAGATCCGCCAAAGCGTATCCACCACCTTACTCCCATTTTTGCAATTTCGGGCTGGTTTATCGAAAATGAAAGTAGGTTTTTAATTAAATTCAAAATAAATACTTATCATATAAAATTCAATTATAGTTTACGGACATCAACTTACACATGTAGAAATACCAAAGGATTAAGCAATTACACTGCAGGCAGTTCGTTGTTTATTTGCAAAATGTCTTAATTTATAAGTAAAGATTTTTACATGGTCCCAAAAAGGGGGGGGGGGGGGGGGGTAGGGCAACTAACTCCTTGATCATTCACTTTTGTATATTTATATTTAAGAAAAAATGTCTGCTGCGACAAAAAGCGGGGTGGCTAGCCCCAACCGATGCTATGTGCCTGATATACTAGTAACCTTAATACTATTGTAGGAAATTTAAACAAGAATTAACTTTAAAATCTTGTGTGTACTGTATGTACTTATTTTTCTTAAGGAGCCCGATGTAATTCAAACTAACAATGTTACATGTAATGTGTAATTACACTTATGTATTTATGTAATATATTATATACATTTATGTAGCTAGATAGAGAGACGACTCAAATCTAACTTTTAGAACATGTCTTCAATTATATAGAGTTTCCACAAAATATGTGTAATTCATCTTGATCGGACAGATATTCTTTTTTTTTTTAAATTTTTGCAATTTACGTGACTAAAAATTATCAACATTTTTACCAGAATATTTCCAAAAAGATGGCAATAGAATTATTGTTTCTATAGCAATGGTTCTGATTTTCAAGATTACGTAACAAGAATAACAAAATAATAAGAAAATGCGTATAGCTATAGCAATCTAAGAGTAAAGAAATTCGTGAATGTTTAAGAGTATTTTCAATTTTTACTATATCTGAGAATGTACATACATGTATACTAAAATCTGCTATCTTCTTATAGTCCTTAACAACATGTCACTAGTATATGATGCAACAAAAACCCCTAAATATTTTAATTAGATGGGTTGGGTTTTTTTTTAAAGAATAATTTTAAAGAATCGCTCTAATGAATATTTCAGCTTATGAACAGAACTAATTCGTTTCAAGCAATTCAAAGGAAAAATCGAGATTTGTTTGTTTTACACATGCACTACAATTTCTAAAAATTTGATTCTATTTGGGCTTTCGTAAAATCATAGAATTATTCTCAGTTTTCAGTTAACAAAATGCCCACTTGAACTTTTGTTGGAGGCAACAAAATGGATGCATTTTATTTGTAAAGAACTATTTTCTTTTTAATTTACAAAGTAAAACAACTGTTTAAACCTTCTTAAGAGAAATGAAACCAGAAACATGTGATGGCGCAATTTCTTTTTATTATCGAGAAATAAATATTGCAGAAAAGTATGGGGAAAATTCGCAACTCTAAATTTATTCCGAGGTTTTTTTTTAAACATCATCGTATAGTCAAATTGCATCACTGAGTACTTACAATTTTCTATGCATGGCGAATGCCGATGCTCATTTTACAACATCCATCTCTGTTCTTCGCAAAAATTGGCATTTATAATGTATGACCGGTATAAACGTACTCCATCATTAAGATAACATGAATATATTTGATATTTCAATATTCCACAGAAGTTGAGTCTCACAATCAAACCTACCTTCAACGTAATATTGCATATCTGACGTTGGAAAATCTTAAGTTCAATGATATTCCCCAGAAGACCAAAGCCAAACTTCTAGCGTGCATAATGTTCTATATTTCCTCAGGATAATGAAACTGATTCACGTGCGCCATCATTGAAAGAGTCGTTCGTCGCCGTTTGAAATACTGTTTGTTTCCATAATTCCAAGCCCGATGCGATTTTTTTTTATTATTTAGTTTAATCTTTTTTTCTTTTTTTTTGTATTAAATATAATATGTCGTTCTTTCAGCAGCTGCAAGGTTATATCGTCCACGTCTGACGCCAATACTCTTCCTCATATATTATGTAAAGTAGAGAATAGATATTAGAGTGTCTCCTAAGACCGTTAGATGTTGAAATCAATTGTGTGTATTGCTACCAAGGATGAGGTAAAAGAAACGAATGCAATGAAGACAAAAAAAAGGTAGAAAAAGAAACTCCGTGAAATAAAAAGCGGCTAGTGTCAAATTATTGTTGTAACTAAACTGGTTTTGATTTTTTTAGTCTTCTGTCTGGTTGTATTGATCAACAATATATATTATCTATTGGCGTTATCCATTTCTGAGGGAAACAGGCGTCAAGATCGCTTTTTCCCGCCATTGCAGCGTATTAATTTTGATTGAACTCTGGAAGAAAGATACCAAAGCAGACGATGTATCAGAGAGAAGGTGAAGTCGGGTTCATGGAGAAAATCACGTGCTCACGTGGGGTCAAAGTGACACAAGAATGACCGACGGGGCTTTTGTGCAAAAGCCAAATACTGCAGGAAGTTTGAATTATTTGCGGGCCGCTAATTGGAGAATGTCCTTAAAGAAAGGTTAAACATTAGTGGGAGTTCAGTCGGGAAATTTAGAGAGGAAATTCAATTCGATAATTATTGTTATTAATTTCAAATATATGCTTTGGTCGTAGGAGTGATATGTTTTGTATTTTTATCTTTGTGAATAGAAAAGTCATTCTAAGAATGATTGTCACACAAGCATAATTTGTGAAGAAAAAAAATATTTTGAAATTTTTAACAATTTTTTTTTCTCTTTCGTCATTGTCATTTTTTTTTTAATTTATATTTTATTCATTATTTATATCACAAAATGATATTTTTCCTAAGAATATATTTTAAAATACTGGTATAACTTCGAAATTAATACCCACACATAGTTTATACCTTTGAAAGACGCAACCAACGAATAAAAACAACAAAAAAAGGAAGAAAAAAAAAACAATCAAAAGAAAAAAAAAGAAAAGGAAAAGAACAAAAAGACAATAGGTTCAACGAGAAAAGGCCTTCAGTTGTTAAGAGAAAAAAACCACGATCAATAAATAGGACAGCAACTCGACAGTCGCCATAAATTTACAGGCTTTACAAAATAATCTGTCCTACAACAAGTACACCATCTCTACAACATAAAAATTTTGTCCCACATATTTCCATTCACAATGAAAAGTAAGCTACTTCACCTTGTATATTCGATTGTTTATTTCTCTTTGGTGGTTTGGAGGCATGCGCGGATCCAAATTTTTTTCCCATAGATATTTAAGTCTGCCAGTGGTCCGACCGTCCGAGGTTTATTTTCGGTAAATCTACTATGTGAATTAAGGAAATTTGAATTTTCCAGGGGTGCGGGGGGGGGGGGGGGGGAGGGTGGTTGAACCCACCACACCTCCTCTAGATCCACCTATGGGAGTCTAGGGATGGAGTGGTGTTGATAAAAAAATACTCATCAGCTAGATTTTATGTACTTTGGAGATAAAGAAAAGCAAGTAATTATTAGCTGTGTCGAAAGGGAAACGGGGTTCTTCTTGCCATAACTAATGACCCAGCGGTACCCATAGAGTTTTGTATCATTGGCTTTGTTGATGATTTTGGTCACGCGCAACCGTTCAGATGGTGTTTTTGTACCTGACAAAACAGCGAGCAAGAGCGCTAATAATAATCTCTTTCTACAGGAGGTCCGACATTTGAACCAATTTCTCTTTTTCTTTATTCTCCCAAACAACCGATTGATTTCTGCCGAACGGACATAAAATCGTTTGTGGATTAACTGTTTTCAATCTGATATTACGGTGATTTTCAACTGGGGGTCTCTTTTATTCCTTTTTTCCCTGTAAATGTGTAACTAATTTTACATTTAAACTTACATCCACTAAGTATGATTCCCTCCATTTTTGTTACAAAAATTGATTGTAAATTCACAGCTGTATAGAAACTGGCAGGACTGACATCTACACGATCCAGTTTTAACCAGTTTATTGATAGGTCGAAACCTTCAGCAACCTCAGAAAAATCACGGATTGCACGAAATAATCATGATGTAAGACTCAAATTCCCATATAAGACGATTTAGCTATTTCTTTTTTCTAACGATAAAGATTTCGATGTACATTAACAATTATTTAGTTACTTTTACCTACTTTTTACGACCAATTCATTTATTTGTTAAAATAAGGTTGTAAATATAAACAATTAAATGTTTATGTGGGTTATAACATGTATAACGATAGCGATCATTGCAGAAAAAAAATTACATAACGAAGATGAATTGTAATTTTCAATTTTTTCATACCATGGTGGATATGTATGTTTTTATTTTAATTAAATTCGGAATGTATTGTGTTGTTCAAAGTCATCAAACCCACAGAGGGTCGTTTGATGGTTAAATGTATCTACTAATATCAACCTACGCGGGCAAACTGATTAATCTATTTATTCTTAATTTCGTAACCAACAAAAAAATAATTATTCATTTTTATAAAATTTCATATAATAAAATTTTAATTTTCTATGTCGCCCGAATTACTTGCTTGATACAAATCTTAATAATAAGTTTACTTGATATAAAATGAATATACTGATATATATAAATTATCAATCATTCAATGATAAGGTAATCGTGTACATGTGTATTGTGTCTGCTTTACCTATTTCAAGTACAAAATAATAGAAAGTTTTAACAATTTTACACTTTTAAACTTTGTTAACATTCCATTTATTTCACTTTAAAGTAACATTGTTACTTTAATTTAATACTAATAACATGAAAATACCTTTGAAAATATTGATAGACTTACATATAAAACATTTATAGTTTGATTTCAGTTCTTTTAGAGATTTTAAAAACTAAAAATTAAATTTTATCCATTATTCAAAAATAATCAAATATATGAGCTAGATATCTACATTCTGGTCGCTTAGGTAACTGACCTCGATAAAAATCGAGTCTTTGCCACCATTAATGTAAAAAGAAAACTTTGACCTGTTGAACGCGGGGGCCAGATTTAAGATACATGTACATCTATATATTGTGACCCTGCCTACATGTAGGCTTTGTTATGGACCGCCCACAGTGCTAGCAAAACTGGCCCAGCGATCGGTCGCTCTCTAGCGGGTATACGTATTATTTAATTGCTTACAAGTCTCATGCGCTTTAAAATTAAACGGATTTTGAAAAGTGCTTTTTTCTACAAAGACGAAAATAGAATAATAACTTTACACATATATAAAAATGCGGTGACTTTTTCTTTCACCTGGAAGTTTGACTTTGTGCTGTGTTGGTTTTATTTTTCTTTATCCGATTAGAATATAGCCTTTGTCGGCTGGGTATACTATTCAATTTAAAAACCCAAAAGGTTGAAAATCTGCGGTAGCCGGTATTGAATTCTGAATCAACAACCGGTCACTTGTTAAATGGTTATAGTAGTCTGTGGTCAAAAGTAAATAAACCTGTGTAAAGAATAACATCATAATCTGACATGTTTGAATATTTCAATAAATCCGTGAAAAAAGCTATTGAGCAGAAGTATAGGATAAACATATATAATACCGGTAGTGAAGATAAATCTCTCTCTCTCTCTCTCTCTCTCTCTCTCTCTCTCTCTCTCTCTCTCTCTCTCTCTCTCTCTCAAACACACACGCACAAATTACTACGTTCTCATTAAGATTCCCCGGAGAAAAACGGTACAGTGTCACGTGTCCAGTGTACTCCGCACACTGACCCCGGGATGTCGGCAGAAACGCTGACTCGGAGGTCAATATCTGGACAAGTATCGATTTTTATCTCAGATGACTTCAACCACGGTCTTGTAATTTTACGTAACACCCCAGCTGAAACTACCTATACAATCTGCAATATTGACTTATAATCTGCTATGTTTCTCTGGTACGTGCAAAGAAGATGAAATCTCGAGTAGCTTTTATGTTTAAATTCTCAGAACCGTATTGTTTTAAATTTTTGGCCTCGATAATTAAAATAGAACTGGAATTGCTGTTCAATACTTTAATAGATATTTAATAGATATTTCACACAAAAAAAACGGATAAATACGTATGTCATCCTTCAAATTGTTTAAATCATGCTAAATTTGATGACCAACAAAAAATTGAGATGGTTGCAAGAGCAAAAGGGAAGGGTTAACTGTTGTGGACTAAATCTAGTAAATGCATGATTTTTTTAGTAAGTAAAATAAAGAATATCCCCTACCTGACATAGTCTACAGATATTAATCCTACGAATGAACAAAATAATCCATGCAGAAACTTTGCGTCCGCACTGAAAACTAAGATCCCCAGCGAACAATTCATCGCATGTCTAATCTCCAGGTCGAATATTCCAACGAACACACACACAGACACAAACCCACAGCGGACACTGGAAGTGTGTAATTAAAACTTAACCATAGAATGGTCAGTTATCAATTTGTAGTAATCCGCAAATAGCGTCGAGGTCAGATTATTGCGTAATAATGTCAGGTAAAGGGTCGTGACCTACTTTCCCCGCTCAGCGTATACGGAGGTTAACGATGTATATGTGTCCGTCAAAGTGTGTTCATCAGGCGATGGTCAGTATAGTTACAGATTTTATCACGGACCCCATCGGGGAGTCTAATGGGGTTTTATTTACCCGGAGGTTAAATGGTTTCTCCAAAATGGTTTCTCAACAACATATGTATTTGAAACGAGGTTTTACATTTTTTTAAAGAAAAAAAATATTTTGTTTAAACTCATTTTTCAAATAGAAAAGTCGCCGAGTACGAAAATCTGAGAAATGCATTGTGTAAGAAAATGATTCAATTTTCTAATTTTTTTTTTCGTTTTGAAAATTAATCAGCCGTCGGCCTGTATTGACGACAATTTTAGCAACTGTATTGTTGCCGTTAAACATTTCTCTTATGAAAAAAGCAAAATATTAATTAGAACATACAGGAATATGCTACGACATGCAACGTCATTCTGACTGATATTTTGTTTTAGATAAAAGATTCTCTCAATGGCCATTTGTTTGCAAAACCAAAGTACTCGCTTGCAGGAGAAAATCGTTTGTACAAAATAGATTGTTACCACAGAACATTCAGAATTAATGTGGTATATACATGTAAATACCTACATATGTACATGTTTATATATAATATTGAGTTTAAAATAAATGGTTGTAAAAACCTCGGCAACAACGATTGTACAAGTGTTTGATAAATTGAACGAACAGAAAGAGAACGTGCATATGTAGACTTTTCGCGTTTTCACAAACTGTTTGAAAATTGAAATCAATACATTTACCAGTATTTCATTCATAACAATGTTTATTCAGAAAAAATGTGTGAATTGGAGGAGGGACAAGTACATGAACATCGAAAAAGTATATGCGTCAATAATTACCATTTGTTTAATTATGAGATAAAGAGGGCAGGTATGATTGACATGGTAAGTTTTCCTCACATTTCCATACTCGGACCTAGATGTAAAGTAGGGGTGGGGGTGGGGGGGGGGGTCCGGACCTTCCCAAAAAAATTCAAATTTATTCATTCGCATGGTAAAATTTCCTGAAATTAGGTGTCAGAACCCCCCACCCCCCACCCCACCCCGAAAAAAAATTATCCCTCGCCCCCCCCCCCCCCCCCCGAAAAAAAATCTGGATCCGCTCAGCATGCTTTTCTGACATATTTACCCCATATGTCTGACATATTTCTGCCACAAGGGCCGTCGGTACACACGTTAAAGATTATGAACACGATTTTTATAGGCAAATGTACCATGTGTATATTGCATACAAATTGGAAAGCAATTCAAAAAAGGGAGTCAAAGTGGTACTTCTTTCTTTAATATTCGAAGGTTGAAATAATTTTTAGAATAAAAAAATTGTTGGATTTACATTCTTAACTTTTTCAATAAATTAAAGAAGATAATTTAGCTTGAAATCTAAAAACGGGTTTAATTGATCATGATTTTTTGGTTTATTGGGTTTTTTTCTTCGTCTTTATTGGAAGCGAAACTACATATATAACTTCATTGTATTAGATAGCAACAAATACTGTGACATTATCAAAGATTTTGTTTTTATAAGCTTTGAAATCTGATAATATGAAATGTAGGGGGGTTTTTTTGTCTAGAATTGCCAAAGACTAGTTTATCATCAGGTACATGTACGTTCATGCATTGACCAAAGCATCGCTTGGGGTGATAAAAGTGTTGTAATAGTTAAAAAGAAAAGCTACAGAGAAAATACTTCCTTAAAACCAAATTTGTCCTCTGATAAAACTTGCCTAATATTATAAGTTGAAGGTATATATTATTGGCTTAATTATTCAGGGTGACCGACGTACAATTGTGGTCAGGTACATTTTTCTGTAGAGAAGCAGACAGGCTAGGGCTGTATGCCTGTCCGATTTTCTAAAAAGAACTACCGTTTTCCGGGAATTCCCTGTGATGAATCTGAGCATGCGTACTCAGAGCGAACAATTATAACGCTGAATATAGCTGCTAGCGCCATGCGCAGAGCCATCAAAAAGATACATCTGCCACGTTTATCGATTATAACAATCTTTCAAAAATTCGTGGGTGTACACTTGTTTGAATGATTTTCATTGGCTGAATCTAAAACGCCATCAACGTCCACGTCTTGTATAAGGACATAGAAAAATCAAAGGTGCTTCAGGACAGGAACGCATCCCCTCCTCTATGATATTAATTATTCATTTGGATTTTTTTTACTAATGTCGTTCCCGCATCATTAAAAAAGTATAATATATATACATAGACTTTATATATATATATTATACTTGATGCGAGAACGACACCCCCCCCCCCCCCTTCCCAATATCAATTATTAATTTGGATTCTGTACTATGTATATATTTTATACTTTCTCAGCTACCTGATACATGAAAGAGACAGTCCCTCTCCCCCATTTGGTGATAATATTTTTTTCATTCGGATTTTTAACTATGTTTATATTTTACTTCCTTTGTAATTGATAATCACCTATGACATATTTTTTGTATCTGGACATATTCAAATATTTGCAAATATATAACAATTTTATTGTTTTAGTTTGACCTTATAATTATGCTGTTATACTTTTGATAATCTATATATTGACGTGCATGAACTGACAATTATAGATTGTATATAGATTGTGTTCGTCATTCGGTAAAATGTTTCATTCTGCTGATAGGTATTAGGAAATCTGCTATTTTTAATCTTTTTACAATCAATATAATTGTATCATGAGAGAATTACTGTACATTACAATTTAAAATCCACTGAAGTGTTGAGAGGGAGAAAGCGCTATGGATTAAACCGATTCAGTTTTGTGTTATCGTCTGTATTTGCGGTTTAGACCTTAAAAGGTATCAAATTATATTCTGCGTTTCCAATTTCTGCAATTACATGAGACTGCAAAAGACTTATTTTTCTATAACGTTACATATCCCAAGGACCTATTCGTTATATATATTGGAAAAATTTTCTTAAATTTACCTTTTTCGCACCAAAATCTCATCCTTCCCGAAAAACACCATAAAAATTGCATTTTTATGATGATACATATTTTTTCGAAATACGGTGTGACCATGATAAAAAAAAAAGTAGATTTACGCTCATAACGCATTTTGAAGAAAAAATCTAAGTGCGTTTACTTGTAGCCACAGACCAAGAACGATAATTCAATCACTGCCGAAAATGTTGGGATTGTTTGCATATATATTCTGTACAGAACACACTCGTTTCTGTATCGTCATTGTAACGTTAATTACTATCCATCCGGGAACTTCTATCTTTGAACTCCCAACAAGTCTTCGTCTTCTCCACGGCAGTTGATCCTGTAGAACAGAAGATTGCTCACCATCTGACAGTCGAATTTTTTAAAATAAAAAAAACGCATTACTCCCCTTTCATTCCCGACGACAGTCATATTTGATTACAATATATTGTATTGTGTCTTCGTGTTGTATCTTCCATGTTCATCACCTTTTATCAATAAACAACGAATTTCTTTAAAAAATGTGCCATCCCAACTCTTCTAGAAACATTGTTTCAGGGGTTTGATACTTAAAAAAAAGAAAAAAGAACGTATTTATAGATTCTAAACAACTTGATACTTCAAATTCCATATCCCTTATCCACAAGTCAAAATCGGCACAATTATCCTAACAAAGATACAAACAATTAATGTATAGGATACTTCATCCATCACCAATAAACAGTGCCTTTTCTGCAGAAATACAAGGATACCTTTTCGCAAAATCCTTTGACAATGTACTTCTGAAGTATATAATAACTTTGTTATTTACAAGATGATGAAATTTCAGTTTCTTTTCCGTCAATGAAAGAAATAGTTACTGTACTTTTCGGAACATCTCGTCTAATTACTATTATAATGTCTTTGGTAATAACCTGTATCTAATATACATGTATATGTTATTAAAAAGTGTCACAAGGTATTGTGGCATATGATTTAAAGTATTTTATTTGCCAGTATTTTTGTCACTAGACCATCACTTCCTGGTGCTTTATAATTCTTCATTGTAATAATTGTATCATACCTGTGCCTCTAGGTTTGACTAATTCTCTTACACAAGGTCGGCCCACAAGGTCTGCTAAAAGAAAAAAAGCTGTCTACTCCTGCTTTAGAACCATTTTAATTGGAGCTTGGACTTGTGTAGTTGTCTCAAACAGCAAAGTGACGTAGCCCTGTCTATTTCATTGCTGGCCACTCAGCCATGGCTCTTTGAAATCAACAAGATTTTTCTGGGCTTCCCAGCTAAGGCTTCGCAATCTATGTATATTTCACTTGAAACCATGCAGTGTCATTTTTAACTTGTTTTGAACTTTCGATGCAAGAAAAAGATAGGTACATCCTCCCGAAAGTCCAAGGTCTTAATAAAATGGTTCTAAACGTTAACACTTTATTTAATGTCAAACTTAGTTTTTGGAACAATAAATCTATTATATTAGTAATAAATGTTTTGTGCACGTGACTTCTGGTCGGTTTCTTCATCCTTTGTCACATGCACATGGTTTTGTTATCACTTACTCTTAAACATGTTTCTGTCTGTCTTTTGATGTAATAACACTCCTTAGAAATATAGAGGCTTTCGAGTTTTTATCGCTGCATTTTATGGGTATTTAGATCTTCTTCTGCATTTTTTTCTAAATTCATTTAATGCATCATGATGGCTTTTTTTTTTCTCGACTTCGCCCCCTCAATGGCATTATCCTACCAATTAGGCTGATTATTTCCCAATGATTTCTTTACCCATTTCATATCTGATGCACAAAGTTGGACTATAACTGGTATTCCTTGTTGTTTCATTATCATATGGTCGCACATGCGCTAAACATTAACTGCAACTTTTTAGTTGAACAGGGCAGTGACATAGAGTACTTTGGAACGAACCTAATGATTGTTAAATAGAAAACTGATAATATTAGGCCCATGTTCTTTCATAGTACTAGGATTCGTTATCGCCTTGTTCCTATACAATGTCTACAATGTGATGCAGACGTTAGGTGACGCTATGTTGAAACGGCATACATGATCGATATGATTGGTTGGAAAAGCAACCTTTTTCTGTGCAAAATAACTGATATTTTGGCATTCCTGCAATTGTGTGTTAATTATTTATTTATTCATTCATTTATCTATTTACTCACACTTACATCTCTTGTAGGATTTTTTCTAGATTCACTGAATTTTACGGAATGTTTTGTGAATCACCTAGCTCAGGATGTTGCATTGGTTTTCAATATCATTAATACATATAATGTATATTATTATTCTTTTGCACAAAGTACAACTGTATTAATCATTCGGTATCTGCTCCAACTGTGTTGGTTTGCATACCGTTACATTGGCAATGAATTCTCTCCCTTATTATTGGTAGACAACATTTTGCAAGTTCGTGCGTACTGAACGTGTCAACATTTCAAGAAAAAAAATTCTCACGAGAAAAATAGCGGGTCAAGTTAATTTAAAAAAAAGGTATGCTTGGAGAAGTTTTCCTTATCTCGTGGTGTTGGACTACATCGTTATCAATTGTGTTTTTAACTTCCTATCTGCGTTTATCCTTTTGTATATTCAAGTCACACTTAAAATCCCCGTTGTAAATTTATGGTCATTTCACTAAAGGCAAAGGTGTTTTCTAATTCAGAACCCCTCCTCAAATAACAAGACGAAGATCGAAATAATTTTTGGCTTTTATCGTCAAATTTTACCCTTGATTTTAATCATCGGTTTGTTATCCATTAATGATTAATTATATTGGCAGTGAAGTCAGCATGTATGTTTGAGGCCAAGTTAACATCCCAAACAATTAGCCACAATCGAGTCCTTATCCAGAACAATGCAAGATGTTTACCCTAAGGTACCTCACCCTTGTCGATGCATTGAAATAGCAGCTGATAAGGCATTAGTATACCTGTATTGGACAGCGTACGTTTCTACAGGGATCTTGAGAGGTAAATGTGCTGTATTGGGAAGATTAATACAGTCATCAGCCGATTTATTATACCATAATAAAATTGCAAGTATTTGATTTTTTTTACCTGTTGAAATTCGCTTCTTTAAGTTCCATTGTTGGTCGACATTTTTCTCTGGGCGAACCCTGTTGCACATCGAAAGGATATGTAGAATTGGCAGGTCCGTTTCCGTTTTTTGACATTTCCATACATTCCTTTTACTGGGATAAGTCATCGCTTCACGATGGGGTAAGTACTTTTTTAAATAGAAATTATACTTTGATATTGATAGTGTATTTGACCTTCTTCCTACCCAATCATTTTAGTCATTGATTTCGTAAAATAAGCACATGTATTTTATGTGTTCGTAATGATTAATTCACGAATGTTTATACTTTGATAAACTCTTGAAATGAATTGACATTTTATTGATTTTTCTTTTCTTTTCAACGAAAGGCGTCCAATGACGCTAAATCAATACGTGATTTTTAATAATATGAAATACATGTAACTTTTTGTCTATTTGTCATATAAATTAAGGAAAAGTGTTTGACGTATTTTTAGAATACAGGTAACTCAGTAAAATTAAATAAATGGATATTAAAAATGACGGACAACGCCTTAAATATTTGTTATATAACTTCCTTCTACAGATTACAGATCGGTTTCTTGAGTACCCTTTATCTAAAGCTTGATACCGATGTGCAGTTTTATTGACCGAACAAAAAAAATCAATATAGACGTACTAAATGTTGTTACACACTGAGTTATTTTGTTAGCTACTGTACATGACAATATTGATAGTAAATTTGAGACAAAACATTAAGGTGATGCATTATATGATATATCAGTAGTATTAAGTATTTTGGGGGGAAATCCAGCCCATATACAATTTACGATATCTAACTTCAATATTCAAGCGTCTTTACTTTGATATAACCTGGGTTTCTTTTTCAATTCGTTTTGTCTATCTAAACTTTCTTATCGTAATGGCAAGGTCAGACGTATTTAATGCAGAGAAATGCAATGTTTGAAGCACAAAGAATTTTAAACTTTCAATACTGTCAGTATAGTTTGACACATTTTAACTATCAAACACACGAAAGGGGAAACAAATTTCCCATGCAAAACCCAAAGTGGCGCTTAAAATGGTATCAATGTAGATTTGGCAATAAGTCCTTCGATGACAACTTGTCGAAAAAAAAAACTCAGAGCAAAATTTTATGAAAATCCAAATGGCGCTTAAAATGGTATCAATACAGATTTAGCATTAAGTTCTTCGATGACAACTTTGTGAATAATGTCACTCCCTTTTTCAATGCCCGGGTGACCGATGTTTTCACATACCGTGAGTTGACCAGGGAAAAATACTTGTTATCAGCACTGTTTCCCGGAAACGGAACGCCGAACAACTGTCTAGGAGCAATAGATTTAAACATTGGCAGAATATGATTAAACAGGGGAATATATACAATGGATTTCTTCAAAGCTTACAGAATAAACATGCTGAATTACAAGTCATGTACTGTCAATTGCACTGAAAGTTCCCCCTAAAAGATTACATGAATTTTAGACTTGCATTTGGAAATATTTAGCGATGAACCTGTTAATTACAAAACATCATACAAATTTGAATTCTGTGATAAGTATGATTAAAGGTAGCATACATACATGTAGTGTTGTTTTTCAAAGTGAAGAAACCAGACCATACGAGGAGGGACCAATTGACTTGTACGTTTATTTTCTCTTGTAAATATAATTAAATAAAAGGTACTTTTGTTTTCAAAAACAAAAAAGGGAGGGACCATACCTCTACCCACCTCTACACCCCCCCCCCCCCCACCTTTTGATACGCGTCGATCACGAGCATAATGAAAAAAATATAACCTTTGGAACCATAACCCATGTGGTTTTGTTTCCAACTAATTTCTTCACTTTTTAATTAACCTAGAATGTATTTTCATAAATGTTTTTTTTTTAATTCTTCCATTTTTGGTTTGTACATATCATACGGTTAATAAATGTTGATAACAAAGAGGGAAAAGTTCCCATTAGTAACCATACCTTTTGTAATGATTGATACTAGTAACGCAAAATGGTATAGTTAATACCAAGCAAAATTACATGTATCATCATAGCACATCAAAATAATAGAACGTTTGTTTTTTCTCGGCAAGGTTTTCTTGATAAACAAATTTTCCTCATCAATAATTTGTCAAAAGAATATTGTTTAAATGATTGGGAAATTACTGCATTGCTTAAAAAACATACAAACTATAACTATCGTGTCACGTCATTCAAAAGATATGTTTTACAATAGAACAATGCAGAACAGCTTTGTCATATCATTCACGTATTATATCCACGGGTTAATCGAGAATGTGGATCTTGTTTGACTTGTATGGTTAAAACACGGAACGGTTTACGATGTTTAATATGTAACTTTGGTGCAGTATTACATAAGAAAAATCAATTCTAATATCAAACCTTATACCTATAAACATGTACATATGTAATACGTGACGTTTAAATGCATTAATTTTGTTATCATGTCTTGTTGTAATTTATAGACTTTGATTTGGATTTTTTTTTAGAATTGAAAGACTCTTCCCACTGGTGTTCTTCTTCCTTGTTTACCTTGAATTATGCAATGGTATAACAACATAACTTATACTATGTAATAATGTGAACAATTGTCCCATAAAACAAAATCTTGCTAATAAGAAGATAAAACTGACCAGTATACATTTTGTTTCGTATTTTATTTATATGCTTAAATCATGTATTTGTGAAATTCGAAAAAAAATATATTAATATAAGCTGAGGTCGTAAAAATGATTTATTGAAATAATCAAATTCAAATTTTCTACTTTTAGCCGACTGCAAAACCTTTTTCAATAATCCAACTAATCTTCGTATCAACGATAATTCGACATTCGGTAAGTAAATATAATTTACAATCATAGGACGACTGTGGAAAGTCAGGCGTATGCGCAACTGACTATGATTTTTATATGATAGTTAGGTTTTTGTTAGAATTAAGTTGTATAAATGTGTTTTATATTTTAATTCTTTTATGATTTATGATTAACGAAATCTCGAATTCGTGATTTCAAATTTCAAAAACTAATCTGAATATGAAATTGCATGCAATGGATAATTGAATAGTAATAACATTTAGAATCAATTATGATGTTTGATATACTATAGAGTCATAATTTTATGAGAAATTTCAGAAATAAAAACTTCAAAACTGGAAGTTTTTATTTCAAATCCAGGCAGAATGTGACAACACAAAAGTATTCTAAACGTAAAATGAATTCTATAAAAATCGCTATTATTATTGTCAAGTTCTATATAATTCTTTGATTTATCCAACCGCTCTTTCAGGAATTTTGATTCATTGAAAAATTATGATATCCCATAACACATGTCAGCGGCCCCTTTGTTACACAATACAGTATAGAAAAAAAAATGAATTTGATTATTTTCAAATGACTGTGAAGAAACATTACAAATCCTGATTAAATTTTAAAGTTTTGAATCTTTTTCGAGCTAACGTCTACTGAAAATAGACCCCTTTCAAAAGCTATGATGCATATCTTCCAAATGATTGTTTTATCTTGACTAAAAAGAGTACTCTATGAGAGTATGCATATCAATCATTAACATGTAAAATGAAACAGAAAATCCTAAAAAAAAAAAAAATTGTCGATTCACTGTGGACCGTATATCACATTATCCTTTCAATTTTCAATGATCGGAATAAGAACTAATTTTACTGGGTTAGTTAACAGACATATCATGAAAATGGCACATACGAGGGTTGTCCAAAAAGTTCGTGGACACATGTAATTTTATTCAAAATAACGGCGCCATTATCAGGAAAGTATAACAATATTTTAATATAGAATATAATAATGCATATGTATAAAAATCAGAGCAATGTACAGTTTTGTATTGGAGTTATCATTATATATACATTGCCTATACAGCCCAGTCTGACGTTGAGTTATAACGACGTTTCTATAACGCCGTAGTCCTCGGTTTATCTGGTTTATCTGAGAGTAATATGCCGCATTCACCGTTTGTGCAGAGGGTAGAATCGCATACTCCATCAAAATATCGCTTGTGCCACTTGTGGATAATTAAACTATTTTGATGTTTTTCCTGTTTCCTCCATCTTTTGTTTTGTTTCTATCGGTGTTTTACCTCAGTCGACACAATTTCATGATGGCGCGCTGTTCCGTTCGGTCAGCTGACGTCGCTTTTTCAGGCGTTTTTAAAGACATGTTTTTGTCTTAATATCTTTTAAAAGCCCTCTGCTAGTTTGAAAATAGCTTCAAATGACGTATGAAAATGACGTACACCATACAGACTACTATGAAGTTTTGAAATGTTTTATAAAAACTGTGAATATTCATATCTAAAAACTCAATTCCAAAGTTTGGACAATTTTTAAGCTGGGCCGTGAGTACTTTCCGCGACCCTTTGAAACATTAAAATTTTAGTTTATTTCTATGGAAAACATTCAAAACCACTTTAGTTTGATTTAAAATTTTATGACAAAGATTTAGATATACAATATGTATATATAAACCCATTTAAAATGACAAAAACGCGATTGTCCACGAACTTTTTGGACAGCCCTCGTACTAGTACAATGTAATTTTTTAAAAAATAGTGATAAACTGGCACATTTTCATGACAAAATTAAAAAAAAGGTGACCTTAAAGTAGTTTCTCAAATCAGCAGAAAACTAATTGATTATATATGATACTTGTAGATACATGTAGCATGATGCATAAGAATAAGTCAAGTAGGAGAAACAATATGCAATTTTGGATGTTGAAAAAATATGATTTTCAACAACTCAATTCAGTTAATATGAACCATACGAATCCACTGTGTACTGTTGTAAACGTATGAAAAAATGTATTGTTTACTATTATGATAGTAACTTGATCCAAAGAATAGACAAATGCAGATCAAAAGAATAAACGAGACAAGATGCATTGAGTTTGATCAGGTGATATGCGCTTGTCAATGAGATGTGATCCGCTCTTTGGATAAAATTATTGCTAGATGCATTTATAACAAAATTTTCTATTATCAATGGAAATGTTTTAATAATAAATAGATGAATCCACACCTTTGGAAAGTTATGTCCCTTAGGCACCATCTTTAAAAAAAATACCACAGTAACCTATCTAGGTTAGGGCTTTGGGGTTTTTTCCGGTAAAACCCGTTTCTATATTTTAATAGCCTCAGGATTGTTTTTTTATTTGTCCTTTGGGTTGACAGTGCCAAGTGAAACAATTAAATTCACTGTTTTCTATGTATAGGTTATTCTTTTTTTTATACAATCTTTGATTATTTAAGGAACATATTTCATACGTGTTTAAACACTAACGATGTTTGCACTACTTCAATGAGTGGTCATTCTTATCTGCCTCATTCTTATGCAAATATTTGATAAATTATAGTACATATGTTGTTGATTATCTTAAACAACATTTGTAATCTTTGAGAATATTTTAATTATAATAACCGTTCCGAGAGATAAAGGAAGCACCCAAACTAAAGGACTCGCTACTAAGGGGCCTGGATTTCTATAAATTTTCACCATAAGACATAGAACATTGGAATTGCTGGAATGGATGTGGAAACAATTTTATCAGAAGAACTGATTGAGAATCAAAATGTGTCGGGGGTGTTACAATGTTGTAGTAGTTGCAAATGTGCTTTATTAATTTATTTTCCTTCATTTCTTATAGAATGTATATAATTATTCATTTATTAGATAATGGTTCATATAATTTTCCTTTGCAATGTTTAAAGGTTTACTGCTGTTTACTTTTTTTTCTGTAGAAAAGGGAGCACTTGTAGCTGATTATAGCACAGAAGTTGGCAGTAATACACTAGTATTCACCAATCAAGAATGTTATCGTCTGTTTGAAATAAATGGAAGTAGACTTTTCCTTAAAGAACATCTTTTAGATTCAAGTGTCTGTGTAAGTTTTATTTCCCTTCTTTTTTATAAAGTGACATATCAAACAACAACTTCAAATTTTACTTATAGAGAAACAAATTAGATATTCGTTCTTTAAAAAATAGCAAACAAAAAATCTTTTAATAACAAATATATCTTAATGTACACAACTATGTTCTTCTTATATTATGGAAAAATTATACTCAATCAATAGTCAGTCTTGCAAGAATCAACTTACATGTGCAGTGGTCGTATTTGCTGTTTACATGTAAATTGGTTTGTCAGATTAATATGGCGTTTGTCAAATGATTATAAAAAAAGTTAGAGATCATGTTGACCTCAAATTCATAAGATTTGTTTGATATATTTGTCAGCGGCTTTGATAATTATCTTGAATTGTAAGCAAATCTTATCCATTTATCATTTTATTATGCAATCTGATTAAAATCTGCTGTTCTGAAACACTACCGCTCTCAAGCAGATATATTTACCACATAAGTTGATGATACATGAAAAAATGACAATAACAAACCGTCAACCATCTCAAAAATCAATTCAAAAACATGACAGTTCAATAATTTACAACCCATATTTGTATAATCTATTAATATTTAACAATTCAAGACTCATGGCATTGTATTATAAATTGAGCTGAGACAGTTAAAACGTTTGTATATCATATTTAGAGTCTTCGATTCTGCATGAAAAATTTCAATAAGACTATTTCATAAAATATGCATACTTTTTTTTTATTTTAGAACATTAAAGACATGACTTGTGGATGGAAGTGTGATACAACTGTTAGTATCCGGTTTTAGTTTTTATAGATTAATAGAATCATTCATTATTACGAGTGTGGGATAGTGAATTTCCACCGAGCGGACAAGATTCACGGTCTAACACGAGTTCTGCCGAGTATAATCCCACACGAGTATATAATGATTATTTTTCTCTCAAAAATCGATGTCTGACATCTTTCTGATATGACGTTCGAAATTTTACGTTTGGTTAACCCCTCAACGTTCTTCAAATAGTGCAAGTCAAGAAGAGAGCATACGACAATTTTGTCACTAAAACCAAGATAAATTGTAATCAACTGAGCAAAATAATGACTGGGTGGATTAGCTTATGGTATCATTTTTCATTTCCTTACAGCATACGATTTTTGTTTACATTTTACGATATAGTAGTAATATCCAGTGTAAGACTAATAGAATCATTCATTATTATGAGTGTGGGATGGTGAAATTCCACCGAGGAGACAAGCTTCACGGTCTAGGACTCTGCTCTGAATTTCAATATCCCACACGAGTATAAAATGAATGATTATTTTCTCGCATTATTTCACATTAAAAACGATGTCTGACAACTTTCTGTTATGAAGTTCAAGAGTTACTTTCGGTTAATCCCTGCGCGTGCTTCAAATAGTGCAAGTCAAAAAGAGAGCACACGACATTTTCTTCAATGAAAATATGATATATAGTAATAAATTAAGAAAAACAATCATTTAATGGATAAGCTAATTCCACCAGTTTTAATTTCCTTAGAGCAGACGCAGCGGCGTAGTAATACAGTGTATTTAGAGAGAAAAACTGCAGTCTCACATTGGACAAACTGATCTCACACCGGTGATATTGCGAAAGATAGTATTCAATGATGAGATACGTATACGTGTACTAGATGATACAATGTAACATATATTCTAGTAAAAGGCAATGTTCTTATTCTTATTAACATCTTATTTTATGCAATAGAGCAGATTTGAATATTAAGCTTAGTTTTTTTCCAAAAGATAAGCATTTATTTTTATTTCTTGCGGCATTAAACGTATCAAAAAGGCATCACTCAAAAATCAGTGAGAATGTACGATTTTTGTTAACATTTGACCAAAATAAATTAACAAAAAACTGAAATACGATTAAAAAGATGTGTAAATCTGAAATAAGAAAGTAAAACAACAAAAAACATACGATGACTAAAAATTGATTAAGGGAAGGGGGCACCATTTCTGTAATACTGATCTTTCCAAAAACTTTTCAATTTTGTATCGGCTTTGAATTTTAATTAAGGAAGTGTTAATTGATTGATATTATTTCATTAAAATTGAAGAAAGGTTTGACATTAGAATTAATTCTTACACCAAGCGCTTTAATCAAAATTTTATAAAACAAACTTTTAACGTTACTTATTTTACAGACATATCATATGCATCTTATTCATCTTATTCAATATTTATTTTTGTTCAAACCATAACTTACTTGATCGATTGTGGTATAAATCTGTCTTTAAATTCATAATTACATTATATTGATTTACAATAATGCATTGTTCTAACATGACAACATCTAGACAGTTGCAATAAATCGATACAGAGACACTGTAATGTCATGTTTCATTAACAAAAAGATAGTTTATCTAGAACAAACCTGTTTTCAGGCTAATACCCATATTGATGTTATAAATACTATTGAAAATTTTGTAACGACACGTGATAATTGATCATTTTTATGAATTTAACATTATGATTAAACCAAATTCAAATTGCACTTTTTGAATTATATTAGAATAGCTTTTTTGGCAACTCATTGGTAAAATTTGGTTTTTTAAAGAAATATAAAGATAATTTTAAAGATTACCATGTAACTTTTGCAGTGTACATTCCCAAAATCTTGTTTCCTTGTTAAAGCTGACATGAATTCATAAAAGCATTTGGTCGCCATATTAGTTTCGATCGCTTTTCAACTGCCACTGGGATAAATATACTGGTCGAGAAAGTTACGGTCGGTTGCTTTCCGATGGAGGCATTCCGGTTGCACGGATTTCTAAATGCAGGAACTACACATTAGTAAAATGTTAGTAAAAAAGAATAAAGGAAACTACAATTAATACACACGCAATGTTACTATTCTTTGAAAGAATTTCCTAGGTATCCGTATTAATTTGCACAGATAGTGCTGCCTTATTTCACATGCACATCGAACACGTGTGTCGTTCATACAGAGTGCATAACGTCTGCATCTTTTTGAAGACCCCGGCGGCACTACATCCAACACAGTAGATTCATGATAGTAAATCCAAGAAAGTAAGAACTTGACATCGTTTCCATCGGTTTCTACAAAAACACCCCGTTTCTGAAATTCATGCGGTCATTGAAATTGCTCGACACAGTGTGTGATTTGCGCATGTGCGATGTTATAACATACACAGAAATGTTCTACAATTATCGAGGATTTTTTAAATATGTGTACCTGGATTACAGTCTGTCTTGTTTCGTCGTGCAGTGGTTGTCATATTAATTTTTTCAAAGCACATTTCTACAAGTCTTTTTGTCCAATGTATAACGTGTTCGGGTGAATGAAATACCTAAATGCGGAGAAACATAAATAGTGCTATCGGCCTTATATAGAGGGTGTGTAGCGATGAGCAGAACACTAGAAATCGACAACTAATATGGCGGTAGTCGGAGATAAAAGGGAAATAATGCGTATTCATCAATTCATGTCAGCTTTAACTTAAAAACTCAAGAAAGGAAAGTTGGATTGAAATATTTTTTTCTATTATACCTAAAACATACAATTTTAATTTTTTAAACCTTGATCTTTTCAAGTTTAGTCAAGGGGTGACTTATATAAATTTTTTCTTTTTTTAAATGTTGGTTTTTAATAACATATAAATTGTACATGTTGAAAAAAAATATTATAATATAATATAAAATATAATTTTTCACCTGTGTGTCTTATCCTGTGCTCATTCATTCTCTCTCTCTCTCTCTCTCTCTCTCTCTCTCTCTCTCTCTCTCTCTCTCTCTCTCTCTCTCTTGATTTTGAATCGGGGTCTTGTGAATAGACGTTTTAATGTTGTTATCCGTTTGAATGAATATAGGTCATCCTTTATATGCATAGTCCTCTCCTGGTATATTATCGAAATGACAATCTCATAGGTTTTAATAAACAAAATTATCAATTCTATGACTGTTTTAATCATGTTAAAGAGTTTAATATTGTACTATCATTACATTCAATAAATTCAATTAAATATACCTTACATATATATATATATATATGGGCATTAATGATATCTTTTCAATTTACAAATTGTTAAACACGTTTGCATTTCAACCCGGTACATCTGTATTATCCGTTAGAGAGAGAGAGAGAGAGAGAGAGAGAGAGAGAGAGTGAGTCGATATTGTACACAATAATTAATGAATACGTGTTTCGAAATCTACATGTACGATAATCAGGGACGTATATATAAAGTAATGTTTATATAATTCTTTGTTCTGTAAACAGTGATCGAGTCTTGTTATTGTTTACATATGTATTGTGATGGTTTCAATCTAATGTTGCTTTTTGTTGTTGATCAAATTATTTATGAATGAATTGATTCAGTTTATCTTTTTTGCTACAAGTTATATTGTCCAAAACATGATAATTTATTTACTTAACTTAATTTGGGTGTGCGAGTATACTGTATGTAACTAGTTTATCTCATTAGAGTCAAGACTTGAGTTTTGTTTACATAACAACGATAAATTTGGGATGACTCATTTGAAATACACAAGATATCTATTTTATATATAAAAATTAAAAATAATTTTTTTTTATCTCAAATGGTGTCTAAGTCTATTTAAGAAAGTATTTATAACAAATCTTCATATTTAAATCAAAGTGATCCAATAGCATTAAATAGTTAAAGTTAATATACAAAATTGAGTATTGAATGAAAGACAAAGAATTGCTATCTCATCGTTTTATACGGATTTATCTATATTTGTTGCCTATAGAAGACTGATGAATATTGCTGAAAAAATAAGCAGTGAGAGTCATTAATATATTGTTATGCGAGTTGAAATATTTAAGATAACTTGTTTTATTTTTTCAGACATCTTTGAGTAATACACTCTTTGTCGTTATCGTAAGAATTTCAAGAGGAATTCTTGAATTCAGAAACTCTAGCTACGAGATCCTTGTGTCAGAGGTTTGTATTTTGTGTACTTTGTCTGTCAATCACAATACTAAACTATATATATATATATATATATATATATATATATATATATATATATATATCTCCTTTATATATATATAAATGGTGTATATATTAAATTATGATTATGTCATACACAAATATTTTTATATACTGTGGAATCATCATTGTTCGCGGGGGATCAATGTTCGTGGCTTTCGTGGGTAACTTATGCCCACGAATTTATATCCCCATGAACCTATATACAATCATTTGTTATTATTTAATAAAAAATTTTCTGATTACACTACCAACGAAATTACGTCCCCAGGAAACCAGGAAAACTTCGGCTACCCACGAACATTGACCCCCACGAATGAAAATGATTCCACAGTTAACATTTTGAAGCTAATATAGATTTTAATATAAACAATGCAAATGAAAGCAACATAGTTAGTAAATTAGACAATTAGACATAGACAAGTTAGAGAATAATAAACCTTGTTCTATTAGAATCAATGGAGTATATTAAAGGTACACACAATTTTATTGCTAGAATATAAGAATTTTTAGTCAATGCTTTGTATTTGGTCAAAATATGGATTTCTTATAACTAGAAAGGAAAACTCCTTCTGAATATAAAAAAATATGACATGTATCAAACAATCATAAAATAACAAGCATAGGTAATATTCTATATACTAGCAAAAAACAAGAGGCCCATCGCTCACCTTAACAAAAATAGTCAAAATAAAATCAGCTTTGTGGATTTATATACACAATATATTCACAATTTAGTAGAATGCATCCTGTATTGAAATATTTTCAAACTTCTTATGTTAAACACTGAATCCTTTTGTCACAGGGTGATTACACATATTGAGCAGCACATTTCTCAAGAGAACATAAACAATTGTTCATTTATAAACCTCCATAAAACTAAATGAATCTATTGTGGGGCCCGCGAATTGTCCAGGGGACACAGTCTTAACATCTAAAAATAAACAATATGTCAAGATGCTTGCATATAAGTATTGTATGTAATATATATTGTATATCTATTCTTTGTAAGTTTTTGAGAATAGTTTTTCCTACGTAGAATTGAACCTACCACTGTGACCCCCTACAACCCCCGAAGATCATTATTTACTCTGTCTACGGATTCCTCCACACAAGTTACAACTTTTCTGGACGATTGGTTTTTGCAAAGAAAATTGTAAAAAAATTTTCTCTTTAGATTCTAATGCACCCCCCCCCCCCCCGATTATGATCCAGCCTAACTCTTAGCTTGGATCCCCATGATCTGTTTAAAGTTAAATTTATACTACATGACGATGCCTCCACACAAGTTTCAGCCTTTTGGTCCGAATGGTTTTTAAGAAAATATTTTTAATTCTTTTTCCTTTTATATTTTCCAATGTAAAAATTCTGACCCCCACCCCTAGGTTGTGGCTAACCCTACCCCCGAAGATCATGATTTTAACAAACTTGAATATATACTAAGTGATGATGCTTCCAAACTTTGTTTTTGGCAGATTTGTTTCTTTTTTTAATATCCTTAACTAGCTACAGACATTTCTGGCCAATTGGTTTTTGCGAAGGAAACTATTTTCTGTATATTCCTGGGTAAAATTAAGACAGGGGGGGGGGGGCATTGTGATCCCACCCTAACCCCGAAAATCATGAATTGAACATACTTAAATCTACACTACCTAAGGATGCTTTGAAACACGTTTTAGCTTTTCTGGCCAGATGGTTTTTGAGCAGAACATTTTTGAAAAATACCAACAAATTCTTAATTATCTTCCCTTGAAAGAGGGCGTGACCCTTCTGTTTTTAGAACTTGAATCATCTTTACACAATATAATGCTTTGTGTCAAGTTTGGTTAAAATTGGCTCACAGATAAAAAAAAAAAAGAGTGATGAGAAAAGCTCACTTGAGCTTTCATCTCGCTCAGCTGAGCTTAAATGGAATTAAATTGCTCTTTGACCTGTTTTTGTGGAACATGAAAAGCTATTTAGCAATATTCCTGATTTAATTTTTTGGTGTGTTTAACTCAGTGGTTTAACAAATAACAGCTTCTTTAATTGATATGTTTAAATCTTATAAATTATAATGCAAATAAATTATGATTAAAATTTATGGTGTCTGTATGATGATATCATGCTTTGTTAAAACATTTCTGTCCTTCGGGCATGTTTACGAAACTTTTCTAAGATGTGACCTAAGTGTGTTCCTATGATATGACTTTAAAAAAGTAAGGAACATCCTAAGATCAACTTAGAACATGTCTTAAGATGTAGCTCGAGGGTAACTTAGAAACATCCTAAGTTAATATATCCTAACCTACTAAAATCATTCTTATTGTTCACATCAATTCATGCAGATAGAATTTGAGAGACTTGTGCAGGGATAACTCATGCTCACTCGTCCATGGCTCCTGATCCTACCTCTATTTGTTTAAGAGGCCCGTGTTTTTTCTGCCCATGTTTTGTAATTTTCCTTTTGACTTTTGAATTTGAGCATTGTTCGTTATCACCACATGTCATATAACAGTTCGACAGGGAAAATTATACATGTGCATTAACACAATAAAATCAATAGTTTCAATTTATATACATTTGTAAAAATATATATCTACTTAGATATATTTCAGTAACCAATGACAATTTAGTTCAACCCCCACTCCCACTAGCCCACCCACCCCCAATCAAAATAACAAGAAAATATGTATCAGGACAAGCCAATAATTATCTAAACAACATTTTTAAGTGTAACTTAACATTTGATACTTTTGTTATTCAAGTCATACATAAGCGTGCGCTTTTCAAAGAATTTAACATTACAAACACAACCAATTTCCATTGAATCTGCATTATATAGAATACATGTGCAATATAAATAAGAAATTAGCTGAAATCTATCTCGAAAATACATAAAAACAGTTTCTTGAACATTACGAATTTTCTTACGATTATTTTTCAGATTGAAGTGTAAAAAATTAAGAATGATCATACATGGTTTACGCTTTGGCCAAGGTCATTTGATTAACTTGTTGATCAATAACGGAGTGAGTGTGTGTGTGTGGGGGGGGGGGGGGGGGGGGTCGGGGCCCCTCTCCATATATGTTAAAATAAACGTACGTACGCAATACACAATATAATATCAAATAGAATAAATGAGTATATCCCCTTCCAGAATAGGATTTTCGTGATTGTCGGAAATGCTGGAACTGTCGAACAGATTGCCTTATTTTATCGGTCTTCAAAAAAGCTTCACAAAAGTCCTAAGATCCCATTAGTCGCGATTTTACAACCCTAGGATGATCTTACGACAAAGAATGTGCTTCTCTAAAGTTAGGACAATATTACGGTTACTAAATTTAGGAGAGCTACGATAAAAAGACCTAAGACTAAAACATATCCTAATACGTACATAGGACGAACCATATTCCTAAGAGAGCTTCAGGAACATGCCTGCTAATTTATTGTGTACCTTGGAAGATGAGTGCATCTTTATAAACATGGACTGTAAATCATGAGTTTTTGACGCATTACGAAAATATAGATTCTTTATATTAAATATGATGATAAGGTACGTTAAAAACACGAATCAATTTTATAAGGTTTTCCATATTTCATCATTTGCCTCATATTTGATAACTAACTCTTGATAATATGATGATATACGTTAATAAGCATGACGTAGTTCTATATACTGTTTATTATATCACATTATTGTATCATTATTTTAACGTTTTTTATGAATTATCTATTTAGTCTGCAAGTATCAACACCAAACTGATTTCCTTCACCGCTCAAGATTTAAAAAGAGAAGATTGTGTCAGCCTGCAAAACGTTTTCTTTATACCCATCAATGAGGTAGGGAAATCTGAGGCAGTTATGGAAGTAGGAGTGGATCAAAAATAATTTTTCTTGTAATGGCATCCCAGATATTACCAAAATGCATAAAAATCGCAAAAAATATGTACGGATTTCAGTTAGTTACAACATATTCTAGTTTGTTGAATCTCAAGTCCACGCTTGATTTGCTTTTATTTTAAAAACATTATATTTAGTTTAATTATATAACATGTTCAAAAAATGTTTTGGTTTTTTTAATCAGTAACAAAATATAAAAGTTCAGAGTTGTATGCACGTTTACTATTCATCTATCAATTATTGATATCACAACTTAAAAATTGACGAACTTTGAATTAGATTTGCACTGTTATTTATTAAAATTTGAAATGAAATAAAACTAAATACATATATTTATTTTTATTTATATTTTGCTTTTTTAAATCAATCTCTGAAAAATATTTTCATTTGTATCATTGTTAATTTTTTTTTGGTCATATTTTAAACATAACATGCCAATAATAGTTGTATATTAATGTGACGGAGGATTAAACATGCATATCTATATTTTAAAAATTAAGTTTTCTAAAAATAACTTTATTCATATATTTAATTTTTAATCTTTTATATATATTTCATTGTACATGTACAATACATATCGATTAATAATTCTTTGTTTCGTTTCAGTCGTACTTTCATTCGAAACTAGACGGCGGCATATATAGCATATTCATTAAAAGCAAACTGGATTATGATCAACCAATTAATAGGTTTAACCTTACTGTAACGGCAGTTGTAAGTAAGACGACACTGCTCTTTGTTTTACCGTTGTATGCATTCAACGTTCAAACTTTTTAATTTGCTGTCTTTTATACATGTTTTAACCTTTTCAAGAGTTCTGATGGTTTGCAAAACAACACGACCCTTAGTATACAAGTAACTGATGTTGATGATATGGACCCAGAGTTTGACCATAACGAATATTATCTAAACATAACAGAAGAGGTAAAGAACAGTAAAAAAACATTAAATGCGTATTTTTCCCACAGAAAGCAATACAAATTAAATCTGCATATAATTTTTTTGTAACAACTACATATTTAGTGGTTTAACATTTCAGGTAGCGTCATTCCTTCTGCATAACGTTATTTGCTAGTATGATTTAAACAGTAATAACTAGACAATATAAATATAATACAACTATCTTTAACTTATTCAACTCTTGTGATTTTGCTTTAATTTCATGTTATAAAAATAAAGTATCTAAAAACAAACTGCTTAATTTTTTTATTTGTTAAGATTAAACATGTGTTAATAATAAAAAACAATATTGATAATTTTATCACTATTTTTTGGCTGGGAAATAACCTGTCTTATAAATAATCTATCTATCTATCTATCTATCTATCTATCTATCTATCTATCTATCTATCTATCTATCTATCTATCTATCTATCCGTTAACATGTAGTTACATAGTATGTTTGTTGTTGTTTTGTAGAAAACAAATTTCGTTAATGTGTCTACTTCACCTCCAATAAACGCCACAGACAGAGACAAGGGGGATGGTCGACAAGAAGTATACTATAGATTTGATAGTACGTACATTTTAAAAGATCCGTAAAATTAACATTTCCCATTAATGCTTAAAATTATATAAAGAAATAAAACGCACTTGATAAATTTACAGGCAGTAATTTTGTTATTTCATAGATGACAAAAACAGCAAAGATTGCTTTACCATTGACAAGATATCTGGAAAAATATCAGTAACATGCATTCTTGATAGAGAGATTAAAACTGATTACACGCTCACAATAAAGGTACGATATTAAACTTTATTCACGCAAACACTATGCAATAAACGTGTTAATTTTTTACTCTCTCTCTCTCTTTCTCTCTCTCTCTCTCTCTCTCTCTCTCTCTCTCTCTCTCTCTCTCTATATATATATATTGTTTTATAAACATGTTGTTTACATATTTATCTACAGGGTACCTTGTATTTACATTTTTCAGTGTCTTTGTCTGTGATAACACTACAAATCGATTTTTTATTGTACAGTCCAATAAATTCAAATGACGTATTGGTTGGGCGCATAATTAAAAGAAATAAAAATCACATAAATATGTCATTACTTTAATATTTAATCGTTCAATTGCTGAACATCATATAGATAATAATTTGTAATTAGGTATCATTCTTTAGATATCATGGGGTGATAATTTCGGTCAGAGCGTGATCAAATCTATCATTAAGTCCAACAGGCTTCATTGGATTTGATCACACCCCGACCAAAATTATCACCTCATAAAACTCAAAGAATGATTCCTCACTCCTTAAATAAACCAGGCTGTCCAGCGAAATACAAACTCCAGAAGCTCCACAGCAACATTGATAGTAAAGGTTTTGGATATTAACGACAATGTACCTGTATTTAATCCAACGGAATACCGAGCAAACATCACAGAGCATTCCAGTATAGGGACGACAGTCGTTCATCTTCGTGCTACAGATTTAGACGTATGTAACATTTCAGTAAAGATTTTGTTATACCGTTATCACAATTACATTGTGAATGTGAGTACTAGTGTAATTCGTACATAATTTAAGTCTTCATTAATAAGGTGCATTTTGCTTTTTTTTTTTTTCAAATTTGTTATTTGGTGGTGGGGGAGGTGGGATGGTACATTTTAACATAATGCTTTAAAGTAAACAAATTGAAGATACGTATTTATTTATGATTCACTAAATAGTCAGTTGGTTTTTAGTACAAACATGAGGCCATTGATAAGAATGCTCGAAAAAATTTTAATTTTGTACGTTTAAATTCTCATGAATACACATAAAATGAAAATGTATTGACGGTATTTCTTGGGATAAGAAATAATGCAGACACACGAAGTTTTGATTATCCTCATAAAACTAGAATTCATATCGCTCAAAGTTAAGATCTTCACATTTAACTTTTTAATTTTTTTTTCTAGGAAAATCCTGTCACCAGTTATGAGATACTTTCACCCTATAACGATACATTTTCTTCTAGAGTGAATGGAGATGTCATGGTACAAAAGCCATCTAAACTAGACAGAGAAACTGGCAACGGAAAAATCATATTCAAAGTAATAATACGTAATGTGGAAAAAGTTACCAAAAGTTGACATCGTAAATCTTACTCATTCTAGATTTATTTCCTTAAACCATTTTATTTTCTATGGGTCTGTACCCCCATGGTCTGAAGAAAAAATGGATAGACGACTTAGGAGCTACATTTTCTTTCATGTTATAAATTTGTGTTTTACGGCACACGAAAACTTGTGCTAGTTTTAAACTGAATAATCTTATTTTCTATGACATTCTCACAAATTTGCGATTCTAAAAATTCTTTGGACAGTTTGCGTCACTTTTCCTCTTTACTTCTTTTACACATAGTCACCAGCCCCGTAAAGTGGAGATGGTGCAAATTATTTTTACAGAATATGTACATATGTGTAAAAATATGGTTAATCGGTCCAAAACTAGCGCAAGTTTTTGTACACAATACATTGCAACTTTTTCACATGTAACTGTAGCGCCCATGTCATCCATCCGATTTTTCTGACCGAGAGTTATAGACATGTAGCTATCGTTTTATCTGCATTTAGAATTGCATGTTTCACCGCTTTTACCATGCATTCCGACAAAAGGCGATTAATATCTTTTAAAGACATTTTTTAAAGTTGAGCTGTCGCTCAATTTTTTTTATCAACTTTAAAATAAAAAATCTTTTTACACTTGTGTGTCATTGCATTGGAGATTCACATACATAAAAATTAAAAAACATTTTACAATTTTTTAAAAGATATTTGCAGTTGGTATTTAAAGCTGATGCCATAACATTATAACATGTTATTATAATGATTAAATTCATGCCTCGCATGTTACAGTGTCAACCTTGCTCTTAGATAAGTTAGATTTTAAAACAAATATTGGATAAAAGCATAACACATGTTTATTTTTTAAAGTGGTTGGATGATAGTATGTGCTAGCCAAAAAATGTAGATATTCTATTTATTCAATAATAGAACTGTTTGATTTCTAGGTCAAAGCGTTGGACAAGGAATCTGGAAACTATTCCATTTCAACTGCGACAGTGTTTATTACCCTTTTAGATGTAAACGACAAAGCGCCAGTCTTTCAAAAGCAGGAGTATGGATTTCCCTTCCCACCGGAACCCACCGAGGGATATGAAATAGGACAAGTAAAGGTAAAAGATAAAGATTGTGATATACCGTATTTTAGAATTTTTTCGCGTGTCACAAAATTTGCAGACGTGTGGTCAATGAGTAACATTTGAGCTATTTAAAGGGGCATGGTCACGATTTTAGTCAAAAATTATTTTTCCGATTTTAATGTTTACAATGCTTCAGTAAGGTTTTTTTTAAGGCAACCAAAAATTGAGTGTCATTCGTTGAGTTATAAGCGAGTTAAAGAGCTTACAATTCTTTGGTTTGTAAACACAGCTTTTGTTTACATTTTGAATGCTGAAGCGAAAATTCCTATTTCAGACCTAAAATGTATGTGTTAAACGTTAGGAACTGTATATTTATACTTAAAATGAATAGGAAGATAAACATATCAGCTTTAAAAAGATGTTTTACTGGTATATTGAACCTATGTAAAGAAAAAAGGGCACGAGCCTTGTTCACAAAGAATTGTGAGCCCTGTATCTTGTTTATAACTCTACGAGTGACTCTCAGATTCCTTTTGATCATTAGAAATACATTCCTTAAGCATTGTAAATAATAAAAACAGAAAAATAGAATTTGACCAAAATCGTAACCATGCCCTTTGATAAGTTACTCTAAGCAAACAATTCCGGATATAATTTCTGCGTACTTTATTTAGTGGTGTGACATGATCACGAAACGAACGAAAATCAAAATATATGGTACGCTTAATGATGAAAAACGATCTTGTATCTTTGACGTATTATGTTATATTAAGGAAATGTTAATACAGAAAAAAATTGTATTTACATGAAGATAAATATTGAAAATATTGTTATTTTCAGGCTACTGATGATGACCAAGTTAACACAACTAATTCTGAAATAAGATACAAGCTCCAACACACTATGTAAGTATACTGAATAAACAGATGTTTAATCTTAAAAATTATATATATTTAATACATAACTTACTCAAATTTCAATTTTTGTAGGTCGTCTAATTTTTTTTCCATACACAACAAAACTGGTAAAATTACCATTCAAAAGAAGCCTCCGGCCACAGCAGGTGTAATAGAGTTGGTAGTTCTAGCTGAAGATCTCGGAACTCCACCACTCCAGACATCTGCTCAAATTCTGGTCAATTTTAATAGTTATTGCTTTGTTTCTCTTTCTTAGTAACACAATATTATATATATATATATATATATATATATATATATATATATATATATATATATATATATACTATTTAACTTATTTCAGTTGTCTCGCACGGTTGTGAGTGGTAATTCTGTTAATTTCACTGTTCCTGTAAGCGCAGAGGAGGCTCATATACGAAAAGAAAATATTCAAAGGTATGATTAAAGATAAATCTGGAAATAGAACGTAAAGTATTGATATTTGTCCAATGATATTTTCACTTTTGAAATGAACACCATTTATTATGTTTTTTAGGGACATTGGAAAACTAGTAAATCTCAAAATATCTGTGGACAAAATAGAAGAGGTTTTAAACCATAAATCCTCGTAAGTCCTTGTTAATCTATAAATATATCTATAAATTTCTCAATATAATACTGAGTACTGTGCATGACAACTTGGCTGTTTATATCATGATCGATTTCATAAAGAGAATAAAGGTAAACGTGATTCTGTAATTTTTAATACATGTAATTATTAGGAAATTAAAGACATTGTGCTATTTTACTGATCTTTTAAAATGAGTTCAGATGTTAGAGACTTAAAAGTGGTTATATTTATTAACATTTTAACTGTAATTAATTTACGCATTTTCTTATTTGATGATTTTGACCTTGCTACATTTAAATGCCATATCATCAACGTTTTAGAATTAAAGGGGCCTAAACACAGTTGAGATCAAAATTTTAATTTTTTTTTATTAAATGTGTATGTTGTTTACTTGTGCATATTACGTAAATGCTCATCCATTATTTGAATGTTAGAAATCAAGTTACAGCGAGATACAGAGGTCAGATTTCATTGTTATGTAAACAAACCTCAGGTCTGTTTTTTTAATAAACTACAGTAACGAAATTATCATATCTTTGTCAAATGATGTGTGGTTTCTTTAACAAGAAAAACTGATTCAGTGTGTTCATGAATAACATAAGCAACAAAAGAATGCAATATTTGTTAGGAACTTTTACATGTATTATTGCAACAGATATGTAAATGATATGTAATATGTAAAAACAATATCTAAAATTGTTAGCCCAAATTGTGTCTAGGTCACTTATTATAACTAGGTCACGTTGTAAAATTCAAATTTTCTCTAACACATACCGTTCTGCAATATATTATTTAAAAGAAATGTATTTGATTGAATAAATATAATCTTACTGTTTAAATTTTCTTATTTTTGGATTGTTCATTATACAAGGTGTTACCTGATCATAACAGCAAAGTTTCAGAACGATTCAGTAGTTTCTGGAGAAGATCTTCAAACGTGAGTAAATGAAAATTTTTGCTGGGTAGTTAACTTCTATTATTTGTGTTTTTATTTAATAAACTAAATTTGGTACATCAATTGTTATATATGTATGTAGTATGTGTTACATTTTTTTTCATATGTATTTCAAACCGTTATGAAAAACTTTACTTTTCTATTCCAAAGATGCCATAAAAATAATGTATAGAATAAACAGCTTGTAAAAAATTCAGTTTGTTAATAATTCTTTGTGATGAAAACTTTTATAGCACAATTTTACAACATATTGGCGAGATCCTTGCACTGTTTTCGGAACACGAGTCAGAAAAGTTGGAAGCTCTACAGGATACCTTTACTCCTGCTGTTATAGCACTCATTGTCATCTGTGTACTCATGTTTTTAGGGACTATCGTCCTAATCATCTACATTCACAACACGACAAAGAGGTAAGTATTAATAAGATGTTTATTATCTCAATTTCTAATGATAATATCGTTGTAGTTATTAAGTCAAGGGCTTATCTTCGCTGGGGTTTTTAAAGTGTGCTATGTGTCCGTCTGATACTATTGTCTTTTTACTATTTTATCTTCGCGTATGGAACCACTTTGCGAATTTTAATGACATTTGGCACAAAAAGCTTCACTGGATAAACTTTTCATTTTTTTTTTTTGACTTGAGCTGATTTTATGATATTTTTAATTCCAAGATATCCAACATATTCACTGTTGTTCATAATATCCAACGTATAATCTATAGCTTCTGGAGTCAGAATTATACTTATTTAAATATTTATCGATATCAGAAAGCAGAGTTCTACAAAGAGATACGTTTAAAAAATGTATTTAAATGATGTTGCAAACAATCGTTATAAAGTAGGTTATTCAGCTATTTGGCTATTTAGTAGTTTAATTTTTAGCTATCATTCCTTACTGAATAAAAAAAATATCTGAAGAAATGTATATTTTTTCATATTTAAAGGTTCAAAAGATACAAACAGCTTCATCAGCACCTAACTCGACAAAGTTCACTTTATGAATCCCAAGAATTGAAAATTGAAATGCCTGATGAGCAAACTTCGGACTATAATGGCTCAATCAATGGCTCACATAGTCTTCGAAACTCAACAACTGGTGATTTGAAAGAAGGAGTAGTCTCTGCATTTACAAATCCAGCTTTTATCACTGACGAAACCGAAATCAAACTAACGGCGGCAGAAGAAGAAGCACAACAAAGTCTGAATGATTTGACAAATCGACTTGATGCAGAGGAGAACAAAGTAATGATCGTAGACAGTTATAATCCATCTGAAAGTGACATTGAGTTGGATCCAATAAATGGCTACGAAAATGCCCCCACAAAAATTACAGGAGCAACTCCAAAGGATTATGAAAATGTTCCACATACTTTTAAATCCACTGATCTGCCAGAGGATTATCCATCTAACGATCAAAACGAAGAAGATTCTGAAAAAAATACAAACGAGAATATGGACGACGATGAGGAACCAAATCCGGATTATGAAGTAAAGGCGGTTCGATTTTCTGCGCAAGTGCTTGATACAGAAGAAAATAAATTCGAACCATTGAGGGAGAAGGAGGACAAAACAGATTTTAAAAAAGACGAAGAATCTGGGGAGGATCTTGATGATGAAGATAATAATGTAGAGTCAGGTGAACATGTGAATGAAGATTTGGAAGACGACAAAGATGACTTTGGTGACGGAATAGAAAATGATCGCACAGATGAGGAAATTCTGTCTCCGAACGAAGTTATACAAGATGAAAAAAGTGAGAACGAGGAAGACATTCCTCATTTTGCCTTTGATACAAAAATGTAATTTCTTTGTTTAAAAAAGTTGCGATCGCATTGTATTAAACAATGGCACCATTATCTAAATCAAAACTGGCTGAATGTTTAACAACTAAGATGCAAGACCAACGGAAGTATTACTCAGTAGTTACTTAAAATCATCATTGAACACTTCTTTTTCAGAACAATAAACTAAATTATTTCAATCACAAAAACAGTGTATTGATACTTTATCTTTAATATCCTGATCCATTTGTTTTCAGCAATTCATAGATACAAAACAAAGAGTCAAGAAACAATGAGATATAAATCATACTCATAGTTTTTTACTATATGTATTGTAACAATCATTTATGAGTTTTTTTATTATGAACGAAATCTTGTACTGATCATGTTAGTTATTTCTTAGAATACAAAACGCACTTTGATTAATTTTTGACGCTTTTAAATATGGTAGTTATCTGAAAGTTATGCATTTAAATTTTATTCTGATTTGATAAAAACAGTTTGAGTTTAGACAGAGTAAAATCCATTTAGAAACAATAGTGATTCGGATGTGTGATTAATGATGAGTGATATTCTTAGCTTTTTGTTTTCTGTATTCAATATATAAGGCGCTATGCATACTCTTGCCAAGTGAGTCGTTTGTAAAGTTTTTCTTTTATGTATGACACCATTACTAAGAGATGTATTGTAGATTTATGTTCAACATGTTCATTATTATATACGATGTTTTAGGTAGAATAATGCAATAAGCAAATAAAACTGATATATTTATATGTATTTTCATTGCATTGACAATATTTATTTAAATTGCTACATAATATATACTGATGTATTTAATAGATTTCAGCTGTATTGGTAAGAGTTGGAATATTAAGAAAATATTTTCAAAAACTCTAAATTAATTTGTTTCATATGTTTTGGTTTGCATTGACATTTGATTTCCATTTAAATATGTTTTAATGTGTTATGTATGTATCAGATCATATTATCCAGCATGTGTGCTCGTGACAGTTACAGACTTTCGAAAAAAGAAATATGTTAAATGTTAAGAAAAATGAATAGAAAGGAACAATAATTGTGAGATATCTTGATTAATTGGTAACATTTTTTACACCTCCTTTGTAATCTTTTTATCTTTCATTTTGAGGAAAACCAGCCGTTTTTAGGATGTGTATATTTTTGTACGTCTTAATTTGTATCATTTATTTTGTAAGCAATAAGATTTTTAATTTGTTCTGACTTCAATTGTGCATGAGAATGTTATGTTGAACTGTGGTTTCATCAATATTTGTTAAACACCAATTTTTGTGGATTTCGTTTTTTCAGTTGGTTCATGAAAAACTGTATCACAAACATCTTATTATAAGCGACATGGCCAAAACATTTATGGGTTTTTAACTGTGAATAATATTATTAATCCACGAACATTGATGTTAATGAATATTGATAAAACACATTACCCTTGTTTGAATATGTATTATGCATTTAATATCTATAAATCTTATTAAAATATAAAAGACTTTTCGTTTGATATATTACTCACTTAGTTTTTTTATTGCTAAAATCTAAAAAGGTTTGACCAATATGATTATCTAAATGCATTATGTCCTTAATGAATTCACCTACGTTTGATAGATTATTAACATCAACAAAATTACACAAAATAATAATTACACAGCGATTCCTATAAAATTTTACATCTTTATGAGATGTGACAGGTATGAAGGTAGCGAGAAAAAAACTTTACCTGAGTTATCCGCGTAGTGCAATGATTCCTAGTCCGTGTTAAACACCAAATAAGCATTTTACCACTTAAATTTGCATTTATTTCTGAGTCATTTAATCAACTCTCCAAGAATTTTAGCAATCGTTTGTAAATTATCAGTATCATTGAAAAGCATGTCATTCAGAGGAATTACAACTTCTCAAATTTGTTTTGGTTTTAAATTCATGGATGAGGGGTCTGTGAAATCTGATGATATATATATATATATATATATATATATATATATATATATATATATATATATATATATATCTTTCTCTCTCTCGTGAAATCTAATGATTTACACAGTCTATAAGTCTTCTCCATAGCTAGATTTAGAGAAAGGTGACGCTCCCGTATCTGAGTCATTTGCCAACATTTGTTTTCGAATCTACGATGTATATCTTTGTATTATTCTATGTGAACATGTTTTTTTTCAATTTGATAAAAAATTATTAATTCTAAGATCTCAGGTTTTTTTTGGTAAGTCGATAAAGCAGATAAAAGAAAAAACTGATCGGTGACGGTTAGGTTATATAACTTGTGTAAATTCACCTCAGTACAATAGGAATAATTTGTATTAATTGATAAGACGTCAAAAGTAACAAAATGTCTAAGTTTAAAAACGACGCTTATAAATGCCTATACCTTTCCATATGTATGTCCTTTCTCCATTTTTGTTTAAAGAATAGACAAAGTCTTAATGTCAATGTCAATTGTTTACCGTTTACCTGCATATTCTCGTCACTGTTTACAAAAACGATCTGATGTTGAAGTATCATAAATTCAAACCAATAAAGAAACAAAATCTTACTGTGGCGATTATCTGACTTCTACAACTGTGTCTAACTGGTGATAAGCAAATGGCATTTTTTCCCTAAGTTACTTTGTAAATCAATACTATTCTTTAAACATCCTATGTTCCTTATAAAAAATTGATACGTGCAAGTGGACTTAACAATTTTTTTTTGCGATTTTAACACTCCTTTTCATATATTTCCAATGGGGTGAGTCATTTTTTTAGAATACGTGTATAAAATTTTAGACAATTTGTATCATTCATTTTATTTTTAGAAAATCTCAATATAATTTTTTTTATAACTAACTTTATTTTGCTTTTATTTTTCAATTCATTTCACAAATTGACATAATAATGATATTTTATTTTCATTTTGATTGAGTGGAGTGATACACAAACAAGGGTATAACATCTCATGATTTTTACCTTTTTATAACATTTTGTACCTTTCGGTAAATTATTGAAGATATTGTCAAAAAAAAAAACAATGCCTAAAATCTTTGTTATTTGAAACAATATTTCTTTTCAAAATGAAATAGGATCGGACAACAGACATAGCCTATTTTTGTCCTACCCTTAATCTTTGTTATATGTATATGGTTGTCTCAAGTTTTATAACCGTGTGTATTTTACCGATCAATCGGTATAAATATACGGAAGCGTATATGGGCTTCCACTTGTTGTTTTATATAACTTAAACATTGGACATTGTCATACTTTTTATCAATATATAGAAAAATTTGGGTTTTTATTTATTTTCATTAATTTTTAATTTCGCTTCATATTTCGCATCTAATTGGAATTAATCATTTTTTCTTGCTATCTGATACACACACACACACACACACACACACACACACACACACACACACATATATATATATATATATTATTTTGATATGTCGAAGAAGTCGATCAAACAGATGGAAGAATAACTGATTAAATCTGAAAGGTGATTTAAATTACATTCAAAAATACAATTTAATAAGAGATCGAATTTATTAATATGCTGACAATACAGTTTATAAAAGTCAGATGATAAATAAAAACACAACAAATGTAGACCCCTACGCTTTCGGTACAAATTGGTTTAGTTCGGTCATTACTAGATATGCACAAGAGTGGTGGTATATGGTTGCATAGTATGCCACAATTCATTAGACTTTGATAACTTTTAATTTGAGAAAGTTAAATTTCATAGCTGACTGTATGCTATTCATTTTCATTAACTTGTACTCTGTAAATTAAAGTATGCAGTATACATGTTTCATACCAGTTTTATTGTTATAATACTAAAAGGAAAAACAAATTAAAAAACATTATTGATGTTGAACATTAATAAATAATACTAAAGAATACTTGTTTACAAAAATCAAATAAATTGAAGCTTCTTTTTCAGAGAGAAACGGCTTACTTTTCTTATTCTAATATTTTTTCCTATTCATTGTAAAGGTATGTCACTCTCTCTTTCTCTCTCTCTCATATGTTTTCTTGTTCACTGTCAAGGTATGTCTCTCTCTCTTTTTTTCTCTCTCTCTCTTTCTATCTCTCTCAGTTTGAATTACGGTAAGTTTATTTTATCAAGTTCATGCAAAAACAACTTATAGCATTGCTATTTGATGTTCGTTTTATGTTTAACAATGATCATTTTTTTCGTTTTGTGTTTTAAACATCATACTATTGACGAAATCCCCTGTCATTGAAAAAAATGTTATTCATTATCATAAACTTCTTTAATTGTGCTCAGTAAATGCAATGTCAGAGATTGACATTTAATTATCTTACAGCCTTCGTCCGTAGAAACTTTATATAACCAAACACCGTAAATGGTTTTTTTTATTATCATTTCGTCAATATGCTCTTATATCGTGAATTTTATTAAGAAATGATGAAATTCACTATTTATAGATAATACGAAACTATACTAGGGCTTAGACTTGTTTTGAACTATACATTGTTATACTTTTTTATTATCTAACAAACAATTACAATTAAAATTTTATTCCTTTTTCTTTTTACAATTATTATGTTCTGTATTAATGTGGGTTTACATGATTTAAGACAATATATAGCAGTTGTGTTGCTACCTGCTCTTTCTGATTAACAAAAAATGGAGTTTAAAATTGTAATCTACGAATGAGTTTAAGTCGAATCCAGAAAGTAATTCCGACATGAAACTACAGGAAATCATACATTTTAGCTATATCGACATGATTTTTTTTCATTCTTGGGAAGATATTGCGAAATTTAAATATTGTTGTCAAATTAACTTCGCAGACGCTGGAATGAATTATAATTGTAGTTTATCTCACTCTGAATCTAGCTCTAGCCAGTACATTTATATTTATACTGTTTAATTATTTAGAAACACTGTGATTTATATCATCTGTTTTTATACATTTTGTGCAATTTGATGATTAATGAATTTTAAAATTTGAATTAATTCACTTATCATAGAAGTATTTTCTCGTCATTTAGTACCCATACATTTATCTTAAAAAATACATTCTGTACAAAAATTGGGCCTAAGAAATTCTATCCATAATAAAGAAATTTAAACGCTCGAATGGCCAACATTCACCGTCTGCATTTGAAATCAGGTACGGAAGTCATGAGAAGTCCTACCTTGAAATGATATTTCATTTTACATTTAAAATGACGGGTGGATTGTTACCAAAACGATTTTAACAACGAATAACTCACATGAAATCATGATAATGCAAACATGCAACGCTGATGTAATATTTATGAAAACAAGCATACTAATTTTTTTTTCAAAGTTTGGGTTAATTTAATGATTTTTTATCCTGAGGAGATGGGTAGGGTGACAAAATAATATCTGGAAGTAATGGAGTAAACCTTGTTCTTAAGTTTTATTATCGGGCATAAAACTCCTATTATATGTACGTGTGGCATTTTAATGGAGGGAAACCAAAGAATTTGGGCATATCAATATTAGAAGATCGGGATCAAAATGATTATGAAGCAGCACTCTTATTTCGATATTGAATGCAAATATGAATTGCAATTAAAGAAAGTACTGTTTTACATGTTTTGTTTTATTAAACTGTCAATGTCAGGCTACATGCGACATCTATCTCTAGATTTAGAGTAAGGTGCGAGTTTATTTCGACAATATTATTTTCGCAATATGTTCCCCAGAAATTAATATATATTGAGCACACGGCGGGTCCGACCGGTCAGCAGAGGATGCTCACTCCTCCTAGGCACCTGATCCTACCTCTATCTTTTTGGAGGTCCGTGTTGCTCTGCTTTGAATTTGTATTTCGTTTTATGGATTTTTGAGATGGTTGACGGTTTGTTATTGTCATTTTTTTCATCGATATGAATATAAAATATCTATTTTTATTGTTCTTTGTCTAAATTTCTGTCTGAATGTAATCTCATTCTTAAATATACATCACTATTTCAAACTCATTTTTTTTGTTCCATCAAAAGTTGATGACTACGCATATATTCATCTTTTCTTTATTTTATATATTTAATGAATTTGATATATTTATGTCTTAATGTTATCAAATCTTATTCGTATATGTACACTACTATTTCAAACTCCAATTTTTTGTGCGATAAACTCGATAAAGCAGATTGCAATAAAACTGGTAACATTCAATAAGGTGAATTAGGTTATACATAAATCACAAAATACAATTCAATTTATTTGCATGAATTCGAGATCACAGTCTTCGATTATTTAAAATAAATATACAGAATGACAGTTACATGCAATAACAGTCTACATCATTCTAATTTTCTAAACAAAGAAAAAGGAGCAATAATACGAGATTTAAGTGACGATGTGGGAAACGAAACTTTATTGTTTGACGACACTGGATGTGACAAAGTATTAGCGATTAACAGAAGTATACTTCTACTTAAAGAAATTCTCCTTGACCACAGTGTTTGTGTAAGTTTTTTTCTATGTAAATATTATTTTTGTAATCTAATTCATTGCATTGTTTCTAAGTGAGCGATTTGTCTAATTGACTTTTTTATTTGATGACCGAGAAAAAACTTCGGTCTTTAAAGGAGAGCTTAAAAGGGTGGGTATTTCGCCAAATCTATGACAAACGAACTTTCCACCTCAATGAATTTATAGCACAGTTACAAATCGACAGCAATATCATGCGATTATGCGAGCAAAACTGATTATGTTAAAACTGAGACTGCTTTAAAGTGGCATTCATCATAACAATATTTACTATAATGGAAGGAATATTAAAACTTTCAGTCAATTTTCAATTTAATTCTCTCTCTTTTCTATCATTTTTCTTTTTTGTGGTGTGGGTTTTTTTGGGTATGGTTTTTTGGGGTTAGTTTATTTTTTTTTTTTTGCCTCTTGGATGCCGTTGCAATAAAATACATTTACATGTACTAAGTATTTTTTTCTCTATTTCTTTTATAAACCGATTGTAATTCATAGCTCTATTGAACTGACAGGACTGAAATCTAAACAATCAGTTCTAATCAGTTTATCGACCGATCGAAACCTTCAGGGGCTTGGTTCACCAAAGAAAGCATTTTTGTTTAAATAACGTTTAACTAGCTGTGTGTTTTTGCAGTGCGAAGGTGAAGAAACTTTCTTTTCGAAACCTCGAAAAAGACGCTTTTTAAAAATATATCGAAGGTTTGCACAAAGAGAGCGTCTATTAAACCGGCCAGAATGATTATGAAGAAGATTTTTTTTCAACTGTAATAATTAAACGTAGCATTTACTAAATATGTATGCAACTAGTATTCTTAAGTGTTTTCAAATATATTTTAAAAAGCAAATACAAGTTAACACTCGATTCATTTCCCTCTACGTGTATCGATGTGTGCCGGAAAAAATCTTCCATTTAAAGGGACTCGATTTTTGAAAAATTTCAAGTTTTATTTCTGATGCTTACAATAATATAAACTAACCTAAATGAAATAGCAAACCCTAAAATTAAAGTCATATTCAATGCCATAAGGATGTACGCAGAGCCTGAAAAGTTCGTAATGTAAACAAGACTCAAGTTTTATAGATTGTTTACATTTTGATGACGAATATATCACGTGACTTAACCATCATGGCGCCGAAGCTAACACCTTCGACGAAGAAAAAAAGAAAATTGGAAAGAACGCGACTTTATCACAGCCAAAATGTTAATATTAGAGATGTCGTGCAACAGTGGAATGAAATTAAGAGGGAAGTTAACATCGTCAGTGATAGGAGTTTTGCAGATTTTCTTATACAAGCGTAAGTATCGCATGTGCTGTATCAGGGTTCATCTCAAAATGTTATTAATTGTTACACGTTTTTAGTCGCACCGTCATAAATACATGCAACCTTATTTTTCTTCAGGTTTACATAAAGATATATTTTCATTATATTTTATGCGTTTACTAGATACAAACGAACCTTTCCACCCACTACTTCTGGAGAAGCAATGTTTGTATCCCCTACTGGCCCAAGCACATCGACCCCCATACGTCTTGCATCAAAGGATTGAACATTTTGTCACTTTGTCAACAGTTACTACAAGTACAGCTACGGAGGAAAGCACAGAGAGTGCTACGGAGGGAGAGAGAGAAGAGTATGAATAACATCCCAATAGTTATGTTCAACATGTTCGAGATAAATGTGCATGATCTCAAATTTTCTGAATTATTAATGTACAAAATCTAATTACGTAGGCTGATGGGTGTTTCTGGCCTCAGAGGAGGTAAAAGTAATCTATCATCAAGTGAAGTTGACAGAGAAAGCCCCAGTCCAAAGAAAAGGTATCATTACACAATTACTGGCTTTGTTAAAGTATCCAATTTTTTTGTAACCATGCATGGACATGTTTTTAATAATCAAATATTTAAAATCTTATATTTTCTTAATATATATATTAAATAATTTAGTTCATGATATATTATTAGTATCAAGATATCATATGTACATTGATTCTTGATAACGAACTGTTTGTATTTCTTTCTTTCTTTTTTTTTTTCTTTTTTTTTTTTTTTTTTGAAAACTCCAAAGTGAGGGCTTGTCAGAGAAACATGGACGACCAAGACGCTGTCTACCCTTGTGAGTTTAAATAGTGTGAATAATAGGCTCCGTACTCATGTAGTTTTATCCATTAAAAATGCATTGGTTTCTACTTTCAATCATCTTAATACTGAACAGTAAAAAACACCATATATAAGATAATAAAAAGTGATTCTAATTTGTAGTTATAATTCATTTTTATCATAAAAATTGCCTATGATATATCATAGCTGGGTGTACTAGATGAAGATGATCCCACCTTTGAACTATTCCGATTGGAGTTTTCATTTGTGTAAGTGTTTTCTTCTGCAATGTTGCTACTTTCCTTTTTTATATGATCACCAAAAAACATTTTTTATTGTAAAGTCTAATAAAACTTGATCTTTTAGATATTTCATAAAGTAATTGGTTTCACATGCATCTGTATAAAACTAGTGATGAAATGAAATTAACCCCCACCAATTTAGTATTATCATATGTTCACATACACCCCAATTCAGAGACGATGAAGATACAATAGCAGCCGGAGAAGAGATTATAGACTTGGCTGAGGAACAAAAATAACAAAAATAACAAAAATCATTTTCATGTGATACTTTTATTTCAGTTATGAATCCTACAAATGTAGATGTTATTTGGCAGCAATTGACTACACCATGCATTTGGAAGGAGACCCTGTCAGGGACAAAAATGGAAACAAAGTGTATGTTAAGTAAATGAGATCAATAGATAAACGGATATTTTGATTCACGTATATGTATCACAATACATTTGTTGTCTAAAAATTTTATATATCAAAGTGATAGGTTCTAACATGACTAAAACTATTGTTTTATGTTTATGCACAAGAAATATTTTTCCAAAGGTTCCAACAACTGGACATCAGCTGAAGTCAAGGTACCAAAGACATACTCTTAATTACATATCAAAGTTGATGATGGCCATAATGAATGAATACTGTGGAGGATACCAACTTAACCCTCTAAGGGCACCAACAGTATTGTCTGAAAAAGACCCTAGAAATATTGCGTCAACTATTGGTCCTAAAGAGTCACTACCAACTTCAGTGCTCGTGCAAAGTATAAAACATCGAATAAAGAAGAAAGACACAAATTAAGTAGAGATTTTTTTTTTATGCCGAGACATACATCATAAATTAAACAACGAAATGAATAATAACATTTCATAAAATGTACATGTGAAAGAAAAATGTTAACAGTTTTTTTTTCCACCTGGACATGTCCATTAGTTGTTCGCCATCCTGCACCAAAAGCAGGCACAAATCCCTGGTACTGGCCACTCTCCTGTCCTCACGATAGAGCCGTCCATGAACCTATAGAATATAAGGTCTATAGACACTATGTCTCAACGACTTGTTAATGTCTTGTGGGGGGGGGGGGTGCCTCTCGTGCAGATATGTCGTGCCTGAACCGCTGTTGTAGATGAAGGGTGAAAGGATCCAGTATCAATAGAAAATAAAATGTACTTTTAACTTTTTCTTTATGTTTGAAGTTAGTTTTTATGAATCAAAATTAATTGTATCATTCAATTGCATATTCAGAGCTAATGCTTACACCAACATCTTGAACAAATCACTTGAGGCCAAATACTGAATCAAAATTTATCATGTAGGGTTCTTACAGGTCTCAGGCTTATGCACAGCTCTGGTATCATTTCGCAGCACACCCTTTCTATTGCTGTATTCATCTGCATGCAGTTGTTGCAAACACACCAGCCTGGGATTTCTCTGTCAGGTGAAGGTTGTGGTGGTTGGCCCATTTCTTGGTTCTCCTCCTTGTCAGTATATCACTGACCTCAAGGACTACTGATGGGGTGGTGGAACTCATTTCATTCAGCAGTTCTTTTGCTTCTTCCCCAGAAAGTTAATTAATGAGTTCCTACCAGAGAGAAACAATAACTGATAAATTTTAAATTATAACAAATATAGAAGAGTTTACAAATGATAACAGAGAAAACATATTTTTGTTAATAAAGGATGACTGCACTTAACGCTGTATTTTGGGCCCTTTTTGGGCCCTTTTTCGGTTACGTTTATTTCTCGCTCAATTTTACTTCAAGTCATATGTTCTATAGTTTGGTCAATTTCCAATCGAAATTTATTGTCATAATGGTTTTAAACTGCGTTGCAACAAAATAATTCGTTGTTTTCTTACCCTCACTGCTCTGCAGATATCTTGAATTTAGACATCTGCCCTTGATTGATGATAAGACTTATAAATATGCATGGAGGGTTGATCTAATGTTGTAATGAGTAGTTAAAGATAAGAATAGAGGTACTATTAATAATTGAACATCTCCCTCTCTTTCTCTCTCTCTATCTCTCTCTCTCTCTCTCTCGCTGCATTTCTCTCTCGCTGCCCTTTTTGAAAAAAAAATATAACATGTAATACCGGCTAGCACAAGTAGCCATTGATTATCGTAAACGAGTCACTGATGTCAACAATTTATGTGTTCGAAAAGATTTAACAAGTATATTAATCAGTAATGTACATAACCGATAATCTCTTTATGATATCTCAGGGAAATGAAGTACATGTAAATATCACTCGATTGGAATGAATTGAGATAGGTATGGACGAATGATACCGCCTAGCAGAATGCGTCCTATTACACGTCACGTGACGGGCGTCTTGTATTCACAAAATTACCTGTGGTTAGAAATCACGTGGTGAATTATAATATTCAACAGGTCAAAGTATACCGTTTACAACAGAGAACGCGATCGCAAGAAGGAACAGGTTTTTGTCTGTTTAACCATGAGCGCATGTTTGTCTATTGATCTCCTTTTAACATAAGCTTATATTCTGTTGTCACCTGAATCATAAACATGTATAATTTAGTTAATCCATGGAAATAAGTCTTATATATACTTTGTTTATTTGAAATGAATTTGAATGAAAAATAATTTAAAGGCAATAAACTGTTTTGGTTAAAAAAAAAAATAATTTACATGTCGATGGAGACTCAGAATATTAAATTGGGCCTTCTGCATTCTTTCTCTGCATTCACGTATGTTTCATTCTAGTTTAACAGACTGTAGATAAAAAAAACCTTATTTTTAATATTAGATTATTTTCTAAAGCAATAAAAAGATCACATTAGTTTTGAAGCGGTAATAAAAAAAAACCTTGCCTGTTCCTGACTCTCGTCCTCCGACTCCGAGCTGCTCGACTTCTCTTCAACTAGCGTTCTCTGTCTTTTTTGCTGCATCGGAAAATTTTTCTCAAAAGGTCACAATTCTTTCAATTTCAACATTAAACACATTTCTGAGCCTATCTTACTTTCGTAATAGTGAAAATGTGATATTTTTTGAATTTTGATATGACCCCTTACAGAAGTAAATATTGACTGAATGCGTCTTTTGTGACGATATATTTGGTATCATTTGAGTTACGTACAAAGCTAAAGATGTTAAAACTGATATATACATAAGAGCTGAAGGTTTACATGTTTTTAACGCTTTAACTAAGCAATTAACGAATCTTACCTATTAATTCCTTCTCGTCCACATTTTTACATTTAGCGCCAAAATGAATGCGTGTGCAGTATACGGAGATCACGATGAAAACAAACTTTGTTTACAATCGCAGTATTAAAACTAAGATTTTATTGATTTAGAGGGAAGTATCGATTTAAAAACAGAACACAATGTTGATTATTCGGTATAATATCTATATTTTGAGCGTAATTTCTCATTTTCAAAATTTGCAAAAATCGTGTCCAAGTCCCTTTAAGTTCATTCTATGTTTACTGTGAACATTCCAACTTCCGGTTTAGAATCAGCATGTAAACCATTCTCATGAACTCCTATCCCTGCCCATAAACTGTTGTAGAATCAACACAGACGGTCATGAAGTCAACAAACGTTTTAGTTACACTTTATTCTGTTAGTATGTGTGTGTGTATGTGTGTGTGTGTGAAAGGACTGTATGAATGTAAATGCCCATTTTTTTTTTTTTTTTACAAAGTACGGGTGGTGGCTGACGGTGAATGTTAAGGGTTAGCAACTCTTTCAAAACGGCAAGATGTCCTTAATTTTTATAAAACAAAACAATACTCTATAATCTGTATTCAAGATACATATTTCGTTTTAGATACTGAACCATATGTTGGAGCACAGTGGGTTCCAAATGTCTTTTTTAATTCCTTTTCTTTTAATTCAAGAGGTGTTTGTATTCTTTTTAATAATAATTTTGAATATAAGATTCTCAAAGAGAAAAAGGATAACGATGGAAACATGTTAGCTTTGAATGTTATTACTGAGGAAAATAAAATAACTCTCATTAATGTTTATGGACCAAACACTGATACTCCAAGTTTTTATGAAAAGGTCAGAGAGGCTTTTTTTTAGTTTGATAATGACTACTTTGATCTCTGTGGGGATTTGAATATTGCATTTAATGCAACAATTGATACTTACAATTAGTCATATTTTAATAATCCAAAAGGAAGGGATAAAGTGCTAGAAATTACGGAAGATTTACAAATGGTTGACTACTAAAGAATCTTGTATCCAGAAAATAAAGTTTATACTCGGAAGAAAAAAAATCCCTTAAGACTGGCTCGCCTTGACTACACACTAATTTATGAGAATTTATCGAATGTTGTTAACAACATTTCCATAAAGCCAGGCTATAGGTCAGATCACTCAGCTGTGATTATGGAAATAAAATTTAATCCTTTTATTAAAAGGGCATGGTCTCTGGGAGTTTAATAATAGCTTGTCACATGAGGAAGTATATGTAGAATAAGTAAAGAAAACTATACATTGTCAACTGGTAAAGGAAACTTTTCTTAAAAATCCAACAGATTATGCTGATAGTCTTTACTACTTTGATAATATTGATGATAGCACATTCCTTGAAACTCTTCTTATGGAAATAAGGGGAATAACTATCTCTTATGCCTCTTACAAAAACAAAAGAAAAGGAAAAACAAGAAAAATCACTTTATAAAGAAATAGAACACTTGGAATCAGAAGAACCTTTAAATACAGTTATGCTTGAGGAGAACATGTTATCTCTAGAGGAAATAAGAAAAGCAAAAATGCAAGGTCACGTACAAGATGGGTGGAAGAAGGAGAAAACCCCATCAAATACTTTCGTAACCTTGAATCTCCTAATTTTATCAATAAAACAATACGGTACAATTATATATGATCAATTTTTTATTCTCAAGCAAATAAAATCTTTCTATGAGACTTTGTACACTGATTTTGATACAGAACTGATTGATATTGACCTAAACAACTTAATAGATAATATTTATGTAAAGAAATCAGATGATCATACTTCTAAATTACTTGAAAAAAAATATATCAGAAAACGAAATTCTTGATGTGTTAAAAACATGAAAAATAATAAATCTCCTGGAAGCGACAGCTTTACTGCTGAGTTTTTCATTTATTTGTTTTGATTTGATTTGAAGTGTTTTATTTTACAAACAATCAAATGTATATAATTACCAACAAACAATTACCTATTATCCAAAGACTTGATATAATATCTTGTTTACCCAAAGGGGATAAACCTCGGCAGCTTTTAAAACATTGGAGGCCAATTACTTTATTGAATGTTTTTTTTTATAAGCTTATATCAGCTGGCTGTTTGAGTCGTAGATTAAAACCTATACTTAATTTGATTATCTCTGATACAGAGCTCTGCGCAGAAATTTTATCTATTCTTATAAAGCAAAACAATAATATTAAAGGCATTTATTGTTAATGATAAAGAACATAAAATTTCACAATATGCGGATGATACTTTGCTAACTCTTGACGGCTCACCAAATTCTTTATTTGCTGCTCTTCAAAACTTATTTTTTTTTCAAAATTTCTGTTTTAAAGGTAAATTGTTAAAAAACCTAAATAATTTGGATTGGCCCTAAAAAATTCTCAAAACAGGACTTCCATCATACTAGATGGAAACTAAACTTGGGTTCAACAACTTTTGATTTGCTTGGTTTTCATTTTTAAGTAAAATTGGACGGTTTTAACATTGTCCAAAATTTGATACATAAACTTATTACAATTTTTTTTTTTCGTCGATGTATATCTACTTTAGTATGACTTCAATAATGGTATTTAATTATGACCTTTGATATTGCAATTTTTTCGTAATAGTGTAAATTTTATGTCAAAATTTCACAGGAGAGGGCGTTTTAAGTTTACACTAATGTACTAATTAATGTACAGATTATCACAAATGGTGGTTTAATTTAGAGGTAATTTAACATGTCACAACAGAGGTGCACATGCCACATGCAGTAAATACGTCATGCACCGGTAATTGATGACATTGTTTGTTATGTAATTGGAAGTTTAAAACTCATACACATTATAACATTTACACATATTAACATTTGATGAAATTGTTAATTGATAATATTAACTACGGTAGTCTAATTTGATATCCCTTGACAGGGAATATATCACTCTTGTAGTCTAGGTACATTGATTGTTTTTTTTTTAATTTCTTGATTGTATGTAAGATTGATAGGGGATATCCGAGTAATTCCGGACAGTAATTAGGTCAGCTATATTTATAAACATTTTAAACGAAAAATTGATCAAGTGGTATTCTTTTCTTTGGACATTTCTCAAATTACGCATGTTCCCTTTTTTATAAAGTCGGTGTTACAGATGATTTTTCTCAACAATTTTTTTATTTACCGACAAAACAGAAACCTTAGCAGAGTGGGCTATTTCCGGACACCGAACGGATAATTGGATAATTCTGGACAGTTTTCAAAATGCAAAAAGAAATGATGTATAATCAACGAAACGAGGCGAAATTTTGTAGTTTGCAATTGAATGTAGTTATCTCGTAAACTTTTTGGCTCAACTTATATATGAATGTTCATGCATGATCTTTTAACAGAACAATTACATGTAGTTCTGGAGACTATCATGAGAGAGCAAATAAGCAAATAAGCCCCAGGAGAGAGAGAGAGAGAGAGAGAGAGAGAGAGAGAGAGAGAGAGAGAGAGAGAGAGAGAGAGAGAGAGATGTTGATTTAGATGGGTGATATTGATATGTTAATCAAAGGAACAGAAATTATAAAATATATATTATAAACCATAATTCATTTGGTATTGCCTTTCTTTTATAGAATTTACCATGTATGTCCACTCTAATCTGTTAAATATTTTCTATTTAACTCTGCCCTGAATGGTTTACGATAATGTCTAGAATAATCCGACCATCAGAAAAACAGTGGGGTGATTCCGGAGAGTATTTCGTATTAAAGTCATCGAGTTTTTTAAAGAATGTTTATCAATGATTCATGAACGATTTCAGTTTTCCCTGTAACATCATTGCGTCTTTAATACCCTAATTTTAAATAATGCCAATTTTAAAAAAAAAGTGTAAAAAAAATTACCAAACACTACATCGATTCAATAGCCAATGATGCATAGGATCGAAAGACTAATTTAAATATGAGGTCCTGTGGCGCAGTGGAATCGTGCAGATGTTAGTAACCTAAGTGCTAGCCCTTCTACAAGTTAGCAATGAAAAGTAAAAAGTACGACACCTCTGGGTTTTACTGCATTGTTTGAATTCCAGCAATAAAAAATTGGCTTATGTTAATAAATTGGAAGTGGGAATAACCTCAGTAAAGATATATGAAATCCATATATTAATCGTTTCATCAATTGTAACCAAATGAGTTTCAATTTTACCAAGCTTACAAGTGAACATTTATTCTTGTTCTTCTTTTACCTTTTATCTATGTTTGTTTAATACAAAAGAAGAAAATAGACTTACCTTATAACTGAAGTTTCTTTGTTTTAGTATTTTCAAATCAAAATACGGAATAGCACTTTGTTCTTCCAACTCTCAAAAAGCAAATAAATATCGTTAGTGACAATTTGTTACTTTTGGTGAATATGTTCGACTTATTTGCACTTTTCTTAAATATTGTTTTATTTTATCATTTGAACAATTGAAAAAATGAACACGAATTTATCTACATGTAAAAATACATAACAGTCGTAAGGTAATCTTGAAAAGTTTTATTTTTATTTTGACTTTATGACGAATCTTTATCCAAACTAGGCAATAATCAGTAATGTTTTGAAAGGTTTTACGTTTTGTAATTTTCTGAACTTGTGAACATATACTTAAATGCAAAGTGTTCTAGGGATGTTGTGCCCAGAATATTGCAGGAAATAACTTGGTTTTTTTTTTTAAGTTCATCGATGTGAGATATAGTGTAACAGTAGTTTCACGCATTTGAATCATGATTACATCATTATTACAGATTTCTTGAGACAATATATTTTTTTTTGTGTGTTTGCCACAGTAAAAAGTGGCGTGATTTGAAATGTTAAACCAGACAGAAAATAAAATTGATTTACTGTTATCTCATAGACAAGACATTATATATGGGATTATCCGATCTGGTCAAAGAAGTTAGATGGAAATATTCTTCAACACATGATCCTAAAACGTTTACCATGTTTTACCCGAGAGAACCTTACAATTTCTTGCTACAGAACTGTCTAGTCATATCTAACTATATCATGTATTATGATAATAATTTCGAACAAAGATTATATATGAGCTTATTAATTTGCTCATAACATAACATGTACAGCCAACTTCAAGATACTGGGTTTAAAGTCATGAAAAATCTTACATTTATGTAAAAATTTCAAGTTACAAAATGCTGTATAATGAGTGTGAATTGTCTTTTGCACCTGCTGAAAATTGGGTTAGTGTAATCAAAAATAAACTTTTTGAAATTGGTATAGGACATATATGGTATGAGCAAGAATATATATATTGTGCAACTTATTTTCCTATAATCAAGCAAAGAATCATTGATCATTTTATCCAACAACTTGTAGAACAGATTAATTCCTCATCTCGATGTTATTTTTTCAAGCATATTATTTATCAGTTTTCATTAAAATATTATTTAACAAAATCAATACCTTCTACATATAAGAAACAAATTGCAAGGATTAGATTGTCATCTCATAGACTTGCAATTGAAAGTGGACGACACACGAATGTAACAAAGGAAAGACGTTTATGTAAATTTTGCTCTGATATTGAAGATGAATTCCATTTTGTTTTGATATGTCGACAGTATAGAGAAATCCGAGTAAAATATTTAAAGAAATATTATTGGAAAAAAACCTGTATACAAATTTATACAATTATTAAGCGTTAAAAATGTTAAAGAACTGTGTAATTTGGGGAAGTATCTCCACCTAGCTTTTTAAATTCTTGATAATTCAGAAACAGTCTCTGGTTTTTTTTTTAGCTGTTAGTAAAAATTTATTATATACAGACCCTGAAACGCACTACTACACCTAAAAAGCGTATGAGAAGCGTGCGACTTTCGTATCGTATTAGAAGCGTATCGTATTGTGCGAGAAACGTACCGCACCGTATAAGAAGTGCATCGTACCGTGCGAGAAACGCATCGTACCGTATGAGAAACGCATCGTATCGTATTAAAACCGTATCGTATCGTATTAAAACGTATCGTATTGTATTAAAAACGTATCGTATCGTACAAAACGTACAAAAATCGTATGAAAAGCGTGCGAGAAACTTATAACTTTTTTATGAGATTTTTATACTTCCCGGTATGTAACGAATAACAAGTAATATGTATATACATTGTCAATGTATTTCACATAATTATGTACATGTATCATACCATTATTTCAATATTGTTTTTTAATTATATGTAACAACCTATGCCATAAGATGTATGTCTTGTGCAAATCAAGAATGATAGTCAAAAGAACAATTTTATATAAATGAAATGATATTTTTCGATATGGGCTTATACACATGTACGCCATCTGATTCTCCCATCTTCTTTGTAGACAGACATTCATCTTCTTGTTTGAATAATTTCAGAGAATCTCCACCTGCCATTGGATACAATATGCTGGGTTTTTTTAATCATTATTAAACATCACACAAGGTTTCTTTTAAGTTTAACAAAATCTTTCTCCTATATGTCCGACTTAAGGTAGTCCATCCATAACTATCATATTTCATATTTAATAGATTGCAAGTTTGATCACTAAAATCTTAGTATGATTTTAAGGGGTTTATTAAATAATAAAGATTCATCTTTGAAATTTTTAAAAACTTTGAATATTAATAAAATTATCACATATTGAAGTTAACATTGAAGTCTATGGGAAAAATGCATTTTCAAATATATCTTTATAGTTCAAGTAATTTTCTCACAAATCTCTTAGTAAAAGGTTGCAAAATATCTCTCTTTCATTGAAAATGCCAATAAAATTCATAATTTACCATACATATTTTAAGAAAACGATTTTTTCTAATTTTTGTAAAGGGCAGACAACTCTTTAAAAAAATTTAAGTGCAAAAAGTTCATTCAATTGACTTTATACATACCCCCGAGTTTGGTTTATGTCAGCCTCATAATGATTTTGAAATAAGTATTTAATGTTGTTTAGTTCAATCAAAATTGTTAAATTCCCCTCAGTTATGGATGGACTACCTTAAAGATAAAAGTAATTGGTCGCTATATTATTTTCGATCGCTCCTCAATTGGTACTAGGGTATATATGCCGGTCATGAAAGTTACGGTCGGTTGCTTTCCGATCGATGCATTCAAATTGCATTCGAATTGCACGGACTTCTAAATATATAAACTACACTTTGTATTAATATGTTTTAAGAAAGGAAGTACAAGAAACTGCAATCAATATATTAAATAAAAGAGTGCACATTCTCTCGAAAAGAATCGGCAAAGTATCCGCATTATTTTGCAGATAGTGCTTACTTCGCGTGCACATCGAACAAGTGTGTCCATCATATACATATGCTGGTTTCTTAATCATTATTAAACATCACACAATGTTTCTTTTAAGATTTACAAAATCTCTCTCTTATATGTCTGACTTAAAAAAGATAAATCAAATTGTAAACCCAGGCCGTATTCCCTTTATATTTTTACGCACACAGGTGCCAAGCCCATTTTATGGTTACATTGAAATTAATGTCAAAACGGACCTGGCCCCTTTGGTTACAAAATGCATAGTTTTTATCGTTTGTAGTGTGCAGTGGAAGCGTTTTCAGTGCACACAAGAGAAAAATAAGGGAGAAAAAGAAGCCCCACATTTTCAGTTAAGTTACAAAAGGTCAAAAATGTACATTTTGGGTTTTCATTTATCTGAATAAATCTATAGCTGTGAAAATCATCTTGCCTGCGCCCCCAAATAGGAGATGGTCAATCTCTCCAATAATCTTTACCTTTTGTCCTATAGTTATCGACCTTTCCAAAACTTAAACATTGGCAGTTGCTTAGCAAAATGTGATTATTGACCACAAGAAGACGTGGCGCATTTTGTTTTCCTTTATTAAAATATACCCTGAAGTTTTTCTAATATGATTAAATCATTTAATTATAATTTCAGTAATAAAATTCTTTTCTTGTCATGATAGTGCAATGTCATAATCGTTCTCCAATGTCTTTGGATCTCTTCTATACATTTCCATACGTTGTAATCTTTTCTTTGATATAGCATATTGAGTTTTTAGACCTATCTTCGAAAATTTCGAAGATATATCTTTATCCTCCTTTGCTCTGTATTCACAGGGCCATGTTAACGAACGAGTAAACGTTTTTCCGTTAAGTAGGTCAAAATCAATGCGTGCACAAAATTCCACAGCGGCCTCTAGGAATCTGGTCAAGCCGTACTTTTCTCCTACCAAGATGTAGTCCAGCAGTATATTGACGGTCAGCCCTTGCTTTGGTCTACACATTGCAACCATGAAGTCTTCACAGTCTGTCACCAAAGATGACTGGTACTCGTGTGCTATAGGTAGTACCTGCAGTACATTTTCCGCTGAAAAAAGAGAACTTTTTAAGCTGATATTTCAATCATGTGAACTTTTTCTCGTGTATTTTCTTTTTTTTTTTTAAAGTTCCTTAATATCATAATTAATCTTAGTTCTCTTGGGGTTTCAATTTTTATGCTGTTAATATATTTCTCTCGAAAGTTCTTTTATTAATTTATTATACAAAACAATTTTTTTAAAACAATTTTGTCGTAAACGTTTTTTATAAACAGATAGTATGACTGATTGTTTTGTATTGCAGAAGTGTCATCTGATTTCTCTCTCAAAAAAAAGTATATTAAGGCACAAATGTAATCTTAAGTACCTTTTACGGGATGCTTCATTTTAGGATAGAAACAGCTTAAAAATTCAACAACATCTTCTGCTTTCTTGCCCTCTAATATTATCTCTTTTGCAGTACTTTCCTTGAACTGACTTTTAAACATGGTATCAAATACAGGTGAATGCTCAGAGAGGACTGATTTGTTGACATGGATCTTCTGACCCTCTACCACCAGAGTAACATCGGTTTCTGGAAAAGCGAGATTTTTTGTCAGCTTGGTGCTCTCCTTCTCCATCATTTTGACGTGCCTTTGAGTATAACAATGTAAAGAGAACAAAAACTGAGAACTGAAACGTCATTTATACACGAATTTTTATACAATTCACTCATATGAGAAATTCTTGTTTGTTATAGATCAGTTTTCGGAACATTAGATCCAAAGAAAAGCACATTGCTTTGATTACATTATACAACTTCCGGTAATCATAAAAAAGCAGGAGGGTTGTTGTTGTTGTTAAATCTTTATATTTTTAGTGTCTTAGCATTTGATAACACTACCTTTCGATTTTGTACTATACAGTCCAGTAAATTCAAATGACGTATAATTGGGGCGCACGCGGACTTTGCTTATTTATATTGAATTGAAATTTTTAATCATACAATTGCTGAAAATTATATAAATATAAGTAACAAGGAATCATTCTTTGAATATAATTATGAGATGATGATTTCGATCGGGCGTGATCAAATCTATCATAAAGCCCTTCGGGCTTATTAGGATTTGATCACGCCCCAACCAAAATTATCACCTCATAATACTCAAAGAATGATTCCTTATTTCCTGGCATCCCTGAATTCAAGTGCCATATTTAATTTTACATAAGAATTTTGCAGAAGATTTCGTATTGTTTCTAAATCAAGGGGCATAACTCTGTCAAAAATCATCAACCTGGAGCACATTCGAACTTGTCTGTATTTTCTATTAGAAAAATACCAGTCTATACAATTTTAAATTTATATATAGCCATTCCCTTCAAAAAAAGGGCAAATTCTGAAAAATTCTTATTTTTCCTAATTGTGGTAGGCTGTCAAAAATTATCGAACCTGTACCAAATTCGAACTTGACCTGTATTTTCTATTACTAACAGAGTATACTAGAAACGCGAAAATTTACGCTTTACACATGAATGACACAATTTTTAACTGTTGAACCATATTTTTTTTTCATTTTCGTATATACTGTGTCCGATTTTTTTCTTAATTGCTTTCTTAACCTATTCATTAAAAAAAAAAAAAAACAACTGCATGGGTGGATATTTAGATGGCGGATGAAAAATCTAAACTGAATTAGATGATATACATGCATTTGGCTTTAATTATTTTTGTTGCTGCTGAGTATAAAATGATGACAATGAATTTTGTTTAAACCAGTGAGTGGGTATTTTGGACGTCTCTAAATTTTGTTCTTTAGATCAAATTCCACAATAATTTTTATAACTGTCCCAAATGAGAATTTCAGATAAAGACTGTTTTAAAAAGGTGGTCACCTTCCCCCCCCCCCCCCCCCCCCCCCCCCCCCAAATTTAATTTCCCTGTTTAATTCATACATCATTTATTCATATTGACATGCTTACTTGTTTTCATATTATAAACCAAAGTTGTCACTTGTCAGATCCAAAGTATCTGCCCTATGGTTAACTCGTCCTACATTTTCTGCCATGATGTAAATTAGTCAAACCGCGTTCCGTGCACCCCGTTCTGGAAAAAAAATCTTTCCATCAAAATTTAAATCGCATCAAATTGTTCCATTTTATTTATTAACTTTTTTGCATTAACCGAAGAGTCCCATCTAAGGTTTGACTATCTGCTCTAGATGCATCATGAACCCGTCCTACACTTTACACTTTTCGCCATGACGTTATTAGTCAAACGGCGTTCTTGGTTACCCCTTCTTGAAAGTTCTATTCCATTCTCTTGCGAGAGGTTTCTATCTATTATAACTAAAATCGCGCATTCAAGAAACGAATTGACTTATTTCATTTAATCAACACTTGTCAAATTCCTAACTTCTATGTATAATCCAAGTAAGTTCCTTATAGCTTTATTCATTGTTTACGTAATCAATCAATATTAATTCATTGCAAGTACATATTTTGATGCTAACTCCCACCGATTTGGATCCGCCAAAACGTGTCCAACACCTTACTCTGACTCATTTTTGCTATTTCGAGCTTGTTTATAGAGAATGAAAGGTTTTAAATTTATTGTACAAGAATTACTTATCAGGTAAAATTCAACTAGTTTAGATTACGGACTTTATATATTACTTGTTGAAATACCAAAGGTATAAGCAGTTACTCTGGTGCAGGCATTTGTTTTTTAGTTTATTGGTAAGTACAGTATAATAGATGTCAATGTATAATTATGCTATTTCAACTTTACTATAAACAGATGAACGTGGTAAAACCTAATTAGCATACGTTTAAACACCTACGTTACTTACAAACACAAATCAATCCTTCGATGTTTTGTTGATCGCAGAGTCAATAGCGTCTAGTTTCAGTTTAGCGCAACAGGAAGTTATACTTGCGAAACCGATAGAGTCGGGAAATGAATTCCCGGTTTATACAATTCAAAAATTAGATGATTTAGAAATCAACATAAAATAAGATAATAAATCATTGCAATATCTTTGTTATGCAAAATCAGAAAACTACGGAAGTCATAAAAGGAAAAGCGAGTTCAAACTAGGTAAACAACATCAGTTTACAATGGGGATGATCACGGGACTTTTGTATCTTTTAAGAGGACTCGATGGTCGTGGCCATTTTTAGACTGTATTGATATCCTTTAACAGAAAAGATCCATATGTAAATAAAGGGAAAAACTTAATTTAAAGATACACAAGGTTAGCTTCTTAAAAAGCTAAGAATGTCAGCCATCAAAATATTAATTTTCAGTTCAAAAGTGAATACTTTATCTGTTGAAATACAATATATACATAGTTTCCAGAACAATCATAACATGCGGATGTACAATGAGTATAGTGTGTAGCGGAATCCTATTTATAAAGTAATCTACAGCAACTGTGGATGCTGTATCATTTAAGTTGTAACTTTGTAAAGATTGCTCTCTAAAATCCATGGTCCCTCGTCCCAAACCACTGTCAGTATACACGTATATCCACTCCAATTTTACTAACAGACGCTACGAAAATGTAAACTTGATCTGTTGTTTGATATTTTGAAGCGGGTCAGCAAGTTTCATATTATTCATAAAGAAAAAAAGTGTGGAAAAACTGAAGTGGGACAGACAGACGAACAGACTGACCGACAGATGGACTGGCGGACGCAGAGGAAAACTTTAAGTCCCCTCCGGTGAAACCGGTAGGGAACTAATTATAATAAGGAAAAAGAAAGTATCAGCCGATTTTAATGAAACTTTCAGATCTTACTAAACACAAAATTTGTAAGAAACTTATCGATTAATGTTTTGGTCGTCACTTCCGGTCCCGTGATATTAAAGATTTTATGTTTTTGCTTGTTCACGATTTTTCTCAGAAGGTATCAAAGAGAGAACTTTCAAATTTTCAAATGGTAAATAGTCTTTACTGCAGTTCTCTGTGCATATCCAAAGGTCTACAGTTCCTTCCGGTCGTCACCGGATGGTTACAAAAAGCCCTACTTTTTCTTTTGATTTTCAATATTCTTTAATCGTTTTTTAATAGTTGTTGGAGACGCTTTTATAAATGCAAAATATGTAATTTGTTTTAAATTGATCCACGCATTCTCGAGATTTACGAACCCTAAACTAAAGTTAACTATTAACTATTGTTTAAGAAACGTAAACTATAGTTAATGATTTGTTAACTATAGTTTTTATCTGTAAAACCATATTGAACGGTTGTAAACTATAGTTTAGGAATGCTAGTAAAAATGTATCTGTCTGTAAATAACATTAACAACAGATGTTGTTAATCATAGTTTCACAATTGTGAAACTATGATTGCAAGTTGTTTCCATTATTAATCTATACATATGTGAAATATAAATTAACGTCGTTAACTATTATAGTTTTCTGTCCGTAAACTATAGTCTACAATCGTTTAACCTAGTTTATCGACTGTGAAAATATAATTAGCTCATGTTTGTGAATATGGCGTGCCATATTTATAGAGAGTAAGCTTCGTACCTTGTATATTGATAATAAAAAAAAGCCATCAAGCACCGGCTCTAGCAGAACGTTCGCAAAAAGAAAATTCGGGCCAGCTGCAATTTAGGAATGAGAGAACCAATACACGGGATGCTGACATCGGAGAAGTGTTAATACAAGATTGAGCAGAGCAGAAAAAGGTAGCGCTTAGGTGATTAGCTGAATTAATTGCTGAAATAATGATCATTTTAAAGTAAATTTATCACTGTTTTAATTCAATGATGAAATGAAGAAGTACTGCTGAAAGTAACGAAATAAGAGAGGTTGAAATAGGAGGTGGGTGTCATTTTTTAGATTTGGATTCATTTGCTGCGGATCGCTGTAAGTTTGTAAACAAGTTCAATTTTTACCTATAAACGCCATGGGACCCTAATACATGTATATATTTCCAGTATTTTTTTGTTAGTTCTTCGAATGAACTTTCAGAATGTGACCAAGGATGTAAGTAAAAAAAAACTAGCCAGGCGTGTTTAGGTTAACATTGAGTTCTATGGGAATTGAATTGGTATTTTGTTTCTTTTTTCCTTATTAAAGCTGAATAACGATAAAATCAATTGAATACTAGTACTTGTTTTTAAGAAAAAATACAACAGTTTTTTCTGCCTTCTGTTGATTTATATTCTCATATGTGTTTGAAAAAAATGAATATGCTCTTAACTTTCCATGCTGCGCAAAATATATGGTGCTGAGTCATCGAAAACCGAAGTCAGCATATCTGTCTTATGCAGGCAAAAGTTTTCAATTGCTAACGTTGTATGTTTGATATCGCTATATAATTATTATTAGGGTGAATTTATTTATTTTGATTTGATTTTAAGGATCATCAAAATACACTTTATTTAGTATTTGAAGACGAAAAGGTGAACATGTATTTAAACAGCATAGCCTACATGATTATGAACAACCTCAAAAAACTTACAAGCTGAACGTATCGGCAGAGATAAAATATTATTGCTTGTTAATTTTCTTTCTTCATATAATGTAAATTAAAGGGGTATGGTCACGATTTTGGTCAAATTCTATTTTTCTGTTTTTATTATTTACAATGCTTTTGGAATGCATTTCTCATGATAAGATGACGTTTGATAGCCAGTCGTAGAGTTATAAGCAAGATACAGAGCTCACAATTCTTTGTCATGTAAACAAGGCTCGTGCCCTTTTTTATTTATTTAGGTTCAAAATACCAGTAAAAAATCTTTTCCAAGCTGATTTTTCTACCTTCTAATTCGTTTACAGCATGAAATAATAGTTCCTAATGTTTAACACATTCAGTTTATGTCTAAGACTGGAATTTTCACCTCAACAATCAAAATGAAAAAAAAAGCTTTGTTTGCATATCAAAGAATTGTGCGCTCTGTAACTCGCTCATAAGTCAACGACTGACACTAAAATTTTGCTTGCCTATTAGAAATGCCTCACTGAAGCATAGTGAATATTAAAATCGGAAAAATAATTTTTGACCAAAATCGTGACCATACCCCTTTAAAAGCTGAATGAAAAAAAATTATCGATATCCTAAATTTTACAAAGCTATGAACTTTAATCGATTTTTAGCTCACATGAGCCAAAGTTAAAGTATGCGTTTTTGATCACTTGTCATATGCTGTCTGTGTGTTCGTTCGTAGGTGAAAAACATCAGTCAGCATGCGTCCCAGTGGATGATTGTTTTGCTGACAAGATCGTTGTATCGACCATAGAACTTACGAAAAGATCTGTTGCATTAATACTTTTATTCTCCAAAACAACTCAGATAGTTTGAACTGTTTTTCGTTTTTGACCATTGAATATTTTTTGAGAATCCTCAAAAATCGTTCACTATGATTGAAATTTACTTAAATTTGAAATATTGCCTTTAAATATTCTCTTTAAAAATGAATTTCAGTTAATGAATGTTTGAGTGTAGCTATGTTTGTATATAAGAAATGAAGTGTAATATTTTTACTCTATCATTTTGCTAAATATGTCTAAACACAACCCATTTTTGATTCAATTTTACAAAACTCTAATTGAGTTTAAACACTAAACATTTATAGAATGAAACAACTTATTTTTGTCTTATTCTGCTGGGATTTAAATTATATGAGGACAATAATCTCATCATTATCTCATTTTTGGGATATGATGTATATCAATGATTTCTATCTTTTTTTTTTTCTTCTTCTTTTTCTTCTTTTTTTCACTGCATCCAATACAATTATCTGAAAGAATTAATGATCGTGAGATAGAACCAATAGAAAATCCGAACAAAAATTATATTGACTAACTGATAAAACGCAACCTTTGTTATTTTTGTATACTGGAAAAAAGTATCAGAAACTTTTCATTCAAATTTCCTTTGTTTTGCAACAAGTCATATTTGTTTAAGTCAAATTATATGAAAACAATAAAAATATCAAATGTTATGTCCATATAGTTATTTTATAGATACTTGATGTGTTTAGAAAAAAAGTATAACAATCCAAATTTGACATCTCGAAAAAACAACATCCTTAAGGTTTTTTTTAATACTGAGTGTGTCGCAAATATCATATATTATAAGTTGGTTGGAATTTTTTTTCTTGTTTCAATACAAGTTAAATGGAGAAATAGCATACACGACATTGACTGTCAAGGTTACTGACATTGATGACATGGACCCAAAGTTTGACTTTGACGAATTTTTTAAAAATATTACTGAGGTAAGAACAAAGTAAAAACAGTTTCAATTTATAACCTGAAAACAATTTATGATTATATTTTCTGCATTATCCTTCATATAACAAAACATGATTTCATATGTTAAAGAACAATGGCATTGACAATATTTCCCTGGTGACGTGGCGCCACAGACAGAGATACAGGGGATGGTCGACAGGAAGTATATCAAAGATTTGAAGGTTTGTATAGAAAAATAACAAAATTAGAATTAAATACGATAAAGTCTACAATGTGACGCATTGACAGACACAAGATTTATTCCAATATTTTTTTTGAATATTGGGATAAGATATATCTTATTTTACTTATTGCATATTTTTATTATCACTTGATGCATGATAAGAATAGAACGTTTCAATTGTCGAAGCAATAAACTTGCATCACATGACGATGAATATTTTTCAGTTGGGTCCGAATCATTTAGTAAATGATAAAACTAGATACATGACCACCTATATTGAGGTAAAAAGAATTTTTAGAAGTTCTTAGAGTATTTTTTTGTTTGTTTGTATTTATTTATTTTTTTGCAATTTTTGCAGATGACAAATATACCAGTGGTTGCTTTACAATCCACCAGATAGCAGGAAGCATTTCAGTGACTTGTTCACTTAATTGATAGAGAGGACAGGGGTTATTATAGGCTTATCTGAAAGGTATTTTAAAAAATAAATAATAAAAGAGAAATTACAGCAGATTAAATCATATTTAGCACGTTTTGTATTACATTTGTTGATGTAGTTAGATTAATTCATTCAAATTGTTATTCTGTATAGATAACAGTTAACTATTTGTTGAGAACAATCAGCAAATCGCGATATACAATGTATGCTGAAATAGTATTGTCCGTTGCATAAATTTTGAAAGACAAGTCATCTCGATATGGTCACCAATATTATGTTGGTTATTGCCTAGATATAAAGAACATTGTAGATATATTTTTAAAACGTATACGAACTCTTGTCCTCAGTATGTCTATAGCTAAACCTTGTGCATACGCTTTAAACTGTATATAGTAAAGCAGATTTTGGCTGTTCCAAGGACCCGCCTTACTGAATTTAATTGTCAAAATATATACTAGATTAAAATCATTCACTGGTTTATGATTCTAGATTATGTTTTATTATTTATGTAAAATGAAAGAATGTCTCATTTAACAGCAAAAGGATCACTTCATGAAAAAGGATCGGTGGTAACATGAGATAGCAAATACTTCTCGTGTGACTTAATGACATAAATTGTATATGAAAAAGCTTACGGTCAGCTGTATTCCAGAGCCATTTGTAACGAAATTCCTGATACGGACTCTTCTTCTCAAAATTTTAGTTTGAAATTTTAAAGCCTCTGCTTTTGTAATTTTGCATTTCAAAACAACATTTATAAGATCGTGGGGTATTCTTCTACATCCAGGTATTACCCAAAAAATCACAACAATTGTGTGTGTGTGTGTGTGTGTGTGTGTGTGTGTGAAACAGGCGGTTCAACGAAACACGGATATCAGAATCTGCACAGCAACATTATTAATCAATGTTTTGGATGTAAACGACAATGAACCTATATTTAATCCGACGGAATACCAAGCAAACATTACAGAGCATTCCAGTATAGGGACGAGTGTTGTGCGTCTTCTTGCTATGGATTCAGACGTATGTGACATTTCAGTAAAGGTTTTGTCATATCATTATCACAGTATTAACGTTATGAATATATCAATGTTATTTGTACGTGATCAAAGTCGTCATAAATTAACAGAACACTTTTTGTTTTTTTATTGATCTATTTTTATTGGAAGGGGGGGGGGGTGTACATACACTTTGACAAATTATAATATTGCACTACAAAATAAACGATGATACTTTTTGATCATTTTTTCTAAGTAGAAACATGATGCCAAAAATTAGTGTTCCCTATATATTATACAGAGGGATTTAAAAATTCTAAGTTTGCAAGTTCAAATTCATACATGTACACATAACAAAAATACGGTGAGTGTATTTGGTGATATTATGAAAGATGCCATAAAAACAATGTAACGATTATCCTAAAAATACTAAAATGAGTATATATCACGCAAAGTAAATTCTCCATATGTATGACTTTTTTTCTAGGAGAAACCTCTCACCCGTTATGTGATACTTCCACCTTACAGCGATACCTTTTCTTCTAGAGAAAATGGAGACGTCATCGTGCAAAATCCATCTAAAATAGACAGAGAAACTGGAAATGGAACATTCATATTAAAAGTATTATTTAAGGAATAAGGAATCATTCTTTGAGTATCATGCAGTGATAATTTCGGTCGGGGCGTGATCAAATCCAATAAAGCCCGAAGGGCTTTATGATAGATTTGATCACGCCCCGACCAAAATTATCACCTCATAATATTCAAAGAATGATTCCTTATTACTTATATTTATAAAATTTTCAGCAGTTGTACGATTAAATATCATAATATTAATTATGCAAACCCACTTATGCGCCCCAACAATACGTCATTTGAATTTATTGGGCTGTATAGTACAAAATCGATTCGTAGTGTTATCACAGACAGAGACACTGGAAAATGTAAATATTCAAGGAATAAGGAATCATTCTTTGAGTATTATGCGGTGATAATATAGCATTATCTGACAAAGCAAAATATATTTATATATTTTTTTTTATATTTAGAAGCTTAACTTTATTTAAGATTTAATTCCATAAAGATGATCATTTGATTGCTACTGTGACTTTCAAATTCTCAGCTATCGTTCAAATGACAAAGGATAAATATGATGGAAATGTAGGAAAAAGTTTTGTGTATTTTTAAAATTCTGTTAAATGACCTGAATACAGTCTTCTCTGTTATGGTCAGTTAAAGCGTAAATGATGATTTTAATTTGGTTCCTTTATATTAACCTTAAAGCATCCACATTACATTGGTTAAATAGATTGTCCTGTTTCAATGTCACATCTCATATATAAGATCTATGCATTATTAAAATTCAAACTTTAGAATTCAAAGTAGCAATATACTGAATAGCAATTCAAATCTAAAAGGGATTATTTGTCTTCAAATCGATGTTTTTCCGCATGACGCTAACAATTCATTAGCTTTCAAAATACTTTTTTTGATTAAAATATGCCTGTGTTAGCAATTATTTAAAGTATTTTCCACTAGATGGTGTAAAAAAATATATCAATGGCAGTCTTAAATATCATCGTCATGCTTATGCAACCATTTCAATTTCTTTATTCATTGTGGACCGTAAAAATACATTTTTGGCTATAAAAATTCGAACAATATTTATTTTAAAAAGATACTTTGAATTGGACAATACAGCTTTAAAATAACCAACATTTCTGCCTTTGAACTTCTAGGTAAATGCATTGGACCTAGAATCTGGACATTTTCCCAGTTCAACAGCAACACTTTCCATAACACTTTTAGATGTAAACGACAAAGCGCCAGTCTTTCAAACAAATCCTCTACCACCCGAACCAAACGAAGGGTACGAAATAGGACAAGTGAAGGCGAGTATTTCTTTGATTGAAATCTTATGCTCTGATATGGGTGTTTTATACCTATGTGAATATCCCTTTTGTGAAATTGGCATTTTACAGGCTACGGATGGGGATCAAGCTAATACACCTAACTCTGAAATTAGATACAGGTTGCAACACACTCTGTATGTATACTTACGATGCTGCAGGTTATGTCCTCTTTATCAAATCTCTTTCTAACCTGAAAAGATTTATTTGGCTTGTGATAATGTTTTCTTCGTAGATCTTCAAGCCTATTTTCCATCCACAATAAAACTGGAAAAATAACGAATCAAAGGAAGCCATCTATATCGACAGGTGTTTTAGAGTTGATAGTAATTGCTGAGGACATGGGAGAACCCTTACTTCAATCATCTGCCCAAATTGTTGCAAGTTTATATAAATATCAAACTTTTTGTAAAGCAGCCTGATACAAATAGTGTTGAAATGGAAGCAATAAAAACTTATTTACCTATTTTTTTTAAAAATGTTACAAACACAATTTAATTTATTATCTAAGTTCAATTAATCCGTTGCCATAATTTTCATTACGTTGTTTTTTATTTACTTTTATTACATAAGAATAAGTTATCTTTATTCAGGTTTCCCGTTATTTCAATCGTTTGCTTATTTCAGTTGTCTCGAACAGCAATGAATGGTAATTCCGTTTCTTTCTCCGTTCCTGTAAGTGTACAGGAAGCTAAAAGCCGAAAAGAAAACATTCAAAGGTATAATTACATTACATTTTTGAGACCAGTACGTAATATATCGATAGATATGATCGAATGCTTCTATTTTATATAATAAGCATATGATGGTTATTTATAAAGACACTGGAAAAATATTAAATCTGAAAGTATCGCTCGAAAAAATAGAAGATGTCATTAACCAAAAATACTCGTAAGTCTTTACTATTTTATAAAGTTTCTTAATATTTTCCACTTATTTAAAAATTAAAGTAAACAATTCTATGTTTCATATGAAGATTTACATTGTTACACACATCCATATTTTCGACATATGCATATGCTTCCGTTACGTTTAGCCTTTTTTTAAATATTGCATTTTATAAAAAAAAAAAAAAAAAAAAAAACACACACAGAAATTATGTAAGATTATTTTATAATAGTTGTTTTTTTCAAAGCACAAAAATGCAATCAAAAACCAAAAAATTTACAGATTTGAATCATTGTGGAAAAATTGGCATAACGCGAGAAGTGAACGCATGCCGATATTTTGGGCTCAGAGAATAAAATCTGTCATCATTCATGAACAATGTGTTAGGTAGTTAAGGTACACTTTTGTCATTCATTTGTGTCTATTAGCCGAGGAACCACATCATAGATAATAAAATGCTGTTCATCAAGTGTTCGAGAAAAGTTTTTGACTTCGTTTCTTATGTTTACCTAATGTCATTTTTATCATGAAATTTGCCCGTTTTCTTACATAATTATATGCGTCGTGATCTCCCACTCAAGATAAAGTTCGTAAGATCAATTTTACAAGGCGTGATGAAAATTTTTCCTCTAGTTTCTCTAGCTAATCTTAGATAAATATTAAGTGTTTTAAAAAAACAAAACTAACAACAATATGATCGATAATAGTCTACTTGAAACTTTTCTGCATACCCAAGGTGTCACCTAACTGTGACAGCAAAGATCCACAACGATTCAGTGGTTTTTTGGACATTTTCTTCAAAAGTAAGTGTAGAACAATGGTTTGATTTTTACTACGTTGGTAAACTCAATGCGTGTTTTAAAACAAACTTTATATGTTGCTGTCATGTTGCAAATTTTAAATTCAACGGGTGGCAGTAAATACAAAATGACATTACATTCAGTATAATCTGTAGGTTGTTGTGCAAAATAACTTACAAGTAATATCACAATTTTTTTTTAAATATTTTTATTTGATATATCACCATGAGGGGACTATTTTTTTCCAGAAGATAAATAATGCTATTGTATTGATGGTTCAGTTTAATAATCGCTGTTCAAATGAAAAATGATAACATTTTTATAGCACAATTTTTCAACATACTGGCGAGATCCTTGCACTGTTTTCGGAACATGAATCACAAAAGCTGGAAGTTCCACAGGATACCTCTACTCCTGCTGTTATAGCACTCATTGTCATCTGTGTGCTCATTTTCATTGGAATTATTGTTTTCATCGGCTATGTTTACAAAACGACAAAGAGGTAAGTGAAAACAAGTTTATTTCTAAAAAGTACTGTAAGTCGTCTTAAGTCCACGGTGTTAAAACTTCACGATTTCTCAAAAAGATTCTACATGAATACATAAATATAATACAGGTTTGAAAACTTATGATAGTATTTACGAGTATTTACGATGGTTTTTAATTTCGTGGGAATATGAGATATCGCGAACATAGTGAAATTAAAACCATCGTGATTATTTGCCAATCTACAGTATCTTGATTTGAATATCCACAATATAGCTTTAGCTATATTGAACGTTGTTTGTTTGTTTGTTTGTTTGTTTGTTTTTTAGGTATTGTATCCTCTATTTCTTGAGAAAATGGATTGTAATTCATACAATTCTAAACTGAAAAGCCAGAAAAGTACCCGATTGTAAAACACGACGTTCGCGTATGTTTAACTTTTAAAAACAGCTTTCAAATTCTTTGTTTAGCTAATTTAATGTCAGTTTTAATTTTGTTACTTTTTATATCAATCTTCAATTTATTGTTAACTAAACTGGCATATTATTGAATCAAACATATTGCATCTTATATGTTTGTGTATTTTTTTTTTATATAAATTCATTATATTTTAACTGATTTTGTTATCACTATCTGGTATTTTTGTCGGAAATATGACCTACACATTTTAAGTGGGATATTTTTCATTTTGTTTGTTATAGGGTTAAAGTAGGATCAGTCGCAGATACATGCAAGAACAAAGACTTAGGAGGAAACAAGGAATATGGCTTTAGAAACGTTATAGAAGACGCACGTACGGACGAGGAAATTACGTCTTAAAACGGAGTTTGTCAAAATGAAAAAACATGCATAAATGCTAAAAATATAATCGGTATTTAAACATATTTGCATATTCTTACTCCACTATTTGTCTATATATGCTAATTTTCATTTTAATTTATGTGTACATAATCGCCGATGTTGTGAGCATTATGTTTTCACTATTTTTTAATGAAAGTGACAAAATAAGAGGAATACTTTTGACATGTATCGGAAAAAACGATTCCTTTTCCCACTAGAATTGACGAATGGAATCGCTAAAATGTGACTGGTTGCATTGTTCTCAGTTTTGATTAAAAAGGCTATGTTAACTTCCTTTTTATCTTCATTAGTTTTATTTTGCACTAACGTATGATGACAATAATTGTAAAACATGTTATACGTCATACATAAAAACAAACAAACTTACTATGATCAGACTGAATTAACCATCTGTTTGCTTTTAATACTCGGAAAATATATGTTGTGTTTTGTAAAATTTTACTGCAATGTGTTTGTTACTTATCTTTAATTACTTATGTTAATGATACGAATAAATGTGAATGATAAGCGGTAGATCCTTGATTGCATTACATACCTCCATATTTGGAGTAAAGGATGTCAACGAAATCGTTATTTGGATGTTGACATCATTCTATGGTGGTGATATGTTCCTTTCGCAGATAAATACTTAAGATATGACTAAGACTAAATGTATTCATTTTAGTCTTATTCTAAAACAATCTTTGAATATGTCTGTCGACTGTCACAGATATTTAGAACAAACCTCTCTTCTTTTCAAATTAAGGCATTCCTATTATTTAAATACCATAAAGTTAAACGTTTTTACTCGAAAACTCTTACATAAAATGTGCTTATAGTATACGTATTCAGTTTTATTCAACGTATCTGAGAGATAGTTATCTTGTAAAATATTAGCTGATCAACTCTCTTAAACCGAAGTTGATTGAAAACCTACTAGACAAGCGATGCAACTGGGCGATAAGCATATTCAAGTGACAATCAAAACAACATTAAGTATTAGCGGAATATAATTTTTAAGGAAATCATCAAGCATGTAAGCGTCTAACAACTGCGCTTGGTAGTCAGTAATGAAATGTTAGTTATGCAACTCTACGAGAAAACCAGTAAAGAGTTATACATTCAACCTTTGGTGCGAGAAAAATTTCAACCTTTGGTGCGAGAAAAATGAAATACATGTCCCAACGCAACAAAATGTCTAGATGATCATTAACAATCAATGTTATTCACAATTATTTGCATGTCTTTATCAATCATGGTTTACCTCAGTTGTACATGCCATTTACAAGATAATCAATGCGAGAATAATGTCTCCGTTGCCAAGATTCAAACAATTTTTTGCCAAAAATGGCTACTATGGCAATTACAAAAAAGAATCCAAAACACACCAAGGCGATCAGTCCACCAAACATGGCGGAGGATGGGGCCGTCCTCTCCGCTACGTTGTCAAGGCGACTGTTCGTAACGTTTTTCTTGGCACCTGGAAATAGATTTTAAATAAAATAAAATAAAATATTTCTGAAGAGTTCAAGAAATAAACTGTTCATTTAGTTTTTTTTGTTAAGTAACGTTATATCATTTTGAAATCTATCCAAAAATAATTCACAGAATATAAATTTTTAGATGAAAAAATGGCAGCACCTTTTTATTTATCATCTTTTTTTCAATTATTAGAAAAATATTAATTCCTTACACCAATCAATATAAAAGTATAAGTAATCAAAATCACCTTCTGTTATATTATGTAGTTTTGTATTGTTTGAATTCATGCTGGTCACATCTGCAGATGTATTCATTAAATGTAGTCCAGACGGATTCGTCGATATGGTCAATATTGTTTTTGCTTGCTCCATTGTTGATGTCGTTGTTATGGTTAATGATGACGATGGTGGTGGTTGTGGTGATGATGTTATTGATGATGATGATGATGATGATGATGATAACGACGATGGTGGTTGTGAGGAAGAGGTTCTTGATGATAATGATGATGAGGAGGAGGAGGAGGAGGAGGAGGAGGAGGAGGAGGAGGAGGAGGAGGAGGATGGTGGTGGTTGTGGTGATGATGTTCTTGATGATGATGATGAGGAGGAGGAGAATAAACGTGTTGTTGATGTAGTTGCTGCTGCTGCTGATGATGATGATGGTGGTGGTGGTGGTGGTGTTGGAGTTGTAGATGATAGCAATTTTGATAGAGTTGAAGAAGAGAGTAATCTAACAAACGGTTGTGTTGTTGTGGGGGGAGGTTTAATTTGAAGTTCATTTACTTTAATAGAAGGTTCTGTGATATTTAAAAGCCGACCTATTTCCTCCTTGGACAGCAATTTTGACATTGTTGAATTGGTTTCTTGACCAGCCTCCTCGGTATTGGAATCATTACTTGGATTGTTGGAATCATCAACATTGACCGAAGTAGTTTGGTTTTGTATATTGGGATTTGGCGCGTTTTGTTCCTGTACAGAACCGGTATGTGTTGGGGGTGTCAACGACTGTTGTGCTGTTGAGTTTGATGAACTTGTTCTGGTTGTTGTCAAAGATAAACTTGATGAAAGGGAAGGTGTTGTTGTTGTTATTGATGTTTTATTTCCATTTGATGAAGGCGAAGCAACTGTTGATGATGGATTTGTTAATGATGATGGCAAAGTCCCTACTATTGTTCGGGGTGCATTCTCTGATACAGTTGTAGATATTGTTGTTGCTGTTGTCAGTGATGCAACAACAGAAGGTGCTGGCAAAGCAGCGCTTTCTTGTTTGTCTGCAGCACTGGGTAACGGTATGGCGGTAGTTTTAGCAGCTATTGTTTCATTCTGTGCCGTGTCTTCGTGCTTTTTATCGATGATATAAGCCACCTTGTCTTCTTTATCCTCGAATACACACTTCTGATCCAGCGAGCATGCTAGAAGGATACAGTTCGTGTTCGATTGGTTTGTCTTTACCTCATATATCACCACGGTACATGCGTCTGGAAGTAAAAAGTACTTAACGGTATGATCTTATCTCAAAATAATTTCATTATAGGAAGTAACGTGATTTTAATGTAAGGGATATTAAGGGATTTTAACATGAACTGATGGGGAGTACTTTGATAAGTATGATAATAATGATTTCTTTTTATTTTTTGGAATTTTTTAAAATACGGTCCTTTAATCCATGCAATGCTATTTTTTCGTACTACTTCAATAAGATAATAATTCATTCTAAATTTTGTATTTTTAAATACGGTCCTTCAATCCATGCATTGCTATTTTTTTGTCGTGAACATGTGCCCCCTTGACTTCTTTGGATAACGAAAATAATACGCCCAAAGTTTCCATAAAATGAGATCTCTTACCATTCAGACAACATGCTTTCTGGCAGTCTTCCTGGCTACTAACTTGAGTCTCTGACAGATAACTTGGGTCGTGGTCGTTTTTCATTTGGTCCACGTTGACCCATTGGTTATTCAGAGTGTCTGTGACGTCACAATGATTAGCCATTGCAAGACTGATGGTGGCGGTAACGGCCAATATGGCACCGTTTAGTGACGTCATGATGTTGAATGCGGTGTTGGCATTTGATTAATTTCTAAATGTAAACTTTCTTTATCTTACTCCTGTTAAAATGTAAAGATAAAACGCACGACATAATCATTTATGTCATTAACATATGACACTATTAATATCAACCAAACTGTGTTTAAACAAAATCAATACTTGGTGCAAACGCAAAACATTCATGTAAACAAACATTATCTGAAAAACAAAATCTTTCTTAATTCATAGCGAACATATGTGCAGGAAATCATAACGCGTAAAATTGATTGAATAGCTGAAGCTAATAAAAAAAAACCCTTGAAACATAACCTCGTTGTCATTAAATGTAAAGAAGAAGGGAAAATCAATGAAAGTCAATAGATGTCAGATTATGAAGATGCAGGATGATGGGATTTAGATTTTCATTTTGATTTGAAAGTTATATTATATGAGATTCAAATTTCATATACCTTTACGTTCGTAAGGGAAAACGTATAAAGCTTATTTCATATTTCTATTATTCAAGGAATAAGGAATCAATCTTTGAGTATTATGAGGTGATAATTTTGGTTGGGGCGTGATTTGACCACGCTCCGACCGAAATTATCACCTCATAATATTCAAAGAATCATTCCTTATTCCTTATATCTATATTATTTCCAATTTCTACACTTTGAAACACAACATTTGAAAACCACTATTTTGTTCATGTAGCACATGATATGTATTACTACGCGGCCCAGCCAATACCGTTTTTCGGTTATCCTATAAGACACGCCAAATTTGTGTCGCTCATCTTTTAAAAAAATTACTGGGCTATAGGCTTTAAAATTGATTCGTAATGATATCACAGAAGAAAACAGTTGAAAATGTAATTTTATTCAAACATAATGGATAGTAGGTCGAAAATTGTCCTCGCTTTGCGCTTATGTTTGCCAAGGAGAAGGTGAGTAATCTAGGTGTCCATTGTCCGCAAAAAACAATTATTTTGCAAATGCCTCATTTAATTGTAGCAAAGACTCGTGATATTGTCATAATTATTTGTTGACATACAATGTAGATATCAGTAGTTGATCATTATATTCTGCCGAGCCATTGACGGCATTGGGTCTTGAGGAACTGTAATGCAGAACTTCAGCTCTTCTGTCTGTCAACACACACACACCCCTCCCCACCCCAACCGAGAGGCACAGGTGTGTATTGAGCACTGTTATAGTATTTTTGAGGTATTTTGTAAAATTAAAAACATAGGTTTTGAGATTTTTATTACAATTATTTATAATGCATTTAATCATTTTTATCACGCTTTATTTTCTAAGGCGAGGCAAGCTACTGACAAACAAGTTGATAAAACAGGGCTATCAACAGGTTCGTTTGAATTCATCTTTTCGTAAGTTCTATGGTCGTTATAACGACCTTGTCAGCAAATACAATCATCCACTGGGTCGCATGCTGACTGACGTTTTGCATACTAATTGTTAGACCACAATTTATCCCCTAATTGTCTACGGACTTTTCCGGGTTTTTTTCCCGATTACGACAAAGAGCACACGGCGGGTGTTACCGGTCAGCAGAGGATGCTCACTCCTCCTAGGCACCTGATCCTACCTCTATCTTTTTGGAGGTCCGTGTTGCTCTGCTTTGAATTTGTATTTTGTTTTACGGATTTTTGAGATGGTTGACGGTTTGTTATTGTCATTGTTTTTCATTTAGAACATAACCCACTTTTTCATCCAATCAGCAGTCGCTAAATATTCTATTAAGTGACTGACAGCTAAGAGAGCCGTAAACAAAAGAGAGATAATATCTGATTGGCGCAGAACTTTTGATCAGCCAATGAAAAAGTTGGTTATGTTTTAAGTAAGTTAGATCATATTAAGTAAAATTTACGCGATTAAGAAGGGGCTCGGTCGGTTCGCTCCCTCCGCCCCCTTCTTAATCGCGTACATTTTACTTAATATGATCTAACTATTACTTAATTCTGAAAAATAAGGAATCATTGTTTAAGAATATAAAGACAGGCAATTTAGAAACTTGTATCCTAGCACATGGTGCATGTAATTTTAAATAGATATAGGTTTACGGCAAACTTGTTCTGTTAACTTGCTGCTAAAACGCCGCTGGAATATGCCAAAACCGCTTAATGAAATGTAAACAACATGTTTAAAGCAAGTTTGCAGCAATGTTGAACACAAATTAGCAGCAATATTTACAGCAATTTTGGAGGAAAATTTGCCTCAAATTTGCAGCATGGTTTTCTATACTTGGAAAATCAAACTGCAAACTTGAGCACACTTCATTTGCATGGTAAAACGTTTAAGTATACTGTAAGCTTGCTGCATACTTGCTGCTAACATGAAGTAAAGGCTTTGTGAAGGTTGTCTAATTTCTCTATCTTCATTACAGAACGTTTGCAGCAAACTTACAGGAAATATTTGCAGGAGGGCATTTTTTGTAATGGAAGCAAATAACAAATATATGTAAGAGATCTTTTTATATTAAAAAGGGGGGGGGGGGTGATTTCTCAACCTTAATGCAAATTAATGTAATTTCCAACAACTTGACAACAAGCTTGCTAAATGCTCTTCAATACTTTCAATACTTTGATTTTTTATTATTATTATTATTTTTTAGTCAAATACATATTTCTCTACTTATTATATAATGAATTAATGATAAACAATTACAAAAATGCATTACTAGTATTTTATATCAGAAAATTAGTTCGATGTGACGAAAAGTATATGACATTTCAAAAATGTAATGGTTGTGTGGTTTTTAAATGCTGACATAATTTCGTGAGCACTAGTGACAATGAAGTTATGATATCTAAGTGGAGAAAATATACAACATCTTGCAACATTTCATTTGCAGAGAGAGAGAGAGAGAGAGAGAGAGAGAGAGAGAGAGAGAGAGAGAGAGAGAGAGAGAGAGAGAGTTTTCAAACTTTTAATAAAATAAATTGTTAAAACACACAGAAATGCACATGAACAGAAATAAACACAAGCCTACTCACCATTTGCTGTCTGTCCTTTTAGTATTACACGCAAGTTATCGACTGAAACATATACTACATATCTAAATATACAACGCAATCAAGCATACATGTATTGAACGAGAGGACACTAGGATAATACCAAAGCAATACAGCACAGCTGTTACCGGGTTTAGAGAAAAACCCACTCCAGGTGATGCACAATAGGCAGTCATTGGGGTCTTCAGTTAAAATCTGATTTGGTTTTTTTTCTTCTGTACAAAGCTCTTGGCCTTGTGCACATAATTAAGACTTAATATTTCAAATGAGTCATTCGTATGGTATATGCATGTATGGATGTCCAATAGTCAATTCTAGATGGGAAAAAAATGAACTAATCCTGAAGTTATTGGCCCCTTTTTTATTGCGTAGTCAATATGAACTTCACAATATATAATTGCGGGTTCTATTGATCATTTTAGGTTGTTTTTTTAAGATATCATCTTAGCTGCATGATTGGTTTCTACTGATTTATGGTTATGATAACATGTCAAAAAAAGCCAAATATGCTTGATTTATATTTCTTATGTGGAGATGCATTCCTCATAATCTTTTGAATTCCTCGAGATTTTCTTAAATTATCGTCCGATATCCCCTGCAGGGCAAATGTCCTCAGCTGCATAATCAAAGCACACAGTCATGCTTTTGACAACTGTCACGGTGTGAAATTCAATCATTCTTTATTTATTTTTTTAATTATTTTTAATTATTGTGTAAATCAACTTTTTCGGACTTTGTATTAATTGCTACAAAAACTTTTTCTCTATTTCAAAAACTGTTTTAAAAACATTCTAAATTCCGCGCAGCCTTAATCCCACCTGAGGCACAGTCAGAGATGGACAGCAAATCTTTTAATCAATTTCTGTTTATGTTTATTGACACTTCATCTTTCATCTGGTTAATCCTTTTTATGTACATGCTGCTAAAATGTCATGAATTACTCAATAGCTGTTTGATAATTGATTTTCTTACATCTGTACATACAATGTTAATCCTTCTTTGTGTTATTTCATTGTTCACTATATATGATTTTGAATTGTAAATCATCCTTCGGTGCTGATGCATACCAAACTCACGTAAAAGTTTATTCCAAATTCTAGATAAAAGTCTGAAAACTAAAACGCGTGTTGGCTTGTTGGAGGTTTAATGAGGCTGGGTCCAACAACAAGAGAATAAGCCCAGGGTTGGCCCAGTATTAATCCCAGCGTCCCGTAATACAACTCTTATTTGTTGAATTGTAAGAAATAATGCAATATTCAAAGCAAAATTTTCGTAGATATAGTAATTTTTCATAGCTTATGTGTTTAAATCTTATATGAAAATTAATGTTGTGAAGAATTCTCTTTCTCCTCCATATGAAACAAAAATGGGCATGTATTGTTCTTAAATTTAGGAATGTACACATTGGGATTCTCTGCAAAATTATTTCAAAATAGTTACATATTTTGTCAACATGTAAAATTGCACACACATTGAAAAAGCTTCTTCAATTTAATAATATCATTTATTGTTACAAATATTTTCTTCACTTGAAACTTCATAAAGTTAAAGTTCATAACTGGTACAACAAATTCCTTTTATCATTTGAAAAATAACACATCCTCTTTATGAACATTATCCATTGTAATCAATGTAGGTGGTCTTTGTTTAAAATCCAAATGCCTTATTAATAAGTAAAACAATGGCTGAATTTAGGCTTTGAAATTCATTTATTCATTTTTTTATCACTTGTACACAAAACATCACTAATCAGAATATATGATATAATAAATATTGATAATTGACAAAAATCAAAATACAATTTTCCAATGTCAAATCCTTTATATTGAGTAGATTCACAGAATCCCAAAATCTTCTACTGTCCTTTGCCAATGCTCTTCTGGGAAAGGTTGATCTTGTCTCCCATGCTCAAAGCCATGCCCTGCAATAAAAACACAAAATATTACATTGCTCGCAATACATTTGATGCTTTGTATTAGCCATTCTTCAAGGATTTGTCTCTTTCAATTGGAATAAGACGTAAATGTACAGTTATGTTTTAATGATGATTTAAACCTGATGAACCTGATGATTTAAACCTGTTCGTAAAAAGCCAATAAATGAATAATTCCATTAAAAAATAATTAAAAAATAATAATTTAATCCTCTGAATGATTCAATTTCATTTTAACAATTATCATCATTTTCACTTTCTTTTTGCCATCAAATGTTTGAAATAAAAAGTCTAAAAGTAAGACCTCTAGTAACATCAAAAGCAATACGTACTAACAATACTTGCTTTACATATATTTGCTTTACAACCAAAATTTAATAAATACTATCGGTATCAATATGATTACACGAGCACCTGTCATCATCATTTGTACAGCCACTATCAATACGAGTTGTCAAAGTTTATACTCCAGTAATCCAAATATTTCATGTAGAGTTGGGGGGTTGGGCTTACCTGACTTTTGGCCCGAATACGGATGTGACCCTGCACAGGTGAGTCCTTGGACAGGTGGGCAGGCTTCTCTATACTCAGATTGGCCAGGACATTCTCCCCAAAGATGGACTTGGCGTACATGTTGGCAGCCATAAAACCACAGTCTCCTTTCAATGCCTGTAAGATGATATACATGTACAAATTTTATCAAAGCAGAAAGAATCGAAAAATTTAATAGAGCATTACAAACGAACTTTTTTTTTATCATTCTGATTTTTTTTTTTTAATACAAGATCCTTAATGATTAAAAATAATAAAAAAATTTATCAGAAAATTAAAGCTTTTAAAGATCTTATGATTTTGAAGAGCAAAGATTTGTCAAAGAGTTGTCAAAGTAAACAAAACATGAATTCAAAGCCTTTGCAAATCAATCCTTGCCTTCAAAGAAAGATGCATCAAAATTAGTTTTCATTACATAAGCTTTGTATTCTTATTTCCTCTAAAGGAAGTGTTCTTCTGTGTTCATTACAAGAAAGATAACATATACCTACATTGAACAATTGAATTCAAAACGTACCTTCTCGGGAGTGAGACATCTCATGTTGGTGATCTTTATGACGTGCTGCAGGAACTCCGCGAGATCTGAGACATTGGTGTTGACGGCCACCTTGTTCTCCCACTCAAACTCTGCCCACATCTGTCGGAACTCTGTGTCATCGCAGGAGGCGGGCACGATGTAGTCCATGATGTCAATGTGGATGTCATTGAGCACCACACAATTACGGTCGCTGCCTGCTCCACTTATGTCATACACTGAGACAGAAGAATACAAAAATTATTTTGACTACATTCACTAAAATGTCTTATCTTTGATGAAAGTTCACACTTTAACCTCAGTAGTTATAAATTTTTTCTGTGAAATTATCATTAATATAATTATGCACAAAGTTTGCTGTTTAAAGATCACATAAAAAAGTTGTTTTTATTCAGGAAAACCCTTTTTGATAAGAATTGTTCTAACATGTAACAAAATATCTATCTTGTTCATCTTTTTCTTTTTTTACAATAACACTGAATAAAGAAAAGCTTTTCATGCTGATTTTACCTATGTTTCCAAATATAATTCCATTTTCTGTGGATGCCACTTTGACATTGGCTTTAATATTGCAGAAATCGTGTGGAGCCATGGTCATCGGTGTGGGTTTTTCCACCAGCTTCAAGTCACCTAAAATAATCAACATTTCCTTAATGCAAAGACAAGATTTTGCTCAACTTAATACAAGTTGTCAAGAATCACATCAAATATTTAAAATTCATTACATTGTTAAATCTGATGTTGATAAAATGAATGGCTGGGAAAAAAAGGAGATTGCTAAATATTTTTACAATTGCTGCTTAAATACAAAATAGAATGTTTTTGCAACATAAAGCTTTGTAGAAAAATTTCAAATGTTGAACCGGACACTAACCTAGAGTAGCCAGCTCCACTGTCAGGTTCTGCAGAGTGTCAGATGTCTGGTTCACAACCAGGATATCCAGCACAATGTCAAACTGGTTCACATTGACGTACGCCTCCGAATACACAGGATCTGAGAAACCAGTCAGCTGGGTTACCTAGGAAACCAAAAATAAACGATCCATAAAATTTTGTTTTCCTTAAATTTGACATAATATACACTATACTTGTCAAAGTATATAAAACATGTATTTCTCATAGTATATTTTTTTTATACATGTAATAATGATTTTTCTTTCATTGAATGTTTAATGGAAGTATGCCTACCTTGTTCAGTTTAGAAGCTCCAATAGGATCACCGTCTTTCTTGCCTGACATTCCTAAAGCTTGAGACAATGTCAGCTCAAACATGTTCTGAAAAATAAAACATTTTTTTTACAGACAATGAAGCAAACAAAAATGAACATGTATTCAATAGTTTTTTCTTGTCAAATTCAATCCCTGGGTATTTTGGTCCCTTATTTTTCACTTTTTGTATCTTTATTGTTTGAGTTCTATACCTCAGTAGCTCCCATTTCTGCTTTGTTGACAAGCTGAGCGAATGATATAGGATCATCAGCTTGAACCTTGACTGTTCTCTTCTCTGAAGCCTGTCGAAGAAAAAATAACATGTAGACTTAAACACAATAAGTACATTTTGTCCTCTGTTACTTCTAACATCTCTAATAGCCATGAAAAGCTTTTGTTTTCAATATATCTAAGATTGTAAAACTTCAGTAATTATTAGAACTGTTTCATTTGAGAAGGGAGGTAGAGAGATGTTCTTAAACCAAAGAGAGGTTGTAACACGCATTGCTGTTCAAAGCAAGATGTTCAAAATATTCATTAGAATAAAAAAATGTACATGTATCACTGATAAGATGCTGGCAATATTTACCCTCTGGAGTTCCTTTTCTTCCTCCATCTTGGCTGCAAGCATCAGGGAGAGGGATTGTCTACAGTCAGTGTTGAAGATCTCGCCCATCAGCGGGGTCTTCTCGGCCAGCACCTTTAGACAGGTCGCAATCCTGTCAACATCATCATCCGTGATTGGCTGATGAACAAAAGTATACGCATTACAGATCACTGGTTAACTAAATATATTGTTACCATCAAATTAACATCCATTCTATAGACATTTTAAGTGATAAAAAAAATTAAATCAATGTAAATAAGATAAGCAGTATATATATATATGATTTAATAGTTCACTGAAATATTTTTTCTGAATCACTAAAATTTGGGTCGATTTATATTGGAAAATGCCTTTTGAGCTACAAATAGGAATTAGTAACAAATATATGGTCTCACTTTTGTGGGCAATCCAGACTTTCCAAGATGAATAATGGCAGCCATGATCAACATAGATTCAGCCACCAAAGACTGTAAATGAAAAAAAGTTTTAGACTTTAATTCTCTTCACAAATTGTAAATTTCTTTTTTCATACATACTAAAATTAACTTCTCTCACAATACAGCATCAAGCTTAAGCAAGGCTTACATTTTGCCTCTTGACATCTGGAGTGTTAGCAATATATTTTAGAGCCAGTTTTGTCAGGGTGGTGGCCAAGGCTGCTCCCACAAAGAAATCTCCGTCCATCATGTACTGCCTCATGGGTGGTCTACAACAATCGACACAATGTTTGATCATTCATGTTCTACATCTTATTCACAACCATATACCTAACTTGGATTGATATCAAGGTTAAATACATGTACCAAAGTCTGCTGGGATTTTGGGATTTTGAAAAACAGTTAGTTTTATTTTTATCTTCACTTAACATTGGGATTTACTGGACCAACAATAAAATGCAAGAAAATTAGTGCTCAGCGAAATGATGATGAAACTTTTTTTCTTCATGCCTCCCTAGGATAAAATTAAACAAGAAACCCTACCTCTCCTCCTTCTTTGAGGAGGATGGGGCGGCACTAAATGCACTCTGTGTGGCGTATGTTCCGTCAGCTGTCACCAACTTCTGTACCTGTCCACCAGACTGCATATCTGTAATTCATCGTTTTCATTGTTAAATTCAATCATTTGGTATAAAATATCATTTTCATCATTTCTTCATTTTGTATTTTTTTTTTTTTTAATAAAATAATCAAATGAAAAATTATTTTTTGGCTCTGTCAAATGTGGCATTAAGGGAAAAAGAGTTAAATAATGCATCTTGAAAATGTCATCTTCAATTCTTATACACTTGTATTCAATTATACAAAATGCATACATTGTATATAGATGTAGTTTAATTCTCAGCCTAATTACAATGTTCATTGCCAAAATGACACACAGATAAAACAAGTCTCACTTACCATCGTCATCTACTTCTCCGGCTGCTTTCTTTATTTCATCATCCACAATTGGAATCTACAAAACAACAAAAACTCTAGTGTCCAAAATCAAAGGCAAAGAAATATCCCCTTACAAACATACATTTATTTCCATAAAACTCATTATCTCAACAAGTTAATAAGTATAAACCACTTACTCCCATAACTGTATGTAACCAATACAAGTACCAATATCATTCAGCATATTCATACAAGTTTTGTACCCAAGAGCCATTTCTTACCTCTCCCAATGCCTGTCGTATCATGGTCATAACATTCTGGATGTCTTCATTGCTTTCGCAGTATTCTCCTAGAATCCACAATGCAGCTCTGTGGATCCTGCAGAAATAGAAATTGTACATGTACATTGCATACAAACACCCCACAATGGATAAACAGCACGTTATCATATCATGATATGTATTAACCCAAGAAGTCTAAAAAAGAGTTGCATTGACCATTTTTCACTAAGTCATGAAGCACACTAATTTTTAGATTAAGCATGCATTTTTGAAATACAGGGTACCATAAAAAGTATAAATTGTGAATAAGTTACTCCATAATGATTTCCTATGGCAGTAAAAAATGGAGAGATTTAAACCGTTTATATTTGGCTCTATACCACTGGTGGCAAAATGGACAAAGTTGTATCAACCAGTGCAATAGAAACTGGACTTACTTCATAGCTTTGATGGAGGGGAAGATTTCCTGCAGTTTGCTGATGATGAGTCCTCTCAGAGAATCAAACCTCTGGATGGCCTCTCTCACAAACACCAACACATCCAGTGCAGCCAGCTCATTCTGATCTCCCAGAAACTCGATCAGCTGCAAAACAGACACCATATACATGTACTAATTGAATGTGTTAAGATAGAACATTTTGGCAGTCCTGTTAAAAAGCATAGAGCTCTCTGGGCTAGAGCCTCCCAGTTTAGACTAAGAAGCACTTCTTTTTAAAGTATCCATATTCAATTGCATCAAAATGTGTACATGTCAATAGAATTTGAATGGTAGAAAATATATCCTACACAAAAATTTTTTATACCATAGGAAGTGTATATTTTATCAATGGTTTCCGTTACACATACCACAGGGATGATGGTGGCAGCAATGTCCTGAAACTTGATACAGCACTGATGCAGTGTTCGGACCAGCAGCTGTCGGTATTTCCCTGTGTCCTCATGCTCTACATTGTTGGTCTTAACCACTTCTTTTTTCAACACCAATACCATCTGCGTTAAGAAAAAACAAAATATTTATGTAAAAACAAACTATTTAAATGCAAACTCACTGAAGGTTCTGTATTCTTTTTTTCTTCAAAAAATTTAACAAACTTTAATACAAAAGTTATGTTCAAGAAGTTTTTGGTCGTTTTCTTCAAGATCAATGAAAAAGATCGATCTCTTTTAATTTCTTAAGAACTTAGACTGAAATTAAATCAGAGGGTCTTTCATTTGAAGCCATTCACCTCTTCAATGTTTCTGGAGGAGACAAGGTCAAGAGCCAAGGTCAAGGTCTTTTTCCTCACTTCTAAATCTGGAGCACTCAAGACTCTCAAAATGTCCATCACCAAATCCTTAGAAAGAACAATATAATAATATTTCCATTATTAAAAACTCTTGTCACACGAAGAGTGTAAATTTCAGGTCATTTCATTCATCTTGTAACAGAGTCAATGCAAACTGTTGATATAATTTCAAGTTCAGAGAGAAATCTCACCTGTAAAACCTTCTCATGAGCCGGCACCTCCTTCAGAGCAATCAGTCGGTCCAGTACGATCAGTTTGACATTGTTGTCACTTTCTTTGATGATCAGCTCTATGTAACAGCTAGCGGCTGCCTAAGTAGGGAAAACTGGGACTCAATCAGTGAATCAAACAACATTAGGTCTTAGAGCAAGAGATCAAATCTTGCAGGAAAGCTTTAATGTTTTTTTTAAATTTGGCAAGACTTTTTTTCAATCTTAAAACTTTTTTACTGTGCACAATATATAGCTGACATCATTTCTGAATGATATTCTGCAATTTAAAAATAATTGTTAAAATTGTGAGATATTGATCAGTGCAGTAGGGAAACAGATATACGGTTTGTACCTTGACTGCGGTAGGGGCACTAGACAGCGTGACCAGGGTACCAGCTGCCTCGTAGCGGACTGCGGGACTCTGGGAGTTCAGGAGGTTGTAGATACAGCGGATGAAGCGTGCCCTCTCTGACGGGTTGTTGTGGCACACCTACATAGTGTCAGAATTAATCACGATTAACAGAGACTTATCAACATTTAAAGTTCTGTAACATCAATATGAGATGGGAGGTGGTGACAACTTCCATATATCAAAAACACAGAAAAGTTAAAACATTGGCATATTTACATTACATACAAGTAATTTAACTACTGTACATGTACTTATCTACACTAATCACGACTAAAGGTAGAATAATCATTACACATTGCAGAGAGAAAGTTTTTGGTATTTAATTTGTCAACTATAAGTAGGTATGTCAGGCAGAAGTGTACTTGTATCCTTATTAAGCTACTTTTTTGCTTTTACATCATCAATAACTCACCTTGTAGATCAGCTCCACAATAACCAGCTGTAGGATGTCTCCAAAGGAGTTGACCTGGTCTATGCAGCTACTCAGGTAGTTCAGGGCTCTCTCCTGGAAAAACAAGCATTTCAACGATCAAGTTCCATCATCTTCCACACAAACTGTACATAAAAGAATTTACTTTGCTTCTCCATTTGGTAGACCTCAATTAACAAATAGATGATCTTCAAGTTACTTTAACAGTGATTCTTAATCCAACTGAATTTCTACCACAAAACATGCACCGTGCTGGCTTTGATTTGAATTTTTACCTGATCTGCATGAATCAGCATCATGAAGGCGTTCCTCTTGCAGGACATGTCCTGTTCTCCTTCCAGGAACTTGGCAATCAACTCAGGAGCATCAGGGATCAGGGAGTCATGGTTTCTGTTGAAACAAATGTCAGAACTCATAACATGAAATTATGTAATAATTCTCACACAGACCCAATACACATTTATTCTAATTAGAGAGCAAACTAGACAAGACTGAGATGGTGACCATCTCAAGGGGCCCTGCTTAAAAAAAGGGCATTAAGTTTTAAAGGATTTTGAGGATCTTGCTCTGACCTTAAGCTCTGACTTAGAAATTCAGTTCAAGGTCAGTGCACATCTTTTTATCAAAGGCACTGTGTAGGAGAAGTATGGGCCAGATTGGACAGAGAAGAGAAAATATGGTTTAGACAAGTGACGTTGGACAGACTGTCCACTACAGGGCATCTGCAGAGTTAGCCCTTATATAATTCTTAAATATATGTGATCTCTAAAAGGATAAAAACCTTTGAACACAAGTCTGTCAACCCAACCTATGCAACCCTAGTTTCTGTGCCTGTAAATGGTTTAGATTGTGAATGTGGATACACATTTATACACTCTACCTGTAGATGATGTAGATTGTGAATGTGGATACACATTTATACACTGTACCTGTAGGTGGTGTAGATTGTGAATGTGGATACACATTTATACACTGTACCTGTAGATGGTGTAGATTGTGAATGTGGATGTATACACATCTATACACCATACCTGTAGATGGTGTAGATGGCGAGGACAGCGTTGCGTCTGACATAGGAGTGTCTGTGTTCCAGACATTGCCTGATGGCGGGCATCAGTGGCTCCAACAGCTCCGCCTCCTTCAGCTTACACAGGAACCGTAGGGTGGAGCCCCGGATAAACTCATTGGGGTGCTGTAGATCCTGTTAAGTTTAAATATTTTGATAAATAACTAAAAAAAAAAAAGATCTTAAAGTATTTCAGCCCCTTTTACTGTAATTTCACTTCAAGTTCAACTCCATTACTTAAATCTTATTTCGTAGAAAAATAACCATTAACACAAGATAAAAAATTAATATTTTTTTTCCTTCTTTTCTTTTTTGCTATGTTCAGAGATAAGTAGAAGCCATGCCTTTCTGTAGGCGTCGCACACAAGAATCATCTCGTGCAACATCTTGCCGTCGGGGGTGTACTTGGGCACCACCTCCCAGAAGATGAGCAGCAGCTTCTTGATCATGTGATCTTGGATGGGCATGACGAACCGGATGATGGTCATCAGGAGGGTGGGCAGCTTCTCTCCATTCAGGATCTGCTGGATCGTCTTCTTCAGGGCTTCAGTCTTTGTTTTAATGTCTCCCTTCTCTAAAATATGATGCGAGATGAAGTTGAAAGGAGTGGTCCTACTGAGCGTGACCAGATAGTACATACATGTATTTTGAATCATTAAGTTCAGTGTGACATTGAACTTGATGGAATTTTCTTGAACCTCAACCGTGAGCTTGACCTTTACAGTTGAATTGATTTTCATATTGTTTCTTACTTATAATTTATTGGAAACTTAGAACAAATTTAGGGAAAAGAGAACTATTTTCTTTGAAAGGAAATGTTGTCCGGAAACCAGACCTAACATAAAATGTGAAAACCCTCAACGTCATATACAGATAAAAAAAACAAACAAACACTGACCTAGATCTTGTCGGAGCTGGAGCTCTGTTGGAGGTTCCGCATCAGAGGGGATGTTGATCAGAGTGTAACATGGCTGTTCTGACAGAGTAGCCATCTTGTCCTCTTTTGTCTATTACATACATAAAAGATGACATGATCATCCCAATCAAAATTATTTGACTTGTGATTAAAAAATCTGTGATGAGATTGAGATGTAATTCATGATTTCCGACTTAATAGCTTTATATTACTGAATATATGCATCTCATGAATCATGATGAACGTGATGAATGTACTAAAGTGTATCATTGAATAAAAATGTGATATTATCACAGTAAGAAATGTACTTAGATAGACATGTCACATGTGTGACATTTTTTTTCTATCCAATTAATGGAAACTGACACTAAAATGAAAATGAAAATTGATTTTCACTTCCACCAGGTAAATATCTCTACTAATCATGCTAACAGTTCAAAATGTTTGGAGAAAAGGATGAATGCAGAATCCTACTTTCATATTAAACAACAGTACTCCACATGAGGCAACAACTGCTAAACAAAATTAATTTTTAAAATAGTGTTGAACCAATATTCACTGATGACTTGGTTACTTTCCAGTCTGTGTAATCATGAAACAAAATTAGATGGTTGAAAAAGTGGTGTATACATCAGGTCCCAAGATCAAATATTGGTACACATGTATTAATTTAAAATTTAATACCAGTCCAATAAATTGTAAAAACAATGTCATTGACAAATGATAGAAAATGATTATGAAAGTCTAGTTTTATTTTATAATCGACCAAAGTGTCTTTTTTTAAGAAATTGTGGTTTTTATCCAATTTTACAACACTATTTTAAAATAAGCTGCTCTACAGGATGAATAAAATCTACAATGTGCATGTAATAAATTTACAAATTAAGATGCTATTTTCCCCAATCACTTACCAATTCCATTCCTTGTTTGCAAATGAACAATTTGTGATGGATGATGAAAATAATGGTTTAAATTTAACCATTGTCAGATATTTAGCATGTTCATGTATGCATGAGAGAGAGAGAGAGAGAGAGAGAGAGAGAGAGAGAGAGAGAGAGAGAGAGAGAGAGAGAGAGAGAGAGAGAGAGAGAGAGAGAGAATGACAGATGAATCTCCTCGAAAAACTGGATAAAGAGGGTTTTATAAACCATCTTATCAAATCAATCAGAGTATTTGATTTCTAAGTACTACATAATTCTTGCAAAAAAAGACAAAATTTAGAATATGTGAGTATGCTATGACCAGTTACTCAGTCGCCGGCAACAGGGCAAAATTCCTAACGCCACCGATGAATAGTATACTTTAGAATACAAATTATCTCTTTACGTACCACAACTGTATGACATAAACAATGTGATATTTAGTATCGAATTACATTAATCTTAAATGTTATAAAGAAAATGCTTTATCAGAGGGCTTACTTGTTGACTTGTCGGCAATTTTTTCTTCAATAATACAATATTGACGTGGCCGACCCACTTGCTATGACGTCACACAAATGGGTTAAGAATTTACGAAATATCAAACCCCATCACAAACTGAACAAAATTAAAAGAAAACGTAAATACATATATTTTTTGCAATTTCATAATCCTGTGTTAAACCATTACTTGCTTTTTAAATTTGTCTTTAAAAAAATTGTGTTTTTTTGGTAAAACTGTAGCTTTTCTGAGTGATGTCCCTCTTTTTGGACAATCTTTAATGTTGAGAAGGCTAAAATCTCGAAAGTCATGGCTGCTTTCAGAAGGACAACTAGATTATTGAGACATGTTTTATGCAATTCACGGACGACGACAGTGACACAGACACGAAACATAGGAGAAATATGGGTCGATGGGAGCTGCATCAATCGTACGTTTTGAACGTTTATACATGTTACACGTTTTGAACATTTGGCTGAAAGATGAATGTGTTAACATGGTTAATGGGTCTATAACCTGTTTTATAAAATCATTAATTAAATTTTGTAAAGTTCGACAATATATTTTTACTGTTTATGCAATGATAGAAAAATATCTTGGTAATAGGAAAAACTTTGAATGGTTAAGGACAATGACGGAACTCATTTTCAATCAAAATACATACAGTGCAGTTACCAAATCATTATATATATATAAAAAAAAAATGGCTTTCAAATCCTGTCTGGTCCATTAAATTATTATTTCTCTCTCCCCATAATGATGCTGTGCCGTCCTCTGGGATTGACAGGTTAACTCCTAGTCCTTCCAACAGGTAATGGGACGTACACTCGTCAAAATGGGACATATAATTTTGTACATGTAACTATAATAACACATGTACTACATCCCTGATTTGTTGAATATGCAATGGCTCATTTAATCAATTACACACCAATAATTTCCTTTTAGCTGCACTTGGATTAACAGAAGAACAGAAACAGATTCAAAAAGTTGCAACTGATTATGCTAAAAATGAGCTTTTTCCAAACATGGCAAAGTGGGATGAAGAAGTAAGATTACGAATTTATATCTGCTAAAGAATAAAAGCTCGATCTCTTAGCAACAGAGCCATAAGCTGCATGGTTAGTAGTGAGTAATAAAATTATACTGAAATTATTTTTGTCTGTAGATTTATATATTTTCTAGACTCAAATTTTCTTCTCTTTTAATTGTTACATGTACACATGTACTTTGTGTGTGCAAGGATTAAGAATTCAGCCAATCTTTTTTTTTTTTTTTTTTTGCTAAAAACTACAGGAGAATTTATGTAATAGAGTTAGTAAAAGTATTTGGATGTCAAATATTCTTTACTGTTAAGTGGAAGTAAGAGCTTTGATCTGGATGGCAATGTTAAGTCTTTATAGTTGTCAGAAATCTTTCATGTCATTCCCTTCACCCTTTTAACACTTAAACCATGTATGTTCATAAAAAATTTTCTCGTTTTAGGAAATTTTTCCTGTTGATACCTTGAAGAAAGCTGGTGAACTGGGATTTGGGGCAATATACTGCAGGGAAGAAAGCGGAGGTACAGGGTTGAACCGCCAGGATGCTTCTGTCATTTTTGAAGCTTTATCTCAGGGATGTGTCAGCACCACAGCATACATCAGCATTCACAAGTATGTATCATATAGTACATTTTTCAGAAGTTACCACTGCAAACAGAAGATGCTCTGTCATGTAAAATGAAATCTTTGGATTCTTGTCTAATTAAGAGTAACTTAACATATGAAACCATTTTTTTTTCTTGATCTTACATCAGAATATGTATGTACCACTCATTTTAGGTGCTAGGGTTACATGCATGTTTTGATTAACTGTGTTTAAGCCATTTTGGTTGAAAACATGATAACTTTGGAATTTCAATATATTTTTAACTTCCCTTGTTATATATCTGCATTTGTTTCAATTTTTTTAAGTTTACTTACATATAGGTACCGTTTGTACAGTGTACACGCTAGTTTAAACCAAAGAGAATAAGTTAGCAAACCAGTAAAGAGTAGACCAATGCCTCCTTCACTGTCCAATAAAAAGTCAATAAGATTATTTAATAGATTGATAATCTGTAATGTAGTATGTGTGCTTGGATGATTGATGAGTTTGGGAACACGGAACTTTCTCAGAAATGGATTCCTCAGCTCAGCACCATGGACAAGCTCGCTTCCTACTGCCTGACCGAGCCAAACCACGGAAGTGATGCCGCTAACCTTAGCACCACTGCCAAACGAGAGGGAGACAAGTTTATACTGAATGGATCAAAGGTTAGCCAAGTAAAGGCAACAAAACATTTTTGTTTCTTCTCAGGCACTGCTGCATCAGGTCAAATTATGTTTCACTGATTATTTTTTGAATTGCTATATTGAAAAGGAATAACTCAATTTATTTTAGATTTAAAATTGAAAAAAAATTATTCCCCTTTTCAAATCTTTGCAATAAAATTGACAAAGAAATAAATGATTGCCCACAGTATTACATTTTAAATTGTGTCTTCTAAGAAACTAAAGATTTATTTTGTACCGGTAATTGTTTATATGTATTCATGTTTGCTCATGAGGGCATAAGTCATGTAAAATTTGTGTACATCTTATTAATGCATATTTTGAATTGTCGTTTTTCAGACAAAAGAAATGTCAAATATTTTATACAACAATGTTTTTGGCAGGCTTTTATCAGTGGAGGGGGAGACACAGATGTATATGTTGTTATGTGTAGGACAGGGGAGCAGGGCCCTAAAGGGATCTCCTGTCTCCTGGTGGAGAAGGGTTCACCTGGATTAGCTTTTGGCAAAAAGGAGAAAAAGGTTTGGTATTTGGATGTTTGTAAAGAATTTCTCTTAGTATATGTGAAATCTGAACAGATTGCTTAAGGGAGACGACTCTTTATATATGACGATGCATTTTGAATGGGTGTTTTTTCAAGTTCAGTTTATAGTTGGTGAAGTAAAAATAAGTTTTCAAATTCATAGGGCTCAATGGTTAAAAAATAAAATTAATAATTTTTTTTCATTGTAGAATTTTTTTTTATAAAAAATTCATATTTTTTTGGCTCTGCAGGTTGGATGGAACTCTCAGCCCACTCGAGCTGTTATATTTGAAGACTGTGAAGTTCCAGCCTCTAATCTGTTAGGAGAACTTGGGGATGGTTTCAAAATTGCCATGAGAGGACTGAATGGAGGAAGAATTAATATAGGTGATTTCACGTAAAGAATGTATTTTACCGTAATTCCTATAATTTTTGTGAATTTGAAGCATTTATCCAACAATTTTTTTTTGTGGAACACGTTTTTATATGTTTCATTGATTGTCAATACATATATATCCATAAAATTCAGTGTTTTAACATGAAAAAAAAAAATTATACAGGATTTCAAAAGATTGACTTCCTGTATCAAGTCCTATATATTGCTCAGCTATTTCATTCAAAATAATCCATATTGAACTTAATGTTACCTCTTTGTTTGAAATAAAGGAAGTTTAACAAGTTTATTTTCTGTTAACAGCTTCCTGTTCATTAGGAGCAGCACAATCCAGTATTGAACTCACAAGGGATCATCTCAAAGTTCGAAAACAGTTTGGAAAGACATTGGATAGTTTTCAGGTTATTAATAAACTTATTCATGAATGTAAGATTTTTTAGGGGAGAGTAACTGTAATCTTTGATTAAAGATGTGTTGAGCAACATTTATTTAATAATAAAAAAGAAAACATGGTGGCAATGCAAACTTTAATAGGGTTAATTTTTTTGAAGCACTACCAGATATTGAAATAGGTGCTTATGTATCACAATATTTCTATTTGTTAATGCAACAACTTTTTTTTCTCTGTAGCATCTTCAATTTACCCTGGCAGACATGGCTACCAAACTAGTGACCTCCCGTAACATTGTAAGAATGGCAGCCCGAGCCCTGGATGAAGACTGGTCAGAGAAGGTGGCCCTGTGCTCCATGGCCAAATACTTTGCGACAGAAGAATGCTCCAAAGTAGGTCCAGATTTCAGGAAAATCTTTGGCTCTTTTTCCTACCTACATGTACTTGTATTTTCAGCATATGGTCTTTGTGCACATGTAATTATATTATTATCAGTATAGATGTACATAAATGTTAAATAGGGATATCTACATTATTGCATTTATGAGTATATGATACATGTACAGTCACCATGTTGCATGTGACATGGTTCATCCAATGACAGACCGGTAGTATTATCATAGTCCATTAACGCAAAACTAAATTGAAAAAAAAGAAGTACATTGTACATGTATGGGTACTGTTTCAGGGTCCATCTTTGATATCTCTTTCATACACATTTTGTACTTTATTTTGTAGATCTGTAATGATGCCCTACAACTCCATGGTGGGTATGGCTACCTCAAGGATTATGCTGTACAGCAATATGTCAGGGACATTCGAGTTCATCAAATCTTAGAAGGTAATGTATATCAAAATATTCTAAGTTCCCTTATATGTATATTAAATGAAATGCTGTACTTCATTCGGTGGAGCCTTGTGTTAAGTATAGAACCATTTTAACAAGTCCTTGGACTTTTGGTAGGATGTAACTATAGTTTTCTTGCATCAAAACAAGTTAAAAATGACGCTGGTTTCAAGTGAAATATACACAGATTGCGTTGTCTTAGCTCAAAAGCCAGATAAATCTTGTTGATTTTAAAGAGCCATGGCTGAATGGCCAGCAATGAAATAGACAGGCCTACATCACAAAGCTTTTTGACACAACTACCCAAAGTCCAAGTTCTTGTTAAAATGGTTCTAAGAACCATTGATTCTCCCTGGGTGTGACAAGATTCATTGAATGTTTAATTTCTAGATATAAATTTCGTTTTAAATTCATCCAGAATGTGAATGATCATGATTATTGAATTTATTGAATAAGTTCCCTGTAAATTAAAGAGAAAGAAAGAAAAAGAGAGAGAGATTATTACAAACTTTTTGAAAATTTTTTTTTAATGCAAATTAATTGTTCTTCGTTTTATTTCAGGAACAAATGAAATTATGAGACTTTTGATATCCAGAGATTTATTAACAGACGGAGAAAGGAAATACTCATGATGATGTCTCGCTGTTGTTTTTTATGTCAATATGATTTTCTATTGAACTGAAAATAATTATCTTCTAAAAATCTTTCAAACTGGAACATTGTAGCAAACTAGAGTGTGTAGCCCCTCCCCACCCCACCCACCCCCTATATTTTTTTTGTATGTACTGGTAACTCATGAATAATTCAAAATGCTTGAATAAGCTCACATGCAAGATCCAACACTTTTAAAAAAAACCAATAGTACCAAGCTGTTACATGAATTATGTTCTGTCCCAGGTTTCTGCTTCAACCACTTTTTGCTTATTAAATAATATTTTGATAATCATAAATACCTTTGTGCTCGAACTGCGTTCATCCACTAGAATGAAAAAAGTCCAGATTATCTGTATTAAAAAGCCCCCTCTACCGCTGCAGATTTCAATACACAACCTAAAAGAGGAAGTCTACGGGAATTTTGCATATGCAAACGACATGAAAAGTACCCACAGGATAACCTTGAAAAACTGTGCGAGGTGTCCCAGGTTTCTGAATGGAGCAAAGATGTAAACATTTCCCATTATAAACCTCCGTAAGAAATTTGTTTTCGTTCTTGTTAATTTCTCTGGGTAAAAATAGATGAATTGACAATGAAGAAATCTTGGAGTTTTCTCCCTTATATTGATTTCAATTGTACCGGTACTTCTCCGACAGGTATGTGTATTCTTGTAAAAATTCACCAAAAAGTGACGGAAACAGTAACCTGGGACAGACTATAGATTTCTTCAACATATACACATTTTTTCAATAGCATTGATTTTAGTTTTATATTTTTAAATGAAATTAAGTCCATTTATATATAGTATTCTTGTATGTGTACATGGAAGTTGTTTTTCTTCCTTCAGTCACAATGTGTTATAAATAATATACAACTGTTTTGTACATGTAGTTTTTAGTCAAAGAAAGTTATCTTTTTGTTGCTGGAAAATTGTGAAGTTTTTTTTATCCCCACTAGTCATGTTGCTGCTAAGTTTAGAACATTTTTTTTTTTCATACTTTGATCATTAAAGCACAGAATGAATTCTGTAATGATTTTGCACTTTTCAGTATTATGGCATGCATGGCCTAATCAATTTACAAGAATCGAACCCTTTGTTTCATTATTGTTCTTTATTTAAATTTTACTTACTAGTAGATTAAGTATGACAATTTAATTAAGTACTCTACATTACATGTATATATAATTACCTCTGGTTTCTTCTTGGTACATGTAATCGTGTTTAAAAAAAAATTAGATATAATGAAAATATTTATATAAAATTTCCTTTTCCTTACAATTTTGATACTTGTACAAATGTATTTGAGGTAAGATTTTTCTATTTTTAATTGGAAATGGAAATTAAAGTAATCCTTTTAAAGGTTGGTTAATTTGAAAAAAAAAAACCATCTTTCATATGTGACTGTGATATTAAATAAATGTAAAACAAATTGGTTTTTGTGTTTTTCTTTAATTAGGGAATTTTGCTGAAAAACCAAGTGCTTTTTCCATTTTAGGATTTTATTCACAATTAAGATTATGTTTACCCCTTTTGAATTTCTAAAGAATAATCCAGCTTGCATTAAAAATTGCATGGCATCTAATGATCTATACAGTCACAGATTATATATTAAATGTTATGAAATATTTTGTAAAGTTGTGATTTCTTTTAAGTGAAAAAGCATTTATTTTTAATAATCATCACCAGTGAGTCAAAATCTATTATCTGCTCCGTGCGTGTAGACAAAAAAAAACACGGAAATAAAATAACTACCCAATTTCAACTCTTTGCTTTAGCATGTAGTCTTAAAGGCGCTTGACGTCGAGTCTCTGTTATGAAAAACACTCAGGTGATCACCGTGACGTCACAAGATCCGTTTGAGGGACAACTGGGCCGAGTAGTCTCGTCAAAACGCAAATTTGCAGTGACTAGAGGTGATCTTGCTATAATAAAACAGATCAAAGGTAAATGAGCAGATTCTGAAAACTTTTTAGCATTTTTTATATTTATTTCGTTAATGGTTTACGTCGATTCGTTGCTGTTCTTCACCGGCAACCACTTGACATAGAAAGCACTCGTCTGCTTCATTGAAATTTTATATGAAAAAGACGATCTTTCACTGGATTGATCTGTAGTGATTAGTTACATCTAAGTTTGATCAATTAGTGTAGCGCATACTTTTTGGCTAAGTAAGATACGTAAATCATACAGTCATTGGGTTTGCTATAGCATTTACACTGCAAAGTCATTGTAAAAGATAAGTTCAGTAGATCAAAAAATAGATGAAAAGATCTAACGTTAGGTCTGCTAGGTGAGAAAGCATGTTTATTGGTGTTATAACTGTAAATGAAAAGAAGTTTCAGGAAGTATTCAACATTGAGAAGGCAAATTCAGAGGCAGATCAAAAAGTCAAAGGGAGGGGGGGGGGGGGTAGAGCTGAAGAGAGAGTGAGAGAAGGAAGGGTTTACACCCCCCCCCCTTCAATTTTTAGAGGGGGGGGGGGGAGTTCAAAATCATTTTTTATAATGGTTCAAAATTTATTTTCAAACATTTTAAGGGGGCCCGACATTGGGGGGGGGGGGGGGGGGGGGGGGGGGGATTTTGTAAAAAGTGCACCAGCCATGCAAACTATCAATTTTACCTGCTAAGTTTCCTTAAATATACCATATATCTGGGTTTTTCGCATGTTACAAATTTGCCAAACTTGGGTAAATGTGTAACTTTTTTATTTGGGTCAGTGCGATTTAAAAAGTTTCTAATATAGCAAACAATAACGGATATAAATTTTGCGTATTTGATATTTTGTGATGTGAAAGCGAGAATTAGATCATCACAAAAATTACCTGGTATACGGTATTGGCTGGGTAATTGAGGTGAATGCTCAGTGCTTACTATAAATAAACATGATAAAAACAATTACTACAGGATTTTATGGGAAATTAAAATTTTTCACACTGCAAAGCATTTTATAAGAAATACATATACTGTAATAAACATTTTCTTTAAATTGTAATATGAGTAGTAATATCATATTTTTAGATTGTTTCAATGAATTTTAAATAAGTTTGTGTTATCATTACTTTATTTAAGGAATGAATTCAATATTTATTTGTTTTATACGATATAAAATGGTTTAGGACAGTTTTGCGCTTTATAAACCGCAAATATATATATCGTATAAAACTAATAAATATTGAATTCATTGCTTATAATTTTGTTATACTCTGAATTGTAGTTAAAAACGGTAATTTGACCTTTAAAATGACATCAAATTGTACAAAATTCAAACGTAACGTCAGGCGGATTGATACGGTTTTGACGTTGGTCTTACTATGACGTAGGCAACATTCTTTATACGATATAAAATCATTTTTTTAGCCAATCAGAAAGCGCGTTACAACCAGAATTAAATTATTCAGTTGTATGACAAATTTTAATTTTCTTTAAGAGAGAGAAAGAGAAAGGGGGAGGAAGGAGAGAGAGAGATTAATATATGTAGTTGCTGTGCAGAATTATATCCATTTAGGGTGTCATGCAACAGATACATCTTTAAACACGTTTATTACAGAAATTGTTATAGGATTAGTTTGTAATCTCATAAATCTGTCAGGTGTGCTTGTGGAGTTGTTACACATATGAAATCAACAATTGCATGTGATGTATAGTTTCTGTAAATCTGTCATATCAACATTACATAATGTTATTTCAGTTTGGTGTATCTTGATTCTTCTAGTACTGTACATAATCCTTGTATAAAATATAATAAACATGCTCTCTCATAAATCATCTAGGTATACATGCACAGTGCACATACTGAACATCCAGAGATTATCATACATGTACTTGAAATTATGAGAGATAAAAAGAAAGTAATATATGTCTACTACATTTATATGATAGATGAATGTGCATACCTGTATTGTTTGTTTAAACTTAGTATATGTTTGTTGACTGTCTGTCAGGGTGTCTGAGTTGTATTGTCAGATACCATAAACAGCAATATATTCGCTCCCATTTTATTTTCGCCCTTTTCGCCCTTGTTGTCAGTGGCTGAATATAAGACTGAGTGAATTCTAATGTCTCAAATTATTCTCTTTAAACAAAACTTAGCTGGGGCGAAACCGTTTGCAATTGAAGAATGGCAAAAATAGCAGCTGGGGCAAAAATAACCCTGTATACAGTATGTTTTAACAATATACATTCTTGGGTGAAGAATTTAATGGACAGTTCAGTGTTTTGTGAACAACTAGAGTTTAAATTATATATACAATCCTTTTTCTTATGTTGTAGTGAAGGGCCACTGCAGCAGCATTCTCTCGCTATGATCATAACAGTGTTAACTTCTTTTGGTAATGGGTATAAGGTCATCATTAAAAATATCTTTGTTTCCCCTAACCAGACACTAAATTCTGATATTTTATCAGTATGAAGGAAGGAAAATGATCCTTAAATTTAAATTCTGTTGTGAGATGTACGTAAAAAGACTCTACTTTGAGTTTCCATCATCTTATTTCTGCAATTAAAAAAAAAAAACCGACAACTTTAAGTAAAGCCATTCTCAATCTGATGAAAACAAGGTTTTATTAAAGTTGGAATTCATTTATTATATATAGGCTGAGTGGCTGGGATAGGGGAAACAATTTTTTTTTCTCATTGGGATATAATTATTTTACAATTTCATGAACATAGTCTGGAAGAATCAACTGAAAAGGTTGATAAGAGTTTTATTCTAGCTGTTCTAATTTAAAATTTGCTGTACTGGTTTAGTTTTTATATATACATGTAATAAATAAATGTCACTTAAAAGGTAATTTATGAACATGTATAATATATATAAACTATTGTCAATTTTGTTTGAGACTTGAATCGTCACCATAGATTGGCTGTAAATATTTACAAAATACTGCATGTATGCTAAATTTAGATACATAGAATTGGTAAGTTCAATACATTGGTAGGTTAAGGTATTGGGATTTAAATCCCTGAAGGTCGGTATATTTAAAAAAATTCCCCCATGGGGCACCTCTCTCAGGTGGAATGTGTTGGACTTTGGACCCTTACCTTTTAGTGCTGTGCTGAGTTAGTTACTTTTGATCAGTTGGCATGCAGTTACAGCCAGTGTATACATGATCTTGTGGGACAACAATAACAAACTTACATTCCTTTGATGCACTGAAAAATTACTGTATGTATGAAATATTGATTATAGTGTATTTTAATTTTTTTTTCATTTAATGCCAAAGCTTAGGTTTTTGATGTTTTGGTGTTTTTGTAAAATATAATATGAAAATCAGTATGATAAAATGTCTTTCACTTGTAATATATTGTTGAACTAATATTAAAATTTGCTAAAATTAAGAATTGCCAAAATTTGTAAAGAATGATCAGATTCAATGAATGAATACTTATTGGGACAAAATGGGGTATCTGATGTTTGGCATACCACTTTGGCATATAGTAAAATTTATTGTGCTATGTAGCTATGTAGCTATAGTTGATTTTCAGTATATTAAGTAAAACTTTAGTAAAGGTTATTATAGACAAAGTCTAGGTCAAATGATCATGTTCTTGACTTGTTACTGTGTCATAAATGTTTATCATACAAAGCAGTCATGCTTAACAAAGCATGTCATGTTGATCAGCTGTTTCTGTTTGACCTACTTATCGGCTGTCCCATCCCGTGGGGCCCCAGCTGGCTCTCCCAACTGACCATATCTAGGTGTAAACAAAGGGACCTAAAGTGTTTACCTTGCTTTATTGGAGGTGTGTAATATTATTGAAGTAAGAACAAGAGAGTGGACCATCCATGGCACTGGGTCTTGTGTTGTTTGATTTGTTGTTACAGGGAACAAAATCTTGAAACATTTCATAAAGGGTTCACATGCAAGCAAATTTTAACACTTTTAAAAATTTGAAAAATACAAATGAAATTGTAGGAGTAGGAGGTATAATCTGTTCATCTATTACAATACAACAGTTTTTTGACCAATGGCAGTCGTAAACAATTTATTTTAATTACATGCTTACTAATAATTTTAATTAGTACTTATTCATAGAGTTGTATAGGTTGCAGTTTTTAAAAATTATGGACTTTTCTCTGTTGATTTATAGCTGATGCAGCCTGGCCAACTGTTGATATCCTTAAATCTTGTAGTTAAGGACCAAACTATGCTTTAAGTGGCAATAAATGAAATTGATATAAATGTTGAAGAGTAAATCATTTGGATAAAAACTTCTTGGTTGATTGTTGAACTTGTTTGAAACTTAAAAACTCTGTTGAAAAGCAGGAATATGTTCTGAGTTTTATGATAATACTACAAAGGCAAACCTGAGAGAGAGAGAGAGAGAGAGAGAGAGAGAGAGAGAGAGAGAGAGAGAGAGAGAGAGATTTTAAAAAATGGTTTGATGATTGAGAAAGGGGGCAGTTTGATTGATCATGTTTTATAGAAATGCATGCATTGGAGGGTGCATAATGATTTAATTAATAAATTATGCTCACAGTCTGAATGTGCTTGAGAATGCCCCATGGTTGAATGAATATGAATAAGTGCTCTGTTAACATGGTTAATGATATACATCCCGGATTTTCTAAATTTAAACATTTGTTGTTGGAGTTCATTTACCACTGCTCTATTTGGTTTACTTATAGCATTACATTGATGTTGTAAGTAATGCATGGTTAGCTCCCAGTCGAAAACTTCTTCTCTTCTTTATAAGTATAGAGAAATGAGATCAATTGAGGCTTCCTCACATACTTGGTGTCGAAAGATCAAATATGGGAAAATGACTACATGTTAACTGCGTAGAATTCAAATTTTCATTCATTGACTTGTGTGATTGTAAGATTTTCTGAGTCTTTCACATTTAGTGCTCATCACATGCATGCATGAACAAGTACCAGTAATATCAGACATTTTGAATTTCCTATTTCAGCTAGAGAATGCATGTAGACTACCAGAATTTATCGGGTAGCTACCGGCCCAGTAGTTTACATTTTAGACAAGGTTTATATGGTGGCATTGACTGCATTTCATATTAATTAATACTGATACACATATTGCATGCATAAACAAGTGTATGCATTGTTCTCTAATGATGGAAAACAGACATGTTAAAATTTGTAAACAGGAATTCTTTTTCCTGTATGATAATCTTATTGAAACGAACTTGCATGATGATAAAGATTTTGTAATAACCTTTATAGTTTATTTTACTGCGCAGTTATCTTCAATGTGCACTGTTAATTGATTAGTCTACTTGACAAAATATATTCACTGTATGATTACGGTAGCAAAAATATTTAACTTTGATTATATATATATAGAGAAAAATAAGTACCATATTTCAATGAAAAAGTGATCATTGATTTACATTTGAAAATTATGTATCAACATTTTGATCCTAAGATTGTTAATTAACAACAAACTATTGATATAATTATTTACAAGTGCAGGGTTAGATTTTAAGGAGAAATATGTGTCCATGTATGTACTGGTAATACAAAAAATCAAAGGATGCAACAATTAATATGTATTTATATGAAATTAAGAATACCCGAGTGAATACTGATAGACACCATAAATACTAATAGACACTATAAATACTAATAGACACTATGAATACTGATAGACACCATAAATACTAATAGACACCATAAATACTAATAGACACTATAAATACTAATACTAGACAATTTCTTCATTTTCAACCCACTGATGTGTCAATCTGCCCCATGTGACCTACATGTATATTACCTGTACCATACTGTAATATTACACAATCGTGTATATTTCAGGTGTACATTACCAACATTACCTATAATTATGTATTGAATTACAGGTGGTAGTACCAGAGATCCCTTGCTGTCACTATGGCTGAAGCCCACTCGGCCGTGGCCTTCTCTTTCTCGGTCACTCATGAGGGGGTCAACGTGGACGTCAACCATGAGGCCCTCAAGGCCGTCTTCAAGAGTGGTCTACGGTCCATCAAGAAGTCCATGGGGAGGATCAAGGTACTTTATTTTTTTACCTGCATAGATGACATTCAGTTGTTGTCATGACCAAATGATGACCTTATTAATTAATTAATTTAAGTTAGTAGACTGTCTAAAAGTGGTAAATCCCTGAAAGACAAGTGCTGGGCATAAATGACCTCAGCTGATTTGAGACTTAGAATTTTAACGAAAGTTTTCAATTGAAATTTATTACTCAAAGCAGTCAACTCTTATCTTTAAAAGACAATTAAGTGCTTGGCATAAATAACATCAGATTTGAGATGAAGAACTGCAATGAAAGTTTTGCCTGAAAGCAGGGCCAGAAGAACATTTAGATCTTTTGTTTAATGTTTGCATTGTTTTCTTTCATTAATGAAAGCAACCCCTTCCAGGAATGTCTTTATAAAAATTGTTATGTGTCACACTAAGAAAAATGTTCAACTGAAATATATTTTTTTTTAAGTCTGTGTTAAGCATATTTTTTTTCACTGCACGACCAAACATTCAAGATCCTGAACTGCCTAGCAGCATATGGCAGCTTGTTTTACCAGGAAGTTATTTTTTGCTCATTTAACCAGTTTTAAACACTCAGATACAAAAACAAGCATGCAGATGTATATGCAGCATATAATGAAAAATGATAGGTAATGTTAATCAAGTTATAATCACGAAGACATCATTGGTACACTATAACTTCAAAATTTTGTTTTTAAAAATCAAAATTCACATCTCACACCCCATTCACTTTAATATTCACATGCATGGGGACTTGAAGTTGTGCTAAAGTGAGCTTTGTTTGATGTATTGAACAGAACCAGATGAAAAATGGCGTGTACCCTGCCACCCCCATGAGCTGGCTGTTTGTGCTGACCTTCGTGCTGGCCTTCATCTTGGCGGGAGTGGACCCTTCCTTTGGGATGATTGGCTGGATCAAGACCCACTTCCCATGGTATGTACTCCCTGGTAACAAAGTCAACTTAGGACTAGGGGTTAAATCCATTGGTTATATTCATTCACCACACCTTCTATGGACTTGAACAACCAGACATGTTTCTGTGGATAGTCAGTATCAAACCTAATAAGTCTTTTTTGTTCTGTTAATGTATATAGATATTTTGAAGAAAGAAATATAGTGAAAAAGATGTTAGGGCTGCCATGTTGCTGTCTGTAATTTTCTACTTACCGTCTACAGACATATAGATGACAATTATATAGACTTAATCAGTCGTTACAATCCATATAAGTGAGATGGTGGCAGTGCAGCATACTGTCTTACTAAAGTTTCATTAGAATATTCTGTGGATGGAGATAAAGATTGCCTGTCAGCAAATTTTCTCACAGTGATTTTTGTTGACAGCTGTCATAAAGTTGCAAGAAATTACTCTGGAAAACTTAAGTCTGCCTATATTAATTTAATAAATAAATCAGTATCATTTATCTACCTGAAAATATGGAATCGATGTTATTCAGCTCAATCAAAAGTAGTCTGAAGGTTGGGGGGGGTGTTATTTATCTACATTTAAATATGCAAATATACTCTTAACAGTGGCCAGGTATAAATTTTACTCGACAGTGTATGTACATGTAATTGAACCTATTAAAAAAAGTAAAAGTTGTAGTTAAAGAAGGTTATATTCAGTGAAGGGTTTTTATCTGCTTTGTATTCAGGTTGAGCACTGCCCCTCCGTTGGTGTCCTACTATGGGAGCTGCATCATGTTTGCTACACTGGTCTGGCTGGCCAAGGCCTTTTCCTGGAAGTACTTCCTACGCCTGCTCCTCAACTACCATCACTGGATGTACGAAAGTCGCGGACCAATGTCACTCAAAACCAAACTCTGGCTGGTAGGTTTGGACCTTAATTTTATATAAATTTCAGTTCAGTTATTCAGATATTTATATTGGTAGATGTAATCAAAACTCTACAACAGAAAAGCAATGTGTAAACCAATGCAAATTAATGTGTAGTGCATGAAAACATGAAAAAAGAATTTTATTTATATTTCCACATGACTATTATTTTGAACTCAACTTCTACAGGTAGGGGTTTTTTGCTGATTGAAATCAAATTTTACTTCATTTAGGGTCTTTTATTATATCTTATGCTCAAAACTCTAAAAAAGAAAATATTATAGAAACAGATGAGTGCAAATAGCAAGTACTTAGGTTTGTTCAACAGAGCAAGTGCTTGCAAAAATTTCCTATCTTGAAAGCAAATTTAGGCTAGTGCTCACTTTGCTGAAGAAGCTTAGGAACCGTTTGAGAGTCTCTGGATAAACCTTTCTTTGTAAAATATAAACCCATTATCATATATCCATGTGCTTGCTTTAATCTTGTTTCTATTATCTACAGGGAACTGTAAAATTGATGGGTGGTAGAAAACCCATGCTGATGAGTTACCAGTTCTCTCTGCCAAAGCTGTCTGTGCCAAGTATTCATGATACCATGAACAGGGTATGCATGCAGCATGTTCTTACTGAATTGGATTTCTTCAACTTGCTCATTGATATAATCAAGAATTGAAATTTTTTGGAGGAATGATTTTTATAGATTTCAATGTGCATACTTTAATAAACCTTCTTTCTTTGATTGTAATAAAGAAGGTTCCGCTTAATCTGATAATCAATTTGTCAGAGAAAAATTATCAGATTAACAGATTATTAGATTAACCGATTTAGCGTTTTTGTGGTCTTTGGATTTGGTATAAAATAAAATATAACTTGTTTAAAAGACATAATTTATCAATGAAAAGATATAATCTGTATGTCAATAGTTTGAAATGAAATAATTTACCTTGCAATACAATGAAATAGCATTTTAGTCTTTATTTTGTTTGTAAATGCTGAAAAGAAAATGTTTCTTTTTATTACGATGGTTTCAAAGTGGCCGCCATTTTGACAAGAAGTAATAAAAGGAAATGGTTAATTGTCTGAACAGTCCCTCTTTTCACCTGGACAATTTATTTTAATTCTCTCTCTGTTATATAAAATGCTCTTAAATAATTAATTATGCATGATAAAAAATTATTTGAATTTTATTTATTAAGTTTTCTACCCCGATGTAAAATTGAAAGTAATCAGAATTTCCTCGATGTCACATGTTCCAAAGCCAGACAATTTTGATTCAGAAATTACATGTTTAAATAATTCGTAATGGTGCAAGCCCTGCATGAAATTAACACTTGCAATTGGTAAATAAACAAACAATAAAATGTGTACACAGGTAAGGTCAGTCCTGTGTGCGGTCATCCGGAACAACTATCGATGTCGTTAGCTTTCATCTTACGAAGAAGGAAGCCACCCTTGTGCGTTGAAGTGTAACTAATGCCCTGTAAAGAGTTACTGTGTACACAAGAGGGGTGTCAACCAATTAAACAAAGGAATATACAGGTGTAAGAGGCTGGGAAATTATTATTACACGGTTACAATCCTATCAGATTAACCGAAAATGACATTTTTTCCTATCAGATTATCAGGAAAAAATATAAAGGGATATATAAGAAATGGTTCGGTGTTTTGATATTATATCAGATTAACCGAATTATTCGATTAACCGCTATCAGATTAAGTGGAACCCTCTGTACTGACTTTGTCAAATGAATGATTGAGAAATAAACCAAATATATAACTTCATTTCAGTATCTGATCTCAGTGCAGCCATTATTGGATGGGGAGAAATATTCCAGAATGGAGAAGCTGGCTAGAGAGTTTGAGGAAGGCATCGGCAAAAAACTGCAGCGCTACCTAATGTTGAAGTCATACTGGGCCACAAACTACGTCTCTGATTGGTGGGAGGACTACGTCTACCTCAGTGGCCGATCTCCACTCATGATCAACAGCAACTTCTATGCAGTGGTATGCTGTCCATTTAAAAGTATAATATGAATTCATTGACTGAAAGAGAGTGATAGATGTTAAGTGAAGATGCATTAAACATTATTGTCAAAAAACTTTCAATGCTTTGATTTAAAGGTAAATTTTTTTTACATAAGGTAACAGTAATTTTTGTAGGGAACTTTAAAAGAAAGTTTAAGGTTATAACAGCAACAACTTTAAAACAAAAGCCAAAAACTCAGAGAAGTTCAGAGTAATTGAGAGTTTGTCATCTGTTTTGCAGGATGCTGTCTTCATCAACCCAACCTCCAGACAGGCCTCCCGAGCAGCCAACATCATCTACGCCATGCTGTTGTACAGGCGGGAGCTGGAGAGGGAGGAACTGAACCCAGTGAGTACTTAGTACTGCAAACAGGGACTGAGCTGTCAGTCAGACAGAATGCAGTACATGTATTAAGAATGTGTCCAGTCTTGCTTTTGTAAGAAGTGAGTGATTGGGAAAAGCTGTAATTTCCTTACTATAACTGAGAATAGCCTGAGATTGCCTCAGTTATAATATGCAATGTATAATGTTACCTTATTTGTAACATACAATGGATATGTATGAGTTTTATGTTGATTTGTTGCATTCAAAAGCTGATTGATTAAATTGTAGATTTTACTGAACAAAACTGTACCGCTGTGCTCAGCTCAGTATGAACGTCAATTCCAAACCACACGTGTTCCAGGACTCGAGAAAGGTACAGATCTGCATGTATTAATAAATGAAAACTTTTTATTTCTTTATTCCTGAATAAACTGTTCATATAAACGTATTTTAACACCCTAAGTCTTATAAACAAGTTATTTTTTAACTGTGAATGGCAGTTTTATAACTTATCTGTAACAATTAATTACCCCAAGCAAGTACAGCTAGTCCTTTTATTTATTTTCCCAAGTGTGTTTTTGTGTTTTGCGACAAATTTCAAATATCTACTGGTGACTACTGCTTGGGAATCTTGAGAATATTTATTGTATGTGTATTACTTGTGTTTTGTATACCAATATTTGTCGTGTTGTAGATAAGCTAGTACACTATAAGGACAGCAACCACATTGCGGTGTACCACAAAGGCAGATATTTCAAGGTGTACATCTACTACAGAGGACAACTGTTGAAACCCGTGGAAATTGAAAAGTAAATTTCCATCATTGTTCATTTATAATAACATTCTATTTTAAGAGTCATTTATAGGTTAGAGCAGTATACAAACTAATCAGCCAACCCAATATAATATTTGTTACTTAATATAATGTACATCTTATGTACATGTATTTTTATAGTAAGTTTGTGTATTCAGATTATTACAAAATAAAATTAGTAGCTACCAATTTTATTGATTTTATTAGTAATAACTGGGTTGGGATTGTTTACAAATTTTACTGCTCAAGTGTAAAAATCAGGAAAATGTCTAAGTATTTCAAATGCATTCATTGAATTCATAGATAGGATGATCAAACATAGATTGATCCACACGTAAAATGATTGAGATTTTGCAAAAAAAATTTGGTATGATACAGTGTAGGTTAGATTGTTAAATCCAATCAATTTACATGTAACAAGCAGAAGTAAATTGTTATTCAATGAATGGCTCTCTGTGTAGGATGATCCAGCAGATCTTGGACGATGACTCAGAGCCCGCCCCTGGGGAGGAGCATCTGGCCGCACTGACCGCCGGGGATAGAGTTCCATGGTACCACGCCAGAGAGGAGTACTTCAGGAAGGGCAAGAACAAGGCTTCCCTGGACGCTGTAGAAAAGGTCAGAACAGCCAGCCATCTTAATTTGGGGGTTATATATTTAGATTAAATAGAATTGTGAGAAGAAAGGGTAAAAATAATGATTTGAATACAATGTAGACCTTGTGCATTCATTCATATCAGGAATCTGTTGTTCATGATTAGCCACAAATGGATAATTAGTTTTATTTTTGGGACAATACATGTATTGGAAAAAGTAGCATACTTGTTTTATACAAACTTAGAACATGTACATGAAATTTGTATTTCTGAAATAATTTTGTACTATATTGTTTCCATTTGCTTGTATCAACCACTTTGAAATTGATTTTATTCTTTTTTTCAGGCAGCCTTCTTTGTGTCCCTTGATGATGAACCCCAGAACTATGATGAAGTTAGTAAACATCAACTGAACATGAATGTTTTCTGCAAGACTTACATTGTCTAAAACAGAATAAGACATTAATTTTCAATGTACTTCATGTACTGTACATTCCTTGTAACTTAAACTCATAATTGAAATATATGAGTTGAATGCAATTATATGTATTAAGGAAAAATAAATAAAGAATTGAATTGAATTATAAAGAAATATATATATATATATACATTGCTCTCCTTTTAGAATGATCCTTCTAAACTCAGCCGGTTTGGAAAAGCCATGCTTCATGGGAAAGGATATGATCGGTGGTTTGATAAATCCTTCACACTTGTTGTCACGTCCAATGGCAGAGTGAGTGATGCTCTACTGGGTTTGATTCAGTGTTTATTTTTAAAATTTCAGAGTTTTTGATACTGGATTTGATTTAAAATGTGTGGACTTTGTGTATGAGATTTTTTTGAACATGTTGAATTATTTTTGGCAGGTTGGCTTCAATGGAGAACACTCTTGGTAAGTTGGAAATTGATTTCTGCAATTTAACAGTTTAATTGACATGTGTATGTTTAGAGAGGATTAAAACAGGAGTAAATTTATACTTCACGCAAGTTTGAAAACTTTTTGAAGATTAAAAAAATTAGATTTTTTAAAATCATAATGAATATAATATGTATTGCCACTGATTTCATCTTTTATGAACATAAACACGTGTTACCTGATAATATCAAATTTTAAAAAAATTTTAAGTACCAAATCAATATTGCCACTGCTTTCCTAATTTATGAACTTAACATGTGTTACATGAAAGCATCAAAGCCAGGGATCAATAGAAAAAGGATGTGACAAAAGTTTGAATTTAGACTCTGTACTAAATATAATTTGTTGGTCTTGAAAATAAATAAATCCAGAGACAGGCTTTATATATGCACAAATTTATTTATTTTTTTTTTTTTTCATGCTAAGTATGCAATATCTTGGCCATCGTTATTTAATTTTGGAAAGCTCAAGTTAGTTGCTTCCGATGTTCAAAATGAAAATGCTTCTTTATAAAGTGCCCTGATGGTAGTTTGTTCCTTCTAATGTCACCAGTAATACAAGATAATACAAGTACATATACATCTCTTATTTGTTTTGATCCCTGAAATTGATTGGCAAGCAAAGATTTAGTATTTTACAATGTAATGATATTGACTCTTCTAACTTTAAATTTAATTATTATTGAATTGAATTTGTAAATATACATATACATGAGGTGAACTTTTTGTTCAATAAACAATTTAAGCTACACTATATTTTACAAAAGGCTGAATGATATTTACTTTAAAAAATAAATTGTAAACTGTACGTAAACTGTAGTTGACAGGAATTTCATCTCATCGTTGTTTTGAACTGATATTTTTAATCTGATTCCCCAACCTTAATATTAAAGGCATTTAGTTAACTTTTGTTCACTCTGAATATGAAAAAACATTTTTCACAAATCTTGAAAATGAATATTTTTCATTCTATTTTTAAAAAAAATACTCTCAGATGTCTTTCATTTTTTCGGTTCAAACTTAAGGGTAGATCAAGTTTTAAGGCTGACCCAAATTTTTTTTCTCGATAAATTAAGAGTTGTATATGCAGGTTTAAGGTGGGGGAATTATATTCATATTGATTGATAATCTTTGCAACTTAATTGAAAAGTTGAATTAACATATTCTGAATGATATGAAAAATGTTTTTATGTTGCAATTGATAATTTTGTTTTTCATTAATTCATGTTGTGAACCTTTGTGTGTTTGACAAGACTATATTGATTTCTGCTTTCTGACACTGTTCATTTCTGATATTTATCTAATAATCTGTGTGATGCATAGAGAGTTATGTGCCCATGAAAAAAAAAACTTTGCCTTAAAAAATATGCCTTGAAGTTTTATAGTGAACTTCAAAGCTGAGCATAATATGCGTATTTTATATTTAACTTTCATTTTTATTGAATGAATCATGGTAATGTAGAAATCTGGCTGTTAAAATACATGTATCGTCAGTTTTCAGTATTTGTTTATGAAAATGAAATATAAATACTTAAAATTAAATGCAGATACAGCAGAAAATTACAGTAAATAGAATTTATAAACAAAGTATTGGAAGAAATGTTCAAATTTTAAAATTCTAAATTTTGACTGCATGAGGAAGAAAGGTACCTTTCAAAACTGTTTTATATTTTAATGAATTATAGTAATTTCTAAATGCATTTCAATTCTTTCTTTTATGTTTAAATTGCATGTGAAATTGGATAGTTCAGAATTTTAATTGTTTAAATAAAAATGATTTTGATTAAAATAATTAAATATCAAAGGCAGGGCATGAATTGATTTTAATGGTGTACAGGGATTTTTTTTTATGCTTCCTTTAATTAAATTATAGTTCAAAAATCTGATCAACAAAAAATGTTTTGTTTAAATAAATAAATAAAATCAAAAATTTTAATAAAATAATATATGTTACAGCAAACTGATCTATTTATTAAAATTTAAAATAATATTAATCATTATAAAATTAAATTAATTTTATTCTACACATGAGTATGAATGTTTTTTGAACTAATTGCAAAAATTAACAACTTTCCTTATATTTCATATACTAATATCTTTCATTTTAGAATAGTTAGACTAAGAGAAAAAAAAAATCAAAAAAATATTTATCAGATCAAGCTGCTAAGAGTATTTGAATATTAAACACTTGATGGATGATTTTGATCCAATGGTTAATGTGTTTGTATACACAGGGCTGATGCCCCTATCATGGCCCATCTTTGGGAGTACAGCATGTTCGAGGACTTTTTCGTACAAGGGTATGGCCAGGAATCGTGTATCATACTGCGTTGAATACAGCTACAGCTGGGCTAATACGTGGTCTCCTTGTTATGTTCTAACAATTAACAGTTTTTTAAAGTTTTTATGTTTACTTTTGGGCAAAGTATATTTCTGTAACAAAATGCAAAGCATGATTATTTTTTTTCTGTCCTAAATTCAAAAATTATTTTTTTTTTTTTTTACTTTTTTAGGTTCTTTTATTGTTGTTATCATAATTAGCCTATTCATGATAATTTATGATATTTTTTTTAATTATACATATGTATTATGAATAAAGAGGTGCAGATTTCTTGAAATTGACACATGAAAAAAATGCAATTACCGGTATTATATTCTTTGGTTACAGAAATACTCTTATCCCCCTTTTACTTATAGTAATATCAGTTTTTGTATTGTGGGTATTGTATTAGTTTGCTTCTTGTACTTAGCTGATATTTGGTTTGCCTACATTAACATAGGATGGCATTTTGACAAATGAGTATATCTAAATGAAGGAGAGCTAATTTTCTTTAGTAATTAATGCTCAATCTGTTGAAATATTAATGCATCAGAATGCCATCTGCCATGGTTTTATTAGCATGTGATTCCTCTGTTGTCTGGCTATAAACACTAACAGCTCCTTGTTATATTTCTTCATCACCCAATCATGACCCTCAGCTGTCAGTATGCAAAGGAAAGGGCCATATTTCTAAACAGTACTTACATGCATTGTAAACATGAACATCCAAAATTAGTACATGTAAAAAGAATGATCTCTGAATAAATTTTTCAAATGCATGTAATTATGTTAAAAGGTACGTCCTATTCTTTTGTATTGTGTCAGCTCCATTACACTATCAATGGTGGGCTTGCTGAATGAATGAAAGCCCATCATCTGCAATGCATGCAGTACTTGGAGTTTTTTCTGTACACTTGTTATAATCATCATCGTCATATGTGAACAGGGCAGACGCACCCATAATGGGACATTTGTGGGAAGTGGCCACGGCAGATGATCGTACCATTGGGTAATGTCTTTTGACCCCACCCCCTCTCTTCTGTTAAAGCCTCACTATCATAGAGTAGGTGTCAGCTAGGGGTGCAAGAAGGTGGGTATGGATCAAGAAATTAAAAAAAAAAAAAAATTCAAGTCCTGAGCTTTTTGATGGAGATATCATGCAGTGTGTTTTTTTCCTATTGAACTAAAAATGGAAAATGAGCTTAAAGGTGCATAAATCTGGATACAAAAATCTGTAAACAAACTTCCTTGACTCAATATAATTCTACAAAATTATGTTTTACAACCATTCATGAAATTAAGTACGAGTCCTTCTAATACATGAACAGTCATGTTTTTAGACAACATCAATGAGAGCACTCTTTAAAATTAATTATATTTTTCAGTCAGAATTTCAAAAATATGCTAGCAATATTAGTAATTTATAAAAGTTGTTCCAAGTTCTTTCAAATGATAGTTCAATCATGATGATATATTGTGTGATTTTTACCTAAAGTTATGTAAGTTTTAACAGTACATAGAATTAGGTGCTGAGTGCATGATCTTAGGGGACTGTAGGTTGAAAGACTGTAGTTACAAATTATCTAGAGAATTATTTTGACTTGTACATTTAGTCACTATTACTGTGCACCTTGAAGCTCTAATGAAGTTTTCCATTAATCAGCTTCACAAATATCTGGCGCTCAAAAACATTGGGTTTTCATATCTCACACCTGTTCAATAATGTTTTCCTAAATCTTGTTATTGTTTTCATATATGTAATAGTTTCCTTGTATAGAGCAACACTAGTTTGTTTTGAAGTTGTTATTAAATTGAAAGAAAAGAAAGGATTCATAAAGTTTATCCAAGTTTAAAGTAAAATTATTTCCATTTAAATATTTAATATTTTTAATTTTTTTTTCTTTTTGAAACTTAATTCATAGAGTACATTCAAAACATCAAAGGAATTTACTGTTACCGGTAATTCTTTCTTTATGAATACTACCTTTTTTTATGCAACATGAATATTTTGAATGCATAATATTTTACATTGTAGATACACCAATGAGGGATCCTGCAAAGGGGAGATAACTACTCCTCCACCCAACCCCATTAGGCTGGAGTGGGATCTACCTAAACCTGTAAGTGTTTAAGAACACATAATTAGTCCTGTACCATTACTCCTTTTGGTTTCGTTATATTGCACATTCAGTCAAATGTGCTCAAACGCTTTATCTCATTCCGGATGGAGCTTAAAAACAACAGAGTATCTGAGGATATGAGAATTTGTGGTTAAATCACTTTGACATAGCCATGGTACTGGAAATACAGTCAAACTTCGCTATCTCGAACTATATGGGACTGTTTAAAAACTTTGAGATATCCGAGTATTCAAGATATCAAGGGTAAAATAGTTAAAAAATAAGTGGTCGGGACTTTCAAATCACTTGGTCTTATCCATTGTATTCGAGATATCAGTGTTCGAGATATCAAAGTTCAACTGTACCAATGTAAGATATTGATGAGCAAAATATGGAAGCTGAATCATACTTATAAGCCACTTTAATGAAAATGAAACATGTCACATATTTGAGTTATCAGGAACATTAATGATAAGGATTATCAATTTGTTTTGTTACTTATACTTGAGCTGTGAAGTTGATTGTATTGCCTTACTTTCAGTGTCTACAGGTGATTGAGAACAGCCTGGAGGCGGCCAAGCAGCTGATAGCCGACGTAGACCTGGAGCTCCTGGTACACAATCAGTACGGCAAGGGCTTCATGAAGGTCTGCCGCGTCAGTCCGGACGCCTATATACAGCTGGCCCTACAGCTAGCTTACTACAGGGTAGGTGTTTATTGATAGAAACATTACAAACTTTAAAACACAAGCATAAAGCTACTCTTGAAATGGCCTACCACAGGGTAAGTGTTCAAGTGTTAACAAGAACATATTTAGAGCACTAAATGTACCGATACTAGTTGTAAGTTTTTGTGTTATTGATTGGATTAGTTTGAAATTTCAGCTGTGGTATTTTGCATTTTTTTTTGGGGGGGGGGGGGGTATGTACAGTAAAATGTCGCTATCTCGTACTAGATGGGACTGCTGGAAAACTTTGAGATATCCAAGTATTCGAGATATTAAGGGTAAAATACTTAGAGTATAAGTGGTTGGGACTTACAAATCACTTCAACAAATCCATTGTATTCAAGATATCAGTGTTTGAGATACTGAAGTTCAACTGTATTAGAAAGGATTTTTAGGATACCTTTAACTACTTTATTGAAACTGTTTTTGAGCACTGGTAGTAGGTATGATGTACATGTACACGTATTTGACTTTTACAGATGCACAAGAAGTTCTGTCTGACGTACGAATCCTCCATGACGCGTCTCTTCAGGGAAGGTAGAACAGAGACTGTCCGGTCCTGTACCACCGACTCCTGTGACTTTGTCAAGGCTATGGACAACCCACAGAAAACGGTACATAAACTTGTATGAATACATTGATTCCATTCCAGTATATCTTTAAAAGATACTTTTTGAAAAGTTCAATGACTGTTTATTACTGTTAATACTGGTACATTTAAAATAATTTGATTTTAGAATTCATAGAATTTACAAGTACCTAGTGCATTTTTTTTTATCAATACAACAAATATTTTAAATGCATGAACCAGACAATTTAGAAATAAAACTCCTAATGCCTCAATATTCAACAGAGAGAAGAGTGCATTGCTCTGATGAAGAAAGCTGCTGATGTCCATCAAATAAACTGCCGCAATGCTATGACTGGGAAAGGCATCGACCGCCATCTCTTCTGTCTCTACGTGGTGTCCAAATATCTCGGAGTTGACTCCCCATTCTTATCTGAAGTTCTTAGCGAGCCATGGAGACTCTCAACCAGTCAGGTAATGGAAAGTGCCCAGATATAAAAAATGCTTCAAAAATTTTACATGCATCAAAGTTGTTTTGCATGTATGTTCTTAAATTGACACATTTATAAAACTTTTATTGAAAGCATGAAAAAAATATGAGTATTTTTAAGGGTTTAATGGCAAACCTATTTACTAAGTAGCCCATGTTTTTTTAATGTTGATGCACATTTTATTACAAACAAATGATTAAGCTTAAAATGTTTTATAAATTTATTTTATAGACTCCTCATCAACAGACCAACAAGTTAGACTTGGCCAAGCACCCTGAACACATATCAGCGGGGGGTGGGTTTGGGCCAGTAGCTGACGACGGCTACGGAGTGTCCTACATCATTGCTGGAGAGGACTGTGTGTTCTTCCATGTCTCCTGTAAAAACTCCTGCCCGACCACCGTAAGTCACTTTGAACTTGTTATTTGAGTGGGTGGGGGTATATTATAATGAACTTTAATCAACACTGCATAGCTTGTGTTTGATTAAGCTATTGACACTAAGTTTGATGTTAACAAGAAGGAGATAAAATATATCCTGTACACAAACCAAAATCAAGAAAAATACATTTTGAATGAAATTTTGATTTTGATTCAATTGTAAGATTTGTGAAGAGAATTTAAAGGCTGAATGTTAAACTGTGTTTCATGTAAAACTTGGAATTTCGAAACAGAGGTCAGATTTCTGACACCTGATATAAACATCTCTGAAATTATATTGGCATTGAACTAAATTTATGTACATGTATTTCAGAGTTCAAAGAAGATGGTGGACTCCATAGTCAAAGCATTGGCAGACATAAGGACCATGTTTGAACAGCATTGATGCCAGTGATGATTAGTGATTCAAGACAGCGTTGAATCTTATTTATTTTGATTTATATGAGGGTTCTTTTTCTTCATCTAGACTGTGTTCATCAATATACCTTCTCCGACCATGATTTTCAAAAACGAAAAGACTTGCCATCAGTAACTTATTTGTAATCTGTATTTACTGGAAGAAGTATTTTGTACTCAGGATTTGTACTAATTTAAGAAACAGGGACTTTATACATTGACATTTTACTTCTTTGTTTTCAAAATGGCATTGCCAATTTTTTTTTCCTTGGTACTAATGAAGTCCATATTTTAAAAATGAGACATGTGTTTTGATTATTTTCATGCACAAGAGGAAAAATCAGAAAAAAAGAACAGAAGTAAATATTTAAGTGAAAAAGAATATATGAAAAAAATAAATTCATATGCATTCATATTCACATTTTGAAATCAACAAGGCATTCATATATTAATGTTTTCATCTAAATAGTAAAAATCATTTTGTCATAATTCTGGTATTACTGAACGTTTATTTTTGTGGCCATATTTACTGTTGCCACTGACATACACTGTACATTGTACATTGTTTTTCGTCATTTTGATGTGTTATTGACCACAGTGTAATGATGGCATTGCCAGGTATTCTGCTAGGCTAATGGAGCAGAAAATGATATTCTTTAAAACAAACCATGCAAGAATGTGTGTTTAGTTTTAGTTTGTAATTTTTTTTTTAAATTTTTTTTTCAGTTCATTCAAGTTCAGGTTTTTTAGTTCTCTTCATTGAGAAAAAATGTTCATATGATATTTAGCAGTTTTTACCTAATTCAGCACAATCAATGCAATTCTACAAGTTTTAATGGCCCATTTCTCTTTATTCACAAGCAAAATGAACAATGATTGGTCTGATCTTTTTTGAGTTTCATGTAGATAGTGTTTTGAGAAGAAAAAAATGTTTGAGTATTAAAGACTCTTAGTTTTAAAATATGTAATTAAATACTAGCATGAAAAAAAAATATATACATGTATTGACAAAACTTTTAATGCATGCTTTTCCTCAAAATTGTTTTTATTACACTTTGTACATATACTGTAATGGTTTTAAATCCTCACATTTGTTTTCCCTCAATTCATAATTTTTTGTTTAAAATTTGTCTTTATATGGCAAAAGTTTGCAATTATCAATGCAGATTTTTTTGTTTCATGATTATTAGATAATTTGAATTTTTTTGTTATAAAACATGTACATGTAAATGTACTGGCTTCTCACAAATAGTGACGTTACATGTACATGTACACGTGTATAGACTTCAAATTTTTTCCTGGTTACTTAAAGTCTGTCTCTATTATATAGTGCAATGCCCAAAGAAAATGCGGAAACATTTAAACCTATTATATTTGGCATGTACAATATTTGGTGAAAATTTGATTCAGCAAGTTGCGGTGGATTCAGATTACTGAATTTCTGGATGCACCAATTTTTATATGCATTTCATTTAGCCATGTACTTGATATAGGGTAAGCCATTTCCTGTCCAAAGTAATGCTAAATAGAATACACAGCCAAATATAATATGTTTTACAGTATACAGAATTGTGATATAGATTTATAGTTAATATGTAATCAATATCTCAGTTTACTTCAATTTTAGAAGAATGACCAACAGAATTTTCATCAAACATACTAGATATATGTGATATTTTTTTTTTGTGTCAATTAATTAATGTGTGATAACTGTATTGTTTTCTCCACAATTTTTTTTATTAATATTGAATATATCTGATATTTTTTGCCTGTCGTAGGGACCTAATGATTTTAGTATTAGATATATTTTTTTTCAACACCATTTTTGAAATGTGTGCCATTTTTCATGTGCACTGTCACTTCGAATGATTTTTAACATTGTGGTTTTGTTCTTTGAGTATAATTTTTTTTATGGAAATATCCTAAGCTCTAACACATACTTACTGAATTTGTTAATCTAGAACTCATTAACTTGCTGTGTATATTGACTAAAAGTGATGTAAAATGTCACTTACGAGATGTAGATTCAGCACCAAATTGGCAACAAAATGTGTACAGCAGAGAGAAAAAATGCATTTTTATTTGTATTTTGAGTCTAAGAATAAATTGTAAATAAGCAAATTGTTGAAAGTGATTTTAATTCAAATTAATTATAATGCTGTCGAATTTGTGAACAATATTGGTACTTAATAAGCTGTCATAATTTTTAATTTTTTTTGGGGGGGGGGGGGGTGTTAAAAAAATTGAAATTTTCCTCTACATCTGTAGGATAATTCTATGTACATGTACAGTTGATTAGTGTTGTCCTGTGTGTGAAACGTTAACTTTGGTGATGTTGACAAAATGTTGACTAGACAGACATTTTTAAATGTTATTCATTTAACTTTGCCTTTCATTTTCCTTTTTTGTTGCATTATATATGTTGAAACTGCTTTCTGTATATTACGTTGATGTTTGAAAACAATAGATAAATTTGCTATATAAAAGTTTCAACATGCTTTATTTTATTCTTAAAAATGTTGTTACAAATGAAAAAAAGCTTTTCAAAGAGTCAGATTTGTGATTTTGGTGGAAATAAATCAGGCCTTTGGTTCATGTAATTCCTCATGGGGTGCCAAAAGTTTGACCCCCGATGGACCCACTCCCCAGATTTCTGTTGCGTATTCCGTTATGGTACGGTCGCTGGAGAATTTACCGGAAGCTGCAATATTGCGCAGACACATGCGCGCCCATTCCATGGGATTCTGGTACAGTTCGCTCACCCGGCGCTGACATTCTATGTACGAACTGTAATCTTTCAGCAAACAGTATCTGAAATTGAGAAAAAGTGTTGTTATAAAGTCTGATACTTGTAATAAACTTGTTACCACTATCACACTCGAACTGCTCGCGTTCAATTATTTCTCGTACCAACTTACATTTGCCATCTCGCCTTGCTTAATGGTGGCGATAAAATTTAAATTTTATAAGAGAATTTTTCACTCTGGCAAATAAATTAATAATAAATAAATTAGCTTAAGTTGGAAATCATCATACATGAAGTACATCTGCGTACACAACTGCCGAAATAGCAAAACTTTTGTTAAGGGAGAGGGAGGTGTGCAATGCATGTCGACTAAATTATTATTCAAGATCGAACTGGCTAACCTGTCATTGTGCATCAAGGTGTTAAATATATCCCGAAATAGCGTAGGGTCTTCCGGAGAAAAGAAGCCGCTGTTGATTTGGTCGATCGCTTCTCTGAGGTTGGCATTTTCCTCGTAAAACTTCCTGGGATAGTAGCCGTCTTTCCAGAGTTTCTCCACCTCCTCAACGGTCATCCCAAACAGGAAGAAATTGTCCGCGCCAACTTCTTCCCGCATTTCTACGTTCGCACCATCTAGTGTCCCAATGGTTAGAGCTCCGTTCAACATGAACTTCATATTTCCGGTTCCGGACGCCTCAGTTCCGGCAAGCGATATCTGCTCGCTCAGATCAGCTGCTGGAACGATCTTCTCGGCAAGGCTAACTCTATAGTTCTCCAGGAAGACGACTTTCAGTTTATCCCCAACTTCGGAATCGTTGTTGACGACATTTGCAATACTGTTGACTAGCTTGATGATGAGCTTAGCCATGTAATAACCAGGGGCGGCCTTTCCTCCTATCATAACAGTACGAGGCACGAAGTTGTTCGGATTCTTCTTCTTGATCTCGTTGTACATTGTAATGATATGGAGACAATTCAACAGTTGTCGTTTGTATTCGTGAATTCGCTTGACTTGCACGTCAAACATGGAAGCAGGGTTGACGGAAACCTTGAATTCCTTTTCGATATAGCAGGCCAACTTCTGTTTGTTCTCCTGCTTGACTTGAATAAGGTTTCTTAGAAAAGCTTCATCCGAGGTCAACGGTTCAAGATTTCTTAAAAAAGCTAGGTGCGTGACCCAATGGCCTTGTATCCTCTGTGTTATCAGTGCAGCTAAACTCGGATTACACATCAACAGCCATCGGCGCGGGGTAATTCCATTGGTCTTGTTTTGGAATCTTTCGGGGTACATCTCGTAGAAATCTTTGAAGATGCTGGTCTTCAGTATTTCCGAATGGATTTTGGCCACACCGTTCACGGCGTGGGATCCAACAATGCACAAATGGGCCATATTGATGGATTTTTCATTCCCCTCTTCAACCATAGACATCCTTCTTTTTCGATCCATGTCCCCTGGCCATTTCTTTTCCACATCGTTCAAGAAGATATGATTGATCAAGAATATGATTTGAAGATGTCTAGGAAGAAGTTTCTCCAAGAGCGAGACTGGCCATCTCTCTAGAGCCTCTGGAAGAACGGTGTGATTGGTATAGGCACAAGTGTCAATCACTATCTTCCATGCCTCTTCCCAAGCAAGTCCTTCATCATCCACCAAGATCCTCATCAACTCTGGTATTGCAAGCGCAGGATGAGTGTCATTCAACTGAATTGCAGCTTTATCAGAAAAGGCGGCAAAAGACACTCTCTGGTAATCAAAGTTTTTCCCGCCTTTGTATCTTCTGATAATGTCCTGAAGAGATGCCGATACCAAGAAATATTCCTGTTTCAGCCTCAACTCGCGGCCCTCAAACATAGAATCGTTGGGATACAAAACTCGTGTGATGTTTTCCGCCAGGTATCTGTCGTGCACAGCTTGAAGATAGGAGCCGTTGTTAAAGAATTTCAGGTTGAAGCTGTTCGGGGCTTTCGCCGACCACAGCCTCATGATATTGATGGTGTTATTACCGTATCCCGGTATTGGAGTGTCATAAGGCAAAGCACAGACGGTTTGATAGTCCACCCACTTAACCCCGTTCTCATTTTCTTCAATTCTCCCGTAAAATTGGACATGTAAAACGTACTCGGGACGAGGCTGTTCCCAGGGGTTTCCATAGCGTAGCCATTCGTCCGGTTCCTCAACCTGCCAACCTCCGCGGACTCTCTGTTCAAATATCCCGTAATCGTACCTTATACCATAACCGTACGCCGGCATACCCAGAGTGGCCATAGAATCCAGAAAGCAAGCTGCTAAACGACCCAGACCGCCGTTGCCCAAACCTGCGTCTTCCTCCATGCTTTCTAACTCTTCCATATCCAGCCCAAGCTGATACATGGCTTCTTCGCATTCGTTATTAATCCCTATATTCACCATGGTGTTGGTTAGAGCCCTACCCATGTAGAACTCCATAGACAAGTAGTAGATTTTCTTGGAGTCCGTTCTATGGTAGTGTTGATGGGTGCGGATCCATCGACCACAGACCTGGTCCTTGACAGTGTGAGCAAGGGCAAAGAAATAATCCCGCATCGTCGCATTCTGGCGATCTTTGACCAGCGTGAAGTGAAGATGTTTGTTGAAATTGTTCTTGATGTTATTCACGCACTCTAATGGAGCGATACCTCGGATGCTGATCTGCCTCTGTTTTATCTGAATTTCTTCGTCGTTAGTTGCCATCTTTTTAAAGGAGTAATATCGGACTACTACAAACTAAAGAAACGCATTTGGAATGCAAGTATACATGTATCCAATAGATGGAGTAGCGATGACGTCACAATGAATGTTGAACGTATTGTGACGTCACAGCTATAACGAGATTATAACGCGCCCCCCCCCCCCCTCTCTCTCTCTCTATCTCTCTCTCTCTCTGACAAATAAGAGAATAAAAGGAGTTACATGTTGTTTGTACAATACACAGAATAGGAACATTATCTTTAAAGAGATGTCTAAGAGTTTGTGTTAGTATCAAATTAGAAGACAGGGCTCATGATTTTTCATCAATTATACATGTAAAAGTTTGCTTGTACTTTGATTGCGAGCATGACGTTCCACCTAGAATAACTAGAATAATAAATAAGGATTTTCATAGACACTGTTTATCTGAAAATTAATTTTCGGTACCTATTTTCGATTTTGAGGCGTGCTGGAGGCCCCCACCCCCCCCCCCCCCCCCTTTAGGAAACAAAACCATATCCCTTTCTGATACTATCTAATGCATGTAAACGTACGTAATATGCACTTTTTAAAATTTGAAAGCCAGTTACTAGTATGCTGGCTTTTTAAAAAAAGTTCGATATATTTTCAGTTATTGTTTTTGTTGACGGTTCGATGCATAAATAAATAAGTCACAAATCTATCTGCCCCATACACAGTCGTTTAAGATGAATGGTGGCGCACAGGGGGTTTTTCGGTTGATGAAACTTTAATGGATTCTCTCGCATCCTGATTTGTGTGCTTTCGTGATCCAAAATTAATAATTCACGTCCCTGTTTTTCTTTACTGTCGTCAGAGTCCATGCCAGACGACAAAAACGCCATTCAGCGAGTTTCCTCTCGGTTATGGGGCCGTTTTGCATCATTGATGATGATTAAAGGTTTTCCGTTGACTCCAGTCAGAGGATAGCACAACGGCCATTTGTTTAGTGGAGTTTCATTGGCGAGAGTCGAAATTGGATTTGATAAGAGAACAATTTGTACGTGGTTCTAATTAAAAGGTAAATTTTGCTTGTAAAAAAATATTGAAAATATGTATAGGTATATGTATTTGAGTGTAAAGTTAAGAGGGAAAGAATTAAGCGCTTGGTATTATTCTTATCTATTTCACACTTAAAGCTAAGATTTTTTGAAATTCAATAACATCTTTGTTTAAAATCCCATAAATCTTGTAAAACAAAATTCAAAGGGTTTCATAAGATAAGGTAACAAAACAAAATTTTCATATTATGTTATTTATCCTGGCGAGAATTTTACTAATATTGTACAATCGACATTTATTATGCGCGTAAACGAAAACTTATTAAAAACTCTAAAGTGAAAATAAAGGTAATTTTCTCATTACATGTACACACCGGTATATCTACATGACCGTAAATTAAAATGAACATTAGTATACTATACACCCCGGCGTGCTAGCCCTTGTAATCTAAGCCTAGTGTTTACATTTGGCTCTGTCCGATAAAACAATTGAAGAGTCATCTACTTATACCGGCCCAACCTGTATATATCATTGTCTAAACGGACTTTTATAAAACTTGGCATGTCAAGTGGCGAACTACCCTGTGCGTATATATACATTCAGTTTCGAACGACTTGATATATATACATGTGCATGTTGTTTAATTAGTGCAGGATTCATTTGTATAAGGAATTTAAATGTATAACGTGGGATAAAGGTAAGAAAAAATGTAGGGATCTTCGATCATTTCACGTAAATTTTATACAGTACTTCATAAGTCTCTGAGATATATATATATATATATATATATATATATATATATATATATATATATATATATATATATATATATACATTTTGATAAAGTTTGAGTCAATCTCGATATGTTGTGAGTAACTGGAATAAAATTAAGGGGTACATATAAAAAAAAAAACAACATTTAATTACTCAATTTTCATTTTTCCACCTTTCTCTGCCTCTGTAATAATAAGAATACTTTCATGTATCTTTTAACGCCAGCTTGCACTGTGGTATTCTGTAACATTTTCATGTAACTTTAGAAATCAACGAAAACGAAAGATTGCTTATGAACGTCGTAAATAATTGATTTAGAACAACCGCATGTTCATTAATACCACAGCAGTTGTCTGTTTGCTTAATTGTATTTTGACTGTATATTACACAGTCGCTTGAACCCTTAACCCATAGGATTAATCAACAAACAAAACTCTGTATATATATCGTGATTTGCCAAATTAATCAGTAAAATATAATATCAATTAATCAGTACATTTTTATCATAGAACAAAGCACCACTAATTAATATACAGATTTGCTCTAATATAAATAACCCCAAAACTCGATAATTAATTGCAAGGTGGATGAAAGATGCAACAGTATCTATCGCTCACTTCCAAAATAAGGTGTTTTAGCGATAACAAAATGTTCACAGGAAATTTTTAAATTTACAACTGCAATTATAGACCGGCCCCGCCTGTTTTTCCAATTTTAAGTCGTCCTCAAGAGCTATAATTGTCAACACTGTAAATGTTCAGTGGTGATTGCGATTAAATTTATCCCGTTTTGACGTCACAGCGCACAAATCTGAAATTAATTTCTCCCCTCCGGGTTTCATTGCTTTCATCGTTTGAAGAGACTGATTTCATAATCGGAAAGTGCATTAATTCATAGGACAGCGATTGTGTGGAGAAAGTACAATATCAAAGGGAAAAAAAACCGTTTTATACGAGAACAGGGTCTAAAAATTGTTTTTGCTGTTTTGAGTCTTGTTATTTTTAGCTTTACACATTTACGTGGAATACTTTACGCTTATTTATCAGAAATAAATAAATGAAGTCTACTAATATACATGTACAGTTTGTAATACCGATATAATACCCATCACCGGTATATAAAAGTTTGTAATCTTTATACCTCCTACATGATTTATCTATAGGGTTTATGTACAATTGCACAAAAGGGAAATTTTTTTTTCAAGACAGAGAGAGAGAGAGAGAGAGAGAGGGTTATTAAATAATAAAGAACAACGCCCTTTTTTTCTATACACTGTATGTACTCATTTAACCTCTTAGTTGCACTGAAGTACAATGCGACATTTTTTTAAAAGTTCGAACAAATATAAACCGACCATTGTATATCCCTGACAGCGTAAGAAAATATATAGATTTAACGTTCAATGTGAAAAAAACAAACACTTGCTCTGTCTTTCAAGTTGAAGTACGTTGACGAACAAATACTCATAAACTAATAAATCAATGCGGCATATTGGGCTAAGAAGACTTTGGAGTTTACATAAACTGTACATGAATTGTAAATGAAAAGTACAAGAACTTTTATGGATTTGTTTTCGTTTATTGAATATCGCAATGAACGTTAACCTTTGCAAAACTAAAAAAAAAATCTCTCTCATATATATAAAGTTTGACACGCAAGCAAGAAATAATATTACGTTATTTAAGGTGCGTAATTTTGTTTGGTTGGTTAGAACTATGATACACGCAAATATCTATTAAAATATTAATATATTAAATCTATACACATGTACATGTATTCTAATTTTGTTCGGAATTCACTGGCTTCTATAGAATTTAAGGTGGAATAACACACCTGGAAAAAGTCACTCAAAACAGTAAATTATTTGATTATGAAAGATATGATAACTTAAAATAAACTGTACATACGAGGGTTAATTGTTCGGAAATTATCAAGACAAAACGAATATTTCCCTTTCTAAGTGACGAATCAGGGTGCAAATAAGCATATACATTGAAACCTCAACAAATGATTAAACAAAGTAAAATTCAAAAAACATTTAATATATTGTTTACAACAGTAGATAAACAAATCAGTGGTCGGGGTACCCGGCGCAGGCAAAAACTCGGAGAATAATAAACTAAAACATCTTCTTTCTAAGACTTACAGTTTATGATAAAATAAATCAAATTATATATGTTCATTTTGCTATTTATTGTTACTAACTTGTTTGATTAAGTTTCACTAGTGTTCGAGTTGAATTACGGATATGGTATAGATATATTAACCATACAATGGACATCTGACTATGACGGTATATTGAATTTTGACGTCAAGGCGGCGCAGCGAATATACATCAAATTGGTGGAAATCTCGGAAAAAGACCTTTTCAGGCCACCCAATTGCTTAAACAAAAACTATATGATGGCAAGGGATAAAGAGCTTCAATTTATCGTCTTTTTTCACTGATTGATTAACTAGAATTAAGACAAAGGGGCTAAATATCAAGTACTTTTTACACACTAACCGGTGTCAACAGTTCTAAAATATGTACACAGAATGACTGTAGGAGACATTTCACAGTAATTTGACTTTCTGATAGAAATAAATCGGTTTTTTTTTTTTTTTTTTTTTTTTTTTTTTTTATACAAAAATCAAGAATGAAGAGAATATGCAAATGTTGACATCTTGAAATGTAAACAAAAGATGAAATATGAAGAAGTAATTCTAATTTCCGTTCGTTTATAAGGTGTTTATAACATATAGGAGCAATGAAAAGCGTTAAAATGACGTTGCGATGATAAGTTTTCGGTTGCACCGGGTCACTGGGCGAAGACAATTTGGTCAGTTTACCAGAAATGATCTAATCATGCCATGGACAAGAAACTTTTCACATTGATAAACTCTATCCTGATGTACGTTTCGGTGAAATTTCAAGGGTTTATCTTTTTCCCCCAAGGAAATAAAGGTAAATGTCTCAATAACTTCCGAACAAACCTCGTATGCTAAGTAAGCGAAAAATTTGCAGTTTTGGGATAAAAATGAATATCTGAAAAATTCAATTCAGTAAGTAATAACGAAAGTTGAGATGTACGGATCATAACGCCCGACACTTTATTCACTCGGCTATGGAGTAATGAAATGTTGCCGTCGATAAAATTCTTTTAATACAACGAAATGACGTTCCGATCATAGGTCAGCCATTTTGTGATGATGTTCCACCTTATATTTGAATTGTATTTTACAGCATGCCAACTTCCAGTCAGGCTTTGATTATTCTTGCTGTTGACGGTCGTCTGCCGAAGAAGACCCCACGTCACACATATCCGGTGACGTCAGTTCCGTATCCGCTTAGAGACTATAACATGACGGAAACCTGCATGACTCTGGAAAATTGTAACGAAGACGATGCAGACGACGTAATAAAATTATTAAAACTGGATAGACGAATTAAAAATTCTGATAGTTCAGAATCTCTTTCAGAGGTTTTAAAAATATCTAGCTTTAAGGGAGCCTTGACCTTTGACCCCGTGTCAAGACTTCTGCGATGGCAAATCAATACTGAAATTCCGCAAAGTGCCCGGAATGAATATACGAGTCATTTCGAAAACCGATTACAATTTCCAAACATATACGGAAAGGAAAATATGCTTCCACAAATGAACCATGGGTTGGCGAAAACGTCTTACATTGAAAAAGGACAGTGGTCCAACATTAACGCCCAACCAGATGCTTTACACGGTCAACAAAACCTACAAACTTATAGCGAACAAAGGGCTTTTACTTCAAGAAAGCCAGGAGGAGAATATGCTAATTATCAAATGCAGAGGGGTTATATGGAAACGGGCAAAGAAATTGCGGAAGATGAAGACATGTTTTCAGAAAAGGAGAAATTGTATGGTAAAATGGATGCAAACACAAGTAGATGCGAAAACAACATGGAAAGAACTGTTTCGCTTCCAAGTTTATTCAAGGCAAGGATAAACAAAGATTTGTATCAGAAGCTTTGTTTGTTGGGTTTCCGAAAATCAAAAGAGATGAAAGAAGAAGAAAGACGAAATGTGCTTCATCGAGACAAACCACCAAGTGACCCAACGCACACAAAAGCATGGGACAATGAAACCGTTACGGAAGATGTAGAAAATTTAGAGGACAAAGACTTCCGACTAGAAGATCTTTCCTTAAAGACAGACAACCTTTATGCAGTGAACGATGGTGGCCAAAGTATGACGGCAAAGTTGGTGCATTTGTTCCCAAACAACCAAGAATATCAGAAATATCTTAAAGAACGGAACGCATTTTACGAAAAATTCGACAATTACGAATCATATGCTTCAACTGGAACGGCAAACATTATCTCGAGGAGAAACGATGACGAGTTTTCAGCAGGTTACCAGCGCCTTCCTGATATTCAACAAGACAAGTCAAGGTTTGTGGATTTTTTCTATTCTAAATGTGACAAAATATTAGGAAAATTTAGCATTCAAGTACAATATTTAAGGTATACAGAATAATCTCGAGTTTATTGTTTTTAGATGTGACGTAGCAGGCGATATTACCGATGACAGTAAACCCAAAGGAGGAAAAGAGACAAAGAAGTCGTTATTAGAAGAAGTGAAGGAGAAATCCAACTACAGCAAATGGAAGAAAAGGAGACTGACGACAGTGCGCATGCGGAAAGAGATACCTCCCTCTGACCCGCTCTGTGTTTGCTTTAATTTACCAGACAACGCCATGAGTCACGGGGAGGTCAAAGCGTTAGTGGAGGAAAGTTGTGGGGGAAGTGTTAGCAAGGTCCAATTTGATCCAGTGAACGTTGTTGCTATTGACAACGATGCGCCATCCCGATGGATTGTACGCATGCGCGATATGAAAAGTCGGGATAAGTTTCTACAAACTGGACTAATTGTGAATGGAGAAAGACGGGAGGTCAAACTTCTAGATCTTCTTCACCAGGAGGAAGTGGATGCATATAGATTTTATGAATTAGTCCAGAAAGGAAAGGCAAAACTGCCGGGAAGTGACGCAAGTACAAAGCGGAAAAAATCAAAGGCCAACTACTGATCTGAATACAATATACAATTCATGTGCAATATATATCTAAAGCCTGAACACAGCTAAAATAATCTGTTCAAGACATCTTGTTAGTTTCCTTACATGACCGTAATGTACACGAAGTATGCAATTTGCGCAAATCAATTGTATCATCATCTTTTTAACCCAATGTAAACGCTTATATGCTGCGCCTTTGTTGTTTAACTTCTGTGCGAGATCGTTCGAACACGTTTCCGAGATGTTGCCGATGCCGGTTTTGTATATTACATCGATGTTAATGGAAGATCAAGTTACCTGCACAAAAGTCCAGTCACGACACAGGGAAACGGGGTTGCACGATCCAACAACTTTCACTTTAGCAAGAGACAACCGGTTTTTGTTTTTGCACTGGAATCGATCCTGTTCATGCCATAATCTACTGTAAACAGCATTCCGACTGAATTGTTAAGAACAACAGTACTTTCGTGCCATACTTAAAATTGGAATTCATAAAAAAAATGTAAACTCCTGTCAATATATCACATCTTTATTTAAAACATTAATTTTACAAATTCATTTATATATTTATTACAAATATGTTACACTTTGTTGTAACAAATGACTAAGTACCGCATTTGTCCTAATTTCGTAAGAAAAACGCCTCCTGTCCTGAACATAATTTACATTCACTAAAAAAAGATCCAAAATGTTATCAAATTAATTTTTTTATAATTAAAAACGATATATTTCTTAACAGAAATTATGTCAACTGCATGGGTTCTCAAATGTGGGATAGTGGTAAATAGGACATCTACGGCATTTTCTACTTCTGTTTGTGATTCAGCCAGTCTGTTTCATCTTTGGAGCATGTGACCAACTATTTATAATTAAAATCATAATGTGGAAAAAATGTCAACGTGAATCTGAAAATTAAATATTGATAGTAATTCCCTGAATTGAAAGCTGGCATAAAAAGAAATTGCCAACTTTGAAGAGTCTGCAATTGATTTTTTAAGAAGTACACTTTTGTGTGTTGTGAAAATGGCACTTCCAAAAAATAGTGTAATTATTAGACAATGGATTTTATTTGGCAGTTACATATTAGGTTTTATTTTTATGTCAAAATACAAATCACTGATGACTTAAATGATGAGTTTCTCATTTGCAAATGACAAGTATACAAGATTTTTGTTTAACTTCATGAACATGAAAAAGAAATGGTGTTTTAAACACCATGCAAACATACAATGTTCAAGTTACACAAACATTTCAGTAATGTATCACAATTTTCATTTAATTTGAACACCTAACCACCTATCAATAACAATGATAAAGCAATTACTCAGAAGAAGAAAAAAAAACATTCATGCTTTCGTTGGTTTCTTCTCTGCAAAAATGGACATCTTATTTTCGAAGTTAATTCAGGAATGAAAGAGACAGGGAAACCAGAACCGTTGAAAACAAATGTTGCGGCCATGAAAAATCATCAACATTTCAAGAATACTTTCACAGTACTTTGAATAAAATTGAAGCTAGCGAGACTGATCTTTAAATGTTATAAAAAAAAACCATCAGAGTATAAAAGGATGTCTGCCATTAAAGGAACATAGAACTTCCAGGCCTGGATATTGATTTCTCGTTAGTTGCAATCAGCAGACTATTTGTATTCTACAAGACTGCTACATGATGAGCATTTAACTAAATAAAAAACCTTAAAAAAATTTAACGATACAAAAAGATGCCATGGAAATTACTTTCTCATTTATTGGCGAGATCTATAAATAAAATAGTTTTCTCAGAGATCTGAATTACTGAGGTGATAACCAAATAAAAAAAAATAATTGTAGGTCAATTGAAATGTTGGAAATGGTATTTTTAGTAAATAAATAATATTTCATTTAGGCTGTACTTTCTAAATGAGAAACAAATTCATGACCTATCATATTTATCTCTTTATCATTTTGTAAGTACATGATGGGGTGGGCTCAGGTGTTAAATTCTCTTTATGTTTTTTGAAGGGGGGTGGGGGTGGGGATGTGGATGAGGGATATAATAACATTCAAAATACAATCAGTGATACAAACTCTAACAAAAAGCAAAAGAATCAAAACATGAAGCATAAACAAATTGCATGTAAAACATTATCATTATTTTTTTTTTTTTTACAAAAACTTGAAGTACATATACATGTACATGTAACATGGGTCAAGACTCACATTTTCATGATTTAACTTATTTTGGTAGAAAACTGCAATATCAATCAACTTAGCGGTCAGAAATTGAAATGAGACAGTGTTTATGTAAAATGGATGCAAAATCTTTTATGAATGAATAAACTTTTAAGGCAAATATTTCACTACAGTGATGAAATGTGAGAAACCAACATTTGATATGTGTGCTAGAAAAGTCTTAAAATTCTTATCACTTATCTGTCAGAATGTCATAAGAAATGTTATCATATATGAAAGATTGGAAATTTATAACCATTGCCAAAAACATTGAAAAGCAATTGAAAACCGGATCATAACATATATATAAAAAAAAATTGCTTACAGAACTTGTTTGTGTGGAAAAATATATGCAAAGTACCATACGGTACATTGTCCTAGCATATAGTTGAAAAACAACCACCCATACAATACTAATGCAATGGAGATGACACAACAATCTAATAAACATCATCATCATCCCGATCATCATCATCATCATCATCTTCATCATCAACTACAACTAACATCTCAACATCAAAACAATGGCGGATGAATAAAAGGTTTGTAAACAGCATTCCTCTATGCTGTTAGGTTCATGAACATAAGATGAGTATGGAATCATATCACACCTCTCTCGATCATCCATCAGCACTTTGAGATAAACTATGGACAGCTACATAGGAACACACATCACGCATGCACAACTGTACTATCGTTTTTCTGCCTTTGGTTTAGGAGGTCGGAATGTTCCCTTAGCTTTCTTGCCGCCACTTTTCCAACTTCTCCAACTGTCGACCCGGTCAGATCTGCTCTCCTGCAATTATATAAAGATAAATATTTTCATTTCCATATACATGTATAATTTGTACCTAAAGTGCAAGGAAAGCTACAGCATTCAAAACAGCATAACAAAGACGGGGAGGTCAAAAGTGAAAGTATGAGATTTATAATGACGTCACAAAAGTTGTTCAACTGCTACGTCACAAGCAAACCAACAGGCCCAGGGGTCACATCACTCACCTGAGTAACATTTGCCATAACTCTAATCGGCTAGCGGGAGCATTTGGAATCAAGGACAGGCTATCAAGTTTAATACAAACAATGGAATCAAATAGTGCAAGTAGCACAGTCAAAGGCCCTGAACTGTGTCAATCTATTTATTTCAGCTGAGGCCTAAAAAAAAAATTGTGTGTTTAGGGTAACACTGATGAAAAAATTAGGTTAGGTAGGTGGGGATTTTTTTTTTAATTTTATCATATTTTTTTCTGCATGCGGGCATATTTAAAAACAGGTTTTTAATGGAAATAATATGAATATCATAGTGAGATGAAAAAAGACATCTAAAAATGTTAGGATCGGGGCATTTTTGTACGTTAGGTCGGGTTACCCTAAACACACAACATTTTTTTTAAGCCTGATTACAAGCCATCAACAACTTCTTAACAGAGTTATGTTAGCTTTCTCATTCTAGTTTAATTCAGTTAAATTATTTCATTTGTGCTGAAAGAAATATTCAACTGGAAACAATACAACTTGCAACATGAAAATGTAAATTTAATAATTCCCCCTATATAGAGAAATAATAGACTGGTTCACTGTCATTGATTACATAGTGCTTACACTACAATTAATGGCAGCGTCTATTGCTTGTATATAACATTTTTATATACTGGTAACTGTATTTGAGGATCTTGATCCTGACATTGATTTGACTTCAGTATTCAGAAAAAAAAAATTGTGTTTTTTTAAATTTTCAACCTATCAACTTAATGTATTTATTTGAAATAGATAGTAGCACTGAAATTTATAGGTACAAACCTAATTTACAATCTTATGCCATGTCTCTAACAAATAGCCTTGAGATTCTGAACAATTATTCAAATCTAGTGTTGTTTTCTACTTATTTCTACTTACATATAATACTTTACTATAAAATTATGAATTTTGAACCTCTGTTAAAGCCCTTCCTAACCCCTGGGTTCATAATTTGAAATCTACCATAAATCAGAAAGCTAATTTTAAAGTTTATATGCTAGTACTATATACAGGGAAATATTTGCCCCCGTTTTATTTTTGCCCCCTTCACCCACATTGTCAGTGGGCGAATTTAAGACTGGTCTAATTCCTTTGTCTCAAATTATCTCTATTTTAAAATAACTTTGTCTGGGCGAATTCAAGATGGGGTGAAACAATTTGCAAGTGAAGAAGGGTGAAAATTACACGGAGCGAAAAATAACCCTGTATACAGTATTACAGACTATTTAAAAAATACCCCACCCTATTTTCACTCTTTCTTAATTATCTCCCCTTTATTTATGGTTAAACATGTATTTTGCACATCTTTTAGACAAGCATTCTGTTTGCTAAAGACAGAATAAAAATACCCAAAGCAGCATTTAAGCAGCACTTAAATTCTATGTCTGTCATTGCATGAACCACAGATTAATTTAAACATATCAGTACCAAAGGGTACTGCATTTTTCCAAACTTTATAGGGTATAGAGATTCTCACCTCAAAGTTCTTCTTCCATTCTGCTTCCTTCTTCTTTGCTTCCTCTTCATTGGCCTCTTGTTCTGCTTTGCGTTTCCTGAATGTATGTAAACACCATAGTTTCTACTGTTTATGCACATGTCGTATATTGTATTTTCACCCCCATTTAATTTTGCCCTTTCATCCGGTTGTCAGCGGGTGAATTTAAGACTGGGGTAATTTAAAGCAAGTTCTAAGTAACATTGTTTATTAGAAAGTATACCATATCTATTACAAACTGTTTGGGCGAATGTGTAAAAAGGCAAAAAAAACATGGGGCGAAAATAACCCTGTACATGTATTTCATTAAATGTGAAACTAAAGCTCCTCAGATATGGATTAAAAAAATCTAAATCTAAGTCCATTTTACCTGATAGACAAAAGTCAGAGATTTGAAAAAATATAAATTTACTTAAATAATCCAATTTAAACATGTGAGGAGAAGGACAATGCACTTCAATATTTAAACAAGTGGATACTACATACTGTAGAAGCACATATATCAAAATTTCATTGTTTATAAAATCTCGTTGGGATTTAATTTTTCATATCATAATCTCCAAAATATATTATGTATCAACTCTGAATATGACTATTTGGGTTAAAATTTTGTCATGGATTTAATTTCGTTGATAAATACTGCCAATGAAAATAACAAAATTAAATCCTCAACGAATATTTCTATATGTATTCAATACATGTCATTGAGCAATTTCAACCAGGTCCTAATCATTTATGTTCAAAATATTCATGCAATGCCATGTAAATTTCATCATTTTTTAGATTGTTGTTGATTATGACACTCACCGCTCATGCATATCTTTCATTTCCCTCTCTTGTCTCAATCTTTCCAAGTCCGCAAACAGTTTACATGTCTGTACATACACTGCATGCTTTTTCTACAAAGAAAAATACAATTACTGAATTAGTTCTAAAAATATCAGTTCCTAATATTCAAGGAAAAAAACCCTAATATTTCACAGCAGAAATTGTAATAGAAATTGTAAAACAACAATACATATACATGTATAACTGTACAGGTATGCATACCAGACTGATTCATTGATTTGGCTTACAAACCTTGTCTGGGTCATCTTCTGGGACGTCTGTACTTTTCCCCTCCTTTTTTAACTGCTTCCTTTTTGTTTTCATCTAAAGAATGGGTAAACAAAACAAATAATCAATATTAATCAATAAATGGTACCATTTTAATTATAGCACTTTTAAATCTTAACAAATTTTACCAACAAATCTTACCACTTAGTCTACTTTATAATTATAATCCTTTTCATGCAGCTTAATTTTTTAGCACACTAGCATGCGTGAATCCACGAATCCAGAAAATATTTCCCGGGGGGGGGGGGGGGGGGGGGGGGGGGGGGGGGGGGTTCCGAGGATGATTTTGTGAGGCCTATTTTTCGTGAATTTTACTATGTGAATTTAATAAATTTGAATTTTCCTAATTTTGATACTACAGTAAAGGTCAGTATCTTCTACAGTGGAAATTTTTTTCTGTAACTACTGTTTGCTAAAGGATATTTTTTTGGAGAATATTAAATGTACATGTATTTTGATTTCCTTACCAACAGCAAGTCTCTGACATATTATTATGTGTCATATAATTTTAAAGATTTTGCATCTATCATATCTCAAAATTTTTACAGTAATCTTACCATTTCATCCACTCGAGTTTTGGCCTCCTCTATAATTTCCTGACACCTCTTCATTCCTTCATCATTAGCTAATACTTTGTAGGCTTTGTTCACAGCTACAAGTCACAAAATGGAGAAAGTCTTAAAGGTAAATGTATATTGTACAATATTAAGTGCAAAATACTCTATATTACCAGTACATGGAAAGTTTTGCCTCCATTTTAATTTACCTAAATTCGACCCCTCTGATTGAGAATGGGCAAATCTAAAATGGTCGGGGCTAAGTAAAAACTGCCATACTTTTTTTTAACCACAACTGTGTTAGGGCAAATTTAAAAGTTACAGAGTAAAATCTTTTACAATACATACTAGGTGAAAATGAATCAAGGTGAAACTCAAAATAACCCTACATACAGTAATCATCATTAAGTCATTATGAAGATCAAATATTAAGAACTTAAATTGTTTTGATATATATAAACAACTTTGATACCTTGGCTTATTCATCATTTTGTTGGGTATTTCAGGTCTTTTTTAATTATTGCTTTTTATCTGAACATGACACTAATCTTGCATGGTTATTCAGGTCTACAAGGCTATAACTACCATGGTATTGGTTCCAAAAGTGTTTATATTGTTTTGTACCTAATTATTAAATGTGTGCAAAATCAGGGAACACACCAATCTATGGTATATACCTGGAAAACCAATTAAGAGAGTACTCTCTTGATGACAAATGTTCATTATTTGCTTATTTGGGCAAGTGTACTGTAAAAGAGAAATATTTTATTTTGATATGTGTACTTTCTCAATTCTGTAAAGAACTCACCATCAAATGCTTTTTGTGCTCGTATTAAATCATCCTGATTTTTATCTGGATGGACCAATATTGACATCTAATTAAAAAAAAAAATATACATTCAAAAGCATAAATAGTATTTACTTCACTTACTATAAAACATAAACAACAACATACATGCACAATGTATGACAGCCAGCCGTGCGTGTGTGCTGGACGCCGTATTTATTGCATTTTACTATCAACACAAGTTTTAAATACTTTATAAACTACAACCACACCGTACAACATATTTCAACGTGACATGAAAACGAAAATTATGTGAAGCGCATCATGGCCAGCCAGGAAAAAACTTGAGATAAAAAATATTTTATCATAAAAACTCTAGAAAACCTGTGTCTGTAGCCAAGTGCCGCTGGATGCTAAAATGTTATGATGGACCTCATAACTTACAACCCATAATAAATGACACATCCATATGTGATTATATAAATACATGATACATATCAATAGTTTTGTACCTTCAATAAAAATGTTTAAATTTTTGATGTCATTCGCTTGAAACGGCGGCTAGAAGTGATCAACCCTCAAAAACCAGTTCTTTGCTACCATTGAAAACATTTTCTATTGGTCAATTTCTGACCAATACCATGCATATAACTCATAAAGATGTAATCGTTAATACAACATTTTCCCGCTATTGCTATCGAAACGCGGGAAAATATAAGTATTTATAAAAATTGTGTTTCAAATTTGTTATGCGTGTTATACATGTATTTTTACATGTACGTAATAGTAATAGTACGTTTATAGTACATGTAATAGTTTGATCTGTACATCGTATACAGTTAAATAATCATAATTTGTAGACTTCAATACATCAATTTGAATTGCATTAAATTTTTCTTAAATCATAAAATTATCTGCACAGTGCCAAAAAAAGCTTCTCATAAGGAACATCGATTAAAATTAATTTGTGATGGTATATAACAAAAAAATCACCTGTCTGTATTTCTTCTTGATCTCTGCTATAGGGACGTCAGGATCAATGTTGAGTACCTAAAACAGACATATATACACTACACAGTGTAATACGTGTATTACTCGATCAGCATCTGAATATCAGAGAATAGAGTGAAGAAATATTTAGATTAAACTACCACAATGATTAATTCATTTAAAAGGATAACATTGCAATTACATGTACAGCTAGATTGTGAACTGAGAGCAATTATGATCGAAGGTTTGTGAACTGATAGCAATTATGATTGAAGGTCCTAAATTCAACAAGATCCTAATATCGACGCCACAGTGTTTGTTTTTTTGTCTACATCTCGTTCAATTCTCACAGGAACATGTGCATTTTTGCAAGCAATGATTGATATTCATAATTAACATCTTAGATTTCAATATTATTGCTCATTTTAAAGTAAACCTGTAAATCAAAACTGTCAAATGATAGGTACACAAGGAAAACTCTTAATATGCTTCACCATCTGCATGGCAATTGATGCCTTGTAACACAATTTTGACTTGACAGTTAGTACTTACATCAAATGGGTTTAAGTTGAAGTAAGTGGAACCTGGTCTGTTAAGTTTGTCAATCTGCTGTTTTGAAGTTAAAACTGAATCTCTGTGTTCAATGGCTTTGACCTAAACAAAATATTTTTAAAAAATGATGCCATGGTAATATTACGCAAGATACTGTCTATGATAAATGCTTGAACCGCTTTAGAGAGAAAAAAACACATGAGAAAGTTTTTCTTTTAGAGGAAATTCGAGTTTGCAATTCCATGCAAAAACAATTATCTTTTAGTTCAGTAGGATGAATTTACCTCTTGGTAAAATGAATCGAATGCATCCCCCGATCCACCTGCCTCCTCCGTCTTTTTTTCCGTAGTCTGAGCTTCAGTTGCCATTTTCTCAGATTTTTTCGGAAAAATAGACAAACGAAGGGGCAATCTTATCTCCCAACATAGGAGAGCATTAAACGTTTGCCGAAAACCGACCAAAACACCACAAGCCAACAATGTCGGTTATCTTGGAAACCTCCCTTGGAGAAATTACAGTTGATTTATTTACTGACGAACGACCACGTTGTAAGTATTGTTGATACGTAGATAAAACGATATGTGCATCTTAAAATAAAATTTTAATCATGTTTTCGAATTTCCTCTGCAAATGGTGCAAAAGCCAGAAAAGCTAAATAGTAAATACCATATTCCTAATCCTATGAACGAAACTAAGACAATAATGTGATAACTGAGTAAACTTTGCTTATGGAAAGAATTTTATTTTGATATTTATTTTTTTTCAGCATGTATGAATTTCTTGAAGCTGTGCAAAATCAAGTACTACAATTTCTCTTTATTTTACTCTGTGCAGGTAAGATTATCATAATTGAACTGTTAGTTGTCCTCAAGAATTATAGTAATTTTGTAATGTAGCCATTTAGTTCTGTAAAGGAATGGGCCCCCTGAATCTCTAGCTATACTCTGTCCCAAGATATCCTCTATTCACATTTTGCTTAATATTAATGATTACTCAATATTCAAAATACCTCAGGGTTCATTCCAAGATTTCTCCTTTACAACGCCCCGGAGTGTAGCTTATCAAGTTTCAATACACTGCTTAAAATAAAGGAGTCTACAGGGATTTTGCATTGCAACAGACCCGGATGATGATGTTAAAAAATTGTGCAAGGTATTCTGAGTGACTTTTGAATGGAGAAAAGATGTAAACATTTCCAATTATAAATTTCCATAAGAAATCTGTTTTTTGTTCATGTGAATTTTTATGAGTGAAAAATGATAATATGTCAATGAAGATATCTTGGATAATTTCACTTTCATCTTTTTCAATTGCACTTCTTAGTGTATTTTTTTTGTAAATGTCCAAATGTGCTGCATAAATATCTTGGGACAGACTATAGTCAGTTGCTCTACCAACTGAGCTATCTGGCGCCGGTATTCTAACCAGTCTGACCGTCACATTCCTCCCCCCTTAAATGATCTTCGCCCTTGAAGATCACCCCAGGCTCTTTCCCTGGCAGAATTTACCGGTAACCAGTCAGTTCCAGGGGTTGGAAGGCACCAAATGTAACAGGATTGAAGAAATAATGATTGACCAGACCAGGATTCGAATCTGGGCCCACTGAATCTCTGGTCAGGTGCTCTAATAACTGAGCTATCTGGTGCAGGTATTCGAACCGCTCTGACCGTGACAATAACATGACTATTTTATGACCTGAGATTTCACCGTACCATACATTTGCACTTTCACACAATTAAATTTTTATTTTCATACTGTGTTTTAAATAGAGATTATATACAATGAGATCTATTCATATATTTACAACTTCTACAATTTCGTATTTTATCATAGAAATTTGCAATTACTGATGTGCATGTGTTAATCATGTGATAATGCATTAAAGTGCTTTAGTGATATACATGTAGTACAGCATGGACTTAAGTGTATTGTGGATTCAGCTGATATATGAAAAATGGGAACTGTATACCAGTATTCAATGACAAAATCCAAAAAGTCACACCAAAACGGAATTGACAATATTTTTGTAGAGAAACCTTGTTGCCCAGACGGGTGATCCCACAGGAACTGGCAGGGGAGGCGAATCCATTTATGGGTAAAGACATTTTTAATTAATTATTTTAAAAAAATATATATATATATAAAACAGGTTCCTGTTCCAAAATAGAAGCTATAGTTCTCCTGTGAGCACTGTCTGTCATATGGGACACCAAAAAGCATAATTGAGATTTGTTCACTATATAAATTAAAAAAAAAATTCCATGATTTCCTTGTAAATATTTTATCATTCATTGATGACCTTTTCCCTTCACAAATCCATGAATTAACATTATAATTCAGAGATTTTCAATTTAGGGGGATAAATACATATTTCAAAACATATTTTTACAGAGCTGATTTTGACTTCAATCAGTTAACATTTACTTGTAAGAATTAAACAAAAAAGTCTTGTATGTTACATGTTCTAGATACATGTATAACAAAAGATTTTTAAATTAAAGTATATGTTACCTGCTGTTCTTTAAACTTGTCTATTTTATGTTTCATTCTTTTTAATCTTGTGCAGAAAGCTATATGGAGAGCAAGCAAAGTTCTTTGAGATGGAGCTAGCACCAAGAATGAAGCATTCCCGAGCTGGTCTGGTTTCCATGGTAAATAATGGACAGAATATGCATGGATCCCAGGTAAAAAACAAAAACGGGCAACTTTTACAATACAAATTAAAGTCTATTTCACTTTCTATTTGGCAAATGACCTGTATATCACTTAATCTTCAACTTTTCAAATAGAATTATTAAGAACTGTATTAGACTGTAGAGAAATTAGATAGAGAATTTTTGTGGTGATCAAGTTAAGAATTTTCTCTTTGTTCCAGTTCTTCATAACATTGGCCGACAATCTGGATTATCTGGATGGTAAGCACACAGTGTTTGGAGAGGTGGCAGAAGGGATGGATGTGTTGATGAAAATCAATGAAGCATACTGTGATGAGGACAACAGGCCTTACAAAGATATCAGGTGGGTGTCCATATTGTAGGCCCAGGGGGTGGGGGATGGCAATATGGAAAATGGGATAGGGTAAAGAAAAAAAAATTGCATTGGTGCACAAGCATGGGGTTTGTCTGAAGATTGAACCAATTTTGTTTATAACAAATAGGATAACTATTTTAGGGAGGTAACTTTAACTTTAGAGGGTAACTGGAAAAGAATTGACACATAACATTGTCTCCAAACTTACCTGATTTACTTTACTAACTGCAATTAACATAAGAGAAAATTAATCACATGCATTCTGTTCATTTACACATACTGGTACCGTAGTTAAAATTCATCAAACTCCTCTTTGTCCATACCTCATATAATATATCCATGTTTTGTATTCTTTGGAAATATTTTCTGTATTTTTTACATTTTGACAGAATATACCATACTATATTACTTGATGATCCATATGATGATCCGGATGGACTGGAAGTTCCGGACAAGTCCCCAGAACCAACCAAGGAACAACTAGATGTAAGTCCATCAGACTGAAGCCCTCTCTTGAAGTGTACATATTAGACACATGTATAATGTTAGAATATCAATCTAACATGATGATATGTTTCACAGACTGTCAGAATTGGGGCAGATGAGGAGGTGGATGACTTCAAAGGGATGACAGAGGAAGAAGTCAGGGAGATACTGGAGGAGAAGGAAGCCAAAGCAAATGCCCAGATTCTTGAAATGGTGAGTGCATGGGAAGATATTTGATTTTAAAATTTACCTGTAACTGATTTTAGGAACCTAAATTTTTACAGCATAAGTAACTTGGTTTGTAGTTGATATACTAGCTAGAATATAGTTTATTCATGGTGAGTGAATGCTTTATAATTCAACTTCAACAACTTTGTCAATTAAAGGACAGTAACTCTTGCATTGAATTGGTACATATGTATGAACTATACACAGTTAGCAAACAATTAGATTAAGAAAAAAGTCTTTAAACTTAAAACATAATTTGAACTTACACCTCATTCAAACTGTGAATCTGAAATATGTTCAAAAGGTCCCAGCAAATTTTTTATAATTTTTTTTCATAACTAAAATTTTTGCAAAATCTATCATGTAGTACCAAAATACACAATATAAGTTGCATTTTGTAAAATCTTAATTTCTTTAAGAATAGCATCCATGCCAACATTTTGTTAAGAGAAAATTGTTAAAATCTGTAGATATCCCTGTTTAAGGTATTTTGAGGTGTCTAATTTTGTCTGACAGGTGGGGGACCTCCCTGATGCTGAGGTGAAGCCCGAGGACAATGTCCTTTTTGTCTGCAAGCTGAATCCTGTCACAACCGATGAAGACCTGGAGATCATTTTCTCCAGATTTGGACCCATCAAAAGGTTATTCATAGCTCCAGAGCCTCTTTATTGCCTCTAATTAAGAATTATCCTGGCTTTACATATGTAGGGGTAAAAGCATTCCCATATCCTATACCCTATCCCCCAAACTCAAACAAACACACAATTTGTAAAGGAAATGGAGAAAAAACACATTTTGTGTGTGTGTGTGTGTGTGTGAGAGAGAGAGAGAGAGAGAGAGAGAGAGAGAGAGAGAGAGAGAGAACAAATACCATATATCACAAAATTTGCGAAAATGGGGAACGTTTTTATTTGCGTCAGTCATGTTTTGCAATTTAAAAAGTTTCTTATAGAAAATGATACAGGATATAATTTCTGTGTATTCAATTATTTGCGATTTAAAAGAGATCGCGAAAAAAAAAGCGAAAATTAGATCATTGCAAAAATTACCAGATATACAGTAGCTTTGATGCAAGTATTTCTCCTCTGACATTTTTTGATGACACAATATAGAAGTTTTGTATACTAGACTGAAAAAGAAAACACCATTTGTTTTTCATAGATTGACAATTCTTGATAATGTGCAATTAAGTTTTTGATTTGACAAACTGTGTATTCATCAGCATAGTGTGTGATTCAATTTTTTGAAATTTTAGCTGTGAAGTGATAAGGGACCACAAAACCGAAGAATCCTTGCAATACGCCTTCATTGAGTTTGAAAGGGTAAGTTCACAAATTATACATCATATATATATATATATATATATATATATATATATATATATATATATATATATATATATTAATGAGAAAATATAAAATGATAACAGTAATAGAATCATTTTAGAAATCTGTATATACATGTACGTGGAAAAGTAAATCTGTAGTTTTAAAGATCAAATATTATATTTAAAAAGATGAATATACATTTATATATAAGGCTTTTGTTAAAAACTGTTGTACATGTATTTATTATAAACATGTTCATATGTAAATATTTACATTTGCAAATATGCATCTTTATATGAACCTATAGAATAATGAAAACGTTTAATTCTGTGTGAACTTTTTCATGATGTCACAATGATTATCGCATGTGCTTATCGCTTGACGGTTGCATTATATCATACGAAGACACGGTTATTTTAATGATTCTGAATGGTTTTCCTTTTTCAAATGTAAATATAAGTAATAAACAGCAATGTTAAAAAGTTCACCAGGATATGAAGTTGGTTGGTACATGATTTGATCACGTGACCAACCAACTTCATATCCCGATGAACTTTTTAAATTGCTGTTTATTTCTTAAGAGCACACTCACTATTTGTTTTTATACACAAACACTTGTACACACAAATACACTGCTGTTTTGAACACATAAATATACTGCTGTTTTGAACACACACATACACTTCTGTTTTGAGCACACACATACACTGCTGTTTTGAACACACACATAAACTGCTGTTGTTTTGAACACTCACATACACTGCTGTTTTGAACACACACATACACTGTTGTTTTGAACACACACATACACTGCTGTTTTGAACACACACACATACACTGCTGTTGTTTTGAACACACATACACTGCTGTTTTGAACACACACATACACTGTTGTTGTTTTGAACACACATACACTGCTGTTTTGAACACACACATACACTGCTGTTGTTTTGAACACACACATACACTGCTGTTTTGTATGCATTGTTTGTTTGACTGCACACAGACGGAGGACTGTGAGAGTGCCTATTTCAAGATGGACAACGTCCTGATAGATGACCGTAGGATACACGTTGACTTCAGCCAGTCTGTCGCCAAGCTCCATGGGAAAGGTTAGTCACCAATAAGGTTACAAATGGAGTGCTTTCTGGCCAGTATCTAACATTTAACGTCTGTAGCTAAGCTCCATAGGAAAGGTTAGTTACTTTTAAGGTCACCTTTAACATTTAATGGTTACAAATGGAGTGGGGTAAAAGTCAAGACTAAATTTTTGGTCAACATCCTACCATGAAGTCCATCAATGAATAAAAGATGTTTGTTAAAATGATATGATAAAGGATCATTCATGATTTGTGTGATTTTTGTCCCAAAAGTTTGTGAGTTTTCTTCTTCATTACAAAAAATGTTGAATAGATTTCATAAAACTCAAATTCCATTTGACTTATGGAAGATTCTTTATACCAGTACTAATCTAGTATATAAAAATATAAAACATTTATCATGTTTATTACTTAATATAAATCTCTAGCAATGTTATTATTCAGTTACATGTATGTGTTTAGTATTTTTATATTTGTGCAAAACAACAAAATAAATCCACACTTAACCATTTTTGATCACAAATTATTGAAATATTATCTCCATAAACAGTTTTGCTTATCCTGTAAGTTATTTTCATGGGATGTGGTTTTCTATTTGAAAAGGAAAAGATGAGAAAAAATCAGAGGAAGCAAAGGAGAAATATGTGATCAGGGATCGCCTGACACGGCAAGACAAGTATCCTTTATCTAAACTCACCAATCACCAAATTCTGTGAAGTATATGTTGTGTTATGGGTAACAAATATTTAAGGAATAAGGAATCATTCTTTGAGTATTATGAGGTGATAATTTCAGTCGGGGCGTGATCAAATCCAATAAAGCCCAAAGGGCTTTATAATAATGATAAATTTGATCACGCCACGACCAAAATTATCACCTCATAATATTCAAAGAATGTTTTCTTATTACTTATATTTATATAATTTTCAGCAGTTGTATGATTAAATATTATAATATTAATTATGCAAACCCGCTTGCGCCCCCATCAATACGTCATTTGAATTTATTGGGCTATGTAGTACAAAATCGATTCGTAGTGTTATCACAGACAGAGACAGTGGAAATTGTAAATATTTAGTGATAACTTTTGTCATGACTTATACTATTGCAAGTTATATAGTTACAATTGTAAATTGGTGATATGAAAAAACAAACACCCAAAACTTCATTAAAAATTAGAAAAAACATATACTGTATACAGTTTCTTACAGCATTATTTTCGCCCTGTGTTATTTTCGCCCTTCTACACTTGCAAATGGTTCACTTCAACCAGACTCAGTTGTACTAAAAGAAAGATAATATAAAAAATTTGCATATGCTCAGTCTTTAATTAAATCGCCCACTGACAACGAGGGCGAAATGGGCGAAAAATAAAATGGGGGCGAATATTTCCCTGTATACAGTATGATTACAAGAAGCACTTGATATACAAATTCACAGCGCAATATCTATACAGAAAAAATGCAACATGTTTTCGAAACAAATTATAATGAAAGGAAAAACATGCATTATGTGTCACTCTGGGGGACAACATATGAATTTTGATTTTAAACATATAAGTGTATTCAAAACATATGATGAACATATAACAATAAAAAAAAATCTTGTTTTAGACATAATTATATAACAATTTCCTGTTTATATCTTTGGACTCTCAAGAGAGGAAAATTTGTAATAATTACTACATAGCTTTACACTTTAAGCATACAGTAACACATCGGCAATATCATGCTCAGACCTAGAGAAGTGGGTTCCGGACCCACCCCTGGAAACTATAAGCTTATTAAATTCATATAGTAAATTATCAAAAATAGCCCTTTTTTAAAGTTAGCATTAATCATTTCATTGCTCTTTTTTTTTTCTTAAATTCAATTTTACACATGCACCAAAAGTTCTGAAGTATGCATTAAGGATAAAAATCATTGCTCAGTTAAGCAATATTGAAGTGTTACATTTTCTTAACCTTGTGAAAGTCGATATGATTTAGTGTTCGATGATGACGAGGACGACAAGAAAAAGAAACCAAAGAAGAAAAAGAAACACAAAGAAAGAAAGCAAAGCGAAAGTGAAAGCGATGACGATTCATATAAAAAGAAAAAGGTGTGTGTGTTGGCACATGTTATGGTTACTGGGCGTGCTTGATTTATTTTAACTGGGTTTACACCTGTGTACACAGATGTAAACATTTTGTATTGTATATCAAGTGCACTAATATGGTGTAGTGTACATGGTGTAGAGAAGATAAAAATAGATATGGCGGAAAAGGATGCAGAATCTGATATTCAGCGACAATCCAAGGCCTTTTACTGATATATATAAATGCAATAAAATAGACACATTTCAAATTTGATGGCTTTCATACAAAAGACAACTTATATGTTAATTTTAATCCGTTATATTACTTAAAATCATTTGTCAGGTTTCCAATCATAACATTCGTCCCTTATACATGTATTGGTTTCAGTGCTACACCCAACAACACAGGCCCCTGACTCGGTGTAGAAAAGTGTACACCCAGTATACACCTAAACACTATACACTGCACTTGATTTACAAAAGTGTACAGAGTGTACACCTTTTTGGAAAATCAAGCGCACCCTTTGTTTACAGCATGTGTACATGTGAAGGAGATGCTAATTCATTTATAAAGAAAAAAGTTATATTAAACTTTAAGATATTAATTGGATAAAAGTGACATTTGTTATTTTGTTTTCAGCATGAAATAGCAAGGGTCATTTAGATCTAATTATATTGTTTAAAGAGAAATTTTGAAATAAACAGCAAGTTTCCATTCAGCAGTTTATCAATTTTGATATCATAAGCCATGCAAATACGTAATTATGTAATTTTAACAATTTGTATCAGAGCACAACTATTTAGACTAACGAACTTTCAGTATGATTTCATTTTCACTAGTTTACAACAGTCAAAGAAATTAAAGCGAGATTTTAAAATCTTCAAGGGATGCTTGCATGATTTTATGCAAGAGATTAATTTCTCTTATCAATCAGGACCTACAGTATTGATATTTTGATCGATTGATTATTTATTTTTTATAAGCAAACTCAAAAGCACTCATTGTTCTCATATTGGTATTCCAGAGAGACAATAGTAGATCCAGTAGCCCTAGAAGAAAAGACAGACGCTCGAGTCGATCTCGGAGTCCAGTACACAAAGCTCGATCTCCACAGAGAAAACGTAGGGAAGAGGAGGATCATGGGAATTCCTGGCAGAAAAAGTCAAAACACCGAGACGACAGAAGTAGGCGGGACAGATACAGTTCATCACCAGAGAGAGCAAAGTTTAAAAGGTCATCAGAAAGGTCATACGAGGACAGAGAGAGGAGGAGTGACAGAGACAGTAGGGATAGAAGGAGTGACAGAGACAGTTATAGGGAATCTGAGGAGAGGAATAGAGACCGAAGGAGGAGTAGAGATAGAGAAAGGGACAGGCATAGAGATAGAGATGGTGATAGAGACAAATATAGGGATAAAAGAAGATGAGGCCATATTACATGCTATTGTACTAATTAAATGTTTTGTATAAAAATTGGTTGAAAAAATTATTAAAAAAAATAAATCTTAAACTTGTTTATCTCTATTGGTTTTTTACAGAAAAGTTAACATTCATAAACAACTTCACTGAAAAATTTCACATTGAATTTTTGTGGATCATGTCTACAGCTTTTTTAACATACACACACTACCTGACAGTAGTAATGAGGGGTCTAAATATCTGATTTGTGTATATGTTGAGATTGTATCACCTATGATAAAATTGTATCTGCTTACTTCAACATTGGTATGCCGTTACTTGCAGAACCAAGTTTTACTGCAGTTACAAGTATGTACAGGTCCATATGTATAGCTGATGTTACAAAGAACTTTTTAGTCTTGAAGATGTTGTTTGTCCTGGAGGAGGGATTCTAGACTACCCCTTCTTTATTGTGCAAAGTAGGACAAGTCTGGTTAAACGGTAAAATATCAAGCTATATGTACATTCAGTGTATATTTCCCCTTATGTTTGCATTGGATTCTGCAACGTTCAATTTTCTATGAATACTCTTTGATAATTCATACGCCATGTGCACAAATATAAACGTCTTCACGTGTTTTGAGTATATTTATTTTTGTAGGATTGAATGAAACGTTCAATCTTACATATTAACCAATTTGATATGTTCTTTTGAAAAATAATCATTATATCAAATATACTCCTTCATAAATCAAAGTACTGAAAGTACTGTTAGACGGTGGCGCCATTTGAAAGTGGCATATTACATGTATGTAAATTATTGTTGTCGAAAATCCACAGCCAGCGTCTCATACATGTACTAATACCTAACGCTTACTCGCACAACTGGTCGTGAGTTACTTACATGGATAATTCTGTGGAAATCGTAGTTGTGTTCACAATCCACACTTTACAAATGTTGTGTCTCTTTATCGTCATCTTTTTGGGAAAATCCATAGATTTATCACAGTAGCCTTTGTAGTATAGAAGTTTGTATCTATATGTTTTGTATTTATATCAGTTGATATTAAAACTCCGTTTTTGGTAATACATGTACTACACAAATGTATTTTGATTGCCCCAGAATGACTCATTAAATATGTAGGTTGTCACCACATATTGAATGAATAAATCAAATCAAAAGCGATTTCATCACAGTACGCCAAACTACATGTATTTGATTGTATAAAGAAGGGGAATTTTGGTTTTTTCCCTTTTGACCTTTGGGGTGACCCTGCAAATGGGGAACAACTTTTGAAAAGTGTGGATTGGACTTTTGTGCTTTAAAGATATTGTAGATTTCTCAAAGTAACAAGAACAAATAAAGCTTTAGTATGATAAATTACTTATCAGGTTTTTACTAACTATTTGGGCATACATGTAGTATGTTTATTGTCCCTCTCGACAGCATTTTCCCTCAATTTCTTCACGGGGAAAAAGTTGCATCATCACACTTGCTTGTGGACCATCACACTTGCTTTTGTCCTCATAGTCAGTTATACATTTAGGTGTACAGAAAACGGAATGGTTTGCAAGAACCTGTTTGATAAAACTGATATTGCTTTTGGAATGCACGTCATCATGAAACAGAAGAGTCAATCAATATTTTATCTTCGACTGTAGTGGATTATTTCCATTTGCTCACAGCGAAAGTGAATAAAAATTTGAGAAAAAAAATATCATACAATATTCAGTCGCGGCAGTTTCATTAATCAACGTTTTAAAGTACATTTGTCTAATTGTATTTAGCTATAGATTTATTCAAATCATTTGAATGAATTTGGGAAAGTCACATGTATATTTTATCGCTTCTCAGTACACTTTAACACGCATAATTTACTTGCAACATTAAACTTTTCTAGTAAACTTACAAGAAATATAGATTAATTATTCAAAATTAGTTTTTAAAAACACCAAACAAAAAAAATCCAAGTTAAACGCATGTGTTTTCTGACTGTACAGCTGTGTATATAAATTTCATTTTATTCTTTGCATGTACTATAGTCTATACATTAGATCTACGGTCCGCAAATCCCGGCAATATTTCCGGAAAGCTTAAGTTCTGTAGCTCAGCAGAATACTAGTTATCTATGAAGCACATTTTTTACCTTCATGTTTCATTATTTATCGCAAATATAGCATGGATGTATACGCTACGGTCGATGTAGCATTTCGTTGAGTGATGACACTTATTTCAATTGCGAGTCGCAACAAACTGGCGCATTTATGTAGGCCCGCCTATTTGTAAATGGAAACAAATGTCGGAGAAAGCTCATACTCGCGAGTTAAAAATTATTTGAGAACAAAAGGGGTGATATTTACGTACATGTGTAAATAATGTTATCTGTTTGCGAAAAAATCCCCTCAAACCAAAGAAAAGGTTCTCTAGTAGCAGAGACGGGTGCATATGGATTAAAGTCACAGATTGTACTTCGCTCATCAAATTGCGTTATTTCAGTTAAATGTGAAAAATTCGTCAGAAACTGTTAAGTGAACAAAATTATTATATCTTACATTACCGTTCAAAATGTACCATAAATGTATATGGACTATTGCATGAGTTGAACCGATTGTTTTTTCTCAAAAAAAGCTAGCGTTTACTGCAAATTAGAGATACACGAGCTGATATGCCGTGCAATCCATAAGACGTTTTACAGCATGTCTTTAATCCCTTATTTGCTTACAAAAAATCTGAACTGAAAATCTTTAAAACATCGTAAAATGTTGTTTGTTTATACATGTACATGTAAAATGGCGACTTGATTTGCACGTGAATTTTACAATCCGAGGTCTATCGATTAGCGTGTTTGAGAGAAAGTCAGCAACAAGTAAAGCGTCAACATCAGTAGTAAATATTGTCTGATGAATATTGAGGTGCCTGTAATAATATTAATGTTCCTACAGACTGAATGGGTTACAAAATTAAGTAAATCACAGGATAGTCCAAAATTAAACACATTTGTATCGTAAATTTCAAGTTTTTTGTGTGTTAAAAGAACACATGAACACTTGTAGAAGAAAGTGTGCCATTGATCGGTTGAAGTTCAATAAAATGTAATTAATCTAATATTCATTATCAGTATCTGTTGTGAATTCTTTAGAATAAGTTACAAAAAAATAAATATTTTTCCTCAACTAAAATTAATGCGTTGAAAATGAATTAATTTATCGATGAAGCATACTTGCTGAAATATGAAATGGCAAACTTTTTTAAATTGTGTGTGTTTCTGACAATTGTTTACATCATAAAAAAAACAAGAAGCGATTATTGTGAGATGTCTTAGCCAATTATCGCAGTGATATAGTTTATGCAGTCCTGATACACAGTTTAACGTCACAACTGGCAGTTGGTGCATAAATTACCGATACCGCGTAAGCAGACATGGTAACGGCTCATTTAAAATAAAACACAATTTCATAAATTATTTAAATATATGTACAAAATGATTAGCAGCTATAATGCTTAAAATATCTGAAAAGATTAAAATTACTGAAATCGACACATAGATAAACATTGCGTGTAACACTGCATGCCTAACAGAGTTATCATTCGTTATCCGCTAGGGTCCCCGTGAGAAATACTCTTCCGGTCAGGACCGTAGCAATAGACCGTGGCTATTTATAGCCACCGTCTAAAAAGATTGTTCTCTACAAAATACACTATATTTTTAGTCGCGGAAGCGAACTAAATAACATGTTAATATGGCTGTTCCATGTATGTTTTATATCCCTGACTGAGAGCGTATATAATGGCTTTACAGCGACAATGCACATATATTTCATTAAAATAGCCATCAATACCAATGTTTAAACACTCTATTTAAGCATTTAATGCTTATTTTTGGAAGTCGGAGAAGGAGTAGTCTAACTATAATGTAGACACTCATTGGAATACTGAAAACTAATTTTAATTCGTGACGACTTTATTCCGACATTTAACACTTATAGACTGATTTGCATGAACATTTTTCGAAACCTAGGCCTTTTCTCTGAAAATTGCCGAATGTCGGTAAAATCCAACGAACGAACCAATTAGAATTTAATTGACATTTTCTACAGTATAATAATAGTAGGTCTTCTAATTATATAATAAATCAAGGGAAATGAGTAATACAGTAACAATTTTAAGAGGGAAGGAAAAACTTTACGAACGAGTACTTCGCTATATATCTATTTACAAGTTGACCAAAAAGAGGAATCTACACTCGTATAAACACGAAACAACTATGAATATAATTTAAATTCCAGGATTGTCTTAAGCAAGTGAATATGTGGAATCCATTTACAATTTCATGGAAAATGCAGATACTTCTTATGGATGTAAATTTATTTTTGATTTCAACAAAGGCAGGGTTTTGCGGAATGTAAGATAACGTGATTTGTTTTTAAAAAAAGAAAAAAATCGTCATAAAATCATTTTATTTTCAGATTTATTGTTATGGAATCAATATTTTCAGACCACCAATGTGTTGTGCAGGTTACAAGTGGAAAAGCGAGAATAAAAGCTGCATTGGTAATTATTCATCAACATTTATTTACGTGCAGTCAAGATTTAGTTCAATCAAGTGTATTCATAATTATAAGAAAGACACTGACTCTTGGTAAATATGCGTTACAAATCGATGAATTATGAATGTGACAATAAAAGAGAGAATAATGCTGAAGTTCATATACATATGTACTTGTATTATCGGTTTTTAATTTCGATTGGAAAATATTTTATGCCAATCATGGCATCCTGAACTTCCTGAAAGAATGCATAAAATACACATCAGTTATATAGTCATATGTTCAAAAGTTAAAACGGTTTGATGATTCGTGTCCTGTCGTAAATTTTGTATTTACTGCCATAATTTACAACATGACAGGACCATAAAAGAATTTCTTTGGAATGAAAACGCTTTTCCCATTTGGAGAATTTATCTAAAAATACTTGTGATGTAACAGCAATTCTAATATCGCCAATTGTATTGCAATACATTGCAAATTGCAATTTTGTATAACCATGTTGTACATGTATAACAACAGCATTATTAGCGTTAAGAATGCTTTTATTCATTTTGTTTTGTTTAAATAGCTTGTGATCCTGGATATAATGGGTTCAACTGTAATTACAAATGTATATTCCCAAGCTACGGAATTCGATGCCTTTTAGAATGTCCATGTAATAAGTCGCTTTGTCACCACAGCACTGGATGTGAACTTCTTGGTAATTTGTTTAGAAATGCAAAATTAGTTAAGGAATAAGGAACCATTCTTTGAGTATCATGAAATGATAACTTTGGTTGGGGCGTGGTCAAATCCAATAAAGCCCGAAGGGCTTTATGACAGGTTTGACCACGCTCCGACCGAAATTATCACCTCATAATATTCAAAGAATGATTCCTTATTACTTATATATATATATTATTTTCAATTTCTACACTTTAAAAACAACATTTTAAAAGCACTATTTTTTTATGTAGCACATGCTTTGAATTACTACGCGGCACAGCCAATACTGTTTTTCGGTTATGCTATAAGACACGCCCATTTTGTGTCGCTCATCTTTTTATGAAATTATTGGGGTATAGGCTTCAAAATTGATTTGTAATGTTATCACAGACAAAGATAGATGAGAATGTAAATATTTTTTGCATGAACTTTGCATGAAAAATTAAAAAGCTACACAACCATACAAAACAACTTTTAAAATACACAAAACATTTCGATTTTGTTTTTTCCCCTTCTATTGTTGTTAAAATATTTTGTTTCAGGAGTTTCCACTGCATTAATAACTACAACAGTGGACTCATCAACAAATTTACAAAAAGAGCTGGAAGAAGAACAAAAGACAAATAAAAACGGTTCTAAAATTTTATGATATTCAATGTTAAGAGCCTAGTAAAAGATTATTTTAGCTAGAATATAAACTCGTCCAAATAATTTTTTTGGTGAATACACTCTTTGCACAATTTCATTCTTTTATTTGCTATATTCATTTACAGTAAGTGTATTGCAAAAAAAAAAAAGGATAATTTACGTTTGAAGAAAAAAAAATATCAATTAGTTCAAAACATTTTGACATTAATTATAGCTTTAATCAAATTGTGGTTCTGGTTTCTCGTGGTGCGGTCAAAGCTACGTACGGGATTAAAAAAAACCCAGTTGATATAATTATGCAAAGTCGACTTGTGTCATTATATAGCACATATGAGTAATGCACTATTTTCCTCTGGAAAACTGCAACTGCAGCAAACAATTCAGCAACAACAGCAATTGGAGAAGAAGGAATGACAAACGGTAAAAACCAACAAATAATTAGTGGTTGCCTTACCTACAAATAACAGTGTGAACAGTTTTATCACTTCTGATTTTTGTAAGCTCTCTTGTTAAGAAAACTGTATGATAAATAGACTCTTAAATAATTAGTTAGCATGTTAAAAATAAAACCTACATTTTTATTTTATATAAACCTAGAACCTAAAATAGAAATTTTAAATTTCTTTTCTTATTAATTAGACATTTATTTGAGTAATACCTGTCCAAGAAAAAAATAATGAAAAAATAGCAAATGGAGTGTGCTAAATGTGTACGTAAACGTTTACTTTCATTAGAATGTAAAAGTATGAATAAGTGCCGAAAAATCAAAACAAATCTTATCAAGATGGTTTGAAATATGTTCACCTTAAAGGCATGTTGTAATAGCAAGAACTATTTGATGATTAAAGAAATAAATTCGGCTGGTGTTGAAATTGATTCGTTAAGCATCAGAGGAGAATCCAAGACTATTGAGAAACAAATGCTCCGTGACAATTTTCCATTCACAATATATTGTGTAATATTTTGAGCATAAAATCGAATTTTAAACCTAATAAAATGAAAAATAATTGAGATGTTCACACAACATGATCTGAAAAACCCTCGTATTTGTTTAATTATGTTCTGATTTTTTTTTTTATAGAAGAGTATCTTTCCAGACAAGAGGAAACATCAAGGCAAACGAACATGGTCATTTTCCTAAGCACAATAGGATTATCAGCCATTGCAGTGACGTTATCGTGCATTCATATTGTATTATGTTTTGTAGATGTCGATGTTTGTTGTCGAAAACCCGGAGATTTAGATCTTTAAGACAATTACAAATTCCTGTAAATGTGACTTTTCTTTTTTGTACCCAACTATTTGTTACACCCTTACATGTAAAAAATTTATAATCTTCAATATAGTTTTTTCCAACAAAATATTCAACGAAACTAATGTTAGTTTAAGAGGGCTGGATGGTCTTGGCCATTTTTAAACTATATTTGTCTCCATCAAAAGAAAAGCTCTGTATAAATATATAGGAAAATATTCAAAGTTAAAGTTAAAAAATATGGATTATTACTTTATTCAATTATAGTTTATAGCTAAACAAATTATATCTAAAAATTGAAGGCAGATCTGATGGTGAATTTGTAGACCACCCAGCCTCCTTAACCGGTCTTACAAATTTGGTCTGCCTGTCCAACATAATAATTATTAGACCGCTACGTGACAGGTAATACAATTTTTAAATCTCGGCTAAACGGAAATAGCCGAAGGTCATTGCTCCATGGATGGCTGGTTGCTTCTTGAAATTATCCTTACATCTGCTGTAAAGCGCAAAACAAAATATTATTGACTGGAATTTTGGCAACACATGAATTGTTGGACCTTCAGACACAAACGTTGCCCACTGCCTTTGACCTTGGCAACATTTGTGTATTCAGTTAACAAATCATATATTACCAACATACCCAGTCATGCAATAAGTGTATGGTATTTTATTATCATATCACAACTTTGTTTATTATTCTTCCAAATCTGTTTTTTGTGCATGACGGTAACAAATATAACAGTTCACAACAATATTTTCAAAGGAAAAACTTTTTGTTTCCGGCCCGTCAACTCCAATTCCATTGTTTTTACCGGGAATTTTGCCCCCTTTTATGGAACTTTCAATATTGGCCATTTTAATATTGAAAATAGTACTGAAACGGTTGTTGACACAACTTCTTTTAAACAACTGCACATAATTTTCTGAAACTTTAAAGGCTATTTGGACACATTGTATAGATGTGCAAGTTATACACCTAAACACTATATCACTGCACTTGATTTACAAAAGTGTACACCTTTTTGGAAAATCAAGCGCACCCTTTGTTTACAGCGTGTGTACATGTGAAGGAGATGCTAATTCATTTATAAAGAAAAAAGTTATATTAAACTTTAAGATATTAATTGGAAAAAAGTGACATTTGTTATTTTGTTTTCAGCATGAAATAGCAAGGGTCATTGAGATCTAATTATATTTTTTAAAGAGAAATGTTGAAATAAACAGCAAGTTTCCATTCAGCAGTTTATCAATTTTGATATCATAAGCCTTGCAAATACGTAATTATTCAATTTTAACAATTTGTATCAGAGCACAACTATTTAGACTAACGAACATTACTTTCAGTATGATTTCATTTTCACTAGTTTACAACAGTCAAAGAAATTAAAGCGAGATTTTAAAATAATCAAGGGATGCTTGCATGATTTTATGCAAGAGATTAATTTCTCTTATCAATCAGGACCTACAGTATTGATATTTTGATCGATTGATTATTTATTTTTTATAAGCAAACTCAGAAGCACTCATTGTTCTCATATTGGTATTCCAGAGAGGCAATAGTAGATCCTGTAGCCCTAGAAGAAAAGACAGACGCTCGAGTCGATCATGGAGTCCAGTACACAGAGCTCGATCTCCACAGAGAAAACGTAGGGAAGAGGAGGATCATGGGAATCCCTGGCAGAAAAAGTCAAAACACCGAGACGACAGAAGTAGGCGGGACAGAAACAGTTCATCACCAGAGAGAGCAAAGTTTAAAAGGTCATCAGAAAGGTCATACGAGGACAGAGAGAGGAGGAGTGACAGAGACAGTAGGGATAGAAGGAGTGACAGAGACAGTTATAGGGAATCTGAGGAGAGGAATAGAGACCGAAGGAGGAGTAGAGATAGAGAAAGGGACAGGCATAGAGATAGAGATGGTGATAGAGACAAATATAGGGATAAAAGAAGATGAGGCCATATTACATGCTATTGTACTAATTAAATGTTTTGTATAAAAATTGGTTGAAAAAATTATTTAAAAAAAAAAATCTTAAACTTGTTTATCTCTATTGGTTTTTTACAGAAAAGTTAACATTCATAAACAACTTCACTGAAAAATTTCACATTGAATTTTTGTGGATCATGTCTACAGCTTTTTTAACATACACACACTACCTGACAGTAGTAATGAGGAGTCTAAATATCTGATTTGTGTATATGTTGAGATTATATCACCTATGATAAAATTGTATCTGCTTACTTCAACATTGGTATGCCGTTACTTGCAGAACCAAGTTTTACTGCAGTTACAAGTATGTACAGGTCCATATGTATAGCTGATGTTACAAAGAACTTTTTATTCTTAAAGATGTTGTTTGTCCTGGAGGAGGGATTCTAGACTGCCCCTTCTTTATTGTGCAAAGTAGGACAAGTCTGGTTAAACGTTAAAATATCAAGCTATATGTACATTCAGTGTATATTTCCCTTTATGTTTGCATTGGATTCTGCGACGTTCAATTTTCTATTTTTACATTCAGTGTATATTTCCTCTTATCTTTGCATTGGAAATCTGCGACGTTCAATTTTCTATGAATACACTTTGATAATTCATGCGCCATGTGCACAAATATAAACGTCTCCACGTGTTTTGAGTATATTTATTTTTGTAAGATTAAACGAAACGTTTAATCTTACATAACAAATTTGATATGTACTTTTGAAAAATAATCATTAAATTACATCTATTCCCTGAAAAATGGGATTTTTCTCTACAGAGTTTCTGGTACTATATTTTTAGTCGCGGAACCGAACTAAAAAAGATGTTGATATGGCTGATCCATGTATGTTTCATATCCCTGACTGAGAGCGTTTATATTGGCTTTACAGTAACGATACACATATATTTCATACAAATAGACATCAGTATGAATATAAATATAAGCATTGAATGCTTATTTTTGGATGTCGTCGGTCCTATGACACACCAAGCGGTGCAGACAAATTACCATACCGCGCTAACGTGCGGTAATCAATTTTCTGCACCGCTTGGTGTGTCATAGGACCGACGACATCCAAAAATAAGCATTCAATGCTTAAATGAATACTCTTTGATAATTCATGCGCATGTGCACAAATATAAACGTCTTCACGTGTTTTGAGTATATTTATTTTTGTAAGATTGAATGAAACGTTCAATCTTGCGTATTAACCAATTTGATATGTTCTTTTGAAAAATAATCATTAAATTAAATATACTCCTTCATAAAAAAGATTTTTCTCTACAAAATCTCTGGCACTATATATTTTTAGTCGCGGAAGCGAACTAAATAACATGTTAATATGGCTGTTCCATGTATGTTTTATATCTATGACTGAGAGCGTATATAATGGCTTTACAGCGACAATACACATATATTTCATTAAAATAGACATCAGTATAAATATAAATATAAACATTGAATGCTTATTTTTTGAAGTCGTCGTCGGTCCTGTAACACACCAAGCGGTGCAGACAAATTATCATACCGCGCGTTATATTTTTGGATGCCGTCGGTCCTGTAACACACCAGAGTCTCTGAACACACCAAGCGGTGCAGACAAATTATCATACCGCGCTAACGCGCGGTATTCAATTTGTCTGCACCGCTTGGTGTGTTACATGACCGACGACATCCGAAAATAAGCATTCAATGCTTAAATAGAGTGCTTAAACATTGGTACTGAGATCGGGACAGAGGGAATTGACACTTTTTGACACTTTTACGAATACGTTGGTAGGTTGTGATTCAGAACAAACAAAATCAATTATGATCCGTAAAAAGCAAATGCCTAGACAAATTTTATTCATTTTGATCAATGAGTATCATCACAAAAACAGGAAGTACTTGTTATTTTATCTATATTCAAGGATATAAGTGAATTTAACCACTTTTCCCATGTGTAATTGTGTAATCCCACTTGTAATGCGTCCGTTGTGTCTATTGCTTTATGGAAAAAAGCAACGATTTACTTATAATGTACTATATATATGTTGGTGCTTGCTTGTACTGTCGCCAACAAAACGTTGCATAATGACTATATATTAATGATTTCAGTTATAATTAGATAGATACGATAATAATACATGTATTTTTAAAGGTTTGTCCAAGCTCGATGAAGAAGATTATATTTAATCTCAGTTTATTCGATCTGTTTTAGCTGTATTTCCTTTTTGTCCATGGACAAGGAGTAGTCTAACTATAATATAGACACTCATTGAAATACTGAAAACTAATTTTAATTCGTGACGACTTTATTCCGACATTTAACACTTATAGACTGATTTGCATGAACATTTTTCGAAACCGAGGCCTTTTCTCTGAAAATTGCCGAATGTCGGTAAAATCCAACGAACGAACCAATTAGAATTTAATTGACATTTTCTGAAGTATAATAATGGTAGGTGTTCTAATTATATGATAAATCAAGGGAAATGAATAATACAGTGACAATTTTAAGAGGGAAGGAGAAACTTTACGAACGAGTACTTCGCTATATATCTATTTACAAGTTGACCAAAAAGAGGAATCTACACTCGTATAAACACGAAACAACTATGAATATAATTTAAATTCCAGGATTGTCTTAAGCAAGTGAATATGTGGAATCTATTTACAATTTCATGGAAAATGCAGATACTTCTTATGGATGTAAATTTATTTTTGATTTCAACAAAGGCAGGGTTTTGCGGAATGTAAGATAACGTGATTTGTTTTTTAAAAAAAGAAGAAAATCGTCATAAAATCATTTTATTTTCAGATTTATTGTTATGGAATCAATATTTTCAGACCACCAATGTGTTGTGCAGGTTACAAGTGGAAAAGCGAGAATAAAAGCTGCATTGGTAATTATTCATCAAAATTTATTTACGTGCAGTCAAGATTTAGTTCAATCAAGTGTATTCATAATTATAAGAAAGACACTGACTCTTGGTAAACATGCGTTACAAATCGATGAATTATGAATGTGACAATAAAAGAGAGAATAATGCTGAAGTTCATATACATATGTACTTGTATTATCGGTTTTTAATTTCGATTGGAAAATATTTTATGCCAATCATGGCATCCTGAACTTCCTGAAAGAATGCATAAAATACACATCAGTTATATAGTCATATGTTCAAAAGTTAAAACTTTTTGATGATTCGTGTCCTGTCGTAAATTTTGTATTTACTGCCATAATTTACAACATGACAGGACCATAAAAGAATTTCTTTGGAATGAAAACGCTTTTCCCATTTGGAGAATTTATCTAAAAATGCTTGTGATGTAACAGCAATTCTAATATTGCCAATTGTATTGCAATACATTGCAAATTGCAATTTTGTATAACCATGTTGTACATGTATAACAACAGCATTATTGGCGTTAAGAATGCTTTTATTAATTTTTTTGTTTAAATAGCTTGTGATCCTGGATATTATGGGATCAACTGTAATCACAAATGTATATATCCAAGCTACGGATTTCGATGCCTTTTAGAATGTCCATGTAATAAGTCGCTTTGTCACCACAGCACTGGATGTGAACTTCTTGGTATTTTGTTTAGAAATGCAAAATTATTTAAGGAATAAGGAATCATTCTTTGAGTATCATGAGGTGATAATTTTGGGAGAGTGACTAAATTGGGTAGCGAAACCCGGGCCGGGCCGGGATTTTCGAAACGGAAAACCGGGTTTTTGTTGATTTCTTAGGAAATACTCATTTGTTCTGCACGAAATTTGCAGGACTACTTTATTACATATTGTTTTGTCTTCGCTAAAATTTTTATCATCATAGAATGAGTTTTTCAATATTTATTACAGATTGTCACTTTCCAGGTGACTAAAATGGGTAGCGAACCCGGGTGACACATTTTGGCGATAATTTTAATTACATTGATTGATTTGAAAATGTGTGTGTTTAATCATCGCTATTTAAGTTTAAATACTTAAATAATACCACAATTCCATAAAAAAGTATCATTAAATGAAATTATGGCCAAATATCATAAACCCGGGATGGAACAAAACCGGACACGTTTACCCGGGACAAACTCTTAATTTCCGAAAAAGCGACCAGAACAGAAAACATCTTAACATCAAAAAATGAAAATGACAAAATGCAAGATAAGAACTTATTATTAAATGATTGTAAAATTCATTATTTATAATTCTTTTTTAATGAGATTGAAAGAATGAATTCTACTCAGCTAGTTTCAGTATTTTCTAGTGTTTATTCAGTGTAAAAACACATGAAAACCGAGTCTGGGCCCTGATAGGGCGTTGCTGACATTATGCAATAAGAACGGTTTTCTTGTAATTTTGTAAATATTTAGTGTAAATCTAATTACCAAAAAAAAACTTTTAAAATAAATACAAAATAATACATAGTCCTTATAAGTAGTTAGTTTGATTTTCAGTTAAATCGTTAAGATATAAACCAAGTCTGGGCCCTGGTAGGGCGTTGTGTTTTACACAAAAAGAACGGTTTTTCATCATGATTTGCTGTTTGCATGCTTTATATTTTGTATTTCAAATGGTGGGAGAAGGCTTAAATGAGGATACCTCCGCGTAGTTTGAGCTGGGCAATGTCACATAAATGATATCTAACATCCTCTCGTCGCTTTTTCGGAAATAAAAAGTTTGTCCCGGGTAAACGTGTCCGGTTTTGTTCCGTCCCGGGTTTATGATATTTGGCCATAATTTTATTTAATGATATTTTTTGACGGAATTGTGGTATTATTCAAGTATTTGAACTTAAATAGCAAAGATTAAACACACAAATTTCCAATTAAATCGATGTAGTTAGCTTAATATCGCCAAAATGTGTCACCCTGGTTCGCTACCCATTTTAGTCACCTGGAAAGTGACAATCTGTAATAAATATTGAAAAACTCATTCTATGATGATAAAAATTTTAGCGAAGACAAAACAATATGTAATAAAGTAGTCCTGCAAATTTCATGCAGAACAAATGAGTTTTTCCCAAGAAATCAACAAAAACCCGGTTTTCCGTTTCGAAAATCCCGGCCCGGCCCGGGTTTCGCTACCCATTTTAGTCACTCTCTAATTTTGGTTGGGGCGTGGTCAAATCCAATAAAGCCCGGAGGGCTTTATGACAGATTTGACCACGCTCCGACCTAAATTATCACCTCATAATATTCAAAGAATGATTCCTTATTACTTAAATAATTTTGCATTTCTAAATACTTATATTATTTCCAATTTCTACACTTTAAAAACATTTTAAAAGCACTATGTTTTCATGTAGCACATGCTTTGAATTACGATGCAGCGCAGCCAATACCGTTTTTCGGTTATGCTATAAGACACGCCCATTTTGTGTCGCTCATCTTTTTTATGAAATTATTGGGTTATAGGCTTCAAAATTGATTTGTAATGTTATCACAGACAAAGATAGTTGAGAATGTAAATATTTTTTGCACGAACTTTGCATGAAAAATTAAAAAGCTACACCACCATACAAAACAACTTTTAAAAAATACACAAAACATTGCGATTTTTTCCCCTGCTATTGTTTTTAAAATATTTTGTTTCAGGAGTTTCAACTGCATCAATAACTACAACAGTGGACTCATCACCAAATTTACAAACAAAAGAGCTGGAAGAAGAACAAAAGACAAATAAAAACGGTTCTAAAATTTTATGATATTCAATGTTAAGAGCCTAGTAAAAGATTATTTTAGCTAGAATATTAACTCCAAATGATTTTTTGTGTGAATATACTCTTTGCACAATTTCATTCTTTTATCTGCTATATTCATTTACAGTAAGTGTATTGCAAAAAAAAAAAAATAAAAGAATTATTTACGTTTGAAGAAAAAAATATATCAATTGTGTTCAAAACATTTTGACATTAATTATAGCTTTAATCAAATTGTGGTTCTGGTTTCTCGTGGTGCGGTCAAAGCTAGGTACTTGATTAAAAAAACCCAGTTGATATGATTATATGCAAAGTCAACTTGTGTCATTTTATAGCACATATGAGTAATGCACTATTTTCCTCTGATACTATTGTTCTTTTTGAGTTTTTTTTTTTTTTAACTTTTAATTTTGTAGTAAATATTTCGATGCCAACTGCAGCAAACAATTCAGCAACGACAGCAATTGGAGAAGAAGGAATGACAAACGGTAAAAACCAACAAATAATTAGTGGTTGCCTTACCTACAAATAACAGTGTGAACAGTTTTATCACTTCTGATTTTTGTAAGCTCTGTTGTTAAGAAAACTGTATGATAAATAGACTCTTAAATAATTAGTTAGCATGTTAAAAATAAAACCTAAATTTTTATTTCATATAAACCTAGAACCTAACATAGAAATTTTAAATTTCTTTTTTTATTAATTAGACATTTATTTGAGTAATACCTGTCCATGAAAAAATAGCAAATGGAGTGTGGTAAATGTGTACGTAAACGTGTACTTTCATTAGAATGTAAAAATATGAATAAATGCCGAAAAATCACAAACAAATCTTATCAAGATGATTTGAAATATGTTCACCTTAAACGCATGTTGTAATAGCAAGAACTATATGATGATCAAAGAAATAAACTCGGCTGGTGTTGAAATTGATTCGTTAAGCATCAGAAGAGAATCCAAGACTATTGAGAAACGAATGCTCCGTGACAATTTTCCATGTACAATATATTGTGTAATATTTTGAGCATAAAATCAAATTTTAAACCTAATAAAATGAAAAATAATTGAGATGTTTACACAATATTATTTGAACAACCCTCGTATTGCTTTAATTATGTTCTGATTTTTTTTTTGTTATAGAAGAGTATCTTTCCAGACAGGAGGAAAAATCAAGGCAAACGAACATGGCCATTTTCCTAAGCACAATAGGATTATCAGCCATTGCAGTGACGTTATCGTGCATTCATATTGTATTATGTTTTGTAGATGTCGATGTTTGTTGTCGAAAACCCGGAGATTTAGATCTTTAAGACAATTACAAATTCCTGTAAATGTGACTCTTCTTTTTTGTACCAAAATATTTGTTACACCCTTACATGTAAAAAATTTATAATCTTCAATATAGTTTTTTCCAACAAAATATTCAACGAAACTAAAGTTAGTTTAAGAGGAATGGATGGTCTTGGCCATTTTTAAACTATATTTGTCTCCATCAAAAGAAAAGCTCTGTATAAATATATAGGAAAATATTCAAAGTTAAAGTTAAAAAATATGGATTATTACTTTATTCAATTATAGTTTATAGCTAAACAAATTATATCTAAAAATTGAAGGCAGATCTGATGGTGAATTTGTAGACCACCCAGCCTCCTTAACCGGTCTTACAAATTTGGTCTGCCTGTCCAACATAATAATTATTAGACCGCTACGTGACAGGTAATACAATTTTTAAATCTCGGCTAAACGGAAATATCCGAAGGTCATTGCTCCATGGATGGCTGGTTGCTTCTTGAAATTATCCTTACATCTGCTGTGAAGAGCAAAACAAAATATTATTGACTGGAATTTTGGCAACACATGAATTGTTGGACCTTCAGACACAAACGTTGCCCACTGCCTTTGACCTTGGCAACATTTGTGTATTCAGTTTACAAATCATATATTACCAACATACCCAGTCATGCAATAAGTGTATGGTATTTTATTATCATATCACAACTTTGTTTATTATTCTTCCAAATCCGTTTTTTTGTGCATGACGGTAACCAATATAACAGTGCACAACGATATTTTCAAAGGAAAAACATCTTGTTTCTGACCCGTCAACTCCAATTCCATTGTTTTTACCGGGAATTTTGCCCCCTTTTATGGAACTTTCAATATTGGCCATTTTAATATTGAAAATAGTACTGAAACGGTTGTTGACACAACTTCTTTTAAACAACTGCACATAATTTTCTGAAACTTTAAGGGCTATTTGGACACTTTGTATAGATGTGCAAGTTGCTATGAAATTCCGTATCTATTATTGCCTTTTTCGAACTTAAAGGGGCATGGTCACGATTTTGGTCAAATTCTATTTTTCTGTTTTTATTATTTACAATGCTTAAGGAGTGCATTTCTAATGATCAAATGAAATTTGAGAGTTAGTCGTAGAGTTATAAGCAAGATACATGGCTCACAATTCTTTGTCGTGTAAACAAGGCTCGTGCCCTGTTTTTGTTTACATGGGTTCAATATACCAAATAAAAATCTTTTTCAAGCTGATTTGTCTATCTTCATTTTAAGTAAACAGTTCCTAACTTTTGACACGTTCATTTTAGGTCTAAAACTGGAAATTTCACTTCAACACTCAAAATGTAATTTAAAACAAAAGCTTTTTTTACATAGCAAAGAATTGTAAGCTCTGTATCTCACTTATAACTCAACGAATGACACTCAAATTTTGATTGCCTATTAAAAATACCTTACTGAAGCATTGTAAACATTAAAATCGGAAAAATAATTTTTGACCAAAATCATGATCATGCCCCTTTAACCATTGAGTACTAGTATAGTAGTGAACATGTTGTCAATGTAACTCCCCTTAAATTATTGCACAGAATTCCAAGAGATTTTGTAGGTATGACAGACACAATATGTAGACGTACATGTTGCCAGTGAATTTGTAGGGTTTGGGGGATGCTTGGCTAGTGAGGGAATGGATTACCTTTCTTGTTTTCGGCCTCTAAGCTTTAGGCTTGTTGGCCTTAAAAAAAACAAGTTGTGTAGTTTTATAATTTTAATGAAAAGAAACCGCAACTCTTTATTATAAAAGAAAAAAAAATAATAAATAGCAATAATTCAACCAATTTAACAAAATATCATGAAAATTAGATAAATGATTATTAACATTAAATTTTTAAATTTACAAAATAATGCAGTTCAGCTGCATTAACTTATAAATAATATTACTAACGCTAAGATGATTAGAATTTGAAGAAAACAAGTTGTATTAGTTTTATGATATTAATGAGAAGAAACTGCAACTGAGGTTGTCATGCAGGGCTCGCATGGCCATTTTATACCTCAGAACCGGTGTTGTATAGCAGTTTTTCCCCCATAGTAGGTTCCCCCCCCCCCCCGGAAAACCTACTATATAGTAGCCTTTCCCCCCGGGGGGAAAAGCTACTATATAGTAGCTTTTCCCCCATAGTAGGGTTTCTCCATCACGTTTTTGGTTCATATTTTATAAAAAATATTTATGGAAACCCAGTAAGGATTAAAATCAATGTTTCTACACACCCAGGTTGCATATATCTACATTCATCTGTAAAGGGTAAGTTTCGTTTTGCCCATTTATTATTTTTATAGACAATGCTGAAAATTAAACATATGTGTCATGGAATTATATAGAGAAGTTAATTTAGGTAATTAATTGAAAAAAGTACTTGGTTTTACAAGATATACACTTATATGCATAATTCTGTGTTCTGAATTTGTAAGTGAAAAATGTTTTGAGAATTTTTTAATAAATCTATCAGTCTGTCTGTCTGTTTGTGCAAATTTTATCCAGGCTAAACCTCTGTTTTAGAGAAATTTTGTTTCCGATGTTTCAGAGCCCGATGTTTAAAATCCTATTATAATGGATATAGTGTATATTCTTTAGGGTCCCATATCTCATAAACTAGAGATGATCACATCACCATATTTTTACAAGTGGCAGTGGTTTACCACTTGTAGTTGACTCTGAAAATTTCAGCCCTCAGGGTAGGGACCCTCGATATTTCAGGGCCCGATGTTTAAAACCCCATTATAATGATTAAATAGCGTTCTATAAGTGGGGGCCCGAATCTCAAATTCGAGAGATGACCACTTAACCATATATATTGGTAGTGGTATACCACTAGTAGATGACCCTGAAAAATTTAGCCCCCAGGGTAGGGGCCCTTGATATTTCCGAGCCCGATGTTTGAAATCCAATTATAATGAATAGTGTATTTTTTAGGGCCCCATTTCTCAAAAACTAGAGATGACCAATCACCATATTTTTACGGTCATTTAAAAGTAAAAACATCATTTCAAAATTTCAAAAACTCATATATTTCTTGATCAAAATGGTTGAAAATTACGTTTAATTCTGCTTTCCTTTTTAAATTTACGAACAAAAATTTTAAAAAAGGTAAGCGGGTAAATTCAATTTTCTTCAAAACATTTAATCAATTCATAAGATGATTAATGATATACTAAATAACTAGATAAATAAATCAATAAATTTTTATTCATAAAAGCAGCAACCGAAAAACAAAAATAAATAACCAACAATAGCGCACTTGATATACCTTATTTTACTTGCCAATTGATTAGAAGATCAAGCTGATATTTTAAAAACACAAGTCAGCTCATCACAAAAAATGTGTTAGTTTTTATTTCTAATTACCCTTGTTTCATTGTTCGAAGAAATGATATGGTACACAAGTAAATCTTTATTGTAAAAAATATGAAATAAATAGTATGGTGAGATTTTTAGGTAAGTGAATCGTATATCTTGTTTTATATGGAATCGTTTTCAAAATTGTATATTTTAAATCACGTTGCAAAATAAAAAGCGGAAAATTTAGCACGCAGTGAATGATAATATATACATAAGGTTAGTTCAGCTCCATTTCACATTTTCCAAAGTAACCAGCAAAGATACTAACTTTGTTCTGGTTGTGAAGCCATTTCATTTTTTAAAAAAAATTTACATCATAAAACCTCGCATTTCGTAAAAAATGTGCTTAAAACCATGCATATGAATATGCATGACTTTAAAACAAAATTGTAAATACTAACTTTACACACGCCTTTAATACATCATCAATTATAACACCCCTTACCCATGATTTAGAACCCCATCAATCGAAGTAAAACATTTCAGTTTCTCATCATATCATTGCACCCTGTCTCTCGTTTGATATTTAGAAGTAGAAATATATGATTATATTTAAGATCGTCAATTCTAACGGTATTAAATTAAAATTAATAGCTTTTTGGAAGAAGGGAGTAATACATTTTCACTTCTTATTCCCTTCTTCTACAAAAATAAGTCAAGATTAGTCAGTTAGTTTCCTGGGAGGAGCTTATACATAGATGATAATACATGGGAAAATTTAAGTTCCAAACCGGCGTATTTTCACTCAAATGTGTTATGACGTGTTCTGTGAAAAATGTCAATGTCATAACGTCGAAGTTAAAACTGTAGATAAGCATCGATTAGATGAAAAAGATCCGAAATCCGCGTAAAACGTGTTCCAAAAAGGTATAACAAAAGGTGAAATAAATGGTGTTGACACAGGAATGTTATTAAGGCCGTGCCTTTGTTCATATCAGGGGTGAAAAAACCATGTATTTTATTCTATGTATTAATAAATGCCATAATTATCCTTTATTATGAGAAATTAATATAATATCAGTTATTGCAAATTATTGCCACGAATGGTCCGCTATAAACATGACAGGAATGTAAAAAAGGGGGAAAATCTAATATATAGTAGGTTTTCCGTGGGGGTAATCTGGCTATAAAAAGGGGGAAAACCCACTACATAGTCTGAATATTGCCATATGTCTTAACACCGCAACTCTTGGGGATTTGTTTTTTTGCGCTTTAGCCGGTTTTGTGGTATAAGCTGAAACTATGACGTCATGAATTCCCTGCAGATAATTTCAGCGGTCGCCACATGTAAGTTGACCCACCCAGCTCACCTCTAAAGCTTAAGGTTTTGTGTAACATGCTTTTTTTGGCACAAGTTGTATGTTTATAATTTACTGTTTTTGTGTTTCTTGTTCTGCAGTTATCTTTTCAAGATCGAGAGGACACCATAAGAGCAAACCTTTTCCGTCACGGCTGCCTACTGATCTTTGAACGGCGTGTTGGGCTTACCTGCGGATATTTCAGCCTACCAGTAGTGCTCAACTGGACTTTTACCTTGTTTATAAATATGCTTTAGTCTAAATGAGTATGGTTTAATTTATCCGGGTGAACATCTGGTCCCTTCACCTTGTTATCTGTACTTGCCCTAATTACAAGTAGCAGTGGCCATTTTCGCTAATAAACGTTTACAACTCAAAAGTCTAGTTTTCTCCTTAATTTTTATGTCACCTCTAACCATCTGTATCATATTTTCTTCTTTGATAACACAGATATAATGCATTGAGTGTTTTCGAATTCGTTTAATTGTTGTCATTCTTATATACACGTTCAAATCAAGTGTAAAGCTATTTAAGCTCTGCGTAAAACTATGTACTAGAAAAGCAGTTGAATCGGAAATAAGAATATGAAGGAAGGATGTAGAAACATTGTTTTCATTTAAGTGCTTTTAGAAATATTCCTGTTGAATAACCATATAATTGATGATAGTGTAAGTATTCACTAAAATATTTCCGCAAATGAATCTAGTCTATAAATAGACCCATCCAAAAATCTTAATAATATTTCTTTTTATATATAATTAATTCATTTTGAAAAGGATTCGTAAATCAATATGAGTTCAATGATACTGTTTACATCATGTTTCTATATTCAAATGGTAATGCTTTTATCACAATCAAATGTAGAATTCTTCGACATGTTTAAGTAAGTATATGTTTTTTTCTTGCAAACTTTATCATTTATAAACTTATTAGCAGGACGAAAGATACCGATTAAAGACAAGATGAGTGTGATTTTCAGTTTAGCAGAGACAATCATACTTTATGAGTAATGATAATTGTTTTGCTTCAGGGATCTTAAAAAGTACAAGAATACAGAACAACATGAGGCATATAATATGACTAGCAACATTCCCAACAGTAAGTGACTATATTAGCACCCACATGTGCAGAAAAATAAAACGATACATTAAGGAGGCCGGATGGTCAACAAATTGACCATCGGATCTACCTAAAAATTAAAGACATGATTTTATAAAGTAATGCACTATTATTTTGTAAGGAAAAAATCCTTCTATTTCAGCTTTGAAATTTGGATTGTTTCCCATATCCTTTCACAAAGCCCTTCTTGTGAAAGACACACGAGACGTTCCCAAATTTCAGATAGTATTCCATGAAATATTTTTTTTCAAATTTATTTGCATTTATATCTGTTAGTGCCCAAATAATTCAGAGTCTAACACCAGGCTATTTTTGGAATTAAAATATTTTTAATTTTTCTTATAATAGCATGCAAAATGCAATTGAATGCTTATAAATAAAGTCATAGTATACATTTCTTGTGTAAAATGTATATCCAAATAAAAAAGAAATCATATAACATGAGATAAAATTATGGCATTACGTAGTGGAAATATTCACATTGCGGAAATAGGAATTTTGTTGGAAAATAGTGGAAGATTGGTCGCGTATGACCTTTAGAACATTAATATAGTATAAAAATGGCCACATCCATTCAGTCATCTTAAATTCCTTAAAGCTAATCGAATCAAATCGAATGATTTGGGAAAAAATCTCTTAAAGAAGAAGGTATATATTTTCCTTTATATTTTGCCCTTTTACTTTAATGAGATTTTTTAAAATACATGTATCATGGCAAAGGGAAGATGTAGTCTCTAGTTTTAAGCAATTATATGCTGATAAGAAACTATACAATCTTCATAATGATCAAATCGTTTTGATAAATACATGGACAATCAATCAGATTATCTCTTCGCCGTGACTTCATTCGAAAACCTCTGAGACGCTGATGATTCTGAAACTTTACCAATATCAAAATACATTTAAAACTAGAAAGTAAACAGAATTGTTTCGCTGGCCATAAAATTGCCTTGTTGTACTAACATGGTCAATGCCGCTTGCTTTACCTCGATTAGGCAAATGTGCTTATTGTAAGGCATGCGTTTTAAAAGTGACAACACTTGCTCGGTGCCGGTTGGACAGTTGTGCTCATATATTTAAAATCTGCATATGCAGTACGAAGTCTCACTTTAGATTCACCAATCAACGAAACATGGCGGAAAAAAGCATACTAATTTATCTGATTTTTTCTTTAGTCTCATCACCATCTACAGAATATGTATCCAACTCTTTGCCTGCAGAAGAAATTCATCAAGACCAACTACTTTTATCAAACCAAACCCTAACAAGCACAACAAAAACAAGACGGGAAATAGAACAGACGACAAATAGAGAAGGTATATAGTATGTTGGATGCCAATGGAACTATGTAAAAATTCTGTGTTCGTGATTTTATATACTCGCAGTTTGATGTCAAATGGTTGAATCGCGGAATTATATGGCGGAAAACCTATAATGATTACTACATAGTTTTACACTTTAAGCATATGGTATCATATGGGCAATATTTGATCTTATCTATTATATCATTTATCAGATGCTTACTCCTCTTAGGCACCTGATCCCACCTCTATTTGTTTAGAGGTCCGTGTTGTTCTGCTTTGAATATGGATTTTTGAGATTTGACAATTTGTTATTGTCATTTTTCATTGTATAAAATGAATCTGAATTTAACAAAACAATATCTGAAGGCTGTAAAAATACGTGGATTGATGAGAAAAAAATGTGGAAGATTGACATGCAGATTGTTTTTTTTTTTTCAGATTCAATTTATCACATGCACGAAAAGTTGTTCTAAAGTATGCATTAAGAATGATTTCAGTAAAGCAATATTTAAATGTTACAGTTTCTTAACCTTGTGAAAGTCGATATGATTTAGTGTTCGATGATGACGAAGATGACAAGAAAAAGGAAACAAAAGAAGAAAAAGAAACACAAAGAAAGAAAGCAAAGCGAAAGTGAAAGCCATGATGATTCCTATAAAAAGAAAAAGGGATGTGGCATTTGTTGTTTTGTTTACAGCAACTGCACGTGAAAGAAATGGTTATTCATTTAAGAAGAAAAAGTTATAAACTTTAAGATATTAATTGGAGAAAAGTGACATTTTTGTTTTGCTATCAGCATAAAATAGCTAAGGTTCTTAAAATCTAATTGTATTTTTATAGAGATATTTTGAGATAAATACAAGTTTCAATTGAACATTCCATCAATTTTGATATTGTAATTTCCTCATTTTATGCTATGCGAGTTCTTAATTCTGCAATATAAACAATTTGTATAAAATGACAAATAATATGAATTACAAACGTCAAATATGAGAACGGTAAGATTTCATTTACAGTAGTTCACAACAGTCAGGAAACTTATAGTGGGAATTTAAAATCTTAAAGGGGTGCTCTTCAAATTGTTTGCAGATATTTATGCCTCATCTATTCAGGACTTAAGAATCGTGATATTTTGATTTAATTAAAATTTTATAAGTATATACAGCACTCATTGTTTTCATGTTGGTTTTCCAGAGGGGCAATAGTAGATCACATACCCCTAGAAGAAAAGACATAATCTCGAGTTGATCTCGGAGTCCAGTACAAAGAGCTCAATCTCCACGGAGAAAACGCAGGGAAGAGGAGAATAATGGGAATTCCTGGCAGAAAAGTCAAAGCAACGAGACAAGAGGAATAGACAAGACAGATACATTTCATCACCAAGAAGGCATCGTTGAAAATGTCATCAGAAAGGTCAAATGAAGACAGAGAGTGGAGGAGTGACAGAGACAGTAGAGATAGAAGGAGTGATAGAGACAGTTATAGGGAATCTGAGGAGAGGAATAGAGACCGAAGGAGGAGTAGAGATAGAGAAAGCGACAGACACAGAGATAGAGATGGTGATAGATACAGTAAAAGGATAAAAGTAGACGAGGCCATACTTCTAATTAAATATTTTGTAAAAAATAAAAACTGGTTTAAAAATATCAAAAAATATATTGAACTTGTTTATCTTTATCGATTTTTACAGAACAGTTAACTTTCTTAAAAAGGTTTACTGTAAAATATCCACATTGATTTCTTTTTTTAGGAACATGTCATACTTCATAGGCCATAATTCCCAGAAAAATAATGAACTCAAAACTGCTCAAAATAATCATTACAGAATAACACGTGCTTATATGTAAACTTTTAAATGAACAAGGATACAAGACAGTATTTTGGTGTAACCTGAGTTATTGGACGGAGGGCGGAGACTCATGATTCGCACTCGTAACCACCCTTCGTCCAAAGATACACCAAAATAAATATACAATGCACATTTACAATAACTATTATCAATATTATGAAGGAAGGATGTAAACTATTGTTTTCATTTATTTGCTTTAAGATATATTCCTTTTTACTGACAATATAATTGATAATAGTATAAGTATTTACCAAAGTATTTCCGCAAATGAATCTATAAAGAGACACACCCAAAAATATATTTTTTTTTTTTTACAGTTAAATCATTTTGGAAAACGTTCTTAAATTAACATGAATCCAAAAATACTGTTTACATCATGCTTTTTTATTCCAGTGGTAATTCTTTTATCACTATCAAATGTAGAATGCTTCATATTTATGTAAGTATATGTTTTCCTTCCAAACTTTATTATAAATAAACTAAATAGCAGGACAAAAGATATCTATTTAAGAGAACAAAATGTGATTTTGGTTATACAAGAGACAATCATACAATTTATGAGTAATGATTAATGTTTTAAAACATTTAGATTATTGGAGAAAGTTTGTTATTGCTTGCAAACTGCTTTGTGCAAGATATTTGTCCAGAAATAATGTCAATGTTGCACATTTGTTATTGGTATCTTTTTGTAGAAAAGTAGAGCAAGCTTTTGGTTGTCAAATTATAACACCTAATATGCACATGCATGCACATTTAAACAAGTGCATATATGATTTTGGTCCTGTTTCTTCATTTTGGCTTTTTAGTTTTGAGCGTGAAAATGGTGTTTTAGGTTCTATTCCAACAAACAAAAGAGATATAGAAATACAACTCATGAGAAAATTTTTGAAATATAATCATTGTGAAGATGTGTTATTTGATGAATTTAATTTTTTTGTTGAACATTTTGGACCTGAATTTCAAAAACTCAATATCATGTATGATGGAAAAAACAAAGGTACATTAAATGAAATGAACAAAGGTATTAATTATGACTTTGTAACAATGTGTTCAAAAAATGTACGTATTGATTCTTTTCTATGGTCAATAGAGTCTTTTGATGACATAAAGATCTCCACTTTGAAAAATTGTTCATTAAGTGATAGAGATGTTAAATTTTTGAAAAACATGTACGGTACTTTATATTCCTCTGCTGAATATAAGAACATGCATATTTGTAACACATGTCGGTCTGCCAAGTATGTAGATATTTTTGGTTCCATTCTTGGTGTCAAAATGGGACGAAGTAGTAGATTATCTATGATAATAGCATACTGGCACAAGGATGATGGGCAGATATGTACATATGATGATATGGATCTTACTCCATGGCCTGGACAAATACAACAGTTGATTGTACATAATGTTATATTTGGCCAAAGATCCCATGTTCATTTGTTAGCTAGAGTCCAGTGGTTTTCAAAACTTGATGAACAAACTTTCAAACACTATGGCAAACCTGTAGAAGCATGGCATAGCAATGTGTTTGATGTAGAAGGCCCATCTACATACATACCTGTGCAACGAATCAAATCAAAGTTTGTGTATGCTTTTGATAAAATAAGAGGCAAAAATGTCATTGTTGTCATGCCAAGAGAAAGGTTTCTTTGCTAATTGCATTTAATTAGCAATATTTAAAATTATTAGAGAGAACAAACAGTGACATTTGAATTGTTCATATGTGGTTATTTTTTAAAAATGTACTGATTCAGAATTAAAGTTATATAAATGCATTGTGTAGAAAAACATTTTTTTTTGTCAATGTTGAAATTATCATGCATAGTTTTTATCTTGTTATACATGCACGTATTGTCACATATATAACCAGACAAATTCTATGACTAGGCATTGTTTGGGAAGGGAAGCAAATATGTTTCAATTATTTAAGAACATTGTACAGTACTTCTTGTGCACATCAATTACACTATCACATAGCATTCATTTAACTAGTACTTCTTTGTGAAGTCGAGCACATGCGTTTCGATGTGTGAAGCTGGACACATGAAGGGCACAGTACTACTAGTGCACATCATTTACACTATTACACAACATTCATTTACCTAGTACTTCTTTGTGAAGTCGAGCACATGCGTTTCGATGTGTGAAGCTGGACACATGAAGGGCACAGTACTACAAGTGTACATCAATTACACACCATTCATTTACTAGTACTTCTTTGTGAAGTTGAGCACATACATTTCAATGTGTGAAGACGGACACATGAAGGGCACAGTATTGGTATACATTTTTACACTCACGAGGCAACATGTACGTATACTTTGTTAGGCAAGACATTTGGCACTTCACATGTTCATGCACACAATTATACATTTTTTGTTTTGATATTTTTATAATACTTGGGAAAAAAATATTGTACAGAACTCATTGTTTCCTCAATGTGAGTAAATGATAGGTTCATTATTTTGTTCATGGATTTGGGAACACAATTGGCATTCCTTGTCATTTTAATTTCCTGGTCTTGCATTTATGTAAAATATTTATTTTAACAATGTTGTTTAATAAATATAGCTACATATGTAAGAAAGTTGAGTTTGATTTTTGAAAATGTTACCAGGTTGCACAATTTATCGAAATAGTTTAATGCGTTGGCCATATGGAATAATTGTCAGAATGTTGGATTTTTATTTACACTTGACATGTTCAGAAAACCGTTAAACATCAATCAAAATTACAAAAATTAAATTTTAAATTTACTATTCAGTAAATATGGAATTTAATATTTAAATACATTTTGGTACTGTAAAGGTCAACATTGCATCTTTACGTCGATTAAAGTTGATTCAAAGGTAATTCTAGAATTCTGGGCATCTTTATTTAAATTTACTGTAAAGTAAATTTTTGTAAAGGTGTGAATTACTGCTCAGTTAATATGAAAGATAATATTTAAATACATTTTGGTACTGTAAAGGTCAATTTGGTATCTTTACTTCAATTTAAGTTGATACAAAGGTAACCTTGATATTCCGTACATCTTTAATTAAAATTACTGCTACAGTAAAATTTTGTAAAGGTATTTTTTCAAGCAGTGAATTTGCTTTCAGATATCTTAAAAAGTACATGAATACGAAACAACCAGATGCTTGTAATACGACCAGCAACATCCCCAACAGTAAGTGACAGAGGATTAATAAGAGTATAAAAATGGTTACGGCCATCCAATCATCGTCAATTCCTTCAATCAGATCGAATTAAATCGAATGATTTGGAAGACAAATAATCTTTCCTATGAACCTAAACTCGTTATATATGTGACAGTCAATCGTTAAGAACTGTTAAAAACTAATATCATAGTGAATATGACAGACATTCAGTCAAGTGCATTAATTAAACAGTATGCATAGTCAAAACTTGAAGCAAAACTTATTTATTTAGGTGTTAATGTTGCAAACGTCAAGTAATATCATATTTCGTTCCTGTCAAAATGATTTCGATAGTTTCATCATGGTAGTTATGTAACATTTCGGTTTATAATTAGGTCTGATGTTTTAGGTTTTTACTTTAAGAGATTTTTGAACATTAATGTTTCTTGGCAAATGAATATGTATTCTCTAGTTTTAAGTCATTATATGTGAAAAGAAAATATAACTATCTTCATTTGTCATCAAATCATTTTGGTAAATGGACCATGAGATTATCTCTTCGCCGTATCGTCATTCGAGATTCTAATAGTTTACCAATATCTATATACAATGTAATTTTCTAACTAGAGGGTAATCAGAATTGTTTCACTGGCCTCAAAACTGCCTTGCTGTAGTATTAAGGTTCATACCGCTTCTTGCATCCCGCTCAGGCAAATGTTAAGGCGGCATTATAAGGTGGACAAAACTTGCAGGAGTTTCATCATGACGATTGCAACCAGGGTTCAAAATGAATATTAAAGGTTACATTTGTGTGTTGATTTTTATTTAATGATAATTCAATGGCAAAAATAACTTCGATATCCGGATGATAAAGAACACATGTAAAACTATAAACAAAAATCTGAATATGAAATTTATTTTCTTAAAGATTGAATTCTTTTTATTTGCATATTGTGTATTTTGCTATTGTTATTGATCTTATATGCTTTTGCTTCACTTATTTTCTTTTCAATAGAATTGAACAATGTTTTAATGATAAACCGATAGATAGTTCTTTTTTTTAATGTCTGAAATACATGTATTTAGGTGTCGATTATACATTTCATTTGTAATACATGTATAACCATTGAATAATAAAAAAAAAACTTTAGATTCACCAATTAACGAAACATGGCGGAAAAAGCATATTGATAATTTATCTGAATTTTACTTTAGTCTCATCACCATCTTTAGAAGATGTATCTAACTCATTGACTACAAAAGAAATTCATCAAGACCAGCTACTTTTAGCAAACCAAACCACAACAGGCACATCAAAAACAAGCCCGGAAACAGAACAGACGACAGATACAGAGGGTACATTATGATATTAGTTACAAACATTCAGTACCATATGAGTACCATTTTTGTTTGTACACTCTTGCATTTTATTAGAAATCAGAAAATTAACAAATAACATTAAGTTTATATTATTTTGTTCGAAGCCGTCAGTTCTGGTCATACAGATCAATTCTCATATCTTAAAGAACTTGTAAAATGTTTTTAAATATACAAATTGTAACTGTTAACATTCACACATACTCAATTTCATTATAGATTTGTTTATCATCGACGGCATTAACATTCAGAACAAGTATATAATTTCTGTTTTCATATTTTAGAAATGTTCCTTCCAAGTCAAGAGGACGAGCCATGGGGAAAGAACAAGGTGTTAGTTATTTGTATCATAGGACTCTCCTGTATAACTGTAGTTATGGCTTGTCTTCATATTGGATGGGGTTTTGTGGAGGTTCATTTCACGTATTGACATACTGTGTATTTCATGGATAACTACGAAGCTTTAAAAATGAAACATTTATTTTTAACTTGTTTATATTGCTTACGAAAAAGGCAACGATACATTAATGAATGGTGCATAAATGGTCCATTTAAAACTATTATTTATTTCCTTTTTTTGAAATCATGAATGAAAAAAAAGATGTCAAATTCATAAGCAAGAGAAACCATGCATCAAATTCAACTCTAACAAAAAAAAAACCCTTCACAACCCCTTCCCCCTCCGCAAACAAGACAAAACAACAAGCGTCATGTCACGACATGAAGTAAACAATAGACAGCAGAAAATATGGCAATATCAATAATGCTAGTTTTACACCTCTAGTATAAAACTAAAGAAGAAGGCACAGTTTCTTTCAATATTTGCCCTAACTTTCAAAAGTTGAGTAAACTCATGAAAATACACACATAACATCTTAAGCACAGGTGCATACAAAGTACAAGTGAGACTCGATGGCTCAAATTTCGATCTCTTAAAGTTCTTGATCTGTCGAAATGAAATCAGTCAAATCACGGTCCCGATTTTTTTTTGTATATAACTAAACAAATTTAATCTTGATCTCTCAAAATCCGATATCTCGAAGTTCATGATCTCTCGAAGTAAAACCTGGGTCCCGTTATACATATTTCATTGATAACTCGAAGTGGTGACTTTGTACACACGCGACAGATCAAGCGTATAATCAGCTCCGCGTGGAATCACCTAGATGATCGAGTGAACCCCTTGAGCTATCGTGGTACATGTAGTGTTAATTGGTTGATTATAGAAGTGGCACTACCCCTTGCTTCCTTCAAAGAGTAGATAGTTAATTTGTAACTGATCTATTAATTTCAACAACTTGTGAAATTTACGGTGAATAAAATTGGTCTTTATTCAAAATATTCTGTGATGAAGTAAACATAAAATACTTTAAAGTTTTTTTTAAAAGTTAAAAAAAACACTTAATAAACTTAGAACTAAGTTGTGTATTGTTGAAATTGAAGTAAAGTAGTAGAAAAGACGAATGAAACCATATAAGACTATCCTTCCATGTTATGAATATAAACTTCCGGCTACTATAATTTTAGAACCAAAATGACCGGAATCAAAATTTTCCGGATTTTTCAAAACTTTCAATCTCTCGAACTCTTGATCTCTCGAAGTTAAATCATGGTCCCCTGAAGTTCGCGTTATCGAGATTCACATGTATTTTGCAAATGTCTGAAATGTCATGACCAGTACTCAATCAAATATGGCACATTAATTTAAAATTACAAGTCAACATAGAAGTGAATGTCAAACTTGCTTTTTTGAGATCCAGGAAAATATTCATGATTGGCTTCTTCAACATTGGAAATTATACATATATAAACTATTTCATGAATTTTTTTCGGGAAAAAGAGTCACATATAAACATTTTGCAAATGATGCGTTTTAGATCAACCATGAATAAAAATCGTTTATGAATCTTGTGATATTGGATTAAGGCTTCTGATTGGCTTTGGGGGAGTAGGACAGTATCAGCCCTCGCCAGGCCTATATAACCCCCATGGCCAATCCCGTTATAAGGAGTCTGTTTTCTATATTTTGAATTCTTAAAATCTGAAAAGAAAAGAAATTTCAAATCACTGTAATATTTTAGTGTTATATATCCAATAGATTTTGATATTCATGCAAAAAAAAAAAAAACCAAAAAAAAAAAAACCAACCCAGCAACTTTAGACTTTAACCACTAATATACAGTATTTCCATTGAACAGGTCGAGACCACTAGATTTTGTGACGTCAGCATAAATTTGCATACTAAATTTGCATCTGTTTACTTTTGTCAACAAACCAATCGGGTGAATGAGTTGCAAGGCATTGTGGGTTACTACAAGTATCAGTATATTCAAAGCGTATTGAAAATATATACCATTTTGAATTGTCCTTTGGAAACTCATTTTCAACTATTTTTCAGAATTTATGAAATAAATATGTGATGTGTGATCTTTCATTTTTATGCTCACATTTAAAATATATTGCCTATGAGGCCTTATATCAACCTATTTAATTACTCCATTGTCAAAGTTCAAAAGAGAGGTATGTCCTATTGAATAAGAAGCGGTGAGTACGTTTTCACGTGATACCCTAGGTTTGGGACATTAGTAGTATGCACATTGAAATTTTCTTCAGGGACACTCATTAGAATGCTTAGCGTACAAAATACTACATGCTACATAACTTGTACTTCTGTATTTGTATATTTGTGCATTTCTATTTCCGTGGCTATTTACGTATGTTAAAATGTACAATTACCTGTATTTATTTCTGGTTTACAATGTGTAAGTCACCAATAAACAATTATGCAGTTTTTTCTTATCAAAATCTGTTTGTACTTTTATGCATACATTTGCCAGTCTTTTGATACTGATCAATTTTTGAAGCAACAATGGATAAACTAAAACAACCACATTTTTCAATGTGAGCATGGAACAAAGTCTATGGTACATAAGCTTTCCTTTTTTACCTTTTATAGTAAAAATCAAGATGTACAAATTTTCCAGCAAGCAATTTAAAATTGTGTATAACACAAACAAAAACCACGTGTGTTTGTTCAATCGTAAACACGTTGTAGACATCATGCTTTGCGACTCATTCACTGTATTGGAGAATCTTTTTGACGTAAATATTGTCACATGTTAAATAATGCTATTCATATAAGGTAGTGTACCCAACCTGTTGAACAAGGCAGAAACTTCCTTGGAGGATTGTGCTATCGCCAAACAAGTGTTGTCCGTACAGTATATATGATTTTAATTTTGATATCCTGTATATCTTGAACAGCAATTCCCTTTCATCCAGAATAATACGGGAAATTAATGTTCGACATAAAAACAAATAAAATCGGATTCCCATGAACATATGAAGAAAAAAAACCCACCGTTTTACTGCTTTGCTTGTTTATTTTGGAATATGAGTTTTCCTATTAAGAACTTGTTAAAAATGCATATTTTATTCATATCTATTTACTTGAAAACAAAGATAAATTGTGGAGAAGGTAAGTGATTAATTTGACATTTTTTGTTGCTGTTTACATAACGTTTACACTCAATTTCTAAATAAAATAAAAGTATAATCTCCTATTAACAGTAGAAAAAGTATGTTTTGTTAAAAAAAATTGTGTTCACAAACTGCTACAGACCTTCAATTTGGTTTTCAATGTTTTCAATTACATGTAGATAGCAGGAAGAGGAGTTTGCATTGACTAAATTAATAAAATATGAATTTTCATATAACACGATGATCACTAGTGCCTCGTGTGTACAATTCAGCAAAATGGTTTATATCTAGTGAAGAATTATTGTGGAACCTACTATGATTGTCTACTACGTGTTTACGATTCAACAGACACACGTGTTTATTTTTTCGCTTTTCAAATTTAAGTGTTTGTTTGAAAGCATTATTATTCATATGAAATTTTCATGTTATACCACCGCTTGCAATTTTTTAGATGATAAATGAATTACTTGCTACTCCACTGTGAAGGAAATATAAAACGCTTGCTCTCTAATTAAATAGTTAAGGTTTTTTTGTGTTGCGATGCAATTTTTGCCAAAAATAAAAATTAGTTATTATTTTTCATGTATGAAAGTCAATTTTTGCAATTTCAAACGATTTTTAACACAATATCCTAACTGATGTATGCGTGTTGTATTGTTTGCTATATAAAATGATAGAGTAAAAGAGAAATATAGTTTTGCGCAAAATGGTAATCCTGTAGCCGTCGAAACACTAACATAACTTTCAGTTTAAGGGGAGAGAGGACATTGAACTCAAGAATTGTGTAAATCACATAACAATTATAAGAGAAAAAATAAAAAAGGAAACACTCTTTATGGAAGTCTAATTCAATCGTTTATATAATCTATAGATAAGTAAAGAAGACATCTCCATTTTGATGTTTTTCGGTATTTTAGTATGCTGACATATTCTGATCAGTTGTGTTTCATATATTCTAATTTAAAGTACATGTACCTACATTGGGGAAATTTTAACGTTTTCAATTACAGAAATGTAGTTGTACAAAATAATGAGTGGTAGATAAACTTTTAGATATATCCTTATTATTAATCTGTTATTGTTAATGAATAAATCCAAAGAATACATTACTTTTTTGATGTTTTTTAAAACAGAAATTGTCCGAAAAGTCATGATTTTAGAAATAGGGGTAAGGGTGATTCTTATGGTAGTATCTCCGTTGAATTCCAAGAAAGTAGCCATTAAATTTGTATAGTTATAAAGAATATGCTAATGTTGATATGTGAAATTTAAACAAAATTTCATTGAGTATTTTTATGTACTGTCACATTCTGTTCAAATTTAGAGTAAAAAATCTCCAAATGCCGAGGAAATGTATCACAGCATTGATTGTGGTGGTGTTGTTGTAAAGAACTTTTGTAACATAACTACACTTTGTAATTCGTAATAATTCAGCCATAAATTATCTTAAACTGAATTTTCCATATCGTTACATACGATTTTCTACCATCATTTAAATCAAAGAATAAATATGACGATTTCGTACTATCATTCGAGTCAAAAATACTGGATAACTAGTGACCTTTCTCGTACATACATAAAAGCTTCGTGACTGTATTATCTTTTCAAAAATTGATACGAATGATCTTTAAATTTTTTTTTAGATTTATAAGCTATAAAACACTTAGGAATAGAGGGCTCATTCAAGACAATTCCGGAAATTTTATCATTTGATATCAAAATTAAAATTAATCATCTGTGCATGTTTTTTTAATTAAGCATATTACTTGGCTAGCTACGTGTATTTTTGTAGTATTGCAAGTTTATTGTCAACAGGACGTACATGCAACAAACTTGTGATAATATAAATCAATTGGTGTTTTTTTAAAATCCATAATTTTCTATTAAGTTGATTGAGGGAAATTGGGGAAAATTTAAGTTTGAAACCTTATATATCTGAAAATAAAGGGGGAAATCAAATGCATTTCCACAAATACGAACATCACTGATGGTTTTTAAATTTATATCAGACATCAGTATAAAACAATTAGGCCTTTTATTATGATTCTTTGGATAATACTACCGTTTATACCACTTGTGGATTTAAATGTGGGCTCTACAACTAGTGCGTAACGTAAAACAAAAATAATTTTTGTTTTTATTTTTATCATTTAAATGAATTACACTTAATAAAAAATATATAATATGACTATTCATATGGTAGAATAAGTCATATATTAAATACAGGAGTTTGTACACTTTTTTCAAATGTATTATAATAATGATAGCATACATGAATATTGCATCGGTAAGATTGGACGTAAACAAACCATAATTTGTTTTTTCAAAAGTTTTCAGACAGTAAATGTTCACTTTTTATTCAAAAAATCCAATGCAAGTATCTTCAAAGTCAATACAAGTATTAGGACTTAGAATTAACGTGATACTTTAATAAATTTGTTATGTAATATCTATCATAAACAAGTTTTGTAAAAATATGCTTTAGAAAACATTGTCATATGAGTATGTTTCATCATCGAACAGTACATGTAACAAAGTGCTCACCGGGATATCATGGAAATTACTGTAACATAACATGCCGCTATCCAAACTATGGGGAAGATTGTCAGTTAGGATGTTCGTGTGAGGAAGAGAAATGTGATCATATTAATGGATGTATTAGGAAAGGTAATGTGTAAAGATATGTAAAATTGTTTTTAGTAAGAACTGAATACAGTCTACCTACCTACCTACCTACCTACCTGATTGTATGCTCCGTATACAATATATATCATTGCATTTGTCTTGATTCAGATACAACGAATGTGTTACCTGTTGAAGACACGCCTTATTTTATACTTAATTCAACCTCTGTCAATACTGCTTCAGAGGAGGGTAAATATTCAACAGGTATGTTTCAATCAAATTATAAATGCTAGAATGATAAATATAAAAAAACAGAGTTGATATGGCACCAACTTTGTGTAAGTCATATATGTATTACAGCGTTGATATTTGATAATTACTAACGTGCAAAAATGAAATTTAAACAGTGCTCATTCTCTTTATGTCAAATATTAAGAAAAGTGATGTTTCATTGATAATTTGCTCTTACATATAAAAAACGTTCATTGTTCAATAATTTTTTGTTTCAGGTCTGCCGCTGAACTATTCACATACGCTTACGCCATTAAGAAACAAAGCAATGTTAATCAGTATTTGTATTTTGGTAGCTGTTTTCTTTGTCATCATTGGCGTTTATATTAAAGCTGAACACCTCGTAAATAGGTCCCGTCACACAGATACCTGAGGGGTGTTCAGCAGAGAGAGCGCTCGCGAGCGCTCGCCAAAATTCCCTATACCCGCAACACAAATTTTGGCGAGCGCTCGCGAGCGCTCTCTCTGTGAACACCTCTCTGGTATATAAACCCTTCGATTTCGTTACACCCGATTGCACACCTGAAACTCGTGGCCGACGTGTAGTATTTCTTTCGTGGTCTTTGGATTTTATGTATTTAATTCGTATTTTATGTGCATATTCTGTTTTTAAATAATGCATTGACCAGTTTATTTGTTAGTATTCTCCTGGCTTGAAAAAGTGCGTAAAACTTGATAATTTCATTGCGACTGAGTAAAACGGCGAGGCAATACGTACGTCCACACAGATGAGACCGCTGTAGCGAAAACTTTGAACTGTTTAGAGGTCTGCGCCATATATAGGGGTTATATGGACAGCAGTGGTGAAAGAGAAATATGGCTGACAGTGCCTATTTACGAACGGTGTTCAGCTTTAAAGTGAACAAAACGAACTTTCATAAAATGCAGTGCATACGACAATACTAAAGAACAAAATGTTAATACAAGAAATGAAAAATCTATTAAAGCTCTTTTTAGTCAGTTGTTGACAGAACTTTCTATCACGAGCGTTTATCAAAAGCCTCCATCAAAACGGGAAATAGAAAAGACACTATGAATTGAATAAACCCATCACAAATCACGAGCTATTTTTTTTTTAAATAACGCCTTATGCTATTATTTGTGTTTGAATTCCCATTCCATAGCTTATTTAAAAGTTCCTAACTTTATTTCGATGAACATACGTACAAATCCATTCATTTGTTATTTCAATACAGTGCTTTAGCATTTTTTTTATATTAAACATCTCTCACTATATATTTGAACCATTGACTGTGTATCTACATGTAGATTGGAAATGTGTGTATTCCTCCCATTGACAAGGTCATAATGATTTGATTATAATATTGCATGGTTATTGTTCACTACAAAAAGTCCATTAGGTGGGATATATATTTATTCCTACTACTTATCACTATTTAGTAAAGGGTTCTTGATTTCATCCTTTAGGTATGGCATATGTATATCCTTACCATGTAAAAATTAAATTTGTATTTTTTTGGTTGGTATTGGACTAAGGTTTGTAAAGCATATGTTTTTCTTTACAAAAAATAGTCTTATCATATCTAAATCTAAATATGCACTTTTCCACTATTTTTTTTCTTGGGGTCTGAACTTGATTAATTCGAATTAATCAAGTACATTGTGATTTCAGACCACAAGGATTTTTTTTTTCTTTTTTTTTTTTTTTTTTTTTTTTTTTTACAAAATATAATCAATTTCGTCACTAATTTTTAGAGTTATGTAATTATCATTATTTTGGTTGTTAAATAATTTTAGGGAGAAAGGATCAAATATTCATAATTTGAAATTAATATTATAAAAGGTGATTATTACATAATTATCTATTGTCAACTGGTTTTATTTGTAATTTCATTTGGGATAAAAAATAAAGTCACAATAACAGACACACACCTTTTGTTTCTAGTTTTACTTGGAGGGCTTAGGTGGTTAATATTGATGAAGTTGATTTTATAATCGTTAATTTGGAACATTATCAGTTATGGATAAAATATTTTAAGAACTTTTTAAAGCAATTTAAAGTTAAGTTGTCCTCTTGATAATTAAAATTTGTTATAGAAAATTGACGCCACAATGTAAGTTAATTTCAACTATGCTATAATAGTTATGAGTGAACTCGGAAAATCGGCAAATAGCACGTAATTGACAAAATGATAATTTATAATGAGTTTTGAAATATTAATTGTTTGAATCTTACATAGGTAATGACTAGAGAAATATTAAGACATTTAGAGGTTTCCATGCATATACAATTCAAATTAAAGGTGAAAAAGTGCACTCAAAATAGAATTCTTAACAAACCTGTTCTGTCACATTGAATAGTGTACATATTTGCTATTGCGTAACAATCAAATTCAGGAAGAATAAAAATTTGCAATTCAAAAGTGCATTTAAACGATTTTTCAAACAACATTGATTAGAAAAATAACATTTGGATTTTGCAAATGGTCCCTTGTGTATGCTAGATAACGTGCTTAAGTAATGAACGTCCATCGTGCCTCTTTGGTGAAAAAAACTGAAAGATATCCGGAGATTCAGTATTTTTTGTCCTGAGCCAGACATCAATTCTTTTTTAATCGGGCTCATTGCGTAAGCAATGGCCAGTCTATAGCTACGGTGTACGGTTTACCCGATGTTGACAAAACAACCGTTAAAATCGTTCTTCGCGAAAAATGTAGTTTCAACTTAAAAGATCTAGAACTTAAAATGTGTAGCATGCCAGATAGTCAATGTATATTTATGTGATAGAGTGTTATTTTAGTTTAATTGAATTTGATAGTATATACAACACGAAATTATTAGTTCAGTAAATTAATATTTGCGTACATCCGTTGCATACACCATGTTACCGGGAATTTTCCGTGCCTAAAAGAATACAATACATTTGGTTTTATTTCACTTATACATAAAGTATAAGGCCTGAAGGTAGTTGTAGAGATCCGTGATTTTCATTGGTTGAGGGACATTCTCGCCGAGTTTCTTTGTATTGGTCAGAGAGAAGTCAATTTCAAGCCAGTTGAGAAGTCAGGATTGGTCAAAGACATATTCTGAGATTTACCTGAAATATTTACACAAAAGCTACCTGACTATTATTTATTTAAAAAAGACTCCAGGATATCGACTGTAAGTTGACCTCTTTTTCATTCTAATTCATTATTCTCCTTTAATTTGCATATTTCTTACTTTTAATGTAATTATAGTGTAATATACTGAGTTTCGCGTCATAGTGATCAAATTAAACAGTGATTGAATCATAGGACATATATGTGAAGTTTCTATATCGGTTTTGTATATTTATTTATAGGGCTATTGTAATGTTGTAAATTTTGAATTTACTGGGTGGGTGTAAATACAAAATGTAAACATGACAACTTTTTGTATTTACACCCACCCAGTGAATTCAAAATTTACAACATGACACTATTATATTATATATCAGGTCATTGTATTTTTGCCGATTTAATTGGGTCATTCAGTTAGAACCCTGATCCGTAATTAACTCATGTATTTTTAATGTGTACGTAATCTGTTCATCGTTGATCAAGTTGTTATATAGAGAACATCACTTTGATAAAAGGGGATAACTCTTATTTTTCTTTTGTATTTTCTCAGTTTATTGTCAACGTTTAAAAGAAATCAATTGAGTATGAATTCTCTAAAAATATTGTATTAATATGATCTGTTTATTGTTATGATGTATGCTAATTAATACTGTTGACCTTTTTTAGGGTTCATTACTAGGGTTCATACTAGAAACCAATAAATTGAATTGAACCTGAACCGTTATCATTTCTAACATAAAGAAAACCCCGCTACGTTGACATTTGGTAAATTTAAACAACACATCGTTGTAACATTATAAATACTTAGAGTTTGCATTGGAAAGTTGCCTAGCCGCGGGATACATTGTTTACTTTAATCGCCTATGTCATTCTAAAAGTTGGAGAAATCCCGTTATGAAATAGAAAGTACGAATTATTGCGGAAATAAATCGTTTGAAGAGAGCGTGCAAACAGTTCATCATAGTTGGAAGTAAATAGCTGACCCTCCCACGATTGATTATATTTATGATATCAAAAAATGTATTTTAATATGTTGATTGGTTCAGTTAATTCATTTATAACGACCCAATGTGTCTTTTTATGTGTGATAATAGCATTTTATGAAAACTTTTAAAATACACATCAAATATCTGTACTTTGAGTACCTATATTTAAAACTGGATTTGTTCAGTTTTACCCATCGTAATGTTCCTAGTTGATTTTCATAGAAGATATGAAATACAAATTTGCACATATAAACTGTGTAAATCTTCAATTGTTAATGTACATGTTTTTGTGCCATCCATACACTTACATGTGTCAAACTGAGAATGGAGAAATTGTGTCCAGATATTAATTATAAGTTCCAAATATGGTTCTGAAATGAAAGGGAGATCAAAGTAGTTGATCCATGATTGGAATATCCGGAACTGTATAGCGAAAAGTAGAGTTTATCGTACTGTTTGTTAAATTAATATATTCAAGATGATGAATAAATAAATTGTTGCAAGAAAATTATTATTGGATGATGACTTACCAGTCATATTTTCATACAGTGTATCGAGTAGGGGTTATATATCAGCTTCTCAAAGGAGTATTCGGCGATGAAACGTGGTCAGATAAACGGCCATAAATAGAATATGAACCAAATCATGCGTGAAAAGAAATTCAAAGGTCAATTGAACCCTGTAATGTAAGGAATCTGATTAGTGACATTATTCATTCAATGGCAATCGTATTTCGGAAAACAACAGAACATCGCGATTTATGCTATTTAATGCATGTTGTAGTTTCGGCATAACATTAATGTATTCTGTGATTCTGTCACTTCACATTACATGCCAATCTCTCTTTAAAAGGAATATTTTGTTTCTGTATTGTTCACATACAATTTTTCAATTATTGCACCTTTGAAACATATGCATATGCCATGGAATTCCGATTCCGATTCAGATAAAGATGTGCTAACCTGGTTCCTTAACTACCCATAATATCGCGCAGGAACAAGGCTAGCTCATGAGCAATCTTAATTTGCCCCAGTTCCATTGGTTTAACATCGCTTATATATTTTCTGCGTGGACCTCAGGGTCCACGCAAAAAAAGGAAAGAGTTACACGGTACTAGATCTGGAAAGTATGGTAGGTGTGGGAAGACGATAACCTCCGACTTTTTTAATTGGTTCACAAGCTCAGATGTATGTGATGGAGCTTTATCATGAAGGGAACGAACATGTCTAAAACCTAACACGGGACGTGGTATATGATAATATTTATTTAGCTTTTAAAAATATAACATCTCAGTAATGCAGACCTGTAAAGCTGTTCAGCAGATGAATTTGTACGGCTGAACCATCACACAAGAGGAATATCCAATAAAGAACCTTGTATGTGCTTATGGTTCTTTCGGCACCTACAGGTCTTTAACCGTGTTTAATTAGCCAAACTAGTGTTTTCTTTCTAATTTTTCTTACTGGTTTGAAATAGTGAACCCATGTTTCGTCACCAGTGAAAAGTTTTGAAAATTATCTTGATTGAATTTGGGAAACATTTTAGCAATTGCTCAGAGGATTGTACTCGTACATGTACCCGAGTTTTGGTCATCTATCAATGTATGCGGTATTCATTTGGCAGAAATCTTTCATACTTTCAAAATTTACATAACAAAGAATTGTGAGCTCTGTGTCTCGCTTATAGTTCAACGATTGATACTCAAACTATGGGCGACTATTAGAAATACATTACGGACGAACTGTAAACATTAAAAACGGAAAAAAATAAATTTAGATCAAAATCCAAATATTCAGTCTCAGTTGTATTAAGAATTGGAAAAATTATATAACACTTAATGTGTTGGTTTGAACATATTTTATTGTTAAGATGGTACATACAATAGGATCACGCACAATGTCTGTAAACTAAAAATGCCCTCTCCTTCGAAATTTTGACACAAAATTTACACTAATACGAGAAAATATCAATGGTCATGATAAAATACCATCATTTAATGTGTTCAAAATGGGATTAACAAATGTCAACGACGAAAATACAATAGTAATGTATTCATGAAAATTTCAATAACTTTGTCAGCGTTGTAATCGTTGCACGGTAATGAACAATTTATCGTTGTTAATAATTAATGATTTTTTCCAGATATTAATAGATCAAAGAAACATGATAAACCTTTAAACTTTGAAAGATATTTAAAGAAACATAACATGTTTAAAGAAGTCTATTCCGTGGCTTAATTTATATATAGTTTCCTTTTTATTGCATTTGTTAAAAAGATGATACTTCTGGTTTTTTCATGGTCCAGATTGCGGTCAGACAGGTCGTTATCCATGCTATGACATTAAATGGCATCGAACTGTTCGTCTAAACAACACCACTGCAATCATGTATCGGGATGCAGAACATTAAGTAATGTTTTCCTTCAACTGAAACCTTTAAAGTAACATTTGTCTATACTCATCAAGTTAGCCAAAATACCTGATTATCTATTGCACAATTTTAACATTAGGCCAGTTTGGTGAAACGAATGATGTTTTTTTTTCAATGTATCTAATTCTATCCTTTTCATTTTGATTCAGATGTACATGATAATACAGCGACCTCTAAACAATTGTCCTTTTATAGACAGTATCATTCAACATATTCTGTATTTGTTAACGACACGCTAAGCGAATGTAAGAAGTTCTTTTCCTAATGTTTCGATTGTTAGATTGAGCTGTTTGTTTAAATGCATTCCTATTCTTTTTTATACATGATTATTATAATATACCACATATACAGATTGTATGTTTTAAAAAGAGAAATATATATGAATCTGCTTCTGCACATAGAATGAAATAACTAATCCGTATCTAAAATTTCCATATTGTAACACACGATCTCGTACCAACATTCAAATCAAAAAATATATATAATGATTTTGTACTAACATTCAAGTCAAAGAATACTTATGTTTATCTTCCTAGTCTCAAAAGCAAACCTCATTATTTTAACCTTTCCACATACATTTTTTGTGATCTGTACGTACAAGCGGTAAACGAGTACGGTCTTATTAAGAAGTTGGACCAGCATATTTTCATCGAACACAATGGTTTGCCAATATCAGGATCAACACCAGGAGAATAAACACAGAAATTACCAAGAGGACAGTGATTTGTCGGATTTTCCAAATCATTACCACTTCGAGACTACAAAACATCATGGGTCATTCAACAACGATAAAATCACAGCGAATCAGTAGGACCACAGTGACTTTAAATCGAAAGCTGGGGGCAGCAGATCAATTGTTATGAACATTTTATAACCTTGTCACTTCAGACGTTTACTTTTACGACTTTAGCAATAGTTATATAGTTAGTTTGAGAGAATCATTGAATTGCATGCATGCATGCATTTTCATGAACAAAAAGAAAATGTTAGGTAATTTAGGGTTTTTTTGTATCAATTGATTATATATCAGCATTTATCAGGTGTACAATTTGAATATTTTTTTCTATCAGGTGTTGTCATTTTTATGTGTAAAACATTTCCGATAATACAGGAAAAAGGTTAAGATCAGATGAACATATATGTCCTGGTTCCTTGAGATACACATTTACTTCCACGAGCGTTGAAATGTAAAACCTATACATCTGTAGAGATGGTCATCTTAATTAGTATTCAAGCAAAAAAATGTGTTATATGTTGAGTTATGACTATAAAAATCACACGTGGTGCTTGTTAACGTTTTGATATGATAATTTTTATTCTGATAGCATGTTTTAAACTTTTTTGTATCATATCTTTACATGTCAACTTGTTTCCGAATTGATAAAAACATATTGTTATACAAGTGCAGTTGACCTGAAATAAAAAAAAAATAACTAAGTTAGAAATGTGAGCCTAATTAATGATGGCTATATCAATAATTATTCAACAAAGATTCAGGCAATTGTATCATCAACAAATATCGATGCAAGGAACGCATTTTATGCCTTGGTAATTGTATTTGCAGCTTTTCACCTTTTTATTTTCATTTCCACCAATTGTTATTAATGTTGGTTTAAATAGATTATATAGCCTAAACTTTTAAAATTCTTTCCCCACCATATTTCTGCTTTCTATACTTAATTTATTAATTAAGTTTTTCTATACTTAATACTGTATCCTTTTAACATCAAAATCTGCAATCAAGATGAAAAGAACATCAAATCAAATAAGTATTTGGATACGATGCTACAATTTTGTCCTTTTTATGTCCTTTTGCTTTTTCCATATCAATTTCTATAGAAGTTTGTATTTAATCTAGTCAATAGTTAAATTATGATATATAATTTGTAAATTCATTACCTAACATCTGCGGTATTTAGTTATAAAAAAAATATGAACTCATGGGCAAGGAATTTTCGTTTGTAAATTTCCAACACTTTATTAAATCTATTATTTGGCATTTTATGTAATAAACATATGACATTTGCAATATTTTCCAAAATTGACACGAACGGCTTCTTCCATATTTTTTTGAGATTAATTAGCTGTAAAACATTTAAGGAGAGAGGGAGTTAATTCAAGACAACTCCGAAGATTTTATCATCTGCAAATTTAAGTTAAACTCGTGTGCATTATCAATTATTTAATTAGGAATATTATTTGCTATCTGCATGCACGTTTGTAGCATTACTAAAATATTGCCAACTGGACGTCGCACATTCGCGGGTGTGACCTGTCGGCAGAGGATGCTTACTCCTCCATGGCACCTGATCCTACCTTTATTTTTTTTAAGAGGTCGGTGGTTGTTCTGCTCTTGTTTTGTAATTTTCCTTTGGACTTTTTAAAATTTGAACACTGTTCGTTATCACCACATGTCATTCACCAAACTGGTGAAAATCAAAATCAATTAGTATTTGTCATATCCAAAATTTTCCGTAAAGTTGATTGAGGAAAGTTAACAACAAAGGAGGAAATGAAATTCATTTTCACAAATATGCATAAAATATCACTGATAGATTTTAATTTTATATCAGGCATCGGGTTTAAAAAATGAGACCTTCAATGAAACTTTGCATAAAGATGCTACTGCATATATCGCTTGTGGATTTACATGTAAATGTGGTTTCAACAAGGGGTGTAGAACAGAAAGAATTTTATTCTTTTTTATTAGTTGAATTTGATTACACCTATTGAAAGTAAAGTATATTGACTATTTATATGATAGAAAGACATAGATAAACAACATGTGTTTTGTACACTTGTGTTTTAGAAAACATTGTCATTTGAGTATGTTTATCACTTTGTTTTATCAGAGTGCTTTCTGGGATATTATGGAGATCAATGTAACATATCATGCCGCTTTCCAGACTATGGTCATGAATGCCAGTCAAATTGTTTGTGTGAGGAAGAGGAATGTGATCATATCACAGGATGTGTTAGGAAAAGTAATGTTTATTGATAGGTTAACTTTTTAAGTAACAATTGAATACAATGTATGTATGTATCTATCTATCTATCTATCTATCTATCTATCTATCTATCTATCTATCTATCTATCTATCTATCTGTCTGTCTATCTGTCTTTCTGTCTATATCTATCATCTATCTATCTATCTATCTATCTATCTATCTATCTATCTATCTATCTATCTATCTATCTATCTATCTATCTATGGTGTCTGTCTGTCTGTTTGTCTGTCTGATCGCATCAATTACTTTTGTTTTGATTCAGATACAACGAATGTTATGCTTGTTGAAAACACAACTCATTTCATACATAATTATCCACCTGTCAATAACTCTTCAGAGGAGGGTAATCATTCAACAGGTATGTTTCAGTCAAATCATAAAAAGTGTAAAAAACGCAGTTGATATGACATCAACTTTGTGTCAGTCATATTACAGCGTTTGCATTTGGTAATAACAAACATACAATAATGAACTTTAAATAGTTTTCATTTTATTAAATGGTAAGAATATTGATAGTGCATTTTTTATTTACTTGTACATATAAAAGCCATTCACCGTTATATAATGTAATTTGTTGTTTCAGATATGCCGCCAAACTGTTCATTACAAAAAAGAAAAGCAATGTTGGTCAGTCTGTGCATTTTGGCAGCTACTTTCTTTGTCAACATAAGCATTTATCTAAAAATAAACAAAAGGAACTATCATAAAATAAAATACGTACGCCATTACAGAGAACAAAATGTCAATACAAGAAATGAAAATTCGGTTCTTTGAAATGATTGCATGTGTACATTGTATGTACCATCGTTTCCTAAATCAAAGTGTCGTTGCTAACAAACCATTTTCATATCTCTAGACTTCTTGTATTGATGTATGTAGGGTGTAACTATCTATAAGTCCAGTGCTTAAACTTCATGAAACCCTCCATACTTTCTTTTTTGTGTTGACCTATAAAACTGCCTAGATTAGATGTCGTAACAAATATAGTTCAGCAATGTTAGAAGTATTTAATTAAAGAAAAAATCAATATAACGTACACTTTTTGACAAGATAACGTATCTTATTTTTTATAATGTCAAATGCTGCAAATGTACTAAATTTGACTGTGTATCCTATTTAGCATTTTGGTGGAATACCTAAGTGCTTTGCTAAATGCCATGCAAATATTTTTACGAATAGTGCATTCTGAAATACGCTAATTCAAATATACGAAAGCTATAAGTATTATTAATGTAAATGAAAATGAAATAAAAGGCATTATAAAGCCTTTAGGAAAGGCGTTGTAAGTTATCACACAAAAAACGCATTATAATGCTTAATAAGGTCTTTTTAAAAAGCCTAATAACGCGAATAAAAGGGTGATAACGCTTCTCTATAAACATAAAAACGCCTTTCAAAAAGGCATTATAACGTTTTACCAAAATGCTTCTAAACAAAAACTAGATGCTGTCATTAGACAGTAATACCCGCACCAAGTGTTTGCCCCTTAACTCCATCGTACCTGTTTTAGTAAAAATGAAGGCCACATGCAATTTCCGGTACTTTTTAAAAATTATAATTATCGTAAAGGATGAGATCTCATCCCATAATACACATATTGCCTTTATGTATAATTTGGGGTTGAACTGTTTGCAAGTGAACTTTAAATTAATCAATAATGTAAACATTTCATGTCATAGAAAGTATGGTCTATATAATTATTACTAACATAATTAAAATATGCCCCCCCCCCCCCCCCTCGGCGGTTGCCTGCTTTAGATATGCGTTTATGTGCCAACATCATCATGTGCGTGGATTTAGAGGGGTCCAAACCCCTCCCCCAAATTTATTTATTGTAGTAAAATTACCAAAAATAAACCTCGGATCACAACCCCCCCCCCCCCCGAAAACATAATTATTACTCTGACCCCCCCCCCCACCCACTACCCATGGATAAAAAACATAAGAATATTTTGATAACAATGAAAGCCCAACCATGTAGTTGCAATAAAGAATATTGTAAACAGTGCAAAGTAAATGATATATTACACAATGATTTTCACTACAGGACTGCTAGGACAGAAGATATATTTACTGATTAGGGTGGTATCGGACATATTTATATTTATGTGGATAAAAGTGCGTTATTTATATTATATAGTTAAAATACTTTCACCGTTTTAGAATTTAAAACTTTTACAATATTTGGCCACCCCCCCCCCCCCCCACAAGTTTTTATAATGTTTAGAAACTTAAGGTAAAAATTAGATAAGCCCTCGCAGGATTCACACTCTCTACTTACAAGACACATAGTTATCGCTCTAGCCCATTGCGCTTTGCTGTTAGGTAACATTATTTTTGGGGAATATGTTATATTTTATACTTTATTTGTTTAGTTCAATAGGGATAACATCACAATATGCAGGTGTCCCATACCACCTTAAATCTGAAAATTGTGCTTTTCATGGTTAATTACCTAATAAAATTGTGCAAGGGTTTTAAAGAATAAAGTTGTGAAAATACATGTAATATGTTACAAGTAAATGATATTTGTCCGAAGTTACGTACACAACACAGGTCTACAGGTTGCATTAGCGGGTGCTAGTTTTATCCAGCTATTTGGTTAGGTGGGTTTCACGTGGTGTACATGCATATGTGTTTTCGATATGCAGAATAGGATTAATTAACATGAACAAACATTCCTTTTTTGGTGATCAGCTAAAGGAATTCATATTGTGCTCTAATTGGATTATCATTATGATGTTGACCAATATAAGTAAGTATAATACATGTAGTAGCGCAATATTATGAGACACTAGTACACAGTTCGGTTTTACTTTCACTTTCTAAAATGTGATCTCCCTTTGCCAGCATATTGTATCATCATCTATATTTAAATAATCTTATCATCGTTAACTTTCTTATTGCAGTTGTACAGTTTCTGTCATGTTAATTGCAAAAGTTCCCTTTTCATTTGTCATACGTACAAATTCGTGTATTAAATATCATGTTTATATGAGTTATAACAGGGAGGAAGGGGGAGGGGTAGAATTAACCCTTCCCAATCCCCAGGATATGTGGATTAGATACATTTCTAGTGTGAATGAAGGCATGCTGCAGCTTTTTATCCCCATTAAACCCCTACCCCATTATTACACACCAGTAATAAAAAAAGAGTTAATCAGTGTAATTTTCTTTTTGTATACTTACTCTTTTTTGTCAAGAGCTATGTGGTATGTCAAGATTTATGACTCATGAAAATTTGTGCATTTTAATCCTGATTGTTAACAAATATACATGTACATGTATAGTTTTATATATATATATATATATATATATATATATATATATATATATATATATATATATATATATATATATATATATATATATATATATTTTTTTTTTTCATGTGATACATGTAATATACATTAGGGATGGCAATCAATTGCAGAATTGCAAATCGGTTATTTATAACTCATTTTGACTGATTAATTTGTTAATCATTTTAAAAATATAGACATGTCTAAATATAACATGGTATCAATATTTTTTAAAGATTTTGTAACTATTAACAACTTAATTAGGGGCCCACTCTGCAGATGCCCTATAGTGATCATTCTGTCCAATTCTGATCATGTCAATATACATTTAAGACATGGCCCCTGCCCCTTGGGTCATTCCCCTCCCCCTCACAGGGGTTGTTTTTACCCCCCCCCCCTCTGAAATTGGAAATGATAATACATTTTCATCAATGTTGAGATCTCCACCCCTTAACCATATTCATTCTTGCTCCTTGTATCATTACACATCAATTGGTATATAGGTTATGCCCCCTTTTAGACACCCAGTGACTTTCTAGAACTGGAACTAATCAAGTATTTTATTTTATTCATATGTAGTGTTTGACTTATGTAGGTAATTCCTAGCCCTAGCAAAATGATGACCCTGCTTTGTTTTTTACAGCAAGGTTTTTTTGACTGACTTTATAATTTCCGCAATTACAAATAACATATTGTTTATCTTTAAGATTAAAAAGCAATTTACAAAATCTCTTGATGTACATCTGACATCATATATATTTTCAAAATCATCGAAATCCCCACTCCTAAACCATATATATTTTTGTTTCTTGAACCATGACCATGTCAAGGCAAATCTTTTTGTGGTATAAGTAGGTCATGGCCTCTAGGGGTCACCCTAACCTTAACCCCACCCCCACCCCCCAAAATGAGAAATGATCAAATAAAATGAAAAAATGCTTGTGATCCCCACCCCTAAAGCATATACAGACCCTGAAACGCACTACTACGCCAGCTGTACGTTTCTCTCACGCTTCTCACACACTATACGGTTTGTACGATACGATGCGTTTATCGCACGGTACGGTACGCTTCTTATACGATACGATACGGTTCTCACACGGTACAGTACGTTTTTCATAAGATACGATACGGTTCTTGTACGATACGATACGTTTTCAATACGCTTTCCATACGGTTTGCACGGTTCCTGTATGATATGATCGTTTCTAACAATAGATGATTACTTACTTTTTTAAAACATCTAATTCACATTAATTTCAAAGTAATTCATTAGTTAAAGGCCAAACATTTTTACCGAGTGGTAAATCTCAGGTGAGGGCGGGGCTTAAATTTTAGAGGTGTGAAAGCCTTCGGGGCTTACAATCTACCTGCGGACGTGAACGCTGCTAATCTCTATACACAGGAAGCAAATTACTACACAGGAAATAAATAATTTGTTAGAATTGATCTTCGTTTGAATATTTATTTGTTCTAAATGTCTATATGAAGCAATTTTATACAGAAATGAATCCAATCTAACAGTTCTACATCGAAGTCTATGTCGTCCAAATTTTCTCTAAATACACATGTGTAAAGCACAAGTGAATAAATGCAAGAAATTATCACAAGTTTAAATATATATATCATGATTGACAATCTAAGATATGGAACGTTTTACACAATGGCTTCATATACAAATACCCGCCCAATAACGTATCTGTGTGCGGGAACGGAATAATTACACCAAATATTATTTACCTGTAAAGGCCATGAATAAAAAAAAAAAACACCATTGAGTATAACTAATCCCTATACACAGGAAATGTCTCAATCCAAAATATAAAATCTATACTATACAGGATAATACTACATTTAAAATGATTAAATTTTAAAACGAATAATTTAATGCCGATTTTCTCGAAAAATGCATTTTGATTTCAAATGCTAATCGATTTGATATATCAAGAGGATTTTTTTCTTTCTTTTTAGGAAAAAGGGATAGACAATTAAAAACTAAATTAAAAATAAATTATTACTTTCGTCTTGTAGGATTTCGTCTTACAAACGCCTCTATATTTTTCTTAAAATTAAAATACACGCAAACATTACTAGATTAGAATTCTGAAAAAGAGGAATAAAGAGTAACGTGCTATGTACTGTCTATTTAAAAAAGAATTCTGTTAAGTCATCTGAGCCGGGAAATTGTGTTAATAATCAAAAGCTGTTTTCTCATTTACTTTTTTCTACAATAATTTATATATTAATTTCCCCCATTGAAATTAATATTACTGTTTTCGCATTGTGAATGAATGAGAGAGAGAGAGATAAAAGAGAGAGAGAGAGAGAGAGAGAGAGAGAGAGAGAGAGAGAGACGTAGTCAGTTTGACACACATTAATTTGAGAATTTGTAGAGAAAGGAACATTTCATTGTATAATATCAAATTATATTACATTGTACATCACAGCGAGTTTATCCGTTGATGAATGAATAATTTCTTCTAAGGTTTAATCGAAGTTAGCATTATAAGAATTGGTTTACGTTATGTAAATGTACCACGTCCCCCCCCCTCTCTCTCTCTCTCTCTCTCTCTCTCTCTCTCTCTCTCTCTCTCTCTCTCTCTGAAATTCTTTTCTGTAAATAAACCCCACACTTAAACTAAAATATGAAAAGAAAGAAATTGTAACAATTTAGTGCGATTCAATGCAGTATATATATTTATCTACCGGGAAATTTCTCCACTTAGTCTATTTCTCGCGTGTATTTTTCTGCATTGTCGCAACTGCGATACCTGCATGAATCACAAAAGAAAGCAATTTATTGTCAGCGATTCTCAATAATTATTTCAAGTTTATAAAATAACCGTAGAGTATTAATTTTTTGTTATTGCATTTCCCTTTTAATTCCATGAATACAAATACAACTAGATGCTGACATTAGACAGTAATACCCGCACCAAGTGCTTGCCACTAAATAAAACTATCTTGTACCAGTTTTAGTCAAAAAGAAGGCCACATGCAATTTTCGGTACTTTTTAAAAATTATAATTTTCATAAATGATGAGTTCAAATCCCATAATACACATATTGCCTTTATGTACAATTTGGGGTTGAATTGTTTGCATGTGGATTTTTAAATAATTCAACAATGTAAACATTTCATGTCATAGAAAGTATGGTCTATATATTTATAACAAACAAAATTAAATTATGCCCGACCTAACCTACAAAAATGCTCCGATCCTACCATTTTTAGATGTCTCTTTTTATCCGATAGTGATTTTCATATTATTTCCATTAAAAACCCCTTTTTTAAATATGAAACAAACAAACATTCTTAGGATTTTATATTTGTATTTGTGCCCTCATGCAGAAGAAAATATGATATAACAAAAAAAAAATTCTGCCTACCAAACCTAATTTTTTCATCAGTGTTACCCTAAACACACAATTTTTTTTCTTAGGCCAAACCCATTGCACTATGCTGTTAGGTAACATTATTTTGGGGGAAAATACTATATTTTATACACTTTATTTGTTTCATTCAATAAGGAGTACATCTCAATAGGTGGGTGTTCCATACCACCTTAAAGCTGAAAACTGTGCTTAACACGGATAATTACCTAATAAAATTGTGCAAGGGGTTTTAAAGAATAAATTTATGAAAATACATGTAATAGAAAAAGAGTTGACTGTAATTTTCTTTTATTTTGCTTATTCTTTTTTGTCAAGAGATACATGTATGTGGTATGTCAAGATTTATGACTCATGAAAATTTGTGCATTTTAATCCTGATTGTTAACAAATATAAATGTATAATCATATATATATAAAAATATACATGTGATATTATACTAGGGATGGCAATCAATTGAAGTATTGCCAATCGATTATTTATAACTCATTTTGACTGATTAATTTGTTAATCATTTAGAAAATATAGACATTTTTAAATACATGTGTAACATATCATCAATATTTTTTGAAGATTGATTTTGTAACTATTAACAACTTATTTAGGGCCTCTGCAGTGGTCCTATAGTGATCATTCTGTCCAATTCCTCTGATCATGTCAAGATACATTTAAGAAAAATTGGCCCCTGACCCTTGGGTCATTCCCCCATCCCCAAAAGTTGTTTTTAAACCACCACAACCCCGTCCCCTTCTCTAAAATAGGGAATGATAATACATTTTATTAATTGTTGAGATCCCCACCCCTAAACAATATTCATTCTTGCTGCATGTGTCATTGCACATCAATTGGTATATGTATATAGGTTATGCCCCCTTTGAGACGCCAAGTGACTTTCCAGAACTGGAACTAATCAAGTAACCTATCTTATTCATATGTAGTGTAATTCCTAGCCCTAGCCCAATGATGACCCTGCTTTGTTTTTTACAGCAAGGGTTTTGCTGACTGACTTTCTAGTTTCCAAAATTATATATAACATTTTGTTTATCTTTATGATTAAAAAGCAATTTACAAAATCTCTTTATGTACATCTGACATCATACAAAAAAAACCCCATCAAGAAATGATTTTGCTACTGTAAAAATGTGAGAAGAGACTCTGAGTCTCCAAACCCACCTGCCCCCCGAAAACATGAATAGTCGAATATTTTTAAATATCCTCGAAATCTCCACTCCTATATATATATATATATTTTTGTTTCTTGAACCATGACCATGTCAAGGCAAATCTTTTTGTGGTATTAGTAGGTCATGGCCTATGGGGGTCACCCTAACCCCACCCCACCCTCCCAAAATGAGAAATGATCAAATAACTTGAAAAAAAAATGCTTGTGATCCCCACCCCTAAAAAATATATATATTCGTCCTCCTTATGCGTCTCATGGTACGTTATTTCAATCACAAGAGATAAGAGGAGGTCCTGAAATTAGGTTTTTTTAATGGGACGGAACATCATTTTGAAGATAGTATTGACCCTCAGAATCAAATTTATATTTCTAAAACCTTATTGCACATCTATAGTTCAGCCCCTGCTATATCCCTGTAAATGATGTGGCTATTCATTAAAACATGAGAGGAGTTCTGAGAAGTAGGTTTTTTCAGGAGTGATAAATGTCAATTTTCTGCTACTATTTGACTCCCTGGATGAAATTTAAATTTTTAAAACCTTATTGCACAACTATACGACAGCCCCTATCATACCCCAATATATGATGTGGCTATTCATTAAATCATGAGAGGAGACATGTGAAGTAGGTTTTGTTTAGGAGTGATATGCACTGTGCGATAGGTTTGTGATCCTACGAAAACATTTTGAATCAGGAATTGTGTTAAAGGTTTGCAAACAAAGGAAATCTTCAGCCAATTAAGAGTATTTTCTCATATAACAGACCAATCTATCAAAGTTTACAATTTTAAGAGTTTAATGAAATAAAATTACTGGGTTTTTTTTGTTCAAATATTGATTGCTATCTCTCTTCGTCGTTCTCAATATGGACAGTAAGTATACAAATTAATTATTAACTCAATAATTGTTACTTTCACAGTAATAAACAAACCCGGTTTATTTAACTTACTAGATGTTGGGTAAGAACATACAGCATAAAATACAAGAATTATTTTCCCAGATTTATTTTCAATTTCAAAGAAAAAGCTAGTTTCAATCCAATTAAAAAAAGTAGCAGCAATATAAATGATATTTTGAGAGAAATGAATAGTACATATGATGATTTACTTTAAATTGGTTTCAAGAGCACACGGCGAGTGTGACCGGTCAGCAGAGGATGCTCACTCCTCCTAGGCACCTGATCCTACCTCTATCATTTTGGAGGTCCGTGTTGCTCTGCTTTGAATTTGTATTTCGTTTTATAGATTTTTGAGATGGTTGACGGTTTGTTATTGTCATTTTTTCATTTCAACGTCTCCCATTCTATCGATAAATTGGTAAATTTATATCAATATCCAAATAATTACCCATTATTTTATGAATGCAAATAATATTTCGTAGCTTATTTTCACAATCTGAAAGTAAGACTTTTCTATTAGCAATATTATTCTTTTACCGTTCTATATACGATACAAATGTGCTGTTTACTGTAATTTTCTATAGCAGATTTCAGGGTCATTTCATGTAACTCTGATTACAGTGCAATCTGAGACTGATAACGAAGTGTAAATGATACTTTTGATAGGTTGCTCAATTAAGGCACCACCATAATTCAAGAAACATGACCATGGTATGACCATACACTTGTTCACAACAAGGAGAGACAACTAGTTTCATCTAAAAACGTGTCTTTTTGTTATTAGACAGATGCTGGAAATATTCTTTTCATTCCCTTTCCAGTAACATTTCTATAACTTCAAACAAGCTTAACAATGTATTTCATCTTCAAAACAGTGTAACCAACTGTTATCATTTAAACCACTTTATTAATTCCAATATAAACGGTTTATGACTCCTTCTCCTTTAAGAATTTTTTAAAAACATTTTTAAATGAGCTAGAACATAGATATTTACCTGACTCATAAACATGAATCATTTTAATCAGTTCCTTAATCATCGTTTAGTTAAAACGTAGGGTAAAGAGACTTATTTTTAACTTTGAAAATATTCATTCATAGTGTTTTTAAAGTATTAAGAAAACAGAAAAATCTTATATCATTATAATCACAAGAAAACATATTGACGCAAGCGTCAAATGGGCCGCAAAAATATAATTGTTGTATGAATCATCATTGGTTGTTTACATAAAAAACACACTACAAAGAAGAAAATAACGAGTTTGTTGTACTAATTTTTATGAAAATTTTAATATATTTTCAGCAACACGTCTTGAAGTTTAACATTTTACTATTATTATTAAGAACCGAGTCCGTTACTGTAAGCATTTCTAAAGGTAATTGTATGATCATTGCCATAGTATGAAGTAATGGAGAACACATTGATTTGTACATTACTCTAATACAAAGTTCAACTCATCATTATTCTCTTGAGATTATGTATTTCAAACCATTTTGATTTTTTTGGGTTGCATTGTATTGAGTTAAAACTTAATTCATTATTTTATATGATTTCAAGGGACCACATAATAATATAGAAATGGATTATTTTAAAGGTACATGTATACATGATCATGCTCATCCGGTAAAAACTGCACAATATTAAAGGTAAAAAATAAGCCGGATCATTTTTTCCAAAATGGAATTATATTAAATCTTATCTACTCTTCAGTTTATGAAAATAATCATGGTTATTTATTTGCTTGGGTTCTCAAATGAACTGAAAATAAATCAAGCCAGCTCAAATTTTCAGGTCAATTCAAAGTTTTAGTTCTTTCATATTTTTGAGTATAAAATTGATATGAATGTCATTTCATGATATTTTTCTACCACATTTCACATGGAAATATAATATACATACACACACAAAGTCATAATTTTATTTGACGCAGAACATAGAAATTCAAATATATCATTTATATAAAATTTCATGTCATTCAGGTCTTCAGTGTTTCAAGTTTTCGTATTTCCCGTATACCAATCCCATACATTGTTTTGAAAAGAATGAAAAACTCCGAAATTCTCCGAATATATTATATTCTCGATAAAAACGCGCCTAACACGACAGTCTATGACCTATTTTACATTTATGAGTAAAACAAGGCATAAAACATATTTCTACATGAAAATTTACTTTTAATTCATAAAAATAAGCATAATATTAATTCTATAAAAAACAAAAAACTAATCCGCAGAAACGCAGTTACGCCTTCTGGAGGCCCGTAATAATAAAGAATATTTGAAGTTAAATGGGTTCAAACATAAATATATTTACCTGACTCATAAAAATGAATTATTTTAAAGTTACAAATTACTTTAAGAGTTGTTCAATTAGAAGAAGATTCAAGTCGAAATATAGAAGAAAAGTTTTACAGCAATTGAATTTTATTAAAAAAATATTTTATATGAAAAACAAATTTTAACTTGAGTTTAAAAAGGTTATTTTGAAAATATGACAACATCGGTTTATTTATTATATATTCGTTTTAAATTTAACCTGAATTATATAAAGAATATGAAAATATAATTTCATTTCAAAAATTATACTGAAGCTATGTAGCTAAACCAGTTCTCTCCATAACACATCAAATATATTTAAAAATGTAGTACATACATGTTAATAAATTTTTCAAATAAATGTTTCAATAAATTGTACATTTAGGTGCATGGTCATGAATGTTTTTTTTTAGGAAAAAGGAGTCGTTGTGGAATGGTAGGGATATTGCCCATGTGGTAATAATGTGATCAAAATTAATAGAAATGCATTTTTAGAAATATGTTCCAATAAAAAAAATGAGGAAATTTCTTTTAACCTGAAAAAGTTTACTTCCTTGTTTAGAAGGAGATAATATGAAAGTTTTAAGTAAACTCGTTTTCTCTAATTTACTTGCAAAAAATTGTCATTGAATATTTAGCTGGTTATCACTAGATGTTTTAGAAAATCAGCAATATGGACATGTAACTTCGTAAAGTTTTCATGGAATTAATCGTTTTATTTTCCCTATACATTTTGGTGATTTTAACAATTAACAACAAATCATGTGGAATATAAGATAATAGTTTTTTTTTTCAGATACAAAACAATCAAATTATATTGATGGTACAAGTTTTTATTTCATTAATTTTTTTTATATAAAAATGATGAAGAGTATAATTTATAAGTAGACACAAAACGTTTGAAACAATGTAAATTATTATACATATATAAACTATGTTATCAATGTATGGATTTCCAAATGTCTTGCAGATTGAAAAACGAAAAATAAATCTTGAATATTCCAGATAAGCATCACCTTAAACTCGAATACATGTAGCAATCCATAACGGACATGATAAAAAAACAAACTCAAATTTCAAGACAAGTAAACAACAAATACTTTACACAACATTCTGGCAAAATTACAATTTTTTACCGACGACATCACCAAGAACGGAGCCAATCGTCGCACCAGCGTAGGCACCTATCGGAGAAAACCCAGAAATCACAGCTCCAGCCGCTCCTAGTGCAGCAGTGCATCCATGCAAAATAAAGAATTTCGCGATTATTTTTCCCTTTTCCTGGTTATTGTTAACCAAACTTTCTGTTAAATCACATGCATCCGACAAAATTGAAAAAATATTTCCAACACCGCCTGCCAAATCAATTGACTTTGCCATGTTCACCGTCCTGATTCAAATAACCTGTGCAAAAATAAACAGTGCTTTATAAGTTTTGTATATTTAAATGATGTTTATCAAACTTTTACAAAGTTTGAAATTTTTAAGTAAAAAAATAATAAATAAAACACATTTTATATTTTTAAAAACTGAACTAAAAATTAAATGTTTGTACATTTATTTAAACTAATTTTTTCCTTATTTACAGTATTGCTTTTTCGCATCTTAGCCATGACGTCTTGATGCACGATAAAAAAAAGATTGCTTAAATTATAAGGGAAAATACATAGTATTCTACTATTACTTATAAGGTTTGTTACTGACTGATTTCAGAAATATATCGGGTTAATCAATCTCTTGGACTGATTAGTTTCGCCTCGCCATCTATGTCAGTAGTCAGTCAGTAACAAACCTAATAAGTGTTTCCTTTTCCCGAGGACTATCAAGCGACACATTTATTTACAAAAAGCGATGATCTACACAAACAAGTTGCATAACCTCTCGTCCAATTTAACTCATTTAAACTCTTCAAAATTATAAATTTCACCTTTTAGATACTCTTTAAAAGTCTTCTCTTCATTATGTTTACTTATAATGTATTGTTGGTATTCATTTTTAAACGTTTTCTCACTTTGCTCAACAGAGATTGGAGCAAATATCGTCGCTGCTCCAGACACAACAATGTGACGTCAACATTCAAATATTGACATCATATTGATTTTACTTCATGTGAGTAGTGTATAATTTCAGATATGCGTCCTTGCTATGAGATTGCAAACGTTGCCTGGTTGACATGTTTCTCTTCTTTAATAAGAACTATAAAGTTAATTGACATCGTTATTAGAGTAAAGATTAATTGTAAGGAAAATCTTTTATGTGAAAAATGTAACGAATGCAAGTTAAAATATTATGCAAAAAATTATTTTTTTTGTAAAAAAGAGCTCATGGACTATCATAGAGTTAGGACACATTTCATTAATATGATTCTCGAATGTTTTTTTGTTGTAAAAATATACAGTAGATATCCCCCTCAAAGAAAAATTAAGTTTATTTTTTATCATATCAAGAAAAAAAAATATTCGTATATTTTTTCGATGATAACTGCATAACGGTTTTACGGAAGCTCGATTGTCAACAAATTAACCATCAGATCTACCTATTTTTTTTAAAGATATGATTTGTTTACCTATAATCTATTGTTATCCAAAGAAAATACCCATTAATTATGACTTTTAAATTTGAGTTTTTCCCATATTTTTATATAGATCTCTTCTTCTAAAGAAGATCAATGCCGTATAGAAACGGCCACGACCATCGATCCCTCTTAAAACGAAATCGGAATATATTGAATTTAGTTGTTCATCTTATGCATTTTACAACATATGACATATTTTAAGGATAACAAACCAAAATCCCTTTGCGCATATATATTGCACATCTAAAAAGTAGTGAATTTTACGAACAAAGAATTCTCAATATTATGTCACAATTACTAAATCTCAAAGGAAATTGCTGATGACCCAATATTTAGCTACGTCATCAATACACACTTTATATGGTACATATTGTGGCTGACCTTGATATAATCTAACATGCAAATACGCTTTATATTTATATATATTTTACATCCACGATTTCTATAGTTGATGTCAACAGCTCTGTCGTAGGTCATTGATTATCCACACTTTTATTAAACGTCAACGTTATTTTTACGTCATAATGTTTGACTTTACGTCACGTTACTATAGCTAATAACAAGTACTAAATAATACTATACGATTAAGTTTGTAATTTTTGTTTTAAAGCATTCAATCATTATTTTTGAAAAATACAGTCTCATAACTGCAGCAGTGTGCATACAAATTGAATAGCGCGCGTTCAGTGCTTATATTTACATTTTTTAAACTTCCTGCATTGTCTGCAAATGTGATTTATACCTTAAAATTCCTATTTTATCCAAAGGGTAATTCTTATTGATGGAAGAGCCACTGTAACAGCCACATGCATGAATTTTGATAACTTTCCATTTTGATATAGATGCACATGTTTCACTTCTTTATTTAATAATAAGTTGTACATAGGTTTGCAACTTTTACAATTATTAGTAAAGAGTAAAATATGATTAGGGATTACTACTCCATATTCTTTTATGATTTATAAGTTTGGTAAGTATAAATCTTGTGTATGCACTCTGGTCTTTACAGCAGTTTATACTTGTTTATACTTGCATATTCTATTAAATTTATCATTGGATTAATTTGTTTAAATTTCTCAAAGCTTATAAATATTAGGTAAATGTACCACAAAAATAAATCCTGTATTAGCAAAGCTTTAAAAAATATTGGTTTATTTTCTACTGTGATTTTGAGGTTGAACCATATATTTTCATTTAAAATCTTGGGTTCAATTAACACCTTTTGCTCATCTATTTTTTACCAGCTGAGAAACACCTCGTTCCAAAAAGAATTTTCAAAAGTTTAATGTAGAAAGGTGATACATCTTATTAATTGAAACATGTACTTACTATTGAAATGGTTCAAAATGTAGTAACAACGCCCTGTAGGAAAGTCACTATAGGATTACTTGTAAACACATTATATGAAGTATGTGAAACAAACATATTACAAGGATCTTTTTATAGCAAAAACAAAAGCAAGCTGGAACTTGTTTCATGCATAAGCCGTTATAGAGATCTAAAAACTTTAAATGTCCTGAGGCTTCTATGGGAGTAGAACCATGACGAGAACAGAAAGTCTGGATTGAAATGAGTTCAACTCGAATTTTATAAATAGACATTACACAAACAAACGGTTTCTGAAATATTTTATACACTTTTACGTACAGCCAAAATTTTTGACTCCGACGTAATATTATTTTTCATGTTAAAATTGGAAAAAAAACCCATTCTCAGTCATTTCCTGAAAATACATTGAGAGAAAGACATCAAGCATGAAACAAAGATCAATAATAAAACACTTAAATATAATGTAATTAAATACTAGACCTTGACCTTTTTTCTCTCAAGGTCACAGTAAAAAAAAGTCTAACATTTTATCAAGAAGATAACTCTTAAACCTTTTGACTGAAAGATTTCAAATGATACCAAGAGGGGTTAAATCTATCAAATTTTTAACCTTAAATATTTGACCTTGCCTTTATGTGAATTCAAGGTCATTTATACTTTGGTAAATATGATCCAAGTTATAGCATAATAATTTCTTAAATTAAGATTTTGTTCCATATGTGGATGATATAAAACACAGCTGAACATTTCCAAAAATACCCTCACCTATTTTTCGAATTTTTATTGTTAAATTTTAAAAAGATTTTGGCTTTACATATACACTGATATGACATTTAGACTAGCTAACAGCATTCTATTGTACTTATTGAATTTGCCCCATATTTCAAAATGAGGGGAGAAGGGGAGACGTGTTGTTTTTGTAAGAAAAAAATAAACACCAAAAACACTCTTAAAAAACACCCACTAGTTGTCATTAGGTTCCAGCTTGTCTCGTCTGCCATATAGAAACACGTGTGTAGGCCCGATTTATAAAAAAAATATCATGGCCGGGGGGGGGGGGGGGGGTTAAAGTGAACGCACCAAAATGTTACCCACTGTGTACTATTGTTGATTTACATTTTTAATAAGTGATGTTGGATTATTATTAATAAAATCATAAGTTTATATTGACATACTGTCTGGAATGTTAACAGAAAGAACAAATATTCCAGGGTGTTTTGTTTGTTTTATAACCCAGGTTTTCTAATCTGCTGGATGATTTCATTCGTCTTGAATAGGGATTAACTAGCGTGTCATACAAAATGCGCACGCTTTCACTTCAGTCGAATAAAAAAAAGGCTGTATGCTTGATTTATAAACCATTCGATTTCATGTATCCTTGTTAACAAATTCAAAACTTTGAACGATAGCATTGTTTGCTTTAATATTTTGCTATTTTTATGCCATATAACATGTAAAACTGTTTTCATTTCACTGACAAACTTGACATAATTTTATTGAAAATGATATAAATGATATGAATGGACGTTATAAATCCTAAGTTAAACGACGTATTACTACTCAAATGTGCACGTTTCATTAATGAAAAGTCTGTAAATAAATGAATGGTCGTCAATCTGATATTTTTTACAGACCGAGAGCTTCAGCTAAGGTAACAAACAAACGAGGTAATTTTGTTTCTGTCATACAAGCTTTGAGGAAAGTTATTTGTAGAAACAGTTTAAGGAAATACACATAACCAGCATCAGTCCATATACTTTGTTCGACTTTAATAGCCCTAACATTGTAATAGCATCGCTTTGCATGCACCCAAAAATGTTTTTAATTCAACAAGTAAAGTGGTTTTTTATATGGCTATCAATATGTACACATTATATGCATAGTGTACACGCGTGAATCACAATCCCACAAACTAAAGGAGGTTGAGAATACATTCATTGAGTCTACATTTTATAGCCTTTATAGGGTTTGTAAAAACGCATTAAAAGTCTTAAGGCTTATTGATTTGTCAATCTATCAATACGGAGTCTGTTAATTTTTTTTCGATTAAAATGGTTATAACTTAGAAATTTTCCAGGTGGCACATAACTTTTAATTCAATCTCTTTACCCCTTATATTTTGTTCATCCTTAGCAAGATTAAGCAAATGGAAAAAAATCTGAGGTTTAAACCTGATTATAAAGAGATCTGCTATGAGCTTCACACTGGCTTGGTTCAAAGTCACTGCACAGCAGTAACCAAAAAGCTCTGTTTATTTGAAGTATGATCCAAAAAGGACTAAGTGAACAGTATATGCTCTTAAAATAAAGGATTTTGTGTGATCCGATATGACCTTGACACTTGACCTACAAACACCATACAAGGTTACTGCATACTCTTTCATAAACAGCACCCTGTGGGTGATTAGTATGACCCAGATTGGACCAAGGGGAATGAAGATACAGTATGCTTAGACAAGAATTTTTCATTTAATTCTGCTATGATCATCACACTGGAACTTGAAACTTGATTCAAGATCACTTCACACCCTTTTCATAATAGCTCTGTTTATGTTTAGTATAAGCCATATAGGGGTAATTGGAAAGTACAAAAGCTCTGAAAAAGAATTTGGCGTGGTCCGATATGACCTTGACTCTTGACCTAAAAATTTAGTTCAAGGTCACTGCACATTCTTTGACCATATGCACTCTTTGAGTGAAGTATGAGCAAGATCTGACTAAGGGGAGAAAAGATAGGCTTCTGAAAAGGATGTTTGCATATAATTCTGATATGAACTTAACCTTAGACCTAAAAACATGGTTCAAGGTTTTTGCGAATTCTGTACCCAAAAGAGCTCTACGGGTGAAGAAGTTAAACCAAGGGGAGAGAAGATATGCTCCAGACAAGGATTTTTCATATAATTCTGCTATTTTGACCTTAACCTTAGGCCTAAAAACATGTTTCAAAGTCACTGCACACCTTTTACCCAAAGGCATTCTATGGATAAAGTATGAACCAGATTGGGCCATGGGAAGAGAAGATACATGTCCATGATCCCCAGACAAGAGATCAAGAGATCGCTGACGGACAAACGAACGGAACGACGAGCGGACGGATGGACGGACACACTGATCACCGTTGAGCGAGGACCTAATTATTATGTTTAGCATCATTTATTAACACATCTTCCAATTATGAAACAAGATAAGATATCGCTGTAACCGTAAAACAGTATAGCATTGAAACGTGTGTACTTTCAGGTCTACAAGCACATGCACTGTCGTCTGGGCGACGGCGTATATATACTGCTAGCGACTCTGCTATCGATCAGTTACCTCAGTTTCTGAATGCATCTAAATATATAGAGGGACATAGTTCTGAAACAAGCAACTAAAATTAATTCAAAGAGGTTCATGTTTATGAAATGAAAACACTGAAGGTTCCTTTATTTAGAAGTATTTTTTAGGTAACATATGTCCGGAAAATAAAAGCAAGATTTTGAAATCCGCGAGATGTGTTTCTTGCGATTTTATGCAGATTTTAATTTTTTAGCTAGGAATTTAGAGTAAACTTTTCAATGAAAACGTTAGGAAACACTATCTGAGAATGCTTCCATATAAATTTCAGCTTTCCTGGCTGATTGGTTTCTGAGAAGAAGATTTTTAAAGATTAACTCTCTATATTCCTGTTAAAAATTCGACCCCCATTGTGGCCCCACCCTACCACCGGGGGTCATGAATTTCACATCTTTGAATCTACACTAACTGAGGATGCTTCCACGTACGTTTCAGCTTTCCTGGCTGATTAGTTTCTAATAAGATTTTTAAAGATTTATTCTATATACATGTATTGCTAAGTATAACTTTGACCCCTCCCCCATTGTGGCCCCACCCTACCTCCGGGGTTCATGATTTTTACAACTTTGAATCTACACTACCTGAGGATGCTTCCACATCAGTTTCAGCTTTTCTGGCTGATTGGTTTCTGAGAAGAAGATTTTTAAAGATTAACTCTCTATATTCCTGTTAAAAACTTGACCCCCATTGTGGCCCCACCCTACCACCGGGGGTCATGAATTTCACAACTTTGAATCTACACTACCTGAGGATGCTTCCACGTAAGATTCAGCTTTCCTAGCTGATTAGTTTCTGATAAGAAGATTTTTAAAGATTTATTCTATATACATGTATTCCTATGTATAAATTTGACCCCCCCCCCCCCCATTGTGGCCCCACCCTACCTCCGGGGTTCATGATTTTTACAACTTTGAATCTACACTTGAGGATGCTTACACGTAAGTTTTGGCTTTCTTGGCTGATTGGTTTCTGAGAAGAATTTTTTTAAAGATTTACTCTATATATTCCTATGTAAAAATTTGACCCCCATTGTGGCCCCACCCTACCCCCCATGAGTCATGATTTTCACAACTTTGAATTTACACTACCTGAGGATGCTTCCACATTAATTTGAGCTATCCTTGCCGATTGGTTTCTGAGAAGTATATTTTTAAAGATTTACTCTATATATTATCTGTAAAAATTCGACCCCCAATGTGGCCCCACCCTACCCCCGGGGGTCATGATTTTCACAACTTTCAATCTAAACTACCTGATGATGCTTCCACCTAAGTTTCAGCTTTCCTGGCCGATTGGTTTCTGAGAAGAAGATTTTTAAAGATTTACTCTATATATTCCTATGTATAAATTTGACCCCCATTGTGGCCCCACCCTACCACCGGGGGTCATGAATTTCACAACTTTGAATCTATACTACCTGATGAAGCTTCCACATAAGTTTAAGGTTTCCTGGCCAAGTGGTTCTTGAGAAGAAAATTTTTGAAAATTTCTCAATTTTTTAAAATAATTCCTAATTATCTCCCCTTGTAAAAGGGTGTGGTCCTTAATTTTCATAAGTTTGAATTCCCTTTGCCTAAGGGTGCTTTGTGCAAAGTTTGGTTGAAATTGGCCAAGTGGTTCTGGAGAAGATGTTGAAAATGTGAAAAGTTTACAGACGGACAGACAGACAGACAGACAGACGGACAAACGGACGACAGACAAAATGTGATCAGAAAAGCTCACTTGAGCTTTCAGCTCAGTTTAGCTAAAACAGAAAATTCAATTTTACGGATGGAATCCAAATTGATTTCTTAACAACTGCTCTTCAATTATGCATGAGCATTTCCTTCCTTTACAGGTTATTGATTGACAAAATACTTTCGAGGCTTTTAATTCCCTAATAATAGGGACAAACCCCTTGAAAGATCTTGGTAAGACCGGTCTTGGTAAAACCTACACTTTTGAAATACATCTTATAACAAATTATTATCAGGTGGAAAACTTAAACGGAAAGTAGATAAACAATTATGCATTTTTTTAAAACTATGTTCCAATACCTATACCAATCCATTCATTTGCAATTGAATAACAAATGAATAGTATCTAAACATTTTAAATGTATCTACTTCAAAATCAGCAAATCTTTGAGTCTCTGCCAGTCATCGTTAAAGGAAAAGGGGTCGTTAAATCTATACTTATATATTAAGACATTTTTGCCAATAAACTAAAAAATGTCTGCACCAGAGTAACTGCTTATAGCTTCGATATTTCAACACGTGTGATATTATGTTCGTAAGCTATAATTGAATTTCACCTGATAAGTATTTAATGTAAAATTAATCAAAAACCTACTTTCATTTTCGATAAACTAGCCCATAATAGTAAAAATCAGAGTAAGTTTGTAGACACGCTTTGGCGGATCAAAGTCAGTGGGAGTTTGCATCAAAATATATGCTTGCAATGAAATAATATTGAATGATTACGTAAAGATTGAATATATTTACTGGGACTTTCCAGAACGAGGTTCCCAGGAACGCGGTTTGACTAATTAACATCTTGGCAGAAAGTGTACGGCCAGTAAACCAGGTACTTTGGATCTTTGGAACTTAAGTTTAAAATGTTTAAAATATGGAAATAATTATGCATATATTAGCGTTCGTTAATTTCATACATTTTTATACCACAACAGATTGTTAGCAAACCTTATACATTAATTTGTAAACAATTGCAACGAACAGATTTGTGCCCTGCGCCTATATGAAGAAATGATGTACTGATGTATACATAAAACGGGGAAGTTAATTTTGTTTCATTTTTCAAAATAGTCTTTTCTCTAAAAATTTTATTCGGAACAGTGATAAAAATTATTGTACAATTAGACCTAAAGAACAAAATTAAGAGATACGACACACTAAATATCCACTCCCTGGTTCAATATTTTTTCAGTCAGTTGCAACAAAAAGAATTAAGGCCACATGAATATATCATTCATTTCACTTTAGATTTTTCAACTCTGTTCGATCCTCTAAAAATCCAGCCAATATAAACTCCCATGCAGTTGTTTCTTTATTTCAATTTTAAAGAATAGGTTAAGAAAGCAATTAAGAAAATTTTGGGACACAATATATACAAAAATAAACAAAAAATATATGGTTCAACATATTAGTTTATTCTCTACTGTGATTTTGAAATTGTACCATATATGTTCATTCAAAATCTGGGTTAACACCAGTTAACACCATTTGCTCAACTTTTTTAACCAGCCGAGAAAGAGTTTTAAGTAAAAAGGTGATACATCTTCTTAATTGAAACATGTACTTACAATTGAAATGCTGTAATATGTAGAAACAACGCCCTGTAGGAACCTCCCTATAGAATTACTTGTAAACACATTATATCAAGTACATGTATGTGATGAAATCAATTACAAGGATCTTTTTATAGCCAAAAAAGCAAGTTGGGACTAGTGTCATGCATACGCTGTTATAGAATTCTGAAAATATTTAAATGTCCTGAGGCATTTATGTTAGTAGAACCCTGAAGAGAACAAAAATCTCTATTGGAATGAATTCAGCTCGAATTTTATAAATAGACATTATAGACAAACAAACATTTATGAAGAATCTTGTAAAATATTACGTAGCTGATTAACGAGAAAAAACACCAAAACAAAACAGAGAAACAAGACAATGATATCGCAGATAATTCAAATCATGCCGCTATGAGAAATCTTTCAAATTTTCACCGTCGGAAAAATACGGATTAATTATCAAATCAGAATATCTTTGTTTCTGTTGTGGATTTTTTTTTTATTGTTTTTGAATCTGTGATCACTTGGAAATGACGTTATGTTATTCGGCGGTTTCATTTGCTTAACATGGCAGGGGTGGATCCCGATTCTGTTTAAATACAAGTTTGTCCTCTGTGACACTCATGCATGTGCATTCGAAGACTCTCAGAATTTATGAACTTTTATCCGGAATCTAAAAATCTAAATTTGGATTTTGAACATAATGAAATATCTGTAAGTGCATAAAAACCAAATCTTTGAAAGCACGTGGTAAATATGTATAGGATAGTGTAAAACATGGTTTGGCCTACTCTATCTTTGTAATGTATGTTTAAAATTTGATTCAACATTGAAACAGTTTGAATTTCTCTGAAAATATTTCATCAGCTTTAGTGTGCTTTAATATATCTGCTTTTAATGATTTTAAAGGGTAAAAATTTCATATTCATGGTTTATAAAACTTTGGCATAGTATAAAATGTAAATCTGCTATTTTAACACATTATTACATTTGTTTTCTGTTTAATAATGTTTAAGTACATGCACTCATCTTATTTTGTTGTTAATCTTAGTATTTTCACCTGGCTCTCGCTGTGAACAAGGTCTGTGAGAAACTTGATTCGGGTCACCGGAGATGGTTGAAAAGAGTCTGAAAGAACGTATTTAATCATTTCTGACTATTGCTGGCAAGGATAACAAAAGTTTCTTTAACTTGGCTGATTTAATAAGCAAAAAAGCCGCCCTGAAGGAACAACCACAATACTTAGTTATTTTGACTCCTCTACAGGAATAAACCCAATGGCCTTAGAGTTGCCGTGAAACTTACAGAACAAGTGGGTTACAGAAGCCAGTAGATTCAAACGTCAAAACAGTAGCACGTTTCCCCCCATTTCTGTATTTGTCAAATTCATACATAACACAGCACCAACACGTAACGACCCAATTTTTCAATTCGACCGCTCCAAGCATGCGAACATGAGCTCAAGCGACCGCAGTTCATCAAAGAAACTACCTACTGTGGCCATAAAGAAAACAGAAACTACTACTTAGACAACAGGTTCAGAAGGTTCATTCTTGTGTCCATTGAATCAGGTCTTTTCGAAATCAATGTTCAATATTCCGCAAGAAACCACTTGAGGAATGCAAAATGTTGTTCATCAAGAACAGTATTTGTTTCAAATGTTGCAGGCCCAAGAAACACACAGCAGCCAACTAAACTTCCCGCCTCAGTGTGCTCCACGTGGATGCAAACCCCACACAGAAGAGCAGGAAGGACAGTGAAAAGTGTCTGCACCCAGATCTGTAATAGATCAAGTGGCACCACTATATTTTGTGCAAAAATCTTATCAGTGAGAGAGTACCTGAAGGAACTTCAAGACAAGTTTTGCGTCGTCTATGCTCTTGTAGACGACCAGAGTAGTCATTCATTCGTTTTTTAATTGAAGATATGCTTTATCTTTGATAGTCTTGTTTTCTCGTTATGTTCTGCCATCACAAATGTAATATCTGCAATGTGAAATTTACTGCCACGTGGTTTGAACAGAGACGGTCTGCTATTCTGTAGCACAGATGTCTTGTTTACGTTGATCACGTTTGTGTGGTGGAGATTTTTCATACACTTTTGTCCAATAATGACCTATCCAAGTGGAAGTCTCTGATCAATTGGAAGATCTCTCTGATCGAGCCTCTGGTCCAGGATATGATGTGCAGTGACTAAATATCTGCCGACGAGAAGTTTGATTTCAACATATTCCATTATGGAAGATATAAATGGAAGAATATCTTAACGATGATACACTGTAATACTGGCGTGAAAAAAAGGAAAAAGAATCTCATCTTTTTTCTCTTGCATATCTTTGCACTCAATGAAGTCAGGTTAATTGAAATTGCATGTGAAATCCAATGAATCAATGATATGACAGTGATTTTTTTCCTTCTTGAAGCAATGAATCTTCCCGCACAAGAAGAAACTACATACTGGTATTCCATGCTACCAGATGAGAAAAAGTCAAAGAAGGGGGTGATCTTTTGCAAAAGGCAACATGTCCTTGAGTTTATGAACAAACTATTCACACCCGAATATTCGGAGAAGGCACCACCTATACCTCTAGGCCAGGAATGTTGGTATCTTCCTATGTTTGGGATGTTCCACCCAAAGAAGCCAATTTCGATACGAGTTATGTTCGATTTCTTAGCCCGCTTTGGAGAATTGTCATTAAACGACGTACCGATGAAAGGACCAGACCTCTCAAATAATCTTCAGGGTATCCTCCTTCGTTTTCGTCAGAACACCTCTGCCATCATCCAGACGAGCCAATGATTCACAACTTCAGAGTTAACTTTAACGTTTCCTGTGGCAGCAAGAAAACGACTTTGAAAACCTTCTAGATGATCATGAATTGAGAATGAGGGTAGACGTCAATGAAAACTACCCATCACCTACAGTGGCCACATATGGCTTAAACCAATCCGTCCCTAATGCCAGGATTTTGATTTTTACAATGTTTATGTTGATGACGGACTTTTTAATTAGCTGCGAGTCTGAAGAACAAGTTGTAAACTTCATGATGGGAACTCAAAAGGCACAAATTGAATTAGGAAAGTTGCGTCTTCATATGATTGCATCCACCCTAAAGTTGGTTCTCAAACAATTCAACCTGAACGACCTTGCAAAAGACCTTAAGGTGGTATTGGACACCTCCATATTTTGATGTATTTCCGATCGAAATAAATAATAAAATCAAGTATAATTTTATAATTCTCCCCCCCCCCCCCATCCCGAAATTGTAGTGCAATTAGTTAAAGCATTAACTACGAATCTGTAAACCATAAGTTCAAATCCCGCTGGGGCTGGTGTTTAAGGAAGCATATGGAATCGAAGATACATGTATGAACAGTTTATAAACGTATAAACAGTTTCTAAGGCGACGCAAGCGACTGACAAACAAGTTATAAAATAGGACTATCAACAGTCTCGTTTGAAGTCATCTTTTCGAAAGTTCTATGGTCGATACAACGACCTTGTCAGCACGCGGGTATAAGGCGATCGATTGAGTAAAAATTCCTCTGATCAATATGATGTCACAATAAGCAGCATGATGTCATATTTTACTCTGAAACATGTCAATTTTTACTTTATCTTTGGTCCAAATTATATTAACTGCAGGCGTAAAATATCACTAGAAACTCTTCTAACTGAATATAGCTTCACTTTCTCTGTATTACGTATAATTAACATTGATGACGTCACAAGCGTTGTGTCAGTCATATCACCGACAATAATTGATCACAAACATTTGCATGTTTCTTAAATCTTCGAAAAAATATTAAAACATTTTCATTGTACGATAAAAATAACCACATTAAACTTAATCTTACTCTCATTGTACAAACCCTTCTCTGTTCAATATTAAATTGTTTTAGGGATGGCACTGAAATGCTTATTTATTTTTGTAAAAAATACATTAAATCTCTATTAAAGCCCTTTTTTATCAGTTGTTGACAGATCTTTTAATCACGATCTTAATTAAACGCCTCCAGCAAAACAGGAAATAGAAAAGACATTAGAATAGAATAAAAACCATCACAAATCATGAGATAATCTTTATTTCAAAAATTATACATACAAATCAATTGTTATATCAATACATTGCTCTAGCATCATATTTGTTTTTAAATTTTCTATATGTATTGTATGAACTTTTTAGAGCAATTTAAAATTAAGTTGTGTTCGTAATTATCAAAATTTGATATAGAAAAGTGATGCCTCAATAAAAGTTAATTTTCGCTATGCTATAATAGTTTTGAGTGAACTCGGCAAATCGGCAAATGGCACGTATTTGACAAAATGATACTTAAGGAAGACGGACTCAATTCATTTCTACAATAGTGGTTTTGATGAAAATTTTATATGAGTTATAATCAATAAAAAAATAATGTAAAAATTTAATTAGATTTTTGGTAGGGACTATTTCAAAAATTGTTTGTATTCATTCTCTTTTTCAATTGAACATAATGCAAAAGCGTTTTCGTGGGAGAAAAAAAATAATCTAAAAAAAAATCTGCAATAGATTTTCTATCCAGATTGAAATATGATACTTATATGATGATTTTGAATTAATATCATTTAAAAAATGACCATGTCATTGAAGTCGATTTTACGTGGGGAGGGATGGGGCACATGCCAAAGTGCGGTGTGTCGTTAATTTTCTTCAAATTTTTATTACAAGTACTGTACAACCTCTAAGAAAAAGGTCATGCACATCATTTCATGGATGATTAACAACTATTAGAGTGTGCTAAACTTTTGTTTTACCATAAGTTGCTTAGAAATCTAATCATTAGGACAGTTTAACTTTATTTTTAATTCTTGTATTAAATCGGATCGGAATATTAATGAATTGTTCACTGGGTCAAAGTCTGCTAACTTATTTAAGTAGATAGTTATAAATGTCTAAACCAAATATAAAACTCACACCAGAACGTACAGACATTCCCTAAGGAATGTTATGCATGTTAAATGATGTTGAAAAGCGTATTTTAGCATGATGAATCATAGTATAGTCAGCCTCTACCTGTTCTCTATAAATTGTGAATTGTTGACCCAGAACAGCTACATATTGCGTCACAAGCGATTTCTTATTGAGTTTTAGTGATTGTGACGTAAGACTGAGAATTCGATTTCGCAACAATCACTACTTTTGGGTGAGCGATTTATCTGTGCAAAGCGAATTAGGTCCGTCGTCCTTAATATCGAATTTTGAAACATTACCTTTTTTGAATCTTACATAGGTAATGACTAGAATGGTAATGACAAGAAAAATATTAACACATTTAAAGGTTTCCATATATAAACAATTCAACTTAAAGGTGTAAAAGTGCACTTAAAAAAGAAGTCTTAACAAACCTGTACTTTCACATTGAATAGTGTATCGTAGTTGCTATTGCTATGATAATAGTAACAATCAAATTGAATAGGGAGAATAAACCAAGATAAATTTTGAGGGCAATTTGAAATCAGTTAATTTATTTAAAAATCTGGAATTAAAATTGCACTTTAACGATTTTTCAAACATGTTTTGGATAAAATAAAATTTTGGTTTTGCAATTGGTCCCTTGCGTATATTGGATAATGTGCTTAAGTAATAAATTCCATTTTGCCTTTTGATTAAAAAGTGAAATGGATCCGGGGTTTCAGTATTTTTCTTCTTAAACAGACATCACTTCTTTGTTAGTCGGGCTCATTGCATACCCCGGTTAGCATTGGTCAGGCTATAGCTATGGTGCACGGTTTACCGGATGTTGACTGAAAAACCATTGAAATCGTTCTTCGTACAAAAATGTAGTTCCAACTTAAAAGAGCTGGAATGTAAAATGTGTAGCATGTAAGTTGGTCAGTGTAAATTTATGTGATAGAGTGTTATTTTAGTACAATTTAATTTGATATTATATACATCATGTAATTATTAGTTCAGTAATTTAATATTTGTGTATATTATTTGCGTACATCCGTGACACACATCGTGTTATCGGTAGTTTTCCGTGCCTTTTTTATTATCCGTTATAAATAAATAAATACATTTGGATTTTATTTTACTTATATATAGATGTATATATAAGTCCTGAGGATAGTTGATGAGATCCGTGATTGTGATTGGTTGAGGGGCATACCGTCAAGTTTCTTTGTACCGGACAGAGAGAGATTGGATTAAGCATGTTAACACTACTGGCTCTAATAACCCCTGTCCGTATGAAAATCACCTGTCTTTCCTTGTCACCCCCTGTGTTTTCCCTTGTCATCCCCTGTGCACCCCCTGTCAGCCCATGTACACATTCCTTGTACACCCTGCAATCCCCTGTCAGCCATTGTACACATACCCTGTGTGCCATTGTAAGCCCCTGTCACCCCCTGTACGCCCCTGTCACCCACTGTAAGCCACTGTATTTCCCTGTATATGCCCCTGACACCCCCTGTACGGTGTTTGACTGCTTGATAAAGTAAAACAAAAATAATTACGATTTCGGGTTTTCTTAAATATATAGTGAAAGTGACAAATATCAAGATAAATATATACCAATAAGCCGCTTAATATTTCATTCCATGTATTTAAACAAACGACCATGTTTTGTAATTTGTAAAAAAAAAAGATCTAAGTGGACGATGAGTGCGGGAAATCTGCAACGTTCTGTGACATGTAACCTGCCTAAGTTAAAGCGCTTCATAACACAACATGATTAGCACGTGCAGATAATCACACACCGATCGAAATGATCACCTATATTTTGACTGTTCTGCCTGGTATAATGATGTATAGACTTACAACGTCCCAATGAAATGCTTGTTGATTTTATATAGCAGGAAGTTAATTAGTTAATATCTAAGTAATGTAAATCGCAATCGATGATATTTGCTGTCAGCCATTGTTTTTTTGGGTTTTTTTCTGATAAATTATGAGAGAGAGAGACAGAGAGAGAGAGAGAGAGAGAGAGAGAGAGAGAGAGAGAGAGAGAGTTGATTTTTTAGGAGGGGTAATTAGTACGGCCCTTTGACACTTTTAACTTTTATGAGGGTGCATTGTCCAGTTTAGTAATATGCATTATTGTATAGAATTGTCCTCATACATATAAAACAATGATACAGTTCATGATCATGAATAATTTAATACATGTATACAAATACCGGTAACGGGTAATGTAAAGACATGCATGCATGATCTTAAAAGAATGTTCCGGGATTCGGGTTTAAGATTAGAAAAATATCATACATTTATTTAAATTCTGAATTTGAAAAATGAAAAATATGAGAGCATTACGGTTTAATTCATATGACTGTGTCAAATAATGTTCAGAATGTTAAGCTCTTTCTTCTCATGTTTGATATTCTTACATGTAGAACTTATAAATCAAAATTTTCTTTACTTGACAGACTGGGAAAGAAAGTCATAAAAGGAATTTAAACAACATATTGAATAATTGTTCAGCATTACCGAGCATTCAGATCTTAGGAAAACGGCGTGTGTATATAAAAGTACGCGTGTGTCTGTCACCTCATTGTTCCCATCCTCGCTACTGTGCACTGCAGATTGTCAGGAAGGGCTGTGTACTGTAGCTATAATCATATAATCAGTGACCGACCATTCAGATCTGAGGAAGTGTGTGTATATACATGTACACGCGAGTCTGTCATCTCATTTTCCCCACCTCGCTACCGTGCTCTGCAAATTGTCAAAAAGAGCTGTGTACAGTAGCTATTACATAACCACTGACCGAGTGAAAAAATAATATCAACATCCTCTCCTTTGAAAACTGTAACTTCAATCAATTCTTTGACGAATTGTTATGGTGTAAAATTAAACAATTTTTGAAAATTATCTTTGATTGAATTTGGGAAACATTTTCGCAATTGCTCAGAGGTTTGTACTCATACATGTACCCAAATTTTGGTCATCTGTCAATATATGCGTTATTCATTTGGCAGAAATCTTTCATACTTTCAAAATTTACGTAACAAAGAATTGTGAGCTCTGTATCTTGCTTATAGTTCAACAATTGATACTCAAACTATGGGCGGCTATTAGAAATACATTACTGACGAACTGTAAACGTTAAAAACGGAAAAAAAAATAAATTTAGATCAAAATCCAAATATTCAGTCTCAGTTGTATTTAGGATTGGAAAAAATATATTCAACACTTAATGTGTTGGCTTGAACATATTTTTTGTTAAGATGGTACCTACAATAGGATCACGCACAAGTTCTGTAAACTAAAAATGCCCTCTCCTTCGAAATTTTGACACAAAAATTACACTAATACGAGAAAATATCAAAGGTCATGATAAAATACCATCATTTAATGTGTTCAAAATAGAATCAACAAATGTCAACCACGAAAATACAATAGTAATGTATTCATGAAAATTTAAATAATTGGTCCAGATAGCGGTCAGAAAGGTCGTTATCCAATCTATGACATTAGATGGCATCGAACCGTTCGTCTAAACAACACCACTGCAATCATGTATCGGGATGCAGAACATTAAGTAATGTTTCCTTCAACTGAAACCTTTAAAGTAACATTTGTCTATACTCATCAGGTTAGCCAAAATACCTGATTATCTATTGCACAATTTTAACATTAGGCCAGTTTGGTGAAGCAAATGGAGTTTTTTTTTTCAAATATATCTAATTCTATCCTTTTTCTTTTGATTCAGATGTACCTGATAATACAGCGACCTCTAAACAATTTGTCCTTTTATAGACAGTATCATTCAACATATTCTGTATTTTTAACGACACGCCAAGCGAATGTAAGAAGTTTTTTCCTAATCGTTCGGTCGTTAGATTGAGCTGTTTGTTTAGATGCATTCCTATTCTTTTTTGTACATGATTATCATATCATACCACATATACAGATTGTATGTTTTTAAAAAGAGAAATAAATATGAAACTGCAACTGCACATAGAATGAAATAACTAATCCGTATTTCCACATTGTAACACACGATCTCGTACCAACATTCAAATCAAAGAATATATATAATGATTTTGTACTAACATTCAAGTCAAAGAATACGTATGTTTATCTTCCTAGCCTCAAAACCAAACCTCATTATTTTAACCTTTCTACATTTATTGTGATCTGTATTTACAAGCGGTAAAAACGAATACGGTCTAATTAAGAAGTTTGACCAACACATTTTCATCGAACACAACTGGTTTGCCAATATCAGGATCAATACCAGGAGAATACAGTTGCATAGACACAGAAATTACCAAGGGGACACCGATTTGTCGGATTTCCCAAATCATCACTACTTCGAGACTACTGAGCATCATGGGTCATTCAACAACGATAAAATCACACCTTAATAGTAGGACTGTTTAGCACTTTAAATCGAAAGTTGGGGGCAACAGATCAATTGTTATAAACATTTTATAACTTTGTCGCTTCAGACGTTTGCTTTTACGGCAAGAGCTTTACATGTTCAGCAATTGTTTGATAGTTATTTTGAGAGAAAAATTAAAAAAAACATGCATGTATTTTCATCAAAAAAGGAAATATGGCATTGGATCATTACTCCTTTCCATCAATTGATTATTTTGTTATTTATGAAATACGAAGCAGGTGTTGTCATTTACATGTGGAAATTGATAAAACATTTCCGATATTACAGGAAAAGGGTTTAGATCAGATGAACATATATGTCCTGGTTCCTTGAGATACATATTTACTTCCACCAGCATTGAAATTTTAAACATATACAACGATTTAACATCTGGTCGTATTAATTAGTATTCAAGCAAATACATGTGCTATATGTTAAGTAATAAATATAACAATCACACGGACATGTTGCTTGTTAACGTTTTGATATTATATATTATATATATTTGATATTATATTTTCGTTATACTGATAGCATGTTTTAAACATTCTTTTATCAAATCTTTACATGTTAACTTGTTTCCGAATTGATAAAAGCATATTATTACATATGTGCAGTTGATCTGAAATAAAGAATAAGTAATTTAGAATTGTGAGCCTAATCAACGATGGCTAAACCAATCATAATTCAACAAAAAATCAGGCAATTGTATCATCATCAACAAATATCATGCAAGGAACCCATTTTATGCCTTGGTAATTGTATTTGCGCCCTACCTCTTTATTTTCATTTCCACCAATTGTTATTAATTTTGGTGTAAAAAGATTATATAGCCCGCACGTTTAAAATTCTTTCCCCACCATATTTCTGCTTTCTATACTTAATATCAATGTCTGCAATCAAGATGTAAAAAACATCAAATTAAACATTAAGTATTTGGATACGATGCTACATTTTTCGATATCCTTTTGCTTTTTCCATATCAATTTCTATAGACGTTTGTATTTAATCTTGTCAATACTTAAATTATGATATATAATTTGTAAATTCATTACCAAACATCTGCGGTATATGTAGTTTTAAAGAAGATATGAACTCATGGGCAAGGAATTTCCATTTGTAAAACGTTATTAACTCTATTATTCGGCATTTTATGTAATAAATTCAGTGGTAACAACGTTATTGTTGACAAGCTAATCGTGTTAAATAGTTCGTGTACCGTCGGTGATCGTTCGTGAAATGTGCGGGATCGTGCGTGTATCAGAATAATTGGTTTGCGTTTTTTACCGTGCGTGATCGTGCGTGATTGTGCGGTGTTTTCGTTTTGTAACTTTTACGGAATGCCAGGATTTATTCTAAAACAACGACGAGTAGATTTTAAAACAATGCAACAATATGTAAATTTAAACTTTTTTACAGCAAAATATTAACAATTGTTTAAATACATGTATCATGTCAGCGCTAATCTTTTTAAAATATTCTCTTTTTCGTCGTTAAGTAGTAATTCAGCAAGTCATTTAATCCTTTGATCGGTTGATTTAGTTTTGCATGATTTTGTAATCACTCTATATCAAACATCCATTGTATCTTGAAACATAATTTTAATCATATTAGCGTCAAGCAAGATAGACACGTTGAATGAAAGCGGTCAAGCTTAACCATTCCCCGTTATTATTATTAAGTTTTCTTTCAAATAAAAATACGATACGCGTTCCTCTCAGTGACATTGTATATACATTCATTAGAAATAAAATCTATTTAGACGCTTTAAAATTTAGAAATCAAAGTCAATCAATTATGTACCGTATATTATGGAAATATGGGATGTGTAAAATCGAAATTCTTTGGAACAAGGTAACAAATTTAACCTGTATCTCGCACAATTAAATCGAACGTAAGAGAATCGGATTACATAGACATCAACTCGTATGTAAATAATTTCGTGTACTTAATGCATTATCTTCTTTTCTTTTTCACTTAATTTTCTTTAATTTTTAATAGAAGTTAATATTCGTTGTGGAGACAAAACAATTTAATTGGTGTATGGATCCTATCATATCGTTTACTTGTAAAAATAAAACAGTGCATGGCTACTGAATATGCCGCTTTTCAATAAAACACAGGCATATTGTAATACAAATTAAAGCAATACGTTTTCGTAATTCAAATCTTAAATCTTAATTTTGATTTTGCGTGTTAAATAGTGTAGAATCGTTCGTTTGCGTTTTTTTATCGTTATCGTTCGTGTATCGTGAAAATTCAGTACGTTAGTGATCGTCCGTGTATCCTGCATAATCGTTCGTGTATCGTGGGTGATCGTTCGTGTATCAAAATCGTGCGTGTCGTTTGTAGAAATAACGTTGCTACCACTGTACATGACTTTTTCAATCAAATATATTCTTGTCATATATATAATATGAGCAAACATCAACTGCTGTGAGCACTGTCTATATTTGAAAGAACATTAATTCAACACTATTTTTAAAGAAATGAATTATTAGTAACCTTTCTCGAACTTACATTAAGGCTGCATGACTGTATTACTTTTTCCAAAATGACACGAACGGGTTCTTCAATATTTTGTTTTGAGATTTATTAGCTTCAAAGCAGATAGAGTTAATTCAAGACAACTCCGGAGATATTATCATATGCAAATTTTTAAAATTATTTCGTGTGCATTATCAATTATTTAATTAGGAATATTATTTGCTATCTACTTGCACTTTTGTAGATTACTAAAATATTGCCAACTGGACGTCGCACATTCACCAAAATGGTGAAAATCAAAATCAATTAGTATTTGTAATATCCAAACTTTTCCGTAAAGTTGATAAAGGAAAGTTAACTTCAGAGGAGGAAATGAAATACATTTCCACAAATACGCATAAAATATCACTGAAAGTTTTTAATTCTATCTCAGGCATCGGGTTTAAAAATATGAGACCCTCAATGAATCTTTGCATAAAGATGCTAGTGTTTGTATCGCTTGTGGATTTACATGTAAATGTGGTTTCAACAAGGGGTGCGTATTGCAGAACAGAAATAATTTTATTCTTTTTTTATCATTTAAATTTTATTACAACTATTGAAAGTAAAATATATTGACTATTTATATGATAGAAAAGACATAGATAAAAAACATGTGTTTTGTACGCTTATTTTTTAGAAAACATCATCATTTGAGTATGTTTATGATTGTGTTTTATCAGAGTGCTTACTTGGACATTATGGAGATCAATGTAACATAACATGCCGCTATCCAAATTATGGGAATCTATGCCAGTCAAATTGTTTGTGTGAGGAAGAGCAATGTGATCATATCACTGGATGTGTTAGGAAAAGTAATGTTTAATGATATGTTAACTTTTCAAGCAAAAAGTGAAAACAATTTTGTCTATCTATCATCTCTCTATCTATCTATCTCTCTCTCTCTCTCTCTCTATCTATCTATCTATCTATCTATCTATCTATCTATCTATCTATCTATCTATCTACTGTGTCTGTCTGTCTGTCCGTCTGTCTGTCTGTCCGTCTGTCCGTCTGTCTGCCTGTCTGTCTGATCGAATCAATCACTTATGTTTTGATTTAGATATAACGAATGTTATGCCTGTTGAAAACACGCCTCATATTCTACATAATTCAACATCTGTCAATAACTCTTCAGAGGAGGGTAGTTATTCAACAGGTATGTTTCAGTCAAAGTGTAGAAAACATAGTAGATATGAGATTGACTATGTGTCAGTCATATTATAGCGTCGGCGTTTGATAATTGCAAACGTGTAATAATAACTTTTAAGTAGTTTTCATTTTCTTCTAAATGAATTGTAAGAATATTAATGGTACATTGTTTATTTACTAAACCGTTCACCGTTAAATAATTTGTTGTTTCAGGTATGCCGCCGAACCGTTCATTGCATGAAGACAAAACAATGTTAATCAGTATTTGTATTTTGGTAGCTATTTTCTTTGTCATCATGAGCGTTTATCTAACAGTAAACAAAAACCACTACCATTTAATAAAATACATATCACATTATAGAGAACAAAATGTCAATACAAGAAATGAAAATACTTCTTTGAAATGATTGCATATGTATGTTTTATCGTTTCGTAAATCAAAGTGTCATTGCGAACAAACCATTTTCATATCTCTAGACTTCTTGTATTGGTGTATATGGGATGTACCTATGTGTAAGTCAAGTGATTAAATCTCAAAAAACTCTCTGTACTTTCTTTTTTGTGTTGACCTAGAAATCCGCCTAGATAAACTGTCGTAGCAAAAATATGGAACGGAGACAAGGTGTTGGATTAACATGCGTATCATTTAAGTACCAGCGCCCGTTCAACAACGATTTTTTCAATATATCCAAAACATGTAACATGATCATGTCGATTTAAATAGTATATGTATGTATGAATATTTATCGTTCTATGTTAAAATTTCTTTCTACATGTATAGATGCAATGTACTAGTATCGTACAAGCTCAATTTAATACGCAAATAGTTGTAAACAGAATTCCCTCGTACTTTGAATAAAAGAATGAAGCTCTGCAGAATTTAATTACTTCTGTTGAAGTGAAAGTCAAAGAGTGGTTACAAATTTCAAAACAAAAAAATGGAAAACAGACTTGCAGAGGAATGTTCAGAGAAAATCGTACCATAGACAGAAGAGCATTATGCTTTTCAGTGAATTTTTTAAGAGACAAACTAAAATTGTTCATGGAACGAAGCGGACTGGGATGTAGAAAGAGTTGGATTTTACAGGGTACACATGCATTGTGAATAGACTAAACCAGAAATGTTGGTAATATTGCGATTGTAATTTGGACCGGAATTTGTAGGAAAAGACAGATATGACCCGAGTGATTTTGCTACTGTTTCACATTTCGAATTTAGAGTTCCCATTGACGCCTAATTAATATGTTACGATGTTGTCACATACACATGATATTACTTGAATCCTTATCGTGAAGAAAAAGAATGAATAAAATTTTGTATTGGAAAATTGGTATGTTTTTAATGGAGCTTATCATTTGTGCTTAGAATTATGTGTTTTCATGACGATACTTGGTGTGTTTTAACATCAGTCGTTAAGTTGTTTGCGTAAAAAAGTAATTACCAAAATTATTCAGGAGCTACTGTGACCAAATCTTGCGATTACTTAAAATTAACAACGATTTGCTCAAATAATGTAATATAATAAAAGCATTTGCAAATGTAAATATCTTCCTATAACTCACATCGACGGTCTTACTGGTGGTCGTTCGTTGATTAAGTATATAAATGTATCTTTGTTGGCATATTTATTCAAAATGGAGGCTTTTTTCACAAATCAAAACAAAAACTGTACGATAATCAAATGACGTTATTTCAATGTCTACAAAATCGGGTTCACATCTGTGCATTGATAATATATTTTGTATACTCAATTTGCTAATCTACTCTTTTATCTAATTAAAAAAAAACAGCAAAGTTGTGTTTCTGAATTTTGAAAATAAAATGAAATATTACATACAGATAAGCGGCACATACGTAAGAAATATCGAATTTCAAAACACTTTGTATTCTATAAAATTAAAATAGCTGCAACATATGTTTAAAAACTTCAGAGAAAGGTCCATATTACATAGGTACGCATTAACCAGTTTATAAATTTAAAACTATCATTGATAAAATAGTATTATTGCGTCAGTTATATCACCGACATTAATTTATCACAAACATTTGCATGTTTGAAAAATTGCGAAAAAGCATTTTTATTGTATGATAAGAATAATTCAACATTCAAACAATTGTTGGACTCTCATTGTTCAAACTCTCACCGTTCATCGTTTTATTGTTTCAGGTATACCATAGAGCTGCTTATTTATGTTTGTAAAAAATAAATTAAAGTATAAACCTTATTGATTAGTTGTAGACAGATTAGTTTTATCACGAACGTTTATCCAACGCTTCCAACAAAGCAGGGAATAGAATAGAAAAGACACAATGAATAAGATAAAAATCATAAACCAGCAAAAATCAAGAAATATTATTTTTTTTTATCACGTTTTGATGTATTATTTTTTATGGGAATTATCCCTATTTTCAAGTTTATCAAAATTTCCCAATTCAATCTAATACAAATCCATCATTATTTCAATACATGTACAGTTCTTTATCATTTGAGCTCACCAGAGCTGAAACCTGATCAGAGCTTTTCTTATTACTTTTTTCATGCTGCCGTCTGTCTGTACGTTTGTCTGTCCATAAACGTTTTACATTATCTACTTCTTTTCCAAAACTATAAAGCTTTTTGGTACAAAGCAATATTGGGTAAGAGGAATTTAAGTTTGTTAAAATGAAGCTTAGGGCATCGCCTTCTTTCAAGAGGGGAGTATTAAGAATTATTGAATTTTTTGGGGGTATTTTTCAAAAATCTTCTTCTAAAAAAACATTTGACCAGAAAAGTTGAAACTTGTGAAAACATCCTCAGGTAGTGTACATTCAAGTTTGTTCAAATCATGATCCCTTGATTTGGGTGGGGCCATAATGGGGGATGAAAATTTGTATAATATAGTAAGATACAAATGAAATTCTTAAGGATCTTCTTCTCAAAAATCAAAATCTGCAAAAAAAGCTGTAACTTCTGTGGAAGATTCTTCGTGTATGGTTAGATTCAAGTTTGTTCAAATCATGATATCCCGTTATAAGGTGTTGCTAGTTGCTGTTGCTTTCGATAATGGTAACAATTAAATTGACATAGGGAGAATAAGCCAAGATGACATTTGAGGAAAGACCACATGTTTTATTTACAAACTGGATTTGTTAAATTTTAAATTTAATTACATGTAGTTGTAAATGCGTTTGATGGTTTCCACAGCTCTTTTCAAATGCGGAAATATGAAGAGACATTTTCCTATAACTATAACAGAGGGGGAAAGCACAGGTGGTCTTCATGAGAATAACATCCGGCTTCATTATTATGACTGAAAGTGCATGTAAAGCCTTTGAAAAGGTTCCATTTCTACCGTCCAGGCGATGTGCTTTTCCCTCAAAGGTATTTTACAGAAATGAAGTATTCAAACTATATTGGAAAGAGCTATATGAAGTTATTCAACATCTTAGAGGTCAATTTAGTGAATTAGATAAAATTCCTTTTGAAAATGAATTTCACTACCAATACCTTGAAATTTCAAAACTTATAGACTAATCATTTTTCAAAATGTTTTAAGTACATGTAATTTGCGCTTCTCAAAACAATTTTTACTTTTAAACTCCTTTTATTATCCCTAAATAAGTAATTTTGATTTCAATACATGTTTGTTACAAAACTTTGAGAGGGAAAACTTTATTTATGAATGTGAAGAAAATGAGAGATCTTTATTTTCAAGTAAATCATGATCCTTTGGATAAAATGAACTAGTTATGAATACTGTTTTTTAGTTCTTTCTAACGATAAATAAACCATATTATTTTAAAATAAGAATTTCGATGTTTCTGGCCAAATCCTGTAGCCTTTCCCCGGTTATTTTAAAGAATCAAACAAAGGGAATTTTTAATGAAACAGAAAACAGTTAATTTTAGTGACGTATTACTTGTTATGTAAGCTTATGAGGAAGTCCTACCAATTACGAGATGTGAACTTAAAAATACTTTACACAATGAGGAAGTCTTGTGATATCAAAATAACTGAACTTTATTCAGAATCAAAAATCATGTAATCTATGATGAGTAAAAATTATGCTTTTTTCAAATGAACACATTTTACAACATACTTAAAACTAATTTGTTTTTAATATATTTTAGTCTAAAAAACATAAGAAAAAGGAAAATATTTTATCAACTTGAATATTACACTATTATCTGCACATCTCTGCTAATTTAGAATATCAATTACCAAATTACTCTGTGTTTACACTTTATTCGATTCATGACAATAAATATCACAAGGTTACATTTTAATCTCAAAATTTAAAACAAATCCTTGATTTTGCATTGGCTTTCACTTACATTAGGAAACATTTTCTGTCTAAAACTGAGTATCAGCTGTTCCAGATGAAATGGTATTGTTTTAAAGGGAAAATGTTGAAAATGTGTGTTTTGATATTCTTGGTGAACTGAGTATCGTTGAATTGTATGGTACTACATGTCTACCGCAAGTATAGAAGGTTATTAAATTCATTAAGGTCTTCCGTCTTGGTAGTCACCCTTAATTTCTCAGCAATTTCTCCATCGATTTTAATGATTTTTACAGGGATAATGTCGTAGGTAAACGTCTTTTCGCATAGCACCTGTCTGAATATTCACTTCCGTTCCTGAATTATCTCCCTTTTTCAGATATTTTTTGTTACATAATACGGTCCACGCATCTCCTCAAAATTCGTCACAGTAGGAGACTTAAATTTTTTTATGCAAGATAGAGTAATTATAGTAGATTTGCATGCTTTTTTGAGATTTCACAAGAAATCATTATCCTTGAAGCTCGCCTGGACCTGAATTAAAACTACGAGTAGTTTATTGTTTTATTTACCTAAAAAAGATTTACGTTCTTGAAATTATACATGTTTTGCTGGTTCTCAAAAGTTTTTCTTAGATTCGCACCGTCAAGCTGCGCTCGCTATTAATGCTGATATGTTACTAATAATGACACATATCATAGAATAAATAATGTTTATCAATTTTAATATGTAAATGAGCGTCTGTACAATTATATATCTTACATAATAATGAAGACCACCAATGCGCTGTAAAGGTTACCATTCAAATCAATCTAATCAAAACGTTTGTACCGATATGTATTAAAGTGAATATTTGTAAAAAAAATATTCTTAAGCCTCAAATTGAGAACTGTTTTAATATTTCTAAATACTAATACATTTTCATTAAATGACGATTTGTCTGGCGCGTATTACCTTATTTTTCGCAGTTGATATTATTGTTGAGCATCTAGAACAACCTCGTTTAAAATTAAGTTTTAATCATTGAGATTTTTTGCGTTGAACGATCATGACAAGAAGACTTGACAACCCATAGAAAGTACTTTCTGGAAAGAGAACTGGGTGGTCTTGGCCATTTTAAGACTAGTTAAACCTTTTGATAAAGGAAAAATGTTTTGTTTTTATTATCGAGAATAGTGTGTGGCTAGAAAGCTAAAAAAAAGTGAATCTGATCTGACTGCGGATTAGTTGGCATTCTTACCTCCTTAAGGACGGGGTCTTGTCTGGTTTTCGATATGTCAAAATATCAAAAGTACATTTGATTAAACGTTCATTAAATCAAGATGAATTGATACAACCTGGCCAAGAAATAGTAACCAAAGTTTACAATCTAACAAGGACTATATTTTTGGTGGAACACTGGCGTAGGAAAATATCACATCTTTTTGTAATTGCGAATTGCTGTAGATTTATGAACTTTATTTAACATTTTAAAAACAATAACATTAATGCTAGATTTGTTTAACTTTTTAAACTTATGATAAGATACTTGGGTTTCAGAATGTGTTTTTAAAATGTTATTTTCAACTTAAATTACATTTTATTATTTTTAATCGCTCATTCTATATATAGATTTGTGTAAAAATATTCATTAAAATCGTATTTTCTCTCTTACTAAATGGTCAATATATTACTTTTTCTGTCAATGTATCTCTTTATATAACGTTTTCTTAATATTTAAAAATCAGAAATATTTCATTATTGGAAGCATAGAAAAAAAACCCCCAAACATATCTTCAAAATTTAAGAAAATTAGAGGAAATGCGCGCTAAATCATACAAATTTTAGTTTAAATATTTATTTCAAGTAAATAATTTAATCTGATAGATATTGAGCTAAAATAGCTAACATGTCCGAACAAATCCTTATTCGTCCGAACAAATACCTAATTCGTCCAGACAAATCCTAATTCGCCCGAACAAATAAGATTTATTTATTTTTTCATCTGGCCCTTTCACACCGCCGTAAATATGTATGCAGAGATCAATCACTTATTTGAGGATGATATTTGAACTTCACCAACCCCCCCCCCCCCAAAAAAAAAAAAAAACAAAAAAAAACACACACACAAAAAAAAAAAAACAGCCGAAAACCAAACACACAAAAACCAGGTTTATTGAACAGGATCCTTCTCATTGAAGACAAAATAAGTTGCAGTTTTAAAAGTATCATTTATTGGGAAAAACCAGTAAGTATCATTTACTTTAAAATGTTTCAACTTTTTCTGTTGTATAGTTAAACGGATAGGTAATATTTTTGTCGAAAAGAAATAAGTACTTTTATGAGAATGAAAGGCAGGCTAATTATTTTTGTAGTTGCGAGCATGGCAGTTATGTATTCTGCTATTTCTGATTTCAATAATATGTAAGAGTAACACTAGAAAAGCGCTATATTAGAGCAATTAAGAATAGTTAAACGTTACATGTTATTACTAGCATCCTCGAAGCTCGGAAATTAATTAACTTTTATCTCACTTGTTTCCTTTTGTAGGCAAAACGGAAAATTGATATAATTTACCCATATACATATAAATAAGTTCCCGTGTATTTTCCTTCCAAAAACGTTAATATTAATAACAGACATCGCTTGTGGAAAATGGACCTTTTTCTAAGGACTTTATTGAAAATACAATTTGTTTTATTTCCCGTCGAGTTAACGATGATATATGCAACAGAAACAGTTAAACGTAAGAAAGCTTCAATACATTTTTTCACGCTCATGTTATGATAAATCACAAGTGTCCAAAGGGTTTGGCTATGATATTCATTCCCCGTGACACTCGACGTTTAATTTGCTCGGTCTAGATCAGTCAGATAACGGGTTGTATAGAATTATCATAATAAGGTATAATAAGAGTCATTATATAGTAAAGACTCATATACTTACCGATACAGTCAATTTACATTGTATCACTTTTGTAAAGCTAATAAGTAAATCACAACAATGCTATTGAAGAGCTATAAATGTAATAACTTGTCAGCACAATTGCAATAATTGAACTTTCATATTTTATTTCCATCACATGATAGAATGTTCACCAGGATACTATGGGTCCGAATGTAACATACCATGTCGCTTTCCAAACTATGGAGAGGGGTGCCAGTTAATATGTTCGTTGTGTACAAAGGAAAACTGCAATCATATCAGAGGATGTACAGAAATAAGTAATGTTAACATAGTGTTAGAAATACCTTTTCAATACAATACTAATATTCTTTCTGGCTTTCCATTTGTATACATGTATCTGTTTATTATCTATTTGATAGTTTCTCCGTTCCCATGTGTCTATTGCACCAAAGAATCTATTGTATATAACGTTTTGATTTAGATGTAACGGATATAATGGCTTTTGAAGACAATCGACATATTCTGTATTATTCCACATCTGGAACATCTGTCCATAACTCTTCAGATGAAGATGAACGCTCATTAGGTATGCATCAGACAAATTATAAATAAAAAAATATAGCTGATAGGATATCAGCTTTGGATCAGTCATTTTACATTGTTGATATTTGAAAATCACAAACATGCAATAACAAAATAACGATTTAATTTTTATATTGTTTTTTGCGCTAAAAAATTAATTATGTTCAATTACAATACATACAACATTACAGAGAACAAAATACCAATCCAAGAACCGAAAATTCGATTCTTTGAGGGATTATGCCTGCAAACAGATTACATTATCATACCATTAGATCTCTTATCATAGAACTGACAATGTTGATCGTCCATTGAAAGCGATAAATTCATCTTTGTCGGCAATGTAATTTAAACTGGAGTTCTTAATAAATTCTTTATATATTAAAACATTACAAAACCACTGACGTTTAAATTAATTAAAATATTTTTATACCTACTAAATAAGGGTTTGGTTCTTTTGCATTGTAATATATGCAAGCGTTTAATATACATTGTGTTTATTTTTAAATGAATATGTGATGCTGCATACAAAGAGGTATTACAAAAAAAGTTTATGTCGCAATTTGAAATTCTATCTATGCGTGTTTAAGATGCATACCATGAACACGTACCAAAAAATGAGACATCTGCAAAGTATGTTAGCAACTTTTTAAAGGAAAGAAACCATTTAACAGGTACGTATTGTTCAAATTGTAAAGGTAAAATATGGCTGATAAAATATACTGATAAAATATGGCTGATAAAATATACAAGTCTGTGAGCAGGTTTCGTTTCTACAACTAGTTGTGAATTTATACCTGACAGTGATCCTTGCAGTTTTATAAGTTTATTATCATCAATGCAGATATATTTTATAACTTAACATTGTGAAAGTTTGATATTCATAATTATATAATTTGTGTCATTTGAGATCTTATAATCCGCATATTGAATCTATTGAAAGTCATTTCCAATCGGCGTGAACCAGGCCATGGATCATTTACATCACCAAAGCCAACCTTCGTATGATGCAGTCTCGATAGACCCGTGCAGCATGTGATCATTCTAAAACAACTTAGTTCTGGCTGTTGCCGAATATACATGCACCTGAGTGTTCTTCAAAATCACGTGTTCACCTGAGGTTCTTCAAAACCAAGTGCGCCGGAACCGGGCTTCGAAAATAGACATTTATTCCATTCATTTATTTCATTTGTATTCTTTTTATTGTTTGTTGATTTTTTTGTTTGTTGAATTTTCGGTTTAATTCTTATTTAATTTGTTATTAAATATTTTGTTAAAACTTTTATACTTGTTTTTTGTTTTTAGTAAGCTCATCAGGATGCATAACCACAAATCTTCACAATAAGCATATACAATTTGATATATTTTATTATCAACTTTAGGTCTCCAGACACTTTATAAGTAGAAGGTATTTTTTTTTTTTTTTTTTTTGTCTGCGCCGGGTACCCCGATCATCGACCAGTTTATGTACCGTAAAAAACAAAATACTCAATATTCTTAAATATTACTTTGTCAAATCATTTGTTGCAGATTGTTCAATGTTTATACCAATTTTCACTAATATCCGTAACTTAGAAAGGAAATTATCTGGGTTGTCTCCAAAATTTCCAAGCAACCCTCGTGTGCCAAGATTTATGAGTGTTTTACAAAATGAAATGTTAATGTGACGAAATCCAAACAAATTATATCCCTTTGGTAAATGGATTTAACCATGATTAGTTAAACACTATTAATAATCAATGTTTTCATATCTTTTTAATAGCTACAAATTCAAAATGTTTGGTAAATGTTAATTTACAACATTTGTAAAACCTATTTTGCGGCATTTAATGAACATTTCGTACATTTTGTACCTATGGCGTTTTCATTATAACATAATTGGTCTATCATATCTATAATTCCAGTCAAAAATCAAGTAGATGTTAGTGCTAATTATATGAAAAACGGCATAGATTATTTCATCACAATTTTTGAAGAATTTGATAGATAGCAACCTTTCTCGTACATACATCAAACCTACATGACTATATTACATGTATATTTTCGAAAATTGACGCGAATAGTTATTCCAATATTTTTGTTGGATTCATTAGTTGTTATAAACATCAACAGGAGAGGGATAATTCCACACAATACCAAATATTTTATCATATTCCAATAACAAATTAATTCTCTCTGCATTATTTTTTTTAAGATTAAGCATATTACTTGGCTAGCTACCTGTTCTTTTGTAGAATTGCAAGTATATAACCATCTTGACGTACATCCAACAAACTGGTGATACTATAAATCAATGAGTATTTGCCATGTCCATATTTTTCCGTTTAGTTAAATTAGGCTAGTCGGAAATATATCAGTTTTGAAACCACTAATATATGTTTCGTTTTACAATTAGGGAGGAAATAAAATACATTTCCACAAATACGTATATCACTAATGATTTTTAATGGTTTTTTATTTTATATCAGACAACGGATTTAAAAAAAATGAGACTTTTTTTCATGAATATTCGGATAATACTACTGTTCATATCACTTGTGGATTTCGACGTGGTCTCTACAAAGAGTGCGTAATGTAGAAAAAAATAATTTTTATTTTTATCATTAAAATAAATTACACTAAATAAAGAAATTTATAATGACTATTCATATCATAAAGATAAAAAACACGTGTTTTGTACACTTTCCAATGTGCTATTTAATTGTATACAATAATGATAACGTACATAAATATTGTATTTGTAAGGTTGGTAATACAGATATCACCAATTATTCTTAAACGAAGAAAAGAGAAATGTTCTGTATTAACAATGCATATAGCTTCACAAAGCTAAATATGATGTTACGAAAAAAATGTAAAACTTAATGAAATACATTCAACAACTCACGTCGGAGATGTTCTAATAATAGTTTGCTCACTGGGATACCATGGGCCATTCTGTAACATGACATGCCGTTATCCAAACTTTGGGGAAGAATGCCAGTTTCATTGTTTTTGCGAGGAAGAGCAATGTGATCATATCACTGGATGTGTTGGGAAAAGTAATGTTTATCTATCTATCTATCTATCTATCTATCTATCTATCTATCTATCTATCTATCTATCTATCTATCTATCTATCTATCTATCTATCTATCCATATAGCTATCTATTTATCTATCCATGTATCCTTCTATCCCTGTTTGTCTGTATCTCGGATCAGTTAGTTTTGTTTTGATTTAGATACAACGAATGTTATGCCTGTTGAAAACATGACTCATTTTCTACCTATTTCAACATCTGTCAATGACTCTCTAGAGGAGGGTAATAATTCAACAGGTAAGTTTTAATCAAATCATAAATACTAGTATATTAAATGTAAAAATCGTAATGTATATGACATCAACTTTGTGTCAGTCATATTGCAGCGTTGATATTTGTTAATTAAAAACGTGCAATAATGAAATTTGAATAGTGTTCATTTTCTTTTTAGCAAATTGTAAGAATATTGATGATGCGCTGTTTATTTACTCATACACATAAAAGTTCAATAATTTGTTGTTTCAGATTTGCTGCCAAACTGTTCATTACATAAAAACAAAGCAATGTTGATTAGTCTTTGCATTTTGGTAGCTGTTTTCTTTGTCATCATGTGCATTTATCTAAAAATAAACAAAACGAACTGTCATAAAATACATACGACTATATATAGAACTAAATGCCAAGACAAGAAATGAAAATTCGGTTCTTCTAAATGATTGAATATGTATGTACTGTACCATCGTTTCGTAATTCAAAGTGCCGTTGCCAACAAATAATTTTCTTATCATTAGACTCCTTTTATTGATGTATATGGGGATATATCTAACAGAGCGGTTGGAAATTTGAAAACAAAGCAATTGAAAACAGCCTACAGAGGAATTTTCAGAGAAATTCGTACCGTAGACAGAAGAGCATTATGTTTTTCCTTGAAAATTCAGAGACAAACTACTTGATTTGTTTACGGAACGAAGCAGACCAACGCGCAGAAGGTGTTGGATTTAATATGGTAGACATGCATTGTGAATGGACTATACACGAAAGGTCGGGAAATTTGTGATCGATTTTGACCGAGATTTTAGGAAAATACAGACATGAACTGAGTGCATTGTCTACTTTTGCAAATTTTGAATGTAGATTTTCCAGTGACGCATTGTTACGATGTCGATCCATACACATGATATTACCTGAATATCCCATTCGAGGAAAAATAAAGAATGAATCAAACCTTGTGTGGGGAAATTGGAATGTTTTAAATGGAGTTTATCATTTATGCTTAAGATTTTGTGTTTTCGTGACGATACTTGGTGCGTTTTAACATCAGTCGGCTAGTTGTGTGCTTAAAAAAGTTGTTGACAAGATTATTAATGCGCTACTTTGACCTCTTGACCAAATATTGCCGTTATGTAGAAATAATAACGATTTGCTCAAATAATGTAATATGATAAAAAAAAAAAAAACATTTGCGAACGTAAATATTTTCATATAACTAACACAGATGGACTGGTGGCTTTTCATTGATAACAAGTATTTAAAGTACATACATGTATCTTTGTTGGCATATTTATTCAAAATGGAGTTTGTTTATTCCAAATCAAAACATTGTGAGATAATCAAATGACATTATTTAATTTTGTCCATGAAATCGGGTTCAATTCTGCTGCATTATTGATACATTTTGTATACCCATTTTGCTAATCGACTCTTTTATCTGATAAAGAAGAAAAAATATGTTTCTGAATTTTTAAAATAAGATAAAATATTGCATGAAGATAAGCGGCACATACTGTGAGAGATGTCGAATTTCAAAACACAGTCGAGAGATGTCGAATTATAAGCGGCACATACGTGAGAGATGTCGAATTACAAAACACAGGATGAATGACCATCTTTAAGTTCTCCATAGAGATAGCTTAAAGGTGCTTAAAGGTAGCTTAAAGACGATCTTAAAGCCACCTTTAAGCTATATGTGCTGCTTAAAGGTGGCTTAAAAGGGGCTTAAAAAAGCGTAAAGATGGCTTTAAGGTGCTTAAAGGCAGCTTAAAGACTATCTTTAAGCGACCTTTAAGCCACCTTTAAGGACAGCTTATTGGTCCTTATTGTCCAAACTTTTTAAAGCCACCTTTAAGCCACCTTTAAGCATTTAAAAAAATGCCTTTATTCAATATTGTGCTTAATTTACCAATAAAATGTATTAACTTAATGACAATTTAATCAGCTGTAATCAGTGGATAAACATATTCAACCTATATGCGAATTATTTATTTTAAAAAAGCATAGCCGTCCGTCTGGACAAAAAACACACCTGTTGTGTATATCTGTATGCGAGTTAAAGACAATCACTTACATGTTTTCTATAAAGATCAATAGCTGCAACACATGGTAAAAAATCTTTAGAAGAAGGGCTATATTAAATAGGTACGCATTAATCAATTTATAAAAGAAACTATCATTGATAAAAAAAAGTATTGTAGTGTCAGTCATATCACCGACATTAATTTATCACATACATTTGCATGCTTGTAAAATTTCCAAACAATATTTAATCATTTTTATTGCTAACGCTCTCGATCGCTAGCAACTACGTTAGTCTTCTTTACTGGAATACGCATGCTCGACGTCATGGTAGGGCATTCTGGGAATACTGTAATTACTGCTATAGATAAACTGTGCCATTTGAATTTCGTTTTATCATCTAAATATGATCTGAAGTAACTGTAGCTAAGGTTTTATAATGACAAGTTATTTTAAAAATTAGTTAACTTATATAATTAGCTAGCTTTAACTTAACTACCTTCAACCTCGGAAATCAATTTCGGATATGTTTTCCGAGCTTGCCGAAAAGGCCCGAGAAAATACGATTGCTACAAAACAGTGCCAATGTTCTACTGATCTTGAAAATGTTCACCTCGAAATTGAAATTACAGTAAATACAGAATAATTAAAGCACAGTTAATGAGTTATGCTATCGCCGATGTGAAGCTCACTCTAGATTCACAACTCTATAAAAATATACTTCCACCCCACTCCAACACAATTCCAGTGCACTGCTGTGCCTTCCCATTAATAATAATCGATTCAGAAAATGAAACCAATGTTTTAGAAATCTCCTTTTGTGTTTTATGAGGCTTCAGCGCAAGCTCACCAATCTTTTTAAAAGATAAGCTTGTTGTACGATAAGAATAACCACATTAAATTTTACTTTACTCTTATTGTACAAACTCCTCACCGTTCGATATAATATAGTTTTAGGTATGCCACTTAAATCATATCTATTTTTGTAATAAATACATTCAAAATGTATTCAAGCCCTTTTAATTAGCTATTGACAGATGTTTTTATCCTGAGCTTTATTAAACGCCTCCAATAAAACAGGAAATAGAAAAGGCACAATTAATAGGACCAAAACCATCACAAATCACGAGATATTTTTAAAATAATGCTTTAAGCTATTATTTATATGTGAATTGCCATTCCATAGTTTATTCAAAAGTTCCTAACTTAGTTTCAATAATTATATGTACAAATCCATTGTTATATCAATGCAGTGCTTTAGCATTATTTTACATTAAAAATTTCTCATTCATATTTTTCGAAAATTTTAAAGTTAAGTTGTGGTCATAGTTATCAAAATGTGTTGCATAAAATTGACGCCAGAATGAATGTTTATTTCCGCTGTGCTGTAAAGTTGAGTGAACTGGGAAAATCGGCAAATGGGCGTATTTGACAAAATGACACCAAATGAATTTAAAAATATTAGCTTATATTCTGACAAGAATAGCTAAAAAAATATTGAGACATTAAAATTAACGGAAGGTTTCATGCTTATACAATTCAACTTAAAGGTGTAAAAGTGCACTAGAAATGGATTCTTAATAAACCCTTTCAAATTGAATAGTGTATCGAAGTTGCTATTGCTTTCGATAATGGCAACAATTAAATTGTCAGAGGGAGAATAATAAAACAATATAAAAGAGGTAGTTTGATTGTTTTAGTTCAAAATCTGCAAAAACAGAAAGCATTTTTTTACGATTTTTAAAACAAAATCGGTTCGAAAAAAAAAATGAAATTTGGGTCTTGAAATGGTCATTTGCACATAGTAGATGCCGATTCAGATAAAATGTTCATTGTGTCTCTTTGATTATGAAGCGAAAGGGAGAATCAGTATTTTTGTCCTTAGCCAGACAACATTTCTTTTTCTAAACTAGATTGGTTTGTAATGTTTTAATCTTCATAAATATCCTTGTAAGATCGTGATTAATTTATATGAACCGTGTAAAAAATTTCAATTCTTAAAGTATAGGTTTTTGCGCCATCCATAAATTTGAGGAAGGAGAAACTGTGTTTAGTCATTAAATTATAAGTGGCAAAAATGGCTCATAGATGGATAGGGGACATTGTGGTTGACCCATGATAGAAATGCTCATTATTGTGAGGGCGAAAAGTATAGTTTATCGTGCGATTAGTTAAATTGATCCATCTAAGAAATACGTGTTTCATAATCCTCTGTTGCAAGATAATTTTTTCAATGAAGGTTTAAATTCGCTTTTTATAGAACAATAGTCAATAAATATTTCAAAAGAAACTGTATGTAGTTGTAATTGATGGTTTTCAAAACTCTTCTCAAATGTGGAAATATAGAAGAAGCTTTTTCCCTATTACTATGGCAGAGAGGGAAAAAACAGGCGTTTCTCCTGAGAATAAATTCTGGCTTCATTATCATGAGTCGAAAGTATGTGTAAAGTCTGTGAGCAGGTTTCGTTTCTACAATCATGGCAATGTTATTAACTCCTCAATTTATTTTACAGGAATGAAGTTTACAAAATATAGTTAAATACGCTTTATAAAGTTATTTAAAATCATAGAAGGCTAATTTGATGAACATCTTAATCCGTTTGATAACTCATTTCACTAAAAATGCCTAATAATTTCTGAAATATGATACTAATTAACATTTTCCAAACTGTTTTCAGTAATTTGTGTTTTGAATTACACATTTTTTTTAGTATAAATTTGATTTGTTTTCCAAAAGTAACACATTTAATGAAATTGTTTGTTTGTTACCCAATTTTTAGAGGAAAAACTTTCATTGGTAAAAGTGAAGCAATTGAGAGGTGTTAATTTCCAAGTAAAACATGACCCTTGTGATAAAATGAACTAGTTATAGATCCCGTGTTTTTAATTATTTCTTGTGTTTAATTGACTATTTTTTTAATTAGGATTTTAATGGTTTTTGACAAAGCATGTAGCTTCTCCCTTTTTATTTTAAAAGGATCAAACAAATGCAATATCTTAATGAAACAGAAAACAGTTATTTATAGTAACGTATGTCATGGTACTCGCCGTGTAAACTGTTAAGGAATTCTTTGCATAACGGGATGTGAACTTTATTAATACTTTAAACAACAAGCTCAAAGAAGTCGTGTGGTATTAAAATAACTGAAGTGTATTCAGATTCAAAAATTATGTAATCTATGATGAGTAAAAATTCCGCTTTCATCAAATTAAGACTTTTAACAACATACTTATACTAATTTGTTTGTAATTTATTTTAGTTTAAAAAAAAGGAGAAAACATATCAACTCGAACATTACTCTTTTATCTGCACATTTCTGCTAATTTAAAGTATCAATTACAAAATTACTTTTGTTTCTCTGCAGTCGATTCATGACACTTAACAAAAATAACAAGTTGCGGTTGATTTTTTTAATCTTCAATCTCAAACTTTAGAACAAATCCTTGAGTTTGCATTGGCTCCCTCTTGAATAAGGAAACATTTCCTGTCCAAAATTGAGTTCTGTAAACCGTGAACATTTGACGCATGCGTATTTTAACGCAAACGCAAGTGCCAATACCTTGGGCCAATTAAATTTTAGCCCACGTACCTTTTCCTCAAAACTATACAAAAAATGAATTTCTTTGGTTAACCATTACGCCGAAATTTAGTTCTGTGCTCACTCAAGCATGTGAACAAAACGAGTTTGATTTCTAGCTCACGTACACGTTAGACCGTCGTTGTGAACAATACACTTAATTTTGTCCAAATCGTCATTAGATAGATAACAACTTAATTTAATGGCGATGGTGTGTAATTTTTGTTGGTAAACAAGTTTGAGTTATCGAAATTTAAATTAAACGCAGCGACTTGGATAACACTAGAAGAGTTCCGATAATAAAAGTGAGGGAAATCGAATGCAACCCGAGTTTCGATCACCATGAGCGAATCTTTTACACAGTAATTTTACATTAAAATAACACAAAACAGAAGTATTGTCCAATTGTTTTAAAATCCCCTAATCAGAGAGCATGAAATTATAATCAATCATGTATTGTCAGCGTGAACAATCGCTTCAATTGATCACAATTTCACCTCAAGGCGTTAAATGGAAACCCAATTTTGTAAGTGCTAATGAGAGATACTAAAAACCAACAAAATTGAATTAATTAATCCATGTTTTGGCAGAACTTACACAATCAACGATATCGTTTACCTGTGTAATTGGGTAAACAAACAGAATTCGAGATTACGTAAGCTCACACTTCTATATAGTATAAAAAAGGACTACGTAATTGTTTTGTATCTGACGAAAAATTTAATACATATGGAAAATCGTTGGTGCACTGTTTATTTCAGTGTTCATAATCAGCTGCGCCCAAAAGCGCTAAAATTTTTAGTGCACCATATTTTCTCGTTTTACAGTATTAGCTGTTCTAAATGAAATGGTATTTTTTTTTTTTGGAAATGTTGACAATGTGTATTTTGATACTCTTGGTGATCATGAATTTCGTTGACGGGCATAATGATACATGTCTACCGTAACTATTGTGATTTATTTCCTCACGCTGATATGTAAAATCAAACTTATTTTGCTTCCTTTTATCTGATACAACGACACGTTCTATTAAAATATACCATTTTATCTAACTAAGCTAAAAATATAAAAATAAGTACGTTATATGTAGAGTTATATGTGTGTGTGTGTTATTTTCATCCCGTAGAATACTGTTAATGCTCAATTAACAAGGAATTTCAACCAAGAATACCCTTTGAATATTTTTACCTGCATCTCTTTTTTTTCAACTACCGAAACTTCACATTTGCTTTTGCTTTATAACTTTGTTACATTGTATGCTAACTTGATATTTGAGGTGATTACATTACATTACATTATTACATTACCCAAAGAAACAGTACAGGACTGTTTACGATTCAATATGTATACCGAGATCGATAATTTATTTGAGAATGATACTTGAATACTCACCACCCTACTTAAGCCCCCCCCCCCCCCCCAAAAAAAAAAAAACAAACAAACAAAAAACAAAAAAACAAAACAAAACTAAACAAAAAAAAAAAAAACAACAAAACAAAACAATAACAAATAAGAAAACACAAAAACCCAGCTTGTTGAACAAGACCCTTCTTATAGAAGAAAAAATAAGTTGCAGCTATAAAATATAATTTGTTAGGAAATACCAGTAAGGATCATTTACTTTGATTTGTTTAGACCTTTTCTGTTGTATGGTTAAACGGATAACTACTATTTTGTCTAAAAGAAATCAGTTATTTTATGAGATTGAGAGGCATGTTAATTACTTTTGATGTTGCAATGACAGTTACTTACTGCTTTTTCTGAATTCAAAAATATATAAGAGGAACACTAGAAACGTGCCATATTTGAACAATGAAGAATCGTTTAACGTTACATGTGCTTGCATCCTCGAAGTTCGGAAAGTATTTAACTGAAATCTCACGTGTTTCCTTTTGTGAGCAAAATGGAATATTTAAATACATCACCCATGCACATGTAAATCAGCTCTCGTGTATTTTCCAAAAACGTTAAGATTCATATCAGACATCGGTTGTGAAAAATGGACCTCTTTCTAAGGGCTTTGAGAATACATTTCGTTATATTTACCGTTCCGTTGATAATGATATATGCAACAGAAATATTTAAAAGTAAGAAAACTTCATTGAATTTATTTTATTAATTTGGTTTTATTCTAGCAATATCATATTCATGTGATGAACAGGACATCAAGAGCTAGTATTTGTTCTTTTAAAAAAATTAAATACTTAATACTATTGTGCAATTTATTAGCTTTAAATGACTCGCTATAGGTTGTGGTATATGTTTTGTCTTCGAGAATCAAGATAATTTTTACATGTTAAAGTTATACATTTTTGGGAGAATAAATCTTGATATTTTCCGACCATTATGCAATATTTTTTTTTTCATACCGAACAACATTAGATGATGCAGAATACGTCGAGTCTCATAATTAATCAGCTTTATGAAATCGAAAACGACGTGACAGTTTGTTTTTCTATGATAAAGTTCTCCTTTTCTTTTATAAATTTATATCAATAAAGTTGAATTGGTTTTCTGACATAAGAAAATTGAATACCATTACTATACTTTATCTTAGATTGAATCATTGTTTTTCGTCATAGGCTAATTCCTGCATTTTTTGTGCTCATGGTATAATAAATCACAAGTGTCCAAGGGGTTTAACTATGATATTCATTCCCCGTGAAACTCGACGTTTTATTTGCTCGGTCTAGATCAGTCAGATAACGGGTTGTATAGAATTATCATAATCAGGTACATGTTTAATAAGAGTTATTTTGAAAATAAAAAGGTAAAGGCTAATATGCTTATCAATACAGTCAATTTAAATTGTAGCGACATTGTTAATATATAAAACACAATAATCATATTAAAAAGCTATAATAGCTTTGCAGCATAATTGCAATCATTAAACTTTTTAATTATTTTATTTCCATCCCATGATAGAATGTTTACCAGGATATCATTGGCCCGGATGTAACGTACCATGTCGCTTTCCTAACTACGGAGACAATTGCCATTCAGAATGTTTGTCGTGTACAAAAGAAAACTGTAATTATATCACAGGATGTTCAGAAATAAGTAATCTTTACGTAATATTGAAAATAACTTTTCAATACAATAATAATATTTTTCTGGCTGTCCATTTGTATTAATGTTTGCTTGTCTATTTGACCGTTCCCATGTGTCTATTTCATGCACCACAGCATTTATTGATAAACAACATATCGATTCAGATGCAACGGATACAATGGTTGTTAAAGACAATCAACATATTCTGTATTATTCAACGTATGGAACATATGTCCATAACTCTTCAGAGGAAGGTGAACGTTCAATAGGTATGCATCAGTCAAATTATAAAGAATGAAATATAGCTGATTAGATGTCAACGTTGTGTCAGTCATTTTGCATTGATGATATTTGATAATCACAAATCATTAAAATCATACAAAATGCAATAACGAAATTACGATTTAAGGAAGTATGGGACTCACGATTTTGAATCTACCGCGCAACTCCGAATGACGTAAACCAATTCACGATCGTTAAATCTGTTGGTTCAATTCTTAGGTAATAAACAATAAAATTTATTGTGGAAAGGATTTCATAGTTTCTATTTAAAATAAAACGTAAATATAAATGATAATAAAAGTTAATTTAACCCAAAAATCTTATTTTACGACAGAAATATCGGTTCGGTTTTCGGCAATGCGGAATAAACTTGAACGCTGAGAAGACCCTTCACCACTTAAATGTTGCAAAATGATGGTCTAGTGCGAACGTGGACGCTCCCTTGGGCAGACCAATCACATATTTTGATATTACAGCTGAATAATTCTCATCACAGATGGAAGAAGATGACTCGACGCCAGCAAAAGCGATATGTCCAGGTTTTACCTACATTCATTGATACAAATGTGTCTTTAGAGTAAAAGTATTTGGTAGTCTCAGCGAGGTTCGTGGAGACTGAATTATTTTTACAGACGTCTCTTTAATTTTTCAGTCTCGGCGAATCTTGCTGAGATTAGGGTAAAAGTAAAATTGGTATGGGCATCATCGAATTTTTCTTATGCTATGCCGGTGTAATGCACTGGTCTTGCATGCATTGGTCTCTGCTCATGAATATGTAAAACACCTATGCCTATATAAGTATTCATCGTACATATTAGTGAGTTAAGCCCTAAGCACCTGAGGTGTAATTTCATCATAATAAAATTAATTTTAATCATGTATGCAAGTTTTTGACACTCACAGTATGGTTCAATACACAGTAGAATTCTTAATGTCTCTCATTATTAATAGTTAATTCTAAAATATATCAGAATTCGTTTCATGCCGTCACGTTTCTAATCAAATGTTTCCAGTAGTCGATTTCAATGCATGAGTTCATCCCAAAATAATGTCATACCACAAATACTTAATCTCCTGTCGTCTCGTTGCATAGACATTAGTCGAATTATGTGGCATCCAGTTTAAATTGTAGCTACATGTAGAAACTGCATATGATGACAACTAACTTTGATTTTGTATAGGTAATTTCTTATGCTATGTCTGAGGTTAAAAATGATTCAGTTTTGATAAAAATTGTTAACTGACAGCAATTATGTGTAGCGTTAAGTGTTAGACTATCAGAAACCCATGACGAATCAGGAAATGTATTTTAAATTAGAAAATAATATTTGCTATGGTATACATATATTGACAGCAAAATGAATTTCAAATACAATGTATGTATGAAATAGGTGTCAAGTACATTTTTGTTGTTATTAAAAACTCAACTTCAGATGGTGTCTTTTTTCAGTTAAAACAGTGTGCGGAGTTTTTGTATGACTTTCAGTCTTTCACAATAGTGCTCCCTCAAAATTTACTTTTCACAGCCCCAATGCCCTTCTTCATGTGGAAAGATTTGCATTTATCTAATTGGAAAACAGCTAATTTAAAAGTGAAGATTTTAGAAGTCAGTGTATAATAATAACTATCCCTCTCCCAGTAAATATTAATATGTTTGTTAAATCTGGGTTGACCTCTGTTTATGCCTTTATAATATCAAGTACATATGCATATATTTTTTTACTGATCAACTTGGCAACCAGTTGGTGTTCCAATTAATATTCTCTCATTGTGCAAAAAATCCTGATTATGTAACTTAATATTACAGATGTTGACCATGAAGAAGTTGTCAAAATGTGTGATTGTGGTTGGAGACAGTGGAGGAGTTTGGTGGAATTAGGGATGTAAGCAGATATGCATTTAAGAGAGCTCGATGGTCGTGGCCATTTTTAGACTGTATTGATCTCCTATGGAAGAAGAGCTACATATAAAAATATAGAAAAATACCCAAATTAAAAGGTAAAATAAATCTATATAGGGTTTTTTTTTTCCTTACATATTTTTTGCTAAACAAATCATATGTTAAAATTTTAAGTAGTTCTGATGATGAATTTGTTGACCATCCAGTCTCCTTCAGGCATGCGTGGAATGTGGCATGCCTTTGCAACTTGCACATGCTGTAAATATATAATTTTTATTTTTACATTTTTGACATCTTTTCCAGATTCACTGATCTAATTTCAACCAAGGTTGGCACATAGCATCATTTAATTCTGCCTCTGATTATTTTTTCTCACTGTATTAACACACATTTATTAATGCAATGGAAAGTATCAAATAACCCAGTTATGGTCATAATAAATGCCATTCTACATGTATGAATCTATCATGAAATTTTTTTTATACATATTTTTAGAGAAAATGATGCTAGTCATACATGTTATATATAATATTTCACATTGTTTTAAAATATTGATGGAAATTTTTCAAATAGTTCCATTTAGAATTGTTACATATTAACTGTTAATTACCTTTTTTGATAACTAGATACAGGTACATAGAAAAAGATGGATTGGTTGTTAGTTAATGTTGGTTGGCAGAAGAGAGAGAGTGGGAAGTCATGACAGTTTGTCAGGTATTTGATGAATAACATAAACTACTTTCGATTGGTATCACTGTGATTTGTTTAATTTCAATGGATTTTAAGGGTATACTCTTTCATGTCAACAAATTACAACCCCCACAACCCCCCCCCCCCAAAAAAAAAAAACAAAAAAAAACAAAAAAAAACAAACCAACACAATCTTCATTAACTGTGCAAAATAATCCATGAACTTGCATCCCAATGAACCTTTAATGAATGATAACAATTCCCAAAAATTAGACCTCACAAAATTCAATGATTTGACAGTAGGGTAAAAGTTAACTGTACTATTCCATATATTGTTGACTGAAATCTATAGTCTCAGAGATTATCACTGTGCCATTTATTGTCATAGATTTTATTCTGTTTAATACTATAAACATGAGTGTGCCAATTGAAAGTCTGTCATTTATTTAAAAAGTTTATTGTTTTTTTTATAAGTAAATTTAAAATTATGTAATTTTTTTTATAAATTTTTTGTTTGTTATCCTTAAGGAAAGGAATCTACAAGATAAAGATTAGTATTTTCATATATAATGAGAAATATTAAGGCTGAAATATATTTAATCGAATCGAAAAAAAGGGAATTGTAATATTTTGAATAGAAATCGAACAACTTGAATAAACCCTGAATTGTCCCAGCCCTGATCTTAATGAACCATAACTTGTACATCCTAAGAAATCCTTGTGTTTGAATGTCACAACAGTTTTAGTTTAGATATTTCTCTATATATAAGTATTTTAGTTGATGCTATTTCCCATCTTTCAGGTCATTCATCTATGATCTGGACATTTTCTGGAAAAATAGAAAACTTTACAAGAACAAGATCAAAATCCTGTCGCACATGTACTTTGTCTCTTAATTCCAAATCAACACCTCGTCCACATGATTGCAGTATCAACTGGAACGGAACTACGAAGGCTTTGGAGAGTGACATGATAGAAGAGATGGTCAAGGATGTGAATGATGGGTCTGTTGATATAAAGACAATAGTTGGTGATGAAGATAGCACAATGATTTCCAAACTTCGGACAAACAATGATACAAATTTTGGTAAAACATTGGATGCTAATCATGTGAAAGAAATCTTGAGGAACCATCTATACTTTGTGAAAAAATAACACAAAACTTTAACTTTCAAAGTCATACAGTATCTCAAAAGATGTTTATACTACGTCCTTGTCCAAGGAAAAGGGGATGTTGCATAGATAAGCCAAGAATTGTACTCTTGTCCGCTTCAATATTTATGTTAGATATGTAATAAAAATGTTGAGAGGGTTGTTCATTCTGGAGCGGTAACTGTCAGCTTCAATGTTTATGCTAGATTGGAAATACATGTAATAATGTTGAGAGGGCTTTTGATTTGGGTGCATAAATTGTTTTAGTTTGTTGATCTATTACATGTACATGTGAGGAGTTAACATGTACATGTGAGGAGTTAAATGTCCAGAATAAACTTGATAAGTATAAAAAAGAATTCATACCATAATATATGGTTGTAACAGTAATGGATGTTGTTTTACTGAATAGCTTAAAATTAAATTCGCCCTTTGTAATGTGCATATTGTACATGATGTAATGTTGATTTCGATCCTTTTATATGTTTCAGAATTGAAAAAAATAATTATGAGATACATGTAGCAAATCATGAATTAAATATTTATTCGTTTATACCTACTAGAAATATTTTGTTCCTACCTAGTATCTTGTTATAAGGTGCAAAAAGTTTTAAAAATTGTATTTTAACAGAGGAATTTCAAGTTAAACAGAGGAAATTTGGGATTTAAATGAATAATATTTTACTTCTTTGGTGAATTTTATAAAGTACTAGCATTGTATTAAAAAGATCATTAATTGACTGAATGTTTATTGAACAAAAAGTTGGTATTTATTATTCTATCTACATTAGAATATTGTTTAAGTGAAAATGGCACGAAATTGAAAAAAAACAGACCAGAGGAAATTCAGACAATATCTTTTTTTCTATGTCATTGACATATGGGTTTCTTCTTTTCCAGTAAAAGCATAACATTTGACTATTTCATTTCAGTTCAAAAATAAAACTTTTAATTATATCAAAACATATTTTTTGACCATTTTGCATTGAAGGTCAACACAAAAAGCAACAAATTTGAACCATGCAGAGGAAATTCGGTTGCACATTGTAAGATACTAAGTAGGCTTTTAGAATTTTTTTTAAAATAAACCCTTCTTCTGTCAATGTATTATTAATAGCATATGAGGAAAATGAAATCAAATGATTACAAACAATGTAGCATTGCTTCATATCTGTTGCAAGTGGTGTATTTTGATGAGCGGAAGTATTTCCAACAAGGGTATGTTTGGATACCGTTACCATGGAAACAAACATATTGACCCATCAAAAAATTGTTATATTCTGTTTAAAAAAAATACTATGCTATTTGTTGAACCAAGTTTTATAATTTTTTAATTACTTTGGTGACTGTCCCATACTTCCTTAATTTTTATATTGTATGCGCTTAAACTTTTATGATAGGATGACTATATACTTTTACATATATAAAATGCACAATATTTTATTTCAGGTACGGCGCCGAGCTGTCCAACTACATCCATAGAAAGACTTTTAATCTAACGGAAAGTTATCAAACCCTTACAATGCAACTTGCAGGTTTTAAAGTGCATTCGAAATTAGATTCGTCTCATACTGTTTTTTTTTTTTTTTTTTTTTTTTTTTTTTTTACATTAGTGAGTGTTTCGTAGTTCTCATTGATTTCATTAATAAAAACATTCAAATTAACAATGCGATAATGAAACAAAGTGAAGTTTGCGGTAATTTGATTGTTTTTGTTAAATTTACAATTACATGTACAAAAAGTATATTTTAAAAGATTGTTCAAATAGCATCGGTTCTGAAAACAAATTAGGTCTTGAAAATAGTTGCTTAGTTATGTTCGATGCCGTGTAAATCATAAATTAGAATCTATTTTTTAGTTTTTTTAAAACTGGATTTACAAGTTACTTTAAGAAGTATTTAATTAGAAAAGGGTTCAAATCGACATTATAAGAAAACTCTAAAGCAAAGGAATTTTGCAATCGCAAAAAATATTTTTATGAAAGACTTCTTTTAACTTGTTTAAGATTGTTTTGAAAATATGACAAAATCTCTTTACTTTATTACAGATTAGTTTTAGATTTTACCTGAATTATCTATAAAATATAAACAAAAATGCATTTTAAAATTTACACTGAAGTTTGCGTTTATAACATGATCATGCTTAACCTCTTATCTCCGTGATCCATCAACTTTTTTTAAAAGTGTAGTGAATGCATGTTAATAAATCTAAAGGGCTTTACATACAATGATGATTTGTTTCTAGAGTTGATTACATGTTATAGGATACATTTGTGACTGTCTTTGGAAGACAACATTTAACTTATTTGTTAATTTTTTTCAATATATGAGAGGGATAAGTTAGTTTGTTGACTAGCATGATTATATGAATTTCACAATTCGCTTAAAGCTATACAAATTAACATATACATAAAGTTATCATTTTCTTAATTTTTTTTTTAGATTAGTTTTAATATGTTTGAGAACTTTTCATAAACGATTGAACATTAAGGTCAAGATCCTGTAAATGGTTTCATAGTGTCTTTTTGGTGCTAGATCCATTAGGACGTCTGGATTGATTTGATATATCTTTTTCCCGTTCTTTATGACTTTAAGGGAAATATTTAGAAAATAAAACAATCTCTTGACATTCCATTTGAAATCCTATGAAAAGCAATCCCGATACCTATGTTCAATTTAATATAATGTTAAAGAAGAGGTCAATAACATTTTATATGCCGGTTTAGAGTGACTGGTAGGCATTCCGAATATATTTCATTCGTCAAAAACAGAAAAAAAACTCGGGGATTTGTAGCTCACTTCGAAATATTTCACTGAAAATGACAGTTAAAAACACGACTATTCACAGTCTTTATCTAAAATTAATCCCTGATACGCCTTATAAACCAAACTGTTGTTATGAAGCATCATTGAAAAAATCCATACCTCAAATTTCAGAAGTCTGTCGGCTCCTTTCATTTACTAATTCTTGACATTGAGTTGATAGTTATTTCGATATGTTTTAAGGTTTGGTGAACTCGGGAAATTGACAACTGAGACGTATTTGACAGAGTGTCACCCAATAAATTTAAAAAAAATCAATTTTCGTTATATTCGAGTTTTGCTGTAATGTAAAAGTTTTAAGTACACATTTTTTTCATTTACTTGCAATAACATTACATTTGAACAACCTAAGCTTGTTATATTTTCGCTAAGCATTTTTGTGACATTAATGATTGCAGAGAAAACATGTGGCACCTAAGATATCTTTTTTGCAGGTTATAAGATGTTTGCTTTTTACCATTCAATATTTGTATTAACTTACAAAATTGTTCATGTTCACACACCATACAAAATGTTTATAATACTAATATAATACTACACCTCCAATGTGCTGTCAGTATTTCCAGATTTCCAGATCATTGCCATTTCAAATCAAAACACTACAACCATTAATGAGTAATTTTGCTTTGTAATAATTAGGCACACTTCATTAGCATAAAATACTTTACTAGTATGATGACTTTTGGTTAATTTCTTTACTCAATATCGTAATTTCGTAACTCAGTATTGTACTCAAATAAAAATTTATTGGGTTTCAAAAGTGAGTTAAGAAATTAATTTTATTAGAATAATGTCTTTGTCGTTTTGAATAATTGTAAAACCTTCAATTTCCATTTTTAGAAAGAACGATTTATTTATCTTGGATGTAATTGCAATTAACAGGATGAAGGTTTTCCATTCAGTCAACCGAATGTTAACTGAATGGTTTGGAACGGGGACTGATTGGCAGAAATAAGCCATTCAGCCAGCTTTTAATCATCTTATAGTCAATTTTCAGTTGACTTAATGGCATGGCTTTATCCTGTGAATTCAGAGAACTTAAAACTTTTTTGTTTGAAAAATCATTTCAAATTTGTATTTGAACATGTTATTTTCACTTGGCATTCAATAGACTGTGTACCAGGATATTATGGACCTCTCTGTAATTTTACATGTCGCCAGCCAAACTATGGACAAAATTGTCAGTCAGAATGTTTGTGTACTGAAGAACAGTACTGCAATCATATTAGTGAATGTGAACCATTAAGTAATGCTTACGAAGCATCTATCTATCTATCTATCTATCTATCTATCTATCTATCTATCTATCTATCTATCTATCTATCTATCTATCTGGTTCTTTTATCTTTATGTATATGTGTTGCACCAAAATAGTTAACAATTTATTTTTATTTTTTTTATTTGATTCAGACGTTACAGATGATAACGCTGTTGATGACTGAACACACATGTTACGGGATTCAACAAATACAGTATCAATGGCAGAAGGATAACTGTATACATAATTGTGATATACAAAGACTTTACATAATTATCGATGTCACTGTCTTTTTAGAAGTCCCTCTCTCTTCTGCTCTCTTTATCTTCCTGTCTCTGTGCACTTTCGTCAAATACCAGTACCCAAAACACATAAGCTATTGAAACATTGAACACAAAATTGTGATAAACATGTACATGTATAAAAATGAACAAAATCAATAAAAATATGCCCATAATTATATATATTATATAATGTTATACATAATATAAGTGTGATGTAATTATTTGTTTCTACAATAAATCTGTCTGATAACGGGGCCCGTTTTTGTCCAGAACAATGTTTAAATAAGAAAGTATGTTTTGTATAGATGTGACAGCCGGTACAACAGTTGAAGAACAAACAGTTTTAAGAAATATTTAGAGGAAGGTAAGATATTATTCATATACATTTAACTGTAATAAATAATACAAAAGGTTTGATTTTTTTTTAATATCATTGCCTTAAAATATCGAACATAACTTATATGTATTACGTTTATACCCACAGTCATGTTACGATTCCTTTCCAATCTAAAATGGTTCATAATTTATCATTTATAATCTTATCAATTGATGTACTAGAATCGGGAGTATCACCAAACTAGTTAATCGCTCGATTCACGATGGGTCATATTCTGTTGGACCTAGCGGTAACTTTTCGTCCGCTGTCGATGTCCGAAGGTCCTACCCTTTTTCCATAATTATTTCCTTGACCCATTAGGCCCATAATTTAGATAAATTATCAATACGCACATAGAATGGTAAATAAAATTTCTTATTTGTATCAATTCTAAACCTATTTGCCCATTATTGGTATGAAGCTGGAATTTAATGACAATTCCCTACCCCGCTTAAATGACTTATTTTTGTAATTCCATATTTACTAATACAGGTGACCAAAAAAGATCCGTCTCTCTTTACATGTTCGGGTGATCCATATTTTATCATCTAACATAGTTTTGTTATTTGATATTTCCATATATTTAAATCTTAATAAAATCATAATGGATCATGACTTTTTAATATATCCAGGTAAAATTTTGAAACAAGAGAGCGACTATATTTTTCATTGTAACAATCTCTAAAATAGGTTGAAAGGTTACAGATCAGATTGCTTATGGTGTTTTTGTCTCTCAGTTAATTTGATACGCAAGGGCATGCTCTTCGTATAAACAGTTTCTAAGGCGAGGCATACTACTGACAAACAAGTTGATAAAACAGGACTATCAACAGGCTCGTTTGAAGTCATCTTTTCGTAAGTTCTATAGTCGATACAACGACCTTGTCAGCAAATACAATCATCCACTGGGTCGCATGCTGACTGACGTTTTTCATACTAATTGTTAGACCATAATTTATCACCTAATTGTCTATGGACTTTTCCGTTTTTTCCCAATTACGACAAAGAGCACACGGCGGGTGTGACCGGTCAGCAGAGGATGCTCACTCCTCCTAGGCACTTGATCCTACCTCTATCATTTTTTAGGTCCGTGTTGCTCTGCTTTGAATTTGTATTTCGTTTTATGGATTTTTGAGATGGTTGACGGTTTGTTATTGTCATTTTTTCATTGTGTGTGTGTGGTTTTTTTTTTTGTTTTTTTTTACTATATATTGTTTTTTAAGAAAAATGCTACTTAGTGGTTTATTTTGTCTTATATGATATAGTAATACATTCACAATTAAATATTTCATTTTCAGGTGTGCCACTAAATTTTTCATTCATGGGACCATACATTACCAGGCAATTTAGAAGCAAAACAATGTTGATTAGTCTTTGCATTCTGACATCTGCTTTCGTTGTCATCATTGCAATTTATCTTAGATTAAACAATAGGTCTACGACTTTTGTATAGATAGAATCGCTTAACGACCGAGAAAATAAGCACCGCGTTGAAATTTACCTGGTCAGTATACCCCTGTCAATCAAATGAATTGAGGCCCCAGATTGGGTGTTAGATAATGATTGACATTCGTTTACTCGTCCTGTGTATACCATGTCTAGCGCTCGCGACGATCGTGCGATTAACTTCTGTCTTTTGATGCATGCCGTGATTATAAAACGCCATCTCTTTTAGTACTATAATCAAAAGAAACTACGGTTGACACAGCTTATATCTTCTGCTCTTGAAAATTGAAAGATAAGAATTAAAAATTTATTCGTAGTTGATTTATGTATCACACCAAACGCGTTGATCACCTGCAGTCTGTCAAAATCACGTTGCGCCGATCATCTATGAAAACGTTCTTTTAATAATAAAGATGTTTGTGAATAATTGAGAATACAGAATTAAATTAAATCAAATATTGCGTCCACAATTCATAACATTAGTTATCATATATCTTTGAGAAATTCCACGAGCCGAAACCGGAAAAGAAACAAGTACAGACAATTTTGGTACATGCGCAGCTGGTAGAATCATGATCTGTATTCTGTATTCTGTGCACTTTAGCAGCTGATCGGAGAAGTAATACAAACGTATGTTGTATAAATGTTGTATTAGTATTTGAGTACGGTAAGATGATCACGTATTGCATAAAACATCGCGATAAATTCTCACTAGATTCCGTCAGAAACTTGTTTGCCCACGTTGCACGCGGTTATTTCATGCTTTTATATTCATTTTAAAGATCGACAATTTGTTTTTCCTAGTACATATATAAATACGATATTCTTCTACATCATCGAAAAAACTCTGTTGAGAGCATTTAAACACCCCGGGTGTATAGACATGTATACACAAGCGAGCCTGTTTCCCTCGGGGCTTCACGCCTTTATCAAAATAGGCTCCACCCCCAGCTGAACTTACCTGAGGTAAAATACCCGGTTAAAAACCTCGGCCTTTAAAATATATCTTTTTAAAATATTTACACTAAAATTTTATGACCCTATCTCTACCATATTGTTAATTGTTACAAACCCTCCACATTACACGTAAGCACCCATCGATGGTATATCTATAGCTTAACTGAACTGATCTTATACACAGCATTGAATTCCTATCATTAAGATGTGAATTCCGCACGTTATATATGTTATATAACTTGTTTCCGTAATTATGGGCAGTTATTTCAAATCGGGTATTCGATATAATTAGAACGTAACTTGGAAGCAAAAAGGGTAAACTTAATCCAAATAAATTAAAATACTGTATTTCATGGAATTGTGCGAAGATCGTGTTTTAATGATTTAAAATATTCAAAAGGCGTCATTTATGATTTTTCAAGCAAGCATTTATAGTTGCATTCGTGTTTATCTAGAATATATTTAATATACCCAATGCATGTAAAATAATCACTGAGAAAAATATCCTTACCCAAATTATGATATGTTTGCACTATTTAATAACCAATATCAGATAGTTTAAATATTTAAACACATTGATTTTTGTTGTTGAAAAAATAACAACCCACAGAACAAAAACATGACAATCAAAAGTTATCCATCAATTTTCAACCGCATCTTAAGGATGCTTTAAAGATTCTTACGAATTTGTTGAAAAATTAGAATATAATGGAAGAGTAAAACGTGACTACATTTGACATTTATAAAACTTCAAACATGGCATCTCATTATCAATTTAATCAATGATCTCGATAATCAAGACAGGGAATCATTCGTCATTGCAAAAGATAAGTCAGGTGGCTATATCTATATCTTACACTCAGAATTAAGTGATAAATATCTAAAACCTCTGAAAAACATTAACTCTTTCCTTTAATATACTATTTTTGAACAGCAACAAAACAGCAAAATTAAGATAAAAAGCTCTATAATCATACCTTTCTGTATATACTTGGTTCACTGCCAAATGTAGAAGGATTTGGTATAAACTGGTACCCATTTTGCATGAACCACTTATCGATGTTTTTAATCAGATTCGTTTTTTATTTAAACGATTTCAAACAGATTATTTTGTCATTCATAGTCAATCATATGCTGTATACATGTATATTTTCCTATCCATTATTTTGTGATATGCAAATGAAGACTGTTTATGTTTTACTTCATAATAGAAGAAGCAATTGCTGTATATTTTTCTACGAAGTGTGACCATTTTATATTGTAAATTAGAACTATTACTAATAAAGGCATTTTTACAAATTGATTTGTATAAATTTTTTTATTCCCAAAACATAACAAAGAAAACTCATGGAGAATTTGATGAGGTGATAACCAATATCTTGATTTTAAGTACCCATTGTTTAAGAATTTTATTATAATCTAAATGATATATATGAACATATATGAAGACATTAATATTTCATTGTAGACATAATTTCCGAAAAAGGTGTAGGGATAATTGACATTGTGCTATCTCCGTTGAATGCCAAGTAAGTAATTATAAGACATGGATAGAGAACAGCTCTTATTTGAAAAATGAAATTTATCAAATATATTGAGTTACTTTTTGCAATGTAACATTCTTACTAAATCTGAAATCTAAACTTCTTGAAAATGTTTTAAAACTTTTAAGTGCATATATCATTTAAACAATAAATTGGGTGTTTTGTGATTCTTGCGGGAAATGAAGGTAGCAGCATTGCAGAACAAATACGGAACCTGCGTTTTCGTATTATGTATTTTTATTGCAATGATCGCTACCTTCATGGTCTGCATAATTCATCAAAGAAAGCATTGTATAGGTTATATTTACACCTTTTTTGTAATAAATTATTGAATTAATCATGAAAAGTAGGTACATGTTAATGTACATCAGTACGTTAAATAAAAGAAATATCCAGCTATTTATGGAAATTTGAGTCTGGCATCATCATGATTATTCCGTGCAAGCCATGATTTGTTGAAACTAGATCGTGTAGATTTCAGTCCTTTCAGTTTCAATACAGCTGTGAATAATAGTTTGTGGATATTAATATAAAACTAAAATATAAATGTCACCAAAAAAGGACTGTCTATACTATAGTTGATTTCTGAATTTATAACTATTCTAATTACATACAGTTTACATTAAGATTTCGTAAAATTAATTTTACCCATGATTAATTTCCGTGTGAAGGGGGTACATGTATAACTTAAGTATTTTTGCTTGACCTACAACCATCACCTCCATCTTTAGATACATCATAAATTTATTAAAAAAAAACCAAGACATGGTATATTTGCTCTTTACCAACAGTATGACTTTAATTGTTACATAACATTGTAACATATTACGTAAAACTGTAAACCGGTAAAATAATGTTACATAATACTACGTAATATTATGATATGACTGTCAACACAATATTTCCGTAAAGCTTTAATTCAATTATGTAACAATGAGGAAACGACGTAATAATAATAGATTTCGATTAGTAATTAATAATAATGTACAAATATTATCAATTGACTGTATTGAGAAACTGAAATCAAACATTGTTTACGTATTATCGTCAAACAAATGTTTTGTGGTCTGAAAACACCTATATATAGAATTAGTGTACATATACGTTAAAATACACAAATAAAAGACGAAGAAGAAGAAAAGAAAAATAACATAAACTAATATGAACGCTGGAAAGGTAGAGGGGAGGTGGTGAATTTTTTGATAAATGGTCCAAAGGAACTGAATCGGTATTCAAAAGTGTTACCCGTGCGGCGTCCTAAAAGATAGTGAATCAGCTCGTCTTTGTTAACAAAGAAAGTCGCTAGAATTCTTGCGTTTAATTTCATTGGTTAATTGATGACACCAACATTACGTGACTAAATTAAGCATTCATTAAGTCTTCATAATACACATTTAAAGTGCAATAACTCGTGAGTCGGAAAATTGTAAAATCGATATACATGTATAAGTATAAATCATGGTAAGAAAACTTTCCTTTTTTCAATGTCCGAAAAATGAATTTGTCGTGCTTTATTTAAAAAAAAGAGACAAGAATGCAATTCAAATATTCCACCTAACATTCCAAATAAGTGACCATAAAGCTAACATATTTTGGAAAATATCTTTGTGTTATAATACTAATTAAACATTGTAATGAGTAATCTTTTGTTGTTGTGACCCTCCTTATTTAAATTAAGGAAGAATTTAACAAAATTTAGTTTTCATGCGTCCGCAATTAAATATATTTATGAATTTACAGCGTAACTGTATAAACATTTTCGACTTTATATAATTCTATTTATAAGCATAATAAGGTATAAAACGCGCCGCGCTTGACCCATGTAGGAATCAATGTGGCTTACTTAGATATGGAACAGACAGATAACTACATTGCTTAAATGTTGATATTGGAATATATATTTGAATTGACATCAAATTGCTTAATATGCTGGAAACTTTAAAGACATATAAAAACAGAAAAAAAGACTTTAAAAACATATTCATTTTGAAAATCACACTTTCCAGCAATATGGCTCTGAGATTTTATTTTTTGCATATCTCTGCTGCCATATCAATACTTATTTCACTGCCAACTTTAGAATGTTTTGATATATTTTTGTAAGTACGCTGTATGCATGAACCACTTGTCGATTAATTACAAATGAATTATACTTGGTGGTGACATCTTAAAAGTGTACCTAGTTATGATATATTAACATTTTAATTGATTATATGTCGTTCCTCAATTGTACATAACTTTTGAAAGCTATTGCAATCTCCCCAGTATTGCATTTATGTAAATATTGGCGGTGATTTGGATTTCAAAGTGTGGAGTATCAGTGAAATGTTCCGTCAAAGTCTTAAAAAATGCTTTTCAAATCAAAACTGTTCAATTGGGCCTTAAGAATAGTTTGTTTATGTAATGATTTTTCATAATGCAATCGATGAATGAAAGTAAGAGTTTAACAATATTAATGTTTTCCTTCGAATTCGTTCGTAACTAAAAGTCTGAAAAGATTTAGAGTCATATAATCTCAAAGCACCTCATATTATAACATAAATCAAGAATTTATGTTCTAAAATAATAATCTTAAAGCACTAAATATACATTTATTATAAAACAATGTTCGTGTCAGGTATCAGCTAAAATATGATGAATGACATGCTTCTTAATATTTGTGTTAAATACTCATTTTTAGTTTAAAGGGACTTGGATACGAATTGAGCTCAAAATTTTCCAAATTCATTTTTCCATTTTTAATGTCTAGAATGGTTAATATTGATATTGTTAATGCTTCCTCAAAATTTAAAAATCAAATATTGAGTTACAAGCAAGATACAGAGTTTGAAATTCTTTGTATTGTAAACAAAGCTCGAGTCTTGTTATTGTTTAAATATGTGTTGTATTGGTATAAGTTTCAATAAAATGGTGCTTTCTTTTGTTGATGATATTTTATATGAACACATTGAATCAGTTTATCTTGTTTGCCACGAGTTATTTTGTCAAATAATCGGTAATTTCCTTAATTTACATTAGTTGTAAACAAATATAAGACTCGAGCTTTGTTTAGATAACAATTATTTCTTATGTCTGTATCTCGCTTGACACTTGACATCTAACATTCAAATTTTGGTCAACCATTCAAAATGCACAAGAAAACCATTTTATACTTAGAGATAAAGAATAAAACTTTTATCTCAAATCGTGTCCAAGTCCCTTAAAACATTAGCTTTGGCGCCAAATAACATTTTGAATTTCTTTATTGTAGTCTCGTCATCTGTAACGATACCAAATGAATTGCCGACAGAATTAATAAGAGACGAAAACACAACTAAAGGAGAAGGTACTATTGAAAAGAAATGTTAATTAGAATATAAATTAACTATTCTTTTCAATGCTCCTTAAGTAATAACGATAAGCATTTGTATTCAATGACATCTCGATTGCTTATAATTATTAATAAAATTAAAGGCTTTTCACCTCTCTGATTTCCCTATTTTTTTTTTTAAATATAATCAGAACTATGCAAATAAAATTATTTTACATACTGCATATACAAATTAATGTAAACTTTTTCTGCTGTTTTAATGCTATTTTGGGCCAAAGATAATTAGCTGACAATGAACATTTTAAAAATTAGGTATCAAGTGATAATCTGAATGACCATAATATAATGACATACAAAATGATAAAGAGAAAACGCATAGGTCATATGAACGAGTGATAAGTACATTAATATGTTTTGTATTCGAATAATTAATTGAAAATCTGAATATTATCCTCGTGTAAATATTCAGAACAAAGTTTTTATTCATTCTGTGTGTCTATATTTTTAAAATTGTATCTACAAAATGAAGAGGATGACTCATGGCGTGTTATTCTAATGCATAATAGGACTCTCATGTATTGCAGCGGCGATGGTGTGCCATCATGTTGTATTATGTTTTGTGATTAAACTGTATCCAAAAAAGGCACATTTGAAATGTCAATTTAAATAACACCAATATCCGACTGTTTCACAACATTAGACTTTGTGGAAGTCAGGAACAGAGTACTTGAGGGAAGTGGAAAATCGTTCTACATTGTTTACATGCAAACCAAAACCACTTGCCCCTATAAAATATAATCTGTTGTTTCATTTGATCATAGAAATATACACATCATGTATATTATGCAGTGTAATAAGCAGGACGAAAAATCCTGTGCAGGGAAATTCTATTAGTAACAAGCCATAAAAATATTATTCAATTTGATAAAAAAAATAATAAAAACAACATTTGTCTCATATAAATAAATACAATTTGTTTATTTTTTCACCAAAAAATACCTATTACATATGTAGGTAAATTAAAAGAGGGTAAATTAATGGTTACATTTTTTCCTAATATTACATAATCTATAATAGATGTGATTAAGACAGTGATAAATATACTTTTTAACTCGCACCGTTCCTTACAAATTAATTGATCAGCTTGATATGTCTTAAAATTGTTGTTTTACTTTTAAAAACTTTAACTGTTTTAAAGGTGCTATAAGAAGTAAAGTACTTTTATAACATTAATGTACAGATATTTATATGAGCATAATTCATTCTTGATCTTCTTTTTCAGTTTTAAACCTTTAACAATATCAAAGTTTTTTATAATTTCAAGATCAAATATTTGTATGACAAATACCAATAGAGTGGTTAGGGGATATTACTTTTAAATTCAGATAGACAGGTACCTGTGACGGGTTTTACCTTTTTTTGTGCTGAATATCAAACAAACACCTATCTCTAGTTTGTACATTGAAGGACAACGACAATTAACATGCAAGAAATTCTGATAACATGCACATTGAACTAAGTAAACAAATATTTATTTGGACGTGCATGTATTTTCCCCCCAAAACGTCAAGGCAGTTGTTTACATACATTATTGATGAGAACATCAACAACTGGACACACTAATTGGATTATTATATCTATGGAAAAAGTAAGAAAGCGAATGGATTTCATTGGGTTTTTTTTATTTGTGATCCTCTAATCATGATTTTTATACTTTTATACTCATGGTAGGTTCGTACTTATAACAGGCCATACTTTTTATGCTTTATATGTAAAACTGTTATCAACATTTGAGTTTGCGCATGAAAGAACTACCACAAAATGCGAGAAATTATGGTAACAGGGAAATCAGTTGTAACTTGGGTAAATTTATTTAAAATAGGTGCACGCAGTGTTTTCAGCAGTTAAGTTCTTGTATTTGCTTAAAAAATAATTGCACATTTCAAAGCATTATCTCTAAATACAACTGTAGGCACCTGCTTGTTCATAATAGTGAATCATATTCCTACTGTTTGGAAGTCTCCGAAATTCTTACAAACTCAATTATTCTGTAAAAATGTCTTTTTCGCAGAAGATCCATTGGCATTAATACTGGTCATTCTCAGAATATTGATCACTTAATACCAATTGATCACTTTATCAGATAACCTCTTTTAAGGTTGTAAATTGAAATATTTCAGAACTATAAAAATGTTTGGATGCTTATTTGTTGCAATACACATTGGGCGTGGATTAAAAAAAGCCAGTATTTTACATTCTCATTCTTAAATATACTAACAGACTTTAGAAAAGCAATTTTATTTATTATTATTTTACTCATATATATATTTTAAACAAATTACATCTGGTTTACATATATATTATGTAATGAAAAATGTCCAATGTTCATTAAATTTTAATATCATTTTATTGAAAAGGAGGCTTCAATTAAAAAATATGTAAAAAAGGGATACGTCAAAAATGCGGTTTAATTTTGGCCACTGATACCGGTTTGGTCTCCATTAGCATTAATGACGGTTCGAAGGGGACGTGTCATTGACTGGCAGACACTTCGAATGGTCCTTTGAGGAATACTATACCACTCTTTCACTAGTGCTCTCTCAAGTTCTTGCTGGTACTGAGGCTGAGGCTGGAGGCTGCACACACGTTTCCCCAGCTTGTCCAGCAAATGCTCGATCGGATTTAAGTCAAGGGACATAGTCGTCCAAATAAGGCCGTTCGTTTGGAGGAAATTTTGTGTCAACCTTGCCATTTGCGCACGTGCATTGTCCTGTTGAAAAAAATCTGAGGTTGATTCAGCATTTGCTGGGACCATTAGAATCTGTAATGTCGACGATGCGGCGTAGAAGTCGAAGACCTTTGTAAGGTCTTCTCAGCGGATCCCGTGGCGTTTCAACATTCTATAAACTGTTCTAGGATGAATAGGCATACTATGACGTTCAATAATTTGCCTCGCCGTGTTCGCTGCGACTACGGCAAGGCAACGTGAAACGTTCTCACAAATGACGTTGGTGTATGTACGATTGTTGACGTGGTGTTGGCACAAACGGTTGACCAGATCTTTGAAGATCATTTTCATGATCTTGTCTGATAAAAACCGTTGCAACAACCGGTTTACTGTATACGGATAAACACTTAAACGTCTTGTTACCTCCAACTGAATAACACCTGCTTATACCGGTTTCTTGATTGTGCTTTTCATCGTTTAAAGGTGTTACAGTTTTTTTGTGATTTATTATGTTATTGGTGCCAATGCAAACAATAATAGAGTTGTTTTGTGACGACAAATCTCCTGTATTGCCTTTTCATTTGTTTTGAATAGAGCCCTGCAAATTTCCTGCAATTATGCTTACATCGTGCAAACACTGAGCACATGTTCGTCAGCACGATCTACGGTAATGTTTGCGAAATAAGATTTAAATATAATAGGAACAATCAGGAAAAAATAGTTTGCTATGACATACATGTAACAGAATTCTTATAGATAAAACCATATTTCCGCGTGAATTGGAATGAAAATAATCACTTTAATTGCTTCAACATTAGTCCATTAATTCAAAAAACGTTCTTGATGAGAATGAGCAACACCGTACAAATGCGATGGATTGGAAATGTATTGTTCATAGTTTCAGCCATTATGTTTACGAATGCTACGGAATGCCGCACGTAAGAAATATTTATGTTGTTAGATTTTTGCTCTTCATAACATACATTTATGTCCATCACTATTGTGACAGAATTCATTTTTTCATTTTGTTAAAGTAACTACCAAAGAATGTACTTGACCATGTTCCAGGGTTGTTTTCATATAATTGTGTTATAGGCCTTCTAAGTGCTGCCTACGTTACCCTATTGATGGAAAATCAAGTCGTTGTATCGGTATGTAAAAAGATTGTATTATCATAAAAACATTGATTGAGAAGAATATCAAAAGATTCATAGTGTGGGGAACACGTTAATGTTTCAATTTCTGAACCGGAAATAAGTTTTGAGACAGTTTTCTATCTTATAAACAAGGGCTTGAAACGAGAGTAAAAAAGTTATAAAATAATTTGATAGGAACTGAAATTAGTCGTATTTTCAGATTAAAACACTGTTGTAGTTTATCTGGATTGCAAAATCAATGATTTTTATTTAAATTGCTACAGTTTTAAACCTTCAATTTTTTTCTTAGAGTTTAGGTACAATAAGCATCGGCAAGCGCTAGTCATTTATATTGATCGAGTTACCTTGGTCGAAAAAATACTGCCGATATGGCGACGCCCATAAGCTGGAAGAAAGGTTTTTTTTTTTAGCTCTTTGTGCCCCTAATTCAACTTTCATTTCCGCTGATACTTCTTAATATACGTGTAACCATAAAGCCTCACTTCCCGAGGCGGGCTTCGCATCTCGTTGCGCTCGCTATTAGTGAGTCCTGTAAATCTATAGATAAATCTGATACACATCATTTTTTAAAAAGTCTAAAATTCATTTTTTATATTTTGTACAAACAAGGAAACAATATAGAGGAAGATACCTTTATTTCCTGGTTTTGTATATCAATATTTTATATGTGGTCGAGTTTTATGAAAATACAAAAGTTGAGATAAATGTTTTAGCTCGTGTATACAGATTTCATCGATAATGATAATTACAAATTTGAAGAAAAAAAATTGGCTCGTTTTACATTCACATTAAACTGGTATGCGTTTGTCTGTATGTTGCATTGAATTTATTTGAAATTTAATTTGTCATTTAACATTAAACGCATTAAAATGGCCTTTTACTAGAATGTATACCAGGATATTTTGGATACTACTGTAGTCATAGGTGCCGCTATCCTAACTATGGCAGAGGGTGTCAGTTTCTGTGTTTGTGTGATGTGACAGACTGTGACTATGTTCAAGGTTGCAGAAAAAAGGGTAATGATTCATCTTTCCTATGCAGCTGTCATTAATTGTTTGTATTATTTATATAACTTTAATTTTCGCATTTTAAACATATGGTTTGATTGAAATTGTATTGAGAAATAAAATAACTATTAAAAATCATACATACAATTGTTGCTTATAAAAACATTTCTTTGATTCTTTTTTTCAGAATGTCCCACTGGGTATCAAGGACTACACTGCAGCAATAATTGTCGATATCCTAACTATGGTTTCAAATGTCAATCTGAATGTTTGTGTGAAGAACGACATTGTAATCACATCAAGGGATGCTTTACACTAAGTAATGGTATTGCAGGTGTCATTTTGACATTTAAATATCAATGGCTTAATAATGTTGGCAACGTAAAAATTATATTCAAAAGAATAAATATTTTTCTTAACATTGAGAGATATGTTAAATTTGATGTCAGATATATTTTTTTTTTTTAGAAATAATCAAAATTTGATTTCTCCTGCATGGCACATGATCCTACCTCTAACGTTTTTAGAAGTCAGTGTTTGCTCTGCTCCTGTTTTGTATTTTTCCATTGGACTTTTGATTTTGAATACTGTTTGTTATCACTACATTTCATGCTAACATATTTTAATTCTAAGACATAAGGGACGATAACCCAGTATCTATCAGAAACAACTGAAACGAAACGTAATATATCTTGTGTATACGTGCTTTTGCAGCTTCGTTATCCAAAATTTAAGATATTATTTGATACATTATAGACCACTGCTTGTAATGTTATTGTGCACTTTCATACAATAATCATATGAGCTACTTTTTATTCATGTGACCTCTGAATATTTCTAAATAAAACCTTTAAACGTTTACATATAATATGTATACGTCTTTTCATCATTAAAATGATCTTTTCTAGAAAAACGTTTAAAATATACTATTAATGCTATTCGTCAACTGTATGTTTAAAAATTTCTATCATAGTTTCTTCTCCTGGTGAAATATTCACGCCAAATACATCACCGACAGGGATAATGAATCAAAATACATTGATGTTATCAAACCGAACAACACTGACGGAGGAATCTTTTAAAAAAGAAGACGGTAATAAAAAAACAAAAACAAAAATGATATGAGCAAGATGAGCTTTCATGAAATTAAGAGATGGTTTTAATAACCCTTCTAGCTTTCGTGGATTCAAGATATTTAAGGACATTAACATTGTAGTCCTTGTATCTTCAAATATTCATTTTCAAAATCTCAATATAACGCCAGCAAGGACGTTTTTAACACCCATAACAACTACATATTCATTATTTCGGTGTTGCTTTACTTTTAGAATTGTGCCTTCCATACCAAGATGACAAATCATGGCGTGTAAACAAAGTGTTCTTCTATTTAATAATAGGACTTTCATTTATAGCGGTGTCATTGTTGTGTCTTCATGTTGTACTGTGTTTTGTGAATTGACTTGTATTCATAACAGCTGCATTTACAATATCCTATTCCGGCTGATTCGCAAACGTTTTGTAAAAAAAAAACACGGGTATATATTTAGCGTTCATAACACATTTGAAACGTCGTCAAACAATGCGGAAGTGAGGAATAGTGTACAAAAGGAAGTACAACATCATATTAAACTGTGCTTGTTTCTGCGTTGTTGTTTTTTTTAAATAAAAAAATATATTTCCTCCAAGATAATAGCTGCTGTTTTGTAGTTGATGATGAACTTACACACAACGTATACATCACTCAATTTATTTTGTCAGTTTAAAATTTAAAAAAAAGGAAATTTGACAAATTCACACACGGAAAAAAACGAGTAACATTAAATTCTTAAATGAGGTTTTTCGAAAATAATCTCATTTCCAGATACTGAATTTTTTTTTCTATCCTGCATTTTTCCTGTTGATGGGTAAGCTATTTTTTTTTTAAAAAGAGAGATTTATCCTAGAAATAAGCTGCTATAGGTATAGTTGCTTTGTTGAGACATATTGATATACGTTTAATAAAGTTTTAAAGAATCAAAACAAACGCATGCATCCATACGCTTCCGAAAACTCAACATCACACGTTATTAAAAATCATGTAATAATATGTGCTGTTTTTCTATTGTTATTGAAATACAGTAAACGATACATCGTGTATTCTTTGCGGCAATGTATACCTTTTATATAAAAGAAAGAAATTTGACCAAACTGCACACAGAAAACAATCTGTATTACCATACAGCCTTTTTTTTGCGGCACACAAATTTGGCGGATTTGGGCCTACAATGTATACCATTAATTTTGGCGATATAATTTTGGTGAATCATTTACCGTTCATTGAAAATCTATAGCTGAGAAGTTAATATGTACTTGAGCAAAAATCCTATATGTCACCATAACAAGGTGTTAAAATTTGATGTCCGACCCTTGCTTCACGTTCTTCAATATCTTCACAGAATCACGTGTAACTAAATTGTACTTAATATCAAAAAGTATACCAATTTATTAATTATATTTCATTGTTAGTAAAGAAACCGATAATCAGACAATTATCTGCACCTGAGTCGATAATGGATCACTTGTTTCCTAAAACAACACAAGCTACCACCGCTGTCACTGGGGCTAATTACACACATGAACAGGGAAAAATAATATGGTGTTTAAAGAATAAACTTCTTATTTATATACAGTGCTGCTATCGTGAAAGTTGACAATCCTATCCTATCCTACCCTATATCCTGTATCATGCATCCTATCCTGCAAATTAGCTCTATCCTATCTTATCCTATCCCATACCATCCATATATAGGAATTAAAGTTAAATAAAACGAAATTTGAAAAAAAAAAATGATTTTATCAACTAATGTAGTACTCAAAATGACTAATTAAAAGATAAAACCGAAAATTCTTAGAACGGGATACCTTATTTACCTGTGCAACGGTAAAATTAAATCGTCCGCAGATTGTACACAATAATGTAAACAAACAAGTAAGCGATTCGATTTTTGTTTTTATAAGATTTATGTATTAAAAACAGATAGATAACTTCGATGTATTTATTGAACTAATGTTTAAACACACATTTTTATCATTTTTTCCCCTTATAACATAATAGCCGAGTGAAATTATCGGTAATCGGCCGATTCGTTCGGCGATAAATGTAAACACGATCTGAACATTATAATTTCTTTAGGAATCATGACTATACGATCGCATTTGTAGTTTAATCATTTGGAAATGTTTAAAAAAAATAAATTTATAGTTAGCGAACATTTATTATTTTGATCTGTTCAGTTTAATATCGGATAGAAATATACGACCCTGTTACATTTATCAGGCTTCGATAAAATTATACGAAATCGTGAAAAGTACACTCAAACAATGTCTATTTCTTCTTTATACCTTTATTTAATTATATGCCAAATTCTTCATCCATGAATTCAATTGAGCTTTTAACATTTTATAGACTTAAAATGAAGTAAAGAAATATATTATATAGCAATCATTGTGTGACATCGAATTCTCACAGTAACTCCATACATACGTACGAACTGACAAACATGTAGCACCGACTAACGCGCATCAATATTAGCACTGTTTTGTTACTATAATACATTTATAATCATTCTTAAATATTTTAACTTGTAAAACAAATTAAATTGACATTGCAAATTTATTGTTACGTTAATGTTCGTTTTGCAAAATCATTCTGAAATTTATACTCGAATCTGATTGGCTACAGGATGCAGGATAGGATAGGATAGGATAGGATAGGATAGGATAGAACTTAACTTTTATATTTCTATCATGTATCGTGCATCCTGCATCCTATCCTATCCTATCCTAATCAACTTTCAGGATGGCAGCACTGTAATGTTAAGCTTTAAAATTGATTTATTTACATTAGTTTTGTATTGATTTTGAGTCATTGTACATTTGTATCTGTAACACAGTGTTCCTATAACAATTGCCCCTTTTTATCATTCTCACAGACTCAAAAAATCGCCAAAATGGGCAAAAATTATATTCCCGCCAAAAAAAAACCATCTATACGGTATGTTAATTCCTTAAAGACGTTTTTTCATTTTCAGATAGGTTTAAGACAGTAACAAATATTTTCTGCCTTGCATTTTTCCTTCCAAATTGATGGATGAGTTTGTTTATAATATCTTTTTAAAATGATACTTTAACCTATAATGTATCAAATTGCAAAAACTGCACAAAGCTGCTATAAATATAGTTACATGTAATTTAAATTGATATATTTTGTTTTTCTAATCAACTGTTTGTAGATCTTCAGACATTTTGATGTAGTTATAATGGTTCAGTATTATTGGTCATTTTTCAATAATTTTTTTTCACTTCTTATGTTTTATTGTCTATATTCTATTATGGAATCAAACAAGCTTTGGTCAGTTAAAGTTTTGACATGACCTAACAATATACACAGATAGGTTAGTACCAATGACAGTCAAAACTTTTTTTTGCCAAATATAGTAGAGTTCCAATCAGCTATCAACAATTTATTTTGTAAATGAAAAGCTTAAGACACTTACAATCAAAATCTGAGAAATCTCAGTAACAGAAACATCAATTGCAAATTAAGTAAATCCATTTTTGTACGAGCATGTCGTATTTTGAATATGTAGGCACCTGCTTGATATAATATTTCTTGAGTATGAATGTCCACGCATTTATAACAAACCTTACATATTTTATAACTGTATATCATCTGTAAAAATATCTTCGAATCGAATTCCGCCTTTTTGGCATCAATTCTGTCCTGACCTGTTGTACACAAGCCGGGTACTCTACCAATTAGGCTCTTGTAACTTTGTTAATAAAGATTTTATTTTAGAAAATTGTTTGCTGGTATATTATTCACAATGGACAGAAAGGATATAACAAAAACAGTCAGTATTTTATCATTTATTCTTAAATGTATGAGCCAATTTTCTGGAAATGTTTTTGATGACCATATACAACTTTTATTGATCTACCAGTATGTCGAGGTTTATTGAAGTTACTGAGAAAAATGTGGAACGAGGAATGAGCAACAAGAGATTTGGATTATATTGTTCATAGATTTAGCAGTGACGTTTACAAATTAAGCTACTGAATGGCGCACGTAAGTATGTCAACCGCTTTATCTTTTTTTATTTAAATAATTTGATCGTAGACAATATGTTAATCACATTTTAACTAAGGTTGCAGCTCACCGTCATCTAAATTTGAAATTTCCTTCTTGTGATTTCAATACTAATTTCATACTACTATCTTTTTAACCTGGATTGGAGGATTTGTTAAATAGGTTATCGATATCGTTGTTTTAAACTATCTACACCTTAACACATCAGATGCAAAATCTATCTAAGAGTTTGATTTTGAATTGACTATGAATTTTATTCATTACTTTGAAGAGAAAATCCAGAATCATGCTATGTTCAACAATCATGCATATATCAGTATTATGTATTTTAGTATTTTCTATATTGATAGTTGTAAAGTTGACGAATCTAATGAAACTTTATATCTATAGCTTGCATTTTCACCTCTGGTTTCTGATTCTGATATATTTAAAATGAGGCAGTTTTAGAAAGGCACTTGTGACCACCATTAAAAACTAATAATTTCATTCTATAAGCAAAGCACAAGTAGATATCATCCCCACCAACATACATGTCACCTTTTATCTTCGCCAAAAGTGCATCTCTCTACTTTATAAAATTAGCAGTGTTCCTTTTTTGCATCAATACTTTGGATATTTATCAGGAAATGTTTGAAAACCATAAAATATATTTTGGTATAACATATTTCCTTATCCTTTGATAAAAAGTAGTTCCTTTGAAGTGCATAACTTGAATTCAATATCAAGCGTAGATTAAAATTAGTTCAGTTGTGTTACAATTAAAGAGACAAATGGTGAAAAATGAATCATTGTCTACTGATAGTATATATATTCATTTTGTGTGTGGCTTTCAGGAATATTTTGACATGTGGCACGTAAGATTAACAGTACTTAAAGATTTTGAATAAAATTGTAACTGATCATCAATTAAAAAATATTATCTTGAAAATTTGAAGTTGTTTAATATCCAAATATTATAATTAAAATCAAATCTGAATATGAAGTTTACATGCACCTTTTGTCTAGACCTGCGATGTGCTGTCAAGGATACAAAGTTGACATAAAGAACAATCGCTGTACAATTGAGTACCTTAAAAAATTGCATAACGTAATATGAAAAACAGAAGCCGGTCACTGCTTTTTATTGTGAAAATCATGAATTTTGATAATAATTAATTTGGAGACTAATTATTAAATTGTTATTTCTGGTTTCTTTCATCAGATAATACAATTATTTTTTGTAATTGAAGCATTCAAATGAAGATAAAATAATTAGAAGTATTATTGAAAAAATTGTACATGTAATTATTGTTAGTTTAAACAAAATGTATTGATGTTTATGAATAGCAAGAACAAAATAATTGACAAAGTGAACAATAAGATTGAGATACCATGTAATTAGATGTCTTATGTTTACGAAAGCAACACAAATATTTGAACTTATATTTACTAGAGTGTTCTTCGGGATACCAAGGACCTAACTGCAGCTATGCATGTCGATATCCGAACTACGGCGATGATTGTCAGTCACAGTGTGACTGTGCTGTACAACATTGTGACCATATAATGGGATACCGACGATCAAGTAATGTTCATGATTATTGAGTAAAATTCTTGTTATGGTCGTTTCTAGCAATCCTTAAATGATACATTAACAGTCTTACTGTGAACAGAATAAATCAAACGTTCACAACTATTTTTAGAGATTAATTTTTCAACATGTAAATCGATTAAGTTTGTTAATGTACATACATACATACATACATACATACATACATACATACATACATACATACATACATACATACATATGCATGACATGTAGTGGTTTACTTTATTAGTAAAAGCAGATTTCCGCTATAAACGATAAAAACAGAATACACAACCAATTGTTATACAGTAACAGTACTTTCTGTCAGATAAATTCAGTACAGTAGAAAAAGCTGTCTGTCTGTCCGTTCGTCTATTTTTTCCGTCCGTTTGCCTATCTGTTCCATCCGGCCGTCCATCTCTCCGTCCGTCTGTCGGGACCAGTTATCGATCAGGACCTGGTACATGGATAAGCTTAATCTCTTGAGTATTTATGACTTGCTGATAAAAACTTTTATGTTTCAGTTTTTGTTACGAATATCCATAGCTAGCTAATCCGCTAAATAACATAAATAAACGAGTGATATTTATTAATTTTCAAACTTTTACTTTAAGAGGTACAAGTATGACCGAGGAAATGACGTAACAAGATTTAAAATTTTATACCTGACAACTCTGTGTTACGTTATCTGACACCACTATTTTGCGTGGACATAAACAGAATGCTATAGACTGAAGGGGCATTTGTCATATTAAAAAAGAATTCCCTAAAAAATTTTATTTGAAAAAAATTATATGTATTATGCTTTATGTGTATCTTATAAACGTTCATGTAGCTTTCCTTTATCATTGTTTAAGCAAATCTGATTGGCCTTGAATTGTATAATTTTAAAACCTAACAAATTCCAATCCGCCACATATGTTCCCCTCTAAACTTAATGTAGACGTTGGTTTTATGCTGTCTAAAGATAAAACGATTTAATGTATATACACACAGTTTTATTATAATTTAAATTACTATTTATATGTGTAACTTTTGTCATAATGATCGGACAAAGAACAACATTTTTATGACACTAAAATTGATGTATACCAAAAACTACGAAGATCCCTCAAATACTTTCTTAATTGTTCATTTAATCGTTACAATTAGATAGTTTTATAATTGTTACTGTTTGATAGGAAAAATATATATATAAATCGGCGATCAGATTGTCATTTTGAAAGTGTTTGTGCATGCAATATTGTCAATGTTCATTTCTAATACATGTACAACTATATTTACAAATGAATACATTTTCAGGTGAGCAGCACAACTGTACAGCGATGAATCCACAGATGATCAACCAATATAACAGAAATATGATGACTATTTTTCTTTGCATATTGACATTTGTTTTTATTCTCACCGTTGGATTTTATTTCAAAGTAAAGTCTATGCAATCTATGCACATTACGTACTCTCAAAACTTTCGAAAGGAAAATACCAACAACATTTCTGATACTCGGATACTTTCATCTAACTTTTAACCGTTACACATCAATAAACTGATTATTCACTTCATGTTCATACTACGTCATGTGATATTAGACAATGAAATCAAACATATTGAATGCAGAAAAAAAAATTACATATTAACCTTTATGCAATATTAGTTATAACAGAGGTACAACGTGTTTATGTGTATATAGTCTTCTTTCAACATGGTTAATTATGTTAAATCAATGTATCATATGAAATATTGCTCAAACCATTTAAATATTTACAAATATTTTATTGTTTTGTTACATAGTCCATGTTTTTAAGATGAATAAACATCGTTTAGAATGATTTTTTTCTAAAATATGTAGTATTTGTATCAGATGTAACTTGGCTGTGGATATATGAATCCAATTCTATTGCATCATTTCCGTGTTATTTTGTCTGAGTTAAATAACTCATATAAAATCAAATTATAATACGTTATTAGTTCAAAGAGAAATTAAGATTTTTATTGCTTGCACTTATAGTGACAGTTTATTAGATAATTTAATAGAGTAATCAATTACTTCCTTACATCAATTATTTTTAAACATACACAGCATAAAATAATCATTTTCCAGTTTTCACTATTAGTTTTCATTACTGAGTATTCTTTACAGTATAAGTTTGTTTTTTATCGTGATTGTTATATTGATAATTTAAATTTATAGATAAATATATTAATAAGCAGTTCCATTCATGTTTTAGTTGTTCAAAATAAAAATGTTAGAACAGTGACTCTATATCATGAATACTACAAAACTATGCTGATACAACACGAGAAAAAAGCAGAAAAATCGCATTCCCAACAGCATTTGCTATTAAAATTTCAACTTTCTATCATGATTAGTTTCAGAGGAATTGCGTGGACAAAATGGCCCTTAAAATTTCATTAATATCTTCAAGCAATATCTTAAAGCAGAAGTCACGTCATTAAAAATGTAACTAAAAACATTTATCTCCTCTGATGCTCTATAAGTCTTGAAAATTTGGTGCAAATCGGGTGAATAATTTTCGAGAAATAAAGCTTTAAAGAAGGCAGAAAAAGAATATTAAGAACTAGAGCAAAGCTCGTTGCACAGCAACGAGTGGGTCTTCCGTTGATGTCGAAAGTAAAGCTAGAAGTTCCTGTAAGAAGCGGAGTTCTTAAACCAATAACAAGAGTAACTAAAACAAAAAGATCGAATAATTCTTGGTGCGACTTAACAAAATCCGAATGATTTTAAGTACGAATTAACAAAATCTTAACGATTTCAAGAACGACTTATGAAAAAAATGCGAATATGTTCAAGTACGACTTAGCAATTAATTTTTAGGTATGAGTTAATTTAACTTTGAACTTAAACACTACTTTCTTAACCAAAAACGCGGAATCAAAATTTCTGGAAAAATCAATTTTTAAACCCGTAAATTCGTTGAAGAGGGTTACCCAGGAATACCATGAAAATTGAGCCACCACGAATTCTAATGATTCCACAGTATAGCCGCAAGTTTAACAATTTACTGCTGCTTCTCATGTACTTCACATTAAGGGCCTTCATATTGCATACTAGTTCCAACAAGAAACATTCTTCTTACCTAAATGATAATCATTAAAATTCATTTCATGAATCTTAGCAACACTCTTCAGTCTTCAAAGTACAGCAAATCTCAATGTTACAAAAATATTAACTGGTACTTTATCCGAAACTGTCCCTTGCTACCTTTAACTGTCTTAGAATTAGAAAGCTAATGCAACTCTGAGAAAAAGTATACCACATATTGCCAATTCCATTAAAGATTTAAGAAAAATATGGCCATTTAAGTGAACCCACCATCTCCACTTCCCTCTATTCAACACAGATTCATAGGGTTCTCCATAGTAAATCATCTTTACCTGACCTTTCAGAGGTCAATTGTTGTTCAATATCCATTAATAAGAAACCTTATTCAACTACATACATCTACATGATACTATTATGATAAAAGCATCACATCACTTAGAAATGCCCTTACATGTATTCCCTCCCCCTATCGTTTGATTTTCATAAAAAGTCATGGTTTAAAATCTTTTACCTAATTTTATGAAACTTGTGGCAATTTCTTTGAGTCATTTCTCACACATATTTGAAAACAATCATCAATGATACTAAAAATTGACTTTTTTTTGTTTATTGGATGATTTGTAGCATTTTTATTAAGAAATAGACATGCTGTCCTGCATGTAATTTCTTGTTTCCATGAAAAAAAAGTACGCTAACAATCATATTTAATCTATTCTGGTTTCTAGACTCCTTTTAACCATGCTAAAACAGTAAGACCTACAAGTTAGACATCTGCCTTGAATTAAAATTAAATTTAAAGACACCCGGGGAAGCTAGAGACGGATGAGAATTCCATGAAAAATGTTCAAATTTTACATCTTTTTCTACACATTTCTTATGCATATATACATTAAAAAGGTAAAAATATGTTGTTTTTTGTTCATTTCAAAAATGATTATCATATAATTATCTTATTATCTTTAAACAGCCATAATTTTGTTCGTCATAATTTCTCATCAAACACAAACCACAACAAGGCATGATGCTTTCTTAAAGTTCCATTATTGCATGATCCGATTTAATTTGAATTACCGGTAAAAAGTCTGTAGAACACAAGGAATATGCATGTTGGTAGAGGTGACAGGTTAGCCTCAAGAGCTCAAACCACAACAATCAAGAGGTAAAAGCCAAGTGGCCGCCATGTGGTAACAAGAGTCCGTTTTTGGCTGAAATTTGAAAAAAAAATCAATTAGCTGTGTTAACATACTAATAAATAGCTGTGTTTTACATTAACATGTGCATTTCTGGAAAAATACACTGATCATACAGTGTAATAAGTATGACATATCCCAATACATGACCTATACATTAAGGCAGTACAAAAACAAAAAATTTTCATATCAAGTCATAATATCATAACATAAAAAAAAAAATTGTGTGTATAGACACATCAAATTGAAAAAGAGAGAGAGAGAGAGAGAGAGAGAGAGAGAGAGAGAGAGAGAGAGAGAGAGAGAGAGAGAGAAGACTGAGAGGAGACAGACAGACAGAGACACAAAGAGCGAGTTTGCTTTACTCACAGTGCGACATGGGGCTGAAACGATTCACCGAAATATCGATACTGTTCAATACTTATGTCCGATTCAATTTTCGATTCACTGCTTCGATTTTCAGTTCGATTCACTGCTTCGATTTTCAGTTCGATACATTTTTTTAAATCGGGTTTATTACAATGGGTTCGGCCTACTTAATTAATTTTTAAAATTGGGTTTGGTTTATTACATCGGGTTCGGTCTATTTAATTAGTGGGAAAAACATGGCGATTTATATGTTTATATTATACGTGAATTATTGTAAACTGATGGGCTATATTGCCCAAAGTTGTATTTCTGAATAAATAATGATTTCGACGGATGCAAATGAAGGGGGCGATCACAATATATATGTTATGACTGATACAAACAATAATAAGTCGTAAAAACCAGCCAAACTGAAGAATCCACCTGCCTTCTATCGTTAGTGAAATCTCGTCGATATGCTTACTTTCTTCCTAATAAAATGATTTGTATTTAAGATTTGCAAATGAACTCCCGATAAAGGCAGACTTGCAGCTATAAATCTCTCACTTACCCTTGTTACATAGCATCGCCGAAATACTAAATAAGTGTGGAGTCAAGTGATCTGAAGTACGTGTCTGATGAGAGCCATTTTCTTGTTGAAATTTTGAAACTTAAAAGAATGTATGACCTTTCAAACATAACATAAAAGAAGTTCGAGTTAAGTCTTTTAATAAATGACTAATTAATAAAAGTTACCTCTGTTTTTTTCATTGTATTCATCATTATTTACTGCATACATGTAGTTAATTATCCGTTTACATTTTTTTATTAATTAAAATTGCAAGTGTGATTTGCCTATAATGTTTCCTTTCTTCAATTATTTGAATTGTTTCTTCTTCAAAATGTATCGTATTGAAAATACTGAATCGTGCTAAAAGTATTGAAATATGTGTTGTATCGTGAGGGGGGCGTATTGTTTCAGCCCTAGTGCGACAGTCAATATTTCATTTCAAAAACTACAAATGGATATCACCCATCCAAACAGCATCAAATTATAAGCTTCTGCTATACCATGTTTTGTCAATTCTACTTAGTTTTTTTGCGAATAAATTTAGCGAGGATTTTTTTGGTGTTATTATCAATTACATGCTTTACAATCAATACTATGCATAATGCGCATAACATTTCATGAACTATTTCACAAAGCTTTGTTATTCGGCTGCACATTGAAAAAAATCGGGGATTGATATGATACGCTTATTTCAAAACTCAATGCACTGTTGATATTTTTATCTACTAGACAGAGAAATTTCTGTTACAAAATTAAGTTGCTCTCTGACATTTTGCCAAGATTGAAAGCATGAGAGAGAGAGAGAGAGAGAGAGAGAGAGAGAGAGAGAGAGAGAGAGATCTGAGCAAAGTATCAATGATTAAAACTCACATATATTTGTCTTAATTTATAATTGTTTACATACAATGTAGATGTGATATGCATGCAAAGTTTACCTAAAAATGAAACAATATGTATAAAAGATAAACTACACTAATTACAGCTTTCCACACTTGTGTACCTTGGGACCCACATCCCTTTCAAAAGCACTGTTTTACAGTGTATGGTGTGTAGTTCAATACAAAATAAGACATTCATATATAGCAAAATAACAAATAAAAATTCCAAACAGCAATGTGTAAAACATACAAGTGTAAATTCACTGGACTGAAAATAATCCAAGATTTCTTTTACTGTAATCCTCGCTTTTATATCGTGACGCACGAACTTACAGAACATATCTTATATTAAAACATACCTTTATATTCTCTCAAACGATAGTTGAGATGCACTTTCTACTATCGAAGTTTTGCAAGCCATGCAACATATGAAAATGTCGACACATCGCTGTAAGCTGTTCGCAATCAAAACAAGGCGCGTTGACGTGGCGAATCGTACGATACTTATTTCGATTAAAACAAACATGTTTGTGTTTAATATGCAGAGTACAAATTAGCATGTATAACTTGCATCTATGCATTTATTTTGCAAGTGAATAATTATAATAAATAGGCCTAGGTATATTGAAATATTTACAAACTCTTCATTCAATGATCCAATATCAGGGTACGTGTTGTTCGATTATTCAACAACTGTCTGTGACGATTAGGCACGGTTTATATTGCAACTTACGCTTTTATCAAATCTCAGCAAAGTCTTTCTTCACTGATGAATTTCAATAGCTTTTCGCTGTTAAAATCGGGAAGATTGTTTTCCACCTGCTTCGTTTTTATTATGATTCCGGTAAAAAAAAAACCCCAGTATCACATATTGAACGTAAGAATCCATCAAATTAACGATAGATATCGTTTCAATGCACACGCTGATTAACTATTTAACAACAGAGTTCGGTTTTATGACCAGCATGCAATCTTCAAAATAGTTTTGGTAGAAGTTAATTTGTCTTGGAACTTAAGACTATTTTCTTAATCTTGACAACGCAATCAAAATTTCCAGAAAAATCAATTGTTGAACCCCAATTTCTCTGAAATGCGTCGTCCGATTCTAAAACTGATTTCGGTGTTAGATTCAACAGAATATGCCCTACAAAACACGAATATGTTTTTGATTTGATCAAAAAATTCAAATTTTCGAAAAATTTGATTCACTTCCGGTTTCGACCAAAAGTGTCGGATTTTCATTTTCAGCCTTATTGCACAGGTAAATTGACAAATTTATAACCATGGAAAATTTCATGCCTCTATCTTAAAGCGTTTTTGAGAAATGCCGCGGACAAAATGACTTTTTTCAAATTTTACAAACGACGTAACGTAAAAACAGAAGTGACGTTGTCATGAAATCTTTAACATCTTTGATGCATAATAGTTGCACATAATCTCTGAAAGTTTCATTGAAATCGATTAAAATTTTTTTTGAGTTATTAAGCCAAAAAGGAGTCAGAAAAATAGAAAAAGAAAAATTATAATAATAGAAAGAAACCGAAGAATAACAAGAGGGTCTTCCGTTGGAAACGGAAGACCCTAATAGGAGTGAAAAAGAAACAATAGAATAATAGAAGGGTCTTCCTCTGAAGACGGAAGTCCCTAAAAATAATAATAAAGAAAAGAAACAATAGAATAACAAGAGGGTCTTCCGTCGGAAACAGAAGACCGTAATAATAATAATAGAAAGAAACAGTAGAAAAACAAGAGGGTTTTCCGTCAGAAACGGAAGACCCTAATAATAATAAGACATAGTACGAAAACAATGAGGTCTTCCGTTGGAAACGGAAGACCTTAATTACTCATTTATCCTATGTGACAAAAATAAATTCGAAACATTCATCGGCATATCTCTGCTGATGTAAAGTTAAAATTACTAAATTACACTTGATATACACTTAAAATGTTTCATAATACTTAACTAGGAAATATCATATGGTTACAGGTTAATCTCAAATATAGAACAGATCTCGATTTTGCATTTGCTTCCTCAAGAATAAGGAAACGTTATTTCTCTAAAAATGAGTGTTAACAGTTATAAATGAAATGGAATTTTTTCTTGTGAAACAATTGACGGTGTTTTTCTTATTGTTCTTTATGAACTTCAGTGAAGGGTATATTTCTACATGTCTACCGTAAGTATTGTCGTTTTTGCATTTGATAATCATGCTGATTTGTAAAACAAAACTTATTTTTCTTCATTTGATATGATCATGATGTACCACTGTGTTTCATACAATTGAAATGTAATCTATCATAATTATTAATAAGTATCTGTATTGTTATGATAAATCTTACATAATATTGTAGACCACCAATGTGCTGTAAAAGTTACCATTTGAATCAATCTAATCAAACCGTTTGTACTGGTATGTATGTATAAATCAATAAAAAATATATTTGCTTTTTTTCATTCTTTAAAATTGAGAACTTATTTCATATTTGAAAAACTGCATTTATATTTAAAGATGCTTCATGTGATGCATACTACCTAATTCATGATTAGGTGATAAGAAAGTTTAACAGCTAAAATATCAAGTTTCTATTATTGTTAATGTAGAGTATTCATAACATCTCATTAATGCTTGATGCCCAATGAAAGGTTCCTTTTTAAAAATCACTATTTTTTAGATGTAAATTTACATTTGAAATATTTGAAAACTACTGAAGACGTTGATCATTTTAATAATGCAACATCAATTGGTAAAAATAAATATGCATATTTAAAAACTAATTAGTAAGAAATAACTAATAAGTATTACTGAGAATATTTTCAATTAGTTTTATGTTATTTTATTTGGAAACTTGTTTTATTAGAGTGTTTACTAGGGTATCATGGACCCGATTGCAGCTTCGAATGCCGATTCCCTAGCTACGGAAAAGGCTGTCAGTCGAAATGTTCGTGTGAAAAAGAGAACTGTCACCATATAACGGGGTGTGATCAGAGAAGTAAGGTTTATGTAATGTGCTTGTTATGTAAAAAATATTGAACGTATTTGTATCGGAATGCGAAAAATCAAACAATGGTCATCAACAATAATAAAAAAAAAAAAAAACAAACAAAAACAAAACATTGTTCTATCAATGTAAAATTATTAATATTCTAACATTGATTATAATTATCATTCAGTATTGACCTTATGGTTTACATTTTTTAGCATGTCCGAAGGGTTATTCTGGACCTAGTTGTAATTCTACATGTCAGTTCCCTTCATACGGTGCAGACTGCCGGTTAAACTGTTCGTGTGAGGAGCATTATTGTGATTTTATCACTGGCTGTATGACTTCAGGTATTTACCTAGCTCGATTAAATCTTCATAGTCTTATTTGGATGTCGTCTATTCTCATCAAAACGGCATAACACAATGTTTGAAACAAATAAAATTAAATTTGTAGTTTATTTCAGAACGTTGATAGATTTTTAATTTTATTTGCTTTATATGAATCTTAATTATGTACATCATTTCCTATAACAATAGGTTTAACGTTCTTAAAAACAGAATCGATTGCATAATCTCAAAGGTTTAATGAATGTCTTTCTACGTAGTAAATAACTTGTTCTTTTTGTTATTTAGTCCCAAATGAGACTCATTGGACGACAAATCTTCCGCTGAACAAGACAAAAATAAATACAATGTATGTTTCATATGAACATAAAACTTTGAAGAAAGGTATGTATGTATGTATGTATGTATGTATGTATGTATGTATGTATGTATGTATGTATGTATGTATGTATGTATGTATGTATGTATCTATCTATCTTTTTAGCTATCTATCTCTTAAATAATATAACGTGTTTGGAATAAAACATTAGTTTTTTGTCCTTATTGGACATCTAAACGACAAATCTACATGGTCAAAAATGAACACATTACATAAAACTTTGTTGTTAAGTTTTTGTATCATCGGAACCATCTTCTTTATCGTCTTGCAATGCAACATATGAAAATGTCGACACATCGCTGTAAGCTGTTCGCAATCAAAACAAGGCGCGTTGACGTGGCGAATCGTACGATACTTATTTCGATTAAAACAAACATGTTTGTGTTTGATATGCAGAGTACAAATTAGCATGTATAACTTGCATCTATGCATTTATTTTGCAAGTGAATAATTATAATAAATAGGCCTAGGTATATTGAAATATTTACAAACTCTTCATTCAATGATCCAATATCAGGGTACGTGTTGTTCGATTATTCAACAACTGTCTGTGACGATTAGGCACGGCTTCTATTGCAACTTACGCTTTTATCAAATCTCAGCAAAGTCTTTCTTCACTGGTGAATTTCAATAGCTTTTCGCTGTTAAAATCGGGAAGATTGCTTTCCACCTGCTTCGTTTTTATCATGATTCCGGTAAAAAAAACCCCAGTATCACATATTGAACGTAAGAATCCATCAAATTAACGATAGATATCGTTTCAATGCACACGCTGATTAACTATTTAACAACAGAGTTCGGTTTTATGACCAGCATGCAATCATCAAAATAGTTTTGGTAGGAGTTAATTTGTCTTGGAACTTAAGACTATTTTCTTAATCTTGACAACGCAATCAAAATTTCCAGAAAAATCAATTTTTGAACCCCAATTTTTCTGAAATGCGTCGTCCGATTCTTAAACTGATTTCGGTGTTAGATTCAACAGAATGTGCCCTACAAAACACGAATATGTTTTTGATTTGATCAAAAAATTCAAATTTTTGAAAAATTTGATTCACTTCCGGTTTCGACCAAAAGTGTCGGATTTTCATTTTCAGCCTTATTGCACAGGTAAATTGACAAATTTATAACCATGGAAAATTTCATGCCTCTATCTTAAAGCGTTTTTGAGAAATGCCGCGGACAAAATGACTTTTTTCAAATTTTACAAACGACGTAACGTAAAAACAGAAGTGACGTTGTCATGGAATCTTTAACATCTTTGATGCATAATAGTTGCACATAATCTCTGAAAGTTTCATTGAAATCGGTTGAAAACTTTTTGAGTTATTAAGCCGAAAAGGAGTCAGAAAAATAGAAAAAGAAAAATTATAATAATAGAAAGAAACCGAAAAATAACAAGAGGGTCTTCCGTTGGAAACAAACAGCTAAAATATCAAGTTTCTATTATTGTAAATGTAGAGTAATCATAACATCTCATTAATGTTTGATGCCCAATGAAAGGTTCCTTTTTAAAAATCACTATTTTTTAGATGTAAATTTACATTTGAAATTCTTGAAAACTACTGAAGACGTTGATCATTCTAATAATGCAACATCAATTGGTAAAAATAAATATGCATATTTAAAAACTAATTAGTAAGAAATAACTAATAAGTATTACCGAGAATATTTTCAATTAGTTTCATGTTATTTTATTTGGAAACTTGTTTTATTAGAGTGTTTACTAGGGTATCATGGACCCGATTGCAGCTTCGAATGCCGATTCCCTAGCTACGGAAAAGGCTGTCAGTCGAAATGTTCGTGTGAAAAAGAGAACTGTCACCATATAACGGGGTGTGATCAGGGAAGTAAGGTTTATGTAATGTGCTTGTTATGTAAAAAATATTGAACGTATTTGTATCGGAATGCGAAAATCAAACAATGGTCATCAACAATAATTAAAAAAAACCAAAAAAACAAAAACAAAACATTGTTCTATCAATGTAAAATTATTAATATTCTAACATTGATTATAATTATCATTCAGTATTGACCTTATGGTTTACATTTTTTAGCATGTCCGAAGGGTTATTCTGGACCTAGTTGTAATTCTACATGTCAGTTCCCTTCATACGGTGCAGACTGCCGGTTAAACTGTTCGTGTGAGGAGCATTATTGTGATTTTATCACTGGCTGTATGACTTCAGGTATTTACCTAGCTCGATTAAATCTTCATAGTCTTATTTGGATGTCGTCTATTCTCATCAAAACGGCATAACACAATGTTTGAAACAAATAAAATTAAATTTGTAGTTTATTTCAGAACGTTGATAGATTTTTAATTTTATTCGCTTTATATGAATTTTAATTATGTACATCATTTCCCATAACAATAGGTTTAACGTTCTTAAAAACAGAATCGATTGCATAATCTCAAAGGTTTTATGAATGTCTTTCTACGTAGTAAATAACTTGTTCTCTTTGTTATTTAGTCCCAAATGAGACTTATTGGACGACAGATCTTCCGCTGAACAAGACAAAAATAAATACAATGTATGTTTCCTATGAACATATAGGTATGTTTCCTATGAACATAAAATCTATCTTTTTGGTTATCTAATTATGTAACGAAGGAGTAAGCAATTATCCTGTATAGATCAATAACGTTATGATGAACATAATTGCTTCCATAACGTATTACAAAATATTTCAAAGTTAAAAGTGATCATTAAAAGACTTTAGAGCCATCCCGGCCCCTAATTTGAAGGGCCAGCCCCTTTTTCTTGATGTCAAATGAAAGCTCTTGACTTTATAAAGTTTTTTTATTCTACATGTTTTAACATAATACTATCAACAAAAGAGATGTTGAAAGAAAACCACAAAAATTCACGATGCTTTTTTAACCGTAATTTTCGAGCTCGGGCGAGCTTCGGCGCTTTTGGTCACAGAACAATATATATATACCACATGTCAGATCTACAACCTTTCGTCAACAATCCCTGAAATTTTGAACTCAGTATCTTAAATCGTTTAGGAGTTTACCCCTGGACAAGCCGACCCTCTGAAAATCGCGAAATTGTTAAAATCTCAAAACCGGAAGTGACGTCATCGTTAAAAAAATTCCAATAAGGTTCAGATCATTATCTATCATATCTCATTACTGGCTTCGAAACCCCCTGTCCGTATGAAAATCCCCTGTCTTTCCCTGTCACCCCCTGTGTTTTCCCTGTCATCCCCTGTGCACCCCCTGTCAGCCCCTGTACACATTCCCTGTACACCCTGAAATCTCCTGTCAGCCCCTGTACACATCCCCTGTGTGCCACTGTAAGCCCCTGTCACCCCCTGTGCGCCCATGTACGCCCCTGTCACCCACTGTAAGCCATTGTATTTCCCTGTGCATGCCCCTGACATCCCCTGTACGGTCTTTAACTGCTTGCTAAAGTAAAAAAAAATAGTTTTTAATTATGTTTTCGGGTTTTATTAAATATATATTTAGCAGTTTCTGACACATAAGGAAATGGAAAGCAAGAAAAGCATTCATGGTTTAGACGGTGTTTGTTTTTCATTATATTTCATAGAGGGCAACATTATTACATACGTGAATAATTCTGACTCAAAATAGACACATATCAAGATAAATATATACCGATAAACCGCTTCATATTTTATTCCATGTATTTAAACAAATGACCGTGTTTTGTAATTTGTGAAAAAAAAATCTAAATGGAGGATGTGCGGGAAATCTGCAACGTTCTGTACCATGTAGCCTGTCTGAGTTAACGCGCTTAAAGGCCGAACATTTTAAAAAGCCCCCCCCCCCCCCCTTTTTACCTGAACAAACTTCAAAACGAGGCCGCCTGTCAATCAAATTTAAAACAATAGCACCCAGTTTGATTGACGTGATCGTCCGAGCGTGATCTGGCCAGGTCCGTTGTACATTTGTGCCGTACACACGTGTGTTTAGAGAAAATTCGGACGACACAGACATCGATGTAGAACGTACAATCCAACTGTTAGATTGGATTCATATTCGTATTAAATCGCTTCATATGGACATTTAGAACAATAAGATATTCCAACTAAGATCAATTCTGACTAATTATTTACTTCCTGTGTATTAATTTAATTGCTTCCTGTGTTTAGAGATTAGCAGCGTTCACGACCGCAGGTAGACTACAACCCCCGGAGGCTTTCACGCCTCTAAAAATTAAACCCCGCTCTCACCTGAGATTTATCACCCGGTAAAAATGTTCGGCCTTTAATAACACACCATGATTAGCACGTGCAGATAATCACAAACCGATCGAAATGATCACCTATATTTTGACTGTTTTGCCTTGTGTAATGATGCATAGAATAACATCGTCCCAATGAAATGCATGTTGATTCTATTTAGCAGAAAGTTAATTAGTTAATATCTAAGTCATGTAAATCGCAATCGATTATATTTGCATACAGCCATTATTTTTTTTCTGATAAATTAAGAGAGAGAGAGAGAGAGAGAGAGAGAGAGAGAGAGAGAGAGAGAGAGAGAGAGAGAGAGAGAGGGGGGAGAGAGTTGAGTTTTTAGAGGGGGGATTAGTCCGGCCCTTTGACACTATTAACTTTCGTGAGGTTGCATTGATCAGTTTAGTAATTCATATGCATTATTGTATAAAATTATCCTCATACATATAAAGCAATCATCATATAGTTCGTGAATAAGTTAATACATGTATACAAATACCGGTAACGGCACGCATGCATGATCTTAAAACAATGTTCTGGGCTTTGGGTTTTAGATTAAAAAAATATTATACATTTATTTAAATTCTGAATTTGAAAAATGAAAAAAAATATGAGAGCAATACGGTTTATTTCATATAACTGTGTCAAATGATGTTCCGAATTTTAAGCCCTTTCTTCTCACGTTTGATATTCTTACATGTAGAACTGATAAATCAAAATTTTAAATTTCTGTTTTCTTTACTGGACATACTGGGAAAGAAAGTCATTAGCGGCGTTTAAACAACATATTGAATAATTGTTTAGCATTACCGAGCATTCAGATCTTAGGAAAAAAGTGTGTGTATATATACAAGTACACGTGTGTCTGTCGCCTCATTGTTCCTATCCTCGCTACCGTGCACTGCAAATTGTCAAGAAGGGTTGTGTATACAGTAGCTATAATTATATAATCAGTGACCGACCATTCAGATCTGAGGAAGTGTGTGTATATACATGTACACGCGTGTCTGTCATCTCATTTTCCCTACCTCGCAACCGTGTGCTCTGCAAATTGTCAAGAAGGGCTGTGTACAGTAGCTATTATATAACCACTGACCAAGTGAAAAAATAATGTCAACATCCTCTTCTTTGAAAACTGTAACTTCAATCAATTCTTTGATCAATTGACATGGTGTAAAATAAAACATTGGTGGATTAAAATTAATATGATCGCTTTAAGTTAATCTAAATAATGATAAAGAATTGAATGAAAAAAGGATTGCATGTTAACTTTTTAGGAAATTAATACCCGGGTAAACTAATTTTAGTAACTTTTAATTCAAAATCAATGCAAACTCTCTCTGTCTCTCTCTCCCCGTATCTATATAAACTCCTACATGTATAGTAAACACTAGTGCTACATTTACATGTATGTTGTGAATGTTCTGACAAAGGCCGCGGATTTCTGTTTACTGGCAATAAATAAAATTATCTTTGATATCTTCCACTTCGCAGTAAAAAAGGGAAATGAAAATTAGATTTTAGAAAGTATTAAATTGTTTATGAGAGTTAATCATCAGATAAAATTCAATTCAAGGGTCCAATAAGCCGCTCAGAAACATATTTAACAAACATAATAGAATTATTTCTTAGGCAAACTTACAAGCTATTGAAGCTTTATTTTTTTATTCACGGGAAATTAATAAAGGTATAATCAGGAACTTGTTATAAAAAAAGAAAGACGTGCTTTATCGTAACATGGCTGCTTATACATGTACATTCTGCATTCTTATTAACATGTTGCAGTTTGCAAATATTTGTTTAGATACACAAAATTAAATGCTAAACACCATGTGCTGCGCTTGGTCTTTGTAGAAATAATTCACAGTATTTCTTATATCTATTTTTCAAACATTACGGAGTAGTGATGTTTCCGGCCGCTAAAGGACTAAATGCCCTTAAGGCTTTCACACCTACCGAAAATAATCCCCGCCCTCACCTGAGATTTACCACCCGGTGAATCTCGAGCCTTTAGTTGTAAGCATGATTATTAAAGTACTGTATCAATAAATTATGAATGAAAACATATTATAATTTCTAAAATTACAATAACAGTGTGTCTTGTGAGTCGGCGCTCTGTCGAGTGCAAAAATTGATTTATAGCTCAATCTATAACACATGAGAGTTAAATAATTGAACTAAGAAAAAAAATATTGAAATTAAATAACAGAAAAGGCTTTTATAAACTGTTAAAAGCCGTACAGGGGGTGTCAGGGGCATGGACAGGGGAATACAGTGGCTTACAGGGGATGACAGTGACGTACAGGGGGTGACAGGGGCTGACAGTGGCACACAGGGGGGTGTGTACAGGGGCTAACAGGGGATAACAGGGTGTACAGGGGCTGTGTACAGGGGCTGACAGGGGATGCACAGGGGATGACAGGGAAAACACAGGGGGTGACAGGGAAAGACAGGGGATTTTCATACGGACAGGGGTTTTTAGAGCCAGTAGTGTCTGAAAGTTTCGTGTAAATCGGTCGAGTAGTTTCTGAGAAATCGCGTACATGAAATTTGTAAGAAAAAAAAAAAGAAAAATAATCATAATAACTAGACACGATCTCGTTGCGAGCAACGAGGAGGTCTTCCGTCCGATTTTAAGAAGATGGATTGACCTTGCCCTTGATTTTCGTCAACGAAACATATCAGGAAATGGGGGTGTGATCTAAAAGAGCTATGGATGAAAGACTATAAACCCCTCTGGGTCTCTTATTTGAGGGATCAACTCCTTTTCCTTCAATTCAATTAAAAGGTACTTTGGTTTTAAAAACTTTTTGTTTAATAAGTGTTTAGAAATTCGTTACCGTTCTTGACATATCTTCGAAAGATGATTTTTGGAACCGATCCTATAGCTCTTTTCTTGATGTTAAAAGAAAGCTCTTGTCAATTCAAACACATTTTGTTCAACAAGTGTTTAGTAGTTATGTACCGTTTTCGAGATATATGGAAAAGATCGTTTTAGGGGCCGACCCTGTAACTCCTTTTAAGGACCGGATAACGAAGAAATTATGGTTGCATATTGTTTAGGACATTGTTTTGAGCATCTTCTGTTCAATATTGCTCTTCAGAATTTTACTCCATTTTGAGATATTGAGAATCAAAATTTCGGATTTCTGGCCCCTCAAAATCCCTAATTACGTAACGAAGGAGTAAACGATAGCCATGTATAGGTCAATCACATTATGATGAACATAATTGCTTCTATAATGTATTACAAAATATTTCACAGTTAAAAGTTATCATTTAAAGACTTTAGAGCCCTCTCAGCCCCAAGTTTGAAGGGCCAGCCCCTTTTCCTTGATGTTAAAAGAAAGCTCTTGTCAATTCAAACAAATTTTGTTCAACAAGTGATTGTAAGTTATGTACCGTTTACGAGATATATGGAAAAGATCGTTTTAGGGGCCGACCCTGTAACTCCTTTTAGGGACCGGATAACGAAGAAATTATGGTTGCATATTGTTTAGGACATTGTTTTGAGCATCTTCTGTTCAATATTGCTTTTCAGAATTTTCCTCCATTTTGAGATACCGAAGATCAAAATTTCGGACCCTCTGGCCCCTCAAAATCCCTAATTACATAACGAAGAAGTAAAAAAATTATGCTGTATAGATCAACAACGTTATGATGAACATTATTGCTTCTCTAATTTATTACAAAATATTTCACAGTTAAAAGTTATCATGTAAAGATTTTAGAGCCCTATGGGCCCCTAATTTGAAGGGCCAGTCCCTTTTTCTTGATGTTATAAGAAAGCTCTTGGCATTTTAAACACATTTGGTTCAACAAGTATTTAGAAATTACGTACCGTTATCAAGATATCTGGAAAGGATCGTTTTAGGGGCCGACCCTGTAACTCCTTTTAAGGACTGCATAACAAAGAAATTATGGTTGCATATTGTAAGGCATATTATTTTGAGCATCTTCTGTTCAATATTGCTTAACAAAATTTTCCTCCATTTGGAAATATTGAAGATCAGAATTTCGGACTTCTGGCCCCTTAAAATCCAAAATTACGTTACAAAGGAGTCATTAATTGTCATGTATAGGTCAATAACGTCATGACGAACATAATTGCTTCTATGAAATATTACAAAACATTTCTCAGTTAAAAGTTATCATTAAAAGGCTTTAGGGCCCTCTCGGCCCCTAATTTGAAAGAACAACCCCTTTTTCTTGATGTCAAATGAAAGCCCTTGACTTTATAAAGTTTTTTTGTTCTACATATTTTACCAAAATACTATCGAGAAAAAAGTAATTGAAAGAAAACAACGAAAATTTTATATAGAAATGATTTTTTTTTTTACATGTGATTCGCTGCATATGGCAAAACATGTTGATTAAAACATTAAGATGTTTTACGTCTAAATATTGAACATAAATCACGTGGCATTCCGAGACATCCAACCCCAATTCCACCCCTTTCTATTTGTACAACACAATTTTATGTTAACAAATAAAGCCCCATATTATACTTTGTTTTAATTATGACAATTTTTCTAATCATAATTTTTTGTTAACATTAAAAAAAATAAATATAACAGACCCAGTTAATACTTCAAAATTAATATCAGTCTATATAAACTTTACACTGTACACAGGTAGCTTAATTAATTAATGGTGAAAAATGACATATACATATGTAAAGATAAAAGATCAGGTAAAATTTCATTCAGTAAGAGTAAGAACAATGGGGTCAGTACTTATCAGTACTTGTCAGTACTTCTCTAAGTTTTTCAGTACTGTCAGTAAAAAGTGTCAGTACTTTTCTAAGTTTATCAGTACTGTCTAAGTTTGTCAGTACTTTTCGAAGTTTTTCAATACCGTCAGTAAAAACATCAGTACTTTTCTAAGTTTATCAGTAATGTCAGTCCATTGTCAGTAAATGTCTAAGTTTATCAGTAAAAAATGGGAATGTCAGTAATTTTATGACTTAGTAGTGTAAAGCAGGACCATCAACAGTCTCGTTTGAAGTCGTCTTTTCGTAAGTTCTATGGTCGATACAACGACCTTGTCAGCAAATACAATCTTCCACTGGGTCGCATGCTGGCCGACGTTTTTATACTAATTGTTAGACCATAAATAATCACCTAAATATCTACGGATTTTTCCGTTTTCCCACTTACTCCAAAGAGCACACGGCGGGTGTGACCGTTCAGCAAAGGATGCTCACTCCTCCATTATATCTGATCCCACCTCATTTTTTTTTATTTAATGGTCCGTGTTTGCTATGCTCCTGTTTTGTAATTTCTCTTTGGACTTTTGAATTTGTACACTGTTCGTTATCACCAGATGACTTGTAAATACCATCCTTATATACGTATTATACCACCAATCAACTTGCTCATTGGAACAAAGCATTCATGAAGGATGATGATGAACAGTTAGAAAAAGAAAATTCTAAGACCTTGAGAGAAATGCCCTCTCATGAAAGTTATCTTAAAATCACACCTATCAGTCGGACATATGTTACAATTAACAATTGTTATAAATTTATAATATTCATATGTAACAAATAATATGCTTTTACAACCACAACTTATAGAGCGAATGACAAGTGATTCATCTGCAAGTATTTTTTTGGAGAAAGGTATCAAACCCTTACATTTATTCTTTTCTTTTTTTTTTTGGCGTTTTGCAATCTTCACGATGGTGTAAATCGCAGAGGTGATGATATATGTGAATTATTTTAAAAATTGATGTGAACATGTCCTGTGAGTAGAGTATCTTGAAATCTTTATTTACTTTGCAGATTATGTTTCCTCTTTCTTGTAAATATAATGTTAATGAAGTGTCTGATTTTTGTTTTAGGTGTGCTGCTTAACTGTTCAACCATGCGTCCATATACACAAACATCATCTGAACTCCGAACAATGGTGACCAGCCTCTGCGTTTTGGTAGTTGCCTTCCTGCTGATTATGTGGATTTATCATAAACTAAACACGAGACAACAAGAAACATTAGTCCGTTGAAGTTCTGAAATCAATTCAAATAAAATTGCCGACTGTTTATTGAAATAAGTGACTACTTCATTTGATCATAGATATTAATTATGGATATTTTATAAGTCATTCGCTAATTTCTACGGACAAGTGTATATTTTTTTTTATATGTATTGGTCAGTGTTTGATATCAAAGGTTTTTTAAATATTAAAACACATGGATACTAACTCTTTAACCTCATGGCGTTACAAAATGTACCTCTGCATGTTTGTTATGATGTATTTTTAGATGTTAAAAGAAACTCTTAGTAGCGATTTATTTTCTGTAAACCTTAAATGAAAATAATAAGATAATGATTCAGAATTTGTTTAAATTTTGCTACGCATCATCTTTATATGTCTTTCTTTCCTTGTCTCTTGCGTAAACTCTAATCTTAGATGTATTTTTAATATGGTACAATGTACGTTTAACAACCTTAACTTTATCAATATGGCAAATTTGAAACATGCTTTTCTTCTGCTCTTTGTAATCTTGGAAACCTATCTTTAATATAAGGTATCAACTCTATTTCTTAATACGTTCAACCTACAAAAAATATCAATTCAAGTTCTAGAAATTTGTTACAATGAATTGTAAATAATTTTTTGGTAAATGTAAAATTATACTCTTTATATACAATTACCATTGAAAGTAAACCAACAAGCTCTCAAAAGTATGTTTCGATTCTGTCGATACAAATATTTAGTCAATACAATAATCACTATTGATGTTTTTTGAGAGAAATAAATTGTCTGAACAAGACATAAACCAAAATAAGAGGTACAAAATACCGACACTATAACTATTACATGTTAACAACTGCTTAATTTTTCGAAATGAAAATAATTTTGATTTTTATAATTATGAAGTAGAATATTAAATGTAGTGGAACTAACATTTGTAATGAATAACAATGAATAACCCTGCTTATAAGATAATGTATCATGCTATTGACGGTACAAGTTGTCACATCTCAAAATCACTTGTTTTTAAAATGTATTTGGATAAACGTTAACAAAGCACTACGTAATTGTACATAAAACGATTGTATCAATGTAAAAAGCAAGGCAGTGGCTGACACGTAGTTATATTAATTGAAAGAACAGTTTTTTCAACACTTAATCAAGGACTATTTTCCCCCAAAACGTTTTTGATGATGAACATAAGAGATTGCTTTATTTCGACCCATCCTCTGCCCCCTCCTGATCTTCCTAAAATAACCCAGGGGCATCTGATATAGTTTACAGTATTTTTTACCATTTTTCATACGTTGTTTTCTTAGAGACTTGATGGTTGAACATAAGTAGGAGAAAACGCTCATTACAACCTGATTTTAGAGGTAACATGGTAAAATGTGAATTTTATGTTTTTGTATTTATTTCATTTAATGCCTAATATGAAGTGTCATTGGAAATTTTGCATTCTGTAACATTATTTTTGTAAAATTTTATAATACATTTTTTTCTGAAATATGATAAAATATATACGTTATACTTTTTAATTTGTAATTTTACAGCTATTTGCAAACTTTTTTTAAATCACAGTTAACGTATGCATTCCGGAAACTAGTTTTAGTTCAGTGTATGTTTTAGAATGTTTGCTACATACAAGGTTTATGAACCTTGATAAACCAATTCACAAATACATGTAATCTTTCAAAATATGACTTAAACAATGAGAACCAATTTCCAAATACCCATTATGGCCTGGCGTCATTAAGTAACATCAAGTAATTCATTGTTGGTAAACTGATTCTTAGGTACCAAGTAAATAAATTAGCATTTTCTTAAAGAAACTAAGAGTTAGGTAGAAAGAAAATTTACGTCAAAAATATCGGAATTCAACATTAAAAAAGTGAGCCTCAGAAAACGTATCCCACTTGTATCTGTGCGATGGCACATGCCACTGAATGTTTGACTTGTAATCCACTTTGGTAGTTTTGGTAGTTTTTGTGATAGTCTTTATGCGAGGGATATTTACCTACTTTAGCAATGATTTGACAAAAATACTCAAGATACCACTTCTACTACACAATATTCAACAAGAACATCAAGCGTTTGTTTCCATGAAAGACGCCATATTGTCTGCAATCGGAGGTGGATCAAAGTTTTTGTGAGGAAAATATATGTAAATAAATTATCAAACATTCTAAGAAACATATACACACCTAATACATGTAGTACATTATAATCAAATGTTCACGAGAGCATATTACATGATTTACACAAACAAAAGTAAAAAACAAAAGAATTAAACAGAGAAAGCTCGGTTAAAAAAATTAAGCATACGAAACTTAATCAATTAAGAAAAGGATCTTTTTATTTTATTTTATTTTGTTTTGATAATCGATGATATCAAATGAGTAAAAAAAGTGATTTTAAACTTTAAAGCAATGTAAGTATTCTCCAAAAGGCTGTTGAACGCTGAACAAGGTAAATCTTTTATAACAGCTAGAAACTGTCTAAATTTAATTTTATCAATTTATGATTATAGGAAGAATACAACGTCATTTGATGGCAAAAAGGTGACATGTAGTGACAAAACATGTTCAAAATGATCACAACATTGCTTAATATTTCTGATTTACCTGCTTTACCGAACAACATTTGTTATTTAAAATTTGATATTATAAACACGTCATATTAAAAATTGTCATCTGGATTTGAAATAGTCCTCTTTTTTTTTTGAACACAAATTCTGATTTTGCTATAGTTTAAGATGTGATTCTTAATCATACCTTTCCCGTAAAGCGGCACAGAAAGATATGTATACTAAGCTAGCGATGTTCTTGTTTACGTCTTTGGGTGTCAGAACGCATATAGAAAATCAATTTGAAAATTTGTTGATTTTTTATTTAACTCACTACAATGTGAAAGTTCAATGATAAGTTGAATGGATCAGTTAAATGGATCAGAAAATATACAACAGAACGTTTGTCTGAGCAGCAGTTATTTGCCCCACTATATGTATAATATTAATACATGAAGCAATAATGTTCCGAAACGTTATCAAACCAAATATCCATAGCTTGCATTTCGCCTCTGTTGTCTGATTGTTAGGTACCTAATATCAGGTACAGTTTTGCATTGAGGGGATTTGAACAGTATTTAATGATCACCATAAAACTACTTAATTCATTTTATAGCCAAAAAGAAATAAGTACGAGCTACTATACACGTTAATAACATTCATTTCGAATCTTCATTAATCCAAAACTGCATTATTGCTACATATGTGCAGGAAATATTTGAAATCAGAAAACCTATTTTGGTTGGATATATTTCCTTATTCCTTAATATACAGAGTTTGCTTGCAAGTGCATTAATTGAATTCAATATCAAGCATTGGTTAAAATTAGTTAAATTGAACTGTGGATAATAAATCAATGTCTATTGATAGTTTATATATTTCTTTCACACGTACATGTATGCGTGGGTCTCGAGAAATACGTTTCAAAATTTTCATGATATTCCCATGTGTTTGTTGTAAATCATTTAAGATAGCTCGATATACTTTTTATGTCACGTATTTTTCTTCTTCCGAGTAAAATATGTCAATGTATACAGAAATATGAAGAAAGTTAATAAAAAGGTCATGCGGCTTAATTTCATGATGTTTTCTCTGACGGCCTCCTGAAGAAGACCCAAGACCTCATGTGAAGAGTGGGAATCTAGGATTAGGAGTTGGGGACGTTTGGGACCAATGTTTGGGATAAACACCTGAGAAAACCACATCGCACATCCAAGTCCTCTCCTGGTATGTCCAAAGAGTGCCACCGGGGGAATCCACAGTGGCGAAAGACTCGAGGCATCGCGGAGTCTTGCCTTTCACTATGCACATCAGTGGAAGAGCTCCTTCCTGGGCATTGACGCAAGCAATGATGGTGACATTTTCCTTGGAATTGCCTGTCCTTCCTGGTAGAGATTTAACCCCTTTCCTGGCAACAACTGTGGTCGACCGATGCTCAAACTGCTTCCCAGTTTCGTCCATGTTCCAGATGAGGTCAGGTGTGAGACTGTGGTCAGAAATCAGCTTCAGTAATTCCGAGAAATAGTTGGACACCACCATCCTATTCATCATTCGGGCTTCCGCAGGGATATTTCAGGATGCCGAGAACGAAATCCCCTCCAACAGTATTTACTGGGGATGTTGTTCTTAAAAACGTTAAACCCTAGCGACTTGCAAAGCCTTGACACCTTTAGGATGAGTTGTTTATTTTTTGAGATGCCAAAACCCATTTCAGCTGTTTTGAGGGAGGAATCGACTATTTTCTGTTCTACTTCCATAGGGAGTGCAGGTCGTCGGCCTGCCTTTATCCCGTCACCACTGTCGATGACGTCTCCATTTACCCTATTCAAGACTGTTGTTTTGGGTACTTTAAATGTGTTGCAAGCCTTTCTATATGACATATTGCCATTCTTTACCGCATCAACTGCCTTGTCCAGGTTTTCATCACAATAATTCTTGTAGATTTTTGGAGCTTGTTTTTGGGAGGGGGGGGGGGGGGGGGCATTGTGAACTGCAAATTTTATTTAGTACTGTATATTTTTTAATCAATTATTATACACGAACATACTTTTATTGAATATCTATACTATTATTCATGCATACTTTAAAGTTTGTGCACGTGTGTGTGGTGTGTGTGTATCTCATATTTTTTTTTACAAGAACAGTAGTCCCTCTATTTAGCACTCTGGATTCTTGGTAAATGATAGAATTTGCTTTATTGTGTATAAAGGGACCAGTCTTCAATGTGCACTTTATTTCCAGGGAATTATTAATTGAAATGAAAGTAGAAATACAAGACAATCGTTGAACTATGGGCGCTAAATAGAGCAATTAAGTTTTTTTATTTCCTTTAAAGTTAGATGTATTTATTTTATTTATTATTTTGCATAGCACTCAGAAATTAACCTCTGAAACATAAAATAAGTTTGAAATGTATAAAACAATGCATGCTTTGATGTTGGTGGGTATAGAAGAAGGTTGAATTCGCGAGTTAAAACGTTTAAGACTAGCCTAGTACTGATAAACAAAACTATAGTTGATCTATCTAAACATGCTAGATCCACCGACTTCATATTTGTCAAACTGATTATTTACGCGTTATTTTTGACTGCATTTAACAACTCATTCAAAATCAAGGTATGATTTGTTATTACTTATAAGAGGAATAAAGATTCGTTGTTGTTTGCGCTAAAAGTGACACTTAATTGTAGTTGTTAAAATAATCAATTACATTTATCCATTACTTCCGTACATCAATTATTAATCCTTATTTTTAAAGCCGACACATAACATACGCTTTGGGTGAAAGCCAAATATAATCATTTTTCAGTTTTCACTATTCGTAAAACTTTAACATGTTTTTTTTTAAAATCGTGTTTGTTATCAGAACTTGTTTTTATACATGACCATTGTAATAAACATTTCCTTTAATGTTTTAATTGTTCAAAATAAAAAAAGTTAGTACAGTGACTCTATAGCACGAGGAAGAATTAAGCGGAAAATCGCATTGCTAACAACATTGCTATAAAAACTATAAAAAAAAATGTGTCATGACCAGTGTTTTCATGACGGTTTAATGCCCTTGATAAAAAAAAAAACATGGTTTAAATCATCCTTTCCTTTAAATATATATAAATTTATTCTATATTTAGAGGGTCAATTTGATGAATAAGCGAATTCCTTTGATACTTAATTTTCCTGCTTATTGAATTGTTACCTTATTTCTTTTATTAGGCATTAAAGATTTACTAAGGTTTACTACTTTAATGACATATAATAAGAAATGTTTTTTTAAGATTGTATTTTGGGTTCATTAAAACATGAAACATTGATTAAATGATTGTATTTCCATTTTATTTCTTGTACCAATTTCGTTTCAACAGGAGGTCAAGGTTGTTTTACGTCATTTTGGACATAAATCGTAACCTCCAATTCTATTTTAAAGGATAAAAAAGGGAAATATTTATTAAAACTTAAAACTGCTACTTTTATTAAAATGTTACAGGCAATGTATACTTTTTGGGACATCTTGGCATTTATATCCGTGGTAAATTTTTTGATGGGTTCATAAACCTTATAATCTCACCAAATTGAGGAAGTCCTGTGAGATATTAATATAACTGATTTTTTTTTTCGGAACCAAGAATCAAAAAGGATATGTACTGGTGTGTAACGGTTATGCGTTAATATCAAATTTAGAACAAATTTCGATCTTGCAATTTCTTCCTCTAGAATAAGGAAACATTATCATTCTTAAATATAGTATGTTAGTAGTTTTACATGAAATGGAATTTTTCCATGGGAAAATGTTGACAGTTGCTACTTTCATTAATATGTTACAGGAAAGTAAACTTTTGGGGACATACTGGCAATTATATCCGTGGTAAATTGTTTGATGGGTTCATAAACCTTATAATCATACCAAACAACGAGAATGTCCTGTATGATATTAATATAACTGAAGTTTTTTTTCGGAACCAAGAATCAAAAAGGATATGTACTGGTGTGTAAAAACAAATTGTGTCTATAAATGACTACTTTATCAAACATACTTAAATTTAATTGTTTGTGATAAATTTTGAAATAAAGACCAGAAAAATGGAAGCTTGAAAATGACATAAACATTACTCATTTCGCGTATGTGATGAAAATAAATTTGAAACATTCATCTCCATATCTCTGCTGATCAAAAGTATTACTAATTTACTCTTGGTTTGCACTTAAAATGGTTCATGACACTTTAGAAATATCACAAGGTTACACGTTAACATCAAATTTAGAACAAATTTCGATTTTGCAACTCCTTCCACCAGAATAAGGAAACATTATCATTCTAAAATATAGTGTTAGCAGTTTTAGATGAAATGGAATTTTTTCTTAAGAAAATGTTGACAGTATTTGTCTTGATTTTCTTTGCCAACATATATATTAATGAAGGGTATAATACGACATGTCTACCGTAAGTATTGTTATTTGTTAATGCTTGAAGAGGGTTCGATTGTCGTGGCCATTTTATACTAAATTAATATCCTGATAAAGAAGAAGAGTTCTGTATAACGGTATAGGAAAACATTCAAATTTAAAAGTTAAAATATATGGTAGTTTTCTTTACTATATTATAGTTTAAAGCTTAACAAATCATTTTCAAAAATTCAAGGTAGCTCTGATGAATAATTTATTGAGCACCCAGCATCCTTATTCATGGTGATTTGTAAAATAAAATATTAATTATTTGCTTCCTATAATCTAATATAACGTTTCATACAATAATTTTTTTTATTTATTTTATTTATAAACGGGTATCTATATTTATGATAAAACTGTTTATGATACCGTAGACCACCAATATGTTGTAAGAGTTACCTTACGAATCAATCTAATCAAACCGTTTGTACTGGTATGTAATACGGTGAAACACGAAAAGATATCTCTACAATGTTTTACATTTTTGAAAATGGAGAACTTTTTTTATTTAAAAAAAGGCATTTATGTGTGAAGACAATATATTTGGAGCATTTATTCTAAGATGATCCTGGTAACGTAGCAATTGAACACATATATCAACTATATAGTTTTAATCATTGTAACTGTAGAACAATCAATATATCTCATACTGCTTGACACCCAATGAACGGCATTTTCAGAGATATCCTTTTAAAATGAAAATTTCTTGGTAACTATGAGAGATTTCATTTAATTCATACGACATAGAATGATAAAAATATACACATTAAAAATATTTCATGCCAATTCTTTCCGAATTTTATTTCAAAATTTGTTGTTAGAGTGTTTACCAGTGTACTATGGACCCGACTGCAGCGTCGCATGCCGATATCCTAACTATGGAAAAGACTGTCAGTCAGAATGTTTGTGTGATGAGGAGATCTGTAATCATACCATGGGATGTGCACAGAGAAGTAATGTTTATGTTATGTGTTTGTAAAATGAAAAATATTGAACTAATATATTGGGATGCAAAGAAGAAAAATTGAAGTAATGTTCATATACCAGGATTAATTAAAATAAACATGGTCCTATCGCTAAAACAGAATAATATTTAAATTATAAGTATAACTATTATTCAGTATTGACCTTCTTGTTTACATTTTTTCAGCATGTCCGAAGGGATATTCTGGACCTAGTTGTAATTCTACATGTCAGTTCCCATCATACGGTGCAGACTACCGGTTAGACTGTTGTTGTAAGGAGCAAGATTGTAATTCCATCACTGGCTGTATGACTTCAGGTATTATATACCTAGCTCGATTTCATCTTCATAGTTCACATTTGCATATCGTTTATTCTTATTTAAACAGCATAGAACAATGCTTGAAACAAATAAGATTAATTTGTTAAATTATTACGAAATGCGATAAATATTTATTTTCTTCGCTTTATATGAAAGTTGATTATGTATATCCTTTTTTATAACAATCTTTTAACGTTCTTACAAACAGAATCGATTGTATTATTTAAAAAAGTATTATGTTTGTCCCTCTTCGTAGTATTTAACTTGTTATTTTGTTATTTAGTCCCAAATGAGACTTACTGGACGACAGATCTTCTGCTGAACATGACAACAAGAAATACAATGAATGTTTCTTATAAACATAAAACATTAAAGACATGTATGTATGTATGTATGTATGTATGTATGTATGTATGTATGTATGTATGTATGTATGTATGTATGTATGCATACATGCATGCTTGTATGGATGGATGGATGGATTGATGGATGCACGCACGCACGCATGCATGCATCCATCTATCTATCTATCTATCTATCTATCTATCTATCTATCTATCTATCTATCTATCTATCTATCTATCTTTTTAGCTATCTATATCTTAAATAATGTAACGTGTTTGGAATAAAACATTAGTTTTCTCTCCTTACTGGACATCTAAACGACAAATCTACATGGTCAAAAATGAACACATCACATAAAGCTTTGTTGGATAGCATTTGTATCATCGGAACCATTTTCTTTATCTTCTTGTTAATAATAATTGTTTTAAAGAAGAAGAAATGTAGTCAATTTATTATCATAGATGAAAATGTAAACAAGCACATTTTTCAGCTTTTCAAAAAAAAGACTGATGTAATTATGGACACTTAAATACAATCTGACAAATCCTTATATCAGATAGCATATCTAGTTAAATGAAGAGAATTGATATATATCTAGGAATTGAGATCAGTATCTATGATTCTATCCTATGATGTAATGTGGGTGAAACATGTAGACATATCATAAAAATTTTGAACAAATTGTTGTATTTGAATGAGTGATGCAGTCAAAGTTGCTTGCATTAGGTTAAACATATGGTTACTTACATTTGTGAATGACGCTGAAAAAAAATAATGCCATTTTCCTTCATAAATCCGAATCGAATTTACTTTCAAAACATTTGAGGAAACTGTGTAAAAACGTTTTTAAGAACAAAAATTCATTTGTCATTTTCTTCACTCTCTATATTAATGTAAAAAATGGTGTTATGAATTTTTTGATACAAATTACTGATACTTATTTACAATCCTAAATATTTTGATGACATTAAACACATGCTTTAATGGGCTGTATATGTTGCTATAAATAAATGAGTCGCAGGGAAAGATTAAAAGGGATCAGATTTAGAAATAAGAATAAATACAATGTAGATATCTTTCAACTTAAAAGAAAAAAAATGACCACAAGTAATGTAACTTGTGTGGAGGCATTATCAGGAAGTGTATATTCAAGTTTGTTTAAATCATGGTACTCGGTGGTAGGGTGGGATCACAAGGGGAACGTTCAATAATTTTACATATAAAAATATAGAGAAACAATATTTCAAAAACATTTTCTCAAAAACCATTCGACCAAAGAAGCTGAAACTTGTGTGGAATCATCCTCAGGTAGTTTAGATTTAAGTTTATAGAATCATGATCCTCAGAGGTAGGGTGGGGCCATAATTTGAGGGAGGATATTCCAATTTTAACAGATGAATCTATTGATAGATAAATTTTCAAAATCTTCTCCAAAAAATTATTTAAGTAGCTAAAACTTATGTGAAAGTATCCTTGGGTAGTGTAGATATTCAAACGATGATCCCTGGGTGAAAGGTGAAACCACAATGGGAAGGAGGGAGTTAAACTTAAACATTATAAAAGAAGAATCTTTAAACGTCTTCTTCACAAAAAAACCAAAACAAAACAAATTGGCTAAAATATCTGCTATTTAATTTGTGTGGAAAAATTCTAATGTAATTTAGATTCAAGTTTATTCAAATCATGATCTCAAGGTGTAGTGTGTGCCACCATTGGGACAATTTTTTAAAATATGAATAAATCTAAGACTTCTCAAGGCTGATACTGACAATGTTATCATATTGATATCATATATGATATATTTATGCAAGCATCTTGACATGCAATTAAATTTAAATTGCTAATCTGACCCTGGAAAATTCTTGACCCCCAGAAGGGGTTCAAAGTTTGATGTAGGTATATATATCAAAATTGTTCAATATCATAAGAGATGCAATGCTCAGTATATTATTTTACTTCGCATTCATTCTGATAAAGTGTATAGATGTTATGTTGTTCAAAATATGACACCAAGACCATTACTGGACCCCAAAAAAGGTTTAAAATTTAATATTATACATATAATCAATGTTCCCCGAAAATACAGTTAACATTTGTTTTGTTATATGAAGAAACAAACCAAAATTCAAGAAAGGATTTGAAAACAGATCACAGTAATTTTCACAGCTCAACATAGAATTCACGAATTAAATTTTGCGCAAGGTTCATTTCCAAAATATCGTCGGCATCAAACGGTCACTGGTGATATTCCGGCGCCCGTAGGAATTAAGTTACAGATGTTCTACCTGATTTTACTTCACAGTAATTCGTAAATCCTTATATCCGCCATGATAGCAAACCGTCGCATTGCGCGTCCGTTGTTTACTTGCCTTGACTGATTGCCTATTATGACGTCACCTTGTTTTGGAGTCGTGAAGACTTATTTACGTCACCGTTTACGAATCCACGAATCAGAAGCGATTAATTGAAATAGAGGGAATATTCTCTAGAAATTATTCCTAGCTGGTCAAAATTAAAAATATATTGACCGGTCAATATTTTTCGGACGAGTTAATATTACAATTATTGACTATTCGTCTATATAGAGTTATATAGTGAGAATATACTACTGAATATAACAATTGATTATAATTCATTTCTTAGTCTTTGGAGAGGTTAACAGATCAGCATGAGAATATATGTAATATCTAAGAAAAAACTTCCTTGAAAGAAATGCAGTCAACTGGTAATACATGTATTATAGAAATAATGACGGGGGTTGAGGGCAACATTGATTACACGTTTCGCATCGGGCGATATTTCGCCCCTCGGGGGCTAATATGATTAATGTTACCTGAAAACACAGTCAACATTTGTTTGTTAAATGAAGAAATTATACATTGTATTCCACCGCCGTAGGAATTATGCTGTTCTACATTTACCTGTTTGTACGTCTCAATAGTTTGCAAATTACTGTGTCTCTCGCTAGCAAACCGCCGCATTACAACAAAATGGGGACCAATGATTAACATAGAGAAAAAACTGAAGATCTTTTTAAACAAGATCTAATGTATTAAATTGTCCGGATATTTTTTATTCGACTCCATAAAGCTGATATGAGCAGAGGTATGACTATTGTTGCTCAGGAGAGCAATGTAGCGCATGGGCCTCTTATATTACGTCGAAAATTTATTATTTATATGTAAACCATAGATATGAAACATTGATATATCTGTAAAATTTGCCATTTTTTGTAAGGAACTGGTTTGGACCCGAATTTAATTATAAGATATTATAATTTTCAGATATCAATAATGATAAATGTGTCAGAAATGATTCCAAGAAAGGTAAGATTAATTCTCTATAAATCGCTTTATCACCCCAAACTATATTTTGAACATAAAGGTTTCTGATTGTAATATCATTGCTCACTATGGTAAAATACTTAAATGATCTTTTTATGCTAGTGGCTCGCAAATTCTCGCAAAATTCTTCATAGGTTTACATTTAGGCAAAGATGGTTATATAGGTGAAAAAAAAAATGCAAGTATCTTATCTACATGTATTTGGACAATGATATGCAATAAAATAATAAAAGTGTAGCAAAATGTCATATCGAAAACTCTTCTCATTTGTGATCTGCTTTTACAGAAATCTCGTTATCTAAAATGTTCTTTTACTTTTGAATATTATTTTGATTAATCGGATGGAATGCCATACAATAACTATATTATGATATGTGAGAGATCAAACAAACAAAACATCTGCAAAGCATATTGATTAGGATCTAAAATCGTATCTTTTGTTATTGATTCCAGTACGGTTCTTTCGTAATGAAATACGAAAATAATCATTTGTTTGGCCACAACGCGACTCTCAGCGATCGATTGAGTAAAAATAGATCCGATCAATATGACGTCACAATAAGCAGCATGATGTCATATTTTACTCCAGAAACCTGTCAATTTTAACTTGATCTCTTGTCCAAATTACACAAACTACAGGCAAAAAATAGAAACTCTTCTAATTGAATATATCTTTAATTTCTCAGTAATATATGTCACTATCATTGATGACGTCTCAAGCCTGTTCAATAGGGAAGATCAATGTTGGGAGACATATCATCGAAATACAGTGTAAACACTGCCGAAATAAGTTTCATTTAATACAGATACTCAATATTTAGATGAGTTTCAGTTAGGATATAATCAGAATAATACTGGCATGGATATTTTGTTCTATCAGCAAGTGTTATAAGGTAAGCAGATAAAGTATATGGCTTGACCAGCTTTTCCTCTGTCTGTGTGTACAAAAAAAGTCAAAAGTTTAACACTACCCAAAATATTATGAAAGATGAATTTTACAAATATCAAAAGTATATGACCGAAAAAACGTGAAAAGTGCTGCTAGAATACTTTACTCCGTTGTTGTAAATCAAAATATCGTTGTATTTTCAATGAAATTGAAGAAGTTAAGAGAGTTTGCAATAAATAATGACGATATCTATTTTAAGCGATTAACAATTGGATTCTAGCAGCAATACTATTAAACATGAACTTATTGCCCATCGAATTATTGTATCATGCATACAAATGAACTTCGGGGTGGTGTTACACTTTTTGATTTTTTGTTAAGATAAACCAGTGATCAATTTTTAACTGTCACGTGATACCATGGCACGGCAGCTTCAAAGAGCGACTCGATTCTGAAGTAGATCAAATTCCTAAGTGAACACATTCACTTGATATTGATATTCAGCATTGTTTACATAAAAATAAACAATTTTTGAAATGACCATATTATCGACGATTATTAAACTCGGAGTTGCCTTAACCTACCTGCGAAATCAACATTTGTTGGAGCATTTATTCCTCAAGATAGAAATAAATCATGATTTTTGGTCGATATCACTTTTGATCATTGTTATTTTCTGTGATCATATGATTATAAGATCAGATAGATCAAACCACTCTTTGAATCATCAAATTCAGACTGATAGTTTCAACTGAAAACCTTAAGTTTGTAAATATCATCCTTATGTACGTATTATACCACCAATCAACTTGCTCATTGGAATAAAGCTATCATTTACGCATAACGATGAACAGTTAGGAAAAGAAAATTCTAAGACCTTATGAGAAAAGCCCTCTCATGAAAGTTATTTTAAAGTCTCCATTATCATTCGACCTATGTTACAATTACCAATTATTTAAAGATTTATGATATTCATACGTAACAATAATGTTCTTTTACAAGATCAACCACAACTTATACAGCGAGTGACAAGTGATTCATCTGCAAGTATTCTTTTGGAGAAATGAATCAAACCCTTACATTTATTCTTCATTAAGTTTTGTAATTTTAACAATGGTATTAATTGCAGAGTAAACGATATATATGATTTATTTTTAACATTGATGAGAAATTGTCTTGTGAGTAGAGTATAGAGAAATTTATTTTACTTTGCAGGGCAGTGTTTCTTCTCTCTTTTAAATAGAATATTAATGAAGTATTTGATCTTTGCTTTAGGTGTTCCGCTTAACTGTTCAACACGCAAACATCATCTGAACTCCGAACAATGGTGACCAGCCTCTGCGTTTTGGTAGTTACCTTCTTGCTGATTATGTGGATTTATCATGAACTAAACACGAGACAACAAGAAACATGAATCAGTTGAAGTTGTGAAATTCAATTTAAATAAAATTGCCGACTGTTTATTGAAATAAGTGATTACTTCGTTGTATCTTAGATACCAATTATGAATATTTTGCTAATTTCTACAGACCAGTGCATATTTTTTTATGTATTGGTCAGTGTTTGACATCAAAGGTTTTTATAATATCAAAACACATGGATACTAACTATTTAACTTCATAGCGTTACAATATGTACCTCTGCATGTTTGTTATGATGTATTTTTAGATGTTAAAAGAAACTTTTAGTAGCGATTTATTTTCTGTAAACCTTGAATGTAAATCATAAGATAATGATTCAGAATTTGTTTAAATTTTGCTACGCATCATCTTTATGTGTCTTACTTTCCTTGTCTCTTGCGTAAACGGTAATCTTAGATGTATTTTTAATATGGTACAATGTACGCTTAACGACCTTAACTTTATCAATATAGCAAATTAAAAACATGCTTTTCTTCAATGTAAGGTATCAACTCTGTTTCTTAATTCGTTCAACCTACAAAAAATATTAATTCAACTTCTAGAAATTTGTTACTATGAATTGAAAATAACTTTTTTGTAAATGTAAAAATTATACTTTTTAGCTCACCTGAGCTGAAAGCTCAAGTGAGTTATTCTGATCACATTTTGTCTGTCGTCCGTCTGTCCGTCTGTCCGTCCGTCTGTCTGTCCGTCTGTAAACTTTTCACATTTTCAACATCTTATCCAGAACCACTTGGCCAATTTCAACCAATCTTGGCACAAAGTATCCTTAGGCAAAGAGAATTTAAAGTTGTGAAAATAAAGGACCACGCCCTATTACAAGGGGAAATAATTAGGAATTATTGAAAATTTTTGAGAAACTTTCAAAAATCTTCTTCTCAAGAACCATTTGCCATGAAAGCTGACATTCATGTTAGAGCATCCTCAGGTAGGGTAAATTCAAAGTTGTGAAAATCATGACATCTGGGGGTAGGATGGGTTCACAATTAGGGGTCGAATTTTTACATAGGAATATATTGAGTAAATCTTAAAAATCTCTTCTTCTCAAGAACCAATTGGCCAAGAAAGCTGAAACTTATGTGGAAGCATCTTCAGGTATTGTAGATTCAAAGTTGTGAAAATCATGATCCCCGGGGGTAGGTTGGGGCCATAGGAGGGGTGTCAAATTTTTATATAGGAATATATAGAGTTAAATCTTTGAAAATCTTCTTCTCAAGAATCATTTGGCCAGGAAAGCTGAAACTTGTGTGGAAGCATCCCCAGGCAGTGTAGATTCAAAGTTGTGAAAATCATGATCCCCGGTTGTATGGTGGGGCCACATTGGGGGTCAAACTTTTACACAGGAAAAAATAGAGGAAATCTTTAAAAATATTTTTCTCAGAAACCAATCAGCCAGACATGCTGAAACTTGTATGGAAGTATCCTCAGGTAGTGTAGATTCAAAGTTGTGAAAATCATGATCCCCGGTTGTATGGTGGGGCCACATTGGGGGTCAAACTTTTACACAGGAATATATAGAGGAAATCTTTAAAAATATTTTTCTCAGAAACCAATCAGCCAGACATGCTGAAACTTGTATGGAAGTATCCTCAGGTAGTGTAGATTCTAAGTTGTGAAAATCATGACCCCCGTGGGTAGGATGGGGCCACAATGGGGGTTGAATTTTTGCATAAGAATATATAGTAAATATTTAAAAATCTTCTTCTCAGAAACCATTTGCCCATGAAAGCTGAAACTCATGTGGAAGCATCCTCAGGTAGTATAGATTTAAAGTTGTGAAAATCATGATCCCCGGGGGTAGAGTGGGTCCACAATGGTTGGGTCAAATTTTTACATAGGAATATATAGAGTAAATATTTAAAAATCTTTTTCTCTAGAACCATTCGCCCAAGAAAGCTGACACTTATGTGGAAGCATCATCAGATAGTGTAGATTCAAAGTTGTGAAAATCATGACCTTTGGGGGTAGGGTTGGGGCCCACAACGGGGGTCAAATTTTTACATAGGAATATATAGAGGAAATCTTTAAAAATCTTCTTCTCAGAAACCAATCAGCCAGGAAAGCTGAAACTTGTGTGGAAGCATCCCCAGGTAGTGATGATTCAAGTTCGTTCAAATCATAATCCCTGGGGGTAGGATGGGGTCACAACGAGGGGGGTGGGAACAAATTTTTACATAAGAATATATATAGAGAAAAATCCTAAAATCTTGAGGAGTATCGTGGGGCCACATTGGGGATCCAGTTGTACAAAGGAAAACATTTTAATTATTCACAAAAACTGAAATGTTATTATACTGTATTTGGTTTTACTTATTTGCAAGCATTTTTACATCTTGCTGATTCTTTAGAATTGTTTAGACTTTGGCCCCTGGACGATTCTTGGGCCTCACAAGGGGTTTAGAGTTTGATGTAGGTTTATATCCCGTATATATACAAATGTTTAGGATCTTTTTGGGAACTGCAATGCTCTACATGTGATATAACTTTAAAATCATGCTGTTAGAAAAGGGACTTAATTATAAACATAAGATATCCGGGGGGGGGGGGGGAGGGTAAATTTTTATTCATACAGGATCTACATGTATTATACCACTTTGTCCAAATATTTTTGTATTATGACTCCATTAAGCTGATTTTATCATGCCTATTGTTGCTCAGGTGAGCGATGTGGCCCATGAGCCTCTTGTTATATACAATTACCACTGAAAGTAAACCAACAATCTCTCAAAAGTATGTTTTGATTCTGTCGATACAAATAATTAGTAAATACAATAATCATTGTTGATGTCTTTTGAGAGAAATTAATTTTCTGAACAATCGTAAACCAAAAAAAGGCCAAAAATACCGACACTATAACTATTTCATGTAAACAACTGCTAATTTTTTCATAATGAAAATAATTTTGATTTTTATAATTATGAAGTAGAATATTAAATGTAGTGGATATAACATTTGTAATGGATAACCCTGCTTATACGATAATGTATCATGCTATTGACGGTACAAGTTGTCACATCTCATAATCACTTGTGAAAAAAATGTATTTGAATAAGCAAAGTACTATCAAATTGTACATAAAACACTTGTATCAATGTAAAAGGCTAGGTAGTGGCTGGCACGTAGTTATATTGATTGAAAGAACAGTTTTTTCAACACTTAGTCAAGGATTATTTTCCCCCCAAACGTGTTTGATGATGAACATAAGAGTTTGCTTTATTTCGACCCATCCTCTGCCCCCTCCTTATCTTCCTTAAATAACCCAGGGGCATCTGATATAGTTTACGGTATTTTTCTTTACCATTTTTCATAAGTTCTTTTCTTAAAGACTTGATGGTTGAACATAAGTAGGAGAAAACGTTTATTACAACAAAGGTCAAAATATGATTTTTTGAGGTAACATGGTCAAATGTGAATTTTATGTTTTAGTATTTATTTCATTTAATGCCTAATCTGAAATGTCATTGGAAATTTTTCATTCTGTAACATTTTTTTGTAAAATTTTATAATATATTTTTTCTGAAATATGATAAAATATATACATTAAACTTTTCAATTTGTAATTTTACAGCTTTTCGCAAACTTTTTCCATCCCGGAAACTAGTTTTAGGTCAGTGTATGTTATAGAATATTTGCTACATACAAGTTTTAGGAACCTTTATAAACAAATTCACAAACACGTGCAATCTTTATACATTACCAAATATTCTAAGAAAAATGCACAACTATTACATTATAATCAAATGTTCACAAGAGCATATTACACGATTTACACAAACAAACGTAAAAAAACTAAAGAATTAAACAGAAAAACCTCGGTGAAAAAAATTAAGCATACGAAACTTAATTAAGAAAAGAATCTTTTCATATTATTTTTATTTTGTTGTGATATAATCTATGATATCAAACGATTAAAAAAATGATTTTAAACTTTAAAGCAATTTAAGTATCCTCCAAGTTGTGGTTGAATGCTGAACAAGGTAAAACTTTTATAGCAGCTAGAAACTGTCTAACAATAATTTAATCAACTTATGATTAAAGCAAGGATAAAACGTCATTTGATGGCAAAAATGTGACACATAGTGACAAAAAAAGTTCAAAATGATCGTAACATAGCTTAATATTACCGTAACCCGGCACAGAGAGATATGTATACTAAGCTAGCGATGTTCTTGTTTACGTCTTTGGGTGTCAGTGCGCATATAGAAATTCAATTTGAAAATTTGTTGATTTTTGATTTAACTCAATACAATTTGAAAGTTCAAAGGTAAGTTGAATGGATCAGTTGAATGGATCAGAGTAGAAACTTTTCAGCAAAATATACAACTCAACGTTTGTCTGAACAGCAGTTATTTGCCACATTATATCTATAATATGAATACATGTAGATATGATGTTCTGAAACGTTATGAAGTCAAATATCCATATCTTGCATCTTGCATCTGTTGTCTGATTCTTAGGTACCTAATATCAGGTACATTTTTGCATTGAGGGGATTTGAACAGTAGCTAGTGATCACTAAAACCACTTATAATTCATTTTATAACCAAAAAGAACTAAGTACGAGCTACTTTACACGTTATGAACATTCATTTCGAATCTTCATTTATCCTAAACTGCATTTTTGCTACATATGGCAGGAAATATTTGAAATCAGAAAACCTATTTCGGTTAGATATATTTCCTTATTCTTTAATATACAGTGTTTGCTTAGAAGTGCATAAATTTAATTCAATATTAAACATTGATTAAAATTAGTTAAATTGAACTGTGGATACTGAATCAATGTCTATTGATAGTATATATATATATATATATATATATATATATATATATATATATATATATATATATATATATATATATATATATATATATATATATTACTTTCACACGTACATGTATGCGTGACACTCGGGAATAGTTTGACATGTGGCACGTCAGATTAACTGTATTTAGTTATTTTGCATTCAATTTTGCATAAAACTGAAACTGATCATCAATTATGAAATATTATCTTGAACATTTGTAGTTGTGTTGATATCCATATATTATTTTTAAAATGAAATCTGAATATGAAGTTTACATGTACCTTTTATTTAGACCTCCAATGTGCTGTCAAGGATACCAAGCTGACAAAAAGAACAATCGCTGTACAAGTACACTGTAAGTATCTTTTAAAAAATCACGTGAAGTAATATAAGAAACAAAAAAAAAAACAAAAAACAAAAAACCAAGTCACTGCATCTTATTGCGAACATCATACATTTGGATAATAATTAATTTGGAGAATAAAATATAAATTCATACCTTATTTTTTTTTATCATATAATATATTTACAACCATTTTGAAGCATTCAAATGAAGATAAAATAATTAGAAGTATATTAATTGTACATGTAATTATTGTTAGTTTAAACAATATTCATTTATGTTTATGAATATCAAGTTCAAAATAATTGACAACGTGTAAAATAAGATGAAATGAACCCAACTATTTTAATTTATATTTACTAGAGTGTTCTTCAGGATATAAAGGACCTAATTGCAGCTACGCATGTCGATATCCGAGCTACAGCAATGAATGTCAGTCACGGTGTGACTGTGTTGAACAACAATGAGATTATATAACGGGATGTAGACGATCAAGAAATGTTCATGAGTATTAAATTTAATTCTAGTTATGGTCGTTCCTAGAAATTCTTAAATGATAAATTTACAGTCCTAACGTGAACATAATACTTGAGTAATTGTAAATAAATGATAAGAAACTTTATGTTTTGGTCGTTTGTTACGAATAAAATTAATTTTCATTTACTTTAAGAGTAATGACGGAGGAAAGGACGTCACAAGATTTTAGATTATATGCCTGACAACTCTATGGTGCGTTATCTCTGACACTTCTATTTTGCATGAACTGAAACGAAAGGCAATAGACCGAGGGGACATTCTTCAGATTCAAAAACTCTCCCAAACAAGTTTTGATTGAAAAAAAATATAGATATGTATTAATCCTTATATGTATCATATAGACTTTTATTTAGCTTACCATTCTCATTGGTTTAAGCAAATAAAATTGGCCTTGAATTGTATAATTTTAACAATTAGCAAATTCCAATTTCCCACTTAACTTAATGTAAAAGTTTTTTGTACGGTTTCTAAAGATAAAACGATTTAAGGGATGTACACACTGTTTCAACGTAACTTAGAATATCTGCGTAAATGAGAAACTTTTTTTTGATCATGGTATGGCCAAAGAAAAGAAATGAATATATACCAGAATTGTGCTTTTCAAAACAAATTAAAACATTTTCGTTCATGCAATATTGTAAACGTTCATTTCTAATAAATCTATATTTACAAATGAATACATTTTCAGGTGAGCAGCACAACTGTACGACGATGAATCCACAGATATTCAACCGATATAACAAAATATAACGCCTATTTTTCTTTGCATATTAACATTTGTTTTTATTCTCATCTTTGGATTTTATTTCAAAGTTAAGTCTATGCAATCTACGCCAATTACGTACTCTCTACACTTTCGAAAAGAAAATACCGACAAAATTTCTGATACTCAGTTACTTTCATCTAACTTATAACCGTTAAACATCAATAAATTGATTATTCACTTCATGTTCATACTACGACATGTGATATGAGACAATAAAATCAAACAAATTGAATGTAGAAGAAAAGAACTTACATATTGACCTGCATTACAACCTGTTTATGTGTACATTGTCTTCTTTCAACATGGTTAATTATGTTAAATCAATGTATCATATAAAATATTGCTCAAACCATTTAAAAGTTTAGAAATATTTTAATTGCTTTGTTACATAGTTATTGTCCATGTTTTTAAGATGAATAAACATCGTTTAGAATGATTTTTTTTCTAAAATATGTAGTACTTGTATCAGATGTAACTTGGTTGTGGATATATGAATCCAATTCTATTGCATTATTTCCGTGTTGTTTTTGTCTGAGTTAAATAACTCATATAAAATCAACTTATAATACGTTATTAGTTCAAAGAGAAATTAAGATTTTCATTGCTTGCACTAATAGTGACACTTTATATTAGTTTTTAGAATAATCAATTACTTTCTTACGCCAATTTTCTTTTAAACATACACAACATATAATAATAATTGTCCAGTTTTCACTATTCTTTACAGTATAAGTTTGTGATTGTGATTGTTCTTAATAATTTGGTTTTGTAGATAAACATTTTAATAAGCAGTTCCATTCATGCTTTAGTTGTTCAAAATAAAAATGTTAGAACAGTGACTCTATATCATGAATACTACCAAATTATGCTGATAAAACACGAGAAAAAAGCGGAAAAATCGCACTCCCAACAATCAATATTCCGGAATATCACGGAAAATTTCAAGCCTCTATCTTAAAGCGTTTTTAAGAAACTCTGCGGACAAACTGACTTTTTTAAAACTTTAAAAAAGGACGTAACGTCAAAAGGGAAGTAATGTTGTCATGGAAACTTTGATATCTTTGAGGCATAATAGTTGCACATAATCTCTGAAAGTTTAATTTAAATCGGTTGAAAACCTTTTGAGTAAGAAGCCGAAAAGAAGTAAGAAAAAAAGAAAAAGTATAATAACTAGAGCAAAACGCGTTGCAAACCAACGAGTGGGTCTTCCGATAATGTCGAAAGTATAGCTAGATGTTCCTGTAAGATGCAGAGTTCTTAAACCAATAACAAGAGTAACTAAAACAAAAATATAAACAAAAATCGAATAATTCTTGGTACGACTTACAAAATCCGAATGATTTTAAGTACGAATAAACAAAATCTTAACGATTTCAAGAACGAATTAACAAAGAAAATGCAAATGTGTTCAAGTACGACTTAGCAATTAAATTTTAGGTACGAGTTAATTTAACCTAGAACTTAACACTACTTTCTTAACCAAGAACGCAGAATCAAAATTTCCAGAAAAATCAATTTAATTTTTTAAACCCCAATATCTCTCTAATGCATCGTCTGATTTTAAATGGACTTCAGTTTTAAATTAAGCTTAATAAGGTCTTTTTGCGTTATCAAATAAAATAAAAAGTCTCATAAATGTAAACCCATTTTTTTATAATTGTTAAAGAAATGTTGAGCGTTTTAGACATATCTGAACAACTGTGTTTTAGGGGCCAACCTTTAAACTTCTCACCATTAAAAAACTTTTAGGTAGCATTTTGTTTAAGACATTATTCATAGCAAATTTTCCTCGGCTACACTGTTTTCGGACTGTGGGTTTGTTGCACTATCACGTTAGAAACTTAACGATGTATAGCTTACTATGTCCCATCCACCTACATTTTGTGTTATTTTACCTCCCTTTTGTAATCTGCAATTTCACTGTTTAAAGTCAACACGACAGTTACTGTAGAATCATTTAAATTCGCGGGGGTCAATTTTCGTGGATTGTATTCGTGGGGATTTAATTTGTGGATCCATAGGTTTTCAGTTTCAATAAAAAAACTCAGTTTTAAAATTTATTTTCGTCGAAAATGTAAATTTGTTGAGGAGGGCTACCCACGAATACCATGAAAATTGAGCCACCATGAATTCTAATGATTCCAAGAATAGCCGCAAGTTTCACAATTTACTGCTGCTTCTCATGTACTTAACATTAGGGGTCTTCATATTGCATACTAATTCCAACAAGAGACATCCTTCTTACCTAAATGACAATCATTAAAATTCTTTTCATGAATCTTAGCAATACTCATAAGCCTTCAAGTACAGCAAATCCAATTTTACAAAAAAATTAACAGGTATTTTATCCGAAGCTGTCCCTTGCTACCTTTAACTTAGTACACTAACATTTTATGAAAAGTAATTTTGTCTTAGAATTAGAAAGCTAATGTAACTTTGAGAAAAAGTATACCACATATTGCCAATTCCATTGAGGTTTAAGAAAAATATGGCCATTTAAGTGAACCCACCATTTCTACTTTTCTCTATTCAACACAGATTCATAGAGTTCTCCGTATTAAATCATCTTTACCTGACCTTTTAAATGTCAATTGTTGTTCAACATCCATTAATAAGAAACCTTATTAAATACTACATACATCTACATGATATTAACATGATAAAATCATCATATCACTTAGAAATGCCCTTTCATGTATACCCTTCCCATATCTTTTGATTTTCATAAAAAGTTATGGTTTGAAAACTTTTACGTAATTTTATGAAACTTGTGGCAATTTCTTTGAGTCATATCTCACACATAATTGACTACAATCATCAATAATCTTAAAAATTGATTTTTTGGGGGTTTATTGGATGATTTGTAGCATTTTTATTAACAAATAGACATGCTGTCCTGCATGTGATTTCCTCTTTCCATTAAAAAAAATAAGCTATCAATTATATCTAGTGAATATGTAATCTATTCTGGTTTCTAGTCTCCTTTTAACCATGCTAAAACAGTAAGACCTACAAGTTAGATATCTGCCTTAAATTAAAATTAAATTCAAACACACCTGGAAAGCTGAAGACGGATGAGCATTTCATGAAAAATGATCAAATTTTACATCTTTTTCTACATTTTCTTGCATATATACATTAAAAAGGTAAAAATATGTTGTTTCTCTTGTTCATTTCAGAAGTAATTATCATAGCAGATGTTATTTCAATGTCAAATGTACATTTACATATCCTACATGTAATCTTAATGGAGACAATTGGAAAGAGAGGGGATGGGTGATTTTTCAATTATGTAAACACATCTTAATATCGTCATAAAATACAAGATATAGGAAACATAATTGCAAACTTTTATTAAAAAAATAATTTTCACAACTAACAATTGTAAGTTTCTTTAAACAGCCATAATTTTGTTTGTCATAATTTCTTATAAAACACAAACCACAACAAGGCATGATACTTTTTTAAAGTCCCATTATCGTTCATGCATTATCCGATTTAATTTGAATTACCGGTAAAAAGTCTGTAGAACACAAGGAATATGCATGTTGGTAGAGGTGACAGGTTAACCTCAAGAGCTGGAACCACAAGAATCAAGAGGTAAAAGCCATATGGCCGCCATGTGGTAACAAGAGTCCGTTTTGGGCTGAAATTTAAAAAAAATCAATCAGCTGTGTTAACATACTAATAATAGCTGTGTTTACATTAACATATGCAGAGTATTTCTGGAAAATATGCACTGACCATGCAGTGTAATAAGTATGACATATCCCAATACATAATACATGACCTTAACATTTAGGCAGTACAAAAACAAAAATTTTCATATCAAGTCATCATGTCATAACATTAAAAAAATAATTGTGTATAGACACATATCAAATTGATTGAGAGAGAGAGAGAGAGAGAGAGAGAGAGAGAGAGAGAGAGAGAGAGAGAGAGAGAGAGAGAGAGAGGAAAGAGGGAGGAGACAGACAGACAGAGACACAAATAGAGAGTTTGCTTTACTCATTGTGCGACATAGGGCTTAAACGATTCATCGAAATATCGATACTGTTCAATACTTACGTCCGATTCAATTTTCGATTCACTGCTTCGATTTTCAGTTCCATACATACTTTTTTAAATCGGGTTTATTACATTGGGTTCGGCCTGCTTAATTAGTTTTTAAAATTGGGCTTGGTTTATTACATTGGGTTCGGTCTACTTAATTAGTGGGAAAAACATGGCGACAAATTTCGACGGATACAAATGAACGGGGCGATCGCGATGTATCTGTTGTGACAAATACAAACAATAGCAACTCGAAAAAACCTGCCAAACTGAAGAATCAACCTGCCTTCTATCGTTAGTGAAATCTGGTCGATATGCTTTGTAATACTTTTTTCCTAATGAAATGATTTGTATTTAAAATTTGCAAATGAACTCCCGATAAAAGCAGATTTGCAGCTATAAATCTATCAATTAACCTTGTTAACATTACATTGCCGGAACACTAAATAAGTGTGGAGTCAAGTGATGTCTGATGAGAGCCATTCTTTTTTAAAATTTTGAAACTTAAAAGAATGTGTGACCTTTCAAGCGTTACATCAAAGCAGTTCGACTAAAGTCTTTTAATAAATGACTAATCAATAAGTTAGTTTTGTTCTTTTCAGTGTATTCATCATTATTTAGTGCATAATTAATTATCCGTTTATATTTTTTTTTATTAAATTAAAATTGCAAGTGTGACTTGCCTAAAATGTTTCCTTTCTTCAATTGTTTGAATTGTTTCTTCTTCAAAATGCATCGTATTGAAAATATTGAATCATGGTAAAAGTATTGCAATATGTGTTGTATCGTATAGGGGGGGGGGGACGTATTGTTTCAGCCCTAGTGCGACAGTCAACATTTCAATTCAAAAACTACAAATGGATATCACCCATCCAAACAGCATCAAATTATAAGCTTCTGCTATACAATGTTTTGTCAATTATACTGTTTTTTTTGCAAATAAATTTAGCGAGGATTTTTGTTGTTGTTAATAACACAATTACATGCTTTAAAATCAATATGATGTATTATGCGCATAAAATTTCATGAACTGTTTTACAAAGCTTTGTTATTCGGCTGCACATAGAAAAAAATCAGGGATTGATATTATACGCTTATTTCAAAATTCAAAGCACTGTTGATTTTTTTTTTCTACTAGCCAGAGATATTTCTGTTACAAAATTAAGTTGCTCTCTGACGTTTTGCCAAGATTGAAAGCATGAGAGAGAGAGAGAGAGAGAGAGAGAGAGAGAGAGAGAGAGAGAGAGAGAGAGAGAGAGAGAGAGAGAGAGAGAGAGAGAGAGAGAGAGAGAGAGAGATCTGAGCACAGTATCAATGATTAAAATCCACATATATTTGTCTTCATTTAAAATTGTTTACATACAATGTAGATGTGATATGCATGCAAAGTTTACCTAAAAATGAAACAATATGTATCAAAGATAAACTACAATAATGACAGCTTTCCACACTTGTGTACCTTGGGACCCCCACCCCTTTAAAAGCACTGTTTTACAGTGTATGGTGTGTAGTTCAATACAGAATAAGACATACATATATAGCAAAATAACAAATAAAAATTCCAAACAGCAATGTGCAAAACATACACGTGTAAATACTCTGGACTGAAAATAATCCAAGATTTCTCTTACTCTAATCCCGCTTTTATATTGTGACGCACGTCACAATACAGTGAAGTCGCCAATTCCGGATCACGTTAGACTGTTTCTTTGATATTTTACAAAGCTGTTCTATATAGATTTTATACTATATATATATTGAAAGTACATTTTGTGAGTTATTAGGCATTTATTTTGTTTTTCAAAATAAATTCTTGGAAACAATATTTATAGAGGCATTTCATCAAGGCATGGTTTCCCCAGTTTTGAATCATTTTCTCCTTTTTCGGGTCATGTGACTTCAAAGTGTCAGTAATGTCGGGTAGTCGTCTCAGAACACAATTTTTATTAATTTGCAGCATTGAAATAATGATTCCGATCAGAAAATATATTTACAACTACTGATACTCAAGTAACAGGGATCAATTTCTAAATGTAAATAACAGTCGGGATTCAGAATGAAATGATCGTCATTATGTCATCATTATGACAAAAAGAGAAATAAACTCAAAGAAAAATAACAGACAAGATAAATAAAATGACACCTGAGCTGGATGGATCATTTTATTCAATTGAATCTCTTTTTTCTCTCTTTCACGTTACTGTAAATCCATAGAAGAATATGTTTCAGGTATAGTGACCCGCAATTGGGGAAAATCCTTCAGATTGACTAATTAATTGCTGTACATTTATTTGAGCAGTTATCATTCTGAATAATTTCTGACATATAACTGAATGCATGTGCAATATATTTCATCCATTAACGCCCTCCCACAACTTTTACATCAACCGTGCTTCATCGTTAATAATGAAGGCAGCATGTCAAAATAGTGGGAAAATCTCCATCTCGAAAGCGCTTGATTTCTAATTTCGTTTCTCGGTGGGTCTGTAAATGTTAATTTTCGATTATCGTTTAATGATCAAAGACAGAAAGGCCTATAGTTCGTGATCAATATATTTATTAAGTTTTTTCTGCTTCAATTTAAACGAAGTGACATGAAACACACACGAGTGACCCGGAATTGGAGACGACCCGGAATTGGCGACTTCACTGTATAAAAGCGGAGGTTAGGAATCTCGAGTTTGACTGAAAAGTGCAAATATTTTGAAAAGAAAAAGTCAACAGGACATATCCTATATTAAAACATAACTTTATATTCTCTCAAACGATAGTTGAGATGCATTTTCCACTATCAAAGTTTTGCAAGCCATACATCATATGAAAATGTCGACACATCGCTGTCAGCTGTTCCTATTCAAAACAAGGCGCGTTGACGTGGCGAATCGTACGATACTTATTTCGATTAAAACAAACATGTTTGTGTTTGATATGCAGAGTACAAATTAGCATTGTATAACTTGCATCTATGGATTTATCTTTCAAGTGAACAATTATCATAAATAGGCCTAGGTATATTGAAATTATTCTCTTTTGAGAAACGGATAGGCATAACCTACATCCACTTCTCTTTGCAAGCCCTCATATTTTGCGGTTGATTCTGGAAAACGTGTAAATGTCGGAACCGAAGACGGTCTACGCTTTGACCCACGTTTTGACTCCAATTTTCCTGAATTTTCGTAACAGACTTATGATTTCTACATTTTAAACATAAATGCACTCATATATCACAAAAAATCAACACTAACCCGCTGTTATATTATTTTCTCAACTTCTACATCCCGGGTTTAAATTTTGTGCATCACATTGTTTATCTAGGTCAGCGCAGCTTAAATGTTTGTGTTTCGAATAAAATTGGAAACGTTTTAAAGAAAATAATACCGAAAACGTCACTGAATGAACTTAATCTTACAATGTACAAACAAATAGCGAGTCACAAAATTACATAGTGGTATTTCTTTCCTTTTTAACCATCTCTTTTTGGTGACAAACCCAAAATTTGCTATACATCTATTCTTAAACATTAAAACGAACTTTGATAAATATAGCATGCAAGAAAGATATAAATCATTTTTTGTGACACAATTATTCAAATGTATGTATTTTGCTAATGTTCTTAAAATAGTAAAACCATTCTTTATACCTCTTTATATCAGGAGAAAAATACGTTTAACCTAAAGTCTACAATCATACACACAGAACAATATTTTTCCAGTTTGTCCGATTTTGAATTTTCTACTTTTTAGACCACCTATAGTGAGCGATCTCATAATTTAAACCAGGAATGTAGAAGTTGAGAAAATGATTTGACAGCGGGTTAGTGTTGATTTCATTGTGATATATGCGTGCATCAATGTTTAAAATGTAGAAATAGTAGGTCTGTTACGAAAATCCAGGGAAACTGGAGGCGAAACATGGGTTGAAGCGTAGACCGTCTTCGGTTCCGACATTTACACGTTTTCCAGAATCAAAATATGAGGGCTTGCGAAGAGAAGTGGATGTAGGCTATGCCTGTCCACTTCTCAAAAGAGAATATATTGAAATATTTACAAACTCTTCATTCAATGATTCAATATCAGGGTAGGTGTTGTTCGATTATTCAACAACTGTCTGTAACGATTAGGCACGGCTTATATTGCAACTTACGCTTTTATCAAATCTCAGCAAAGTCTTTCTTAACTAGTGACTTTCAATAGGTTTTCGCTGTTACGATCGGGAACATTGTGTTCCACCTGCTTCGTTTTTCCGGAAAAAAAAAATAAAATCACTATTTTTCCAAACCAGTATCACATATTTAACGTAAGAATCCATCAAATTAACGATATCGTTTCAATGCACACGCTGATTAACTTTTTGACAACAAAGTTCGGTTTTATGACCAGCATGCAATTCTCGAAATAGTTTTGGTACAAGTTTTTCTTAATCTTGATAACGGAATCAAAATTTCCGGAAAAATCAAAATTTGAACCCCAATATCTCTGAAATGCGTGGTCAGATTTTAAAACAGATTTCAGTGTTAGATTCAACTGAGTTTGCTCTAAAAAAAAAAAAAAAAAACCACATATATGTTTTCGATTTGATAAAAAAATTCAAAATTTCAAAAAATTTGATTCACTTCCGGTTTCGACCGGAAGTGGCAGTTTTTCATTTCCAGCCTAATTGCACAGGTAAATTGACAAATTTATAACCACGGAAAGATTCATGCCTATATCTTAAAGCGTTCTTGAGAAATGCCGCAGACAAAATGACTTTTTTAAAATTTGAAAAACGACGTAACGTAAAAACGGAAGTGACGTTGTCATGGAAACTTTAACATCTTTGAAGCATAATATTTGCACATAATTTATGTAAGTTTCATCTAAATCGGTTGAAAACTTTTTGAAGCCAAAAAGGAGTCATAAAAAAAGAAAATAAAAAATTATAATACAGGTGACAATCGATGGCTCGAACTTCGATCTCTCAAAGTTTTTGATCTCTCGAAGTGAAATCATGGTCCCGATTTTTTTTTCTATATAACCAAGCAAATTTACTCTGGATCTCTCGAACTCCGATCTCTCGAAGTTCTTGATCTCTCGAAGTGAAACCTGGGTCCCGTTATACATATTTCATTTTTTTTTCACTCTTGATAACTCGAAGTGATGGCTGTGTATACATGCAATCAATTAGCTCCACGCAGACCTTACCTGGACAGCAGCAGTAAATGCCTGAGGCAAGCATAGTGGTGTTAATTGGTTTATTACATAAGTGACAATAACCCCTTTGCTTCTTTCAAATGGTTGATAATTAATTTGTAAATGATCAATTTCAACAACTTATGAGATTACCAGAAAACTAAACCGTTCTTTAATTTAAATATTTCAAACATGAAATACTTAAAACATCGTTAACAATAAAAACACTTTAATCTACCCAAATCTAAGTTGTGTATTGTTGAAATGTAGTAAAGTACCTGAAAATACGAATGAAATCTTGTTAGACCACACTACCATATTGTGAATGTAAACTTCCGGCTACTATAATTATTGAATATTAAAATTGAAATAATCGCAACAAAAATTTCCGGAATTTTTAAACTTTCGATCTCTCGAACTCTTGATCTGTTGAAGTTTATACCAGGTCCCCTGAAGTTCGAGTTATCGAGATTCTCCTGTAATAGAAAGAAACGGAAGACCCTAACAAGAGGGTCTTCCGTTGGAAACGGAAGACCCTTATAATAAAAAGAAACCGAAGAATTACTCATTCATCCTATGTGACAAAAATAAATTCGAAACATTCATCGGCATATCTCTGCTGATGTAAAGTTTAAATTACTAAATTACACTTGATATACACTTAAAATGTTTAATAATACCTAATTAGGAAATATCACATGGTTACAGGTTAATCTCAAATATAGAACAGATCTCGTTTTGCATTTGCTTCCTCTAGAATAAGGAAACGTTATTTGTCTAAAATTGAGTGTTAGCAGTTCTAAATGAAATGGAATTTTTCCTTGTAAAACAATTGACGGTGTTTGTCTTATTGTTCTTTATAAACTTCAGTGAAGGGTATAATTCTAAATGTGTACCATAAGTATTGTCGTTTTTGCATTTGATAATCATGTTGATTTGTAAAACAAAACTTATTTTTCTTCCTTTGATATGATCATGATGTACTAATTTGTTTCATACAATTAAAATGTAATTCATCTTAATTATCAATAAGTATCTGTATTGTTATGATAAATCTTAGATAATATTGTAGACCACCAATGTGCTGTAAAACTTACCATTGGAATCAATCTAATCAAACCGTTTGTACTGGTATGTATGTATAAATCAATAAAAAATATGTTTGCATTATTTCATTCTTTAAAATTGAGAACTTATTTCATATGAAAAAAAAATGCATTTATATTTAAAGAAAGTTTAACCGCTAAAATATCAAGTTTCAGTTATTGTCAATGTAGAGTAATCATAAAATCTCATTAATGCTTGATACTCAATCAAAAGTTCCTTTTTGAAAATCGCTCTTCTTTAGATGAAAATTTTCATTTGAAATTCTTGAAAACTACCGAAGACATTAATCATTTTACTAATGCAACATCAATTGGTAAAAATAAATAATTATGCATATTAAATAACTAATAAGTATAACTGAAAATAATTTCAATTAGTTTTATGTGATTTTAATTGGAAATTTGTTTTATTAGAGTGTTCACTAGGGTATTATGGATCCGATTGCAGCTACGCATGCCGATTCCCTAGCTATGGAAAAGGCTGTCAATCAGAATGTTTGTGTGAAAAAGAGAACTGTAACCATATAACGGGATGTGATCAGAGAAGTAATGTTTATGAAATTAATGTGTTTGTTACGTGAAAGATATTCAACCTGTATGTATTGGAATACGAAAAAACAAGCCATGGTCATCTACAATGATTTTTAAAACAAAAATAAATTGTTCTATCAATGAAAAATTATTAATATTCTAATTAATTTTATAAATATCATTCAGTTTTGACCTTATTGTTTATGTTTTTAGTATGTCCGAAGGGTTATTCTGGACCTAGTTGTAATTCTTCATGTCAGTTCCCATCATACGGTGCAGACTGCCGGTTAAACTGTTCGTGTGAGGAGCTATATTGTGATTTTATCATTGGCTGCTCAACTTCAGGTATTTTATACCTAGCTCGATTAAATCTTCATAGTCTTACTTGCATGTCGTCTATTCTCATCTAAACGGCATAACACAATGTTTGAAACAAATAAATTTAAATTTGTAGTTTATTTCAGAATGTTGATACATTTTTTATTTTATTCGCTTTATATGAATCTCAATTATGTATATCCTTTCCTATAACAATAGTTACAACGTTCTTAAAAACAGAATCGATTGCATAATCTCAAAGGTTTTATGAATATCTTTCTATGTAGTAAATAACTCATTCTTTTTGTTATTTAGTCCCAAATGAGACTTATTGGACGACAGATCTTCCGCTGAACAAGACAAAAATAAATACAATGTATGTTTCCTATGAACTTAAAACTTCGAAGAAAGGTATGTATGTATGTATGTATGTATGTATGTATGTATGTATGTATGTATGTATGTATGTATGTATGTATGTATGTATGTATGTATGTATGTATGTTTGTATGTATGTATTTATGTAGCTATCTATTTAGCTATCTATTTAGCTATCTAATTTTTAAATAACATAACGTGTTTGGAATAAAACATTAGTTTTTTCTCCTTACTGGACATATAAACGACAAATCTACATGGTCAAATATGAACACATTACTTAAAGCTATGTTGGTTAACATTTGCATCATCGGAACGCTTAAATACCATTCCGACAAATCTTATATCAGATGGCATATATAGTTAAATGAAGATAATTGATATGTACCTAAGAATTAAGATCAGTATCTATGATTCTATCCTATGATGTAATGTGGGTGATACCTGTAGACATATCATAAAAATTTTGAACCAAGTGTTGCATTTGAATGATTTGCTTGCATTAGGTTGCACATATGGTCACGAACATATGTGAACGACGCTGAAAAAAAAGCCATTTTCCACCTTAATTAAACCCGAATTTACTTTCAAAATATATATTCGAGATAACTGTGTAAAAATGTTTTTAAGGAAGTTGTTTACTCAGGGTTTGAGTGTTAAAATTCGGATTGTTGAAAGGTTCAATGCCATGAGTAAAATTTGTTCTAAACACAAAAAGTATTTATGAAATGAATTATTATTGACATAAAACATTCGATATTTTCACTATATTATGGAATTAGGCACAAACAAAAATGGACTTCGAGCAAATCAGAGCAAATTCGTACTAAATTTTTCAGACTTTGCTTTTCGCTGAAATATTTTGCATATTTTCTGTTTGTTTTATCTCACTTATAAATTAAGATAATCGTATGGTACGCAAAAAAAATATTGAAAAAATGCAAAAACACGATAAAAGACACCTATCTCAAAATTTTGATCATTGACCTCATATAAATTTTATGTCCGCAGAATAAGGTCAATATAATAAGTTTAATTATACACAGGGAAAAGTAGCTCGCATGATTTTCATGCGTGTTACTTTTCGTCTCTTTCTCTTGCGAAATTCATGCAAAAATCATGCGAAAAGTTTCTCATGCGAATATCATTCGCACAAGAAACTTTTCGCATGATTTTCGCATGAATTTCGCATGAGAAAGAGACGATTTTTCGCATGTTTTTCATACGATTAGATATTTATGTCAAATTCATATAAAGTTTATGCGAAATTCACATGAAAATTGCATGTTTTTCATATGAAAATTAAATTATGACAAATCAATCCAAAACACTTTAAAACAATTTTAAAACACTCTTTCATTCATATGTTGACAGAGTAGTATTTTTTTTTTAAAACAGTTGTGACAAAATTTGACATTAGGGTAATAAAACAATTTCTGCATGTGTTGGACTTAATACATGTATAAATCAAAATTTAGAATAAAGTTTACATTTTATCAAAATACACATGCATTCAATACTTTTTATTCCTATGTTCATGTTTTTAACATGTAAAACTTTGCCTTTACAATAGTTATTCATACCCACTGAGAGTTATATCTCCCTTTTTAGAAGGTCAGTAAACATTAAGATTTTATTACATGTATGGTACATGCTGATTGTATTGGTTATCATATAATTTAAGTCTTATGTTTTTTAAGTACAATCAAATAGTTTGTGTGTACCAAACCTTTCGAATGCAGTTAGTGAATTATATATAGTTAAATATACAGCTATATTCAAACAAAGATTTATTTCTCTGCTAGACAATGAAAATTCACTTAAAATTCTTAACAGTGTGATAAAAGTTTTCCATGATTCCAAGTGAGATTGCACAGAGCTGTCAGTATATTTCAGAAGGATTCAGGCCTTTGTGGTCTCGAGTTTCAGTGTGTACTAATGTTAATGAACTGATGTTGGTGTATCACTCCAGTGTCTGTATCATGTGCCTTTATCCTTCCTTTTTCTGTAGCATAACTCTTTATCCCAACAATAATCTGATTGTAATGTCATTGTTCTCCATCATGATATAGATTAGTGATCTTTTTATACTAGTGGCTTCTGAAAATTCTCGCAAAATTCCTGAAAGGTTTACACTTTGGCAAAGATGATCATAAAGGTCAACAATTTTTAAGAATCTTATCTCTATCGACAATGAAATGCAATGAAATAATTAAAGTGTAGCGAAATTTAATAACTTAAATTCTACTCATTTGTGATCCAATTTTACATAAAGCTGAACGAATTGTGTTCATTTATTTAAACGTATACGGTCGTTATCTAAAATGGTTTTTTTCACTCTTGGATATTGTTTTGATTTATCGGATGGTATCCCATACAATACCTATATTGGTATATGTGGAGATCAAACAGATACATCTGCAAAGCAAATTGATAAGGATCTAGAAACGTATCTTTTGTAATTGGTTCCAATGCAGGGTTTTTTATTTGTAACAAAATAAAGAAAATCATCTGTTTTGCCACAAATCAACATTTGTTGGAGCATATATTTCCCAAGATAGAAATAAAAATGATTTTTATTCGATATCAATTCTGATCACGGTTATTTTCTCTGATAATATGATTATCAGATCAGAAAAATGGGACCACTCTTTGACTCAAGACATTTAATATGGTAATTTCAACTAATAACCTTTGTAAATATCAAAGTAATGTACGTATTATACCACGAATCAAGTTGCTCGTTGTAACAAAGCATTCATATACGTATAACGATGAACAATAAGGTTTATTGACGAAAAGAAAATTCTAAGAAATTAAGAGAAAAGTCCTCTCATGAAAGTTATCAAAAAGTCTCAATTATCAGTCGACGTATGTTACAAATACCAATTATTTAAAGATTTATAATATTCATATGTAACAAATAATGTGCTTTTACAAGATCAACCACAACTTATACAGCGAATGACAAGTGATTCATCTGCAGGTATTCTTTTGGAGAAAAGTATCAAACCCTTACATATATTCTTTGTGAAGTTTTGCAATCTTAACAATGGTGTAAATTGCAGAGTAAATGATATACATGATATATATGATTTATTTTTAAAATTGCTGTAAAATTGTCCTGTTAGAAGAGTATCGCGAAATCTTAATTTACTTTGCAGATTATGTTTCTTCTCTATTTTAAATAGACTATGAATGAAGCGTCTGATCTTTGCTTTAGGTGTTCCGCTTAACTGTTCAACCATGCGTCCAGATACTCTAACATCATCTGAACTCCGAAAAATGGTGACCAGCCTCTGCGTTTTGGTAGTTGCCTTCCTGCTGATTATGTGGATTTATCATAAACTAAACACGAGACAACAAGAAACAGTAATCAGTTGAAGTTGTGAAATTCAATTTAAATAAAATTGCCGACTGTTTATTGAAATAAGTGATTATTTCGTTGTATCTTAGATACCATTTATTGATATTTTGCTAATTTCTACTGACCGGTGCATATTTTTTTATGTATTGGTCAGTGTTTGATATCAAAGGTTTTTATCATATCAAAACACATGGATACTAACTATTTAAACTCATGGTGTTACAAAGTTTACCTATGTTTGTTTGTTATGATGTATTTTTAGATGTTAAAAGAAATTTGGTAGCGATTTATTGTCTGTAAACCTTAAATGAAAATAATAAGATAATGATTCAGAATCGGTCTAAATACTGCTACGCATCATCTTTTTATGTCCTTCTTTCCTTGTCTCTTGCGTAAACGGTAATCTTAGATGTATTTTTAATATGGTACAATGTACGTTTAACAACCTTAACTTTATCAATATGGCAAATTTAAAACATACTTTTCTTCTACTCTTTGTAATCTTGGAAACCCATCTTCAATATAAGGTATCAACTTTATTTCTTGATACGTTCAACCTACAAAAATATTAATTCAAGTTCTAGAAATTTGTTACTATGAATTGAAAATAATTTTTGTAAATGTAAAATTATACTTTTTATATAGTACCACGGAAAGTAAACCAACAAGCTCTCAAAAGAAAGTATGTTTCGATTCTGTCGATACAAATATTTAGTAAATACAGTAATCATTGTTGATGTTTTTTGAGAGAAATAAATTTTCTGAACAAGACATAAACCAAAATAAGAGGCAAAAAAAAACCCGACACTATAACTAATACATGTAAACAACTGCTTAATTTTTCGAAATAAAAATAATTTTGATTTTTATAATTATGAAGTAGAATATAAAATGTAGTGGAAATAACATTTGTAATGAATAACCCTGCTTATCAGATAACGTATCATGCTATTGACGGTACAAGTTCTCACATCTCAAAATCATTTGTTTTTTAAAATGTATTTGGATAAGCAAAGTACTATGTAATTCTACATAAAACACTTGTATCAATGTAAAAAGCTAGGCTGTGACTGACACGTAGTTATATTAATTGAAAAAACAGGTTTTTCAACACTTAGTCAAGGTTTGATGATGAACATAACAGATTGCTTTATTCCGACCCATCCTCTGTCCCCTCCTTATCTTCGTAAAATTACCCAGGGACATCTAATATATTTTACGGTATTTTTTACCATTTGTCATAAGATGTTTTCTTAGAGACTTGATGGTTGAACTTAGATAGGAGAAAACGTTTATTACAACAAAAGTCAAAATATGATGAAGAGGTAAAACGGTAAAAGTATTTCATTGTTGGTAAACTACAAACCAAGTAAATAATTTTACGCATTTTTGTAAGACACTAAGAGTTAGGTAGAAAGAAAATTTACGTCAAAAATATCAAAAATATACATTAAATCAAAATACTGAAAGTACTCATGGGAGTTGAACATTGTGTTAAACTCAATTAGAAGCGATACCACTCAGGGTGGGAAGTTAGTGTGTTTGTTGATTAAGAATTTTTCACTCATATGGAGACGCATCTACTTGCCGGTGGAGGACTGCATTTATACCTATAATTGGCACTAGGGCCATTGAGCGGCGAGGGAATTTTTTCGATCTCATCCGTAGAACCGCAGTCTCCATGACGTCCCGCATGGATTTGAATCGGCGACGTAAGTGATCCACTCCTTAATCTGCAACTCCAAACAGACGCTCTAACCACTGCGTCACGCAGGCGACAGAAAGTTTAGTGACTGAACATTATCATTTCGTTAGATACAGATAGCTGTAACATAGATTTATATTGTTGCACCAAACTTGAGAAATTGTTTTAGAATCATTTGATTATAATAATACGCAACTGGGCCACAATGCTCGCCTGGTTTTAGTTTAGTTTTAGGTTTTGTTTTCCAAATTTTCAAAATATTTTCCCTCATCAAAGAAAGGTGACCATATAAATGTGTATTATGTTTCAACTAATTTGTCTTCTGCCTCACATCCAATGTTTTTTAAAACAAAATGTCCATTGGCCACATCGCTCACCTGAGCAACAACGGCCATGATAAAATCAGCTTAATGGAGTTATATACAAAATATTTGAACAATTTAGTAAAATAGATCTTGTATAAAAAGATTTCAAACTTTTCTTCAGGTATTCTTATGGTAAACATTGAGATTGAGCCCCTTTAGTATCTGGATGATTTAAGAGTCATATTACATACTGAGCATTGTAGTTCTCAAGAAGATCAAGATCAAGAATAACAACTATTCATATAAATACACATGTATAAACAATCAAGAATCAACAAATGTCAAGATTCGTTCATGTAAGTAATGAGATATACTATAGAATTTGAGTTTTCGAGAATAATCAAATTTATTTCATATTTAAAATTCAACCCCCTCCCCCATTTGTTGCATCATTCTACCCCCAGGGATCATTTCATTGAATCTACACTACCTAAAGACGCTTCCACACAAGTTAAAGTGTGTATAGCCAATTTGTTTTTAAGATTTTTAAAGATTTTTCTCTCTGTAATCTTATATAAAAATTTGACACCCCCTCCCCCCCATTGTAGCCCCACCCTACCATAAAGGATCATAATTTAAACTAGAGCCGAGCTCGTTGTAAAACAACGAGGAGGTTTTCCGTTGCAGCTTCGTGTCGAAAAAGATTGTCAGTATGATAATAATCATAATGTTACATATGAGTGCTTATAAATGATTAAATGGATGGCATGCATCAGCCCCTTATTGAAGAGGACAGCAATTCCAATCCAGTAATAATTCAGACACGGAAAAATACGTAGTTTCTCTTAACACTTGACAACGTATTAATGGTTGAAAATGTGTGCGAAATCCATGTATCAAGATCGAATTTATCAAAAACTGCTAAATAGCAAATGCCATATTTATAATAATAAATGTTTTACTGCAAGGAGATTGACCGATCAAAAGATTTTAGATCCAATTTATGATTTATCTGTTATTTGTATTTCACAACCATACATCATTGGGATCTTGAACTTCTAAATAGCCAGACACTGAAAAGCAGTGTGCGTAAATGTTTCACTGATGTCAACTGTGATCTTGGCCTTTAAATTGTATACTAAGTTTAAGATCACATAAACCACAAGCACTGTTTGTGTGAAGCATGATCTAGAATTTTGCCATGAGAGAGAACACACGGTTCAGACTACAGTGTAATAAGTTGCATGCAACTTTGTTTAATTCTTAAATTCTTAAATTCATTGAAACTTTACACAGTGGTCTGTGATGTGACCATTTCATTTAAAAAGTACATGTATCTTGATTAAGGTCACTGCTTATCTTTTACTTACAAGCACTTTTAATAGTAATGTATGAGCCAGACAGAATCATTGGAAGAAAAATATAATCATGATGGTTAGACAAGGATTTTTCAAACAGGTATCATATGACCCTGACATTTGACCCAGAAACTTTGTTCAGGTCACTGGACACCCTTTGGCTAAAGGCTCTCTGTAGCTGAAGTATTAGAGGTACATGTAAGTAGGTTACATAAATATGGGAGCAAGATTCGGCCAACTTCGGAGAATATAAGGTCTGGACACCTGACCTTCACCTTTTACCTAGAAACTTGGTTTAATGTCACTTCACACTCTTTATCCAAAGGCACTCTGTGGATGAAGTATTAGAATTACATGCGAGTAAGTTTAATGTAGGCAGACCCAATTACAGGGAAATTATACTTAGGAAAAGTATTTCGGACGGACAGAGAGCCACGGACAGGCCTAGGGGGACATTTTGATCATTATACAACGCCATTAGAGTGGGACTTCCACCCATATTATACATGTTTATGAATAGATGTTTATGTGTTTATGATTATATGTTTATGAATAGATATAATCATAAACTATGATTTGTACCCATTGCCATGTAAGAAAGAGGAATAAACAAGTGTTCTTTCCACAAGTAACCAAGTTACAAGCGACATGGATAAACGTAATTTTGTTATCTAATACATAATGTATGATGCTGCATTTGTGTTTTAGAAAAGTATCAAATGGAGTAATAATCTGTTTTGAGAATATGTTGTCACAATTTATCTATGTAAATGTAGCTTGTACACTGATCTTAGACATATTTTAATAAATTTTCGAATTTTCTGCGATGTTTAGTACTGGTTGACGTCCATGCGCGGATCTAGAGGAGGCGGATGGGTGGGTAACTGGAAAATTCAAACAAACTTTTTAAACTGACCTACAAAAATTACTAATCATACATATAGGCCTTCGGCACACACTGGCAAACATTATCCCACGGACCCCCCTCCCAACCTATTAAGCGTCCGGGAAAAATTCCCAAACCACGAATGACTTCGTTTTTACTATGCCCCGTCCTGAAGGATCACGCGACTCCATGACTATGTGATTTTGTTAAGTTAAACGTTGTAAAAGTTTTAAATATTGGAAGCATGTAATTGATCCCGTGTTTTACATTTAGTACGCGAATTCCGTTCGCTCATTTTGTGGAAGAAGTAAAAGCGCTGATCAGAAAACATACACACACATCAAAGTAATTTGGTGAAAAAAATATCTACCATTCGAGTGCGAGTGCACTGCATACGCACAAGTTCGATTTGTAAAGTTTGCCCGAATGAAAATCTCCGCAAACTACAGATTTGTATAGCATTTTCAATCATATGACCGCTTCTCTTTCTTCTACTGCCCGAATCTAAACAATTGTTTTTTAACAGACCTTTTACTCTTCGAATATCAACAAAACTTGTTTAAATTCACACATGTTGCCATGAAAATGAAAGATATAAACAGTAATAGCAATGAGTTTGCTTCTACAATGAATCGAACGACCATACCAAAAAAAACTACAAAAGCGATCATGTTACCGTTTCTCTTTTTCGGCCTGAATCTTAACATAATCGTTTTAAAAATTTACCTGTATATATACCTAAAATAATCACTGAATCCTTCAATTCCAGACATCGATTTACAAGGTTTTTTTTTTTCGTACGAGCCCCTCTCGTATACATGTAACATTTCAACACGGAACTTTGGTTTTAAACTGGCTTACAATAAACGCTTGGAATGTATTTTTTTTTTTTTAAATTCCCATTTTGGATCCTGTTCAATTAATGCATTCAAATTCTATTTTGCTCTCTCTCTCTCTCTCTCTCTCTCTCTCTCTCTCTCTCTCTCTCTCTCTCTCTCTCTCTCTCTCTCTCTCTCTCTCTCTCTCATTTGTGTACAACTTATAAGAATACTTATTACACTTTATACACTTATACACTAATTTGTGTTCGCCAAATATTAATTCATAAAGCAGGTTGATTTGTCAAGGTGTGAATGTCGTCTAAAACGTGTTGAAGTCGGTCCTGTGAATGCATTAAAGTCTCATCAGTAATTAACGGAGATAATCATAGGTAAATATATTCATCTTTAAGTTGAAATGCTGTCGATTTACATGAACCGGTCAATATTTCGGCGTTGTAATGTATTTAATAGATAAACATGCATATGTGTGATAGGGTAGAAGCACATGAAGCTTGACGTGTGTATTAGACTATTGCAGATCTCTTGTCCACTCGCGCGGGATTTATAATGGATGGATTATGTAAATGTATTAATAATACACACATCCCAGTGGCCGTGTTGGATTTAAAATGTTTGCAGTTTTATCAAATGTTTTATTTTAAACAATATAACTATTTCATGACATCGACAAGATCTCAAAGAACATCTTTTATTTCAAAGTTGAAGCCAAAACAAATTTCATCATTAACAGATTTATCTTTTTTTTTTTTGTTGATCTCAAACATTATCTTGTGTATTAGATCACTGCTGAGCGCTAGGTAGTCCAGCCGCGACCAATTTCCTCGGCCGCGGGCAAGGGGTGAGTTACTTAATGACACACACAACTAAGAACCCAGGTACATGTATATTTGGAATGCTTGAAGTATAATGGTTAAAATGCATTACATAGGTATTATTTTTTTTTATACTTAGATACCCACAATTGATAAAAGTGTGACGATGATTCAGATTGGGAATTACATTGCTTTAATTTATATTTCTTAAACACTCTATTGGTTTAATCTATTTAAGAATGACTAAACGTTTAAATGAAATCAAAATTTTAAACAATTATTTGTGTTTGTGGCTAAACAAACCCATACAAGTAAGATGCAAATCTTGTGTATTAGATAACCGCTGACCGCTAGGTAGTCCGGCCGCGACCGATTTCCTTGGCCGCGGGCGAGGGATGTGTTACGTAATGACACACACAACTAAGAATCCAGGTAGATTTGAAATGCTTGCAGTGAAATAACTAAAATATATTTCATAAAAGTTACTTTTTTTTAAATCAAGTTTATGTATTTCGCTAGAAAAGAAAAAGATTGTTTATATTTTCTCATTCTCGTTTTTCTTTTTCATTTATCAATAGCAAGCACAAATTAATTGACAATGTGTAAAATAAGATCAAATTCAACACAAATATTTGAACTTATATTTACTAGAGTGTTCTTCATGATATCAAGGACCTAATTGCAGCTACGCATGTCGATATCCGAACTACGGCAATGAATGTCAGTCACGATGTGACTGTGCTGTACAACACTGTGATCAAATTACGGGACGCAGAAGTAATGTGTATCACTATTGAGTGAAATTGAAAAATAATATAAATCGTCGATCAGACTAAGCTAAAAAAAAGTTTTAAAAATATCTCTTTTTTAAAGTGTTCGTGCATGTAATATTGTAAACATTCATGTCTAATAGATCTATATGTACAAATGAAATCATTTTTAGGTGAGCAACACAACTGTACGACGAATAATGCACAGATGATCAACCGATATAACAGAACTATGATAATAATCAGTGTCTGTATATTTGCGAGTGTTTTTATTCTCATCATTGGATTTTATTTGATAGTAAAGTCTATGCAATCTACGCATTTAATGTACATTCTCCAATATCGAGAGCAAAATACCAACAAAATGTCTGATACTCAGATACTCAGAATTTGCATATAACTTATAACCGTTTAATACCAGTAAATTGATTACATTAACACATGATTTTCATACTATGACGTGAACAATACACACTACAATCATATAAATTAAATTTCGATAAAAAGCACTGACTGATTTCTATGCATTATTATTTATTACTTTGGTAAAACGTGTTTATATGACATATCAATCCTCTTTCAACATGGTCATATGTATGCGGAGTCAATGAATCATATAAACTATTGCTCAAACAATAAATATTCAAATGTTTATAAATATTTGAATTGTTTTGTTACTTAGTTATAGTCCATCTATTTAAGATGAATAAACATCTTTTAGAAAGAGATTTTCTAAACCATGTAGAATCAGGTGTAACTTGTCTGTGGATAAAGGAATCCAATTCTATTGCATTATTTCCATGTTAATTTTGTCTGAGTTAAATAACTCATTTGAAATCAAGTTATTGTATGTTATTAGTTAAAATAGGAATGACGAATTTTTGCTGCTTGCACTAAAATTGACACCTAATTTTAGTTGTTAAAATAATACATTACTTGCGTATATCAATTATCAACGTTTATTTTTAAAACCGACAGGTAACATACGTGTTTGGCTAAAATCAAATAATCAGTTTTCAGTTTTCACAATTCTTTAAAGCATATTTTATTTTATCGCGATTGTTATTCAAAAGTTTAAACTTTAAACTTTAAAACTTTATGATAAACGTGATGACTTCAATTTTTCTATAGTCAAATTTCCTTACTTATGTAGCGATATACCTTCATCATCTTCATATGGAGTTTTTGTCTCTAAGTTAATTCGATACGCAAGGGCATGCTCTTCGTATGAACAGTTTCTAAGGCTAGGCAAGCTACTGACAAACAAGTTTATAAAACAGGAATGTTTTCTTTATCGTTGCTAAGTATGTAATAAATCCAGAGGTGCTCGAATGAAAGTTCACGAGACATCCCCGAGATTTGTTCAGTTCCTGTGAAATTTCGAGCGGAAGTATAAGTGTGCGGATAATATTCTCAAAATACGTAAGTACTGGTCGTTTTTCATATCATATCCTACTTTGATTTATGTTAAAACATGAAAATCTATTAAGATATGTGTCTTATTTGATCATCTAGCGGTTATCTAAACTAAACGATGACATTCAGAACAGAATTATCGTTCGTGTTCAACCACTCTACACGTGGTTGAAAATATAAACATTGGGTTGCTAAATAAAATCATAGCCATGTTTGATGCTTTTGCAATATCATGCTTTTTAAAAAAAGAGTGGGTGTCTATTTCGTATAAAAACGTAGTATATCGAGCCATTTTCAAGGAATATTCTGCATAAAATAGTATAGTCTGTTTCACTATTGATGTTATTACTAGGTCAGGCGCGGATCAAATCTTAATCTTCAGGGGGATCGCTACTAAGCATGTTAATTGGTGCAACAGCAGAAAAAACCCTATATTTTCTATTGGCACATTTATTTCTAGAACTCATTTTATCCACCAATTAATGAAGATAAAGTTAAAAATCAAGAAACGTCTAGATTTTATATTTGACTTCAAGTACCTAGATTCTAGGAAATAGACTATAAACACGAGGCACACTTTTTACTGCGAAACTGAAAGGGTCAAATGAAACCAGGAGGTCTAAATTTAAATGACAATAACATTCGCAGGGGTGTATCAACAGTCTCGTTTGAAGTTATCTTCTCGTGAGTTCTATGGTCGATACAACGACCTTGTCAGCAAATACAATCTTCCACTGGGTTGCATGATGACTGACGTTTTTCATACTAATTGTTAGACCATAATTAATAATCTAATTGTCTACGGACTTTTCCGTTTTCCCAATTACGACAAAGAGCACAGGGTAAGGGTGTCCGGTCAGCAGAAGATGCTCACGCCTCCATGGTACCTGATCCTACCTCGATTTGTTTTGAGATTCGTGTTTGTTCTGTTCCTGTTTTGTAGTTCCCCTTTGGACGTTTGGCTTTAAACACTGTTCGTTATAACCACAAGTCATTATAAATAACTTGGTTTTATATATGAACATTGCAATAAGCAGTTCCTTTCATATATTTATTGTTAAAAAAAAGTCAGTACAATGACTATATATCATGTATGCGACAAAATCGTGCTGATAAAACACGACAAAGACGCGGAAAAATCGCATTGCCAACAACATTGCTATTAAGAACCACGGCCTTCAGTTAATATATAAAAACTATAAATAGTTCGTTTGTCATGACCACTTTTTTCATGATAGTTTAATGACCTTGATTAAAAAGATAGTTTAAACCATGCTTCCTTTTAAATATATATAGGGTTAATCCATAAGTAGAGGGTCAATTTGAGGAATAAGTGAATTCCTTTTATACTTCCTTTTTAGAAATAGAATTTCTAATCAGACAAATTAAAAATTTTCACCAGCGTTTTCAGTAATTTTTGTTTGAAAGCAATTGTTACAATGTTTCTTAGCCAATAAAGAGGGTTAAAAGACATAAAATAATATATGCTACCAAATTTTTATTAAGATTGTATTTTGAGATCAAGTAAAACAAGAACCTGTGATTTAATGACTGTATTTTCATTTTATTTCTTGTACCAATTTCGATTTAACAGGATATAAAGAGTTTTTCTGAGGCCATTTGGGACATGAATCGTAGCCTCTACTTTTTTAAAGTATCAATAAAGGGAAAATTTTTATCAAAACTGAAAACTGATAATTATATTAATAATATCAAACAACCAGACTCTTGTTGCTATAGCTATAGGTCTTTCGTTCATCTTGTATTAATCTGTAAAAAAAAATAGTTGAAAAATATATGTATGAAAGGGATGGTAATAGCTCTAATTTTTCCAAAAGTGGGATTTTTGTTCAGCTTAAATAGTCTATGACATGATCTATATTTAGTTATCTAAGATATACTCTATTGTTCCATTGTGTTATTTCTACTTACATAGTATTTACTCTTGAAGAATACACTACACAGGTATTGTATGAATGTATTATAGTGTAAGTGTTTATATGTACACTTGTTTAAAAATGTCTCTTCAATATGTAAAATGAAGATAATTTGTAAAATAAATTTAATTATACCAGGGCTCCCCAACCCTGGCATTAGACTTCGAATGATATTGATGGGGCAATAAAAAAAATGGAAATAAAACCCTTATCATTAAAGGAAGGACAAAACGTCATTTAATGGCAAAATAGGTGAATGGAGTGACAAAAAATGTACAAAATAATCACAACATTGCTTAATATTTCTGATTAACCTGCTTTACCGAACAACATTCTTTATTTAAAATTTGATATGATAAACACGTCATATTTGTAATTTTCATCTGGATTTGAAATAGTCTTTTTTGATTTTTGAACACAAATTCCGATCCCGCTATAGTGTAAGATGTGATTCTTAATCATATATTTCCCGTAAACCGGCACAGAAAGCTCTGTATTCTAAGCTAGCGATGTTGTTGTTTACGTTTCATCTTTAAGTGTCAGTACACATATAGAAAATCAATTTGAACATTTGTTGATTTATGATCTAACTCACTACATCATGAAAGTTGAAAAGTCGGTTGAATGTGTCAGTTGAATGGATCGGAGTAGAAACTATTCATCAAAATATCAAACAGAACGTTTGTCTGAGCAGCAGTTATTTGCCACTTAATATCTTAAATATCTATAATATGGAAACATGTAGAAATAATGTTCCTAAACGTTGTCAAAGCAAATATCCGTTACTTGCATTTCGCCTCTGTTGTCTGATTTTTAGCTTCCTAATATCAGGTACATCTTTGCATTGGGGGGATATAGTAGATCATGATCACCATAAAATTGCTACTTTTTTATAACCAAAAGGAACGAGCTAGTATACACTTTGCAAACATTCATATCGAATCTTCATCAATATTTTACTTCATTATTGATAAACATGTGCAGGAAATATTTGACTCATATAATATATTTCGGTTCGATATATTTCCTTATTCCTTGATATTCAGTGTTTGCTTCCCAGTGCATAAAATTAATTCAATATCAAACATTGATTAACATTTGTTAAATTGTTTATCAAAGAAATGAAGTGTAGATTATGAATCAATGTCTATTGATAGAATATATATTTCTGCATTTATGTGTGGCTCTCTGGAGTACTTTGACATGCGGCACGTAAGATTAACAGTATTTAGTTATTTTGCATAAAACTGTAACTGATCATCAATTAAAAATATTATCTTGAACATTTGTAGTTGTTTTAATATCCATACATTATTTTTAAAATGAAATCTGAATATGAAGTTTACATGCACATTTTGTTTAGACCTCCAATATGCTGTCAAGGATACCAAATTGACATTAAAAACAATCGCTGTACAAGTGAGTACCTTAAAAAAGTCGCATAAAGTAATATGAAAAACAGAAAAAAAAGGTCAACGCATCTTATTGCGAACATCATAGATTTTAATCATCATTTATTTGGAGAATTATATATAAATTCATACCTTGTTTTTTTTTTACCAGATAATACTATCATTTTAAAGCATTCAAATGAAGATTAAGTAATTAAAAGTATTATTGAAATAATTGTACATGTAATTAGTTTTAGTTTAAACAATATTTGTTGCTCTTTATCAATAGCAAGTACAAACTAATTGACAAAGTATAAAATAAGATCAAATTCAACACAAATATTTGAAATTTGAATTTTTATTTATTAGAGTGTTCTTCAGGATATCAAGGACCTAATTGCAGCTACGCATGTCGATATCCAAACTACGGCGATGAATGTCAGTTACAGTGTGACTGTACTGTACAACACTGTGATCATATTACGGGATGCGGAAGTAATGTGCATGACTAAAATACTCACCCATTTATGATGAGAATTATATATTTGTTACTGTTAAATTTGAAAAAAATATAAATCGTCGATCAGACTGTGCTAAAATATAGAAAACATATCTCTTTTTTAATGTGTTCGTGCATGTAATATTGTAAACAATCATGTCTAATAGATATATATGTACAAATGAAATCATTTTTAGGTGAGCAACACAACTGTACGACGATGAATACACAGATGATCAACCGATATAACAGAACTATGATGATAATCAGTGTCTGTATATTGACGAGTGTTTTTATTCTCATCATTGGATTTTATTTGAAAGTAAAGTCCATCCAATCTACGCATTTAATGTACATTCTCCAATATCGAGAGCAAAATACCAACAAAATGTCTGAAACTCAGATACTTTCATCTAACTTATAAGCGTTTAACACCAGTAAATTGATAACATAAACACATGATTTTCATACTAAGACGTGAACAATACACACTACAATCATATTATTTAAATGTCGATAAAAAGCACTGACTGATATCTATGCAGTATTATTTATTACTTTGGTACAACGTGTTTATATGACATATTAATCTTCTTTCAACATGGTCATATGTATGCGGAGTCAATGAATCATATAAAATATTGCTCAAACAATAAGTATTTAAATGTTTATAGATATTTGAATTGTTTTGTTACGTAGTTATATATCTACGTTTTTTAAGTTGAATAAACATCTTTAAGAAAGAGATTATCTAAAACATGTAGTATCAGGTGTAACTTGGCTGTGGATAAAGGACTCTAATTATATTGCGTTATTTCCGTGTTATTTTCGTCTACGTTAAGTAACTTATTTGAAATCAAGTCTTGGTATATTTTTAGTTAAAATAGGAATTATGATTCTTTGCTGCTTGCACTAAAAGTGACACTTAATTTTAGTTGTTAAAATAATTAATTACTTCCGTATATCAATTATCAACTTTCATTTTTAAAACCGACACGTAACATATGTGTTTGGCTAAAATCAAATAATCAGTTTTCAGTTTTCACTATTTTTTTTTTTTATCTCGATTATTATTAAAAACTTGGTTTTATATATGAACATTGTAATAAGCAGATCCTTTCATGTTTTAATTGTTCAAAAAAAGTTAGTACAATGACTCTATATCATGTATACGACAAAATCGTGCTGATAAAACACGAGAAAGAAGCGGAAAAATCGCATTGCCAACAACATTGCTATTAAGAACCACAGCCTTCAGTTAATATATAAAAACTATAAATAGTTCGTTTGTTATGACCACTTTTTTCATGATGGTTTAATGACCTTGATAAAAAAGATAGTTTAAATCATGCTTCCTTTTAAATATATATAGAGTTATTCCATAACTACAGGGTCAATTTGAGTAATAAGCGAAGTCCTTTGAAACTTTATTTTTGCTGCAAATAGAATTTCTAATTAGACAAATTAATATTTTTTTACCAACGTGTTAAGTGCTTTTTGTTTTAATCAAATCAATTGTTACATTACATTTTTTATTAGCCATAAAAGAGGGTTTTTTAATTTTAATGACAGAATTATATATGCTACCAAACTTTTATTAAGATTGTATTTGGGGATCAAGTAAAACAAGATACTGTGATTGACTGTATTTTCATTTTATTTCTTGAACCAATTTTGTTTCAACGGGATATAAATGGGTTTTTTTAAACCTCATTTTGGACATAAATCGTAGCTTCTACGTTTTTTAAAGTTTCAAACAAAGGGAAACAACTAATAAAACTAAAAACTGCGAAGTTTATCAATAATTTAACAAAAAATTAAAATCGATAGATGTATGTACTTGTGCGTAAAAAAAACTATGTACATGTATCTATAGCATGAAGACGTTATCAAACATCCTTTAACTAAATTGTATGTGATAAGTTTTGAAATAAATATCAGAAAACTGGAAGTATGAAAAACACAAAATCATTACTCATTCAGCGTATATGATAAAAATAAATTTGAAACATTAATCTCCTCATCTCTGCTGATCAAAATTACTAATTGTTAATAACAAATTCACTCTTGATTTGCACTTAAAATGGTTCATGGCACTTTAGAAATATCACACGGTTACACGTTGATCTCAATTAAGAACAAATTTCAATTTTGCAATTCCTTCCTCTAGAATGAGGAAATATGATGTGTTTAAAATATAGTGTTATCAGTTCTAGATGGAATGGAATTTTTTCTTGGGAAAATGTTGACAGTATTTGTCATGATTTTCTTTGCCAACGTCTATATCAGTGAAGGGTATAATTCTACATGTCTACCGTAAGTATTGTGGTTTGTTAATTCCTCATGGGGGTTCAATGGTCTTTGCCATTTTGTAATGAATAAATCTCCCGAAGAGGAAGAGCCCTACATAAAGATATAAGAAAAAAAAACTATAATTAATAAAAGTTTAAAGCTTAACAAATCATTTTCAAAAATTCAAGGTAGATCTAATATTTTGATCACCCAGCCTTCTTAATAAGGGTGATTTGTAAAATGAAGAATTATTTTGCTTCCTTTAACCTGATAGCGCGTTTCATACCATTGAAAATTCTTATTTATTTTATTCATCAACGGTTATCTGTATTTATGATAAAACTTTTCATAATATTGTAGACCACCAATATGCTGTAAAAGTTATCATTCGAATCAATTAAATCAAACCGTTTGTACTGGTATGTATTACGGTGAAACAAGAGAAAATACATGTATCTCAAAAATATTTTACTTTCTTCAAAATTGAGAACTTGTTTTAAATTTTAGCAAAGGCGTTTCTGTTTAAAACAGATTTATTTGGCAGCTTTATTCTAAGGTGATAGAAGTAAGTAAAAAGGATGAACACCTACATCAACTTGGTTTAATATAATTAAGTTTTAATCATTGTCACTGTTGAACAATCACGACATCTCATGGATGCCTAACACCGAATCAAAAGTTCTTTTTAGAGATAGTTATCCTTTTAATATAAAAAATTCTAGGAAACAAGTGAAGTTGTCATTTAATTAATACGATATAAAATGGTTAAATTATATGCATTTATTAAAAACTGATAAGCAAAAATGAAAATATTTTAAATCGATTATTTCCGATTTTATTAATTTCAAAATTTGTTTCCATCAGAGTGTTTATCAGGGTATCATGGACCAAATTGCAACTACCCATGCCGATATCCTAACTATGGGAAGGACTGTCAGTCAGAATGTTTGTGCGATGAGGGGATCTGTAATCATACCACGGGGTGTGAACACAGAAGTAATGATTATGTTATGTGTTTGTAAAGTGAACAATATTGAAGTAATATATCAGGATGCAAAATGATGAAGTAATGCTCATATAAAAGGATATTTTTAAAGAAACAGTCCTATCGATAAACAAGTATTGCTATTCTAATTGTGATTATTATATTTATTCAATATTGATCTTATTATGTTATATTTTTCAGTATGTCCGAAGGGTTATTCTGGACCTAGTTGTGATTCTACATGTCAGTTCCCATCATACGGCGAAGACTGTCGGTTAAATTGTTCGTGTGAGGAGCAATATTGTGATTTTATCACTGGCTGTACGACTTTAGGTATTTTATACCCAGCTCCATTTTATTTTCATATTCTCATATGCATATCGTCTATTCTCATCTAAACGCGGGACAGAACAATGCTTGAAACAAATAAAATGAAATTTGTAAATTATTAAGAATTTCGATAGATATTTATTTTTTTCGCTTTATCTGAAAGTTATTGTATATCCTTTCCTATAACAACCGTTTTAACGTTCTTACAAAGAGAATTAAAAAAAAAAAAGGTTTATGTTTGTCCCTCTTCGTAGTATTTAACTTGCTATTTTTGTTATTTAGTCCCCAATGAGATTTACTGGACGACAGATCTTCCGCTGAACGAGACAAAAATAATGTATGTTTCTTATGAACATAAAACTTTAAAGAAAGGTATGTATGTATGTATGTATGTATGTATGTATGTATGTATGTATGTATGTATGTATGTATGTATGTATGTATGTATGTATGTATGTATGTATGTATTTTCAATAAGACAATGCTTTACAAGAAAACATTGATTTTTTTCTTTTTCCTCTTACAGGACTTCTAAACAACAAATCTACGTGGTCAAAGATGAACACATCACATAAAGCTATGTTGGTTAGCATTTGTATCATCGGAACCATTTTCTTTATCTTCTTGTTAATAATCATCCTTTTAAACAAGAAGAAAAATGTAGTCATAAGTTATCATAAGAGATGAAAATGTAAACAAGCAATAATTTTTGTCAGCCTTTGATAAAAAAAAACCCTGGTGTAATTATGGACTCTTACGTGCAATCTTAAAAGATTTTTCTTCTCAGATAGCATAGTTAAACGAAGAGAATTGATATGTATCTAGGAATTAATATCAGCAAATACAACAATACAGAGCATTAAAAAACTTTTAAAAACTTCATTCTGTATATTCAATGATTATTTATTAAGATGTGTATAAACTCTTGTACCATAGATTGGCGTGTTTTCTATTGTTAAAAATGTGGGTTATCTGTACATACCCGACAATGTTTTAACTCCGTACACTATCCCAGGTACAAAAAAATCGACAAAGTTGTTTTTAACACGTCTATGATACTGTCAACAGTAAGAGATTCCTCCAGATCAAAATTGCCAAAACTCAACACGGATAACTGACTCAAACTACAAGTTAGTCGAATAAATCTCATTATAGCTTGAGACAAAACAAGTAGAGAAACGTGTGTAAGATGAAATAGTGTATCATGTACAAAGATTTTATAGAAAGCCAATCACGTGATAGGAACGCGTTTGAATAGTAAACTTGTTTTGATTACAGAGTGAATAGCGGTAGCTAATCGGAATTGACATTTATCATTCAAGGTTTCGCGACATGCATTTCTCAATTTTTTTTTATTGCTTATTGATCGTTTTATTCAAGTTTATATATGTTTTTTTTCAGCCATTTTTAAAAACACACATGTGTATTATTGAAACAGAGTATCAAATAGGATTTTAAAAAGAGTAACTACCTTCATTAATTTAAATCTAGTTTCAATTGTTTAAACAGAAGCGTTACCCAACTTTAGGTTCGTAAACATGAAATTGTGTTAATAAGTTTAATTTTTTGAAGAAAATATCGATACTTTCGGAAAATGAATAAATATGACAATGAACAGTCGATTTATTCCTAATATTTATGATTTAAAAAATTAAGAATAAATAATGTTTGTCGGGGATTTTTAGAAATTCACGGAGTGCAATGTACATATATAAAGACCAAAACATTGGCGCCGTATTGTTTAGAGGCAAGTGCACTCTCGATAAATATAATAAGATATACTGAATAATTGTAAACTATGGCACAAGTAACTTACCCCATATGATATTGGTGTTGATGTGCAGATACCCGATGGACATGGCCATAATGAAACTCGGGAGCTACGCTCCCTCGTGTCATAATGACCACACCCATCGGGTATCTGCACATAACCAACACTATTATATGGGGTAACTACTACAAAACCCATCATCTGTATTCTATTATATAATGTGGGTGATACATTTAGGTAGGTTGTCAATGGTTTGAAACGAAGTGATGCATTAAAATAATTGATGCAATTATTACTACTTGCATTAGGGTTCCCTTACATTTGTGAACAACGCGGAACATTTTTATTTTTCAATGCAATTTTCCTTTTTAAACCGAAAGTTACTTTGGAAATATTCGAGGAAAGTGTGCTTAAGATATTCTTATGATAAAACATTCAATTTCTTCACTTTGTATCTGAATGTAAAATTAAGAGTGTTATGAAAAAAATATTTTAATACGATTTACTGATTCTTATTTACTATCCTAAATATTTTCTTGACATGAAATATTGCCATAAAGAAAGTGACTCTTCCCTGAAATAAATGCGATCGGACTTGTGCACAGAATATATACACGGAAGTGGACTTTGGTCTGGAAAGACAATTAGTTTTAAAAATATAAAAGATATTAACTTTGCGTAATTTTCCTTAGGAATATTACACACTTGTCACTAACTTTGTTATAGCGCTTCTGTTGTTGATTTATCAAACAAAATCACATTAATTTAATATTCAAGTTAAATATTCAGTTTTGTGAGAAAGTTGAACAAATAAACCTTGAGACATACATGCGACGTTATTATGACCAGATCTTGCAGATGTGAGTAACAGTTTAGGTGGTAATTTACCTTTGAAAAGGTCCATTCTTAAAAAAAAGTTTATTGACAAATGCGATCTAATAAAGTAGTTAAGGAATAAGGAATCATTCTTTGAGTATTATGAGGTGATCATTTCGGTCGGGGCGTGATCAAATCCAATAAGATCGCTTTAATTTGAAAATGTTCAATGATTAGCTTTCTGTGTCCTGAAAGAAAGTGAGAACCCACGCTATTGAAATGACGCTCCCACAATTTTGCCGCGAAACAAATCCATTGGTTACATCATGCGACGTTGATTTAGTGTCCATATATAAAGATGCTGAATAACTTGAACAATACCACAGGAAAGATAACTCCCGCGAACTTAACAGAAAAATTTCAATATGCATAGTACATTTTAAGAAGTCTTAAAATTCTTTCATCCATAATTGATAATGTTCAAAATAGACCATTCTTGCATATAGCATTATTCCACGCATATTCTTATGATACCTCCATCTGCTCGAAATTGAACCACCTGCACCCTTCATTTTAATAATGTAAAACATAAAAAACAAACCGGTATGTTGCACTCTGCCACGTTTGTGACTTTATTATTTAACCAAATTTGTTTTGCGATAATCAGGAAAATAACAATAGATTATTATGTACCAATAAGTTTTTAAAATTAATCAAAAAATTATGAATATTTGATTCTTTTTTATATGTTCATAAATTATTGAATTGCTTTGTTACGTAGTTAATCCATGTTTTAATGATGAAATAACATCTTTTAGAGATACTTCTCTCTAAAACATGTAGTGTCATGTGTAATTTGGCTGTGGATAATGAAAAAATGACAGTAACAAACCGTCAACCATCTCAAAAATCCATAAAACGAAATACAAATTCAGAGCAGAGCAACATGGACCTCCAAAAAGATAGAGGTAGGATCAGGTGCCTTGGAGGAGTGAGCATCCTCTGCTGATCGGTCGCACCCGCCGTGTGCTCATTGTCACAATTGGGCATGTCATAATCGAGGTAAATATCAAAATCGGGAAAATGTCATCATAGGGAAAAAACGAAACGTTGATGATTTGGTTTGTTTGTGATGGTCAACATAGAAACCTTGAGCAAACACGGACCTCCATTACATTGGAGGTAGGATCAGGTGCCTAGGAGAAGTGAGCATCCTCTGCTGACCGGACACACCCGCCGTGTGCTCTTTGTCGTAATCGGGAAAGACAATTAGGTGATACATTATGGTCTAACAATTAGTATGAAAAACGTCAGTCAGCATGCGACCCAGTGGATGATTGAATTTGCTGACAAGGTCGTTGTATCGACCATAGAACGTACGAAAAGATGACTTCAAACGAGCCTGTTGATAGTCCTGTTTTATCAACTTGTTTGTCAGTAGCTTGCCTCGCCTTAGAAACTGTTCATACGAAGATCATGCCCTTGCGTATCGAATTAACTGAGAGACAAACCACCATATGCAGGTGATGAAGGTATATTGCTACATAAGTAAGGAAAGTTGACTATAGAAAAATTGAACTCATCGCGTTCATCATAAAGTTTTGTTGTTAGGTTACGATCAATGTACATTTCCAGTAAAATATCCAAATATGAAACAGATGACACAGACTCTGTGGTATCTTTTATTTCAAGTTCACTGGGATATATCGAGTCGACAGAAGTATGGAAATAACAATTGTTAATTGATAATACGTCGTCGATATACCTGAATGTTGAGTTGAAGGCAACAGCGAGTGATTTGTTTTTTCACGTACATGTTTTTGAATAAATTCTGCTTCATAAGAATACAAAAACAGGTCTGCTAACAATGGGGCACAATTGGTACCAATAGGAATTTCAACAGATTGTTGGAAGACTTGATTTCCAAAAACTACATAGATGTTGTCTATCAGAAACTCAAGCATCTTTTTAATGTCAACTTCAGAGTACTGTGTGCAATCAGAATGGTTTTTAACAAAATAAGTTTTTAAGATTAATAATTTTTTTAGATTTCCAATGACAAGGTTAGCATTTTTACGACTTCCATTTTTATTGAAGAAACAACTGTCGATGATATCAAAAAGCCTAGATTTTAATTTGTCATTGGGAATGGTTGTATAAAGCGTTGAAATATTGTACGTTTTGATGCTATTGAGTTTGGTAAGATTTTGTGACCTCAAAGTTTCTAATAATTCTTTAGAGTATTTAACTATCCACAACTGATTCACATCACTTCTGGGTTATATTATTGTACAGTACTCTTGAAGTTTCCCCTTCACTACTGTAAGAATTTTAGTAAGGAGTAAAGAGAAAGGTTTGGTAGAACATTTACTGGAACCTGCTATATATCTCTGTTTGTAAGGACTTTTGTGAAACTTTAGAATCCAGTACAAATAAGGTAAATCAAATTCATTTTGTTTATTGGGGATATTAACGATATCGATAACCGATTTATGATTTTGAAGTATTTCCTACTTGGAAAGGCTGCTGTTGGCGTAAGTAGGATTAGAATCGAAACCTAGTTTTTTGAAAATGCAATTAATATAATGTGCCTTACAAACAAAGACAATGTTGTTACTTGCCTTATCAGCAGGGACCAGTACATACTGATTGTGAAATCTATCTAGTTCTTTTCTCACTTCTGCTTTATTGAAAACAGAAGGATAGATGGTTTCCTTTGACTTCTCAGTAGTTTAATACGAGATTTTAATATACATTTGATGCTTTTAACCCACTCTTACAAGGTATCAAGGTCTTCTTTTTCCGATTTTGCCCATCGCTTGGCGTACTCTTCAACAGAATTCATGATATGTATAAAATTACGACGCCATGTTAAGGATCTAGGCTCCCTAAAATTTGGTCCTTTCATAATAAGTGATCTTAGATCTTCGTTGTTAACTAAATTAACATCACCAGTAATGACGTGTCCGGCAGGACTATAGTTATCGGGTGAAGAAGAACATGAACACGTTGCAGGATTATCTTTCAGATTTCGATATTAAGGCCTTGTAGAGTTTGTTTGTAATTGAAGAGTTTGGAAGCAATGGTTGAAGTATAATTGTAGGAAATAAAAGGGATTGACTTTATCTTGAAATATGGCGGAATGCAGGACTGAACTTTTTTGTGATTAAGAATATTGCTTATATTAACGGCATCGATTCCCTTGATGGCATACTGCAGTTTGAAATAATAACGTGGTGCATGAGCAGTATTTTCTGTTTGTGTAGGCTTAAAAAGCCGATGATAAGCAATATCCATAATCATGGATACGAGTCTGTATTTCGGTGTAGAAAAATTAAAAAAAGCGGATTTCCTTGACTTTTTCAAGAAGATTGTGTAGCTCTTTCAAAGGGACAGAGTAAAGTTTGGTGCGAATGTAATGGAGACCCAATTGTTCGTATACATAAGGTAATAATGAATCAAAGGAAACATCGTGTATAATTGGTTTGTTATAAGACGATTTCCATTACTACGCCTATGTCTCTTGGTCCCATTACATTAACATTGGTACACTGTGGACTTGAAAGATTCCCCACACTTTCAACATCATCGGTGCATCCATACAGAAAGGCCGTACCTAGTTTTCTTATCCAAAGTTATTCTTGTTGTCTACGGAATGGCGTACTCAGCGATGGGCTATTGGTATGATGGTAATTTTTGTTTAGAATTCTAACTTTCATAGAAAAGGCAGAATGATCAGGGGAATTAAAATGCTTGTATAAAAGCTGCTGACCGCCGTTATTGATTTGAATCAAATTCTATTGCATAATTTACGTGTTATTTCTGCCTGAATTAAACAACTCATTTAAAATCAAGGTATGATTTGTTAAAAGTTAAAAGAGGAATAAAGATTAATTGTTGCTTGTGCTAAAAGTGACACTTAACTGTAGTTGTTAAAATAATCAATTACATTTATCCATTACTTCCGTACATCAATTATTAATCTTCATTTTTAAAGCCGACACATAACATACGCGTTGGGTGAAAACCAAATATAACCATTTTTCCGTTTTCACTATTCGTAAAACTTTAACCTGGTGGAGTTTTTTTTAATCGTGATTGTTATCAAAACTTGTTTTTATACATGACCATTGTAATAAACATTTCCTTTAATGTTTTAATTATTCAAAATAAAAAAGTTAGTACAGTGACTCTATACATGTAGCATGAATACGACGAAATCGTGCCGATAAAACACGAGAAAGAATTAAGCGGGAAATCGTATCGCTAACAACATTGCTATAAAAACTATAAAAAACAAATTGTGTCATGACCAGTGTTTTCATGACGATTTAATGCCTAGATAAAAAAGATGGTTTAAACCATGCTTTCCTTTAAATATATATAGAGTTATTACATATTTAGAGGGTCAATTTGATGAATAAGCGAATTCCTTTGATACTTAATTTTTCCTGCTTATTGAATTGTTACCTTATTTCTTTTATTAGGCATTAAAGATTTACTAAGGTTTACTACTTTAATGACATATAATAATAAATGGGTTTCTTTAAGATTGTATTTTGGGTTCAATTAACACATAAAACAAGGTTGTTTTACGTCATTTTGGACATAAATCGTTACCACCAATTCCATTTTAAAGGATAAAAAAGGGAAATATTTATTAAAACTTAAAATTGTTACTTTTATTAATATGTTACAGGTAATGTAAACTTTTGGGGACATCTTGGCAATTGTATCCGTGGTAAATTGTTTGATGGCTTCATAATCCTTATAAACACACCAACATCGAGAAAGTCTTGTGCGATATTAATATAACTGAAGGTTTTTTTGCAGAACCAAAAATCAAAAAGGATATATACTGGTGTGTAAAAAAATTGTATCTATAGAATGAATACTTTATCAAACATACTTAAACCTAATTGTTTGTGATAAATTTTGAAATGAGGACCAGAAAAATGGCAGTTTGAAAATGACATAAACATGACTCATTCAGCCTATGTGATGAAAATAAATTTGAAACATTAATGAACATGAACATGAACATGAACATAAATTCATCTCCATATCACTACTGATCAAGAGTGTTAATACTAATTTACTCTTGATATATACTTAGAATGGTTCGTGACACTTTAGAAATATCACACGGTTACACGCAATCCCAAATTTTAAACAAATTTCGATTTTGCATGCAATTTCTTCCTCTAGAATAAGGAAACATTATTTGTCTAAAATATAGTGTTCGCTGTTCTAGATGAAATGGAATATTTTCTTGGAAAAATGTTAACAGTATTTTTCTTGATTTTCTTTGCCAACGTCTATGCCAATGAAGGTTATAATTGGACATGTCTACCGTAAGTATTGTAGTTTGTTGTTTCTTTAAGAGGGTTAGATGGTCGTAGCCATTTTTAGACTAAATAAATTTTCTGAAGAAGAGGAGCTATGTGTATATAGGAAAAAAAATCACATTTTAAAGTTAAAATAGATCAAGGTTTTCTTTACCAAATAATAGTTAAAGCTTAACAAATCATTTTCAAAAATTTAAGGTAGGTTTGATGGTTAATTTGTTGACCACCCAGCCTCCTAAATCATGTTGATTTGTAAAATGAAAAAAAATAGTTTGCTTGCTTTAATCTGATATAACATTTATACAACTAAAAGTTGTCATTTATTTTATTTTTCAATGAACATCTGTATTATGATGAAACGTAGATAATATTGTAGACCACCAATGTGCTGTAAAAGTTACCATTCGAATCAATCTAATCAAACCGTTTGTAATGGTATGTATTATATATGTAGATATATTTGCAATTTGTTTTAAATTCTTCAAAATTGATATGTTATTTTAAATTTAAAAAAGGGCATTTATGTTTAAAGATACTTTATTTGTTTCATTCATTCTAAGGTAATAAATGAAAAGGTTTACCACCTATATAAACTTCGTTTAATATAAAAGTTTAATCCTTGTCAGTATTGAACACTCACAACATCTAACATCTCATTGATGATTTACACCAAAGCAAATGTTCTTTTCATTCATTGTTATCCTTCTAATGTTAAAAAATCTTGAAAACTAGTATCATTTGAGTGATACGACATAAAATGGTAAATATATATGCATTTATTATAAACTAATAAGTATAACTGAAAATATATTTAATTTGTTCTTTCCGATTTGATTTCAAAATTGTTTTTTATTAGAGTGTTTACCAGGGTATCATGGACCAGATTGCAGCTACACATGCCGATATCCTAACTATGGAAGAGACTGTCAGTCAGGATGTACGTGTGAGAAAGAGAATTGTCACCATATAACGGGATGTGAACAGAAAAGTAATTGTTTGATATGTGTGTGTGTACCTTTAAAATATTGAACTTATTCCTCAGGATGCAAAAAATGAAGCAATGTTTATCTACCAGTTTTTTTTTCAAAAGAAACATTGTACTATCCATAAAAAAGTATTATTATTATTATTATTATTATTATTATTATTATTAAGTTTATCATCATTATGTTTTTCAGCATGCCCGATGGGATATTCTGGATCTAGTTGTAATTCTACATGTAATTTCCCATCATACGGTGCAGACTGCAAGTTTAATTGTTCGTGTGAGGAGCAATATTGTAATTTTATCACTGGCTGTACAACTTCAGGTATTTTATAGTAGCTCGATTACATCTTAATATCACATTTTCCATCGTTTATTCTCAACTAAACAACACAGAACAAAGCTTTAAACAAACAAAATAAGGTTTGTAAAATATAAGGAATTTCGATAAATATTTATTTTCTTTGCTCTTTATGAAAGTTAATTATGTATATCCTTTCCTATAACAATCGTTTTAACGTTCTTACAAACAGAATCGATTGTATAATTTAAAAAGATTTATGTTTGTCCTTCTATGTTGTATATAACTTGTTAAATGTATTTTGTTACTTAGTCCAAGATGAGACTTATTGGACCAAAAATCTTCCACTGAACAAGACAAAAATGAATATAATGTATATTACTTATGAACATAACACTTTAAAGAAAGGTATCTATCTATCTATCTATCTATCTATCTATCTATCTATCTATCTATCTATCTATCTTAAAGAAGACAATGTATTTACAAGAAAACATTGATTTTTCTTTTTTCTTCTTACAGAACTTCTAAACAACAAATCTACCTGGTCAAAGATGAACACATCACATAAAGCTATGTTGGTTAGCATTTGTATCATCGGAACCATTTTCGTTATCTTCTTGTTAATAATCATCGTTTCAAACATGAAAAAAATGTAGTCATAAGCTAGAGATGACAATGTAAACTAGCGAAGATTTTTTCAGCCTTTGAAAAAAAGAATGGTGTAATTATGGCCGCTTACATGCAATTCAAAAAGATTCTCCATATCAGATAACATAGTTAAATGAAGAGAATTGATATGTATTTAGGAAGTAAGATAAGCAAATACAACATCACAGTGCTTTAAAGAAATTTTAAAATCTTCATTCTGTATTTTTAATGATTATCTATTAAGATGCGTATAAACTCAAACCCCGTTATCTATATTCTATTATGTAATGTGGATGATACATTTAGGCATATCATCAATAATTTGCAACAAAATGATTTATTCAAATAACTGATTGCAGTTAAAACTCATTGCAGAGGGTTAAAAATATGTTTCCTGGCATTTGTGAACAATGCGGAAAAATTTTGTATTTCAATGCAATTTTCCTTTTTAAACCGGAAGTTAATTTGGAAATATTCGAGGGAACTGTGCATAAGATATTCTTACGATAAAACATTCATTTGTCAATTTCGTCACTGTGTATGTGGATGTAAAATAAATGTGTTATGAAAAAATATTTTTATACAATTAACTGATTCTTATTTACCATCTTAAATATTTTCATGACATGAAACACATGCTTTAATAAGCTTTAAATATTGCCATAAATAAAATGTCTCTTTCCTGAGAGAAATGCGATCAAATTAGTGCCTCATATACACGGAAGGAGACTTTGGTCTGGAAATACAGTAGTTCTAAAAACATAAAAGATATTTAACACTGTGCCGGATAATTATGCCAGTGCCAAGGTGGCATTTTTGCACCCGTCTACGCTGCATATAATGAAAATTACAAATATGCCATATGATAGACCATTGCTTAAAAAGTTTACAACCACCTTTGTTATCATTGTATCTCACCTGTCAAGTAAGATATGTACCTTTCAAAATTAAATTCCTACAGGATAATAATTTTTCCCATAGGAAAAACAATATTCCTACAAGAAATTTGAAATTTCCTATCAGATTACAAGAATGTATAAAAAAAAGTTGCGTTTATAATCAGTAACGTGGGGATTTTGTCTATTGTTGTGTCTTGATCATGTGTTTGCCTGTTTAATTTTCAAGTTCAGACAACCATGCGGTTGACCAATGGAAACTTTAATCAAAATAGATTAATGTGAATAATTTTTACTTACTTACTATAAATAGCGGAAGTTTCGCCAATTCCCCTACCCCAAGTAATTTGCCTTCATGGTAGAACTAGTGCCTTACAGCAAGTGATAAGATATTCCTATATTGTGTATGGAAGTTTTGGATTCCTGGTAAGCTTCAGTTTACCATGATGTACATGTAATTATAATGTATGTATTGTAAATCACTTTTAATTGTTTAATGCAATACGCTAAATTACTAGGTTGCCCATTTGTTTGTGAGCGTGAGTATGTTTGCACTTATGATTCCATTAATGATATTACAATCCTTAAATAAAGAACCAGTTAGAAACTGCCGAAGATTTTCATATTGTATCAAGAAGACACTGGTAATAATCAAATGATTCAATTGAGAACTGACTTTTGTTTAAGATATAATAAATAATGCACCTTACTTAATTTTCAAATCAGAATTTATTTTTCTCTCTTAGCGTTAATTTATCAATTTTCAAAAAAAATTCCTAAAATGCGGAATTCGCAACAAAATATATTTGAACTTTGTACTCGCCAAGACCTGAGCTTCCGCTTCACATAGATTATTAGTAAATAAAGCGGATCCACATTATTATATTTAAAGGAAGTATACAAGTTTTACAAAGGATCTTGCTGTTCATCGGTGTATTATTTATAAAAGGATTTTTGTAGAACACATGAAGACAAGATAATAACTAGGGCATCGCACCAGCGGCTTCTTTAAATGCACGCATATTTAAGCTTTTGGTTCGCAGGTTGGGTAAGAGTTGATTTAGAGTCAGAAAATGGAACAAAACGTTTTTTAACATATAGTTAAATATACATTTTAAACATGAAATCAATCTATGCACACTGTATTTTTGGTCTAAAATACTGTTAGGGTTTGGGGTGGAGGGTACATGTAAAATGTGCATGTAAACACATAAAACCACGCTTGACAATTGCAGAACAAATCATGCTTTAGTATGTAAAAAATAAAAGTGACTAAAAGCGGTCTAAAGGGAGAAAACATGCCACATGTAATAAATAGCGAGAAGGGGAGGGGGAATAAGACCATCCAACCCTTAAAGTAAACACTTTTCTCCATGATGTTCGTCTACAAAATCTAAAAGAAAAATCTTTCAGAAAGAAAGTGTGTGTTAAGATTAAAGACATGGTTTTGGCAATACTTTAAATAACGCCTAATTAACTTTTTCACTTGTACTACCATACTTTGTCATGTCATGTATATTATTTAAAATTCTTTTTTAATCTCTTCAGCGAACCATAATACTATTAACATTTTAGATAATAAAAAAAAACTCTTTAATAATTTAAATTCATTCAAGAATTAAAACCCAGACTTCGTTTTGTTATATTTACAGCTCTGCTTATTTCTATTTTAAAAGGCTTCAATGAGACAACATTATTTTTTGAAAATTCAGTTTGAAGGATATAAAAAATACTTCCGTGTTTTAACCATTCCGTATTAAAAGGATGAGAATTTTGAAAAACCCATTAACATTTGATCTTTATATTTCCATTGATTCAAAATAAACTCAATTATTTTACATTGAAACACAACTTAATTATTCCAAGTCACTTGCAAAAATATCAGTGTTAATATATTAAATCTGAATTTTGAACATATCCTCGATTTTGTATTTTTTCCCCCCAAGATAAGGAAACTAAACAAATCATTCGTTTTCCTTAAAAAGAGAATAAATGGTTTTGGCCATCATAGTTCTCGATGAAAAAGTTTTATTCTCTAATGAGCAATGTTATTAGTGTATGTTTTAATACTTTTTCTGAATTCAATTCAGAGCGGGATTCTTCATGCCAATAGTAAGGCTTTAGATTACTTTATTCTTCAAACATATCAAAAATATAAATGGAGCCAATGGGGCTTTTCTCTTTAGTAAAGTTCTTTTACATTCGATTGAAATGATAGAAACAAATATCCCTTCACAACATATTGAAGTTAATATTCTATTGTAGATAACAAATAAGCTGTACAAATATTCAATTGAATGATTTTAATCAATATGATTATCCTGGAAAAATCTGCAAAATCTCGAAATTACTGTCTTGCAGAATCATCTTTTGTTTCAAAGACTCTAAAATATTTTCATTATTAGATAGTCTTTGTAGAACGACTCCATAAGACATGTACAATCTTAAAAAAAATATAAGATTTTAAATCATTTTAAGTTTTTATTTTATTTATTAATTGTTCACTTTTTAAACGCGAAATTTTATGCAAAGGTCATCAAAGTCAATGTATGTATTTAGATTTAGAAGTGACTTTATTTTGGTATACATTGATATGTAATCTTTATCATAAACCTGCTTTGTAACTAATATGTTTAAGTAAAATTGGCATATGAGTATGGTTCATCATTGTACTTTATCAGAGTGCTTACTGGGATACCACGGATCCCTCTGTAACATGACATGCCGCTATCCAAACTATGGGGAAGAATGCCAGTTAAAATGTTTGTGTGAAGAAGAGCAATGTGATCATATCACTGGATGTGTTGGGAAAAGTAATGTTTAATTTATTTTGAAACAAATATACGCATTTTCGGTTGAGATATGGATTTAATGGAATAAAATATCGCTAGAATTTGTTTGCAAAAATTGCACAATTTTGTAAAAGAAATTAATCTATTACTGTTCGGCTACACCGCCCATCTTAAACTGCATTTTATTTTTAAAGTAGTTTTTTAAATAAATAATATTTTCACAATTATGAAAATCTCAGTCATAGTATGAAATTCTGAAGAATATTTTCTAATTCTCAGAAATATTCAATATCAGCTAACTTAAAAAGTTAGTCATTGACACAGTTTTTTTTGTTTAAAGTAAAATAAACACCAATTGAAGCTCTATAGCATACACAAGTTGTGTTTGTGTTATCATCAGCGGAATGTTTTTCATTCTAAGTAAATACAACTCTCATTTTTTAATTGACTGATCTTGAAAAAGGACGTGACCTTTTATTTTAACAAAATTGAATCCCCTTCATCTAAGGATGCTTTGTGCCAAACTTTTTTGAAAAAGCAGTAAAAAATGTATAAAGTTTATAGAAATACAGGCAGACGGACACCGGACAAAAAGTGATCAGAATAGTTCAGTTGAGCTCAGAGCTCAGGTAAGCTAACAAAGTTCGTTGAACTTACTTTTGGGACATTTTTGAACTTTTTTTCATATTCAATTCTAAGCTGAACTTTTAAACTCTTCTGTGGCTCAAGTATTGGCCCAGGGTCACGGTTTAAACAATTAAGAATGTACACTGTATGATGATGCTTGCATACTAATAACACAAGTAGCATTGTATTTCTTGAGGAAAATATTTTAAAACATGTTTCTACACTAAACTGTCAACTCCTTCTTGGGCCATGGCGTATCAAATAGTATCGTTGTAGTTCCTGAGAAAAAGATTATTAAGTGTTTTTTTCTTATATAATGCTATGTTTAACTTTGAACCCCTTTTAAAGCCCCAGTATAGGTCCGGGTGAACAGTTTAAACATTTTATAATTTTCACTACACAAAAGCTTTGATGTAAATATTGACACTTTTTGCTGCAGTAGTTCTTGAGAGGAAGATTTTTAAAGACAAATACCATATTTTCACTGTTTCCTGTTTATTTCTCTTTTTGATACTTCTTTATTTCATCAATTTTGAACCCCCTTTCCATTAGATTGATTTGCACATGTAGTTTACAGACAGACGAACGGTAGGAAGACATACAACAGGTGATTAGAACAGCTCACTTGAACCTTTAGTTCGGGTAAGCTAAAATACGAACACAGTTGTCTGCTCACTGTCTTTATGTATGCCTCTCCCCTCAAAATCTATATCTTGAAATTTATCAGATTGCTCACCGGGATACCACGGTGACCACTGTAACATGACATGCCGCTATCCAAACTATGGCGATGACTGTCAGCGAGGATGTTCGTGTAAAGAAGAGAACTGCAATCATGTCACTGGGTGTCTTCAAACAAGTAATGATAAATGCCGTTTGTTTATTTGGATATTAAAATGTTTTCTTTTAATACAGCGGCAGATATGATGATACATATTTCCACATATAGATACTATCCACTTTTTTGACATTCGACAACCAGAAAAATATTATCTATTTTTACATATTTTCTTAAATCACACACGTATATATATATATATATATATATATATATATATATATATATATATATATATATATATATATATATATATATATATATTGCTTATGTTAAAGTGGACAAGTCAGTGTATTAGGTGTTTGGTACGTCTCAAAATGCAGCTGACACATGAATACGATGCAGAATATAAATTTAACAGATAACCTCTTTTTGTAATATTCACTAGATGGATTTGATTGGAAGCAACATCTTCCGTTTAACCTGACAGAATTAAAAATCATGTATGTTTCAGTTGAAAATATCACCTTAGGAACAGGTAAGCATTTTATCTAATCTTTTTTTGGTTATACATGTAGATAGTTCCAAATTTGAACTAACACATTTCTCTTTTTCTCTCTCGATTTTGTTTTTAATTTTTAATATTTTTTAGAATCTCTTTACATTGGATCAATTTGGTCAAAGTTGAATATGACACACAGAGCCATGTTGATCAGCAGTTGCATCATTGGGATCATCATTTTTGTTTTCATGCTCATCGTCTTTACATATATCATACACAAGAGAAAGGGTGCTATTGTAAGATATTGTCAACGAAGAAAAGAGAAAACAGGCCAAAAATATCACTTCATGATCTGTGATTCGGAAAATTGATATTTCAAAATAGCAAAGTTAATTTCTAAAAGATGATTAAAAGTAGTACTATACTAAGGTTGTTCGGAAATTATGAAGACAACACGAATATTTTCCTTTCTAAGTGACGGATTGTTGTGAAAATTGGTATAAACATTGAAGAAACCCAAACAAATAATTAAACTAAGTAATATTAAATGAATATTTCATATTTTATTTACGACGGTAGATAAACAAGTCGGTGGTTGGGATACCCGGCGCAGGAATATATTCGGAGATTAAAAAACTTAAACATCTACTTTCTAAGTGTCCGTAGACTTAGATTTAATGATAAAAAAATCAAATTAGATATGTTCATTTGGCTATTTATTGTTACTAACTTTTGATCAAGTTTCACTTATGTTCGAGTTGAAATACGGATATGGTACAAATATATTTACCAAGCAATTGAATCTGATAACAACGTTATAATGAATTTTGACGTCACAGCCACGCAATTGCTTAAACAAAAACTAAACGATTGCAGCAAGGGATAAAGAGCTTCAGTTTATCGTCTTTTTTTCACTGATTGTTTAACTAGAATTAAGACAAAGGGACTAAATACCAAGTACTTTTTATACTCTAACTGATGTCAACAGTTCTAGAATATTATTGGAATTACTGTAGGAGACATTTCACAGTAATTTGACTTTCGGGTAAAACAAATTTCGAATTGTTTTCAGAAAAAATCAAGAATGGATAGAATATGTAACTAGCTTACCATTTTACGTTAGATTATTATGCTAAATAAAAAACAATTCTAATGGAAACAGAACAAATGTTGTTACTCGAGAATAGTCAACATTTATCCAGATAGAGCAAAATGATATTGCAAAGTTGAAAACTTAAAACCTAGTTGGTATTATATCAGCCTGAGAATGACTTAAAGAATGATAATTGGACAGAAAAAAGTGGATAATTTAGTAATGTAATGTTTTTTTCATAAAAATGACTGATAATTTTAGTGTAAACATCCATCCTATGAAATTTGCAATTAAACGCATCCCATGCCACAGAGTAATAAATCTACTTTTTCATCTGACGTGAATTAGTCAACATCCTTATCATTAAATTGTCAGAAACCGTTGTCTAGATTGGTAATACATGTACATGTTTCGTGATTTATTTCCTGAATTAAACCCGACATTCAACATATGAAATTTAAATGTACGCATTCATGTTCGTTCAATAAAGGCTGGTAAAACTGAAAAAAAAAAACCATGAAAAAACACAAGACCAACTTCCTGAAGACCTACATCAAGGACATTATTTTGTTGAAAAAAAAGAAACACTAAAAAATTGGCACGTAATGAATAATTTTAAAGTTAATTTTTCATCTTTATTTCGATTATATATACTTTTTAATATAATTGGAGGACCTGGTTGCTTCTTTTGTCTTGATAAATATGTTCCTATTATAAAGAATAAAAACAATTACCGTTTGTAGAGGAATTTCAAGCATGGATACGTTTTACTAGCTATGTGGTACTGGACAAGTACATGTAATTGTTGAAACACTGGCTACATGTGGAATATGAGACTTTTTTGTTTCAGACAATATTTTGCATAGTTCCCACATCCAAAACAGCACGTAAAATCTTTGAGCCAGGAATAATGTCTGATTTAATTCTTTGACATTAAGCCATGTCGTTCACTCTATATAGTTCAACCCTGTATATGATTTGCAATTCAATAGTAATATCAATATATCTATGAAAATGGAATACTCAACACGTAAATGATTTCCCCATGGGCAAACTTTTAGTGACTTCTTAGCATAAAACATCTGACATCATTTTGAGAGTATAAAAGAAAATATCTGCTGAAGATATCAATTAAAATTGTTTTTATGGACAAGCGAGCTTTTCTATTTAAAATGTGTCCCCTGTCTGTCGTTTTCGTCCTCCTCGTCGTCGAAAACTATTCACATTTTCATTTTTCTTCTCAAGAACCAGTCGCCCAATATGGATCAAAATTGGCACTTTGGGTAAGGGCCTTGAGTTCAAATGAAGAGCCAGGTTTCCTTTAAAGTGGTGATATATAGAAAAGAGTGAAATAGGATTGGATGTTTTAAAATTTAAAAAAGTTCTTCTCAAGAAGCGAACAGTCTGTAATATGCAAACTTTTACGTTAGCTTTCTGATAAATGGTAGATTTAAATTTGTTCAAATTATGACTGTCAGGGGAAATGAAAGAGGCCCTAACCAGGTTTCAAAGTTCATAATAGAAATAAGTAAAAAACAATATTAAATAATTCTTCCAAAGAACCGAAAGGCTATATTTTGTCGAAATAATATATGAGAAATCAATTATGCCAAATTCCAAGCTCTACTACATTTACTCTTGTGGGTCTGTACGAGGCGGCGGGTGGGGGGGGGGTGAATTATTGGATTCTATGGAAAAAATTCGTATGGAGCAAATAGATAGTAGCTGTTTATGTATAAAATCTTCATACACTGATGTAAGCATGAGGATGTTTCAAATCTATTTATACTATATCCCTTGGGTGAGATAGTGCAGCGGGTTTTAAGGGGGTTTTTTTTTTGGGGGGGGGGGGGTGTTGATGACAAGGCGTAAGATTGTTAATTTGGTTTTTAGTTATCAATTTTCAATGTTATTATCTATTTCAAGATAATATATAAATAAATGAGAACATTTTTATTTTATAAAACCCATCTTTTTCTAAATATTGAAGTAAAATACATGTGTTTAAGTTAAGATCAAGATCCTGAAATGCGTTTACACAGTTGAATCCGAAAATGCAAGTAGCAAGGCTTAAGGCCATACACAATCTCAATCTATACATGTATATGTAGCTATTTATTGCTACTTATTCGAACCAGCAGCTACTTTTAGCAGATTAACTCCAGTGTACCAATCTAAGTTAAATTCGGTTTAATTATTTGGTGGAATTCATAAATAAACATTTAACCTGAGAGAATACAACTTGCAACATACTAGTAATAAATGAATGTTATTGATTTTAACTATAAAGATAAAACTGCTGTTGCAGTCCTGAATAACCAACTGAATAATCAACTTTGATGTTTTTAGTAAATTTCTAAAAATGAATCTTTACTTTTTGCAGATGCAAATTGTGCTCAATATTCAAAAGACAGTTTATGTTTATTTTAAAAGAAACCTATAAATACTAAAAAAAAAATATAATTTAAATTATACAATTATAAATTCCAACCAGTTAACAATAAAATATTCTTTGACTCAAGGTGCACTAGTTATAAGTACAAATGAGTACTATCTTATTTATAATGTTATAAATGAATTAAGATTATTTAAACTTTTAATGGAAGATAAATGCATTTAACAAAGAAGTGCGTTTTTAAAAAATATCATTAGCCATCAGTAAAAGGATGCCATCTCTCCTACAGGTTCAAATGGAAAACGTACTAAACTTCTTGGTTTAGCTACATTCTTTCAATTGCAATTGGGAATGGGTACATATTTAAATAACTTTAATGTACATAATTCTTGTCATCAATTGCAATAATATGATTTTTCAATGTTACCAAACTTAGAAGTAAACATTTGTAAACTTAATTCTTATTCCTCTTTACCTGTTATATGTGTTGATTTAAAAATAAGACTTTAAACTTTTCTTTTAGCTTATAATTCTATTATTTTAGTGGCATTGCAATAAAGAAAATTATGAAAATGCACTTTGTCTTGTCAACACTTAACAAGGAAATCAAGTGTTAGTAACAATTTAACATTCAGTAAATTATTATTAGTATTAGTATTATCACTTTCCAAAAGTGCAGAGAGTTGTTTGCATGTAAATCTTCATTATATTTTAATTTCATTCAATTTGCCCCCTTATTTATGTTTAGCAAGATTAAAGCAGAACTAATTTAAAACAAGTTACTTCTTTAAATATTCCTATCAAGGACTGCAATGCTAGATTGTGTAATATTATAATGTATCCAAGCATCCCAATTTTTAATCGTTGATACACCAACCACTGAAACTATAATGCTTTAAATATTTGTATTTAACCTTATAAAGCTGCCTTGATAAGAGTTATGTTGAATGTTATTTAGTTGAGCAATGTGGCGTCTTGTTTCTTAAACGTATTGTTTTAATCATAAGCGACATCTTGCGCTTTTAGCTAAATAAGATTTGATATTGTTTTTCGATTTGAGCCAATTGTATTTACTTGTACATCATAATTTTAATACCAAGGAAATTATATCTATATTCTATGCTGTATTAATTTATATACATGTACTGGACAGTTAGATCTAACTTTTACTTTTATAATTAAGTAATTATGATTCACGGTATATTTCTATATTAATAATTCATGTACAAATAATCAAAGGAGAATAACTCACATTATTATTATCATAACATATATGGAGGATATAGGCGATTACTAAATCAAAACTTGATGTGCAATCAACGTGGAATAAAGAAAATAACCATATCACTTTTCCCTTCTGCTTTATATTCTATAATTTACACATTTTTATCACACATAAAATGACAAGACTTATAATTATTCTTATTCTATCAGCAGGTGTTGATCCTTTAATAATCTACGTCAACACAAACAGTAAACAAGACATCAATGATTAATGTTGGAATTATTCATTATACCTACTGAAAATAAAGTTGACATCTAGTTACCCGAGCAATGCATTTGAAAACAGTTTTTAAAATTTCAACAGATGATTGTGTGTATTCATATGCCAACGTGGTTTTACTCGATCGCGTAGATTCCTGGCTTGTCTGTTTAGAATTGTATGAATAACAATCAATTTTCAGGAAATATTAGCGGAAAAATAAATCGTAGATGTAAATGTATATACGTGTACCTCGCTAAGTGGTTATGAAAAATGAACGACGTGATTATGGGCTTTATTATTCTCAGAACAATATATGCTCCTTCATGTTCAGTCGGATTAAGATCTCTTCCTCTCAATGAAACTGTAACCTATTTCTTCGTTTCCATAATGGTAAATGTACTTGGAGATTTGAAGGTAATAACATTTATATCTATAAGAAAAGTATAAATTCATATAGGAATTGTTATGATAAATTTTATTACGTTATATACATATTTTCTTTCTTTTTCTTAAATCAAAATCCCACCAGAACATAGTTTAGCTTTTAAAAATTCCACATTTATCTCACGTGTAAGGGTCCTCCACACCTTTGGAAAAAGTTCTGTAAACAAGCCCATTTTTCTAAATTACTTAAAGATATGAAATTGTAGCATGTGTTCGACTTGAAAATGACAGAACAAAATTTCAACAAACAACAAAATTCAGACAATTCTATTCCTTCAAGTAATTACAACATTATTTTGATTCCAAATGCAGATTTGATAAGGCAGGAAAGACATATTAGCTATCGGGTGTTTTGTGTTTGGAATTTTCTCGTCTATTCATTTAACAGTTTATAAAACAAAACACCCCAGTACATGTCCTGATTTTATACTGAGAGATTTTGTTTTTGGTCCTGCTTCGAACAATGTCGATTGTTTGTAATATAGATGGATATGTAATTGACAGACAAATCTTAATTTTGAATTATGCCCGACTTGTAAATGTAAGAATAAACAAATCTAGATTGTTATGTGAAATAAAACAAGTGATTACAATCAATTTTGGAAATATGACTGTAATTCATCTACACGTGTATTTGATAATACATTTAAGTGTTTGTGGGGAAATTCAAAACCATTAAATGTTGCAGTTGTTTAGTTCTAATCTTAATATTTAAATAATTGGTCACCTGTTCATCTTTTCATTTTTAAATCAAAAACTAAATATAAATTCAAAACAATAATCAAATAGCCAAAAGACTAGTCAAAGGATTTGGGTTGGATGGGAAAGGGGGGTGGCGGCTGAACCCTCTGCGCTAACACATGTTCAAATATAATTTCAAGAAAATGTTTATTGAACTGCGCATTTAAAACTTTTTATCGTCTCGTATGTGGGTTTGTGTTTAGTTTGAAAATGAAATCTTTTTCGTGTTTATAATGGAAACGAAACATACTTTTTCTTCAGGAATAATGACTCATTTTTTAACTAATATGAGGTGATCAAACACTTCGGGGTGATCAAATTCAATAGAGACCAAAGGGTTTACGATAGATTTGTTCACCCCGACCGTATTTGATCCCCTCATTATATTAAAAGAAAGAAACCTTATTACTTATACTTGTATTAATATAATTTTCCGAAATTGTACGATTAAATATCAAAATAGTCGTTGATGAAATTCATTGGACTATACTTTACAAATTTAAATCGATTTGTAGTGTTATCATAGATAAAGACACTGGAAAATGAAAATATATGGATAGAAAATACTATGGATAATCATACATTAATTTTTTGATATAAGGACTATATTTTGAAATACTGAATTAAAACGTATTAATAAGAATAAATACAGATGTACACATTTGTTGAAAATCCGAATTAAAATATTTTTACAGTCTACATTCATCAATTGGAATTTTTCAAATATATTGGATTCTCTAAATTCGACGACTTTCAAAAATGTCTTTTTTAAAGAGATTAATCGATCAACGCTTGTGTACGTGTTTAACTATTGTTACGCCTTCAAATGGCTTGAAATTCCTTGGGGTAAATATATTTGAAAATAAATTTATGTTGGTAATTTATGTTGCTCATACATGTACAAAAACTAAATATTTCTGCACTTGTGCTAAACATTTCTGGAAAAGCCCTTTGCATAGATGGGCGTATGAAAACGACGCTTGTGAATTAGGCTATATTCTATATTGATGGGCAACCCTTTAATGAATATTTAAATTCACAAAATATGCTTCGGAAGTTTCTCGATACGATAATCATATTATATTCTAAGTACACTTACAATTACTGGTAATAGTTTCAGTTGCAGTATTAAAACATGTGCAGTACTTGTGTTTTTATCATTTCGTTCAAATGGGCGATTACATTTATTTGTTTTATAAAAATTAAAGTAAACATAAAAAGCGCTGAACACTTAAATCAAACTTTTTTGTTCCTTGAAAGAAATAGGTGTGGCTTGCATGACGATTTTAACATGTTTTAACTGATCATGGGAAACAGGTGTTTAAAAGTAATCAGTTTCTGGATCATTCTCATGATTTAAGGATTTGCTATCACATTACATAACAGTTTCCTTCAAAGCATAAAAACAAGGAAGTAAATTATGAGTATTTAAGAATATAGCCTGTTTATAATACGATATCATTAAATACGAAACATAATGGATTTCAAATGCACGTTTATCAATGTTTTAATTCTAATATTTCACTTTGATATACATTCTACTACGAAAGAACAACCAACATGCACGTTGTTCAAGCTAACTATTTTTTGTGAAACTGTATATCTGATATTGAATTAAGAAATATTTTGAAAAAGTTTATCAAAGTGGCAGTAAATAATATGATTTTATATTGTATATTGTAGACCTCCATTATGTTGTAAGGGTAGTACCTCGGAGGATATATATAGTCGCTGTAACGGTAAGAACGAACATGTCACAAAAGAGGTTTTCAACGTATATGACCTTTGATATTTTCTTCTTTTATCCACTTCAAAGATTTTTGATCGACTCTCTCTCTCTCTCTCTCTCTCTCTCTCTCTCTCTCTCTCTCTCTCTCTCTGAGTTTGTACCAGTACTTCTATAATTATCTTTTAATCATTCAATGAAATCATCCCATGTTAATTAGATTTTTGTTTGTTTTTAGTTTGATTTTGAAAATAAGTATTGTGTGAATCGGTTAACGGACTTCATATTATTCACTCTTTAGATAGTATTCCATGTTACCCTTTGTTGAATTAAAGCATATGTTCTTTCTTTATTTCTTTTTTTTATTCCCTCTGTTTATATGATTTGCATTTAAATATAATATAAATAGACAACCATGCCTACACTGTTATTTGCGCTTATTCATGCTGCTTTTATAAATAAACTAAAATGCTTGTAAGATCAACGTAACAATTGTTTTTCTTATATTTCAGTTTGCAAGCAAGGTTACAATGGACCCAACTGTACATACAAATGTCGATATCCAAACTACGGCGTGGATTGCCAATCTGAATGTAATTGTGAGGAGTCAGAGTGTGATCATATCACAGGCTGTATGCATGAAAGTTAGTTATACTTTTGTTATCATTACATGATAAATACAATTCAAAGAAATACCTCTCTAAGATATTCTCTCTCCTTGTTACAGTGTAATTACATGTAATCATAACGTTTAGAATGTCGACACATGTCAGCAGAAAACACACTCTCATCTTATAATCAACATCATAGTAGTAAATTTGATTATGTAATAGAGCAAAATTTATCATAAACATGCGATGTATTACATTTCATACTGATAAAACCATTATACATGAATACCAGAGAGATATATAATGAGATATATAAAGAAAAAATATATATACAATATGATTTGTTGTACAATTTCGAAATCTAAATCATCATCCCTATGAACAGCTGTCGTTCTGTAAGTTGGGTTTCTTTAATCTGATTATTTTCATCATTGTTGATGCCACGAAAGTTATGGTTCTTTTTTATTTTGATTTTTTTCTTCATTGTTTGATGCAATATTTTCCTTTACAGTTCGAAAATATATAATGTATATACACAGCTTAATAAAGGGTTTCTTATACAGCTATTACAGGTTTAACTGTCACTGGTTGGTCTATCGCAGAGAACCTAAGTACCCAAGTATCAACGACTACTAACCAAACGTTTACCAACGTAACTACAAAGGAAGGTAACTAAAATTATATACCTCTTGTTACATGTATAACAATTAATCAAGTAAATAGGTATTTATTGATTTATGGTTTAGTTTGGTCTGTTTGCTGAACTTACTGAACTTATAGATAATGTAAAAAGTTTGTTTCTTAAGAGAGAGAGAGAGAGAGAGAGAGAGAGAGAAGAGAGAGAGAGAGAGAGAGAGAGAGAGAGAGAGAGAGAGAGAGAGAGAGAGAGAGAGAGAGAGAGAGAGAGAGAGAGAGAGAGAGAGAGAGAGAGAGAGAATTGTTACCTGTATATTGTTGCACCTTGTTATTTATAGGAATTCTTCACCAGATATTAAAGTGGACAGGTTTGGATTTCAGAAACAGTATTATATTATTTAGTATCTGTTTAATTGCCATTGTTTTGTCCATCATGCTTGGTATTTACATAACCTGCCACAAAAAGGAAACTGCAGAGGATGTTTATTTAGAAGTAAATGGAATTTCAGAACAAAAGTCAATATCAAAAAATGTGACATCTATGCTTTAAGAGCGTCTTTTATGTTGAGTTAACATTACTATCTGTCCATACTCCTTCTAATTTATTGTAATTGACCGTTAACTGACTATTCATTTTGTAAAGTGGTTTTATTCGAAAATTGAAAAAGATAACAAATGAAACATCCTGATAAATTATGGTGTTTTTTTAAAAATTTGGTTTTGTTATTTTTTGCAATAGTATCTTTTTCTTAACAACCAGTATTTTGGTTATTTTTGTTCGAACGGAAAACTGATATGTATAACTACGTATTAAGCAGAAATTTCCGAAGTTAATTACTTATTTGCTTACTTTTAGTATTCTTGGCAATGGTAAAATGTTAAGTATTTCAAATTATGTTTTTTTTTTTATACCTTGCCTTTCAAAACAAATATTGATCGCAATTTGGTTGGTTAAATATTACCTAAAAACTAACCTACAAACCAGGCGTTAGCAGCATTTATATGTTGATTGTTTTATTACATGAAATATCTTACAATTGCACAGAGAGAGAGAGAGAGAGAGAGAGAGAGAGAGAGAGAGAGAGAGAGAGAGAGAGAGAGAGAGAGAGAGAGAGAGATTATTGATTTGTTTTCATGTTCTTTGTCATTTCATCCATGCGTAATAAAAATAAAACGTCTTTTTGTTTCTTTTCTCTGTTTTCTCCTAATTTATTTGACATTTATAAAAAGTATAAAATTACAGTGGAACTTAAGGGAAAAAAATTAACAGTACTTGAAATACCATAAGTGAAAGATTGCGTATGACCTACTTATTAATGATTCGTATTGTGTTAGAATCAGTATCTCTTACCGTGTTTATTTGCATTACCTTTTTTCACATTTAAGGATTTAAATATAGGATTAAGTGTATAAACCCTCTTTATAACTAGAAATGAACCAAAATGCCATCTTTTTGAACAGCAAAAACAATTTGCGATACTTTGTTTTCTTTTGATGAACAAAAAGTATCCTCTGTGGTATTTTTTTCTTTAAATCGTTTTTGTATATTAAGTGTGTTGTTATAATCAAAACCTGAAACTAATGAATTTTTAAAATGATCTTCTAAAAACAGAAATTAGTCGATAAATTCACAGTAAATGGTGCATTAACTTGCAAACATATTTAGAATAAGCTAGCTCTATTCCACGATCGCAATCAAATCATTTTCAAAACAAGGTTATATATAATTTCACAAAAATTGAAATCATACAGTCATTTCATTTTAAAACTGTTATTAGATTTCAAATTAAGCAGAATACCATCTCTTCCAAACTCGTTCATCATGTTTATGTACAAGAGTAAGATTCAGAGTGTCAATGATAGAATACATATTCTGCAAACCTTTCCCGGTTTTCTATGCGCATTGCCCAATGCATGTGTTGCATACAACTATACAACAATATGACCTGAAATACAATCCATAACTAAAGTTCAATTTCCTTTATTTAATGATTAAAACACAACAAGGTAGTTCTTAGTTCAAAAGACTCAACGTATATGTATATATAGAAAGTTAACTGGATATTAAACTGTATGTAGTATAGTATCTGAGGATGGTATTAACATACTTCATCATATAACGAGATGTTCGTCTACATTAATTATATGAAAATACATATCATGTATACGATAATTATTTCTTCTGGGGACCTTATTAAAAGATGGAACGGTTTTATTTATTCATAGCATGCGAAAATTTTGTTTCTTGTAAAGTTTCCTAATCATTTATTTACATATAATACATATTGATTGGAATAGATCGATTCATAAATCTTTTATACAGCTCTACTAAGTATTTGTGCCCTTAAATTTGTTTCACAAACATACATTCAGAAATAACCACAGATAAAAGTAAGCAATACTTAATACTTCTAAGCATGTCAAGTGTGCACTGCTCGTATAATCATTATTAATAGATCCAGAGAAGAAAGTAGGCCGGCATGCAAACCTTTTGAGCAATAATCGATCAATTATTGAGGTTTAAAGGTTGCTTTAATTGTGCTTTCGATGATTCAGACAGAGGTCGAATTCCACATATTCATATACAGTGATAAATCTAGGGTAATGTTCTAGTAATGTTGATTTAGTTGGTCTTTGTAAGTTGTTATCGGGGAAAACAATTTTTAAAAAAAAATTACTTATACCATTTTAAGTGTCAGGGCTGCCATAATAAAAGAATTAAATAAAGAACTTTCACCGATGTTTGTGGACCAAACTGCTGGCTGCTGAATTAGGTGGATACTAGAATTAGAATGAATGTAAAATCAAGTTAGTACATGTTTTTCAGGTTTTTCAAAATACAAAATGGGAAACAACTTGGTTGAAACTAATCAATGAAAGTATGCTGCAAAACTCTCTTGGAGAATTTAAGACTTACAGGTTTTATTGATTAGCAAGTCATATCGGGGATATGATAGAATATTTATCTATAATTTAAGAGATAAAATACAAAATCGTATGCATCTGTCTGATAGACATGTTCATGTAAATGTTTTTAGTTTTGGGGGGGGGGGGGGTTTGCATTGAGTCTAATGAATAAGGAATTGGGTTTTTTTTAAATTGTACAAGACTTGTATGAGTTGTGAATGAAAACAATATCATTTTGCAAGATCATTTGAAACAAGAATATCTTTTGAACACAATTTTAATTATTCACGAAACTAACAAGCGAAAAATGAATCGTTTGACTTGATATCCTTTCAGAAATATAGATTGTTTAAATTCTACTTTTAATTTTTTATTTGACTTTATTATGTTTTCCAGTTTACGGTGAAGAAAAGGAGTCACGTTTTAGTTAACATGTAGTTTTTGTATGGATGTGAAATGATATTTTAATAAAAATAGATTTACACAGGTGTTTCTACATAATCAGTTTGATCATGTTCAAGTGTTATGCCATACCGGTAACTATTTTCCGTTTTGTCTGGAAATGAGGAACTATAATGCATTTCTAGAGTCTTAATTTGCAATTAATGCACTCCATCAAACATCATTAATAACACCATGTTTTTGAAATGGACATATCGTTACATTCTTATGATGAAATTTTACGTGAACATGGGAATTGCAGGTATTTTAAACACTTATTTATTGTATGCACGAACTTCGTAGGACGGAACAGAATTCTGTTATAACAAAGAGCACCAGGAAGACCAATTTTTTTATTGATATGTTTATTTTTATTGATTTTAGTTTGAATTTTTGCTAATGTCTTCGTTTTAATCATATAAAAATCCATGTTAAGTGGGAAAGGAATTTCAATAACAATGCTCGCGTTTGTTAATTTCTATTTTATTTCATGTACTGCGCTCATCATTTAAACAATCATCGAATATTTCTGGCAGATGCAGTTTCTGAAACTCCAAAGAAACTCACCAATATTCATATTATCATCATTAATAGCGATAACCTAGTGCAAAGTCAATAACAATGTTTGTTTTTTGCCTTTTTTCATTATTGTTACTCCAAATTCATGAAATATTGCAAAAAATAATCTTGTGACGAGGAAAAACTTTCTTATACATGTTTAAATTGTCATAGAGAAGTACAATAGTTTTGGTTTAAAACTGCGATGTTCGGCCGCAGGGCAATACCAATGTTTTAACATAAAATAATTATTACCTGCTTTACCACTACGCCAACGTCTTTTGATATATATTACGAGAGTTATCGTTCGTTTGCTTGGGATTAGACAAACTTCATTTCATATTCAAGCAGTAGAATTTATTTGTTTGCAAAGTTTTATTTAGAATAATCATAATGCAAATATGATAGAATAGAGATATATAGTGAAATTACATTCGTTCTTCAGTACTGCTTTGACCTTTTCCCATGTGTTAAATATACTCAAATAGTGGGGCACAATTTGAAAAAAAGTAACGATTTAAAATACAAAATTAGCATCTAAATTCTGCTTGTAGGCCACGCATTCATTGATTCAAGTTAGCTACGGAAAACTGAAGCACAAACAAATGAAAATTTTGCATGGATATGATAATTGTAATGCATTTCTAAATCTAAATATACATCCTCGTAAAATGCAAACATTGTTTTTGGTACAGCATGTAAATGAACGACATCTCATGTAGTATTTCTTGTGAATATCCAGACAATTTCACAATTATTTAAAAATCTGACCTGAGAATTGACATTGATAAACACTTTTATCACTAATTCTAAGTGAAAGATTGAGAAATAAAGAACCTGTAGTTTTTAACCAGCTCTCTTTGTCTCTGATTGTCAATGTTACATGTGTATAAATTGTGTTTTCTTACCCAGGCTGTAGACCAGGATACTTTGGAAATGACTGTAACATGCCATGTCGTTACCCAAATTACGGCATAGATTGCCAATATGGATGCATGTGTCTTAGAGAACAATGTGATCATATTATAGGATGTAAAGATACACATGCCTGTATGTTCTTAATTTGGATTAATTCGATTCTTGATTCACATACATTAATTTTATGAAATAAAATCATTTTCTTCTTATTTTATGAATAAATCAATGTTTAATATTCATTCGAAACTGTTACATATCAAAACTACAACGCATGATTAATTACAAAGATAACAGTCTAAAACTTAGAATTTGTCAAAAACTAGAAATAGGAAAAAAACCAACATCAAAATAAAATATTAGAAAATTAAAAAATAGTAATTTCTCTCTTCTCCATAACGAAAATTGGTTAAAGGTACATTTACCTCTAAAATCTGTAAGGTAGTAAAGCATAACAAAGTTATTATTTTAGTAATCATTATTGATCTTCATACCTATTGAACATAAGCTGCATATAAAAGCCACATAAACTTAATAATTGACAATCAAAGTTTCAGAAACCACTGTTGCGAGTGTGTACGAGGGGCCAGTGACACATTTTCACCCAATATTTTTTATGCCAGGTACACCATTGTTTCTGAGGACCAAGGTAATGTCATTATTAAGTTTCAACCTTTGGGTTTTGTTTTATAGCCACATAGAAAAACAATAAAATTATTTATACAATAACCATTGTTTATAATAGATTTTCAAGTATATTGTTTGAATGCTGAATACCCAATATACTTTATGGTAAAGGATTACGTTTACTTAGATTTCAAAAAATATGTTTACAAAATTCAATATCTGAGTACAAAAATTGTTTTAAATATCGATATTGTTTATTTGAGGAAGATTTGTTACGACAAATGTGCATGTATTTTGAAACAGAGGAAATTCAGAGGAAATATTTTAATTTTTGTTATCTTAAAAACTTTGTAGTAATTGCGAAAATTAAGGTTCTACGTTTTTTTTTTTTATACCATTTTACATATTTTATGGTTGTGTCCTCTCTTGTATAATTTTATATCACTGGCTGCCATGCAAATGCAAAAAAAAAAAAAAAAAAAAAAAAAAGGCATACTACTGAATCATTAAAATTCGTGGGGGCCAATTTTCGTGGAAAGCTTAAATTTTACAGGTTCGTTGGGACGTAATTTCGTGTTTTATTTTATACCTAAAAAGGAAATATTACTTATCAACCCTAATTTATTAATTCGTGGAGTATACCCACGAGATACCCACGAATTCCACGAAAATTGAGCCACCACGATATCTAATGATTCCACAGTAAAATTAATTCCAAATAGAATATCTCGAAAATTTGATCAGTGACCTTATATAATGTTCATACCAACAAAATATAGGCAAGAAAAATAGTATAGGCAATCAATAGTTTAGATCTCCCATTAGCCAGTTTTATAAAATACTCGATAAAATAATGGTAGAATTTTGAAAATTGATAGAGGAAATTCGGACTAAATTAAATTTCAAATTATGAGCTTAAACGATTCATTGTCATTAAACAATTTTGACAAATTTTTCAATAAACATTCAGAGGTTACTAGCATAAAAATTAGATTATTGACATTGTTAATTGAAAGTAAAAAATAGCACCACGATAGTATGGCTAGAATGTGCAATAAGTAGTTTTTCGTTCTTATTAGTGGAATGTTTTCGCCCCTACATAATCAACATAAACATAATCCATAAATGTGACTTTCGTAAATAATGCTAGTAGTTTAAAAAAACGCATTACAATGCACACTCACAAGCACAGCTAAAGCAACTATTCGCAAATGAATTGTATTATTCTTAAAAATTACGTTTTATGTTAGTTACAGAACCTCCAAATTACAAATCCATTTGGACAGGTCTGAGCCGAACACAAAAATTCATGCTGATCAGTATCTGTATCATCGGGCCAGTCTTCTTTCTAATGTTTGGTATTTACATCATCTGGAAAGCGAAAGAGTTTGCACTGATTCGTTTGTATAGATCAAAACTGAAATTCAGAAGAAGTCCAAAGACAGTCACTACTACTTTGTAAAAGAATTTGCTTATGAAATAAAATTTCTTGAATCATTGTCAGGCAAATTTGATCGACTTGCAATTTCGGTTTGATTACTTTCGAATTTTAGTGTTATTTTTTGTGTAATAAATTATCGCATCAAATGTGTGATTATATTTTTGATTAAGATAGTACGAAACACCCCTGGAATTATTTATTTGAAATATTTTCTCAAATACACAAAATAATGCTTCATATTATGTACAAATTAAGATCAATCCGTTATCTTAAGAACAAAAATATAAATCATATCCATCAATTACTCAAGGCCGAAAAAATTTGAGGTACAACATATTTTGATAATTTTGAAACATACGTTTGTATGGTGTTCATATGATTTTTTGTGCAATTTAGCCCTATATCATTTAAAAATGCGTCACTTGTGCTCCTTTCAAAGTAAAGAAATTTGAATACAACCACTACCAGTATCTGTGCTTTACACATGTATGTCCAACACATTTAAAGGTCATATCAACAGGTCAAAGGTCAAATATGAATACGTCATCTAGGATTTTTACCAATTTTCACCTTCGTCAAATATACTTAAACCTTAATTAATCTAACATCAATGGTTAATTCTTTTTTATTTCAAAATATTTTCAATACAGGGTCATGACAATCATACTGTTAAATTTTATTCATATTTGAATGATACATTTTCTTTTTAGAGACATTCAAGTGCTGCAAATTTTCGTTTTAAAATAGAATTCACAAGCTTTTTTAGCTTATCCGTTTTGTACCACCTTCAAACATAGGAATAAAATTATGATCTATATACTTTGCGTTAACACTGTCAGTGTTGTTGTACTCTTTCATGTGGGGAGTAACCTATATCCCAGTCTATATAAAACAAGGAGACAGAGAGACAGATTCCATCTGACATCTTTTTATTAAACATCCTGATTTAGTTTTATAAATTGAAATAATCCCAGAATAATAAATTTCTGTTATTTATGTCTAATGTATATGTCTTAATGATGAGATTTGATTTGGAATGGTTACATAGATTTATTATCTCTGCATTACGCAAAAACAGATTTGAACTGATTCACAAATGCTTCGAAGTATAAAGATTGTTTTAATACATGTGAAATAAACCGGCCGTCAAAATATATAACAAAATTAGTGTAATAAACGATTTACTAATGTTGTCACTTACTTCTGAAACATGTTAAAGTATGTAATAAATAATCAAAAGTTGGAATTTGTTTGTGTGTGAAAGTTCTAAAATTACGCTAATACATGTCAATTAAAGACTTAGATTAAAACAATCGTTTAAAATACTATAAGTCAGAGAAAGCAATAATAACATGTTTCAAAAGTATGAAACAGAGATATTTCACAACTGAACAAAATCAAAAATGCAAAAACTTGCTCATGTATGCTTATCATAATGTGATCAAGATTCCTATTGCGTGATTTCAATATAGCTAGTAGGTTTTCCGATGTGTTCCAATATCACTCCATCTCTCCAAAAATTATTAAACGACAGGGTTGTACATGTATCTCTTGATTTCAACATTGCCTTTTCATGAATATTGACAAAGGAAGAGCGAAACAGAGATCTCATTGCGCATATCCGCAGAAAATCAGATGGTCGTTATTGTTTGCTTAATTACATATCCATCACGACCGTGTATATACTTAACAGTTGTTGATTTGAAATATAATCATGTATTATTTTTGTTATTCAATATACCCGTATTTTTGCGTGTTTTAGATATGATAAGTGTTGATTCTCCAACCATTTTTGTACAATTGATTAAAATTGGCTATCAATATCACGTGGTAAATTGATTTTCAAAAGGAGGAATTAGTTTCCTAAAAAGAAAATGCAAAAATTATTATTTAAATTTTGTAACGTGATCTAATTCAGCATCGTAATTTACAACATATAGGTTACGTTAATAAGTAAACAAAAACATACATTTTCCCCGTCATTAAAAATTGACGCACATTATAGCGTGTATAGCTTTAAAAGAAAATCTTGAAATACAGGAAAGCTTTAAAGAGCTGGGCAAATTGCTATTTTATCTTCAACAAACTGCTAAATATTTAAACCCCGTTTATCCCATCTCCTTCTCATATCCTGATTCACCAAATGAAAACACTGTTAGATCGAGCGTTGTAAACATGGGGCTATTTTCTTTTACTAGGAAAATTTTATTTGACTTTTCAGAGAAGAGGTAGGGATCGGGATATTCCTGACCATTTGTTTAAACCGTGAATGCGTAAATTGCGATAGCAGTCAAGTTTGTGACTATTTTAGGATGTGCGTATTCAAAGTGCTGCTTATGAACTTATCACAAGTGATAATTTGAAAATAAAAGTTGAAATAAGTGTTCTGATTTCAAACAAACAGATGTTTCCTTTTGAAAATATATAAATTGTTATCTAAAATTGTGATGTCATAAGTACTTTTCTTATGATCTACTATATTGACATTACATAATATATATCTTTTGTCATAAGATACATTTTGCTGAAATCAGAAATACTCAACAGCATGCTTTTCCGACGGAATTTTATCGACACACTAATATTGATTGCTTACGTGGAAATGTATTCCATAGTAATGAGGCAAGCATTCGCTAAAGGTATATAAGGTATTTTTCACTACATATTTTTCATTTCTATCTCAACAAGAAAGCGTAATACATTTTTGCAAACAAATCTTCTCCGTTTCATTGCATGGAAAAAGAAACACACGACTTTTTCATGGTAAAATACCAATCTATATTTATTATTATGTAAGAGAGCACAATCTTGTTTTTTTTTTCAGTTCAAATATAAATATATATATATATATATATATATATATATATATATATATATATATATATATGTGTGTGTGTGTGTGTGTGTGTGTGTGTGTGTGTGTGTGTGTGTGTGTGTGTGTGTGTGTGTGTGTGTGTGTGTGTGTGTGTGTGTGTGTGTGTGTGTGTGTGTGTGTGTGTGTGTGTTGTATTTGTTTGTTTTTATTTTTTATAATTAAAGGGATTGATACGCCATTTGAACTCAAAATTTGTTTTTATATTTCCATTTTCAATGTATAGAATGGTTGATATTGGTATTTTCAACACTTTGTCGAAATTTTAAGTCACACATTAGATGCAGGGTTTGAAAGCTTTGTTTTGTAAACATAGCTTGAGTCTTCATGTTTACATATATGTTGTTTTTATCTAAGTTTTAATCAAATGTTGCTTTATTTTGTTAATAGCATATTATTGATGAATACATCATTTTCACGAGTAATTTTGAAAAAAAAAATGTTCACTGGATGAAATATCTGGTTTCAGCGCTGCGGAAACCCTTTGGAAATTTTGCGGAAACTTAAGGTTACTTTAAGTTTCCGACAGGTTTCAGCACGGAAACTTCAAGTTTCATTAAGTTTCCGCAGTGCTGAAACTTAGGCTGTCCACGAATCCAAATGGTTTCCGCAACGGAAACTTACTGAAACTTGAAGTTTCTGCATAGTTTCAACCTCCATATACGATTGGGATACATATTGTATACAAATGGTTTCCGCAACGGAAACTTACTGAAACTTGAAGTTTCTGCGTAGTTTTTACCTCCATAAACTGTTTGAATACATATTGTTTACAAATGGTTTCCGCAACTGAAACTTACTGAAACTTTATTTTTTTTTTTTTGCTTTCAAAAAACTCAGTATGGTTTATAATACATGTAAAAACAACACAATTTCAAACAGTTCCAAATTTATATTGATCACAAAACTTAAAATGTTTTCAATAATAAATAAAATACAGCCAAGATACAAAAATGGAAAAAAATTCGTATGAAAATTCCCTTATCAGGAACATTTATTTAAAAAATGATAAAATTGCATATCAAAAAAACTTCCCATAAAAATTTATACTTTTGTACTCATACTTGTTTTCTTCTTGATCACATGCATACCAAACCTCCCTGAATAAGGCAAACCTACTTTCGAGTTGGGACAAATCTTTTCTTTGTTATTTATAAAATCTAATGTCTTACATAAGAACAGGATTTGGCAGCATATTATTAGATATTCCAGAAAGTCCAAAGTGAACTTCTCATTTTCCCCATGATGTACCAACTGATCAGATTTGATTGTCATAAGCTTAGCAGTATTTAAGAGATGACCCTGAGTGAGATATGAAAAGCTTGCGGACCGATGGAAAGCTATCAAACAATGGAGCAAGTCCGTCAAATCATGTGCAAAAATATGATATACACCTTTATATAATTATGCAACACCCTTCATTCCTGATGAATATTGTTCTTTACACACAGTTTACCTTCCTACAATTCACTATTTTACCTACATTGGTATTTTTAAGTCAAAGTAAAAAATACATTGTTTATATATGTCTAATGCTACTACATGTACTTGCTTATTGTTGCCTGAATGTATAAAATACAAACTGGCACACGGATCATTCACTATACGCTTCTCATTAATAACAGTATTTTACTTATGATATAAAAGCTAATTCCAATATTAGTTACATAACACATAAAAAAAACCCACATGGAAATGCTATTGTTAACAACTTTCAGTGCAAGTAATTTTGTTATATAAAAATTGTAATAAATGGGGTACATTTTATCTTGATATATTTTCATATTCGACATAATTGAATATTGTTTGGTGTATTTTTGATACATGCATTTCTCTTCTAATGCAGTGTTTTTACATATATTAAGATGGTTTCTTAATTATTCATATATTGCTGCAAATAAGAACTTAATTATCAATAAATGTAAACACAGAAAATAAAAAAACCCACAATGTACTAAATATCTAGATATATATATCTGATTCAGGATTTATATTATGATTTTTCAGACAACGGTTGGTTAGTATAAGTAAATATGCCTTTTCAGTTCTCTATTTAAAAAGTACTCATCATACCGGTAAAATAAAAATTAACATTCGGGGTTGTGTTTGGATTGTGAACATGTATATGAATCTACTACTTGTTATCAACAACATCATTAACACTGGGAAATGGGTGGATACATGTTACCTGGAGTCTAATATTTTATGGAATATTTGCAAATATAATATTTTTTTCAGAAAATGAAAGTTCATATCAATCTCTAATCAATCATTTGATAATATAAGTCAAAACCATGTGATTTTCGTAGATTTTAGCTTACAGACATTGCAATTTACTGGTATTTGATTATATAAAAAGTTCTTTTAAAGTTAATAGGTTCTTTGAAATGGGAATACTTTACAGCCACCAAGTCTTTGTTCTGCATAGGTTTAATCAGGTCGTAGAGATGTGTCCATTAGAACGAATAAGGAGTATTCTTGGCTGTTGATGATGTAACCTGAGTCGTAGTTTATGGAAATAAGCCTTCTTGGGGGGATTTTCGAGCATTCTCCAGGCTTGTGAAGCACTCACATAAGATTACACTTGGTATTCTGGACAGTGGTAGCATTAAATTTCTTCTTGTGATGAACTCGTTTCTTTCACTGGTCTGTACTCTATGTCTGTTCTTTTTATCTTAAACAAGTTTAATAAAGTTTCATTTAAATGATTAAACGAAGAACATTCAGTCTTACATATACAGGTAGATGTAATAAAAGCATAAAATTCATTCTGAATATAGTTCTCTAAGAAGCTACTTTACAGTTGCCAGTTGCTGATTAAATCATGTCATACAATGACTTCAGTAGTATCTGGTCTAAAATGTTTCATTTTATGTTTGAAACTAGGTTATTTTCATTTTGATTCAATAATTGTTTGTTGAACAATGGAAGAAGAATGTGTTTCATCCCCCTCCCCACTTCCTTTCCCAGAACTTCGACCTTAATTTCCCCCGAATTACTACAATAAAATTATGAAAATCTAACACGTGTATAGGTTAAGGGTGAAAATAATCAATTTCAAAGGCAATACCTTGCGATCACATCGTCCAGCTTGTCAAAACATTCACCGAAGAGAGGATGCGACTAATTACCGGAAACATTGACTTTGTATGGTGTCTGCTGAAAAAAGAAAAGCGTGAAAGATTTCATTTTCCGGATTTAATAATAAAAAATGTTTTTTAAATACTTATGTTACATTTAGAGTTTGTAAATTGTGTAATGTGTGAAAAATATTTATTGTTCTTGTTTACCAACCAAGCATCCAGATATTTTAGTGACGTATATACGTCCATGGATATTCTAACAAACCCTACCTTGATAATTATGCATATAAACTTTGTTAATGATTTGGTCAAAACTTATATTTTAAAGAGATGTGGGAATAAAATGCCGAACCAAGTCTGAAAAAAATGACGCCATTTTGATGTTGCAAGATCTCGTTTGCAAATCAGAGATACATGTAACTAAAAGCTTTGAAAATGATATCGGGAGTATCTATATTGTAAACTAAGTTACCTTGATATCAGTTCTTCGTTCCTGTATTGTCTTCTTGTCGTAGAGGCTAAAGATGTTTCTCAATTCTCCATTTTACAACAGCACCTTCTTGTCCATTTCCACCTTCGCTCGGAATTATAAAGTGCGCCAATACTGACCAATCAGAACCCGCTAAATCTTGGCGAAGTGCATCATGGGATAGTTTAAAATAAATAATGTTTAAACAAAATTATTTTTTACTGAGTATAATATTTTTTACATATATTTATTTTAAATATGAACTGTTGGAGTCAGTACTTTCTGATTAAGTACGAAAAATTATTGGGTTTTTTGTTACAATTGTAACACGTGATAAACAAACAAAAAATGGCCGACCGTTTGTTTACAAATGTTTAATGGCTTAACGTTGTAATTTAACTAATTTGATTGTGAAATATGTTTCAGATTTTGTCTATAACTTTATATATGTACACATGATTTTGCCAAACTTATTATGAGAGAGCTGTATAGTTTACTGACAACGTGATCTTTCCTTGTCTAATTTTCACCGCGATTCTAAGCACAGTCATTTCCTTATTCAAAATATAGAGGTGTTAAAATATTATGTTCAACACAGAGCAATTTCAACTTGAACAAGAAATCACAAGTATAATTAAATGCCCATCAATTAACGGTGGTCTAGACGGTAGGCTGGTTAACGGGGTCTACCCGTACGGTCAATTTACAACTATGATGAATTGATGACAATTATTTTACAGTTACTCATGTCCACTGTTTGATCACGTTGAACAGAACGTTAAAATATATTCGTTAAATACAAAAGCATTAAACATTAAACAAGCCGGGAAGTAAGACTTGTGTGAATTCACACAATATGTGACTGATATATAAACTTTTAAATATTTTGTCAATAATCGAATATATTGCAAACCATTAAGCCAATTGCAATGGATTTTGACGAGTTAATTGGAACTTGACCCTTACCCACTTGCATATAAATAAAATGAGCATTGTAAATACATAACTTTACATGTTATAGTTTTAAGAAGTATTATTTAATAAATAATTTATATGTAGTGGACATGAGTGTTTTGTGCTAATAGTTACTTAATTATTTGGTATACTTTCTACATCATATGTAATCGAATGTATCATCAAATTAAACAACTGGGATTGAAATCACCTGCACCACATGACTAGTGCTGGATTCAATTCTAAAAAGATTTTGTAATATAACGTGTAATTTAAGTTAATGCTTATTATATCTTATCACAGAAACATGCATGTAGTCTACATGTTTCATATACATGGATCCATATTTGTGTTTACAGTACAGAATGTTAATACAAAGTATAGAAATGCACGAATCATGATACAGTCACACATAGTAAAGTTAAAATTGCATGTATTCTAAATAAACAATATCAGATTCAGACCCTAAGTGGTTTTTACTTAATAAAATATCATATTTTACCTGGAGACTTAAAATGGGGTTTTTTTCTGTGTACATGTATTGGCGTGGGATTTTTAAAAATTAACTCTAAAGTTACGATTTTTTGGTATGGTTTGTAATAATGTTGCATTTACAATGACTTTACATGTACCTTAATTTGTTGGCTAAATTAGTACACCAAGATTGATTAATTTATTAATTAAAGTGACTTCATCTCTAAAGGATTTAAGAAGAAAATAGGTATATTGCTAGCTCTTATAATTAAATGAGTTTAAGTAAACTACTTCATCATACCATGTCTGCCATATACAGCTAGAGTCTTCTTCTTTTTTTTTTACTAATTAATCATTAATTAAAGTAACTAATTAATTTTACTAACTGAGATACACACAAATTGAAAAACAAATTCCTGCCGGGCTACAGGTATAAACTCATGCTTAGTTCTGTGTATATGTTATGTAACAGTCTTTTGTTCACTCCTGACAGAAAAACCCTGCCATCCACACAGAATATACAGGGAAATCACAAAGAGGAGGTCACCTGGACAAAGAATGTATACACATGTATACACGTGCCCCAGTACCTAAGATTAATAATTTGATCATTGAACAAGAGAGACAATAGTTTTTCTTTTCATTTAAAATTAATTACTTAGTAAAATTGTTAATCGTCTTATTTTCCACATTTAAAGATAGTTACATGTACATGTATGTATACATACAGTTTCAGTCACGCTGAGACCTACTGTACATATAAGCATGTACGGATTCATGATCATGAGGCTAGAATTAAACTTACACCTGTTGAAAATAATTGATATAACCATTAAACTAAAAAAAAAAATTAATAATTGTTTCAGCTGTGCGTAAACTATTTGGAATCTTAACTTAAGGTTTCAGCATCCTGAATCCTAGCGGAAATGTGCTGAAACTGATTGATAATTCCATAATTATTTAGACCACTTTTCATACATTTCAATTTTGGTTTTCGCATTGCGGAAACCATAAGGAATCCTAGACTAAAGTTTCTGCTGACTGAAACCTTACGGATACTTGCTGAATCGATATAATGGTTTCCGCATTGCAAAAACTATACAGGAAACTTCAACTTCAAGTTTCAGCAAGGTTTCCATATAGTTTTAGTTTTGCTGAAACTGGATTTTTCATCCAATGGTTATTTCTTTACATACAACTATTTGTAAACAAGTATAACACGACCTAATGCGTCCTCCGGGGCACGGAGAGGATAAGTAAGTAAGAAGTAAATAAGTAAGTTAACAAATAAGACTCGAGCTTTGTTTACATAATAATGAATTCCGACTTCTCTATCTCGCTTGTAACTTGACTTCTAACATTCAAGGTTTGGTCAATCATTTACAATGCACAAGTTATCCATTTTGTATATAAAAAAAATGAAAAATAAAATGTTCATCTCAAATCGTGTCTAGGCCCCTTTAATACATGTAATTAATTTCAAATCATATTACCCAGGCTGTATGCCAGGATACATTGGATCGGACTGCGATATCCCATGCCGCTTTCCCGGATACGGCGAATATTGTCAAGTAAAATGTGGGTGTGAAAAACAGTGCGATTATATTACGGGATGCGAAAGTATAGTTATTTTTTAACATTCAACTAGAACATCTGTTAAAAACCTTTTTTTTTAAATTAATGACAATATGTTAGTGTTGAATTTCTTTCTTTTCTTTTTTTTGATTTTGTTGAAAATTATAAGTATTTTTTTTATTTTCTAAATTCAACATATCACACGTTTACCTTCAATGGGTAACACCACAGATTAATAATGTCTTCAACAGCCATATATAAGGCCAATGAATTATATTAACCGATATGAATGGGGGAAAACAAACGCCAAATATATGAAATTCACCCAAGTCAAAGGATTCATTAGTTTCTTAATGGTACATTAAAACAGAATTTGTGAGATAGTGAACACAAATTACAGTGTTGAGAATAAAAGCTTTGTTCCTCCTAATGTAACAGAGTGATAATTTTATACTTTGTTGGCTTTCTCTATAGTTGATATGATATAATTTTATTCCCACTGGATATGAAATAAACTTCATCACGTTCAAATACATGTACATATTTTAGATGAAACCGACACCACGTCTGATGAATATAATTCAATGGTTACAATGGTTACAAGTACATTTGTATCTAATGTTCTTTATATACCGTATGAAATCGTAACTACAAAGGAAGGTAAGGAGTTCATTAACGTCTATGAGATGGTTAAGAGTCATTCCAATTTTGGATTATGATAAACACAATTTTTTGGTTTTTTATTCATTATTCATTTTATGACCTCATGATTATAACTTCTTTCTTAAAAACAAATATTAAGTAAAGATTCTTTTGATATCAGATTTATTCGATATCAGCATGGATACTGATTATATCTTTCTTTCTCCCCATTTTTGTTCAGAATTAAATGAATTTATGATTAGTTTTTATTTGTTTTATCCACAGGACTTCAACCACACAAAACCATGTGGACAGGTCTAAACGAGATGCACAAATAAGTATTTGTGTAATTGGATGCGTTATTTTAGTCATGACTGGTATTTGTGTGATCTACAACAATAGAAGAAATGCATTCATAAAGTATTCATCGCTATGGAATCCTAGACGAAAACGAACGCCGAGATATGTCACTTTTCCTTTGTAAACGATGTTCATTTCAGATCACGTATATTTACCAAGGTTTTAGATATGGTTGAATTTGAATATACGGAACCATGTCCTTTTTTGAAAAATATCAACTTTGTTTCCTGATTACAACTTTGATGATCAATTATAAGTCAAAGGATTTTCATAATATTTTATGTTAAACTCAGATTTAGACATATGTTGGCAAACCAATTTTGAATTGTTCTATGGATCTTGATATTCAAAGATCCCTTGTATGTAAACATATTTTCATTTGTTTTATATTGGCAAACTCTCCTAGTATCGGTTAAAGCAATGGTTAAGTTGCCAAATGTATCAACTCCGTTCAGACATTCATATATCTTACGCTACTTTTCATCCATTTTTTTATTCATAAAAAGGAATTCATCTTAATTCAAACCAAATAAGAGTTATTCTTAACTTTGATTTAAAAAAAAAAAGATACCAGGAAAATACAATCTAAATTAAATTATTTTAAAGTTCAGTGAAAAAAAAGCTTTTAATAAGGATTTCCTTATTGTACCAGTATAGTGATATGTCAGGAATTTATATTTATTTGATTCTATTCATAAAAATCTGTTGTTTTTAAATTAAATCAAAGTACTTGAATAGTCGTTTTTTTTATCTTTATCTGTTATTGATAATATGAGAAGTTTATTCTTTTTTTTAATGAAAAAACCACAAACTTAAGATAACAATTTGCTAGGTAAACAATTTTTAGCTTTTCGCTCAAATTAGCCACATTCCTTTTGATAATATAGGTGTAAAAGAGACGTCTTCGCCATAGAAGGAACTACTTTATTTCCCTATGCATGAGTTATTCATATGTCAGCAAACCCATTGAGAGAGAATATATTGGACAAAGGTGATGTAGATATTATATAAATATAGGGTTTCCTCATGATTTGCAATGAAATACATGATTTTTATTCAACGAGTTGCGTGTTTTTCATCCCCATGCCTTGGAGTAATCTGTTCATGCACTCCTTATAGTATTATATCATTATTAAAGAAAGCCACTGTTTTCATGATCATGCTTCAATATTTCATCTATACTACAAGGTAAAGTAATTTGTGTACTTCAACATACGAATCGACCTTTAAGATCAAGTAAAATTGCTTAACGGAATGTTAACGACTTAGGATTATCTTTAATATATTAACATTTCTGAATAATGTTTATCGCACAAAAAAAACATTTAATAGGAGATCAAGTTTGCTAAATTTGAAATAACTTTATTAAATGAAGGAATATTTTTTAAACAATTTATATGTTTGCAGCAAAATTCGTAATATTAATCACAAACAATAGATATTCAAATAGTATTCACGGTATCATGTACTTAACAATGTCAACAAATATGATTTGAAAGTATTTTTCTTAGATAAAAGAAAAAGAATGTTTGAAACTTATGACAGACTTTTTATGCACATGTTTGAGTGTTTAGTAATGTATATCCGTCTTTGACAAATTGTTGTACATCTTTTAAAGGGGCATGGTCACGATTATTGTCAAATTCTGTTTTTCTGTTTTTATTATTTACATTGCTTTAGGAATGCATTTCTAGTGATCAAATGAAATTTGAGAGTAAGTCGTAGAGTTATAAGCAAGATACAGGGCTTACAATTCTTTGTCATGTAAACAAGGTTTGTGTCCTGGTTTTGTTTACATGGGTTCAATATAACAGTAAAAAATATTTTTCAAGCTGATTTGTTTATCTTCTTATTCATTTTAAGCAGAGATAAACAACTCCTAATGTTTAACCCATTCATTTTAGGTCTAAAACTAGAATTTTTACTTCAACATTCAAAATGTAAACAAATGCTTTGTCTTTTTAACAAAAATTTGACTTTGTGAAAATTATTTGAGCGTATACATTTATTTCATTAATTACAAATGAAAGAACTGACGACTGATTTTGAACAAAAAAATAGAACATAGCTACAAAACCAATCGTTGATTGTTTTTCATTGCTTCAAGCCATTGTTTTAAGAGTAATGTAAGATTTTTTTTTCCAATTTGAAGGAACTAAGACGTCTTCGATATAAATTCCTTTGAAGTTGTAAATTTGGAAACAACTCTTAAACTTAAAATGTTTCTATGAAAATAAGTTTCAATAATATATAGTTTTGTCCAAAAAAGTAACTTGCTAGTATTCGTTTATATTCTGTTTTTCCGTATTTGAATTTTCCTTTCATTTATTCAGCATGTATACCTGGATGCATTGGACACAACTGTACTGTTTTCTGCCGCTATCCAAGTTACGGTGTGAGATGCCAATCCGAATGTGAATGTGTTGAAGAACAGTGTGATCATACCACAGGATGCAGAAGTGTACGTTATATTTATTCAAATTGTTTATGAAAAATTCAAAGTGTAAAAGAAGGATATTGATATATTTGAATTAATAATACAACAATTATCAACGTTCATTTTTAAAACCGACAGATAACATACGTGTTTGGCTTAAATCAAATTATCAGTTTTCAGTTTTCACTATACTTTACAGCATATTTTTTTATCGCGATTGTTATTCAAATGTTTAAACTTTAATCTTTAAAACTTTATGATAAACGTGATGACTTCAATTTTTCTATAGTCTAATTTCCTCACTTATGTAGCAATATACCTTCATCACCTGCATATGGAGTTTTTGTCTCTAAGTTAATTCGATACGCAAGGGCATGCTCTTCGTATGAACGGCTGGGCAAGCTACTGACAAACAAGTTGATAAAACAGGACTATCAAGAGTTTCGTTTGAAGTCATCTTTTCGAAAGTTCTATGGTCGATGCAACGACATTGTCAGCAAATACAGCCTACCACTGAGTCGCATGTTGACGGATGTTTTTCAAACTAATTGTTAGACTATAATTAATAATCTAATTGTCTACGGACTTTTCCGTTTTCCCGATTACGACAAAAAGCACAGGGCGAGTGTGTCCGGTCAGCAGAAGATGCCCACGCCTCCATGGCACCTGATCCTACCTCGATTTGTTTAGAGATCCGTGTTTGTTCCGCTCCTGTTTTGTAATTTCCCTTTGGACGTTTGAATTTGAACACTTTGTTATCACCACATGTCATTATTAATAACTTGGTTTTATATACGAACATTGCAATAAGCAGTTCCTTTCATATATTAATTGTTGAAAAAAGTTAGTACAAAGTCATGTACACGACAAAATCATGCTGATAAACACGACAAAGACCCGGAAAAATCGCATTGCAAACAATATTGCTATTAAGAAGCACACCCTTCAGTTAATATATAAAAACTATAAATAGTTCGTTTGTTATGACCACTTTTTGCATGATGGTTTAATGACCTTGATAAAAAAGATTTTAAATCATGCTTTCTTTCAAATATATATAGAGTTATTCCAGAATTAGATGGTCAATTTGAGGAATAAGTGAATTCCTTTGATACTTCTGTTTTTGCCTGAAATAGAATTTCTAATCAGACAAATTCATATTTTTCACCAGCGTTTTAAGTAATTTTTGTTTTAATCAGAGCAATTGTTACCTTATATCTTTTATTAGCCATAAAAGACGGTTTTGTTTTTATTTTAATAATAAAAAATAATATATGCTACCAAATTTTAATTAAGATTGTATTTTGGGATCAAGTAAAACAAGAACCTGTGATTAATTAGCTGTATTTTCATTTTATTTCTTGTATCAATTTCGATTCAACAGGATATAAAGAGTTTTTCTGACGCCATTTTGGACATGAATCGTAGCCTCTACTTTTTTAAAGTATCAATCAAAGGGGAAAATCTATTAAAACTAAAAACTGATAATTATATCAATAATATCAATCAACCAGACTCTTGTTGCTATAGCAACAGAAAAATCTTTCGTTCACCATGTATTAATCTGTAAAAAAATAGTTGAAAAATATATGTATGACAAGGATGGTACATTGTAATAGCTCTATCCTTGCCGAAAGATGGGAGATTTTTGTTCAGCTTGAATAGTCTGACATGATCTATATTTAGTTAACTACGATATACTATATTGTTCCATTGTGTTATTTCTACTTACATAATATTTACTCTTGAAGAACACACTACACATGTATTGTATGAATGTATTATAGTGTGAGTGTTTATTTGTACACTTGTTTAAAAATGTCTCTTCAATTTGTAAAATGAAAATCATTTGTAAAATAAGTTTAATTATACCAGGGATCCCTTGCATTAGACTTCGAATGATATTGATGGGGCAATAATAAAAATGGAAAAAAAAAAACCTTATGATTAAAGGAAGGACCAAACATCATTTAATGGCAAAATAGGTGACATGGAGTGACAAACAAATGTACAAAATGATCACAACATTGCTTAATATTTCTGATTAACCTGCTTTAACGAACAACATTCTTTATTTAAAATTTGAAATTATAAACACGTCATATTAGTAATTGTCATCTGGATTTGAAATAGTCTTTTTTGATTTTTGAACACAAATTCCGATCCCGCTATACTGTAAGATGTGATTCTTAATCATATATTTCCCGTAAACTGGCACAGAAAGCTCTGTATTTTAAGCTAGCGATGTTGTTGTTTACGTTTCATCTTTAAGTGTCAGTACACATATAAAAAATCAATTTGAACATTTGTTGATTTATGATCTAACTCACTACATCATGAAAGTTGAAAACTCGGTTGAATGTGTCAGTTGAATGGATCGGAGTAGAAACTATTCATCAAAATATCAAACAGAACATTTGTCTGAGCAGCAGTTATTTGCCACTTAATATCTTAAATATCTATAATATGGAAACATGTAGAAATAATGTTCCTAAACGTTGTCAAAGCAAATATCCGTTTCTTGCATTCCGCCTCTGTTGTCTGATTTTTAGCTTCCTAATATCAGGTACATCTTTGCATTGGGGGGATATAGTAGCTAATGATCACCATAAAACTACTACTTTTTATAACCAAAAGTAACGAGCTACTATACACTTTGCAAACATTCATCTCGAATCTTCATCAATATTTTACTGCATTATTGATAAACATGTGCAGGAAATATTTGAATCATATAATATATTTCGGTTCGATATATTTCCTTATTCCTTGATATACAGTGTTTGCTTCTTAGTGCATAAAATGAATTTAATATCAAACATTGATTAATATTGGTTAAATTGTTTATCAAAGAAATGAAGTGTGGATTATGAATCAATATCTATTGATAGAATATATATTTCTGCATTTATGTGTGGCTCTCGGGAGTACTTTGACATGCGGCACGTAAGATTAACAGTATTTAGTTATTTTGCATAAAACTGTAACTGATCATCAATTAAAAATATTATCTTGAACATTTGTAGTTGTTTTAATATCCATACATTATTTTTAAAATGAAATCTGAATATGAAGTTTATATGCACATTTTTTTTAGACCTCCAATGTGCTGTCAAGGATACCAAATTGACATAAAAAACAATCGCTGTATAAGTGAGTACCTTAAAAAAGTCGCATAAAGTAATATGAAAAACAGAAATAAAAGGTCAGCGCATCTTATTGCGAACATCATACATTTTAATAATGATTAATTTGGAGAATTACGTATAAATTCATACCTTGTTTTTTTTTTTTTTTTTACCAGATAATACTACCATTTTAAAGCATTCAAATGAAGATTAAGTAATTAAAAGTATTATTGAAATAATTGTACATGTAATTAGTTTTGGTTTAAACAATATTTGTTGCTGTTTATCAATAGCAAGTACAAACTAATTGACAAAGTGTAAAATAAGATCAAATTAAACACAAATATTTGAAATTTGAACTTATATTTATTAGAGTGTTCTTCAGGATATCAAGGACCTAATTGCAGCTACGCATGTCGATATCCAAACTACGGCAATGAATGTCAGTTACAGTGTGACTGTGCTGTACAATACTGTGATCATATTACGGGATGCGGAAGTAATGTGCATGACTAAAATACTCACCCATTTATCATGAAAATTATATATTTGTTACTGTTAAATTTGAAAAAATATAAATCGTCGATCAGACTGTGCTAAAAATATAGAAAACATATCTCTTTTTTAATGTGTTCGTGCATGTAATATTGTAAACAATCATTTCTAATAGATCTATATGTACAAATGAAATCATTTTTAGGTGAGCAACACAACTGCACGACGATGAATACACAGATGATCAACCGATATAACAGAACTATGATGATAATCAGTGTCTGTATATTGGCGAGTGTTTTTATTCTCATAATTGGATTTTATTTGAAAGTAAAGTCCATCCAATCTACGCATTTAACGTACATTCTCCAATATCGAGAGCAAAATACCAACACAATGTCTGAAACTCAGATACTTTCATCTAACTTATAACCGTTTAACACCAGTAAATTGATTATCTAAACACATGATTTTCATACCAAGACGTGAACAATACACATTACAATCATATTATTTAAATGTCGATAAAAAGCATTGACTGATATCTATGCAGTATTATTTATTACTTTGGTACAACGTGTTTATATGACATATTAATCTTCTTTCAACATGGTCATATGTATGCGGAGTCCATGAATCATATATAATATTGTTCAAACAATAAATATTTAAATGTTTATAAATATTTGAATTGTTTTGTTACGTCTATGTTTTTAAGTTGAATAAACATCTTTAAGAAAGAGATTATCTAAAACATGTAGTATCAGGTGTAACTTGGCTGTGGATAAAGGACTCTAATTATATTGCGTTATTTCCGTGTTATTTTCGTCTACGTTAAGTAACTTATTTGAAATCAAGTCTTGGTATCTTATTAGTTAAAATAGGAATTATGATTCTTTGCTGCTTGCACTAAAAGTGACACTTAATTTTAGTTGTTAAAATAATTAATTAATTACTTCCGTATATCAATTATCAACTTTCATTTTTAAAACCGACACGTAACATTTGTGTTTGGCTAAAATCAGTTTTCAGTTTTCACTATTCTTTTTTTTATCTCGATTATTATTAAAAACTTGGTTTTATATATGAACATTGCAATAAGCAGATCCTTTCATGTTTAAATTGTTCAAAAAAAGTTTGTACAATGACTCTATATCATGTATACGACAAAATCGTGCTGATAAAACACGACAAAGAAGCGGAAAAATCGCATTGCCAACAACATTGCTATTAAGAACCACAGCCTTCAGTTAATATATAAAAACTATAAATAGTTCGTTTGTCATGACCACTTTTTTCATGATGGTTTAATGACCTTGATAAAAAAGATAGTTTAAATCATGCTTCCTTTTAAATATATATAGAGTTGTTCCATAACTAGAGGGTCAATTTGAGTAATAAGCGAAGTCCTTTGAAACTTTATTTTTGCTGCAAATAGAATTTCTAATTAGACAAATTAAGATTTTTTTTACCAACTTTTAAGTGCTTTTTGTTTTAATCAAATCAATTGTTACATTACATTTTTTATTAGCCATAAAAGAGGGATTTTTAATTTTAATGACAGAATTATATATGCTACCAAACTTTTATTAAGATTGTATTTGGGGATCAAGTAAAACAAGACACTGTGATTGACTGTATTTTCATTTTATTTCTTGTACCAGTTTTGTTTCAACGGGATATAAATGGTTTTTTTACCTCATTTTGGACATAAATCGTAGCTTCAACGTTTTTTAAAGTTTCAAACAAAGGGAAACAACTATTAAAACTAAAAACTGCGAAGTTTATCAATAATTTAACAAAAAATTAAAATCGATACATGTATGTACTTGTGTGTAAAAAAAAAAACTATGTACATGTATCTATAGCATGAATACGTTATCAAACATACTTTAACTAAATTGTATGTGATAAGTTTTGAAATAAATATCAGAAAAATGGAAGTATGAAAAACACAAAATCATTACTCATTCAGCGTATGTGATAAAAATAAATTTGAAACATTAATCTCCCCATCTCTGCTGATCAAAATTACTAATTGTTAATTACTAATTCACTCTTGATTTGCACTTAAAATGGTTCTTGGCACTTTAGAAATATCACACGGTTACACGTTGATCTCAAATTTAGAACAAGTTTCAATTTTGCAATTCCTTCCTCTAGAATGAGGAAATATTATGTGTTTAAAATATAGTGTTATCAGTTCTAGATGGAATGGAATTTTTTCTTGGGAAAATGTTGACAGTATTTGTCATGATTTTCTTTGCCAACATCTATATCAGTGAAGGGTATAATTCTACATGTCTACCGTAAGTATTGTGGTTTGTTAATTCCTCATAGGGGTTCAATGGTCTTGGCCATTTTGTAATGAATAAATCTCCCGAAGAGGAAGAGGCCTGCATAAAGATATAAGAAAAAAAACTATAATTAATAAAAGTTTGAAGCTTAACAAATCATTTTCAAAAATTCAAGGTAGATCTAATTTTTTGATCACCCAGCCTTCTTAATAAGGGTGATTTGTAAAATGAAGAATTATTTTGCTTCCTTTAACCTGATAGAACGTTTCATACCATTGAAAATTCTTGTTTATTTTATTCATCAACGGTTATCTGTATTTATGATAAAACTTTTCATAATATTGTAGACCACCAATATGCTGTAAAAGTTATCATTCGAATCAATCTAATCAAACCGTTTGTACTGGTATGTATTAAGGTGAAACAAGAGAAAATACATGTATCTCAAAAATATGTTACTTTCTTCAAAATTGAGAACTTGTTTTAAATTTTAGCAAAGGCGTTTCTGTTTAAAACAGATTTATTTGGCAGCTTTAATCTAAGGTGATAGAAGTAAGTAAAAAGGATGAACACCTACATCAACGTGGTTTAATACAATTAAGTTTTAATCATTGTCACTGTTGAACAATCACGACATCTCATGGATGCCTAACACCGAATCAAAAGTTCTTTTTAGAGATATTTATCCTTTTAATATGAAAAATTCTAGGAAACTAGTGAAGTTGTCATTTAATTAATACGATATAAAATGCTTAAATTATATGCATTTATTAAAAACTGATAAGTAAAACTGAAAATATTTTAAATCGATTATTTCCGATTTTATTAATTTCAAAATTTGTTTCTATCAGAGTGTTTATCAGGGTATCATGGACCAAATTGCAGCTACGCATGCCGATATCCTAACTATGGGAATGACTGTCAGTTAGAATGTTTGTGCGATGAGGAGATCTGTAATCATACTACGGGGTGTGAACACAGAAGTAATGTTTATGTTATGTGTTTGTAAAGTGAAAAATATTGAAGTAATATATCGGGATGCAAAATGATGAAGTAATGCTCATATAAAAGGATATTTTTAAAGAAACAGTCCTATCGATGAACAAGTATTGTTATTCTAATTGTGATTATTATATTTATTCAATATTGATCTTATTATGTTATATTTTTCAGTATGTCCGAAGGGTTATTCTGGACCTAGTTGTGATTCTACATGTCAGTTCCCATCATACGGTGCAGACTGTCGGTTAAACTGTTCGTGTGAGGAGCAATATTGTGATTTTATCACTGGCTGTACGACTTCAGGTATTTTATACCTAGCTCCATTTTATTTTCATACTCACATATGCATATCGTGTATTCTCATCTAAACGCGGCACAGAACAATGCTTGAAACAAATAAAATGAAATTTGTAATTTATTAAGAATTTCGATAGATATTTATTTTTTTCGCTTTATCTGAAAGTTATTTATGTATATCCTTTCCTATAAGAATCGTTTTAACGTTCTTACAAACAGAATTTAATAAAAAAAGGTTTATGTTTGTCCCTCTTCGTAGTATTTAACTTGTTATTTTTGTTATTTAGTCCCCAATGAGATTTACTGGACGACAGATCTTCCGCTGAACGAAACAAAAATGATGTATGTTTCTTATGAAGATAAAACTTTAAAGAAAGGTATGTATGTATGTATGTATGTATGTATGTATGTATGTATGTATGTATGTATGTATGTATGTATGTATGTATGTATGTATGTATGTATGTATGTATTTTCAATAAGACAATGCTTTACAAGAAAACATTTATTTTTTTCAATTTCCTCTTACAGAACTTCTAAACAACGAATCTACGTGGTCAAAGATGAACACATCACATAAAGCTATGTTGGTTAGCATTTGTATCATCGGAACCATTTTCTTTATCTTCTTGTTAATAATCATCCTTTTAAACAAGAAAAAAAATGTAGTCATAAGTTATTATAAGAGATGAAAATGTAAACAAGCAATAATTTTTGTCAGCCTTTGATAAAAAAAACCCTGGTGTAATTATGGACTCTTACGTGCAATCTTAAAAGATTTGTCTTGTCAGATAGCATAGTTAAACGAAGAGAATTGATATGTATCTAGGAATTAATATCAGCAAATACAACAATACAGAGCATTAAAAAACTTTTAAAAACTTCATTTTGTATATTCAATGATTATTTATTAAGATGTGTATAAACTCTTGTACCATAGATTGGCGTGTTTTCTATTGTTAAAAGTGTGGGTTATCTGTACATACCCCACATTTTTTTAACTCCGCACACTATCTCAGGTAAAAAAAAATCAACAAAGTTGTTTTTAACACGTCTATGATACTGTCAACAGTAAGAGATTCCTCCAGATCAAAATTGCCAAAACTCAACACGGATAACTGACTCAAACTACATTGTAAGTTAGTCGAATAAATCTCATTATAGCTTGAGACAAAACAAGTAGAGAAACGTGTGTAAGATGAAATAGGGTATCATGTACAAAAGTTTTATAGGAAGTCAATCACGTGATGGGAACGCGTTTGAATAGTAAACTTGTTTTGATTACAGAGTGAATAGCGGTAGCTAATCGGAATTGACATTTATCATTCAAGGTTTCGCGACATGCATTTCTCAATTTTTTTTTTATTGCTTATTGATCGTTTTATTCAAGTTTATATATGTTTTTTCAGCCGTTTTTAAGAACACACATGTGTATTATTGATACAGAGTATCAAATAGGATTTTAAAAAGAGTAACTACCTTCATTAATTTAAATCTAGTTTCAATTGCTTAAACGGAAGCGTTATCCAACTTTGGGTTCGTAAACATGAAATTGTGTTAATAAGTTTAATTTTTTGAAGAAAATATCGATACTTTCGGAAAATGAATAAATATGACAATGAACAGGCGATTTATTCCTAATATTTATGAATTAAAAAAATTAAGAATAATTAATGTTTTTCGGGGATTTTTAGAAATTCACGGAGTGCAATGTACATATATAAAGACCAAAACATTGGCGCCGTATTGTTTAGAGGCAAGTGCACTCTCGATAAGTATAATAAGATTTACTGAATAATTGTAAACTATGGTACAAGTAACTTACCCCATATAATATTGGTGTTGATGTGCAGACACCCGATGGACGTGGCCATAATGACCACACCCATCGGGTATCTTCACATAACCAACAATATTATATGGGGTAACTACTACAAACCCCATCATCTATATTCTATTATATTATTTGGATGGTACATTTAGGTATGTCGTCAATGATTTGCAACGAAGTGATGCATTAAAATAATTGATGCAATTAAAAATTAGAGTCCCCACACATTTGTGAACAACGCGGAACTTTTTTATTTTTCAATGCAATTTCCCTTTTTAAACCGAAAGTTACTTTGGAAATATTGGAGGGAAGTGTGCTTAAGATATTCTTATGATAAAACATTCAATTTCTTCACTGTGTATCTGAATGTAAAGTTAAAAGTGTTACGAAAAAATATTTTTGTACGATTTACTGACTCTTATTTACTATTCTAAATATTTTCTTGACATGAAATATTGCAATAAAGAAAGTGACTCTTCCCTGAAATATATGCGCATATATGGACTTGTGCACAGAATATATACACGGAAGTGGACTCTGGTCTGGGAAGACAATTAGTTTTAAAAATATAAAAGATATTAACTTTGCGTCATTTTCCTTAGGAATATTACACACTTGTCATTAACTTTGTAATAGCGCTTCTGTTGCTGATTTAGCAAACAAAATCACATTATTTTAATATTTAATTTAAACATTCAGTTTTGTGAGAAAGTTGAACAAATAAACCTTGAGACATACATGCAACGTTATTATGACCATATCTCGCAGATGTGAGTAACAATTTAGGTGGTAATTTACCTTTGAAAAGGTCCATTCTTAAAAATAAGTTTATTGACAAATGCGATCTAATAAAGTAGTTAAGGAATAAGGAATCATTCTTTTAGTATTATGAGGTGATAATTTCGGTAGTGGTGTGATATATATTAACGACATTGATTCCCTTGTTGGCATACTGCAGTTTGAAATAATAAAGTGGTGCATGAGCAGTATTTTCTGTTTGTGTAGGCTTAAAAAGCCGATGATAAGCAATATCCATCATCATGGATCCGAGTCTGTATTCCGGTGTAGAAAAATCTAAAAGCGGCTTTCCCTTGACTTTTTCAAGAAGATTGTTTAGCTCTTTCAAAGGGACAGAGTAAAGTTTGGTGCGAATGTAATGGAGACCCAATTGTTTATATACATAAGGTAATAATGAATCAAAGGAAACATCGTGTATAATTGGTTTGTTATAAGACCGATGTCCATGACTACGCCAACGTCTCTTGGTACCATTACATTAATATTGGTACACTATGGACTTGAAAGATTCCCCACACTTTCAACATCATCGTTGCATCCATACAGAAAAGCCATACCTAGTTTCCGTATCCAAAGTTCTTCTTGTTGTCTACGGAATGGCGTACTCAGCGATGGGCTATTGGTATGTTAGTAATTTTTTTTGTAGAATTCTAACTTTCATAGAAAAAAGCAGAATGATCAGGGGAATTAAAATGCTTGTATAAAAGCTGCTGATCGCCGTTATTGATTTGAATCAAATTCTATTGCATTATTTACGTGTTATTTTTGTCTGAATTAAACAACCCATTTAAAATCAAGGTATGATTTGTTATAATTTAAAAGAGGAATAAAGATTCGTTGTTGCTTGCGCTAAAAGTGACTCTTAATTGTATTTGTTAAAATAATCAATTACATTTATCCATTACTTCCGTACATCAATTATTAATCTTTATTTTTAAAGCCGACACATAACATACGCGTTGGGTGAAAACCAAATATAACCATTTTTCAGTTTTCACTATTCGTAAAACTTTAACTTGGTGGATTTTTTTTTAATCGTGATTGTTATCAAAACTTGTTTTAAAACATACCCATTGTAATAAACATTTCCTTTCATGTTTTAATTATTCAAAATAAAAAAAGTTAGTACAGTGACTCTATAGCATGAATACGACGAAATCGTGCCGATAAATACGAGAAAGAATTAAGCGGAAAATCCCATTGCTAACAACATTGCTAAAAAAAAAACTATAAAAAACTTGTGAAATGACCAGTGTTTTCATGACGGTTTAATGCCCTTGATAAAAAAGATGGTTTAAATCATGCTTTCCTTTAAATATATATAGAGTTATTTCATATTTAGAGGGTCAATTTGATGAATAAGCGAATTCCTTTGATACTTAATTTTTCCTGCTTATTGAATTGTTACCTTATTTCTTTTATTAGGCATTAAAGATTTACTAAGGTTTACTACTTTAATGATATATAATAAATGTTTTTTTAAGAGTGTATTTTGGGTTCAACTAAAACATGAAACATTGATTAAATGACTGTATTTCCGTTTTATTTCTTGTACCAATTTCGTTTCAACAGGAGGTCAAGGTTGTTTTACGTCATTTTGGACATAGATCGTAACCTCCAATTCCAATTTTAAAGGATAAAAAAGGGAAATATTTATTGAAACTTAAAATTGTTACTTTTATTAATATGTTACAGGCAATGTAAACTTTTGGGGACATCTTGGTAATTATATCCGTGGTAAATTGTTTGATGGCTTCATGAACCTTATAATCACACCAACATCGAGAAAGTCCTGTACGATATTAATATAACTGAAAGTTTTTTTTCAGAACCAAAAAATCAAAAAGGATATATACTGGTGTGTAAAAAAATTGTATCTATAGAATGAATACTTTATCAAACATACTTTAACCTAATTGTTTGTGATAAATTTTGAAATAAAGACCAGAAAAATGGAAGTTTGAAAATGACATAAACATGACTCATTCAGCCTATGTGATGAAAATAAATTTGAAACATTAATGAACATGAACATGAACATAAATTCATCTCCATATCACTACTGAACAAAAGTGTTTATTACTAATATACTCTTGATATATACTTAATGGTTCGTGACACTTTAGAAATATCACACGGTTACACGCAATCTCAAATTTTAAACAAATTTCGATTTTGCATGCAATTACTTCCTCTAGAATAAGGAAACATTATCTGTCTAAAATATAGTGTTAGCAGTTCTAGATGAAATGGAATCTTTTCTTGGAAAAATGTCAACAGTATTTTTCTTGATTTTCTTTGCCAACGTCTATGCCGATGAAGGTTTTAATAGGACATGTCTACCGTAAGTATTGTAGTTTGTTATTTCTTCAAGAGAATTCGATGGTCGTAGCCATTTTTAGACTAAATAAATTTTCTGAAGAAGAAGAGCTATGTGTATATAAGAAAACATTCACATTTTAAAGTTAAAATAGATGAAGGTTTCCTTTACCAAATAATAGTTAAAGCTTAACAAATCATTTTCAAAAATTCAAAATAGGTTTGATTTTTAATTTGTTGACCACCCAGCCACCTAAATCATGTTGATTTGTTAAATGAAAAAAAATAGTTTGCTTGCTTTAATCTGATATAACATTTATACAACTAAAAGTTGTCATTTATTTTATTTTTCAATGAACATCTGTATTATGATGAAACGTAGATAATATTGTAGACCACCAATGTGCTGTAAAAGTTACCATTCGAATCAATCTAATCAAACCGTTTGTAATGGTATGTATTATATATGTAGATATCTTTGCAATTTTTTTTAATTCTTCAAAATTGAGATATTATTTCAAATTTAAAAATATGTTTAAAGATACATTATTTTGTTCATTCATTCTAAGGTAATAAATGAAAAGGTTTAACACCTATATAAACTTCGTTTAATATAAAAGTTTAATCCTTCTCAGTATTGAACACTCACAACATCTCATTGATGATTTACACCAAATCAAATGTTCTTTTCACACATTGTTATCCTTCGAATGTTAAAAAGTCCTGAAAACTAATGTCATTTGAGTGATACGACATAAAATGGTAAAAAATATATGCATTTATTATAAATTTATAAGTATAACTGAAAATATTTTTAATTTGTTCTTTCCGATTTGATTTCAAAATTGTTTTTTATTAGAGTGTTTACCAGGGTATCATGGACCAGATTGCAGCTACACATGCCGATATCCTAACTATGGAAGAGACTGTCAGTCAGGATGTACGTGTGAGAAAGAGAATTGTCACCATATAACGGGATGTGAACAGAAAAGTAATTGTTTGATATGTGTGTGTGCCTTTAAAATATCGAACTTATTCCTCAGGATGCAAAAAATGAAGCAATGTTTATCTACCAGTTTTTTCTCAGAAGAAACATTGTGCTATCCATAAAAAAGTATTATTATTATTATTATTATTATTATTATTATTATTAATTTTATCATCATTATGTTTTTCAGCATGCCCGAATGGATATTATGGATCTAGTTGTAATTCTACATGTAATTTCCCATCATACGGTGCAGACTGCAAGTTTAATTGTTCGTGTGAGGAGCAATATTGTAATTTTATCACTGGTTGTACAACTTCAGGTATTTTATACTAGCTCGATTACATCTTCGTAGTCACATTTTCACATCGTTTATTCTCAACTAAACAACATAGAACAAAGCTTTAAACAAATAAAATAAGGTTTGTAAACTATAAGGAATTTCGATAAATATTTATTTTCTTCGCTCTTTATGAAAGTTAATTATGTATATCCTTTCCTATAACAATCGTTTTAACGTTCTTAAAATCAGAATCGATTATATCATTTAAAAAGATTTATGTTTGTCCTTCTATGTTGTATATAACTTGTTAAATGTATTTTGTTACTTAATCTAAGATGAGACTTATTGGACGAAAAATCTTCCACTGAACAAGACAAAAATGAGTATAATATATATTACTTATGAACATAAAACTTTAAAGAAAGGTATCTATCTATCTATCTATCTATCTATCTATCTATCTATCTATCTATCTATCTATCTTATAGAAGACAATGTATTTACAAGAAACATTGATTTTTCTTTTTCTTCTCACAGGACTTCTAAACAACAAATCTACCTGGTCAAAGATGAACACATCACATAAAGCTATGCTGGTTAGCATTTGTATCATCGGAACCATTTTCTTTATCTTCTTGTTAATAATCATCGTTTTAAACAAGAAAAAAATGTAGTCATAAGCTAGAAATGACAATGTAAACTAGCGAAGATTTTTTCAGCCTTCGAAAAAAAGAATGGTGTAATTATGGCCGCTTACATGCAATTTAAAAAGATTCTCCATATCAGATAACATAGTTAAATGAAGAGAATTGATATGTATCTAGGAAGTAAGATAAGCAAATACAACAGCACAGTGCTTTAAAGAAATTTTAAAATCTTCATTCTGTATTTTCAATGATTATCTATTAAGATGCGTATAAACTCAAACCCCATTATCTACATTCTATTATGTAATGTGGATGATACATTTAGGCATATCATCAATAATTTGCAACAAAATGATTTATTCAAATAACTGATTGCAGTTAAAACTCATTGCAGAGGGTTAAAAATATGTTTCCTGGCATTTGTGAACAATGCGGAAAAATTTTGTATTTCAATGCAATTTTCCTTTTTAAACCGGAAGTTACTTTGGAAATATTCGAGGGAACTGTGCATAAGATATTCTTACGATAAAACATTCATTTGTCAATTTTGTCACTGTGTATGTGGATGTAAAATAAATGTGTTATGAAAAAATATTTATACAATTGACTGATTCTTATTTACCATCTTAAATATTTTCATGACATGAAACACATACTTTAATAAGCTTTAAATATTGCCATAAATAAAATGTCTCTTTCCTGGGAGAAATGCGATCAAATTAGTGCCTCATATACACGGAAGGGGACTTTAGTCTGGAAATACAGTAGTTTTAAAAACATAAAAGATATTTAACACTGTGCCGGATAATTATGCCAGTGCCAAGGTGGCATTTTTGCACCCGTCTAAGCTGCATATAATGAAAATTACAAATATGCCATATGATAGACCATTGCTTAAAAAGTTTACAACCACCTTTGTTATCATTGTATCTCACCTGTCAAGTAAGATATGTACCTTTCAAAATTAAATTCCTACAGGAAAATAATTTTTCCCATAGGAAAAACAATATTCCTACAAGAAATTTGAAATTTCCTATCAGATTACAAGAACTTTCTATAGGAATTTAATTCCGATATGATTTGATAAAATCCTATAAGAAATCTACCTGTCTGAATCAAATTCCTACAGGAAATACATTTCTCCTATAGGTTGTATAATTCCTATAGGATTTTTAGAAAATCCTATAGGATAGTCAATATTTCCTGTAGGACAATCATTTCTCCTATGGGAATTATCATTTTCCTGTGGGAAGTTAATTTTCAAAGCTAAATATCTCACCTGTCATGTGAAACACACTAAAAACAAAAGTGGTTATATACTCTTAAGACAATGGTCTATCATTTGGTATATATGGATTTTTCCAAAACTGCATCTTGGCCACCTTGGCACTGGAAAAATTATCCGGCACAGTGTTATTTACTCTGCGTCATTTTCCTTAGGAATATTACACACTTGTCATTAACTGTTATAGCGCTTATGTTGCTGATTTCTAAAAAAAAAATCACATCATTTAATATTCAAGTTTAATATTCAATTGTGCAAGAAAGTTGAAAAATTAAAACCTTGTAACATACACGCGACATTATTATGACCAGATTATGCAGATGTGAGTAACAATATAGGTGGTAATTTACTTTTGAAAAGATCCATTCTAAACAAGTATTCCGTTTAAAAGAATATTCGGCATGTGATATCATCGGTCAGCTTCGTGTTACATGTAATAATTGTTTCATTTTTCTGGAATATTCCAACATGTATTAGCATCACATTTGCCAAAATTATGCAATTTTTCCGCTACCTAAAAGTTAAAAAAAACCACAATTTAAATATTTTCAGAAATCCATGGAATTTCAAAGATATTTTTTTAAAAACTCTTTCGGGCATGAAGTGTTATATTAGTATATATCCGTTTTGCTCGCATTGCCTATCGAGTGTGTATGAGTATTTAGTGAGTGAATGTATAAAAAAGTTGCGTTTATAATTAGTAATGTTGGGATTTTGTCTATTGTTGTGTCTTGATCATGTGTTTGCCTGTTTAATTTTCAAGTTCAGACAACCATGCGGTTGACGAATGGAAACTTTAATCAAAATAGATTAATATGAATAATTTTTACTTACTTACTATAAATAGCAGAAGTTCCGCCAATTCCCCTACCCCAAGTATTTTGCTTTCATGGCAGAACTAGTGCCTTACAGCAAGTGATAAGATATTCCTATATTGTGTATGGAAGTTTTGGATTCTTGGTAAGCTTCAGTTTACCATGATGTACATGTAATTATAATGCATGTATTGTAAATCACTTTAAATTGCTTAATGCAATACGCTAAATTACTAGGTTGCCCATTTGTTTGTGAGCGTGAGTATGTTTGAACTTATAATACCATTAATGATATTACAATCCTTAAATAAAGAACCAGTTAGAAACTGCCGAAGATTTTCATATTGTATCAAGAAGACACTGGTAATAATCAAATGATTCAATTGAGAACTGACTTTTGTTTAAGATATAATAAACAATGCACCTTACTAAATTTTCAAATCAGAATTTATTTTTCTCTCTTAGAGTTAATTTATCAATTTTCGAAAAAAATCCTAAAATGCGGAATTCGCAACAAAATATATTTGAACTTTGTACTCGCCAAGACCCGAGCTTCCGCTTCACAAAGATTATTAGTAAATAAAGCGGATCCACATGATAATATTAAAAGGAAGTATACAAGTTTTACAAAGGATCTTGCTGTCCATCGGTGTATTATTTATAAAAGGATTTTTGTAGAACACATGAAAACTAGATAATAACTAGGGTATCGCACAAGCGGCTTCTTTAAATGCACGCATATTTAAGCTTTTGGTTCACAGGTGGGGTAAGAGTTGATTTAGAGTCAGAAAATGGAACAAAACCTTTTTTTAACAAATAGTTAAATATACATTTAAAACATGAAATCAATCTCTGCACACTGTATTTTTGGTCTTAAATATAGGGTTTGGGGTGGAGGGTACATGTAAAATGTAAACACATAAAACCACGCTTGACAATTGCAGAACAAATCACGCTTTAGTATGTAAAAAATAAAAGTGACTAAAAGCGGTCTAAAAGGAGAAAACATGCCACATGTAATGAATAGCGAGAAGGGGAGGGGGGGGATAAGACCATCCAACCCTTAAAGTAAACACTTTCCTCCATGATTTTCGTCTACAAAATCTAAATGAAAAATCTTGGAGAAAGAAAGTGTGGTAAAAATTAAAGACATGGTTTTGGCAATACTTTAAATAACGCCTAATTAACTTATTCACTTGTACTACAATACTTTGTCATGTCATGTATATTATTTAAAGTTCACAGGATGAAGCTCTGCCATTCAGTCAACTGAATGATAACTGAATGGTCTGGAAAGGTGACTGAATGGCACAAATATGCCATTCAGTCACTCTTCAGTTACCTTTCAGTCACCTTTCCATTGACTGAATGGCAGAGATTCATCCTGTGGTTCTTTTTTAATCTCTTCAGCGAACCATAATACTATTAACATTTTAGATAATAAAAAAACACGCTTTAATAATTTAAATTCATTCAAGAATTAAAACCCAGACTTCGTTTTGTTATATTTACAGCTCTGCTTATTTCTATTTTAAAAGGCTTTAATGAGACAACATTATTTTTTGAAAATTCAGTTTGAAGGATATAAAAAATACTTCCGTGTTTTAACCATTCCTCATTAAAAGGATGAGGATTTTGAAAAACCCATTAACATTTGATCTTTATATTTCCATTGATTCAAAATAAACTCAATTATTTTAAATTGAAACACAACTTAATTATTCCAAGTCACTTGCAAAAATATCAGTGTTAATATCTTAAATCTGAATTTTGAACATATCCTCGATTTTATATTTTTCCCCCCAAAATAAGGAAACTAAACAAATCATTCGTTTTCCTTAAAAAGAGAATAAATGGTTTTGGCCATCATAGTTCTCGATGAAAAAGTTTTATTCTCTAATGAGCAATGTTATTAGTGTATGTTTTAATACTTTTTCTGAATTCAATTCAGAGCGGGATTCTTCATGCCAATAGTAAGGTTTTAGATTACTTTATTCTTCAAACATATTAAAAATATAAATGGAGCCAATGGGGCTTTTCTCTTTAGTAAAGTTCTTTTACATTCGATTAAAATGATAGAAACAAATATCCCTTCACAACATATTGAAGTTAATATTCTATTGTAGATAACAAATAAGCTGTACAAATATTCAATTGAATGATTTTAATCAATATGATTATCCTGGAAAAATCTAAAAAATCTCGAAATTACTGTCTTGCAGAATCATCTTATGTTTCAAAGACTCTAAAATGTTTTCATTATTAGATAGTCTTTGTAGAACGACTCCTAAGACATGTACAATCTTAAAAAAAATATAAGATTTTAAATCATTTTAAGTTTTTATTTTATTTATTAATTGTTCACTTTTTAAACGCGAAATTTTATGTAAAGGTCATCAAAGTCAATGTATGTATTTAGATTTAGAAGTGACTTTATTTTGGTATACATTGATATGTAATCTTTATCATAAACCTGCTTTGTAACTAATATGTTTAAGTAAAATTGGCATATGAGTATGGTTCATCACTGTATTTTATCAGAGTGCTTACCGGGATACCACGGATCCCTCTGTAACATGACATGCCGCTATCCAAACTATGGGGAAGAATGCCAGTTAAAATGTTTGTGTGAAGAAAAGCAATGTGATCATATCACTGGATGTGTTGGGAAAAGTAATGTTTAATTAATTTTGAAACAAATATACGCATTTTCGGTTGAGATATGGATTTAATGGAATAAAATATCGCTAGAATTTGTTTGCAAAAATTGCACAATTTTGTAAAAGAAATTAATCTATTACTGTTCGGCTACACCGCCCATCTTAAACTGCATTTTATTTTTAAAGTAGTTTTTTAAATAAATAATATTTTCACAATTATGAAAATCTCAGTCATAGTATGAAATTCTGAAGAATATTTTCTAATTCTCAGAAATATTCAATGTCAGCTAACTTAAAAAGTTAGTCATTGACACAGTTTTTTTATTAAAGTAAAATAAACACCAATTGAAGCTCTATAGCATACAAAAGTTGTGTTTGTGTTATCATCAGCGGAATGTTTTTCATTCTAAGTAAATACAACTCTCATTTTTTAATTGACTGATCTTGAAAAAGGACGTGACTTTTATTTTAACAAAATTGAATCCCCTTCATCTAAGGATGCTTTGTGCCAAACTTTTTTGAAAAAGCAGTAAAAAATGTATAAAGTTTATAGAAATACAGGCAGACGGACACCGGACAAAAAGTGATCAGAATAGTTCAGTTGAGCTCAGAGCTCAGGTAAGCTAACAAAGTTCGTTGAACTTACTTTTGGGACATTTTTGAACTTTTTTTCGTATTCAATTCTAAGTTGAACTTTTAAACTCTTCTGTGGCTCAAGTATTGGCCCAGGGTCACGGTTTAAACAATTAAGAATGTACACTGTATGATAATGCTTGCATACTAATAACACAAGTAGCATTGTATTTCTTGAGGGAAATATTTTAAAACATGTTTCTACACTAAACTTTCAACTCCTTCTTGGGCCATGGCGTATCAAATAGTATCGTTGTAGTTCCTGAGAAAAAGATTATTAAGTGTTTTTTTCTTATATAATGCTATGTTTAACTTTGAACCCCTTTTAAAGCCCCAGTATAGGTCCGGGTGAACAGTTTAAACATTTTATAATTTTCACTACACAAAAGCTTTGATGTAAATATTGACACTTTTTGCTGCAGTAGTTCTTGAGAGGAAGATTTTTAAAGACAAATACCCTATTTTCGCTGTTTCCTGATTATTTCTCTTTTTGATACTTCTTTATTTCAACAATTTTGAACCCCCTTTAGATTGATTTGCACATGTAGTTTACAGACAGACGAACGGTAGGAAGACATACAACAGGTGATTAGAACAGCTCACTTGAACCTTTAGTTCGGGTAAGCTAAAATACGAACAAATACGAACACAGTTGTCTGCTCTCTGTCTTTATGTATGCCTCTCCCCTCAAAATCTATATCTTGAAATTTATCAGATTGCTCACCGGGATACCACGGAGACCACTGTAACATGACATGCCGCTATCCAAACTATGGCGATGACTGTCAGCGAGGATGTTCGTGTAAAGAAGAGAACTGCAATCATGTCACTGGGTGTCTTCAAACAAGTAATGATAAATGCCGTTTGTTTATTTGAATATTAAATTTTTTTTTTTTTAATACAGCGGCAGATATGATGATACATATTTCCACATATAGATACTATCCACTTTTTTGACATTCGACAACCAGAAAAATATTATCTATTTTTACATATTTTCTTAAATCACACACACACATATATATATATATATATATATATATATATATATATATATATATATATATATATATATATATTGCTTATTTTAAAGTGGACAAGTCAGTGTATTAGGTGTTTGGTACGTCTCAAAATGCAGCTGACACATGAATACGATGCAGAATATAAATTTAACAGATAACCTTTTTTTGTAATATTCACTAGATGGATTTGATTGGAAGCAACATCTACCGTTTAACCTGACAGAATTAAAAATCATGTATGTTTCAGTTGAAAATATCACCTTAGGAACAGGTAAGTATATATATTTTATCTAATCTTTTTTTTTGGTTATACATGTATATAGTTCCAAATTTGAACTAACACATTTCTCTTTTTCTCTCTCGATTTTGTTTTTAATTTTTAATATTTTTTAGAATCTCTTTACATTGGATCAATTTGGTCAAAGTTGAATATGACACACAGAGCCATGTTGATCAGCAGTTACATCATTGGGATCATCATTTTTGTTTTCATGCTCATAGTCTTTACATATATCATACACAAGAGAAAGGGTGCTATTGTAAGATATTGTCAACGAAGAAAAGAGAAAACAGGCCAAAAATATCACTTCATGATCTGTGATTCGGAAAATTGATATTTCAAAATAGCAAAGTTGATTTCTAGTAGAAGATTAAAAGTAGTACTATACTAAGGTTGTTCGGAAATTATGAAGACAACACGAATATTTTCCTTTCTAAGTGACGGATTGTTGTGAAAATTGGCATAAACATTGAAGAAACCCGAACAAATAATTAAACTAAGTAATATTAAATGAATATTTAATATTTTATTTACGATGGTAGATAAACAAGTCGGTGGTTGGGGTACCCGGCGCAGGAATACATTCGGAGATTAAAAAACTTAAACATCTACTTTCTAAGTGTCCGTAGACTTAGATTTAATGATAAAAAAAATCAAATTAGATATGTTCATTTGGCTATTTCTTGTTACTAACTTTTAATCAAGTTTCACTTATGTTCGAGTTGAAATACGGATATGGTACAAATATATTTACCAAGCAATAGAATCTGACAACAACGTTATAATGAATTTTGACGTCAAGGCGGCGAACGAATATACATCAAATTGGTGGAAATCTCAGAAAAAGACCTTTTAAGGCCACGCAATTGCTTAAACAAAAACTAAACGATTGCAGCAAGGGATAAAGAGCTTCAGTTGATCGTCTTTTTTCACTGATTGTTTAACTAGAATTAAGACAAAGGGACTAAATACCAAGTACTTTTTATACTCTAACTGATGTCGACAGTTCTAGAATATTTTTAGAATTACTGTAGGAGACATTTCACAGTAATTTGACTTTCGGGTAAAACAAATTTCGAATTGTTTTCAGAAAAAATCAAGAATGGATAGAATATGTAACTAGCTTACAATTTTACGTTAGATTATTATGCTAAATAAAAAGCAATTCTAATGGAAACAGAACAAATGTTGTTACTCGAGAATAGTCAACATTTATCCAGATAGAGCAAAATGATATTGCAAAGTTGAAAACTTAAAACCTAGTTGGTATTATATCAGCTTGAGAATGACTTAAAGAATGATAATTGGACAGAAAAAAGTGGATAATTTTGTAATGTAATGTTTTTTTCATTAAAATGACTGATAATTTTAGTATAAACATCCATCCTATGAAATTTGCAATTAAACGCATCCCATGCCACAGAGTAATAAATCTACTTTTTCATCTGACGTGAATTAGTCAACATCCTTATCATTAAATTGTCAGAAACCGTTGTCTCGATTGGTAATACATGTACATGTTTCGTGATTTATTTCCTGAATTAAACCCGACATTCAAAATATGAAATTTAAATGTACGCATTCATGTTAGTTCAATAAAGGCTGGTAAAACTGAAAAAAAAAATCATGAAAAAACACAAGACCAACTTCCTGAAGACCTACATCAAGGACATTATTTTGTTGAAAAAAAAGAAACACTAAAAATATGGCACGTAATGAATAAAATTAAAGTTAATTTTTCATCTTTATTTAGATTATATATACTTTTTAAGATCATTGGAGGACCTGGTTGCTTCTTTTGTCTTGATACATATGTTCCTATTATAAAGAATAAAAACAATTACCGTTTGTAGAGGAATTTCAAGCATGGATACGTTTTACCAGCTATGTGGTACTGGACAAGTACATGTAGTTGTTGAAACACTGGCTACATGTGGAATATGAGACTTTTTTGTTTCAGACAATATTTTGCATAGTTCCCACATCCAAAACAGCACGTAAAATCTTTGAGCCAGGAATAATGTCTGATTTAATTCTTTGACATGTAGCCATGTCGTTCACTCTATATAGTTCAACCCCGTATATGATTTGCAATTCAATAGTAATATCAATATATCTATGAAAATAAAATACCCAACACGTAAATGATTTCCCCATGGGCAAACTTTTAGTGACTCCTTAGCATAAAACATTTGACATCAGTTTGAGAGTATAAAAGAAAATATCTGCTGAAGATATCAATTAAAATTGTTTTTATGGACAAGCGAGCTTTTCTATTTAAAATGTGTCCCCTGTCTGTCGTTTTCGTCCTCGTCGTCGTCGAAAACTATTCACATTTTCATTTTTCTTCTCAAGAACAAGTCGCCCAATATGGATCAAATTTGGCACTTTGGGTAAGGGCCTTGAGTTCAATTGAAGAGCCAGTTTTCCTTTAAAGCGGTGATATATAGAAAAGAAGTGAAATAGGATTGGATGTTTTAAAATTTAAAAAAGTTCTTCTCAAGAAGCGAACAGTCTGTAATATGCAAACTTTTACGTTAGCTTTCTCATAAATGGTAGATTTAAATTTGTTCAAATTATGACTGTCAGGGGAAATGAAAGAGGCCCTAACCTGGTTTCAAAGTTCATAATAGAAATAAGTAAAAAACATCCCTTGCACAAGTTATAAGTATAAATGAGTACTATCTTATTTATAATGTTAAAAATGAATTAAGATGATTTAAACTTTTAATGGAAGATAAATGCAATAACAAAGAAGTGCGTTTTTAAAAAAAAATATCATTAGCCATCAGTAAAAGGATGCCATCTCTCGTACAGGTTCAAATGGAAAACGTACTAAACTTCTTGGTTTAGCTACATTCTTTTAATTGCAAAAGGGAATGGGTACATATTTAAATAACTTTAATGTACATAATTCTTGTCATCAATTGCAATAATATGATTTTTCAATGTTACCAAACTTAGAAGTAAACATTTGTAAACTTAATTCTTATTCCTCTTTACCTGTTATATGTGTTGATTTAAAAATAAGACTTTGAACTTTTCTTTTAGCTTTTAATTCTTTTACTTTAGTGGCATTGCAATAAAGAAAATTCTGAAAATGCACTTTGTCTTGTCAACACTTAACAAGGAAATCAAGTGTTAGTAACAATTTAACATTCAGTAAATTATTATTAGTATTAGTATTATCACTTTCCAAACGTGTAGAGAGTTGTTTGCATGTAAATCTTCATTATATTTTAATTTCATTCAATTTGCCCCCATATTTATGTTTAGCAAGATTAAAGCAGCACTAATTTAAAACAAGTTACTTCTTTAAATATTCATATCAAGGACTGCAATGCTAGATTGTGTAATATTATAACGTATCCAAGCATCCCAGTTTTTAATCGTTGATACACCAACCACTGAAACAATAATGCTTTAAATATTTGTATTTAACCTTATAAAGCTGCCTTGATAAGAGTTATGTTGCATGTTACTTAGGTGAGCAATGTGGGCTCTTGTTTCTTAAACTTATTGTTTTGATCATAAACGACATCTTGCGCTTTTAGATAAATAAGATTTGATGTTGTTTTTCGATTTGAGCAAATTGTAATTACTTGTACATCATAATTCCAATACCAAGGAAATTGTATCTATATTCTATGCTGTATTAATTTATATATATCTACTGGACAATAAGATAACTTTTACTTTTAAAATAAAAAGTTATGATGATTCACGGTATATTTTTATATTGATATTTCATGTACAAATAATCAAAGGAGAATAACTCAAATTATAATAATCATACAATATATGAAGGATATAAGTGATTACTTAATCAACACTTGATGTGCAATCAACGTGGAATAAAGAAAATAACCATATCACTTTTCCCTTCTGCTTTATATTCTATAATTTACACATTTTCATCACACATAAAATGACAAGACTTATAATTATTCTTATTCTATCAGCAGGTGTTGATCCTTTAATAATCTACGTCAACACAAACAGTAAACAAGACATCAATGATTAATGTTGGAATTATTTATTATACCTACTTAAATTAAAATTGACATCTAGTAACCCGAGCAATGCATTTGAAAACAGTTTTTAAAATTTAAGCAGATGATTGTATGTATTCATATGCCAACGTGGTTTTACTCGATCGCGTAGATTCCTGGCTTGTCTGTTAGAATCGTATGAATAACAATCAATTTTCATGAAATATTAGCGGAAAAATACATCGTAGATGTAAATATTTATACGTGTAACTCGGTAAGTGGTTATGAACAATGAACGACGCGATAATGGGCTGTATTAATCTCAGAACAATTTATGCTCCTTCATGTTCAGTCGGATTAAGATCTTTTCCTCTCAATGAAACTGTAACCTATTTATTCGTTTCCGTATTGGTAAATGTACTTGGAGATTTGAAGGCGATAACATTTATATCTAAAAGAACAGTAAACATTTATATGGGAATTGTTATCATAAATTTTTATTACGTTATATACATATTTTCTTTTCTTTTTTTTTTCTTAAATCAAAACCAGAACATAGTATAGCTTTAAAAATTCCACATTTATCTCACGTGTAAGGGTCCTCCACACCTTTGGGAAAAGTTCTGCAAACAAGCCCATTTTTCTAAATTACTTAAAGGTATGAGATTGTAGCATGTGTTCGACTTGAAAATGACAGAACAAAATTTCAACTTTGGGGAAAGCAATCTAATTTTTAAATTTTACCGCTATTCATGAAAATAAAGGCCCCTGCAATATTCGAACTCGGGACCTGTGGGTTGGTAGATCGATGCAATATCCATTCCGCCACAGAGATATACGCCAAATTTTGGAGATACAAACTGTTTCACAATGCGTTAAAATCGCCATGTTGCGACGTACTGTCATAAAAAGTAGAAGTCACAGGGCGTCAATGATCTTTAAAACTAGTAAAGACAATTTTAATCCTTCAAGTAATTGCAACATTATTTTGATTCCAAATGCAGATTTGATAAGGCAGAATAGACATATTAGCTATCGGGTTTTATGTGATTGGAATTTTCTCGTCTATTCATTCAACAGTTTATTAAACAATACATCCTAGTACATATCCTGATTTTATACTGAGATATTTCTTTTTGGTCCTGCTTCGAACAATGTCGATTGTTTGTAATATAGCTGGATATGTAATTGACAACACATCTTAATTCTGAATTATGCCCGACTTGTAAGTATAAGAATAAGCAAATCTAGATTGTCATGTGAAACAAAACTAGTGATTACAATCAATTTTGGAAACATGACTATAATTCATCTACACGTGTATTTGACAATATATTTGAGTGTTTGTGGGGAAATTCAAAACCATTAAATGTTGATGTAATAGCAGTTGTTTAGTTCTAATCTAAACATTTAAATAATTGGTCACTTGTTCATCTATTATAAATCAAAAAATTAATATAAATTCAAAGCTATAATTAAATAGCCACTAGACTAGTCAAAGGATTTGGGTTGGATGGGAACGGAGGGTGGCGGCTTAAACCTCTGCGCTAACACATGTTCAAATATAATTTCAAGAAAATGTTTATTGAACTGCGGATTTTAAACTTTTCATTATCTCGTATGTTTGAATATTTTTTTGAGTTTGAATATGAAATTCTTTTCGTGTTTTTAATGGAAAAGAAACTGAACTTTTCTTAAGGAATAATGAATCATTTTTTAACTAATATGACGTGATCAAATACTGCGGGGTGATCAAATCCAAAAAAACCCGAAGGGTTTACGATAGATTTGTTCACCCCCGACCGTATTTGATCCCCTCGTAATATTCAAAGAAAGAAACCTTATTACTTATATTTATACAATTTTCAGAAATTATGCAATTAAATATTAAGAAAGTCGTTGATGAAATTGTGCAATTAAATATTAATATAGTCGTTGATGAAATTCATTGGACTATACATTACAAATTTAAATAGATTTGTAGTGTTATCGTAGATAAAGACACTGGAAAATGAAAATTTATAGATATGAAAACACTATGGATAATCAAACATTATATTTTTTTTTATAAAAGGTCTATATTTTTAAATACTGAATTAAAACGAATTAATAAGAATAAATAAGGATGTTCACATTTTAATTGTTGAAAATCCGAATTAAAATATTTTTACAGTCTACATTCATTAATTGGAATTCTTTCAAATATAGTGGATTCTCTAAATTAAACGATTTTCAAAAATGTCTTTTTAAAAGAGATTAATCAATCAACGTTTGTGTACGTGTTTAACTATTGTTACGTCTTCACATGACTTGAAATACCTTAGGGTAAATATATTTGAAAATAAATTTATGTTGGTAATTTATGTTGCTCATACAAAAACTAAATATTTCTGCACTTGGCTAAAAATATCTGTAAAAGCCCTTTGCATAAATGGATGTATGAAAACGACGCTTGTGAATTAGACAATATATTCTATATTGATGGCCAACCCTTTTATGAATATTTAAATTCACAAAATATGTTTCGGAAGTTTCTCGATACGATAATAATATTATATTATAAGTACAATTACAATTACTGGTAATAGTTTCAATTGTAGTATTAAAACATGTACAGTACTTGTGTTTTTATCATTTTGTTGAAATGGGTGATTACATATTTGTTTTATAAAAATTAAAGTAAGCATAAAAAACGCTGATCACTTAAATCCAACTTTTTTTTGTTCCTTATAAGAAATATGTGTGGCTTGCATGACGATTTTAAACATGTTTTAACTGATCATGGGAAACAGGTGTTTAAAAGTAATCAGTTTCTGGATCATTGTCATGATTTTATGATTTGCTATCACATTACATAACAGTTTCCTTCATAGCATAAAAACAAGGAAGTAAATTATGAGTATATAACAATAAAGTCTGTTGATAATACGATATCATTGAATACGAAGAATAATGGATATCAAATGCACGTTTATCAATGTTTTAATTTTAATATTTCACTTTGATGTACATTCTACTACGAAAGAACAACCAACATGCAGGTTGTTCAAGCTAACTATTTTTTTGTGAAACTGTATATCTGATATTGAATTGAGAAATATTTTGAAAAAGTTTATCAAAGTGGCAGTATATGATATGATTTTATATTGTTTATTGTAGACCTCCATTATGTTGTAAGGGTACTACCTCGGAGGATATATTTAGTCGCTGTAACGGTAAGAACGAACATGTCACAAAAGAGGTTTTCGACGTATATGACCTTTGATATTTTCTTCCTTTATCCACTTAAAAGTTTTTTGATCGACTCTCTCTCTCTCTCTCTCTCTCTCTCTCTCTCTCTCTCTCTCTCTCTCTGAATTTCTACCAGTACTTCTATAATTATTTTTTAATTATTCAATTAAATTATCCCATGTTAATTAGATTTTTGTTGGTTTTCAGTTTGATTCTGAAAATAAATCTTGCGTGAATCGGTTAACGGACTTCATATCATTCACTCTTTAGATAGTCTTCCATGTTACCCTTTGTTGATATAAAGCATATTTTCTTTCTTTATTTCTTTTTTTATTCCCTCTGTTTATATGTTTTGCAATGAAAAATAATATAAATAGACAACCAAGCCTACACTGTTATTTGCGCTTATTCATGCTGCTTTTATTTATAAACTAAAATACTTGTAAGATCCTCGTAACAATCGGTTTTTTTTCCTTATTTTTCAGTTTGCAAGCAAGGTTACAATGGACCCAACTGTACATACTGATGTCGATATCCAAACTACGGCGTGGATTGCCAATCTGAATGTAATTGTGAGGCGTCAGAGTGTGATCATATCACAGGATGTATGCATACAAGTTAGTTATACTTTTGTTATGATTACATGATAAATACAATTCAAAGAAATATCTCTCTAAGATATTCTCTCTCGTTGTTACAGTGTAATTACATGTTATCATAACGTTTAGAATGTCGACAAATGTCAGCAGAAAACACACTCACGTCTTATAATCAACATCATAGTAGTAAATTTGATTATGTAAAATTTATCATAAAAAGGCGATTTATTACATGTCATACGGAGAAAACCTTTATATATGAAAACCAGAGAGATATGTAATGAGATATATAAAGAAAAAATATATATACAATATGATTTGTTGTACAATTTCGAAATCTTAATCGTCATCCCTATGAACAGCTCTCGTTTTGTAAGTTAAGTTTCTTTAATCTGATTATTTTCTTCATTATTGATGCCACAAAAGTTATGGTTCTTTGTTATTTGTATTTTTGTTCTTGATTGTTTGATGCAAATTTTTCTAGCTTAATAAAGGGTTTCTTATATAGCTATTACAGGTTTAACTGTCACTGGTTGGCCTTCGGCAGAGAACCTAAGTACCCAAGTATCAACGACTACTAACCAAACGTTTACCAACGTTCCTACAAACGTAGGTAACTAAAATTATATACCTATTGCTATAACAATTAATCAAGTAAATAGGTATTTATTGATCTATGGTTTAGTTTGGACTGTTTGCTGAACTTACTGAACTTATAGATAACGTAAAAAGTTTGTTTCTTCAGAGAGAGAGAGAGAGAGAGAATTGTTACCTGTATATTGTTGCACCTTGTTATTTATAGGGATTCTTCACCAGATATTAAAGTGGACAGGTTTGGATTCCAGAAACAGTATTACATTATTTAGTATCTGTTTAATTGCCATTGTTTTGTCCATCATGCTTGCTATTTACATAACCTGCCACAAAATGGAAACTGCGGATGATGTTTATTTAGAAGTAAATGGAATTTCAGAACAAAAGTCAATATCAAAAAATGTGACATCTATGCTTTAAACGCGTCTTTTATGTTGAGTTAACATTACTCTCTGTCCATACTCCTTCTAATTTATTGTAATTGACCATTAACTGACTATTCATTTTGTTAAGTGGTTTTATTCGAAAATTGAAAAAGATAACAAATGATACATCCTGATAAATTATGGTGTTTTTTTAAAAATTTGGTTTTGTTATTTTTTGCAATAGTATCTTTTTCTTAACAACCAGTATTTTGGTTATTTTTGTTCGAACGGAAAACTGATATGTATAACTACATATTAAGCAGAAATTTCCGAAGTTCATTACTTTTTTGCTTAATTTTAGTATTCTTGGCAATGGTAAAATGTTAAGTATTTCAAATTATGTTTTTTTTTATACCTTGCCTTTCAAAACAAATATTGATCGCATTTTGTTGGTTAAATATTACCTAAAAACTAACCTACAAACCAGGCGTTAGCAGCATTTATATGTTGATTGTTTTATTCCATGAAATATCTTACAATTGCACAGAGAGAGAGAGAGAGAGAGAGAGAGAGAGAGAGAGAGAGAGAGAGAAAGAGAGATTATTGATTTGCTTTCATGTTCTTTGTCATTTCATCCATGCGTAATAAAAATAAAACGTCTTTTTGTTTCTTTTCTCTGTTTTCTCCTAATTTATTTGACATTTATAAAAAGTATAAAATTAGAGTGGAACTTAAGGGAAGAAAATTAACAGTTTTTGAAATACCATAAGTGAAAGAATGCGTATGACCTACTTATTAATGATTCGTATTGTGTAAGAATCAGTATCTCTTATCGTGTTTATTTGCATTACCTTTTTCACATTTAAGCATTTAAACAAAAAGTATCCTCTATGGTATTTTTTTCTTTATATCGTTTTTGTATAAGTGTGTTGTTATTATCAAAACCTGAAACTAATGAATTTTTAAAATGATCTTCTAAGAACAGAAATTAGTCAATAAATTCACAGTAAATGGTGCATGAACTTGCAAACATATTTAGAATAAGCTAGCTCTATGATTTGGATTTGTTATTTTGAAAACATTTTTGATATGTTTGCCAATACTTTCTCATAAGGTGAAATCGTTAAAACTGCAATAAACATTGTTAACTGATGTATATGAGTGCGTTTAAATATTGAATGTAGATATTACATGACGCTGCCCGAAACGGAAACAAACAGCAAATTCCACGATCGCAATCAAATCATTTTCAAAACAAAGTACATGTAATATATAATTCCACACAAATTGAAATCATACAGTCATTTCATTTTAAAACTGTTATTAGATTTTGCATTAAGCACAATTCCATCTCTTCCAAACTCGTTCATCATGTTTATGTACAAGAGTAAGATTCAGAGTGTCAATGATAGAATACATATTCTGCAAACCTTTCCCGGTGTTCTATACACATTGCCCAATGCATGTGTTGCATATAACTATACAACAATATGACCTGAAATACAATCTATAATTAAAGTTCAATTTCCTTTTTTTAATGATTAAAGCACAACAAAGTAGTTCATAGGTCAAAAGACTCAACGTATATGTATATATAGAAAATTAACTGGATATTAAACTGTATATAGTATAGTATCTGAGGATAGGTATAACATACTTCATCATATAACGAGATGTTCGTCTACATTAATTTTATGAAAATACATATACAGTCAAAACTGCCGAAGCGGTCACCTCTATTAAGCAGTCACCTTTCGTATGCGGTCATTTTATTTCCTCCCGATTAAAATCCTATATGATTGCCCTCTAAAGAGCGGTCACCTGTCTAACTCGGTCAGCGGTCATCGTATTTTGATCCGAAACTGTACTTTCGACACGCATTAGGCGGCCATTTTGGTCGGTCACATGATTTACACCCGGGGTTCTTAAACATGGCTTCCGAAAGTCAGGTAACTAATGTACACAATAATTATACGCCTGGGGCAAGAGAAGCCAAATCAATCGATTTAATTATATAATTGGCAGTTCAGATACGGATGGCGAAAAAGTAAATTGTTTAAACATGTATTTACAGTGTTTGTTTAATATATAACCTCATGAAATAGGTGTCAAAAATGACCGCGACGAGGCTTTAGTATAGAGAAAATTGATTGATTTAATAGTATGATTTTGAGTTCAGATACGGTCGGTTAAGAAATAATCATGTTGAAAAGTTTATGCAAGAGTTCATGGCCATGCCCAAATTTTGGATAAAATTACAGATATTGATGATATGTTAACAGAATACAATAATAAGTGCAAATTTGGAATCATGAATGCAGACGGAAATAAGTGACTTTTTTAAAAATTAAAAAGAAATTTACAATTGCATGCACAATTCTTTGTTATGTAATTGCACTTATTTTTAAATATGATATATGCTATAAAATTCCAAATCAATAACTTTCTTAATTATTTTGTTATTTTGATCAGTATGCTAAATTGCAAGTATATAAAAACTTTCAATAATTGTTTTAAGAAGGTAATTGATCATGGTAAATTCCTAAGTCTCTATTCAAAGGTCACCTCTGTTAAGAGGTCACTTTGGGTGCCTCCCAAAGGTGACTGCTTAATACAAGTTTGACTGTAATGTATACAATAATTATTTTTTCTGGGACCTTATAAAGAGATGGAACGGTTTTAATTATTTTGTTTCTTGTAAAGTTTCCTAATAATTTATTTACATATCATACATATCGATTGGAATAGATCGATTCATAAATCTTTTAGACAACTCAAGTAAGTTTTTGTGCCGTTAAATTTGTTTCACAAACATACATTCAGAAATAGCCACAGATTAAAGTAAGCAATACTCAATACTTCTAAGCATGTCAAGTGTGCACTGCCCGTGTAATCATAATTAATCGATCAAGAGAAGAAAGTAGGCCGGCATGCAAACCTATAGAGTAATAATCGATCAATTATTGAGGTTTAAAGGTTGCTTTAATTGTGCTTTCCATGATTCAGACAGAGGTCGAATTCCACATATTCATATACAGTAATGAATTTAGAATAATGTTCTTAGTAATGTTGATTTAGTTAGTCTTTGTAAGTTGTTATCGGAGAAAAAAATAAATAAAAATTTTACTTATACCATTTTAGTGTCAGGGCTGCCATACTAGAAGAATTAAATAAAGAACTTTAACCGACGTATGTGGACCAAACTGCTGGCTGATGAATTAGGTGGATACTAGAATTAGAGTGAATGTAAAATCAAGCTAGTACATGTTTTTCAGGTTTTTCAAAATACAAAATGGGAAACAACTTGGTTGAAGCTAATAAATGAAAGTATGCTGCAAAATCTCTTGGAGAATTTAAGACTTACAGGTTTTATTGATTAGCAAGTCATATCGGGGATATGATAGAATATTTATCTATAATTTAAGAGATAAAATACAAAGTTGTATGCATCTGTCTGATAGACATGTTCATGCATTTTGTTTTTAGTTTTTGGAGGTTTTTTTGCATTGAGTCTAAAGAATAAGGAATTGAGTTTTTTTTAAATTGTACAAGACTTGTATGAGTTGTGACTGAAAACAATATCATTTTACAAGGTTATATGACACAAGAATATCTTTTGAACACAATTTTAATTATTCACGAAACTAACAAGCGAAAAATGAATCGTTTGACTTGATATCCTTTCAGAAATATAGATTGCTCAAATTCTACTTTTAATTTTTTATTTGACTTTATCATGTTTTCCAGATTACGGTGAAGAAAAGGAGTCACGTTTTAGTTAATATGTAGTTTTTGTATGGATGTGAAATGATATTTTAATAAAAATGGACTTGCACAGGTGTTTCTACATCATCAGTTTGATCATGTTCAAGTGTTATGCCATACCGGTAACTATTTTCCGTTTTGTCTGGAAATGAGGAACTATAATGCATTTCTAGAGTCCTAATTTGCAATAAATGCACTCCATCAAACATCGTTAATAACACCATGTTTTTGAAATGGACATATCGTTACATTCTTATAATGAAATTTTACGTGAACATGGGAATTGCAGGTATTTTAAACACTTATTTATTGTATGCACGAACTTCGTAGGTCGGAACAAAATTGTGTTATAACAAAGAGCACCAGGAAGATCAATTGTTTTATTGATATGTTTATTTTGGTTAATTTTAGTTTTGAATATTTGCTAATGTCTTCGTTTTAATCATATAAAAATCCATGTTAAGTGGGAAAGGAATTTCAATAACAATGCTCGCGTTTGTTCATTTCTATTTGATTACATGTACCGCACTCATCATTTAAACAATCATCGAATATATCTGGCAGATGCAATTTCTGAAACTCAAAAGAAACTCCCCAATATTCATATTATCATCATTAATAGCGAAAACCTAGTGCAAAGTCAATAACAATATTTGTTTTTTGCCTTTTTTCATTATTGTTACTCAAAATACCTGAAATATTGCAAACAATAATCTTGTAACGAGGTAATACCTTCTTATACATGTTTAAATTGTTACAGAGAAGTACAATAGTTTTGGTTTAAAATTGCGATGTTCGACCTCAGGGCAATACCAATGTTTTAATATAAAATAATTATTTCCTGCTTTACCACTACGCCAAAGTCTTTTGATTTATATTACGAGAGTTATCGTATATTTGTTTGGGATTAGACAAATTTAATTTCATATTCAAGCAGTACAATTTATTTGTTTGCAAAATTTTATTTAGAATAATCACAATGTAAATATGATAGAAAAGAGATATATAGTGAAATTACATTCGTTCTTCAGTACTGTTTTTACCTTTTCCCATTTGTTAAATATACTCAAATAGTGGGGCACAATTTGAAAAAAAAGTAACGATTTAAAATACAAAATTAGCATCTAAATTCTGAATGTAGGCCACGTGTCATTGATTCAAGTTAGCTACGGAAAACTAAAGCACAAAGAAATGAAAATTTTGCATGGATATGATAATTGTAATGCATTTCTAAATCTAAATATACATCCTCGTAAAATGCAAACATTGTTTTTGGTACAGCATGTAAATGAACGACATCTCATGTAGTATTTCTCGTGAATATCCAGCGATTTCACAATTATTTAAAAATCTGACCTGAGAATTGACATTGATAAACACTTTTATCACTAATTCTGAGTGAAAGATTGAGAAAGAAAGAACCTGTAGTTTTTAACCAGCTCTCTTTGTCTCTGATTGTCAATGTTACATGTACATAAATTGTGTTTTCTTACTCAGGCTGTAGACCGGGATACTTTGGAAATGACTGTAACATGCCATGTCGTTACCCAAATTACGGCATAGATTGCCAATATGAATGCACGTGTCTTGGAGAACAATGTGATCATATTATAGGATGTAAAGATACACATGTCTGTATGTTCTTAATTTGGATTAATTCTTGATTCGCACACATTAATTGTATGAAATAAAATCATTTTCTTCTTATTTTATGAATAAATCAATGTTTAATATTCATTCGAAACTGTTACATATCAAAACCACAACGCATGATTAATTACAAAGATAACAGTCTAAAACTTAGAATTTGTCAAAAACTAGAAATAGGAAAAAAAAAACAACATCAAAATAAAATATTAGAAAATTAAAAAAAATAGTAATTTCTCTCTTCTCCATGACGTAAATTGGTTATAGGTACATTTACCTCTAAAATCTGTAAGGTAGTAGAGCATAACAAAGTTATTATTTTAGTATTCATTATTGATCTCTATAACTATTGAACATAAGCTGAATATAAAAGCCACATAAACCTATTCATTGACAATCAAAGTTTCAGAAACCACTGTTGCTGATGACTCTATACGTGTACAAGGGGCCAGTAACAACTTTTCATCCAATATTTTTTATGCTACGTACACCATTGTTTCTGAGGATCATGGTAATGTCATTATTAAGTTTCAACCTTTGTGTTTTGTTTTACAACCACATAGAAAAACAATAAAATTGTTTATGCAATAATCATTTTTTATAATTGATTTTCAAGTATATAGTTTGAATGCTGTATACCCAATATACTTTATGGTTAAAGATTAGGTTTACTCAGGGTTTGAGTTTTAAAAATATATTTTTACAAAATACAATATCTGAGTACACAAATTTTTAACATATCGATATTGATATCTATGTTTTGTTTATTGGAGAAAGATATGTAACGACAAATGTGGATTTATATTGAAACAGAGGCAATTCGGACTGATATTTTCATTTTTGTTATCTTAAAAACTTTCCGTAGTAATTGCGAAATTTAAGTTTCTACGTGGGTTTTTTTCATATAATTTTACATATTTTATGGTTGTGTTCTCTTTTGTATAATTTTATATCACTGGCTAGCTTGCAAATGTAAAGATTTAAAAAAAAAAGCATACTGTCGAATCATTAAGATTCGTGGGGACCAATTTTCGTGGAAAGCTTAAATTTTACAGGTTCGTGGGGACGTAATTTCATGTTTTTTCTTATACCTAAAAAGGAAATATTACTTATTAACCCTAATTTATCAATTCGTGGAGGATGTTTATTCGTGGATGGGAGGTAGCCACGAATTCCACAAAAATTGAGCCACCACGAAAACTAAGGATTCCATAGTAAAATTAATTCCAGATAGAATATCTCGAAAATTTGATCCGTCACCTTATATTATGTTCATACCAACAAAATATAGGCAATACAAATAGTTTAGGCAATCAATAGTTTAGAGCTCCCATTAGCCAGTTTTATGAACTACTCGATAAAATATTGGTAGAATTTTGAAAATTGATAGAGGAAATTCGGACTAAATTAAATTCAAACTATGAGCTTAAACAATTAATTGTCAGTAAACAATTTTGACAATTTTTTCAATAAACATTCAAAGGTTACTAGCATAAAAAGTAGGTCATTGACCTTGTTAATTGAAAGTGAAAAAAGCAACACAATAGTAGGGCTAGAATGTAAAATAAGTAGTTTTTGCGTTCCTATTAGTGGAATTTTTTTGCCCCTTGGGTAAACGTAATCCTTAAATGTGTAAATAATGCAAGTAGTTTAAAAAACGCATTACAATGCACACACACAAGCACAGACAAAGCACCTATCCGCAAATGAATTGTATAATTCATAAAAATTATGTTTTATGTTAGTTGCAGAACCTCCAAATTACAAATCCATTTGGACAGGTCTGAGCCTGACACAAAAATCCATGTTGATCAGTATCTGTATCATCGGGCCAGTCTTCTTTCTAATGTTTGGTATTTACGTCACCTTGAAAGTGAAAGAGACTGCACTGGTTCGTTTGTATCGATAAAATGGAAATTCAGAAGTCCAATGACGGTCACTTCTACTTTGTAAAAGAATTTGGTTACGAAATAAAATTTCTTGAATCATTGTCAGACAAATTTGATCGACTTGCAATTTCGGTTTGATTACTTTTGAATTTTTATGTTATTTTTTGTATAATAAAGTATCGTATCAAATGTGTGATTATATTTTTATTTAAGATAGTACGAAACACCACTGAAATTATTTATTTGAAATATTTTCTCAAATACACAAAATAATGCCTTAATATTATTTAAAAATTAATATCAATCCGTTATCTTAAGAAAAAAAAATATAAATGATACCCATCAATTACTCAAGGCCGAAAAAAATTTGAGGTACAACATATTTTGATAATTTTGAAACATACATTTGGATGGTGTTCATATGATTTTTGTGCAATTTAGCCCTATATCATTTAAAAATGCGTAACTTGTGTTCCTTTCAAAGTAAAGATATTTGAATACAACCACCACCAGTATTTAGGCTTTATGTCCAACAAATGTCAAGGTCATATCAACAGGTCAAAGGTCAAATATGATGACGTCATCTACGATATTTATCAATTTTCACCTTTGTCAAATATACTTAAACCTTAATTAATCTAACATCAATGGTTAAATTTTCTTTATTTCAAAATATTTTCAATACAGGGTCATGACAATCATACTGTTAAATTTTATTCGAATTTGAATGGTATATTTTCTTTTCTGAGACATTTAAGTGCTGCAAATTTTCGTCTTAAAAGAGAATTCACAAGCGCTAGTGTTACATTATATTGTATCAGTAATTACCATGAAAAGTTAAAATTAATTTCAGTGTCTTTAAGTAACAAGAAGGTCTCCTGTATAAATAGCAGCACAAACACTTGTAATATCTTGAAAAATAACTTAATGGCAATAGGAAATTATAACAATGAATATTTCATTTTACACTCCATAAAAGGAGATTCAAATGGTCTGTTTGTGGCAATGTGGGCAAAATGTGAGATTAGATTTTTTTTCTTCAAATTTTACCTATTTAAAGATTTCATTCCAAAGAACAAAATATAAACATTTCAGAAAAATTAAATTATAGGAAAATTTTAGCTTATCCGTTGTGTACCACCTTCAAACATAGGGATAAAATTCTGATCTATATACTTTGCGTTAACACTGTCAGTGTGGTTGTACTCATTCATCTGAGGAGTAACCTATATCCCAGTCTAAATAAAACTAGGAGACAGAGAGACAGATTACATCTGACATCTTTTTACTAAACATCCTAGTTTAGTTTTATAAATTGAAATAATAATACCATTTTAAAAAAAGATTAGAATAATAAATTTCTGTTACATGTATTTATGTCTAATGTATATGTCTTAATGATGAAATTTGATTTGGAATGGTTACATAGATTTATTATCTCAGTCTGCATTAAGCAAAAACAGATTTGAATTGATTCACAAATGCATCGAAGTATAACGATTGTTTTAATACATGTGAAATAAACCGGCGTCATAATATATAACAAAATTAGTGTAAGAAACGATTTACTAATGCTGTCACTTACTTTTGAAACATGTTAAAGTAGGTAATAAATAATCAAATGTATGATTTTTGTTTGTTTGTGTGAAAGTTCTAAAATTACGCTAATACATGTCAATTAAAGACTTAGATTAAAACAATCGTTTAAAATAATACAAGTCAGAGAAAGCAATAATAACATGTTCCAAAAGTATGAAACAGAGATATTTTACAACTGAACAAAATCAAAAATGCAAAAACTTGCTCATGTATGCATATCATAAGGTGATCAAGATTCCTATTGCGTGATATCAATATAGCTAGTAGGTTTTGCGATGTGTTCCAATCTCACCCCATCTCTCCAAAAATGATTAAACGGCAGTGTTGTAAATGTATCTCTTGATTTCAACATAAACCTGTATTTTAAATCCATATCTACCCCAATATCGATAATGGGAAAGATATTTAAAGCTGTATTTTGTATGACGGTGAACACGCATATTTTTGTTCAATAGCAAAAGTTACCTTTCTTCTCTAAATTAGAATGCTGAATTTCATCTCTTTACGAAGTTAAAAAAATGATTGTTTATTTTCATGCCATAAATAGGCCTTTTCATGAATATTGACAAAGGAAGAGCGAAACAGAGACCTCATTGGGCATATCTGCAGAAAATCAGATGGTCGTTATTGTTTGCTAAATTACATATCCATCACGACCGTGTATATGCTTAACAGTTGTTGATTTGAAATATAATCATGTATTATTGTTGTAATATTAATATGCTTGTTATTCAATATACCCGTATTTTTGCGTGTTTTAGGTATCATAAGTTAACACTCACGCGAACTAAAAATAGCCCTATGGGGAAGACACAAAGGCCTATGTCATCTTTTCAGTGAAGTATATACAAATGCGTCCCTGATTGCTCACACGCTTGTGTTTTTTGTTTTCTTTTGTTCGCACTTGTATATAGGATTAATGTAGGCTTTACTGAACAATTATATCCTTTACTTCTTGAAACAATTTAACAAAATAACATTTATGACGGTGTTGACTCTCCAACCATTTTTGTACAATTGTTTAAAATTTGCTATCAATATCACGTGATAAATCAATATTCAAAAGGAGGAATTAGTTTCCTGAAAAGAAAATACAAAAATTATTTAAATTTTGAAATCTTTGTAACGTGATCTAATTCAGCATCGTAGTTTACAGCATATAGGTAACTTTAAAAATTGACGCAAATTATAGCGTGTATAGCTTTATAAGAAAATCTTGAAATACAGGAAAGCTTTAAAGAGATGGGCAAATTGCTATTTTATCTTCAAAATCTGCTAGATATTTAAACCCAGTTTTTCTCATCTCCTTCTCATATCCTGATTCACCAAATGAAAACAGAATTTACTGTTAGATCGATCGTCGTAAACATGGGGTTATTTTCTTTTACTAGGAAAATTTTATTTGACTTTTCAGAGAAGGGGTAGGGATCGGGACATTCCTGACCATTTGTTTAAACCCCGAATGCGTACATTGCGATAGCTGTCGAGTTTGTGACTATTTTAGGATGTGCGTATTCAAAGTGTTGCTTATGAACTTATCACAAGTGATAATTTGAAAATAAAAGTTGAAATGAGAGTTCTGATTTCAAACAAACAGGTGTTTCCTTTTGAAAATATATAAATTGTTATCTAAAATTGTGATGTCATAAGTACTTTCCTTATGATCTACTATGTTGACATTACATAATATATATCTTTTGTCATAAGATACATTTTACTGAAATCAGAAATATTCAACAGCATGCTTTTCCGACGGGATTTTATCGACACACTAATATTGATTGCTTACGTGGAAATGTATTCCATAGTAATGATGCAAGCATTCGCTAAAGGTATATAAGGTATTTTTCACTACATATTTTTCATTTTATCTCAACAGGAGAGCGTAATACATTTTTGCAAACAAATCTTCTCCGTTTCATTGCATGGAAAAGGAAACACACGACTTTTTCTTGGTAAAATTCCAATCTTGTTGTATGTTGTATTTGTTTGTTTTCATTTTTTTATATTTAGAGGGGCCGATACACGATTTGAACTTAAAATTTGTTTTTCTATTTCCATTTTCAATGTATAAAATGGTTGATATTGGTATTTTCAACATTTTGTCGAAATTTAAAAGTCAAATTTTAAGTCACAAATAAGATACAGGGTTTGAAAGCTTTGTTTTATTAACAAAGTTTGAATCTTCTTAATGTTTACATATGTGTTGTTTTGTTTTAAGTTTTAATCAAATGTTGCTTTATTTTGTTAATTGCATATTATTGATGAACACATCATTTTCACGAATAATTTTGAAAATAAAAATTAAATTGTTATTTCTTTACATGCAACAATTTTTAACGAATATAACACGGCCTAATGCGTCCTCCGGGGCACGGGGAGGATAAGTAAGTAAGTACTTCTAACATTCAAGGTTTGGTCAATCATTTACAATGCACAAGTTATCCATTTTGTATATAAAAAAATGAAAAATAAAATGTTCATCTCAAATCGTGTCAAGGCCCCTTTAATACATGTAATTAATTTCAAATCATATAACCCAGGTTGTATGCCAGGATACATTGGATTAGACTGTGATATCCCTTGCCGCTTTCCAGGATACGGCGAATATTGTCAAGGAAAATGTGGATGTGAAAAACAACAGTGCGATTATATTACGGGATGCGAAAGTATAGTTATTTTTTAACATTCAACTAGAACATCTATTAAAAACTTTTTTTTTAAATTAATGACAATATGTTAGTGTTGAATTTCTTTCTTTTCTTTTATTTTTTTTGATTTTGTTGAAAATTATAAGTATTTTTTTTTATTATCCAAATTCAACATATCACACGTTTACCTTCAATGGATAACACCACAGATTAATAATGTCTTCAACAGCCATATATAAGGCCAATGAATTATATTAACCAATATCAATGGGGGAAAACAAACGCCAAATATATGAAATTCACCCCAATCAAAGGATTCATTAGTTCCTTAATGGTACATTAAAACAGAATGTGTGAGGTAGTCAACACAAATTACAGTGTTGAGAATAAAAGCTTTATTCCTCCTAATGTAACAGAGTGATAATTTTATACTTTGTTGGTTTTCTCTATAGTTGATATGATACAATTTTATTCCTACTGCATATGAAATAAACTTCATCACATTCAAATACATATTTTAGATGAAACCGACACCACGTCTGATGAATATAATTCAATGGTTACAGTGGTTACAAGTACATTTGTATCAAATGTTCTTTATATACCGTATGAAATCGTAACTACAAAGGAAGGTAAGGAGTTCATTAACGACTGAGATGGTTAAGAGTCATTCCAATTTTGGACTATAATAAACTCCATTTTTTTTTTAATGACCTCATGATGATAACTTCATTCTTAAAAACAAATATTAAGTAAAGATTCTTTTGATATCAGATTTATTCGATATCAGCATGGAAACAGATTATATCTTTCTTTCTTCCCATTTTCGTTCAGAATTAAATGAGTTTATGATTAGTTTTGATTTGTTTTATCCACAGGACGTCAACCACACAAAACAACGTGGGCAGGTCTAAACGTGATGCACAAATTCATGTTAATAAGTATTTGTGTAATTGGATGCGTTATTTTAGTCATGACTGGTATTCGTGTGATCTACAACAAAAGAAGAAATACATTCATAAAGTATTCATCGCTATGGAATCCTAGACGAAAACGAACGCCGAGATATGTCACTACTACTCTGTAGACGATGTTCATTTCAGATCACGTATATTTACCAAGGTTTTGGATATGGTTGAATTTGAATATACGGAACCATGTCCTTTTTTGAAAAACATCAACTTTGTTTCCTGATTACAACTTTGATGATCAATTATAAGTCACAGGATTTTCATAATATTTTATGTTAAACTCAGATTAAGACATATGTTGGCAAACCAATTTTGAATTTTTCTATTGATCTTGATATTCAAAGAGCCCTTGTATGTAAACATATTTTCATTTATTTTATATTGGCAAACTCTCCTAGTATCGGATAAAGCAATTGTTAAATTGCCAAATGTATCAAACCCGTTTAGACATTCATGTATCTTACGCTACTTTCATTCATTTTTTTATTCATAAAAAGGAATTCATCTTAATTCAAACCAAATTTAAGTTATTCTTAACTTTGATTTGAAAAAAAATAATACCAGGAAAATACAATCTAAATTAAATTATTTTAAAGTTCAGTGAGAAAAAGCTTTTAATAAGGATTTCCTTATTGTACCACCAAAGTGATATGTCAGGAATTTATATTTATTTGTTTCTATTAATAAAAAATCTGTTGTTTTTAAATTTAATCAAAGTACTTGAACAGTCGTTTTTTTTTATCTTTATCTGCTATTGATAATATGAGAAGTTTATTCTTTTTTTAATGAAAAAACCACAACCTTAAGATAACAATTTGCTAGGTAAACAATTTTTATTCTATATCCATTGGGTGAGATAGTGCAGCGGGTTTTTTTTTTGTGCTGGGGGGGGGGGGGGGGTTGGAGGGGGGTGTTGATGACACAAGGCGTAAGATTGTTAATTTGGTTTTTAATTATGAATTTTCAATGTTATTATCTATTTCAAGATAATATATAAATAAATGAGAAACATTTTTTTCATAAAACCCATTTCTTTCTAAATATTGAAATAAAATACATGTATTTAGGTTAAGATCAAGATCCTGAAATGCGTTTACACAGTTGAATCCGAAAGTGCAAGTAGGAAGGCTTAAGGCCGTACACAATCGCAATCTATACATGTACATGTAGCTATTTATTGCTACTTATTCGAACCATCAGCAACTTTTAGCAGATTAAGTCCAGCGTACCAATCTAAGTTAAACTCGATTTAATTTTTTGGTGCAATTCATAAATAAACATTTAACCTGAGACAATACAACTTGCAACATACTAGTAATAAATGAATGTTATTGATTTTAACAATAAAGATAAAACTGCTGTTGCAGTCCTGAATAAGCAACTGAATAATCAACTTTGATATTTTTAGTACATTTCTAAAAATGAATCTTTACTTTTTGCAGATGCAAATTGTGCTCAATATTCAAAAGACAGTTTCTGTTTATTTTAAAAGAAACATATAAATACCAAAATAAAAATAATATTATTTAAATTATACCATTATAAATTCCAACCAGTTAACAGTAAAATATTCTTTGACTCAAGGTGCACTAGTTTTAAGTATAAAATAGTACTATCTTATTTATAATGTTAAAAATGAATTAAGATTATTTAGACTTTCAATGGAAGATAGATGCATTTAACAAAGAAGTGTGTTTTGAAAAAAAATACCATTAGCCATCAGTAAAAGGATGTCATGTAACAACCGTTAATGATACAACGCCGCTTAATGATATAAATAGCATTAAGCGTTGCAATTGCAACGCTTAACGCTATCAATTCTTGCATTAACAGTTGACATTGTCCAACTGTAAATGATAAATCGCCGCTTAATGATAGAATTATATCAATAAGCGTCACAAATGCACAGCAGCCTTAACGCAAATATCGACACCATCAACCGCTAATGATACAAACTTTATATCATTAAGAGTTGCAGCTGCACCCTTTAAAGTTACAAAATTGTAAAAATGAATAATATAACACTGTTGTTAATAAAGCAATAATATGTATACCATGAGTAAATAAAGAATAGTAATGAATGACTTAGTTGTGTATCCATACTGTATTCATACTAGTATAAGAAAATTATGTATGTAGACAGTATAATCTAATCATTTTACGTAATGAGTTTAAACAAGAATGGTCTAATATTTCAACAAGCATTTCTCTTAAATTTACATGAAAAAGTAAATTATGATGTTAGCTGAAATACTTGTACCCTTATTAATTAATCCATATTTTAAAGTTAACATATTTTTAACAAATTGATTGATAATATTGATACAATGTACATTGAACAAACTTTTAAATGAAAAAAGCAGATGATACTGTGATCAAATAACAGAAGCAAATGCATACACACTTTCACATGATTGTCTTTATACACAAGTAAATTCGCGCATAAAAACCTTGAATATTTATATATTTTGAAACAACTGCGTGATTTATGCGGGATTGTTAATGGAAGGCCGGCTGCTCAGAGGAAGCGGAATGAAAAGTGATACAGACATGGCTTTCCTCGTCATATAACTCACGAACTTATCGGTATTCTATTATCTATAAACTAAAGAACTCATTTTAAGGATCGTGTGTTATCAAGAAGGAGTACTAAATGTTATCTTTAAGTCTTTGTTTATTTATTTATCTTTTTATTTACTTATTTATTTTCTGGGGGGGGGGGGGGGGCTACATCCACGCAGGCAATTAGGCCTATGTAAGTGTTTACTGTTGTGCAATATCTATGTTTTGGGTTTTTAGCCACAGGCGGTTTAATGGAGGGATGGGGTGGGGTTCTACCCGTTATGCTACATGGATTTATGATGAATTTCTATATCATTAAAATAACCATATATTTTTGTTTCATATTGTAAATTTTGAAATTACTATAGGCGAGTTTAAATTGTAAATTTACAATATCACAACTGGATACAAATTTAATTAAAACAAAGAGTAATGTATTTTGTTGTTGTTGGGGGGGGGGGGGTTATTCTCTGTAAATACAGCATGTACGCGTCTTTTTGTGAAGTATGGAATGTCCGTTTTGCTATTTGTTTTTAGTAAAACAATGTGAGTATGTTCAGAGTTCTGTCGTGTTTTACTTTCAACCGGTAAGTTAAACAATTACAATATAATTGTTCGATGTATGAATACAATTTATGGATGAAGATAGGTATTGTATATGACGATGATGAATTGTATTGTACATGTAAATATGTACATGTGTGCGATGTAGACAATGATTTGAAATTTCGTAAGAACAATTCTGTACACATGCCGTCAACAGTTAAAAAACAAAACAAAATCGATCCCCTTTTAAAATTTTATTCGGATTTCTGTCATGTATATTAGACATTATACGTTTGAACACCATGATAGAAAAAATCAAACGGTAACTCAGTTTAAGTGCAATAATTATATTATACAAAACAAAAATATTAAGACTGTGCAATCAAATCATTGAGCTTTTGCCCCCCCCCCCCCTCAACACACACACACACACACACACACACACACACACACACACACACACACACACACACACACACACACACACACACACACACACACACACACACACACACACACACACACACACACACACACACACACACACACACCGCAATGATGAATCGGTTTTTGAACGCTGTTCGAAATCGCAAAACAAAAGTGAACTAAATTTTCATTATTTTTTACATGTAATGACGATCATTCACGGATATAGTACACTGTACATGCAATAGACATATATTATTGGGAACAGGTATTAGAGAGGAGAAATACTTCAACACATTTATTTTGAATAAATGTTTTATTATAACAGATGAATATATTTTGTTTGGCGTTTACACTGGCTTTAGAATGAATGATCATTGCAACAAGTATTCCACAAAATTGTACACTAATGTGGGTCGTTACCATTTGTGTATTTAAGGTTTATAAAGTAGATATTTTATTTGATGCCTCATAAATTATTTGTTCAGACGAATTAACTAATTGTACGGGTGAATTAGGATCTGTTCGGACAAATAAGTTATTTGTTTATATGAGAAGTAATTCAGATTCTATTCTGGCAATGATGTAGATGAAAGGGGTGGGGGTGGGGAGGGGTATGTGATCAAGCCACCCCTTTCCTTCAAATAATAAATTGCTACTCGTAAGTGTTATATTAACTGACATTTATACAATATCTGACATATTTTGCTTTCATGTTCAATTCCCAAAATCTATGATATTTTTGCATGTTTTTTTATGTAAAGTAATATCATTGTTACAGAACTTGTGCAGAAACATTACAGGTACATGTAATAATTAAGATCTATTCTTTGTAACTATCAAAATTCAGTGGTCACGCATAGTCACCGATTTCCTTCATGTTTGGTATTTTGATACCTTAGTATTGGTATTTAAAGATGCAAGACAACCTTGAACTGTTGCCATGGAGACCGGTTATCATAATAACAGAGGCAAATGATTGAAAAATAGCCGTTTTAAGCTATTTTGGAGTCATTTAGCATTAATGATTGGAATGACCAAACATGTTCTCAACTTTCATGTAATATCAGTTGAAGCTGCATTTTAGCGAAATAAATTGTCGTTGCTATGACGTTTTGAACAATTAAGAATTTCTGAATAATTTTCTTCAGTTTACATATTTCCTTAGCGATGGCAATTTAACGATGCTCAATAATGCAATCTGATTAAAATCAGATCCTTGATCCGCTCCTTATTTTTCTATTGTCGCTACACGATTATCTGAAGAAACCCCGCTTGAGGTCACCTCCAGGTGAACTTTGTTTGACCAATGAAATCGTCGGTTCCATTCCTCAGTAACATGTTTAAGAAGTCATGCTAATATAATCTTTAGATTCCCTGAGGGCGTCTAATATCAACTTATGCTCCGTCTCTAGCTCGCTGATACCGAAAGATTCGAGAACATTTGCCATTCTTTCGACTCCATTTTTGTTTATAACCCGACATTACCGTTTCAAACACTTGCTCTGATTGGCTAAAATAACTCATTAATATTCCTAAATCAAAGTTCACCAGGAGGTGACCTCAAGCGGGGTTTCTTCAGATAATCGTGTAGCGACAATAGAAAAACAAGGAGCGGATCAAGGATCTGATTTTAATCAGATTGCTCAATAATGCTTGAATATATTTGATATATAAGTTAACATGTTTCCCACAAATAGCAACAAAGAATGGTTCTAAATTGTATTTAAAACAATCATTTTCGCTTTACAGAATCACTATGGTTTTCTTCATTTTTCAAAATTTTTAACTTTGTCACCATAGTAACATGTTTCAATTTTTTATATGACGTGCATATTTTAAATACAGCTATACACCTATGAGTTTGGTTCAAAAATAACGTCTATGGTATTTATAAAATACCAAAATATGATTTTAAAATAATTTTCGCTTTCCATGGAAACATTCTTTAGATGTTAATTTGCCCACCAATGTTTTTCTATAATTTGAAAATTGACCAAATAGTTAATTCGAAATTTACATTTCATAACTGAGATGAGCTGAAATTACTTTCTATATTGCTTTAAAGTTGATAAGATTAATTTTGCCATTTTTTTGTATCTTAGGTCTCCGTTACAATGGCAACGGTAGCCCTTAGGAACAAATTTATGTTATCTAGCTTCTTATTACATCAATATGCATCATTGTATGCAATATAAAGATAATTGGTGACTATGCGTTGCGGAACTCCTCTATAAAATTTGATTTTTACATAGAATTGATCTTAAAAACTAAAATTATGATTGTTGAGCAAATTGAGGAAAATTAAAAGACTTAATTTCATTCATTTATACAATTTTGTATCATTAAAGGGTGCGACTGCAACGCTTAATAATATAAAGTTTGTATCATTAGAGGTTGAGGGTGTCGATATTTGCTTGTTTCATTAAGCGTTAAGGCTGCAGTGCATTTGTGACGCTTAATGATATAATTCTATCATTAAGCGGCGATTTATCATCTACAGTTGGACATGTCAACTGTTAATGCAAGAATTGATAGCATTAAGCGTTGCAATTGCAACGCTTAATGCTATTTATATCATTAAGCGGCGTTGTATCATTAACGGTTGTTACAATGCCATCTCTCCTACAGGTTCAAATGGAAATCGTACTAAACTTCTTGGTTTAGCTACATTCTTTTAATTACAAAAGGGAATGGGTACATATTTAAATAACTTTAATGTACATAATTCTTGTCATCAATTGCAATAATATGATTTTTCAATGTTACCAAACTTAGAAGTAAACATTTATAAACTTAATTCTTATTTCTCTTTACCTGTTATATGTGTTGATTTAAATATAAGACTTTGAACTTTTCTTTTAGCTTATAGTTTTTTTTATTTTAGTAGCATTGCAATAAAGAAAATTCTGAAAATGCACTTTATCTTGTCAACACTTAACAAGGAAATCAAGTGTTAGTATCAATTTAACATTCAGTAAATTATCAACATTAGTATTACCACTTTCCAAACGTGTAGAGAGTTGTTTGCATGTAAATCTTCATTATATTTTAATTTATTCAATTTGCCCCCTTATTTATGTTTAGCAAGATTAAAGCAGAACTAATTTAAGACAAGTTACTTCTTTAAATATTCCTATCAAGGACTGCAATGCTAGATTGTGTAATATTATAATGTATCCAAGCATCCCAATTTTTAATCGTTGATACACCAACCACTGAAACTATAATGCTTTAAATATTTGTATTTAACCTTATAAAGCTGCCTTGATAAGAGTTATGTTGAATGTTATTTAGTTGAGCAATGTGGCGTCTTGTTTCTTAAACGTATTGTTTTAATCATAAGCGACATCTTGCGCTTTTAGCTAAATAAGATTTGATATTGTTTTTCGATTTGAGCCAATTGTATTTACTTGTACATCATAATTTTAATACCAAGGAAATTATATCTATATTCTATGCTGTATTAATTTATATACATGTACTGGACAGTTAGATCTAACTTTTACTTTTATAATTAAGTAATTATGATTCACGGTATATTTCTATATTAATAATTCATGTACAAATAATCAAAGGAGAATAACTCACATTATGATGATCATAACATATATGGAGGATATAGGCGATTACTAAATCAAAACTTGATGTGCAATCAACGTGGAATAAAGAAAATAACCATATCACTTTTCCCTTCTGCTTTATATTCTATAATTTACACATTTTTATCACACATAAAATGACAAGACTTATAATTATTCTTATTCTATCAGCAGGTGTTGATCCTTTAATAATCTACGTCAACACAAACAGTAAACAAGACATCAATGATTGATGTTGGAATTATTCATCATACATACTGAAAATAAAGTTGACATCTAGTTACCCGAGCAATGCAGTTTTTAAAATTTCAACAGATGATTGTGTGTATTCATATGCCAACGTGGTTTTACTCGATCGCGTAGATTCCTGGCTTGTCTGTTTAGAATTGTATGAATAACAATCAATTTTCATGAAATATTAGCGGAAAAATAAATCGTAGATGTAAATGTATATACTTGTACCTCGCTAAGTGGTTATGAAAAATGAACGACGTGATTATGGGCTTTATTATTCTCAGAACAATATATGCTCCTTCATGTTCAGTCGGATTAAGATCTCTTCCTCTCAATGAAACTGCAACCTATTTCTTCGTTTCCATAATGGTAAATGTACTTGGAGATTTGAAGGTGATAACATTTATATCTATAAGAAAAGTAAAAATTCATATAGGAATTGTTATGATAAAGTTTATTACGTTATATACATATTTTCTTTCTTTTTCTTAAATCAAAATCCCACCAGAACATAGTTTAGCTTTTAAAAATTCCACATTTATCTCACGTGTAAGGGTCCTCCACACCTTTGGGAAAAGTTCTGTAAACAAGCCCATTTTTCTAAATTACTTAAAGATATGAAATTGTAGCATGTGTTCGACTTGAAAATGACAGAACAAAATTTCAACAAACAACAAAATTCAGACAATTCTATTCCTTCAAGTAATTGCAACATTATTTTGATTCCAAATGCAGATTTGATAAGGCAGGAAAGACATATTAGCTATCGGGTGTTTTGTGTTTGGAATTTTCTCGTCTATTCATTTAACAGTTTATAAAACAAAACACCCCAGTACATGTCCTGATTTTATACTGAGAGATTTTGTTTTTGGTCCTGCTTCGAACAATGTCGATTGTTTGTAATATAGATGGATATGTAATTGACAGACAAATCTTAATTTTGAATTATGCCCGACTTGTAAATGTAAGAATAAACAAATCTAGATTGTTATGTGAAATAAAACAAGTGATTACAATCAATTTTGGAAATATGACTGTAATTCATCTACACGTGTATTTGATAATACATTTAAGTGTTTGTGGGGAAATTCAAAACCATTAAATGTTGCAGTTGTTTAGTTCTAATCTTAATATTTAAATAATTGGTCACCTGTTCATCTTTTCATTTTTAAATCAAAAACTAAATATAAATTCAAAACAATAATCAAATAGCCAAAAGACTAGTCAAAGGATTTGGGTTGGATGGGAAAGGGGGTGGCGGCTGAACCCTCTGCGCTAACACATGTTCAAATATAATTTCAAGAAAATGTTTATTGAACTGCGCATTTAAAACTTTTTATTGTCTCGTATGTGGGTTTGTGTTTAGTTTGAAAATGAAATCTTTTTCGTGTTTATAATGGAAACGAAACATACTTTTTCTTCAGGAATAATGACTCATTTTTTAACTAATATGAGGTGATCAAACACTTCGGGGTGATCAAATCCAATAAAGACCAAAGGGTTTACGATAGATTTGTTCACCCCGACCGTATTTGATCCCCTCATTATATTAAAAGAAAGAAACCTTATTACTTATACTTGTATTAATATAATTTTCCGAAATTGTACGATTAAATATCAAAATAGTCGTTGATGAAATTCATTGGACTATACTTTACAAATTTAAATCGATTTGTAGTGTTATCATAGATAAAGACACTGGAAAATGAAAATATATGGATAGAAAATACTATGGATAATCATACATTATTTTTTTGATATAAGGACTATATTTTGAAATACTGAATTAAAACGTATTAATAAGAATAAATACAGATGTACACATTTGTTGAAAATCCGAATTAAAATATTTTTACAGTCTACATTCATCAATTAGAATTTTTCAAATATATTGGATTCTCTAAATTCGACGACTTTCAAAAATGTCTTTTTTAAAGAGATTAATCGATCAACGCTTGTGTACGTGTTTAACTATTGTTACGCCTTCAAATGGCTTGAAATTCCTTGGGGTAAATATATTTGAAAATAAATTTATGTTGGTAATTTATGTTGCTCATACATGTACAAAAACTAAATATTTCTGCACTTGTGCTAAACATTTCTGGAAAAGCCCTTTGCATAGATGGGCGTATGAAAACGACGCTTGTGAATTAGACTATATTCTATATTGATGGGCAACCCTTTAATGAATATTTAAATTCACAAAATATGCTTCGGAAGTTTCTCGATACGATAATAATATTATATTCTAAGTACACTTACAATTACTGGTAATAGTTTCAATTGTAGTATTAAAACATGTGCAGTACTTGTGTTTTTATCATTTCGTTCAAATGGGCGATTACATTTATTTGTTTTATAAAAATTAAAGTAAACATAAAAAGCGCTGAACACTTAAATCAAACTTTTTTGTTCCTTGAAAGAAATAGGTGTGGCTTGCATGACGATTTTAACATGTTTTAACTGATCATGGGAAACAGGTGTTTAAAAGTAATCAGTTTCTGGACCATTCTCATGATTTAAGGATTTGCTATCACATTACATAACAGTTTCCTTCAAAGCATAAAAACAAGGAAGTAAATTATGAGTATATAAGAATATAGCCTGTTTATAATACGATATCATTAAATACGAAACATAATGGATTTCAAATGCACGTTTATCAATGTTTTAATTCTAATATTTCACTTTGATGTACATTCTACTACGAAAGAACAACCAACATGCAGGTTGTTCAAGCTAACTATTTTTTTGTGAAACTGTATATCTGATATTGAATTAAGAAATATTTTGAAAAAGTTTATCGAAGTGGCAGTAAATAATATGATTTTATATTGTATATTGTAGACCTCCATTATGTTGTAAGGGTAGTACCTCGGAGGATATATATAGTCGCTGTAACGGTCAGAACGAACATGTCACAAAAGAGGTTTTCAACGTATATGACCTTTGATATTTTCTGCTTTTATCCACTTAAAAGTTTTTTGATCGACTCTCTCTCTCTCTCTCTCTCTCTCTCTCTCTCTCTCTCTCTCTCTCTCTCTGAGTTTGTACCAGTACTTCTATAATTATCTTTTAATCATTCAATGAAATCATCCCATGTTAATTAGATTTTTGTTTGTTTTAAGTTTGATTTTGAAAATAAGTATTGTGTGAATCGGTTAACGGACTTCATATTATTCACTCTTTAGATAGTATTCCATGTTACCCTTTGTTGAATTAAAGCATATGTTCTTTCTTTATTTCTTTTTTTTATTCCCTCTGTTTATATGATTTGCATTTAAATATAATATAAATAGACAACCATGCCTACACTGTTATTTGCGCTTATTCATGCTGCTTTTATAAATAAACTAAAATGCTTGTAAGATCAACGTAACAATTGTTTTTCTTATATTTCAGTTTGCAAGCAAGGTTACAATGGACCCAACTGTACATACAAATGTCGATATCCAAACTACGGCGTGGATTGCCAATCTGAATGTAATTGTGAGGAGTCAGAGTGTGATCATATCACAGGCTGTATGCATGAAAGTTAGTTATACTTTTGTTATCATTACATGATAAATACAATTCAAAGAAATACCTCTCTAAGATATTCTCTCTCCTTGTTACAGTGTAATTACATGTAATCATAACGTTTAGAATGTCGACACATGTCAGCAGAAAACACACTCTCATCTTATAATCAACATCATAGTAGTAAATTTGATTATGTAATGGAGCAAAATTTATCATAAACATGCGATGTATTACATTTCATACTGATAAAACCATTATACATGAATACCAGAGAGATATATAATGAGATATATAAAGAAAAAATATATATACAATATGATTTGTTGTACAATTTCGAAATCTAAATCATCATCCCTATGAACAGCTGTCGTTCTGTAAGTTGGGTTTCTTTAATCTGATTATTTTCATCATTGTTGATGCCACGAAAGTTATGGTTCTTTTTTATTTTGATTTTTTTCTTCATTGTTTGATGCAATATTTTCCTTTACAGTTCGAAAATATATAATGTATATACACAGCTTAATAAAGGGTTTCTTATATAGCTATTACAGGTTTAACTGTCACTGGTTGGTCTATCGCAGAGAACCTAAGTACCCAAGTATCAACGACTACTAACCAAACGTTTACCAACGTATCTACAAAGGAAGGTAACTAAAATTATATACCTCTTGTTACATGTATAACAATTAATCAAGTAAATAGGTATTTATTGATTTATGGTTTAGTTTGGTCTGTTTGCTGAACTTACTGAACTTATAGATAATGTAAAAAGTTTGTTTCTTCAGAGAGAGAGAGAGAGAGAGAGAGAGAGAGAGAGAGAGAGAGAGAGAGAGAGAGAGAGAGAGAGAGAGAGAATTGTTACCTGTATATTGTTGCACCTTGTTATTTATAGGAATTCTTCACCAGATATTAAAGTGGACAGGTTTGGATTTCAGAAACAGTATTATATTATTTAGTATCTGTTTAATTGCCATTGTTTTGTCCATCATGCTTTCTATTTACATAACCTGCCTCAAAAAGGAAACTGCAGAGGATGTTTATTTAGAAGTAAATGGAATTTCAGAACAAAAGTCAATATAAAAAAATGTGACATCTATGCTTTAAGAGCGTCTTTTATGTTGAGTTAACATTACTATCTGTCCATACTCCTTCTAATTTATTGTAATTGACCGTTAACTGACTATTCATTTTGTTAAGTGGTTTTATTCGAAAATTGAAAAAGATAACAAATGAAACATCCTGATAAATTATGGTGTTTTTTTTTTAAAATTTGGTTTTGTTATTTTTTGCAATAGTATCTTTTTCTTAACAACCAGTATTTTGGTTATTTTTGTTCGAACGGAAAACTGATATGTATAACTACGTATTAAGCAGAAATTTCCGAAGTTAATTACTTATTTGCTTACTTTTAGTATTCTTGGCAATGGTAAAATGTTAAGTATTTCAAATTATGTTTTTTTTTATACCTTGCCTTTCAAAACAAATATTGATCGCAATTTGGTTGGTTAAATATTACCTAAAAACTAACCTACAAACCAGGCGTTAGCAGCATTTATATGTTGATTGTTTTATTACATGAAATATCTTACAATTGCACAGAGAGAGAGAGAGAGAGAGAGAGAGAGAGAGAGAGAGAGAGAGAGAGAGAGAGAGAGAGAGAGATTATTGATTTGTTTTCAAGTTCTTTGTCATTTCATCCATGCGTAATAAAAATAAAACGTCTTTTTGTTTCTTTTCTCTGTTTTCTCCTAATTTATTTGACATTTATAAAAAGTATAAAATTACAGTGGAACTTAAGGGAAAAAAATTAACAGTACTTGAAATACCATAAGTGAAAGAATGCGTATGACCTACTTATTAATGATTCGTATTGTGTTAGAATCAGTATCTCTTACCGTGTTTATTTGCATTACCTTTTTTCACATTTAAGGATTTAAATATAGGATTAAGTGTATAAACCCTCTTTATAACTAGAAATGAACCAAAATGCCATCTTTTTGAACAGCAAAAACAATTTGCGATACTTTGTTTTCTTTTGATGAACAAAAAGTATCCTCTGTGGTATTTTTTTCTTTAAATCGTTTTTGTATATTAAGTGTGTTGTTATAATCAAAACCTGAAACTAATGAATTTTTAAAATGATCTTCTAAAAACAGAAATTAGTCGATAAATTCACAGTAAATGGTGCATTAACTTGCAAACATATTTAGAATAAGCTAGCTCTATGAGTTGGATTTATGATTTTGAAAACATTTTTGATATGTTTGCCAATACTTTCTCGTAAGGTGAAATCGTTAAAACTGCAATAAACATTGTTAACTAATGTATATGAGTGCGTTTAAATATTGAATGTAGATATTACATGACACTGCCCAAAACGGAAACAAACAGCAAATTCCACGATCGCAATCAAATCATTTTCAAAACAAGGTTATATATAATTTCACACAAATTGAAATCATACAGTCATTTCATTTTAAAACTGTTATTAGATTTCAAATTAAGCAGAATACCATCTCTTCCAAACTCGTTCATCATGTTTATGTACAAGAGTAAGATTCAGAGTGTCAATGATAGAATACATATTCTGCAAACCTTTCCCGGTTTTCTATGCGCATTGCCCAATGCATGTGTTGCATACAAATATACAACAATATGACCTGAAATACAATCCATAACTAAAGTTCAATTTCCTTTATTTAATGATTAAAACACAACAAGGTAGTTCTTAGTTCAAAAGACTCAACGTATATGTATATATAGAAAGTTAACTGGATATTAAACTGTATATAGTATAGTATCTGAGGATGGGTATAACATACTTCATCATATAACGAGATGTTCGTCTACATTAATTATATGAAAATACATATCATGTATACAATAATTATTTCTTCTGGGGACCTTATTAAAAGATGGAACGGTTTTATTTATTCATAGCATGCGAAAATTTTGTTTCTTGTAAAGTTTCCTAATCATTTATTTACAAAATTTAGCTAGTACATGTTTTTCAGGTTTTTCAAAATACAAAATGGGAAACAACTTGGTTGAAACTAATCAATGAAAGTATGCTGCAAAACTCTCTTGGAGAATTTAAGACTTACAGGTTTTATTGATTAGCAAGTCATATCGGGGATATGATAGAATATTTATCTATAATTTAAGAGATAAAATACAAAATCGTATGCATCTGTCTGATAGACATGTTCATGTATTTTGTTTTTAGTTTTGGGGGGATTTTTTGCATTGAGTCTAATGAATAAGGAATTGGGTTTTTTTTAAAATTGTACAAGACTTGTATGAGTTGTGAATGAAAACAATATCATTTTGCAAGATCATTTGAAACAAGAATATCTTTTGAACACAATTTTAATTATTCACGAAACTAACAAGCGAAAAATGAATCGTTTGACTTGATATCCTTTCAGAAATATAGATTGTTTAAATTCTACTTTTAATTTTCTATTTGACTTTATTATGTTTTCCAGTTTACGGTGAAGAAAAGGAGTCACGTTTTAGTTAACATGTAGTTTTTGTATGGATGTGAAATGATATTTTAATAAAAATAGATTTGCACAGGTGTTTCTACATCATCAGTTTGATCATGTTCAAGTGTTATGCCATACCGGTAACTATTTTCCGTTTTGTCTGGAAATGAGGAACTATAATGCATTTCTAGAGTCTTAATTTGCAATTAATGCACTCCATCAAACATCATTAATAACACCATGTTTTTGAAATGGACATATCGTTACATTCTTATGATGAAATTTTACGTGAACATGGGAATTGCAGGTATTTTAAACACTTATTTATTGTATGCACGAACTTCGTAGGACGGAACAGAATTCTGTTATAACAAAGAGCACCAGGAAGACCAATTTTTTTATTGATATGTTTATTTTTATTGATTTTAGTTTTGAATTTTTGCTAATGTCTTCGTTTTAATCATATAAAAATCCATGTTAAGTGGGAAAGGAATTTCAATAACAATGCTCGCGTTTGTTAATTTCTATTTGATTACATGTACTGCGCTCATCATTTAAACAATCATCGAATATTTCTGGCAGATGCAATTTCTGAAACTCCAAAGAAACTCACCAATATTCATATTATCATCATTAATAGCGATAACCTAGTGCAAAGTCAATAACAATGTTTGTTTTTTGCCTTTTCTCATTATTGTTACTCCAAATTCATGAAATATTGCAAAAAATAATCTTGTGACGAGGAAAAACCTTCTTATACATGTTTAAATTGTCATAGAGAAGTACAATAGTTTTGGTTTAAAACTGCGATGTTCGGCCGCAGGGCAATACCAATGTTTTAACATAAAATAATTATTACCTGCTTTACCACTACGCCAACGTCTTTTGAAATATATTACGAGAGTTATCGTTCGTTTGCTTGGGATTAGACAAACTTAATTTCATATTCAAGCAGTAGAATTTATTTGTTTGCAAAGTTTTATTTAGAATAATCATAATGCAAATATGATAGAATAGAGATATATAGTGAAATTACATTCGTTCTTCAGTACTGCTTTTACCTTTTCCCATGTGTTAAATATACTCAAATAGTGGGGCACAATTTGAAAAAAAGTAACGATTTAAAATACAAAATTAGCATCTAAATTCTGCTTGTAGGCCACGCGTTCATTGATTCAAGTTAGCTACGGAAAACTGAAGCACAAACAAATGAAAATTTTGCATGGATATGATAATTGTAATGCATTTCTAAATCTAAATATACATCCTCGTAAAATCCAAACATTGTTTTTGGTACAGCATGTAAATGAACGACATCTCATGTAGTATTTCTTGTGAATATCCAGACAATTTCACAATTATTTAAAAACCTGACCTGAGAATTGACATTGATAAACACTTTTATCACTAATTCTAAGTGAAAGATTGAGAAATAAAGAACCTGTAGTTTTTAACCAGCTCTCTTTGTCTCTGATTGTCAATGTTACATGTGTATAAATTGTGTTTTCTTACCCAGGCTGTAGACCAGGATACTTTGGAAATGACTGTAACATGCCATGTCGTTACCCAAATTACGGCATAGATTGCCAATATGGATGCATGTGTCTTAGAGAACAATGTGATCATATTATAGGATGTAAAGATACACATGCCTGTATGTTCTTAATTTGGATTAATTCGATTCTTGATTCACACACATTAATTTTATGAAATAAAATCATTTTCTTCTTATTTTATGAATAAATCAATGTTTAATATTCATTTGAAACTGTTACATATCAAAACCACAACGCATGATTAATTACAAAGATAACAGTCTAAAACTTAGAATTTGTCAAAAACTAGAAATAGGAAAAAAACCAACATCAAAATAAAATATTAGAAAATTAAAAAATAGTAATTTCTCTCTTCTCCATGACGAAAATTGGTTAAAGGTACATTTACCTCTAAAATCTGTAAGGTAGTAAAGCATAACAAAGTTCTTATTTTAGTAATCATTATTGATCTTTATACCTATTGAACATAAGCTGCATATAAAAGCCACATAAACTTAATAATTGACAATCAAAGTTTCAGAAACCACTGTTGCTGATGACTCTGTACGTGTACGAGGGGCCAGTGACACATTTTCACCCAATATTTTTTATGCCAGGTACACCATTGTTTCTGAGGACCAAGGTAATGTCATAATTAAGTTTCAACCTTTGGGTTTTGTTTTATAGCCACATAGAAAAACAATAAAATTATTTATACAATAACCATTGTTTATAATAGATTTTCAAGTATATAGTTTGAATGCTGAATACCCAATATACTTTATGGTAAAGGATTACGTTTACTTAGATTTCAAAAAATATGTTTACAAAATTCAATATCTGAGTACAAAAATTGTTTTCAATATCGATATTGTTTATTTGAGGAAGATTTGTTACGACAAATGTGCATGTATTTTGAAACAGAGGAAATTCGGAGGAAATATTTTAATTTTTGTTATCTTAAAAACTTTCTGTAGTAATTGCGAAAATTAAGGTTCTACGTTTTTTTTTTTAATACCATTTTACATATTTTATGGTTGTGTCCTCTCTTGTATAATTTTATATCACTGGCTGCCATGCAAATGCAAAAAAAAAAAAAAAAAAAAAAAAAGGCATACTATTGAATCATTAAAATTCGTGGGGGCCAATTTTCGTGGAAAGCTTAAATTTTACAGGTTCGTTGGGACGTAATTTCGTGTTTTATTTTATACCTAAAAAGGAAATATTACTTATCAACCCTAATTTATTAATTCGTGGAGGATACCCACGAGATACCCACGAATTCCACGAAAATTGAGCCACCACGATATCTAATGATTCCACAGTAAAATTAATTCCAAATAGAATATCTCGAAAATTTGATCAGTGACCTTATATAATGTTCATACCAACAAAATATAGGCAAGAAAAATAGTATAGGCAATCAATAGTTTAGATCTCCCATTAGCCAGTTTTATGAAATACTCGATAAAATAATGGTAGAATTTTGAAAATTGACAGAGGAAATTCGGACTAAATTAAATTTCAAATTATGAGTTTAAACGATTCATTGTCATTAAACAATTTTGACAAATTTTTCAATAAACATTCAGAGGTTACTAGCATAAAAATTAGATTATTGACCTTGTTAATTGAAAGTAAAAAATAGCACCACGATAGTATGGCTAGAATGTGCAATAAGTAGTTTTTCGTTCTTATTAGTGGAATGTTTTCGCCCCTACATAATCAACATAAACATAATCCTTAAATGTGACTTTCGTAAATAATGCTAGTAGTTTTAAAAAACGCATTACAATGCACACTCACAAGCACAGCTAAAGCAACTATTCGCAAATGAATTGTATTATTCTTAAAAATTACGTTTTATGTTAGTTACAGAACCTCCAAATTACAAATCCATTTGGACAGGTCTGAGCCGAACACAAAAATTTATGCTGATCTGTATCTGTATCATCGGGCCAGTCTTCTTTCTAATGTTTGGTATTTACATCATCTGGAAAGCGAAAGAGTTTGCACTGATTCGTTTGTATAGATCAAAATGGAAATTCAGAAGAAGTCCAAAGACAGTCACTACTACTTTGTAAAAGAATTTGCTTATGAAATAAAATTTCTTGAATCATTGTCAGGCAAATTTGATCGACTTGCAATTTCGGTTTGATTACTTTCGAATTTTAGTGTTATTTTTTGTGTAATAAATTATCGTATCATATGTGTGATTATATTTTTGATTAAGATAGTACGAAACACCCCTGGAATTATTTATTTGAAATATTTTCTCAAATACACAAAATAATGCTTCATATTATGTACAAATTAAGATCAATCCGTTATCTTAAGAACAAAAATATAAATCATATCCATCAATTACTCAAGGCCGAAAAAATTTGAGGTACAACATATTTTGATAATTTTGAAACATACATTTGTATGGTGTTCATATGATTTTTGTGCAATTTAGCCCTATATCATTTAAAAATGCGTCACTTGTGCTCCTTTCAAAGTAAAGAAATTTGAATACAACCACTACCAGTATCTGTGCTTTACACATGTATGTCCAACACATTTAAAGGTCATATCAACAGGTCAAAGGTCAAATATGAATACGTCATCTAGGATTTTTATCAATTTTCACCTTCGTCAAATATACTTAAACCTTAATTAATCTAACATCAATGGTTAATTTTTTTTTATTTCAAAATATTTTCAATACAGGATCATGACAATCATACTGTTAAATTTTATTCATATTTGAATGATACATTTTCTTTTTAGAGACATTCAAGTGCTGCAAATTTTCGTTTTAAAATAGAATTCACAAGCTTTTTTAGCTTATCCGTTTTGTACCACCTTCAAACATAGGAATAAAATTATGATCTATATACTTTGCGTTAACACTGTCAGTGTTGTTGTACTCTTTCATGTGGGGAGTAACCTATATCCCAGTCTATATAAAACAAGGAGACAGAGAGACAGATTCCATCTGACATCTTTTTATTAAACATCCTGATTTAGTTTTATAAATTGAAATAATCCCTTTTTTTTTTAAATTAGAATAATAAATTTCTGTTATTTATGTCTAATGTATATGTCTTAATGATGAGATTTGATTTGGAATGGTTACATAGATTTATTATCTCTGCATTACGCAAAAACAGATTTGAACTGATTCACAAATGCTTCGAAGTATAAAGATTGTTTTAATACATGTGAAATAAACCGGCCGTCAAAATATATAACAAAATTAGTGTAATAAACGATTTACTAATGTTGTCACTTACTTCTGAAACATGTTAAAGTATGTAATAAATAATCAAAAGTTGGAATTTGTTTGTGTGTGAAAGTTCTAAAATTACGCTAATACATGTCAATTAAAGACTTAGATTAAAACAATCGTTTAAAATACTATAAGTCAGAGAAAGCAATAATAACATGTTTCAAAAGTATGAAACAGAGATATTTCACAACTGAACAAAATAAAAAATGCAAAAACTTGCTCATGTATGCTTATCATAAGGTGATCAAGATTCCTATTGCGTGATTTCAATATATCTAGTAGGTTTTCCGATGTGTTCCAATATCACTCCATCTCTCCAAAAATTATTAAACGACAGGGTTGTACATGTATCTCTTGATTTCAACATTGCCTTTTCATGAATATTGACAAAGGAAGAGCGAAACAGAGATCTCATTGCGCATATCCGCAGAAAATCAGATGGTCGTTATTGTTTGCTTAATTACATATCCATCACGACCGTGTATATACTTAACAGTTGTTAATTTGAAATATAATCATGTATTATTTTTGTAATATGCTTGTTATTCAATATACCCGTATTTTTGCGTGTTTTAGATATGATAAGTTAACACTCACGCGAACTAAAAATAGCCCTATGTGGAAGACACAAAGGCCTACGTCATTTTTTCAGTGAAATATATGCAAATGCGTCCCTGATTGCTCACACACTTGTGTTTTTGTTTTCTTTTGTTCGTACATGTAAATAGGATTAATGTATACATTTCTGAAGAATTATATCCTTTACTTCTTGAAACAATTTAACAAAATAACAATTATGACGGTGTTGATTCTCCAACCATTTTTGTACAATTGATTAAAATTGGCTATCAATATCACGTGGTAAATTGATATTCAAAAGGAGGAATTAGTTTCCTGAAAAGAAAATACAAAAATTATTATTTAAATTTTGTAACGTGATCTAATTCAGCATCGTAATTTACAACATATAGGTTACGTTAACAAGTAAACAAAAACATACATTTTCCCCGTCATTAAAAATTGACGCACATTATAGCGTGTATAGCTTTAAAAGAAAATCTTGAAATACAGGAAAGCTTTAAAGAGCTGGGCAAATTGCTATTTTATCTTCAACAAACTGCTAAATATTTAAACCCCGTTTATCCCATCTCCTTCTCATATCCTGATTCACCAAATGAAAACAGAATTTACTGTTAGATCGAGCGTTGTAAACATGGGGACTTTTCAGAGAAGAGGTAGGGATCGGGACATTCCTGACCATTTGTTTAAACCGTGAATGCGTAAATTGCGATAGCAGTCAAGTTTGTGACTATTTTAGGATGTGCGTATTCAAAGTGTTGCTTATGAACTTATCACAAGTGATAATTTGAAAATAAAAGTTGAAATAAGTGTTCTGATTTCAAACAAACAGATGTTTCCTTTTGAAAATATATAAATTGTTATCTAAAATTGTGATGTCATAAGTACTTTTCTTATGATCTACTATGTTGACATTACATAATATATATCTTTTGTCATAAGATACATTTTGCTGAAATCAGAAATACTCAACAGCATGCTTTTCCGACGGAATTTTATCGACACACTAATATTGATTGCTTACGTGGAAATGTATTCCATAGTAATGAGGCAAGCATTCGCTAAAGGTATATAAGGTATTTTTCACTACATATTTTTCATTCTATCTCAACAAGAGAGCGTAATACATTTTTGCAAACAAATCTTCTCCGTTTCATTGCATGGAAAAAGAAACACACGACTTTTTCATGGTAAAATTCCAATCTATATTTATTATTATGTAAGAGAGCACAATCTTGTTTTTTTTCAGTTCAAATATATATATATATATATATATATATATATGTGTGTGTGTGTGTGTGTGTGTGTGTGTGTGTGTGTGTGTGTGTGTGTGTGTGTGTGTGTGTGTGTGTGTGTGTGTGTGTGTGTGTGTGTGTGTGTGTGTATGTTGTATTTGTTTGTTTTTATTTTTTATAATTAAAGGGATTGATACGCCATTTGAACTCAAAATTTGTTTTTATATTTCCATTTTCAATGTATAGAATGGTTGATATTGGTATTTTCAACACTTTGTCGAAATTTTAAGTCACAAATTAGATGCAGGGTTTGAAAGCTTTGTTTTGTAAACATAGGTTGAGTCTTCATGTTTACATATGTGTTGTTTTTATTTAAGATTTAATCAAATGTTGCTTTATTTTGTTAATAGCATATTATTGATGAATACATCATTTTCACGAGTAATTTTGAAAAAATAAATGTTCACTGGATGAAATATCTGGTTTCAGCGCTGCGGAAACCCTTTGGAAACTTTGCGGAAACTTAAGGTTACTTTAAGTTTCCGACAGGTTTCAGCACGGAAACTTCAAGTTTCATTAAGTTTCCGCAGTGCTGAAACTTAGGCTGTCCACGAATCCAAATGGTTTCCGCAACGGAAACTTACTGAAACTTGAAGTTTCTGCATAGTTTCAACCTCCATATACGATTGGGATACATATTGTATACAAATGGTTTCCGTAACGGAAACTTACTGAAACTTGAAGTTTCTGCGTAGTTTTTACCTCCATAAACTGTTTGAATACATATTGTTTACAAATGGTTTCCGCAACTGAAACTTACTGAAACTTTATTTTTTTTTTTGCTTTCAAAAAACTCAGTATGGTTTATAATACATGTAAAAACGACACAATTTCAAACAGTTCCAAATTTATATTGATCACAAAAATTTATACTTTTGTACTCATACTTGTTTTCTTCTTGATCACATGCATACCAAACCTCCCTGAATAAGGCAAACCTACTTTCGAGTTGGGACAAATCTTTTCTTTGTTATTTATAAAATCTAATGTCTTACATAAGAACAGGATTTGGCAGCATATTATTAGATATTCCAGAAAGTCCACAGTGAACTTCTCATTTTCCCCATGATGTACCAACTGATCAGATTTGATTGTCATAAGCTTATCAGTATTTAAGAGATGACCCAGAGTGAGATATGAAAAGCTTGCGGACCGATGGAAAGCTATTAAACAATGGAGCAAGTCCGTCAAATCATGTGCAAAAATATGATATACACCTTTATATAATTATGCAACACCCTTCATTCCTGATGAATATTGTTCTTTACACACAGTTTACCTTCCTACAATTCACTATTTTACCTACATTGGTATTTTTAAGTCAAAGTAAAAAATACATTGTTTATATATGTCTAATGCTACTACATGTACTTGCTTATTGTAGCCTGAATGTATAAAATACATACTGTCACACGGATCATTCACTATACGCTTCTCATCAATAACAGTATTTTACTTATGATATAAAAGCTAATTCCAATATTAGTTACATAACACATAAAAAAAAACCCACATGGAAATGCTATTGTTAACAACTTTCAGTGCAAGTAATTTTGTTATATAAAAATTGTAATAAATGGGGTACATGTTATCTTGATATATTTTCATATTCGACATAATTGAATATTGTTTGGTGTATTTTTGATACATACATTTCTCTCCTAATGCAGTGTTTTTACATATATTAAGATGGTTTCTGAATTATTCATATATTGCTGCAAATAAGAACTTAATTATCAATAAATGTAAACACAGAAAATAAAAAAACCCACAATGTACTAAATATCTAGATATATATATCTGATTCAGGATTTATATTATGATTTTTCAGACAACGGTTGGTTAGTATAAGTAAATATGCCTTTTCAGTTCTCTATTTAAAAAGTACTCATCATACCGGTAAAATAAAAATTAACATTCGGGGTTGTGTTTGGATTGTGAACATGTATATGAATCTACTACTTGGTATCAACAACATCATTAACACTGGGAAATGGGTGGATACATGTTACCTGGAGTCTAATATTTTATGGAATATTTGCAAATATAACATTTTTTTCAGAAAATGAAAGTTCATATCAATCTCTAATCAATCATTTGATAATATAAGTCAAAACCATGTGATTTTCGTAGATTTTAGCTTACAGACATTGCAATTTACTGGTATTTGATTATATAAAAAGTTCTTTTAAAGTTAATAGGTTCTTTGAAATGGGAATACTTTACAGCCACCAAGTCTTTGTTCTGCATAGGTTTAATCAGGTCGTAGAGATGTGTCCATTAGAACGAATAAGGAGTATTCTTGGCTGTTGATGATGTAACCTGAGTCGTAGTTTATGGAAATAAGCCTTCTTGGTATTCTGGACAGTGGTAGCATTAAATTTCTTCTTGTGATGAACTCGTTTCTTTCACTGGTCTGTACTCTATGTCTGTTCTTTTTATCTTAAACAAGTTAATAAAGTTTCATCTAAATGATTAAACGAAGAACACTCAGTCTTACATATACAGGTAGATGTAATAAAAGCATAAAATTCATTCTGAATATAGTTCTCTAAGAAGCTACTTTACAGTTGCCAGTTGCTGATTAAATCATGTCATACAATGACTTCAGTAGTATCTGGTCTAAAATGTTTCATTTTATGTTTGAAACTAGGTTATTTTCATTTTGATTCAATAATTGTTTGTTGAACAATGGAAGAAGAATGTGTTTCATCCCCCCTCCCCACTTCCTTTCCCAGAACTTCAACCTTAATTTCCCCCGAATTACTACAATAAAATTATGAAAATCTAACACGTGTATAGGTTAAGGGTGAAAATAATCAATTTCAAAGGCAATACCTTGCGATCACATCGTCCAGCTGGTCAAAACATTCACCGAAGAGAGGATGCGACTAATTACCGGAAACATTGACTTTGTATGGTGTCTGCTGAAAAAAGAAAAGCGTGAAAGATTTCATTTTCCGGATTTAATAATAAAAAATGTTTTTTAAATACTTATGTTACATTTAGAGTTTGTAAATTGTGTAATGTGTGAAAAATATTCATTGTTCTTGTTTACCAACCAAGCATCCAGATATTTTAGTGACGTATATACGTCCATGGATATTCTAACAAACCCTACCTTGAGAATCATGCATATAAACTTTGTTAATGATTTGGTCAAAACTTATATTTTAAAGAGATGTGGGAATAAAATGCCGAACCAAGTCTGAAAAAAATGACGCCATTTTGATGTTGCGAGATCTCGTTTGCAAATGAGAGATACATGTAACTAAAAGCTTTGAAAATGATATCGGGAGTATCTATATTGTAAACTAAGTTACCTTGATATCAGTTCTTCGTTCCTGTATTGTCTTCTTGTCGTAGGGGCTAAAGATGTTTCTCAATTCTCCATTTTACAACAGCACCTTCTTGTCCATTTCAACCTTCGCTCGGAATTATAAAGTGCGCCAATACTGACCAATCAGAACCCGCTAAATCTTGGCGAAGTGCATCATGGGATAGTTTAAAATAAATAATGTTTAAACAAAATTATTTTTTACTGAGTATAATATTTTTTACATATATTTATTTTAAATATGAACTGTTGGAGTCAGTACTTTCTGATTAAGTACGAAAAATTATTGGGTTTTTTGTTACAATTGCAACACGTGATAAACAAACAAAAAATGGCCGACCGTTTGTTTACAAATGTTTAATGGCTTAACGTTGTAATTTAACTAATTTGATTGTGAAATATGTTTCAGATTTTGTCTATAACTTTATATATGTACACATGATTTTGCCAAACTTATTATGAGAGAGATGTATAGTTTACTGACAACGTGATCTTAACTTGTCTAATTTTCACCGCGATTCTAAGCACAGTCATTGTCTTATTCAAAATATAGAGGTGTTAAAATATTATGTTCAACACAGAGCAATTTCAACTTGAACAAGAAATCACAAGTATAATTAAATGCCCATCAATTAACGGTGGTCTAGACGGTAGGCTGGTTAACGGGGTCTACCCGTACGGTCAATTTACAACTATGATGAATTGATGACAATTATTTTACAGTTACTCATGTCCACTGTTTGATCACGTTGAACAGAACGTTAAAATATATTCGTAAAATACAAAAGCATTAAACATTAAACAAGCCGGGAAGTAAGACTTGTGTGAATTCACACAATATGTGACTGATATATAAACTTTTAAATATTTTGTCAATAATCGAATATATTGCAAACCATTAAGCCAATTGCAATGGATTTTGACGAGTTAATTGGAACTTGACCCTTACCCACTTGCATATAAATAAAATGAGCATTGTAAATACATAACTTTACATGTTATAGTTTTAAGAAGTATTATTTAATAAATAATTTATATGTAGTGGACATGAGTGTTTTGTGCTAATAGTTACTTAATTATTTGGTATACTTTCTACATCATATGTAATCGAATGTATCATCAAATTAAACAACTGGGATTGAAATCACCTGCACCACATGACTAGTGCTGGATTCAATTCTAAACAGATTTTGTAATATAACGTGTAATTTAAGTTAATGTTTATTATATCTTATCACAGAAACATGCATGTAGTCTACATGTTTCATATACATGGATCCATATTTGTGTTTACAGTACAGAATGTTAATACAAAGTATAGAAATGCACGAATCATGATACAGTCACACATAGTAAAGTTAAAATTGCATGTATTCTAAATAAACAATATCAGATTCAGACCCTAAGTGGTTTTTACTTAATAAAATATCATATTTTAACTGGAGACTTAAAATGGGTTTTTTTTTCTGTGTAAATGTATTGGCGTTGGATTTTAAAAAATTAACTCTAAAGTTACGATTTTTTGGTATGGTTTGTAATAATGTTGCATTTACAATGACTTTACATGTACCTTAATTTGTTGGCTAAATTAGTACACCAAGATTGATTAATTTATTAATTAAAGTGACTTCATCTCTAAAGGATTTAAGAAGGAGTCTAAGAAAATAGGTATATTGCTAGCTCTTATAATTAAATGAGTGTAAGTAAACTACTTCATCATACCATGTCTGCCATATACAGCTAGAGTCTTCTTCTTTTTTTTTACTAATTAATCATTAATTAAAGTAACTAATTAATTTTACTAACTGAGATACACACAAATTGAAAAACAAATTCCTGCCGGGCTACAGGTATAAACTCATGCTTAGTTCTGTGTATATGTTATGTAACAGTCTTTTGTTCACTCCTGACAGAAAAACCCTGCCATCCACACAGAATATACAGGGAAATCACAAAGAGGAGGTCACCTGGACAAAGAATGTATACACATGTATACACGTGCCCCAGTACCTAAGATTAATAATTTGATCATTGAACAAGAGAGACATCAGTTTTTCTTTTCATTTAAAATTAATTACTTAGTAAAATTGTTAATCGTCTTATTTTCCACATTTAAAGATAGTTACATGTACATGTTTGTATACATACAGTTTCAGTCACGCTGAGACCTACTGTACATATAAGCATGTACGGATTCATGATCATGAGGCTAGAATTAAACTTAAACCTGTTGAAACTAATTGATATAACCATTAAACTAAAAAAAAATAATTAATAATGGTTTCAGCTGTGCATAAACTATTTGGAATCTTAACTTAGGTTTCAGCATCCTGAATCCTAGCGCAAATGTGCTGAAACTGATTGATAATTCCATAATTATTTAGACCACTTTTCATACATTTCAATTTTGGTTTCCGCATTGCGGAAACCATAAGGAATCCTAGACTAAAGTTTCTGCTGACTGAAACCTTACGGATACTTGCTGAATCGATATAATGGTTTCCGCATTGCAGAAACTATACAGGAAACTTCAACTTCAAGTTTCAGCAAGGTTTCCATATAGTTTTAGTTTTGCTGAAACTGGATTTTTCATCCAATGGTTATTTCTTTACATACAACTATTTGTAAACAAGTATAACACGACCTAATGCGTCCTCCGGGGCACGGAGAGGATAAGTAAGTAAGAAGTAAATAAGTAAGTTAACAAATAAGACTCGAGCTTTGTTTACATAATAATGAATTCCGACTTCTCTATCTCGCTTGTAACTTGACTTCTAACATTCAAGGTTTGGTCAATCATTTACAATGCACAAGTTATCCATTTTGTATATAAAAAAATGAAAAATAAAATGTTCATCTCAAATCGTGTCTAGGCCCCTTTAATACATGTAATTAATTTCAAATCATATAACCCAGGCTGTATGCCAGGATACATTGGATCGGACTGTGATATCCCATGCCGCTTTCCCGGATACGGCGAATATTGTCAAGGAAAATGTGGGTGTGAAAAACAGTGCGATTATATTACGGGATGCGAAAGTATAGTTATTTTTTAACATTCAACTAGAACATCTGTTAAAAACCTTTTTTTTTAAATTAATGACAATATGTTAGTGTTGAATTTCTTTCTTTTCTTTTTTTTGATTTTGTTGAAAATTATAAGTATTTTTTTTATTTTCCAAATTCAACATATCACACGTTTACCTTCAATGGGTAACACCACAGATTAATAATGTCTTCAACAGCCATATATAAGGCCAATGAATTATATTAACCAATATGAATGGGGGAAAACAAACGCCAAATATATGAAATTCACCCCAGTCAAAGGATTCATTAGTTTCTTAATGGTACATTAAAACAGAATTTGTGAGATAGTGAACACAAATTACAGTGTTGAGAATAAAAGCTTTGTTCCTCCTAATGTAACAGAGTGATAATTTTATACTTTGTTGGTTTTCTCTATAGTTGATATGATATAATTTTATTCCCACTGGATATGAAATAAACTTCATCACGTTCAAATACATGTACATATTTTAGATGAAACCGACACCACGTCTGATGAATATAATTCAATGGTTACAATGGTTACAAGTACATTTGTATCTAATGTTCTTTATATACCGTATGAAATCATAACTACAAAGGAAGGTAAGGAGTTCATTAACGTCTATGAGATGGTTAAGAGTCATTCCAATTTTGGATTATAATAAACACAATTTTTTGGTTTTTTATTCATTATTCATTTTATGACCTCATGATGATAACTTCTTTCTTAAAAACAAATATTAAGTAAAGATTATTTTGATATCAGATGTATTCGATATCAGCATGGATACTGATTATATCTTTCTTTCTCCCCATTTTTGTTCAGAATTAACTGAATTTATGATTAGTTTTTATTTGTTTTATCCACAGGACTTCAACCACACAAAACCATGTGGGCAGGTCTAAACGAGATGCACAAATAAGTATTTGTGTAATTGGATGCGTTATTTTAGTCATGACTGGTATTTGTGTGATCTACAACAATAGAAGAAATGCATTCATAAAGTATTCATCGCTATGGAATCCTAGACGAAAACGAACGCCGAGATATGTCACTTTTCCTTTGTAAACGATGTTCATTTCAGATCACGTATATTTACCAAGGTTTTAGATATGGTTGAATTTGAATATACGGAACCATGTCCTTTTTTGAAAAACATCAACTTTGTTTCCTGATTACAACTTTGATGATCAATTATAAGTCACAGGATTTTCATAATATTTTATGTTAAACTCAGATTTAGACATATGTTGGCAAACCAAGTTTGAATTGTTCTATGGATCTTGATATTCAAAGAGCCCTTGTATGTAAACATATTTTCATTTGTTTTATATTGGCAAACTCTCCTAGTATCGGTTAAAGCAATGGTTAAGTTGCCAAATGTATCAAACCCGTTCAGACATTCATATATCTTACGCTACTTTTCATCCATTTATTTATTCATAAAAAGGAATTCATCTTAATTCAAACCAAATAAGAGTTATTCTTAACTTTGATTTAAAAAAAAAGATACCAGGAAAATACAATCTAAATTAAATTATTTTAAAGTTCAGTGAAAAAAAAGCTTTTAATAAGGATTTCCTTATTGTACCAGTATAGTGATATGTCAGGAATTTATATTCATTTGATTCTATTCATAAAAAAATCTGTTGTTTTTAAATTTAATCAAAGTACTTGAATAGTCGTTTTTTATCTTTTTCTGTTATTGATAATATGAGAAGTTTATTCTTTTTTTTAATGAAAAAACCACAAACTTAAGATAACAATTTGCTAGGTAAACAATTTTTAGCTTTTCGCTCAAATTAGCCACATTCCTTTTGATAATATAGGTGTAAAAGAGACGTCTTCGCCATAGAAGGAACTACTTTATTTCCCTATGCATGAGTTATTCATATGTCAGCAAACCCATTGAGAGAGAATATATTGGACAAAGGTGATGTAGATATTATATAAATATAGGGTTTCCTCATGATTTGCAATGAAATACATGATTTTTATTCAACGAGTTGCGTGTTTTTCATCCCCATGCCTTGGAGTAATCTGTTCATGCACTCCTTATAGTATTATATCATTATTAAAGAAAGCCACTGTTTTCATGATCATGCTTCAATATTTCATCTATACTACAAGGTAAAGTAATTTGTGTACTTCAACATACGAATCGACCTTTAAGATCAAGTAAAATTGCTTAACGAAATGTTAACGACTTAGGATTATCTTTAATATATTAACATTTCTGAATAATGTTTATCGCACAAAACATTTAATAGGAGATCAAGTTTGCTAAATTTGAAATAACTTTATTAAATGAAGGAATATTTTTTAAACAATTTATATGTTTGCAGCAAAATTCGTAATATTAATCACAAACAATAGATATTCAAATAGTATGCACGGTATCATGTACTTAACAATGTCAACAAATATGATTTGAAAGTATTTTTCTTAGATAAAAGAAAAAGAATGTTTGAAACTTATGACAGGCTTTTGATGCACATGTTTGAGTGTTTAGTAATGTATATCCGTCTTTGACAAATTGTTGTACATCTTTTAAAGGAGCATGGTCACGATTATTGTCAAATTCTGTTTTTCTGTTTTTATTATTTACATTGCTTTAGGAATGCATTTCTAGTGATCAAATGAAATTTGAGAGTAAGTCGTAGAGTTATAAGCAAGATACAGGGCTTACAATTCTTTGTCATGTAAACAAGGTTTGTGTCTTGGTTTTGTTTACATGGGTTCAATATAACAGTAAAAAATATTTTTCAAGCTGATTTGTTTATCTTCTTATTCATTTTAAGCATAGATAAACAGTTCCTAACGTTTAACCCATTCATTTTAGGTCTAAAACTGGAATTTTTACTTCAACATTCAAAACGTAAACAAAGGCTTTGTTTTGGTTCCCAATCAAATTTGCCTCAGTGAAGCATTGTAAACATTAAAATCGAAAAATCGAAAAAATGATATTTGACCAAAATCGTGACCATGCCCCTTTAACACAACGAAAAGATGACATTTTCTAAATGGTTTTATATTGCCCAACTGTTTTGTTATTTCATCGGAGCAGATGATGTGTGTATATCGTACTTTTTGAAAAATCGGTTGAATTTACATTCAGGACGCGGGATTAAATTGCGTTAGGTTGGATTGTTATGTAACTGATTCACTTATTATACAAAAACGAGGAAGTCAACAATGCGCATTTTTAAAACATGTACAGTATTAAAACCTTTAGTTCGCTAACTATTGATCAGAAAGTTTTTTAAAAAGTAAAATGTTTGGAACGTTAACCATTAGTCTATTTTTGATATTTTACATGGACATAAAGTCTATTCTAATGGAAAATTCAGCTTGCAGGTAGTGAGAAATAACGATTTTTCCCCAAAACCATACCACATGTAAAACTATTATTGAACCTTGATGTTGAATATATCAATGTGTGTTTGAGTAATTTAGTTGTAAAAATGACAACATAGCATTTATTTTGTTATTTTAGATATCCAACGTCATGTGCGGAATTTCCAGACAAACGTAGTCACTGTAAAGGTAAGTACAAAAACAAATGAAGTCAAAATTGTTTGATAAAGTATGATATCAGTTTCATTACACACAAATTTAGTTCTTTCTTTTTTTCTAACTTTCCTTCTTTCTTTTTTATTTTTTATTTTTTTAACTTATCTGTAAATATGAAACTATTAATACTGCATGAAAATGATGTTTCTTTTTCTCAAACTATGTTTGCATTTGTAAATAGACAACTTGCGTGATGTTTTAAGGTACAATATATATTGAATAATGCTCATTGACTTTTATTGGGAAATAATTTCGGTTGATAATGTTAACAAATCCAATTAAGCCAGAAAGACTTAAATTATACGTATATATTTGTATGGACAAATTTTGTCTTTTTAACAAAAATTTGACTTTGTGAAAATTATTTGAGCGTATACATTTATTTCATTAATTACAAATGAAAGAACTGACGACTGATTTTGAACAAAAAAATAGAACATAGCTACAAAACCAATCGTTGATTGTTTTTCATTGCTTCAAGCCATTGTTTTAAGAGTAATGTAAGATATTTTTTTCCAATTTGAAGGAACTAAGACGTCTTCGATATAAATTCCTTTGAAGTTGTAAATTTGGAAACAACTCTTAAACTTAAAATGTTTCTATGAAAATAAGTTTCAATAATATATAGTTTTGTCCAAAAAAGTAACTTGCTAGTATTCGTTTATATTCTGTTTTTCCGTATTTGAATTTTCCTTTCATTTATTCAGCATGTATACCTGGATGCATTGGACACAACTGTACTGTTTTCTGCCGCTATCCAAGTTACGGTGTGAGATGCCAGTCCGAATGTGAATGTGTTGAAGAACAGTGTGATCATACCACAGGATGCAGAAGTATACGTTATATTTATTCAAATTGTTTATGAAAAATTCAAAGTGTAAAAGAAGGATATTGATATATTTGAATTAATAATACAACAATTATCAACGTTCATTTTTAAAACCGACAGATAACATACGTGTTTGGCTTAAATCAAATTATCAGTTTTCAGTTTTCACTATACTTTACAGCATATTTTTTTATCGCGATTGTTATTCAAATGTTTAAACTTTAATCTTTAAAACTTTATGATAAACGTGATGACTTCAATTTTTCTATAGTCTAATTTCCTCACTTATGTAGCAATATACCTTCATCACCTGCATATGGAGTTTTTGTCTCTAAGTTAATTCGATACGCAAGGGCATGCTCTTCGTATGAACAGTTTCTAAGGCTGGGCAAGTTACTGACAAACAAGTTGATAAAACAGGACTATCATCAGTTTCGTTTGAAGTCATCTTCTCGTAAGTTCTATGGTCGATGCAACGACATTGTCATCAAATACAGCCTTCCACTGAGCAGCATGCTGACGGATGTTTTTCAAACTTATTGTTAGACTATAATTAATAATCTAATTGTCTACGGACTTTTCCGTTTTCCCGATTACGACAAAGAGCACAGGGCGAGTGTGTCCGGTCAGCAGAAGATGCCCACGCCTCCATGGCACCTGATCCTACCTCGATTTGTTTAGAGATCCGTGTTTGTTCCGCTCCTGTTTTGTAATTTCCCTTTGGACGTTTGAATTTGAACACTTCGTTATCACCACATGTCATTATTAATAACTTGGTTTTATATACGAACATTGCAATAAGCAGTTCCTTTCATATATTAATTGTTAAAAAAAGTCAGTACAAAGTCATGTACACGACAAAATCATGCTGATAAAACACGACAAAGACCCGGAAAAATCGCATTGCAAACAATATTGCTATTAAGAAGCACAACCTTCAGTTAATATATAAAAACTATAAATAGTTCGTTTGTTATGACCACTTTTTGCATGATGGTTTAATGACCTTGATAAAAAAGATTTTAAATCATGCTTTCTTTCAAATATATATAGAGTTATTCCAGAATTAGATGGTCAATTTGAGGAATAAGTGAATTCCTTTGATACTTCTGTTTTTGCCTGAAATAGAATTTCTAATCAGACAAATTCATATTTTTCACCAGCGTTTTAAGTAATTTTTGTTTTAATCAGAGCAATTGTTACCTTATATCTTTTATTAGCCATAAAAGACGGTTTTGTTTTTATTTTAATAATAAAAAATAATATATGCTACCAAATTTTAATTAAGATTGTATTTTGGAATCAAGTAAAACAAGAACCTGTGATTAATTAGCTGTATTTTCATTTTATTTCTTGTATCAATTTCGATTCAACAGGATATAAAGAGTTTTTCTGACGCCATTTTGGACATGAATCGTAGCCTCTACTTTTTTAAAGTATCAATCAAAGGGGAAAATCTATTAAAACTAAAAACTGATAATTATATCAATAATATCAATCAACCAGACTCTTGTTGCTATAGCAACAGAAAAGTCTTTCGTTCACCATGTATTAATCTGTAAAAAATAGTTGAAAAATATATGTATGACAAGGATGGTACATTGTAATAGCTCTATCCTTGCCGAAAGATGGGAGATTTTTGTTCAGCTTGAATAGTCTGACATGATCTATATTTAGTTAACTACGATATACTATATTGTTCCATTGTGTTATTTCTACTTACATAATATTTACTCTTGAAGAACACACTACACATGTATTGTATGAATGTATTATAGTGTGAGTGTTTATTTGTACACTTGTTTAAAAATGTCTCTTCAATTTGTAAAATGAAAATAATTTGTAAAATAAGTTTAATTATACCAGGGATCCCTTGCATTAGACTTCGAATGATATTGATGGGGCAATAAAAAAAATGGAAAAAAAAAACCCTTATGATTAAAGGAAGGACCAAACGTCATTTAATGGCAAAATAGGTGACATGGAGTGACAAAAAAATGTACAAAATGATCACAACATTGCTTAATATTTCTGATTAACCTGCTTTACCGAACAACATTCTTTATTTAAAATTTGATATTATAAACACGTCATATTAGTAATTGTCATCTGGATTTGAAATAGTCTTTTTTGATTTTTGAACACAAATTCCGATCCCGCTATACTGTAAGATGTGATTCTTAATCATATATTTCCCGTAAACTGGCACGGAAAGCTCTGTATTCTAAGCTAGCGATGTTGTTGTTGTACGTTTCATCTTTAAGTGTCAGTACACATATAAAAAATCAATTTGAACATTTGTTGATTTATGATCTAACTCACTACATCATGAAAGTTGAAAACTCGGTTGAATGTGTCAGTTGAATGGATCGGAGTAGAAACTATTCATCAAAATATCAAACAGAACATTTGTCTGAGCAGCAGTTATTTGCCACTTAATATCTTAAATATCTATAATATGGAAACATGTAGAAATAATGTTCCTAAACGTTGTCAAAGCAAATATCCGTTTCTTGCATTCCGCCTCTGTTGTCTGATTTTTAGCTTCCTAATATCAGGTACATCTTTGCATTGGGGGGATATAGTAGCTAATGATCACCATAAAACTACTACTTTTTATAACCAAGAGTAACGAGCTACTATACACTTTGCAAACATTCATCTCGAATCTTCATCAATATTTTACTGCATTATTGATAAACATGTGCAGGAAATATTTGAATCATATAATATATTTCGGTTCGATATATTTCCTTATTCCTTGATATACAGTGTTTGCTTCCTAGTGCATGAAATGAATTCAATATCAAACATTGATTAACATTGGTTAAATTGTTCATCAAAGAAATGAAGTGTGGATTATGAATCAATGTCTATTGATAGAATATATATTTCTACATTTATGTGCGGCTCTCGGGAGTACTTTGACATGCGGCACGTAAGATTAACAGTATTTAGTTATTTTGCATAAAACTGTAACTGATCATCAATTAAAAATATCATCTTGAACATTTGTAGTTGTTTTAATATCCATACATTATTTTTAAAATGAAATCTGAATATGAAGTTTACACATTTTGTTTAGACCTCCAATGTGCTGTCAAGGATACCAAATTGACATAAAAAACAATCGCTGTACAAGTGAGTATCTTAAAAAAGTCGCATAAAGTAATATGAAAAACAGAAAAAAAGGTCAACGCATCTTATTGCGAACATCATACATTTTAATAATAATTACTATGGAGAATTATATCTAAATTCATACCTTGTTTTGTTTTACCAGATAATACTACCATTTTAAAGCATTCAAATGAAGATTAAGTAATTAAAAGTATTATTGAAATAATTGTACATGTAATTAGTTTTAGTTTAAACAATATTTGTTGCTGTTTATCAATAGCAAGTACAAACTAATTGACAAAGTGTAAAATAAGATCAAATTAAACACAAATATTTGAAATTTGAACTTATATTTATTAGAGTGTTCTTCAGGATATCAAGGACCTAATTGCAGCTACGCATGTCGATATCCAAACTACGGCGATGAATGTCAGTTACAGTGTGACTGTGCTGTACAATACTGTGATCATATTACGGGATGCGGAAGTAATGTGCATGACTAAAATACTCACCCATTTATCATGAAAATTATATATTTGTTACTGTTAAATTTGAAAAAAATATAAATCGTCGATCAGACTGTGCTAAAAATATAGAAAACATATCTCTTTTTTAATTGTTCGTGCATGTAATACACAGCTAATTGTGCCACGTACATTTCACATATGTTAGAACTTAACACATGTACAACATACTTCAAACATACGTAACACATGCGTGAAGTCAAACCGTACGTTACACATACGTTGAGAAATGCATGGTTAACATACGTGTGATAACATACGTTCAACATCACATACGTTTAACGTACGTTAGTTTTTACATATGTTAAACGTATGTGAACCATATGTTTTACATATGTAGATCTCAGCCACATGTTACACATATGTTAATAAACACACGGTTATCATGAGTTCTAACAACCGTATGTTACACGTACGTTATTTAACACATGTGATACATGTGTGAAGAAAAGCCTTGCTAATGTGAATGTTTATTGGTTTAAACTTAATTTTATATGTAGTTATGAGTAATTAAAGTTGTTTTATTATAAGAGGCCAAGTGTCTTCTTAAAATTAATTTCATAACAAATCCGGATTTAAGACGGAATCGGCTTTAGTTTTGTTGATGACCAAATATACGTCACATTTTTACGTCACGGAGGCAGAAGATCGAACTGCAGGATGAGTTTAGCAGAGGTAAGGATTGTCAAGCATTCGTTTTATTTACTTAAATTTGAAAATTATATCGTACAATAACCGATGGCAAAAGAGTAAACATGTAACACGGAGCTGTAACTGTGTTCTCCGGGCAATTCGGGTTGAATTAATGACGATAAAAGTGATGTTTCCCCAGAGAGCTACAACTCAGCAGCTATTTGGTTTAGTTAATTTAGAAGAATCAATACTTATGGAAACCCATAAAATATATGTCGATCTTGGATAAGACGCATTTGAAAACTAAAAAATTGAAAGTATCGAAAAACTAGAGCAAAGCCTATGCAAAGTAACGAGTAGGTCTTCCATTGCACCTAAGTGAAATGATTACCGAGTTGCCTATAACAAGTTTTATTCTTATTGTATGGTAATTGAAACATTTTTATAGGCATGCATTGGCTGCCTGACATATCCCTGGGAGAGGACATCAACTATAGCTAACACAGTCAATGACAGATGTCTCTTTGAATTGATAAAATCATAATGAAAGAACACATACCATGGCATTTCACATTTTTTAAGGGTCATCAACACCCCTGGAAAAAGTTTTCCACACAAACCCGAACTAATAAACTACTTAAAGGTATGGATTTCTAGCATGTGTTCAACTTAAAAAACTTAAATTTTTGGAGAAAAAAATAACTTGTAAAATTTTATTGTTTTTCATGAAAACAAAATACCCTGCAATATTCGAAATCAGGACCTTTGGGTCAGTAGATTATCATTTAAGCAACAACCGTTATGCTAAAGATATATACAACTTTTTTGGCAATACATGTATATACTGTTTCATCATGAGTTAATATCGCCATGTTGTGACGTCCCAGGGTACTGTCATAAAAAGTAGAAGTCATGGGGTGTTAGGATCATTAAACTGTTGCATGACATCTACATAAGAATATTTGTATTTCTTAGTAAGTAAGTGTAAAATAAGTTCAAAAATTTTCCTATTCATATTTGTATGCATGAATGTCATCATTTAATTTGGTTAATGTTATAATATATTATACAAATGTACTGAAAATGCAACTCATTTTGATATATCTAACTACAGGTATTTATAAATTGTATGTATTATATTTTGTAGCAGATGGATATAATACAGAGGTTTCAAAGATCTGTTTTGATGTAGCCTAATATTTTGTAATGAATGATCCAGTGACAGATTAAGGTAATTCAATTTAAAAAAGGATTAATACAGGCATGCACCCAGTCCCCCCCCCCCCCCCCCCATTTTCTTTGGTTGCAGCAAAGATTTTTCTTAAATTAACATATAAAAAAATTGATTATCAAGGAGTTGCCCCCCCCCCCCCCCCACACACACTTTGTTTTGGGACTATGTGAAACTATCTGTAAGTATACTTCAGAATATCATTTCACCCAAATCATTCAAGCTTATTGGAATCAAGAAAATATATACCTGTATACAGTAAAACACGGTTATAACGAAGCGCCATGGAGGGCAATTTTACTTCGTTATAAGCGTAATTCGTTATATCCGTCAGGTTTTCAAAATGTTATACAGTCACGGGGACCGAAAATCACTTCGCTGTAAGCGTCAATTCATTATAAGCGTGTTCGCTATAACCATGTTTTATACATTGTTTTCCGCTTACATTATGAATTATGTTTTTGTATCATGTTGTATTTAAAAACTCTGATTATTGTACTTATTGTACTTAACCCTTTAACATTTGGGCATTTTGAAACAAATTGTTAGGACTGGTTTTCTGAATGAGTATTGAACATCTAAAGATATATGTATCATATATGAAAACGATTGTATTGATGTCAAGATATCATGCATCATGCAATATTGCATGACATAAAAATTGGGTTGCCATGGTAAAATTTCACGTATAGGCTGGGAAAAGAGCACAAACAATATAAATTTTCTATAAGACCAAACACACTGTCTTAAAAAACATTTAAGTTTGTTTTAACATTTTAGAAAGAAGTTCAAACAAGCATTGTCATCGGAAAACATTAAAAAGTAAGAAGTTAGAGTTGGACTGAAATCAGAATGAATATACTAGAGGTAAAAATTTATTTTGTAAAATTAAGACTGTCTTGTGATTGGCTTTTCTATTTTGCCCCCCTCTCTCTCTCTCTCTCTCTCTCTCTCTCTCTCTCTCTCTCTCTCTCTCTCTCTCTCTCTCTCTCTCTCTCTCTCTCTCTCTCTGAGAGCTTGCAAATAAAAGACAAAGTTATTAACAATTATAAGAGGATGAACAACTTTCAAAACTTTTTTCATGTTGTATTTGCAATAAAATCTAAATGGATCCTGTTATTCATTAACAATATTGTTGAATGAAAAAGCAACTTAGGAATTTGTAAATTTGACCTAATCATACAATAAAATTTAATGTGAAATTCTTTGTTTTCTTTTTCAGAAACTATTAAAAGCACGGAAGAATGACAACAATATAAATGTAACTGTAATCATTTGAAGGAATGGAATTAAATTCATTTTTAATCTCGAAACTGTCTGTTTTCTTTAACTCTTATTTTAGATTAACAAGTAGCTGGAAATGCAAAATGAATGGAATGTTTGCGAAGATCCACTGAAGTTACTGAGTAATCAATTGAAGTGATTCATGCAGCAAGATCAAGTGTATCAAGAATGAACTGAAAAATTGAAAAAAATATTCAAGTAATTTAATTTTAAGAAATGTACATGTGATACGTATGTAATACATATGAAAAACGTACATTGGATCCACATACGTTAAACGTACGGCATTATCATGTATGTATAACTCATATGTAACATACGTTTCACTTATGTTCATTAACGTACGTTAAACATATGTGGTACTTAAATCACGTTAAACGTAGGTGGGGTCACATACGTATCACACATGTTTAACGTATGTGAAACATATGTGGCACATTTTGCTGTGTATTGTAAACAATCATTTCTAATAGATCTATATGTACAAATGAAATCATTTTTAGGTGAGCAACACAACTTTACGACGATGAATACACAGATGATCAACCGATATAACAGAACTATGATGATAATCAGTGTCTGTATATTGACGAGTGTTTTTATTCTCATCATTGGATTTTATTTGAAAGTAAAATCTATGCAATCTACGCATTTAACGTACATTCTCCAATATCGAGAGCAAAATACCAACAAAATGTCTGATACTCAGATACTTTCATCTAACTTATAACCGTTTAACACCAGTAAATTGATTACATAAACACATGATTTTTATACTATGAGGTGAAAAATACACATTACAATCATATTATTTAAATGTCGATAAAAAGCACTGACTGATTTCTATGCAGTATTATTTATTACTTTGGTACAACGTGTTTATATGTACATATTAATCTTCTTTCATCATGGTCATACGTGTGCTGAATCAATGAATCATATAAAATATTTCTCAAACAATAAACATTTAAATGTTTATAAATATTTGAATTGTTTTGTTACGTAGTTATATATCCATAATTTTAAGATGAATAAACATCTTTAAGAAAGAGATTTTCTAGAACATGTAATATAAGGTGTAACTTGGCTGTGGATAAAGGACTCCAATTCTATTGCGTTATTTCCATGTTATTTTCGATTCGTTAAGTAACTTATTTGAAATCAAGTTATGGTATATTATTAGTTAAAATAGGAATTATGATTCTATGCTGCTTGCACTAAAAGTGACACTTAAGTTTAGTTATTAAAATAATTAATTACTTCCGTATATCAATTATCAACTTTTATTTTTAAAACCGACACGTAACATATGTGTTTGGCTAAAATCAAATAATCAGTTTTCAGTTTTCACTATTCTTTAAAAGCATAAGTTTTTTTTATCTCGATTATTATTAAAAACTTGGTTTTATATAGGAACATTGTAATAAGCAGTTTCTTTCATGTTTTAATTGTCCAAAAAAAGTTAGTACAACGACTCTATATCATGTATACGACAAAATCGTGCTGATAAAACACGAGAAAGAAGCGGAAAAATCGCATTGCCAACAACATTGCTATTAAGAACCACAGCCTTCAGTTAATATATAAAAAGAACTATAAATAATTCGTTTGTCATTTCCACTTTTTTCATGATGGTTTAATGACCTTGATGAAAAAGATAGTTTTAATCTTGCTTTCTTTTAAATATATATAGAGTTATTCCATAACTAGAGGATCAATTTGAGGAATAAGCAAAGTCCTTTGATACTTTATTTTTGTTGCAAATAGAATTTCTAATTAGAAAAATTAGGGAAACAATTATTAAAACTAAAAACTGCAAAGTTTATCAATAATATTAATAAATAATTGGTTTAATACATGTATACCATGTTACGGGAAATGTAACTATTGAGGAATTTCTGGCAATTTTATCAGTGGTAAATTGTTGGAGGAGTTCATATAAATTTTATAATTAGAGTAAACAACGAAAATGTCTTGTGTGATTTAAATATAAATGATTTTTTTTTTCGGAACCAAAAATTAAAATCGATACATGTATGTACTTGTGTATAAAAAAAACTATGTACATGTATCTATAGCATGAATACAGTATCAAACATACTTTAATTAAATTGTATGTGTTAAGTTTTGAAATAAATATCAGAAAAATGGAAGTATGAAAAACACATAATCATTACTCATTCAGCGTATGTGATAAAAATAAATTTGAAACATTAATCTCCCCATCTCTGCTGATCAAAATTACTAATTGTTAATTACTAATTCACTCTTGATTTGCACTTAAAAAGGTTAATGGCACTTTAGAAATATCACACGGTTACACGTTGATCTCAAATTTAGAACAAATTTCGATTTTGCAATTCTTTCCTCTAGAATAAGGAAATATTATATGTTTAAAATATAGTGTTATCAGTTCTAGATGGAATGGAATTTTTTCTTGGGAAAATGTTGACAGTATTTGTCATGATTTTCTTTGTCAACATCTATATCAGTGAAGGGTATAATTCTACATGTCTACCGTAAGTATTGTGGTTTGTTAATTCTCCATGGGGGTTCAATGGTCTTGGCCATTTTGTAATGAATAAATCTCACGAAGAAGAAGAGGCCTGCATAAAGATATAAAAAAACTATAATTAATAAAAGTTTAAGGCTTAAGAAATCATTTTCAAAAATTCAAGGTAGATATAAATTTTTGATCACCCAGCCTTCTTAATAAGGGTGATTTGTAAAATGAAGAATTATTTTGCTTCCTTTAACCTGATAGAACGTTTCATACAATTAAAAATTCTTATTTATTTTATTCATCGACGGGTATCTGTATTGATGATAAAACTTTTTATAATATTGTAGACCACCAATATGCTGTAAAAGTTATCATTCGAATCAATCAAATCGAACCGTTTGTACTGGTATGTATTACGGTGAAACACGAGAAATTACATGTATCTCCAAAATATTTTACTTTCTTCAAAATTGAGAACTTGTTTTAAATTTTAGCAAAGGCGTTTCTGTTTAAAACAGATTTATTTGGCAGCTTTATTCTAAGGTGATACTAGTAAGTAAAAAAGGATGAACACCTATATCAACTTGGTTTAATATAATGAAGTTTTAATCATTGTCACTGTTGAACATCACAGCATCTCATGGATGCCTAACACCGAATCAAAAGTTCTTTTTAGAGATATTTATCCTTTTAATATGAACAACTCTAGGAAACTAGTGAAGTTGTCATTTAACTAATACGATATAAAATGGTTAAATTATATGCATTTATTAAAAACTGATAAGTAAAACTGAAAATATTTTAAATCGATTATTTCCGAATTTATTAATTTCAAAATTTGTTTCTATTAGAGTGTTTATCAGGGTATCACGGACCAAATTGCAGCTACGCATGCCGATATCCTAGCTATGGGAAAGACTGTCAGTCAGAATGTTTGTGCGATGAGGAGAACTGTAATCATACCACGGGGTGTGAACACAGAAGTAATGATTATGTTTTGTGTTTGTAAAGTGAAAAATATTGATCTAATATATCGGGATACAAAATGATGAAGTAATGCTCATATAAAAGGATGTTTTTTAAAGAAACAGTCCTATCGATGAAAAAGTATTGTTATTCTAATTGTGATTATTATATTTATTCAATATTGATCTTATTATGTTATATTTTTCAGCATGTCCGAAGGGTTATTCTGGACTTAGTTGTGATTCTACATGTCAGTTTCCATCATACGGTGCAGACTGCCGGTTAAACTGTTCGTGTGAGGAGCAACATTGTGATTTTATCACTGGCTGTACGACTTCAGGTATTTTATATCTAGCTCGATTTCATTTTCATACTCACATATGCATATCGTCTATTCTCATCTAAATGTAGCATAGAACAATGCTTGAAACAAATAAAATGAAATTTGTAAATTATTTAGAATTTCGATAGATATTTATTTTTTTCGATTTATCTGATATTTATGTATATCCTTTCCTATAACAATCGTTTTAACGTTCTTACAAACAGAATCGATTGTATAATTTAAAAAAAAAATGTTTGTCCCTCTTGGTAGTATTTAACTTGTTATTTTTGTTATTTAGTCCCCAATGAGACTTACTGGACGACAGATCTTCCGCTGAACGAAACAAAAATGATGTATGTTTCTTATGAACATAAAACTTTAAAGAAAGGTATGTATGTATGTATGTATGTATGTATGTATGTATGTATGTATGTATGTATGTATGTATGTATGTATGTATGTATGTATGTATGTATGTGTTTTCAATAAGACAATGCTTTATAAGAAAACATTGATTTTTTCTCTTTTTCTTCTTACAGGACTTCTAAACAACAAATCTACCTGGTCAAAGATGAACACATCACATAAAGCTATGTTGGTTAGCATTTGTATCATCGGAACCATTTTCTTTATCTTCTTGTTAATCATCATCCTTTTAAACAAGAAGAAAAATGCAGTCATAAGTTATTATAAGAGATGAAAATGTAAACAAGCAATAATTTTTTTCAGCCTTTGAAAAAAACCATGGTGTAATTATGGACGCTTACATGCAATCTTAAAAGATTTTTCTTGTCAGATAGCATAGTTAAATGAAAAGAATTGATATGTATCTAGGAATTAATATCAGCAAATACAACAATACAGTGCATTAAAAAACTTTGAAAAACTTCATTCTGTATATTCAATGCTTATTTATTAAAATGTGTATAAACCCGTGTACCATATATTGGCGTGTTTTTTATTATTAAAAGTGTGGGTACCCCACACCTTTTTAACTCCGCCCACTATCTCAGGTAAAAAAAAAATCAACAGAGTTGTTTTTAACACGTCTATAATACTGTCCAGAGTAAGAGATTCCTCAAGATCAAAATTGCCAAAACTCAACACGATTAACTGACTCAAACTACATTGTAAGTTAGTCGAATAAATCTCATGATAGCTCGAGACAAAACAAGTAGAGAAACGTGTGTAAGATGAAATAGGGGTATCATGTACAAAGGTTTTATAGAAAGTCAATCACGTTATAGGAACGCGTTTGAATAGTAAACTTGTTTTGTTTACAGAGTGAACAGCGGTAGCTAATCGGAATTGACATTTATCATTCAAGGTTTCGCGACATGCATTTCTCAATTTTTTTTTTCTTATTGATCGTTTCAGTCAAGTTTATATATGTTTTTCATCCATTTTTAAAAACACACATGTGTATTATTGATATAGGATTTTAAAAAGAGTAACTACCTTCAATAATTTAAATCTAGTTTCAATTGTTTAAACAGAAGCATTACCCAACTTTGGGTTCGTAAACATGAAATTGTGTTAATAAGTTTAATTCTTTTAATCAAATATCGATACTTGAAGTCGGAAAATGAATAAATATGACAATGAACAGTCGATTTATTCATAATATATATGCCGTATTGTTTAGAGGCATTGTTTAGAGGCAAGTGCACTCTCGATAAGTATAATAAGATATTCTGAATAATTGTAAACTATGGTACAAGCATCTTACCCCATATAATATTGGTGTTGATGTGCAGATACACTGTACCCGATGGGCGTGGCCATAAGGACACTCGGAGGCTACGCTCCCTCATGTCATAATGACCACGCCCGTCGGGTATCTGCACATAACCAACAATATTATATGGGGTAACTACTACAAACCCCATTATCTATATTTTATTATATAATGTGGGTGATACATTTACGTATGTCGTCAATCATTTGCAACGAAGTGATGCATTAAAATAATTGATGCAATTAAAACTCCTTGCAGTAGGGCGTTCCTTTACTTTTGTGAACAACGCGGAACTTTTTTATTTTTCAATGCAATTTTCCTTTTTTAAACCGAAAGTTACTTTGGAAATATTCGAGGAAAGTGTGCTTAAGATATTCTTATGATAAAACATTCAATTTCTTCACTGTGTATCTGAATGTAAAATTAAGAGTGTTATGAAAAAATATGTTTATACGATTTACTGATTCTTATTTACTATCCTAAATATTTTCTTGACTTGAAATATTGCCATAAAGAATGTGACTCTTCCCTGAAATAAATGCGATCGGACTTGTGCACAGAATATATACACGGAAGTGGACTTTGGTCTGGGAGGACAATTAGTTTTAAAAATATAAAAGATATTAACTTTGCGTCATTTTCCTTAGGAATATTACACACTTGTCATTAACTTTGTGATAGCGCTTCTGTTGCTGATTTATCAAACAAAATTAAATTATTTTAATATTCAAGTTAAATATTCAGTTTTGTGAGAAAGTTGAACAAATAAACCTTGAGACATACATGCGACGTTATTATGACCAGATCTTGCAGATGTGAGTAACAATTTAGGTGGTAATTTACCTTTGAAAAGGTCCATTCTTAAAAAAAAGTTTATTGACAAGTGCGATCTAATAAAGTAGTTAAGGAATAAGGAATCATTCTTTGAGTATTACAAGGTGATAATTTCGGTCGGGGCGTGATCAAATCCAAGAAGATCGCTTTGAAAATGTTCAATGATAAGCTATCTGTGTCCTGAAAGAAAGTGAGAACCCACGCCATTGAAATGACGCTCCCACAATTTTGCCGCGAAACAAATCCATTGGTTACATCCTGCGACGTCGATTTAGTGTCCATATATGAAGATGCAGAATAACTTTAACAATACCGCAGGAAAGATAACTCTCGCGAACTTAACAGAAAATTTCAATATGCATAATAAATTTTAAGAAGTCTTAAATTTCTTTTATCCATAATTGATCATGTTCAAAATAGATTATTCTTGCATATAGCATTATTCCACGCATATTCCTATGAAATATTTAACCTCCATCTGCTCAAAATTGAACAACCTGCACCCTTCATTTTAATAAAGTAAAACATCAAAAACAAACAGGTATGTTGCACTCTGCAACTTTTGTGACTTTATTATTTAATCAAATTTGTTTTGCGACAATCAGGAAAATAACAATAGATTATTATGTACTAATAAGTTTATAAAATTAATTATAAAATTATGAATATTTGTTTTTTTTTTAAATGTTCATAAATAATTGAATTGCTTTGTTGCGTAGTTATAATCCATGTTTTAATGATGAAATAACATCTTTTAGAAATACTGCTCTCTAAAACATGTTGTGTCAGGTGTAATTTAGCTGTGGATAATGAAAAAATGACAGTAACAAACCGTCAACCATCTCAAAAATCCATAAAACGAAATACAAATTCAAAGCAGAGCAACACAGACCTACAAAAAGATAAAGGTAGGATCAGGTGCCTAGGAGGAGTGAGCATCCTCTGCTGACCGGTCGCACCCGCCGAGTGCTCCTTGTCACAATTGGGCATGTCATAATCGAGGTAAATATCAAAATCGGGAAAATGTCATAATAGGGAAAAAACGAAGCGTTGATGATTTGGTTTGTTTGTGATGGTCAAAATACAAACCTGAGCAAACATGGACCTCCATTACAATGGAGGTAGGATCAGGTGCCTAGGAGAAGTGAGCATCCTCTGCTGACCGGACACACCCGCCGTGTGCTCTTGGTCGTAATCGGGTAAGACAATTAGGTGATAAATTATGGTCTAACAATTAGTATGAAAAACGTCAGTCAGCATGCGACCCAGTGGATGATTGAATTTGCTGACAAGGCCGTTGTATATCGACCATAGAACGTACGAAAAGATTACTTCAAACGAGCCTGTTGATAGTCCTGTTTTATCAACTTGTTTGTCAGTAGCTTGCCTCGCCGTAGAAACTGTTCATACGAAGAGCAAGCCCTTGCGTATCGAATTAACTGAGAGACAAAAACACCATATGCAGGTGATGAAGGTATATTGCTACATAAGTAAGGAAATTTGATTATAGAAAAATTGAACTCATCGCGTTTATCATAAAGTTTTGTTCTAAGGTTACCATCAATGTCCATTTCCAGTAAAATATCCAAATATGAAACAGATGACGCAGACTCTGTGGTATCTTTTATTTCAAGTTCCCTGGGATATATCGAGTCGACGTAAGTATGGAAATAACAATTGTTAATTGATAATACGTCGTCGATATACGTGAATGTTGAGTTGAAGGCAACAGCGATTGATTTGTTTTTTCACGTACAATGTTTTGAATACATTTTGCTTCATAAGAATACAAAAATAGGTCTGCTAACAATGGGGCACAATTGGTACCCATCGGAATTTCAACAGATTGTGGGAAGACTTGATTTCCAAAAACTACATAGATGCTGTCTATCAGGAACTCAGGCATCTTTTTAATGTCAACTTCAGAGTACTTGTGTGTGCAATCAGAATGGTTTTTAACAAAACAATTTATTAGATTTCCAATGACAAGGTAAGCATTTTTACGACTTCCATTTTTATTGAAGAAACAACTGTCGATGATATCAAAAAGCCTAGATTTTAATTTGTCATTGGGAATGGTTGTATAAAGCGTTGAAAAATCGTACGTTTTGATGCTATTGATTTTGGTAAGATTTTGTGACCTCAAAGTTTCTAATAATTAGAGTATTTAAGTATCCACAACTGATTAACACCACTTCTGGAGTATATTATTGTAAAGTACTCTTGAAGTTTCTCTTTCACTACTGTAAGAATTTTAGTAAGGAGTAAAGAGAGAGTTTTGGTGGAACCTGCTAGATATCTCTGTTTGTAAGGACTTTTGTGAAGCTTTGGAATCCAGTACAAATAAGGTAAATCAAATTCATTTTGTTTATTGGGGATATTAAAGATATCGATAACCAATTTATGATTTTGAAGTATTTCCTGTCTGGAAAGGCTGCTATTGGTGTAAGTAGGATTACCATGTGTAGAATCGAAACCTAGTTCTTTGAAAATGCAATTAATATAATGTGTCTTACAAACAAAGACAATGTTGTTACTTGCCTTATCAGCAGGGACCAGTACATACTGATCGTGCAATCTATCTAGTTCTTTTCTCACTTCTGCTTCATTGAAAACAGAAGGATAGATGGTTTTCTTTGACTTCCCAGTCGTTTAATACGTTTTAATATACATCTGATGCTTTTAACCCACTCTGACAAGGTATCAAGGTCTTCTTTTTCAGATTTTGCCCATCGCTTGGCGTAATCTTCAACATAGTTCATGATATCTAAAAAATTACGACGCCATGTGAAGGATCTAGGCTCCCTAAATTTTGGTCCTTTCATAAAAAGTGATCTTAGGTCTTCGATGTTAACTAAATTAACATCACCAGTAATGACATGTCCGGCAGGAATATAGTTGTAGGATGAAGAAAAACATGAACACGTTGGAGAATTATCTTTCAGATGGTCAATATTAAGGTCCTGTAGAGTTTGTTTGTAATTGAAGAGTTTGGAGGCAATGGTTGAAGTATAATTGTAGGAAATATAAGGGGTTGACTTTATCTTGAATTATGGCGGAATGCAGGACTGAACTTTTTTGTGATTAAGAATATTGCTTATATTAACGGCATCGACTCCCTTATTGGCATACTGCAGTTTGAAATAATAAAGTGTTGCATGAGCAGTACTTTCTGTTTGTTTAGGCCTAAAAAGCCGATGATAAACAATATCCATAATCATGGATCCGAGTCTGTATTCCGGTGTAGAATAAACAAAAAGCGGCCTTTCTTTGACTTTTTCAAGAAGATTTTTACTCTTTCAAAGGGACAGAGTAAAGTTTAATGCGAATGTAATGGAGACCCAATTGTGTATATACATAAGGTAATAATGAATCAAAGGAAACATCGTGTATAATTGGTTTGTTATAAGACCGATGTCCATGACTACGCCTACATCTCTTGGTCCCATTACATTAACATTGGTACACTGTGGACTTGAAAGATTCCCCACACTTTCAACATTATCGTTGCATCCAGACGGAAAGGCCGTACCTAGTTTTCTTATCCAAAGTTCTTCTTGTTGTCTACGGAATGGTGTACTCAGCGATGGGCTATTGGTATGATGGTAATTTTTTTTCTAGAATTCTAACTTTCATAGAAAAGCAGAATGATCAGGGGAATTAAAATGCTTGTATTAAAGCTGCTGACCGCAGTTATTGATTTGAATCAAATTCTATTGCTTATTTACGTGTTATTTTTGTCTGAATTAAGCAACTCATTTAAAATCAAGGTATGGTTTGTTATAAGTTAAAAGAGGAATAAAGATTCTTTGTTGCTTGCGCTAAAAGTGACACTTAATTGTAATTGTTAAAATAATCAATTATATTCATCCATTACTTCCGTATATCAATTATTAATCTTTATTTTTAAAGCCGACACATAACATACGCGTTGGGTGAAAACGAAATACAACATTTTTCAGTTTTCACTATTCGTAAAACTTTAACTTGGTGAAGTTTTTTTTAATCGTGATTGTTATCAAAACTTGTTTTTATACATGACCATTGTAATAAACATTTCATTTAATGTTTTAATTATTCAAAATAAAAAAAGTTAGTACAGTGACTCTATAGCATGAATACGACGATAAAACACGAGAAAGAATTAAGCGGAAAATCGCATTGCTAACAACATTGCTATAAAAACTATAAACAAATTTGTGTCATGATCAGTGTTTTCATTACGGTTTAATGCCCTTGAGAAAAAAAGATGGTTTAAATCACGCTTTCCTTTAAATATATATAGAGTTATTCCATATTAAGAGGGTCAATTTGATGAATAAGCGAATTCCTTTGATACTCAATTTTTCCTGCTTATTGAATTGTTACAGAGTTCCAAATGCAGAAAAACAAATCAGCATTGCTGTCTTCCTTGAGCTCATACAAGTCCATTGGAATATGTTACATTCGTCTCCTGCCAACATAATTTGGTGTAAATAATTGATAAGATTACATGTAATAGTTGTAATAAAATCGTCAGAATAAATACATGTTATTTTGATATGTAATAATCGATGTTGCTGAGCATATCTTACTTCGCATTAAACGAGAAACAAGATGAACATTGTTACCCGTTGCCAAGTGTGTTGCTAACGCTATGGGTAATAGAACGGATTATAATCTGTGTCTAAACCAGTCAGATTTCAAGATTTAACATAAAAGTAAAATAATACATTTTATAGAACTATTAAAGCACAAAATAATGATATTATTTCTAAATATGGCAATAAAAGCATATGTATACATGCCGATATGAAATATTTATGACATCCAACAAAGAACGTCAATTATTTTGATTTATTTAATACCGTCCTACATGTATCATAAAACATGATGATTTACGTCACCTCTCACTGTCATCATATAATTGTGGAGATACATCATATTCATCATTGGAAAATTAACGTGTACGTACTTGTATATATTATATCGTGTATATTTGTATACAATAATACCATATTAACCTAATAAATATTTTACCTCTATTTGATGTCTCGGTGACCTCGGATTCATTCCGAACTTTAGTTACATTCCATACAAGTGACACTGCATTTGTATTTCCACTTAATGTAACACCTAGTAAATTAAACATATTGATGTATTTATCAAAATCATTCTTTCGAAATTTTTTTTGTTCAGATAGAAAACGTCACAAAGAAAAGTAGACTTGCATTCAATATTGATAAGTGGTCTTTAATGTTGTTTTCTTCTTTACATTTTACCCCTTTTTGGATGTTTATTGCCATATGATAGATCATTCAAAGCATTTGTAGTATCTTTATCCAGAGAATACGCCCTAGATGACATCGGAAATTCAGCTGAAATTACAAGACGCGTTTTATTTACCAAGTGGGTCGATGATGACACTGATTTAAAGATTTACCAATTTAAGTATTTATACATGAATGTTTGTGATCATTTGAGTCTAAATTACTTTTTTTCTATTGTGCAATTAATTTGTTTTACTAAGTATCATACCTAAAACAATGAAGTATAAAAAAAATTGGATGATTGCAATAAACTGTTGAATTTAGATACTATTTTTTTCTTACACTTACTTGCTTTTCTAGTAGCAAGACGCGTTGATTTTGTTGCTGAAAAAATAAATCACAAGTTAGACACTTTACATTTAGCAATACATTTACATTAATTCAAGAATATAAAATGTAAAAGAATATACATGTAGTTGCTGAAATCCGTTTCCTACTCTGTGGTAACAGTTTGGTATCTGATTCATTTTGTAGAAAAAGTTGTGTTACATGTCCCGAGAGTAACTCTTCCGCAGTAACACTTGTCTGTATATCTAAAAAATATATATAGATATTTAATAGTTACACCGACAGTTGTAGCAGAACATGTCTGTAATACAAACGTGTGTAAAACAGAAGTACCATTTACAAGGGCCAGCAGGCCACATCGCTCACCCCATTATATGCAACATAGTGTTCAACTGTTGTTTAACACAATGACTAGAATTATCTGAATGCTGTGACACAATGTGAATTCTACAAGTCAATTATGTACGATATAAAGAGCTACGAAAAGTTAATATACGGGCAGCCGAACAGTACAAGTCATCAAAAAAGTTGGTTCAAACCTTTCTTTTCAGAAAGCTAAAATACTTCACCTTTACATCCCCTGGTATGATCACACTGCTGTTGTTCACATTCACACTTTGATTGACAATACACACCGTAGTTTGGAAAGCGGCACGTAAAAGTACATAAAGGTCCATAATATCCTGGTTTACACTCTATTACAACAGAAAATAAACACAGTAAGAATATGTGATCAACGTATTTGTTTTGTATTTGTGTGACACTTTAAGTAAAATGTGTATTTTATATAAAAATAAAAGATCAGGAGATACAATAAATAAAATCTTCACATATTCAGAATAATGGTCTTGTTGTGTTTTGTATATTTTTTAACACCACGCCATTAAAAAAATAATATTTACCTATATTTATCTATAAACATAAACATTTACGGATATTATTATATATTTATCTAACCCAGTTGATAAATAAACATAATATTTAATATCCAAATTTATAAAGAAATATCAAATTCCTTGTGGTTATACCTGTGCAACTCTTCTTTTGGTTACCATTACAACATTTTGGAGGCCTACAAAAAGTATCACCATTACACGTATATCAATATAGACAAAGAGTTAATAGATAATGTCTCCAGTTTGCCATATTTTACGATGAATTTAACATGTAGCTACTACTAATACTGACCTACAAGTTGTAGTATCCCGTGCAGTTACCAGTAGAAGTGTGTGACAACAAGAAACCAATACGAGAATACATAGCAGCGACCTTTTAAAAGAAAGCTTGTTCTCCATTTTATTGATTTTAACTTTAACTTTAGTTTACCAATCCTCACGAACATATTACATAAGGAAGATCTTGGCTTTTTAAAATACCATGATATAATTGTTTTCCTGGTATATATTTTACTAATTAATCACCTCTGCAATAAAATTACCTAAAACTTAAAAATAATGCGTGTTTTTCATATTATTGCAATGCAGGAGTAACAAGTGCAGTACTACGGAAATGAATTTCGCCGATTTTAATTAATTATTGGATAAATATTAAGCTAATACATGTAGATTTAGTCTTAGATTGGATGAAAATAATGTCTTGGGCATAGGACTCTTAGCTCTTAGGGCTTAGTCATTTTTCAATTGTTTGGGGATTGACTGGAACTTATCTATAACATGTTTTGTTTTTGTTCACGTAACTATCTTGTATACTCTTTAGCGATGCCTGCTCAGAAATTTAATTTATCGTGTTCATCGTATTCAATGTGTAAACATATCGGTACCATTTCATTTTTTTTCTAAAGCAGTATCACTTGATTGGATCTATAAAAATCACAGTTGTAATTGTTTTCTATTATACTACAGTATAAACATCTGTTTTTAACTTCTGGAACACCCCCCCCCCACCATTCAGTTTTCTTCGAACAACATAGTACTTATATTTGTACATCTTTGTCAAGGCGATTGTTGAAAATAACGTGTCTACTAAACGTACTATACGATATAAGCAAACGGAAATCTTTTAAAGTTATCTATAGTTTGATTCTCCGCATGTTGTTTTTTGCATGTGCAGTTTATTTTGAGAAACTTATTTAATCATCATAATTGTCTAAATATATTAGACAGACTCACATGGACGACGACTTTATTTACACAGTGGGTATACCCGATATGAAGTTCAAAAGACATGACATTTTATTACGCACATTTAAAAAAAAAAATAAAAAATACAGTTATATGCGGAGATCCTGAAAAATTTTACGGGGGGTTCTGACGAATTATTTTGTTTTCCGGGGAGGGGGGATGACCGAAACCTTTTTCCGGTAACTTTAAGCATTTTTTTAATTAATCATTTTCAAAATTATCCGAATGCCGTTATTACCTTTTAATGCAGCGATAAAAAATAAAATACGAACAGTTAGTCTCAGTGAGTATTGTAACACAGCACAAAAGGAAACAGAGTACAAAGTTCAAATAATTTTAATAAGGTTACAAAGCAAATTATCAAGCCAATATTATCTTTATGATTAACACGTGTTAGAGAGCAGAACGGTAATGAAAGATATATCAAAATGAAACAATTGTTCTTCAAATCAAAGTCAATGATAAAACAAAATAACGGCACTGTCCAAACGTTATTAAGTCACTGGAGAAGTCGGGAGTCTCTACAGAGGGGAACCTTCCTCACTGGTGGTGTGTTGAGGACTGATCTCTTCTGACCAAGTCCGATAATTATATTCATCCGAGGCGACGGCTTGTCGCATCGTAATTGATAGGTGAATGTCCTAAGATGAAAGGACATTCAATCATTATTCTGGTGATCATGTCCACACAGATCACGTATAGAACATCAAATGTCCATCTCGAATCCCCACGACATGGTCAAGATGTCCTAGGTTGTCATCAGATGTTGGTACACCCATCCGTCACTCCCACGTAGAATGTAAGGTCAGTGGCCATATCCCCTAAGGCGTCGTATACTGGTGTCCAGGTAATGGTCCGTGTCCGCACAAACAAGTACGGCTCTGGTCGAGTGCCTCAGGGCAAGGGCGCTTCTATGTACAAGTGATAATTAATGTCCATGCAGACCAGAGTAATTTAGATAAGTGAAAATAAACAAGGACAATAATAACACAATTTGTTGTAGCTAATTGTGTTACAGTATTCGGCCAACTTGCGTACGCGTAAGAAAGAATTTAATGGCAATATTCAAGATTTTGTTTTCAGATCGAGAGCTACAGATCTGCAGCTAGAAATCGTCTGCCTCTTATTGAATATGTCAATTTATTTTTTCAAGGAGGCAGTTTTATTTTACAACAATGAGTTTTTCCCTTTAAAAAAGCAAGAAATCGGTCACATTTTTCAGTGTTATCATTTTAAAATTCATTTAAGGCTCTAATAAAATTCTATATGAAGTTTCAAAATACAATTCTTCATTCCTTTATCCGAAACGTTGAGTGGAAAAAAAGATTGACATTGCATTCTTTTAAAATACAAAAAAGACATGCACAATGAGCTTAGATTTACAAACAACCATAAAGAGATAATCTTTAACAATTTAAACACTTTTGTTTGTTGGTTTGCCTTGTTTAATGAAAAGGGGGATAATGAAAATGTGTAATTTTCCATATGAAGTCCTAGCATATTTTCATAATGATTATCATAGGCCAAAAGCATGTTGGAAAAAAGAAATATTGTATCAAGCAGTTCTTAAGCGCAGATCACGCATTCCTCTATGATTTGCACAATTATCAAATACTACTTATGAAAGGAGAAACGCATTTTCAAAGAGATTACTGATAGTTGACTTTGAGTTCCAGCTTGTTTTCTGCCTTATGCAAGCACGTGTGTAATCCTGATTTAAATATAGATATCATGGCCGGGGCCGGGGGGATGTCATCGCAACAAGGTAGTATGGACATTGTTGATAAATGATTGGTATTGAATTGCTATTAATGAACAAAATCAAAAGTTTAGATTGACATATAGTCTGGAAAGTCAATAGGAAGAACTAAAATGCCAAGGAGTTTTGTTTCAGAAGCCAAGTTTTCTCTATCTGCTGGACGATTTAATTCGTTTTGAATAGGGTGTAAGTTGCGTGTCTTACTAAATGTACACGCTCACACTTCAACCGATTAAATAAAAATGACTGTATGTTAGATTTATCAATCGTTTCTAGAACATTTGGCCTTATTTATCGTTGTTAACAAATTCAAACCTTTGAACGATTAAATTGATTTAATACCCCCACCCCGATATGGAAGAATCCATTCTACCCCATGGAAATTTCATTGATACGAAAGGTTGAACAGGACTTCGCGTCAAGATATTTATTTACAAAAGAACATGTTACAAAACAACGTTCACATGTATATGTAGTAATAAATATATAATGATGATGATAATTATAATAATAATAATAATAATAATAATAATAACGATAATAATAATAATAACAATGATAATAATAATAATAATAGTAGTAATGATAGTAATAGTAGTCGTAATGACACCTATTATATCTGTTGAAGTACTGTATATAAATACATGTACCTTATCTCTTTTACTAGGCATAAAAGATTTAATAAGGTTTACTACTTTAATGACATATAATAATAAATGTTTTTTTAAGATTGTATTTTGGGTTCAATTGAAACATGAAACATTGATTAAATAACTGTTTTTCAATTTTATTTCTTGTACCAATTTCGTTTCAACAGGAGGTCAAGGTTGTTTTGCGTCATTTTGGACATAACCTCCAATTCTTTCTTAAAGGATAAAAAAAAGGAAATATTTATTAAAACTTAAAACTGCTACATTTATTAATATGTTACAGGCAATATAACCTTTTGGGGACATCCTGGCAATTATATCCGTGGTAAATTGTTTGATGGGTTCATAAACCTTATAATCACACCAAACAACGAGAAAGTCCTGTGCGATATTAATATAACTGAAGGGTTTTTTTTCAGAACCAAAAAGCAAAACGGATATACACTGGTGTGTAAAATAATTGTATCTATAGAATAAATATTTTGTCAAACATACTTAAACCTAATTGTTTGTGATCAATCTTGAAATAAAGACCAGAAAAATGGAAGTTTGAAAATGACATAAACATGACTCATTCAGCCTATGTGATGAAAATAAATTTGAAACATTATTGAATATGAACATGAACATAAATTCATCTCCATGTTACTACTGATCAAAAGTGTTAATTACTAATTTACTCTTGATATATACTTAAAATAGTCCGTGACACTTTAGAAATATCTCACGGTTACACGCAATCCCAAATTTTAAACAAATTTCGATTTTGTATGCAATTACTTCCTCTAGAATAAATAAACATTATCTGTCTAAAATATAGTGTTAGCAGTTCTAGATGAAATGGAATATTTTCTTGGAAAAATGTTAACAATATTTTTCTTGATTTTCTTTGCCAACGTCTATGCCAATGAAGGTTATAATAGGACATGTCTACCGTAAGTATTGTAGTTTGTTGTTTCTTCAAGAGGGTTCGATGGTCGTAGCCATTTTTAGACTTAATAAATTTTCTGAAGAAGAAGAGTTATGTGTATATAGGAAAAAAGTCACATTTTAAAGTTAAGATAGATAAAGGTTTTCTTTACCAAATAATAGTTAAAGCTTAACAAATCATTTTCAAAAATTTAAGGTAGGTTTGATGGTTAATTTGTTGACCACCCAGCCTCCTAAATCATGTTGATTTGTAAAATGAAAAAAAAATAGTTTGCTTTCGTTAATCTGATATAACATTTATGCAACTAAAAGTTGTCATTTATTTTATTTTTCAATGAGCATCTGTATTATCATGAAACGTAGATAATATTGTAGACCACCAAAGTGCTGTAAAAGTTACCATTCGAATCAATCTAATCAAACCGTTTGTAATGGTATGTATTATATATGTAGATATTTTTGCATTTTTTTTTTAATTCTTCAAAACCGAGATATTATTTTAAATTTTAAAAAAGGCATTTATGTTTAAAGATACTTTATTTGGTTCATTCATTCTAAGGTAATAAATAAAAAGGTTTAAAACCTATACAAACTTCGTTTAATATAAAAGTTTAATCCTTGTCAGTATTTAACACTCACAACATCTAATTGATGATTTACACCAAATAAAATGTTCTTTTCATACATTGTTATCCTTCTAATGTTAAGAATTCTTGAAAACTAGTGTCATTTGAGTGATACGACATAAAATGGTAAAAAATATATGCATTTATTATAAACTAACAAGTATAACTGAAAATATTTTTAATTTGTTCTTTCCGATATGATTTCAAAATTGTTTTTTATTAGAGTGTTTACCAGGGTATCATGGACCAGATTGCAGCTACACATGCCGATATCCTAAGATACTGTCAGTCAGAATGTACGTGTAAGAAAGAGAATTGTCACCATATAACGGGATGTGAACAGAAAAGTAATTTTTTGATATGTGTGTGTGTGTGTTTGTGTACCTTTAAAATATTGAACTTATTCCTCAGGATGCAAACAATGAAGCAATTTTATCTACCATTTTTTTTTCTCAAAAGAAACATTGTACTATCCATAAAAAAATATTATTATTATTATTAAGTTTATCATTATTATGTTCTTAGCATGCCCGAAGGGATATTCTGGATCTAGTTGTAATTATACATGTAATTTCCCATCATACGGTGCAGACTGCAAGTTTAATTGTTCGTGTGAGGAGCAATATTGTAATTTTATCACTGGCTGTACAACTTCAGGTATTTTATACTAGCTCGATTACGTCTTCATAGTCACATTTTCACATCGTTTATTCTCATCTTAACAACATAGAACAAAGCTTTAAACAAATAAAATAAGGTTTGTAAACTATAAGGAATTTCGATAAATATTTATTTTCTTCACTCTTTATGAAAGTTAATTATGTATATCCTTTCCTATAACAATCGTTTTAACGTTCTTACAAACAGAATCGATTGTATAATTTAAAAAGATTTATGTTTGTCCTTCTATGGTGTATATAACTTGTTAAATGTATTTTGATACTTAGTCCAAGATGAGACTTATTGGACGACGGATCTGCCACTGAACAAGACAAAAATGAATATAATGTATGCTACTTATGAACATAAAACTTTAAAGAAAGGTATCTATCTATCTATCTATCTATCTATCTATCTATCTATCTATCTATCTATCTATCTATCTATCTATCTATCTATCTATCTATCTTATAGAAGACAATGTATTTACAAGAAAACATTGATTTTTCTTTTTCTTCTTACAGGACTTCTAAACAACAAATCTACCTGGTCAAATATGAACACATCACATAAAGCTATGTTGGTTAGCATTTGTATCATCGGAACCATTTTCTTTATCTTCTTGTTAATAATCATCGTTTTAAACAAGAAAAAAATGTAGTCATAAGTTAGAGATGACAATGTAAACTAGCGAAGATTTTTTCAGCCTTTGAAAAAAGGAATGATGTAATTATGGCCGCTTACATGCAATTTTAAAAGATTCTCCATATCAGATAACATAGTTAAATGAAGAGAATTGATATGTATCTAGGAATTAAGATCAGCAAATACAACAGCACAGTGCTTTAAATAAACTTTAAAATCTTCATTCTGTATATTTAATGATTATCTATTAAGATGCGTATAAACTCAAACCCCATTATCTATATTATATTATGTAATGCGGATGATACATTCAGGCATATCATCAATAATTTGCAACAAAGTGATTTATTTAAATAATTGATGCAGTTAAAACTCATTGCAGAAAGTTAAAAATATGGTCCCTGGCATTTGTGAGCAACGCGGAAAAATTTTATATTTCAATGCAATTTTCCATTTTAAACCGGAAGTTACCGGGTACTTTGGAAATATTCGAGGGAAATGTGCATAAGATATTCTTACGATAAAACATTCATTTGTCAATTTCTTCACTGTGTATGTGGATGTAAAAAAAAATGTGTTATGAAATAATATTTTTATACAATTTACTGATTCTTATTTACCATCTTAAATATTTTCATGACATGAAACACATGCTTTAATAAGCTTTAAATATTGCCATAACTAAAATTTCTCTTTCCTGAGAGAAATGCGATCAAATCAGTGCCTCATATACACGGAAGGGGACTTTGGTATGGAAATACAGGTAGTTTTAAAAATATAAAAGATATTTAACACTGTGCCGGATAATTATGACAGTACCAAGGTGGCATTTTTGCACCCGTCTAAGCTGCATATATCGAAAATTGCAAATATGTCATATGATAGACCATTGCGTAAAGAGTTTACAACCACCTTTGTTATCATTGTATCTCTCCTGTCAAGTAAGATATGTACCTTTCAAAATTAAATTCCTACAGGAAAATAATTTTTCCCATAGGAAAAACAATATTCCTACAGGAAATTGGAAATTTCCTATCAGATTACAAGACTTTCTATAGGAATTTTAATTCCGATAGGATTTGATAAAATCCTATAGGAAATCTTAATTTCCAATAGGAAAACTACCTGTCTGAATCAAATTCCTATAGGAAATACCTTTCTCCTATAGGATATATAACTCCTATAGGATTTTTAGAAAATCCTATAGGATTGTCAATATTTTCTGTAGGACAATCATTTCACCTATGAGAATTATCATTTTCCTATCCGAAGTTAATTTTCAAAGCTAAATATCTCACCTGTCATGTGAAACACATTAAAAACAAAAGTGGTTATATATTCTTTAGACAATGGTCTATCATTTGGTATATATAGAATTTTCCGAAACTGCATCTTAAGCGGGTGCAAAAATGCCACCTTGGCACTGGAATAATTATCCGGCACAGTGTTATTTACTCTGCGTCATTTTCCTTAGGAATATTACACACTTGTCATTAACTGTAATAGTGCTTATGTTGCTGATTTCTAAAAAAAATCACATTATTTAATATTCAAGTCTAATATTCAATTGTGCAAGAAAGTTGAAAAATTAAAACCTTGAGACATACACGCGACATTATGATGACCAGATTATGCAGATGTAAGTAACAATATAGGTGGTAATTTACTTTTGAAAAGATCCATTCTAAACAAGTATTCCGTTTAAAAGAATAATCGGCATGTGATATCATCGGTCAGCTTCGTGTTAATGTACATGCAATAAATATGGTAAATAGGACATATCGCACCGTTTTTGGTAATTTCCGAAAGATAGAAATGAATGAATATATAGATTTTACTCTTAGTAGGCAAAGTGTACTTCCGATAAAAAGTCTGATGCATGTAAAGAAAAACGTGATTTGAATCATTGTGTAACTGTATAAATGTTTGAATCTCAAGTAAAATGCATTAGAATAATGTTTTTGAAATCTTAATGTAATTAAAGATTTACATGAAGCTGTCTCTGTATAGTAAACAAAGTAATGCAAAGCGCATTTGAAATTTGCCGGATTCCTCATATGGACACAACTGTGATCGGCCGCAGCCGATCACAAAAAAGTTTATTGATCAATGCGATCTAATAAATTAGGTAACCTTAAAACCATAGTTATAATTGTTTTAATTTAACGTTTGCCTTATAATAGCTCAGGAAGCCTTTTTGTATATTTGGTTTTGTTACAATTGCACGTGCAACCAATGGAAAACTTTTTTAACGCATATTATGTTATTTGCTGTTTCTTTTCATCAATGTTAAACCAGTCCATGATCGAGTTAAGTTTATATTCACTATTTCAAAATGAAAATAAACCAAATTTATATACAATTATCTTTTTTTTTATGTATAAGTACAGAGTAATTGTTTATCAGTCAGGGTTGTTTTATTTTTCTGGAATATTTCAACATGTATTAGCATCACATTTGCCAAAATTATGTAATTTTTCCGCTACCTAACAGTTAAAAAGACAATTTAAATATTTTCAGAAATCCATGGAATTTCAAAGGTATTTTTTAAAAACTCTTTCAGGCATGAAGTGTTATATTAGTTTATATCCGTTTGGCTCGCATTGCCTATCGAGTGTGTATGAGTATTGAGTGAGTGAATGTATAAAAAAGTTGCGTTTATAATTAGTAACGTGGGGATTTTGTCTATTGTTGTGTCTTGATCATGTGTTTGCCTGTTTAATTTTCAAGTTCGGACAACCATGCAGTTGACCAATGGAAACTTTATTCAAAATAGATTAATGTGAATAATTTTTACTTACTTACTATAAATAGCGGAAGATTCACCAATTCCCCTACCCCAAGTATTTTGCCTTCATGGTAGAACTAGTGCCTTACAGCAAGTGATAAGATATTCCTATATTATGTATGGAAGTTTTGGATTCCTGGTAAGCTTCAGTTTACCATGATATATATGTAATTATAATGTATGTCTTGTAAATCACTTTTAATTGTTTAATGCAATACGCTAAATTACTAGGTGGCCCATTTGTTTGTGAGCGTGAGTATGTTTGCACTTATGATTCCATTAATGATATTACAATCCTTAAATAAAGAACCAGTTAGAAACTGCCGAAGATTTTCATATTGTATCAAGAAGACACCGGTAATTATCAAATGATTCAATTGAGAACTGACTTTTGTTTAAGATATAATAAACAATCCACCTTACTTAATTTTCAAATCAGAATTTATTTTTCTCTCTTAGCGTTAATTTATCAATTTTCGAAAAAATATACTAAAATGCGGAATTCGCAACAAAATATATTTGAACTTTGTACTCGCCAAGACCTGAGCTTCCGCTTCACATATATTATTAGTAAATAAAGCGGATCCACATTATTATATTTAAAGCAAGTATACAAGTTTTACAAAGGATCTTGCTGTTCATCGGTGTATTATTTATAAAAGGATTTTTGTAGAACACATGAAGACTAGGTAATAACTAGGGCATCGCACCAGCGGCTTCTTTAAATGCACGCAAATTTAAGCTTTTGGTTCGCAGGTTGGACAAGAGTTGATTTAGAGTCAGAAAATGGAACAAAACCTTTTTTTAACAAATAGTTAAATATACCTTTAAAACATGAAATCAATCTCTGCACACTGTATTTTTGGTCTTAAATATAGGGTTTGGGGTGGAGGGTACATGTAAAATGTAAACACATAAAACGACGCTTGACAATTGCAGAACAAATCACGCTTTAGTATGTAAAAAATAAAAGTGACTAAAAGCGGTCTAAAAGGAGAAAACATGCCACATGTAATGAATAGCGAGAAGGGGAGGGGGGGATAAGACCATCCAACCCTTAAAGTAAACACTTTCCTCCATGATTTTCGTCTACAAAATCTAAATGAAAAATTTTGGAGAAAGAAAGTGTGGTAAAAATTAAAGACATGGTTTTGGCAATACTTTAAATAACGCCTAATTAACTTATTCACTTGTACTACAATACTTTGTCATGTCATGTATTTTATTTAAAGTTCTTTTTTAATCTCTTCAGCGAACCATAATACTATTAACATTTTAGATGATAAAAAAAAAACGCTTTAATAATTTAAATTCATTCAAGAATTAAAACCCAGACTTCGTTTTGTTATATTTACAGTTCTGCTTATTTCTATTTTAAAAGGTTTCAATGAGACAACATTATTTTTTAAAAATTCAGTTTGAAGGATATAAAAAATACTTCCGTGTTTAACCATTCCTCATTAAAAGGATGAGAATTTTGAAAAACCCATTAACATTTGATCTTTATATTTCCATTGATTCAAAATAAACTCAATTATTTTACATTGAAACACAACTTAATTATTCCAAGTCACTTGCAAAAATATCAGTGTTAATATCTTAAATCTGAATTTTGAACATATCCTCGATTTTATATTTTTCCCCCCAAAATAAGGAAACTAAACAAATCATTCGTTTTCCTTAAAAAGAGAATAATTGGTTTTGGCCATCATAGTTCTCGATGAAAAAGTTTTATTCTCTAATGAGCAATGTTATTAGTGTATGTTTTAATACTTTTTCTGAATTCAATTCAGAGCGGGATTCTTCATGCCAATAGTAAGGTTTTAGATTACTTTATTCTTCAAACATATTAAAAATATAAATGGAGCCAATGGGGCTTTTCTCTTTAGTAAAGTTCTTTTACATTCGATTAAAATTATAGAAACAAATATCCCTTCACAACATATTGAAGTTAATATTCTATTGTAGATAACAAATTAGCTGTACAAATATTCAATTGAATGATTTTAATCAATATGATTATCCTGGAAAAATCTAAAAAATCTCGAAATTAATGTCTTGCAGAATCATCTTATGTTTCAAAGACTCTAAAATGTTTTCATTATTAGATAGTCTTTGTAGAACGACTCCATAAGACATGTACAATCTTCAAAAAAATATAAGATTTTAAATCATTTTAAGTTTTTATTTTATTTATTAATTGTTCACTTTTTAAACGCGAAATTTTATGCAAAGGTCATCAAAGTCAATGTATGTATTTAGATTTAGAAGTGACTTTATTTTGGTATACATTGATATGTAATCTTTATCATAAACCTGCTTCGTAACTAATATGTTTAAGTAAAATTGGCATATGAGTATGGTTCATCATTGTACTTTATCAGAGTGCTTACCGGGATACCACGGATGTAACATGACATGCCGCTATCCAAACTATGGGGAAGAATGCCAGTTAAAATGTTTGTGTGAAGAAGAGCAATGTGATCATATCACTGGATGTGTTGGGAAAAGTAATGTTTAATTTATTTTGAAACAAATATACGCATTTTCGGTTGAGATATGGATTTAATGGAATTAAATAACGCTAGAATTCGTTTGCAAAAATTGCACAATTTTATAAAAGAAATTAATCTATTACTGTTCGGCTACACCGCCCATCTTAAACTGCATTTTATTTTTAAAGTGATTTTTTAAATAAATAATATTTTCACAATTATGAAAATCTCAGTCATAGTATGAAATTCTGAAGAATATTTTCTAATTCTCAGAAATATTCAATGTCAGCTAACTTAAAAAGTTAGTCATTGACACAGTTTTTTTTATTAAAGTAAAATAAACACCAATTGAAGCTCTATAGCATACAAAAGTTGTGTTTGTGTTATCATCAGCGGAATGTTTTTCATTCTAAGTAAATACAACTCTCATCTTTTAATTGACTGATCTTGAAAAAGGACGTGACCTTTTATTTTAACAAAATTGAATCCCCTTCATCTAAGGATGCTTTGTGCCAAACTTTTTTGAAAAAGCGGTAAAAAATGTATAAAGTTTATAGAAATACAGGCAGACGGACACCGGACAAAAAGTGATCAGAATAGTTCAGCTGAGCTCAGAGCTCAGGTAAGCTAACAAAGTTCGTTGAACTTACTTTTGGGACATTTTTGAACTTTTTTTCGTATTCAATTCTAAGTTGAACTTTTAAACTCTTCTGTGGCTCAAGTATTGGCCCAGGGTCACGGTTTAAAAAATTAAGAATGTACACTGTATGATGATGCTTGCATACTAATAACACAAGTAGCATTGTATTTCTTGAGGAAAATATTTTAAAGCATGTTTCTACACTAAACTTTCAACTCCTTCTTGGGCCATGGCGTATCAAATAGTATCGTTGTAGTTCCTGAGAAAAAGATTATTAAGTGTTTTTTTCTTATATAATGCTATGTTTAACTTTGAACCCCTTTTAAAGCTCCAGTATAGGCCCGGGTGAACAGTTTAAACATTTTATAATTTTCACTACACAAAAGCTTTGATGTAAATATTGACACTTTTTGCTGCAGTAGTTCTTGAGAGGAAGATTTTTAAAGACAAATACCCTATTTTCACTGTTTCCTGATTATTTCTCTTTTTGATACTTCTTTATTTCAACAATTTTGAACCCCCTTTCCATTAGATTGATTTGCACATGTAGTTTACAGACAGACGAACGGTAGGAAGACATACAACAGGTGATTAGAACAGCTCACTTGAATCTTTAGTTCGGGTAAGCTAAAATACGAACACAGTTGTCTGCTCACTGTCTTTATGTATGCCTCTCCCCTCAAAATCTATATCTTGAAATTTATCAGATTACTCACCGGGATACCACGGAGACCACTGTAACATGACATGCCGCTATCCAAACTATGGCGATGACTGTCAGCGAGGATGTTCGTGTAAAGAAGAGAACTGCAATCATGTCACTGGGTGTCTTCAAACAAGTAATGATAAATGCCGTTTGTTTATTTGAATATTAAAATGTATTTTTTAATACAGCGGCAGATATGATGATACATATTTCCACATGTAGATACTATCCACTTTTTTGACATTCGACAACCAGAAAAATATTATCTATTTTTACATATTTTCTTAAATCACACACACACACACACACACACACACACACACACACACACACACACACACACACACACACACACACACACACACACACACACACACACACACACACATATATATATATATATATATATATTGCTTATGTTAAAGTGGATAAGTCAGTGTATTAGGTGTTTGGTACGTCTCAAAATGCAGCTGACACATGAATACGATGCAGAATATAAATTTAACAGATAACCTCTTTTTGTAATATTCACTAGTTGGATTTGATTGGAAGCAACATCTTCCGTTTAACCTGACAGAATTAAAAATCATGTATGTTTCAGTTAAAAATATCACCTTAGGAACAGGTAAGCATATACATTTTATCTAATCTTTTTTTTTGGTTATACATGTATATAGTTCCAAATTTGAACTAACACATTTCTCTTTTTCTCTCTCGATTTTGTTTTTAATTTTTAATATTTTTTAGAATCTCTTTACATTGGATCAATTTGGTCAAAGTTGAATATGACACACAGAGCCATGTTGATCAGCAGTTGCATCATTGGGATCATCATTTTTGTTTTCATGCTCATAGTCTTTACATATATCATACACAAGAGAAAGGGTACTATTGTAAGATATTGTCAACGAAGAAAAGAGAAAACAGGCCAAAAATATCACTTCCTGATCTGTGATTCGGAAAATTGATATTTCAAAATAGCAAAGTTGATTTCTAGAACATGATTAAAAGTAGTACTATACTAAGGTTGTTCGGAATTTATGAAGACAACACGAATATTTTCCTTTTTAAATGACGGATTGTTGTGAAAATTGGCATAAACATTGAAGAAACCCAAACAATAATTAAACTAAGTAATATTAAATGAATATTTAATATTTTATTTACGATGGTAGATAAACAAGTCGGTGGTTGGGGTACCCGGCGCAGGAATACATTCGGAGATTAAAAAACTTAAACATCTACTTTCTAAGTGTCCGTAGACTTAGATTTAATGATAAAAAAATCAAATTAGATATGTTCATTTGGTTATTTCTTGTTACTAACTTTTGATCAAGTTTCACTTATGTTCGAGTTGAAATACGGATATGGTACAAATATATTTACCAAGCAATAGAATCTGACAACAACGTTATAATGAATTTTGACGTCAAGGCGGCGAACGAATATACATCAAATTGGTGGAAATCTCAGAAAAAGACCTTTTAAGGCCACGTAATTGCTTAAACAAAAACTAAACGATTGCAGCAAGGGATAAAGAGCTTCAGTTTATCGTCTTTTTTCACTGATTGTTTAACTAGAATTAAGACAAAGGGACTAAATACCAAGTACTTTTTATACTCTAACTGATGTCAACAGTTCTAGAATATTTTTAGAATTACTGTAGGAGACATTTCACAGTAATTTGACTTTCGGGTAAAACAAATATCGAATTGTTTTCAGAAAAAATCAAGAATGGATAGAATATGTAACTAGCTTACCATTTTACGTTAGATTATTATGCTAAATAAAAAACAATTCTAATGGAAACAGAACAAATGTTGTTACTCGAGAATAGTCAACATTTATCCAGATAGAGCAAAATGATATTGCAAAGTTGAAAACTTAAAACCTAGTTGGTATTATATCAGCTTGAGAATGACTTAAAGAATGATAATTGGACAGAAAAAAGTGGATAATTTTGTAATGTAATGTTTTTTTCATTAAAATGACTGATAATTTTAGTATAAACATCCATCCTATGAAATTTGCAATTAAACGCATCCCATGCCACAGAGTAATAAATCTACTTTTTCATCTGACGTGAATTAGTCAACATCCTTATCATTAAATTGTCAGAAACCGTTGTCTCGATTGGTAATACATGTACATGTTTCGTGATTTATTTCCTGAATTAAACCCGACATTCAAAATATGAAATTTAAATGTACGCATTCATGTTCGTTCAATAAAGGCTGGTAAAACTGAAAAAAAAACCATGAAAAAACACAAGACCAACTTCCTGAAGACCTACATCAAGGACATTATTTTGTTGAAAAAAAAAAAGAAACACTAAAAAATTGGCACGTAATGAATAATTTTAAAGTTAATTTTTCATCTTTATTTCGATTATATATACTTTTTAATATAATTGGAGGACCTGGTTGCTTCTTTTGTCTTGATAAATATGTTCCTATTATAAAGAATAAAAACAATTACCGTTTGTAGAGGAATTTCAAGCATGGATACGTTTTACTAGCTATGTGGTACTGGACAAGTACATGTAATTGTTGAAACACTGGCTACATGTGGAATATGAGACTTTTTTGTTTCAGACAATATTTTGCATAGTTCCCACATCCAAAACAGCACGTAAAATCTTTGAGCCAGGAATAATGTCTGATTTAATTCTTTGACATTAAGCCATGTCGTTCACTCTATATAGTTCAACCCTGTATATGATTTGCAATTCAATAGTAATATCAATATATCTATGAAAATGAAATACTCAACACGTAAATGATTTCCCCATGGGCAAACTTTTAGTGACTTCTTAGCATAAAACATCTGACATCAGTTTGAGAGTATAAAAGAAAATATCTGCTGAAGATATCAATTAAAATTGTTTTTATGGACAAGCGAGCTTTTCTATTTAAAATGTGTCCCCTGTCTGTCGTTTTCGTCCTCGTCGTCGTCGAAAACTATTCACATTTTCATTTTTCTTCTCAAGAACCAGTCGCCCAATATGGATCAAAATTGGCACTTTGGGTAAGGGCCTTGAGTTCAAATGAAGAGCCAGGTTTCCTTTAAAGTGGTGATATATAGAAAAGAGTGAAATAGGATTGGATGTTTTAAAATTTAAAAAAGTCCTTCTCAAGAAGCGAACAGTCTGTAATATGCAAACTTTTACGTTAGCTTTCTGATAAATGGTAGATTTAAATTTGTTCAAATTATGACTGTCAGGGGAAATGAAAGAGGCCCTAACCTGGTTTCAAAGTTCATAATAGAAATAAGTAAAAAAACAACATTAAATAATTCTTCCAAAGAACCGAAAGGCTATATTTTGTCGAAATAATATATGAGAAATCAATAATGCCAAATTCCAAGCTCTACTACATTTACTCTTGTGGGTCTGTACGAGGCGGCGGGTGGGGGGGGATGAATTATTGGATTCTATGGAAAAAATTCGTATGGAGCAAATAGATAGTAGCTGTTTATGTATAAAATCTTCATAAACTGATGTAAGCATGAGGATGTTTCAATTCTATTTATACTATATCCCTTGGGTGAGATAGTGCAGCGGGTTTTTAGGGTTTTTTTTTTTTTTGGGGGGGGGGGGGGTTGTTGATGACAAGGCGTAAGATTGTTAATTTGGTTTTTAGTTATGAATTTTCAATGTTATTATCTATTTCAAGATAATATATAAATAAATGAGAACATTTTTATTTTATAAAACCCATCTTTTTCTAAATATTGAAGTACAATACATGTATTTAAGTTAAGATCAAGATCCTGAAATGCGTTTACACAGTTGAATCCGAAAATGCAAGTAGCAAGGCTTAAGGCCATACACAATCTCAATCTATACATGTATATTTAGCTATTTATTGCTACTTATTCGAACCAGCAGCTACTTTTAGCAGATTAAGTCCAGCTTACCAATCTTAGTTAAATTCGGTTTAATTTTTTGGTGGAATTCATAAATAAACATCTAACCTGAGAGAATACAACTTGCAACATACTAGTAATAAATGAATGTTATTGATTTTAACAATAAAGATAAAACTGCTCTTGCAGTCCTGAATAACCAACTGAATAATCAACTTTGATGTTTTTAGTACATTTCTAAAAATGAATCTTTACTTTTTGCAGATGCAAATTGTGCTCAATATTCAAAAGACAGTTTATGATTATTTTAAAAGAAACCTACAAATACTAAAAGACTATATAATTTAAATTATGCAATTATAAATTCCAACCAGTTAACAATAAAATATTCTTTGACTCAAGGTGCACTAGTTATAAGTATAAATGAGTACTATCTTATTTATCATGTTAAAAATGAATTAAGATTATTTAAACTTTTAATGGAAGATAAATGCATTTAACAAAGAAGTGCGTTTTTAAAAAATATCATTAGCCATCAGTAAAAGGATGCCATCTCTCCTACAGGTTCAAATGGAAAACGTACTAAACTTCTTGGTTTAGCTACATTCTTTTAATTGCAAAAGGGAATGGGTACATATTTAAATAACTTTAATGTACATAATTCTTGTCATCAATTGCAATAATATGATTTTTCAATGTTACCAAACTTAGAAGTAAACATTTGTAAACTTAATTCTTATTCCTCTTTACCTGTTATATGTGTTGATTTAAAAATAAGACTTTGAACATTTCTTTTAGCTTATAATTCTTTTATTTTAGTGGCATTGCAATAAAGAAAATTCTAAAAATGCACTTTGTCTTGTCAACACTTAACAAGGAAATCAAGTGTTAGTAACAATTTAACATTCAGTAAATTATTATTAGTATTAGTATTAACACTTTCCAAAAGTGTAGAGAGTTGTTTGCATGTAAATCTTCATTATATTTTAATTTCATTCAATTTGCCCCCATATTTATGTTTAGCAAGATTAAAGCAGAACTAACTTAAAACGAGTTACTTCTTTAAATATTCATATCAAGGACTGCAATGCTAGATTGTGTAATATTATAACGTATCCAAGCATCCCAATTTTTAATCGTTGATACACCAACCACTGAAAAAATAATGCTTTAAATATTTGTATTTAACCTTATAAAGCTGCCTTGATAAGAGTTATGTTGCATGTTACTTAGGTGAGCAATGTGGCCTCTTGTTTCTTAAACTTATTGTTTTGATCATAAACGACATCTTGCGCTTTTAGATAAATAAGATTTGATCTTGTTTTTCGATTTGAGCCAATTGTACTTACTTGTACATCATAATTCCAATACCAAGGAAATTGTATCTATATTCTATGCTGTATTAATTTATATATATCTACTGGACAATAAGATAACTTTTACTTTTAAAATAAAAAGTTATAATGATTCACGGTATATTTTTATATTGATATTTCATGTACAAATAATCAAAGGAGAATAACTCAAATTATAATAATCATAACATATATGAAGGATATAAGTGATTACTTAATCAACACTTGATGTGCAATCAACGTGGAATAAAGAAAATAACCATATCACTTTTCCCTTCTGCTTTATATTCTATAATTTACACATTTTTATCACACATAAAATGACAAGACTTATAATTATTCTTATTCTATCAGCAGGTGTTGATCCTTTAATAATCTACGTCAACACAGACAGTAAACAAGACATCAATGATTAATGTTGGAATTATTTATTATACCTACTTAAATTAAAATTGACATCTAGTTACCCGAGCAATGCATTTGAAAACAGTTTTTAAAATTTAAGCAGATGATTGTATGTATTCATATGCCAACGTGGTTTTACTCGATCGCGTAGATTCATGGCTTGTCTGTAAGAATCGTATGAATAACAATCAATTTTCATGAAATATTAGCGGAAAAATACATCGTAGATGTAAATATTTATACGTGTAACTCGGTAAGTGGTTATGAACAATGAACGACGCGATAATGGGCTGTATTAATCTCAGAACAATTTATGCTCCTTCATGTTCCGTCGGATTAAGATCTTTTCCTCTCAATGAAACTGTAACCTATTTATTCGTTTCCGTATTGGTAAATGTACTTGGAGATTTGAAGGCGATTACATTTATATCTAAAAGAACAGTAAACATTCATATGGGAATTGTTATAATAAATTTTTATTACGTTATATACATATTTTCTTTTCTTTTTTTTCTTAAATCAAAATCAGAACATAGTATAGCTTTAAAAATTCCACATTTATCTCACGTGTAAGGGTCCTCCACACCTTTGGGAAAAGTTCTGCAAACAAGCCCATTTTTCTAAATTACTTAAAGGTATGAGATTGTAGCATGTGTTCGACTTGAAAATGACAGAACAAAATTTCAACTTTGGGGAAAACAATCTAATTTTTAAATTTTACCGCTATTCATGAAAATAAAGGCCCCTGCAATATTCGAACTCGGGACCTGCGGGTTGGTAGATCGATGCAATATCCATTCCTCCACAGAGATATACGCCAAATTTTGGAGATACAAACTGTTTCACAAGGCGTTAAAATCGCCATGTTGCGACGTACTGTCATAAAAAGTAGAAGTCACAGGGCGTCAATGATCTTTAAAACTAGTAAAGACAATTTTAATCCTTCAAGTAATTGCAACATTATTTTGATTCCAAATGCAGATTTGATAAGGCAGAATAGACATATTAGCTATCGGGTTTTATGTGATTGGAATTTTCTCGTCTATTCATTCAACAGTTTATTAAACAATACATCCTAGTACATATCCTGATTTTATACTGAGATATTTGTTTTTTGTCCTGCTTCGAACAATGTCGATTGTTTGTAATATAGCTGGATATGTAATTGACAACACATCTTAATTCTGAATTATGCCCGACTTGTAAATATAAGAATAAGCAAATCTAGATTGTCATGTGAAACAAAACTAGTGATTACAATCAATTTTGGAAACATGACTATAATTCATCTACACGTGTATTTGACAATATATTTGAGTGTTTGTGAGGAAATTCAAAACCATTAAATGTTGATGTAATAGCAGTTGTTTAGTTCTAATCTAAACATTTGAATAATTGGTCACTTGTTCATCTATCATAAATCAAAAAATTAATATAAATTCAAAGCAATAATTAAATAGCCACTAGACTAGTCAAAGGATTTGGGTTGGATGGGAACGGAGGGTGGTGGCTTAAACCTCTGCGCTAACACATGTTCAAATATAATTTCAAGAAAATGTTGATTGAACTGCGCATTTTAAACTTTTCATTGTCTCGTATGTTTGAATATTTTTTTGAGTTTGAATATGAAATTTTTTTCGTGTTTTTAATGGAAAAGAAACAGAACTTTTCTTAAGGAATAATGAATCATTTTTTAACTAATATGACGTGATCAAATACTGCGGGGTGATCAAATCCAAAAAAAACCGAAGGGTTTACGATAGATTTGTTCACCCCCGACCGTATTTGATTCCCTCGTCATATTCAAAGAAAGAAACCTGATTACTTATATTTATACAATTTTCAGAAATTATGCAATTAAATATTAAGATAGTCGTTGATGAAATTGTGCAATTAAATATTAACATAGTCGTTGATGAAATTCATTGGACTATACATTACAAATTTAAATAGATTTGTAGTGTTATCGTAGATAAAGACACTGGAAAATGAAAATTTATAAATATGAAAACACTATGGATAATCAACCATTATATTTTTTTTTTATAAAAGGTCTATATTTTTAAATACTGAATTAAAACGAATTAATAAGAATAAATACGGATGTTCACATTTTAATTGTTGAAAATCCGAATTAAAATATTTTTACAGTCTACATTCATTAATTGGAATTCTTTCAAATATAGTGGATTCTCTAAATTAAACGATTTTCAAAAATGTCTTTTTAAAAGAGATTAATCAATCAACGTTTGTGTACGTGTTTAACTATTGTTACGCCTTCACATGACTTGAAATACCTTAGGGTAAATATATTTGAAAATAAATCTATGTTGGTAATTTATGTTGCTCATACAAAAACTAAATATTTCTGCACTTGTGCTAAAAATATATGTAAAAGCCCTTTGCATAAATGGATGTATGAAAACGACGCTTGTGAATTAGACAATATATTCTATATTGATGGCCAACCCTTTTATGAATATTTAAATTTACAAAATATGTTTCGGAAGTTTCTCGATACGATAATAATATTATATTCTAAGTACAATTACAATTACTGGTAATAGTTTCAATTGTAGTATTAAAACATGTACAGTACTTGTGTTTTTATCATTTTGTTGAAATGGGTGATTACATTTATTTGTTTTATAAAAATTAAAGTAAACATAAAAAGCGCTGATCACTTAAATCCAACTTTTTTTTGTTCCTTATAAGAAATATGTGTGGCTTGCATGACGATTTTAACATGTTTTAACTGATCATGGGAAACATGTGTCTAAAAGTAATCAGTTTCTGGATCATTGTCATGATTTAATGATTTGCTATCACATTACATAACAGTTTCCTTCAAAGCATAAAAACAAGGAAGTAAATTATGAGTATATAAGAATATAGCCTGTTGATTATACGATATCATTAAATACGAAACATAATGGATTTCAAATGCACGTTTATCAATGTTTTAATTTTAATATTTCACTTTGATGTACATTCTACTACGAAAGAACAAGCAACATGCAGGTTGTTCAAGCTAACTATTTTTTTGTGAAACTGTATATCTGATATTGAATTGAGAAATAATTTGAAAAAGTTTATCAAAGTGGCAGTATATGATATGATTTCATATTGTTTATTGTAGACCTCCATTATGTTGTAAGGGTACTACCTCGGAGGATATATTTAGTCGCTGTAACGGTAAGAACGAACATGTCACAAAGGAGGTTTTTGACGTATATGACCTTTGATATTTTCTTCCTTTATCCACTTAACAGTTTTTTGATCGACTCTCTCTCTCTCTCTCTCTCTCTCTCTCTCTCTCTCTCTCTCTCTCTCTCTCTCTCTGAATTTGTACCAGTACTTCTATAATCATTTTTTAATCATTCAATTAAATTATCCCATGTTAATTAGATTTTTGTTGGTTTTCAGTTTGATTCTGAAAATAAATATTGCGAGAATTGGTTAACGGACATCATATTATTCACTCTTTAGATTGTCTTCCATGTTACCCTTTGTTGATATAAAGCATATTTTCTTTCTTTATTTCTTTTTTTATTCCCTCTGTTTATATGTTTTGCAATGAAAAATAATATAAATAGACAACCAAGCCTACACTGTTATTTGCGCTTATTCATGCTGCTTTTATACATAAACTAAAATGCTTTTAAGATCCATGTAACAAATGTTTTTTTTCTTATATTTCAGTTTGCAAGCAAGGTTACAATGGACCCAACTGTACATACCAATGTCGATATCCAAACTACGGCGTGGATTGCCAATCTGAATGTAATTGTGAGGCGTCAGAGTGTGATCATATCACAGGATGTATGCATACAAGTTAGTTATACTTTTGTTATGATTACATACTAAATACAATTCAAAGAAATATCTCTCTAAGATATTCTCTCTCGTTGTTACAGTGTAATTACATGTGATCATAACGTTTAGAATGTTGACAAATATCAGCAGAAAACACACTCACGTCTTATAATCAACATCATAGTAGTAAATTTGATTAGAGCAAAATTTATCATAAAAAGGCGATTTAATACATGTCATACGGAGAAAACCTTTATATATGAAAACCAGAGAGATATGTAATGAGATATATAAAGAAAAAATATAGATGCAATATGATTTGTTGTACAATTTCGAAATCTAAATCGTCATCCCTATGAACAGCTGTCGTTTTGTAAGTTAAGTTTCTTTAATCTGATTATTTTCTTCATTATTGATGCCACGAAAGTTATGGTTCTTTGTTATTTGTATTTTTGTTCTTGATTGTTTGATGCAAATTTTTCCTTTACAGTTCGAAAATATATAATGTATATACACAGCTTAATAAAGGGTTTCTTATATAGCTATTACAGGTTTAACTGTCACTGGTTGGCCTTTCGCAGAGAACCTAAGTACCCAAGTATCAACGACTACTAACCAAACGTTTACCAACGTTCCTACAAACGAAGGTAACTAAAATTATATACCTCTTGCTATAACAATTAATCAAGTAAATAGGTATTTATTGATTTATGGTTTAGTTTGGTCTGTTTGCTGAACTTACTGAACTTATAGATAACGTAAAAAGTTTGTTTCTTCAGAGAGAGAGAGAGAATTGTTACCTGTATATTGTTGCACCTTGTTGTTATTTATAGGGATTCTTCACCAGATATTAAAGTGGACAGGTTTGGATTTCAGAAACAGTATTATATTATTTAGTATCTGTTCAATTGCCATTGTTTTGTCCATCATGCTTGCTATTTACATAACCTGCCACAAAAAGGAAACTGCAGAGGATGTTTATTTAGAAGTAAATGGAATTTCAGAACAAAAGTCAACATCAAAAAATGTGACATCTATGCTTTAAACGCGTCTTTAATGTTGAGTTACATTACTATCACATATTAGTACTCCTTCTAATTTATTGTTATTGACCATTAACTGACTATTCATTTTGTTAAGTGGTTTTATTCGAAAATTGAAAAAGATAACAAATCATACATCCTGATAAATTATGGTGTTTTTATACCCGCACTTTCTAAAAAAGTCTGGGTATATTGTTGTTACCCTGTTCCGTCTGTCCGTCCGTCCGTCCGTCCGTCCGTCCGTCCGTCCGTCCGTCCGTCTGTCACGTTTTACTTTCTCAAACTGCTCTTACATCTTATAAATTAGCAAACTGAACTCTTGGATTATGATTTGGGGTGTCATGCTGTTTTGTAAACAGGTTTTAAAAATTCTCTGGTAGTCCTGGGGGTCAAATAATTGGTAAAAAAAATGACGTTTTTTGACAAAAAACCTTTTTCCTCGAACTCCTTTTACATTTTCAACAGTAGACAAATCATCTCTTGGAATATGTTTTGGGGTGTCCTATAGATGCGCAATAAGGTTTCGGAAATTTCAATTTTGTCCTGGGGGTCATTAAATGGCTGCAAAATGACGTTTTTTTTTAACAAAAAGTCTGGTTTCAAAAAACAACGTCAATTTCTTTTTGCAGTAGCCGAATGATCTAACAGGATATGCTTAGGGGTGTCATGTTGACGTGTAATCACGTTTCAGAATTTTTGTTTTTATCACGGGGGTCTGTGGGCATCAAAAAATGACGTTTTTTTGCAAAAAAAATATGGTTCCCAGAACTCCTCTTACAATTTATGCAGTAGCTATGTCATCTCTTGAGATATGATAGGGACTGCCCTATAGATGTGCAATAAGGTTTTAAAAATTTGAATTTCATCCAGGAAGTCAAATAGTAGCTGAAAATTGACGTTTATCGCTCCTAAAAAAACCTACTTCCCAGAACTCCTCTCATGATTTAATGAATAGCCACATCATATCTTGGAGTATGATAGGGGCTGTCATATAGTCATGCAATAAGGTTTTAAAAATTTAATTTTCATCCAGGGAGTCCAAAAGTAGCAGTAAATTGAAAATGAATAGCCACATCATCTATAGGGATATAGCAGAGGCTGAGCCATAGATATGCAATAAGGTTTTAGAAATATACCGGTAAATTTGATTCTGAGGGTCAATACTATCTGCAAAATGATGTTCCGTTCCATAAAAAAAACCTTATTCCTGGACCTCCTCTTATATCTTGTGATTGAAATAACGTACCATAAGATGCATAAGGAGGAAGAATATATAAAATTATGCTTTAGGGGTGGGGATCACAAGCATTTTTTTTCAAGTTATTTGATCATTTCTGATTTTGGGATGGTGGGGTGGGCTTAAGGTGACCCCCCCGAGGCCATGACCTACTAATACCACAAAAAGATTTGCCTTGACATGTTCATGATTGAAGAAACAAAAATATATATGGTTTAGGAGTAGGGATTTTGATGATTTTGAGGATATTTTAAAAATATTTAACTATTCATGTTTTCGGGGGATGGGGAGATTCAGAGTCTCTTCTCACATTTTTACAGTAGCAAAATCATTTCTTGATTGGTATTTTTCTGAATGATGTCAGATGTACATAAAGAGATTTTGGAAATTGCTTTTTAATCTTAAAGATAAACAAAATGTTATATGTAATTGTAGAAATTGTAGAGTCGGTCAACAAAAACCTAGAGCTTGCTGTAAAAAACAAAGCAGGGTCAACATTGGGCTAGGGCTAGGAATTACACTACATATGAAAAAGATAGATTAATACTTGATTAGTTCCAACTCTGGAAAGTCATTGGGCCTCTCAAAGGGGGCATAACCTATATACATGTACCAATTGATGTGCAATGACACAAGGAGGAAGAATAAATATGGTCTAGGGTGGGGATCTCAACAGTTATTAAAATGTATTATAATTTCCTATTTCAGAGGAGGGGGGGGGTGGTTGTTTAAAAACAACTCCAGGGGGTGGGGGAATAACCCAAGGGGCAGGGGCCAATTTGTCTTAAATGTATCTAATGTATCTTGACATGAGCAGAATTGGACAGAATGATCACCATAGGACATCTGCAGAGTGGGGCCCTAAATAGTTACAAAATTAATCTATTGATAATATGTTATACATGTATTTAGAAATGTCTTTATTTTCAAAATGATTAACAAATTAATCAGTCAAAATGAGTTATAAATAACCGATTGGCAATTCTGCAATTGATTGCACAATCCCTAGTATAATATCACATGTATTTTTTTTTATATATAATTATACATGTATGTTAACAATCAGGATTTAAATGCACAAATTTCCATGAGTCATAAATCTTGACATACCACATATCTCTTCACAAAAAAGAATAAGCAATTTAAAATAAAAGAAAATTAGTCATTAACTCTTTTTCTATTACTGGTGTATGATGATGGGGTAGGGGGTATAATGGGAAAAAAAAAGCTGCAGCATGCCTTCATTCTCACTAGAAATGTATATCTAATCCACACATCCTGGGGATGGGGAACGGTTAAGGCCCCTTCCCCTTCCTCCTTATTATAACTCATATAAACATGATATTTAATACCCAAATTTAATACAAAATAGGGTCAATGTGGAGTCAACTCAATAGTGTAAGTCTGACAAATGAAAAAATAAAAAAATTCTGCAATTAAAATGACAGAAACTGTAGATAAGCTTATCTAAATAAAGATGATGATACAGTATGCTGGCAAAGGGAGATCACATTTTTAATTAGAAAGTGAAAGTAAAACTTAACTGTTTTGTTTACCGGTTTGTCTCATAATATTGCGCTACTACATGTATTATACTTACCTATATTGGTCAACATCATAATGATAATCCAATTCGCACAATATGAATTCCTTAAGCTAATCACCACAAAAGAAACGTTTATTCGTGTTAATTAATCCTATTCTGCATATCGAAAACACACATGCATGTACACCATGTGATACTCATCAAACCAAAGAGCTGGGTAAAACTAGTATCCGCTAATGCAACCTGTAGACCTGTGTTGTGTACGTAACTTCAGACAAAGATCATTTAATTGTAACATATTGCATGTATTTTCATAACTTTATTCTTTAAAACCCCTTGCACAATTTTATTATGTAATTATGTAACCATGTAAAGCACAATTTTCAGCTTTAAGGTGGTATGGGACACCCACGTATTGTGATGTCCTTATTGAACGAAACATTAAATAAAGTGTATGAAATATAATATTTTACCCCAAAATAATGTTACCTAACAGTTAGGCCTACGAAAAAAAATTGTGTGTTTAGGGTAACACTGATGGAAAAATTAGGTTAGGTTGGTAGGGATTTTTTGTTATTTTATCATATTTTTCTCTGCATGAGGGCACAAATACAAATATAGAATCCTAAGAATGTTTGTGTCACATTTAAAAACGGGTTTTTAATGGAAATAAGATGAAGATCACAAACAGATGCAAACAGTTCAACCCCAAATTGTATATAAAGGCAATATGTGTATTATTGGATGTGAACTCATCATTTATGAAAATTATAATTTTTAAAAAGTATCGGAAATTGCATGTGGCCTTCTTTTTGACTAAAACTGGTACAAGAGAGTGTTATTTAAAGGCTAACACTTGGTGCGGGTATTACTGTCTAATAACAGCATCTAGTTTAAAAATTTGGTTTTGTTATTTTTTGCAATAGTATCTTTTTCTCAACAACCAGTATTTTGGTTATTTTTGTTCGAACGGAAAACTGATATGTATAACTACGTATTAAGCAGAAATTTCCGAAGTTAATTACTTATTTGCTTACTTTTAGTATTCTTGGCAATGGTAAAATTTTAAGTATTTCAAATTATGGTTTTTTTTTATACCTTGCCTTTCAAAACAAATATTGATCGCATTTTGGTTGGTTAAATATTACCTAAAAACTAACCTACAAACCAGGCGTTAGCAGCATTTATATGTTGATTGTTTTATTCCATGAAATATCTTACAATTGCACAGAGAGAGAGAGAGAGAGAGAGAGAGAGAGAGAGAGAGAGAGAGAGAGAGAGAGAGAGAGAGAGAGAGAGAGAGATTATTGAATTGTTTTCATGTTCTTTGTCATTTCATCCATGCGTAATAAAAATAAAACGTCTTTTTGTTTCTTTTCTCTGTTTTCTCCTAATTTATTTGACATTTATAAAAAGTATAAAATTACAGTGGAACTTAAGGGAAAAAAATTAACAGTACTTGAAATACCATAAGTGAAAGAATGCGTATGACCTACTTATTAATGATTCGTATTGTGTTAGAATCAGTATCTCTTACCGTGTTTATTTGCATTACCTTTTTTCACATTTAAGGATTTAAATATAGGATTAAGTGTATTAACCCTCTTTATAACTAGAAAGGAACCAAAATGCCATCTTTTTGAAAAGCAAAAACAATTTGCGATACTTTGTTTTCTTTTGATGAACAAAAAGTATCCTCTGTGGTATTTTTTTCTTTAAATCGTTTTTGTATAAGTGTGTTGTTATAATCAAAACCTGAAACTAATGAATTTTTAAAATGATCTTCTAAAAACAGAAATTAGTCGATATAAATTCACAGTAAATGGTGCATTAACTTGCAAACATATTTAGAATAAGCTAGCTCTATGATTTGGATTTGTTATTTTGAAAACATTTTTGATATGTTTGACAATACTTTCTCATAAGGTAAAATCGTTAAAACTGCAATAAACATTGTTAACTAATGTATATGAGTGCGTTTAAATATTGAATGTAGATATTACATGACACTGCCCGAAACGGAAACAAACAGCAAATTCCACGATCGCAATCAAATCATTTTCAAAACAAGGCTATATCTAATTTCACACAAATTGAAATCATACAGTCATTTCATTTTAAAACTGTTATTAGATTCCACATTAAGCAGAATACCATCTCTTCCAAACTCGTTCATCATGTTTATGTACAAGAGTAAGATTCAAAGTGTTAATGATAGAATACATATTCTGCAAACCTTTCCCGGTTTTCTATGCGCATTGCCCAATGCATGTGTTGCATACAACTATACAACAATATGACCCGAAATACAATCCATAACTAAGGTTCAATTTCCTTTATTTAATGATTAAAACACAACAAGGTAGTTCTTAGGTCAAAAGGCTCAACGTATATGTATATATAGAAAGTTAACTGGATATTAAACTGTATATAGTATATAGTATAGTATCTGAGGATGGGTATAACATACTTCATCATATAACGAGATGTTCGTCTACATTAATTATATGAAAATACATATCATGTATACAATAATTATTTCTTCTGGGGACCTTATTAAGAGATGGAACGGTTTTATTTATTCATAGCATGCAAAAATTTTGTTTCTTGTAAAGTAAAATAATTTATTTACATATAATACATATTGATTGGAATAGATCGATTCACAAATCGTTTAGACAGCTCTAGTAAGTATTTGTGCCCTTAAATTTGTTTCACAAACATACATTCAGAAATAACCACAGATAAAAGTAAGCAATACTTAATACTTCTAAGCATGTCAAGCGTGCACTGCCCGTGTAATCATTATTAATAGATCAAGAGAAGAAAGTAGGCCGGCATGCAAACCTTTTGAGCAATAATCGATCAATTATTGAGGTTTAAAGGTTGCTTTAATTGTGCTTTCGATGATTCAGACAGAGGTCGAATTCCACATATTCATATACAGTGATAAATCTAGGGTAATGTTCAAGTAATGTTGATTTAGCTGGTTTTTGTAAGTTGTTATCGGGGAAAACAATTTTTAAAAAAAAATTACTTATACCATTTTAAATGCCAGGGCTGCCATAATAAAAGAATTAAATAAAGAACTTTCACCGACGTTTGTGGACCAAACTGCTGGCTGATGAATTAGGTGGATACTAGAATTAGAATGAATGTAAAATCAAGCTAGTACATGTTTTTCAGGTTTTTCAAAATACAAAATGGGAAACAACTTGGTTGAAATTAATCAAAAAATATGCTGCAAAACTCTCTTGGAGAATTTAAGACTTACAGGTTTTATTGATTAGCAAGTCATATCGGGAATATGATAGAATATTTATCTATAATCTAAGAGATAAAATACAAAATTGTATGCATCTGTCTGATAGACATGTTCATGTATTTTGTTTTTAGTTTTTGGGGGTTTATTGCATTGAGTCTAATGAATAAGGAATTGGTTTTTTTTTTTAATTGTTCAAGACTTGTATGAGTTGTGAATGAAAACAAGATCATTTTGCAAGATCATATGAAACAAGAATATCTTTTGAACACAATTTTAATTATTCACGAAACTAACAAGCGAAAAATGAATCGTTTGACTTGTTATCCTTTCAGAAATATAGATTGTTCAAATTCTACTTCTAATTTTTTATTTGACATTATTATGTTTTCCAGTTTACGGTGAAGAAAAGGAGTCATGTTTTCGTTAACATGTAGTTTTTGTATGGATGTGAAATGATATTTCAGTAAAAATAGATTTGCACAGGTGTTTCCACACAATCAGTTTAATCATGTTCAAGTGTTATGCCATACCGGTAACTATTTTCCGTTTTGTCTGGAACTGAGGAACTATAATGCATTTCTAGAGTCTTAATTTGCAATTAATGCACTCCATCAAACATCGTTGTTTTTGAAATGGACATATCGTTACATTCTTATGATGAAATTGTACGAGAACATGGGAATTGCAGGTATTTTAAACACTTATTTATTGTATGCACGAACTTCGTAGGTCGGAACAGAATTGTGTTATAACAAAGAGCACCAGGAAGACCAATTTTTTTATTGATATGTTTATTTTTATTAATTTTAGTTTTGAATTTTTGCTAATGTCTTCGTTTTAATCATATAAAAATCCATGTTAAGTGGGAAAGGAATTTCAATAACAATGCTCGCGTTTGTTAATTTCTATTTGATTACATGTACTGCGCTCATCATTTAAACAATCATTTAAACAATCATCGAATATGTCTGGCAGATGCAGTTTCTGAAACTCCATAGAAACTCACCAATATTCATATCATCATTAATAGCGATAACCTAGTGCAAAGTCAATAACAATGTTTGTTTTTTGCCTTTTTTCATTATTGTTACTCCAAATTCATGAAATATTGCAAAAAATAATCTTGTGACGAGGAAAAACCTTCTTATACATGTTTAAATTGTCATAGAGAAGTACAATAGTTTTGGTTTAAAATTGCGATGTTCGGCCGCAGGGCAATACCAATGTTTTAACATAAAATAATTATTACCTGCTTTACCACTACGCCAACGTCTTTTGATATATATTACGAGAGTTTGCTACGTTTGCTTGGGATTAGACAAACTTAATTTCATATTCAAGCAGTAGAATTTATTTGTTTGCAAAGTTTTATTTAGAATAATCATAATGCAAATATGATAGAATAGAGATATATAGTGAAATTACATTCGTTCTTCAATACTGCTTTTACCTTTTCCCATGTGTTAAATATACTCAAATAGTGGGGCACAATTTGAAAAAAAGTAACGATTTAAAATACAAAATTAGCATCTAAATTCTGCTTGTAGGCCACGCGTTCGTTGAATCAAGTTAGCTACGGAAAACTGAAGCACAAACAAATGAAAATTTTGCATGGATATGATAATTTTAATGCATTTCTAAATCTAAATATACATCCTCGTAAAATGCAAACATTGTTTTTGGTACAGCATGTAAATGAACGACATCTCATGTAGTATTTCTTGTGAATATCCAGACAATTTCACAATTATTAAAAAATCTGACCTGAGAATTGACATTGATAAACACTTTTATCACTAATTCTGAGTGAAAGATTGAGAAAGAAAGAACCTGTAGTTTTTAACCAGCTCTCTTTGTCTCTGATTGTCAATGTTACATGTGTATAAATTGTGTTTTCTTACCCAGGCTGTAGACCAGGATACTTTGGAAATGACTGTAACATGCCATGTCGTTACCCAAATTACGGCATAGATTGCCAATATGGATGCATGTGTCTTAGAGAACAATGTGATCATATTATAGGATGTAAAGATACACATGTCTGTATGTTCTTAATTTGGATTAATTCGATTCTTGATTCACACACATTAATTTTATGAAATAAAATCATTTTCTTCTTATTTTATGAATAAATCAATGTTTAATATTCATTCGAAACTGTTACATATCAAAACCACAACGCATGATTAATTACAAAGATAGCAGTCTAAAACTTAGAATTTGTCAAAAACTAGAAATAGGAAAAAAACCAACATCAAAATAAAATATTAGAAAATTAAAAAATAGTAATTTCTCTCTTCTCCATGACGTAAATTGGTGATAGGTACATTTACCTCTAAAATCTGTAAGGTAGTAAAGCATAACAAAGTTATTATTTTAGTAATCATTATTGATCTTTATACCTATTGAACATAAGCTGCATATAAAAGCCACATAAACTTAATAATTGACAATCAAAGTTTCAGAAACCACTGCTGCTGATGACTCTGTACGTGTACGAGGGGCCAGTGACACATTTTCACCCAATATTTTTTATGCCACGTACACCATTGTTTCTGAGGACCAAGGTAATGTCATTATTAAGTGTCAACCTTTGGGTTTTGTTTTATAGCCACATAGAAAAACAATGAAATTATTTATACAATAACCATTGTTTATTAAAGATTTTCAAGTATATTGTTTGAATGCTGAATACCCAATATACTTTATGGTTAAGGATTACGTTTACTTAGATTTCAAAAAATATGTTTACAAAATTCAATATCTGAGTACAAAAATTGTTTTAAATATCGATATTGTTTATTTGAGGAAGATTTGTAACGACAAATGTGCATGTATATTGAAACAGAGGAAATTCGGAGTAAATATTTTAATTTTTGTTATCTTAAAAACTTTCCGTAGTAATTGCGAAAATTAAGGTTCTACGTTTTTTTTTAATACCATTTTACATATTTTATGGTTGTGTCCTCTCTTGTATAATTTTATATCACTGGCTGCCATGCAAATGCAAAAAAAAAAAGAAAAAAAAAAGGCATACTATTGAATCATTAAAATTCGTGGGGGCCAATTTTCGTGGAAAGCTTAAATTTTACAGGTTCGTGGGGACGTAATTTCGTGCTTTATTTTATACCTAAAAAGGAAATATTACTTATCAACCCTAATTTATTAATTCGTGGAGGATACCCACGAGATAACCACGAATTCCACGAAAATTGAGCCACCACGATATCTAATGATTCCACAGTAAAATTAATTCCAAATAGAATATCTCGAAAATTTGATCAGTGACCTTATATAATGTTCATACCAACAAAATATAGGCAATAAAAATAGTATAGGCAATCAATAGTTTAGATCTCCCATTAGCCAGTTTTATGAAATACTCGATAAAATAATGGTAGAATTTTGAAAATTGATAGAGGAAATTCGGACTAAATTAAATTTCAAATTATGAGCTTAATTAATTCATTGTCATTAAACAATTTTGACAAATTTTTCAATAAACAGTCAGAGGTTACTAGCATAAAAATTAGATCATTGACCTTGTTAATTGAAAGTAAAAAATAGCACCACGATAGTATGGCTAGAATGTGCAATAAGTAGTTTTTCGTTCTTATTAGTGGAATGTTTTCGCCCCTACATAATCAACATAAACATAATCCTTAAATGTGACTTTCGTAAATAATGCTAGTAGTTTAAAAAAACGCATTACAATGCACACTCACAAGCACAGATAAAGCAACTATTCGCAAATGAATTGTATTATTCTTAAAAATTACGTTTTATGTTAGTTACAGAACCTCCAAATTACAAATCCATTTGGACAGGTCTAAGCCGAACACAAAAATTCATGCTGATCAGTATCTGTATCATCGGGCCAGTCTTCTTTCTAATGTTTGGTATTTACATCACCTGGAAAGCGAAAGAGTTTGCACTGATTCGTTTGTATAGATCAAAATGGAAATTCAGAAGAAGTCCAAAGACAGTCACTACTACTTTGTAAAAGAATTTGCTTATGAAATAAAATTTCTTGAATCATTGCCAGACAAATTTGATCGACTTGCAATTTCGGTTTGATTACTTTCGAATTTTAGTGTTATTTTTTGTGTAATAAATTATCGTATCAAATGTGTGATTATATTTTTGATTAAGATAGTACGAAACACCCCTAGAATTATTTATTTGAAATATTTTCTCAAATACACAAAATAATGCTTAATATTATGTACAAATTAAGATCAATCCGTTATCTTAAGAACAAAAATATAAATCATATCCATCAATTACTCAAGGCCGAAAAAATTTGAGGTACAACATATTTTGATAATTTTGAAACATACATTTGTATGGTGTTCATATGATTTTTGTGCAATTTAGCCCTATATCATTTAAAAATGCGTCACTTGTGCTCCTTTCAAAGTAAAGAAATTTGAATACAACCACTACCAGTATCTGTGCTTTACACATGTATGTCCAACACATTTAAAGGTCATATCAACAGGTCAAAGGTCAAATATGAATACGTCATCTAGGATTTTTATCAATTTTCACCTTCGTCAAATATACTTAAACCTTAATTAATCTAACATCAATGGTTAAATTTTTTTTATTTCAAAATATTTTCAATACAGGGTCATGAAAATCATACTGTTAAATTTTATTCATATTTGAATGATACATTTTCTTTTTAGAGACATTCAAGTGCTGCAAATTTTCGTTTTAAAATAGAATTCACAAGCGCTAGTGTTACATTATATTGTATCAGAAATTACCATAAGTTAAAATTAATTTCAGTGTCTTTAAGTAACAAGAAGGTCTCCTGTATAAATAGCAGCACAAACATCTTGAAAAATAACTTAATGGCAATGACAATAGGAACTAATAACAATGACTATTTCATTTTACACTCCATAAAAGGAGATTTAAATGGTCTGTTTGTGGCAATGTGGGCAAAATGTGAGGTCAGATATTTTTCTTCAAATTTTACATATTTAAAGATTTCATTCCAAAGAACAAAATATAAACATTTCAGAAAAATTAAATTATAAGAAAATTTTAGCTTATCATTTTTGTACCACCTTCAAACATAGGAATAAAATTATGATCTATATACTTTGCGTTAACACTGTCAGTGTTGTTGTACTCTTTCATGTGGGGAGTAACCTATATCCCAGTCTATATAAAACAAGGAGACAGAGAGACAGATACCATCTGACATCTTTTTATCAAACATCCTGATTTAGTTTTATAAATTGAAATAATCCCATTTTTTTTAAAATTAGAATAATAAATTTCTGTTATTCATGTCTAATGTATATGTCTTAATGATGAGATTTGATTTGGAATGGTTACATAGATTTATTATCTCTGCATTACGCAAAAACAGATTTGAACTGATTCACAAATGCTTCGAAGTATAAAGATTGTTTTAATACATGTGAAATAAACCGGCCGTCAAAATATATAACAAAATTAGTGTAATAAACGATTTACTAATGTTGTCACTTACTTCTGAAACATGTTAAAGTATGTAATAAATAATCAAAAGTTGGAATTTTTTTGTGTGTGAAAGTTCTAAAATTACGCTAATACATGTCAATTGAAGACTTAGATTAAAACAATCGTTTAAAATACTATAAGTCAGAAAAAGCAATAATAACATGTTTCAAAAGTATGAAACAGAGATATTTCACAACTGAACAAAATCAAAAATGCAAAAACTTGCTCATGTTTGCTTATCATAAGGTGATCAAGATTCCTATTGCGTGATTTCAATATAGCTAGTAGGTTTTTCGATGTGTTCCAATATCACCCCATCTCTCCAAAAATTATTAAACGACAGGGTTGTACATGTATCTCTTGATTTCAACATTGCCTTTTCATGAATATTGACAAAGGAAGAGCGAAACAGAGATCTCATTGCGCATATCCGCAGAAAATCAGATGGTCGTTATTGTTTGCTTAATTACATATCCATCACGACCGTGTATATACTTAACAGTTGTTGATTTGAAATATAATCATGTATTATTTTTGTAATATGCTTGTTATTCAATATACCCGTATTTTTGCGTGTTTTAGATATGATAAGTTAACACTCACGCGAACTAAAAATAGCCCTATGTGGAAGACACAAAGGCCTACGTCATTTTTTCAGTGAAGTATATGCAAATGCGTCCCTGATTGCTCACACGCTTGTGTTTTTGTTTTCTTTTGTTCGTACTTGTATATAGGATTAATGTATGCATTTCTGAAGAATTATATCCTTTACTTCTTGAAACAATTTAACAAAATAACAATTATGACGGTGTTGACTCTCCAACCATTTTTGTACAATTGATTAAAATTGGCTATCAATATCACGTGGTAAATTGATATTCAAAAGGAGGAATTAGTTTCCTGAAAAGAAAATACAAAAATTATTTTTTAAATTTTGTAATGTGATCTAATTCAGCATCGTAATTTACAACATATAGGTTACGTTAATAAGTAAACAAAAACATACATTTTCCCCGTCATTAAAAATTGACGCACATTATAGCGTGTATAGCTTTAAAATAAAATCTTGAAATACAGGAAAGCTTTAAAGAGCTGGGCAAATTGCTATTTTATCTTCAACAAACTGCTAAATATTTAAACCCCGTATATCCCATCTCCTTCTCATATCCTGATTCACCAAATGAAAACAGATCGAGCGTTGTAAACATGGGGCTATTTTCTTTTACTAGGAAAATTTTATTTGACTTTTCAGAGAAGAGGTAGGGATCGGGACATTCCTGACCATTTGTTTAAACCGCGAATGCGTGAATTGCGATAGCTGTCAAGTTTGTGACTATTTTAGGATGCGCGTATTCAAAGTGTTGCTTATGAACCTATCACAAGTGATAATTTGAAAATAAAAGTTGAAATAAGAGTTCTGATTTCAAACAAACAGATGTTTCCTTTTGAAAATATATAAATTGTTATCTAAAATTGTAATGTCATAAGTACTTTTCTTATGATCTACTATGTTGACATTACATAATATATATCTTTTGTCATAAGATACATTTTGCTGAAATCAGAAATAATCAACAGCATGCTTTTCCGACGGAATTTTATCGACACACTAATATTGATTGCTTACGTGGAAATGTATTCCATAGTAATGAGGCAAGCATTCGCTAAAGGTATATAAGGTATTTTTCACTACATATTTTTCATTCTATCTCAAAAAGAGAGCGCAATACATTTTTGCAAACAAATCTTCTCCGTTTCATTGCATGGAAAAAGAAACACACGACTTTTTCATGGTAAAATTCCAATCTATATTTATTATGATGTAAGAGAGCACAATCTTGTTTTTTTTCAGTTCAAATATATATATATATATATATATATATATATATATATATATATATATATATATATATATATATATATATATGTTGTATTTGTTTGTTTTTATTTTTTATAATTAAAGGGATCGATACGCCATTTGAACTCAAAATTTGTTTTTATATTTCCATTTTCAATGTATAGAATGGTTGATATTGGTATTTTCAACACTTTGTCGAAATTTAAAAGTCAAATTTTAAGTCACAAATTAGATGCAGGGTTTGAAAGCTTTGTTTTGTAAACATAGCTTGAGTCTTCATGTTTACATATGTGTTGTTTTTATCTAAGTTTTAATCAAATGTTGCTTTATTTTGTTAATAGCATATTATTGATGAATACATCATTTTCACGAGTAATTTTGAAAAAAAAATTGTTCACTGGATCAGCGTTGCGGAAACCTTTTGGAAACTTTGCGGAAACTTAAGGTTACTTTAAGTTTCCGACAGGTTTCAGCACGGAAACTTCAAGTTTCATTAAGTTTCCGCAGTGCTGAAACTTACGCTGTCCACGAATCCAAATGGTTTCCGCAACGGAAACTTACTGAAACTTGAAGTTTCTGCATAGTTTCAACCTCCATATACGATTGGGATACATATTGTATACAAAAGGTTTCCGCAACGGAAACTTACTGAAACTTGAAGTTTCTGCGTAGTTTTTACCTCCATAAACTGTTTGAATACATATTGTTTACAAATGGTTTCTGCAACTGAAACTTACTGAAACTTTATTTTTTTTTTGCTTTCAAAAAACTCAGCATGGTTTCTAATACATGTAAAAACAACACAATATCAAACAGTTCCAAATTTATATTGATCACAAAACTTAAAATGTTTTCAATAATAAATAAAATACAGCCAAGATACAATAATGGAAAAACATTCGTATGGAAATTCCCTTATCAGGAACATTTATTTAAAAAATGATAAAATTGCACATCAAAAAAACTTCCCATAAAAATTTATACTTTTGTACCCTTACTTGTTTTCTTCTTGATCACATGCATACCAAACCTCCCTGAATAATGCAAACCTACTTTCGAGTTGGGACAAATCTTTTCTTTGTTATTTATAAAATCTAATGTCTTACATAAGAACAGGATTTGGCAGCATATTATTAGTTATTCCAGAAAGTCCAAAGTGAACTTCTCATTTTCCCCATGATGTACCAACTGATCAGATTTGATTGTCATAAGCTCAGTATTTAAGAGATGACCCAGAGTGAGCGATGGAAAGCTATTAAACAATGGAGCAAGTCCGTCAAATCATGTGCAAAAATATGATATACACATTTATATAATTATGCAACACCCTTCATTCCTGATGAATATTGTTCTTTATACACAGTTTACCTTCCTACAATTCACTATTCTTGGTATTTTTAAGTCCAAGTAAAAAATACATTGTTTATATATGTCTAATGCTACTACATGTACTTGCTTATTGTAGCCTGAATGTATAAAATACAAACTGTCACACGGATCATTCACTATACGCTTCTCATCAATAACAGTATTTTACTTATGATATAAAAGCTAATTCCAATATTAGTTACATAACACATAAAAAACCCCACATGGAAATGCTATTGTTAACAACTTTCAGTGCAAGTAATTTTGTTATATAAAAATTGTAATAAATGGGGTACATGTTATCTTGATATATTTTCATATTCGACATAATTGAATATTGTTTGGTGTATTTTTGATACATACATTTCTCTCCTAATGCAGTGTTTTTACATATATTAAGATGGTTTCTGAATTATTCATATATTGCTGCAAATAAGAACTTAATTATCAATAAATGTAAACACAGAAAATAAAAAAACCAACAATGTACTAAATATCTAGATATATATATCTGATTCAGGATTTATATTATGATTTTTCAGACAACGGTTGGTTAGTATAAGTAAATATGCCTTTTCAGTTCTCTATTTAAAAAGTACTCATCATACCGGTAAAATAAAAATTAACATTCGGGGTTGTGTTTGGATTGTGAACATGTATATGAATCTACTACTTGGTATCAACAACATCATTAACACTGGGAAATGGGTGGATACATGTTACCTGGAGTCTAATATTTTATGGAATATTTGCAAATATAACATTTTTTTCAGAAAATGAAAGTTCATATCAATCATTTGATAATATAAGTCAAAACCATGTGATTTTCGTAGATTTTAGCTTACAGACATTGCAATTTACTGGTATTTGATTATATAAAAAGTTCTTTTAAAGTTAATAGGTTCTTTGAAATGGGAATACTTTACAGCCACCAAGTCTTTGTTCTGCATAGGTTTAATCAGGTCGTAGAGATGTGTCCATTAGAACGAATAAGGAGTATTCTTGGCTGTTGATGATGTAACCTGAGTCGTAGTTTATGGAAATAAGCCTTCTTGGTATTCTGGACAGTGGTAGCATTAAATTTCTTCTTGTGATGAACTCGTTTCTTTCACTGGTCTGTACTCTATGTCTGTTCTTTTTATCTTAAACAAGTTAATAAAGTTTCATTTAAATGATTAAACGAAGACCACTCAATCTTACATATACAGGTAGATGTAATAAAAGCATAAAATTCATTCTGAATATAGTTCTCTAAGAAGCTACTTTACAGTTGCCAGTTGCTGCTTAAATCATGTCATACAATGACTTCAGTAGTATCTGGTCTAAAATGTTTCATTTTATGTTTGAAACTAGGTTATTTTCATTTTGATTCAATAATTGTTTGTTGAACAATGGAAGAAGAATGTGTTTCATCCCCCCTCCCCACTTCCTTTCCCAGAACTTCAACCTTAATTTCCCCCGAATTACTACAATAAAATTATGAAAATCTAACACGTGTATAGGTTAAGGGTGAAAATAATCAATTTCAAAGGCAATACCTTGCGATCACATCGTCCAGCTGGTCAAAACATTCACCGAAGAGAGGATGCGACTAATTTCCGGAAACATTGACTTTGTATGGTGTCTGCTGAAAAAAGAAAAGCGTGAAAGATTTCATTTTCCGGATTTAATAATAAAAAATGTTTTTTAAATACTTATGTTACATTTAGAGTTTGTAAATTGTGTAATGTGTGAAAAATATTCATTGTTCTTGTTTACCAACCAAGCATCCAGATATTTTAGTGACGTATATACGTCCATGGATATTCTAACAAACCCTACCTTGAGAATCATGCATATAAACTTTGTTAATGATTTGGTCAAAACTTATATTTTAAAGAGATGTGGGAATAAAATGCCGAACCAAGTCTGAAAAAAATGACGCCATTTTGATGTTGCGAGATCTCGTTTGCAAATGAGAGATACATGTAACTAAAAGCTTTGAAAATGATATCGGGAGTATCTATATTGTAAACTAAGTTACCTTGATATCAGTTCTTCGTTCCTGTATTGTCTTCTTGTCGTAGGGGCTAAAGATGTTTCTCAATTCTCCATTTTACAACAGCATTCTTGTCCATTTCAACCTTCGCTCGGAATTATAAAGTGCGCCAATACTGACCAATCAGAACCCGCTAAATCTTGGCGAAGTGCATCATGGGATAGTTTAAAATAAATAATGTTTAAACAAAATTATTTTTTACTGAGTATAATATTTTTTACATATATTTATTTTAAATATGAACTGTTGGAGTCAGTACTTTCTGATTAAGTACGAAAAATTATTGGGTTTTTTGTTACAATTGTAACACGTGATAAACAAACAAAAAATGGCCGACCGTTTGTTTACAAATGTTTAATGGCTTAACGTTGTAATTTAACTAATTTGATTGTGAAATATGTTTCAGATTTTGTCTATAACTTTATATATGTACACATGATTTTGCCAAACTTATTATGAGAGAGATGTATAGTTTACTGACAACGTGATCTTAACTTGTCTAATTTTCACCGCGATTCTAAGCACAGTCATTGTCTTATTCAATATATAGAGGTGTTAAAATATTATGTTCAACACAGAGCAATTTCAACTTGAACAAGAAATCACAAGTATAATTAAATGCCCATCAATTAACGGTGGTCTAGACGGTAGGCTGGTTAACGGGGTCTACCCGTAGGGTCAATTTACAACTATGATGAATTGATGACAATTATTTTACAGTTACTCATGTCCACTGTTTGATCACGTTGAACAGAACGTTAAAATATATTCGTAAAATACAAAAGCATTAAACATTAAACAAGCCGGGAAGTAAGACTTGTGTGAATTCACACAATATGTGACTGATATATAAACTTTTAAATATTTTGTCAATAATCGAATATATTGCAAACCATTAAGCCAATTGCAATGGATTTTGACGAGTTAATTGGAACTTGACCCTTACCCACTTGCATATAAATAAAATGAGCATTGTAAATACATAACTTTACATGTTATAGTTTTAAGAAGTATTATTTAATAAATAATTTATATGTAGTGGACATGAGTGTTTTGTGCTAATAGTTACTTAATTATTTGGTATACTTTCTACATCATATGTAATCGAATGTATCATCAAATTAAACAACTGGGATTGAAATCACCTGCACCACATGACTAGTGCTGGATTCAATTCTAAACAGATTTTATAATATAGCGTGTAATTTAAGTTAATGCTTATTATATCTTATCACAGAAACATGCATGTAGTCTACATGTTTCCTATACATGGATCCATATTTGTGTTTACAGTACAGAATGTTAATACAAAGTATAGAAATGCACGAATCATGATACAGTCACACATAGTAAAGTTAAAATTGCATGTATTCTAAATAAACAATATCAGATTCAGACCCTAAGTGGTTTTTACTTAATAAAATATCATATTTTAACTGGAGACTTAAAATGGGTTTTTTTTTCTGTGTAAATGTATTGGCGTTGGATTTTAAAAAATTAACTCTAAAGTTACGATTTTTTGGTATGGTTTGTAATAATGTTGCATTTACAATGACTTTACATGTACCTTAATTTGTTGGCTAAATTAGTACACCAAGATTGATTAATTTATTAATTAAAGTGACTTCATCTCTAAAGGATTTAAGAAGGAGTCTAAGAAAATAGGTATATTGCTAGCTCTTATAATTAAATGAGTGTAAGTAAACTACTTCATCATACCATGTCTGCCATATACAGCTAGAGTCTTCTTCTTCTTTTTTTTACTAATTAATCATTAATTAAAGTAACTAATTAATTTTACTAACTGAGATACACACAAATTGAAAAACAAATTCCTGCCGGGCTACAGGTATAAACTCATGCTTAGTTCTGTGTATATGTTATGTAACAGTCTTTTGTTCACTCCTGACAGAAAAACCCTGCCATCCACACAGAATATACAGGGAAATCACAAAGAGGAGGTCACCTGGACAAGGAATGTATACACATGTATACACGTGCCCCAGTACCTAAGATTAATAATTTGATCATTGAACAAGAGAGACATCAGTTTTTCTTTTCATTTAAAATTAATTACTTAGTAAAATTGTTAATCGTCTTATTTTCCACATTTAAAGATAGTTACATGTACATGTTTGTATACATACAGTTTCAGTCACGCTGAGACCTACTGTACATATAAGCATGTACGGATTCATGATCATGAGGCTAGAATTAAACTTAAACCTGTTGAAACTAATTGATATAGCCATTAAACTAAAAAAAATAATTAATAATGGTTTCAGCTGTGCGTAAACTATTTGGAATCTTAACTTAAGGTTTCAGCATCCTGAATCCTAGCGCAAATGTGCTGAAACTGATTGATAATTCCATAATTATTTAGACCACTTTTCATACATTTCAATTTTGGTTTCCGCATTGCGGAAACCATAAGGAATCCTAGACTAAAGTTTCTGCTGACTGAAACCTTACGGATACTTGCTGAATCGATATAATGGTTTCCGCATTGCAGAAACTATACAGGAAACTTCAACTTCAAGTTTCAGCAAGGTTTCCATATAGTTTTAGTTTTGCTGAAACTGGATATTTCATCCAATGGTTATTTCTTTACATACAACTATTTGTAAACAAGTATAACACGACCTAATGCGTCCTCCGGGGCACGGAGAGGATAAGTAAGTAAGAAGTAAATAAGTAAGTTAACAAATAAGACTCGAGCTTTGTTTACATAATAATGAATTCCGACTTCTCTATCTCGCTTGTAACTTGACTTCTAACATTCAAGGTTTGGTCAATCATTTACAATGCACAAGTTATCCATTTTGTATATAAAAAAATGAAAAATAAAATGTTCATCTCAAATCGTGTCTAGGCCCCTTTAATACATGTAATTAATTTCAAATCATATAACCCAGGCTGTATGCCAGGATACATTGGATCGGACTGTGATATCCCATGCCGCTTTCCCGGATACGGCGAATATTGTCAAGGAAAATGTGGGTGTGAAAAACAGTGCGATTATATTACGGGATGCGAAAGTATAGTTATTTTTTAACATTCAACTAGAACATCTGTTAAAAGCCTTTTTTTTTTAAATTAATGACAATATGTTAGTGTTGAATTTCTTTCTTTTCTTTTTTTTTGATTTTGTTGAAAATTATAAGTATTTTTTTTATTTTCCAAATTCAACATATCACACGTTTACCTTCAATGGGTAACACCACAGATTAATAATGTCTTCAACAGCCATATATAAGGCCAATGAATTATATTAACCAATATGAATGGGGGAAAACAAACGCCAAATATATGAAATTCACCCCAGTCAAAGGATTCATTAGTTTCTTAATGGTACATTAAAACAGAATTTGTGAGATAGTGAACACAAATTACAGTGTTGAGAATAAAAGCTTTGTTCCACCTAATGTAACAGAGTGATAATTTTATACTTTGTTGGTTTTCTCTATAGTTGATATGATATAATTTTATTCCCACTGGATATGAAATAAACTTCATCACGTTCAAATACATGTACATATTTTAGATGAAACCGACACCACGTCTGATGAATATAATTCAATGGTTACAATGGTTACAAGTACATTTGTATCTAATGTTCTTTATATACCGTATGAAATCGTAACTACAAAGGAAGGTAAGGAGTTCATTAACGTCTATGAGATGGTTAAGAGTCATTCCAATTTTGGATTATAATAAACACAATTTTTTGGTTTTTTATTCATTATTCATTTTATGACCTCATGATGATAACTTCTTTCTTCAAAACAAATATTAAGTAAAGATTCTTTTGATATCAGATTTATTCGATATCAGCATGGATACTGATTATATCTTTCTTTCTCCCCATTTTTGTTCAGAATTAAATTAATTTATAATTAGTTTTTATTTGTTTTATCCACAGGACTTCAACCACACAAAACCATGTGGGCAGGTCTTAACGAGATGCACAAATTCATGTTAATAAGTATTTGTGTAATTGGATGCGTTATTTTAGTCATGACTGGTATTTGTGTGATCTACAGCAATAGAAAAAATGCATTCATAAAGTATTCATCGCAATGGAGTCCTAGACGAAAACGAACGCCGAGATATGTCACTTTTCCTTTGTAAACGATGTTCATTTCTGATCACGTATATTTACCAAGGTTTTGGATATGGTTGAATTTGAATATACGGAACCATGTCCTTTTTTGAAAAACATCAACTATGTTTCCTGATTACAACTTTGATGATCAATTATAAGTCACAGGATTTTCATAATATTTTATGTTAAACTCAGATTTAGACATATGTTGGCAAACCAATTTTGAATTGTTCTATGGATCTTGATATTCAAAGAGCCCTTGTATGTAAACATATTTTCATTTGCTTTATATTGGCAAACTCTCCTAGTATCGGATAAAGCAATGGTTAAGTTGCCAAATGTATCAAACCCGTTTAGACATTCATATATCTTAAGCTACTTTTCATTCATTTTTTTATTCATAAAAAGGAATTCATCTTAATTCAAACCAAATTTAAGAGTTATTCTTAACTTTGATTTTAAAAAAAAAGATACCAGGAAAATACAATCTAAATTAAATTATTTTAAAGTTCAGTGAAAAAAAAGCTTTTAATAAGGATTTCCTTATTGTACCAGTATAGTGATATGTCAGGAATTTATATTTATTTGATTCTATTCATAAAAAATCTGTTGTTTGTAAATTTAATCAAAGTACTTGAATAGTCGTTTTTTATCTTTATCTGTTGTTGATAATATGAGACGTTTATTCTTTTTTTTAATGAAAAAAACCACAACCTTAAGATAACAATTTGCTAGGTAAACAATTTTTAGCTTTTCGCTCAAATTAGCCACATTCCTTTTGATGATATAGGTGTAAAAGAGGCGTCTTCATCATAGAAGGAACTACTTTATTTCCCTATGCATGAGTTATTCATATGTCAGCAACCCTATTGAGAGAGAATATGTTGGACAAAGGTGATGTAGATATTATATAAATATAGGGTTTCCTCATGATTTGCAATGAAATACATGATTTTTATTCAACGAGTTGCGTGTTTTTCATCCCCATGCCTTGGAATAATCTGTTCATACACTCCTTATAGTATTATAGCATTCTTAAAGAAAGCCACTGTTTTCATGATCATGCTTCAATATTTCATCTATACTACAAGGTAAAGTAATTTGTGTACTTCAACATACGAATCGACCTTTAAGATCAAGTAAAATTGCTTAATGGAATGTTAACGACTTAGGATTATCTTTAATATATTAACATTTCTGAATAATGTTTATCGCACAAAAAAACATTTAATAGGAGATCAAGTTTGCTAAAATTGAAATAACTTTATTAAATGAAGGAATATTTTTTAAACAATTTATATGTTTGCAGCAAAATTCGTAATATATATCACAAACAATAGATTATGATAGTATTCACGGTATCATGTACTTAACAATGTCAGCAAATATGATTTGAAAGTATTTTTCTTAGATAAAAGAAAAAGAAAACGATCAATGTTTGAAACTTATGACAGGCTTTTTATGCACATGTTTGAGTGTTTGATAATGTATATCCGTCTTTGACAAATTGTTGTGCATCTTTTAAAGGGGCATGATCACGATTATTGTCAAATTCTATTTTTCTGTTTTTATTATTTACATTGCTTTAGGAATGCATTTCTAGTGATCAAATGCAATTTGAGAGTAAGTCGTAGAGTTATAAGCAAGATACATGGCTCACAATTCTTTGTCATGTAAAGAAGATTTGTGCCCTGGTTTTGTTTACATGGGTTCAATATAGCAGTGAAAAATATTTTTCAAGCTGATTTGTTTATCTTCTTATTCATTTTAAGCAGAGATAAACAACTCCTAATGTTTAACCCATTCATTTTAGGTCTAAAACTAGAATTTTTACTTCAACATTCAAAATGTAAACAAATGCTTTGTTTTGGTTCCCAATCAAAATTGCCTCAGTGAAGCATTGTAAACATTAAAATCGAAAAATCGAAAAAATAATATTTGACCAAAATCGTGACCATGCCCCTTTAACACAACGAAAAGATGACATTTTCTAAATGGTTTTATATTGCCCAACTGTTTTGTTATTTCATCGGAGCAGATGATGTGTGTATATCGTACTTTTTGAAAAATCGGTTGAATTTACATTCAGATGTAAATCAGGACTTTGATTAAATCGCGTTAGGTTGGATTGTTATGTAACTGATTCACTAATTATACAAATACGAGGAAGTAACCAATGCGCATTATTAATACATGTATATTTTTAAAAGCTTTAGTTCACTAACTATTCATCAGAAAGTTTTTAAAAAATCAAAATGTCTATAACGTTAACCATTAGTCTATTTTTGATATTTTACATGGACATAAAGTCTATTCTAATGGAAAATTCAGCTTGCAGGTAGTGAGAAATAACGATTTTTTCCCCAAGACCATACCACATGTAAAACTATTATTGAACCTTGATGTTGAATATATCAATGTGTGTTTGAGTAATTTAGTTGTAAAAATGACAACATAGCATTTATTTTGGTATTTTAGATATCCAATGTCATGTGTGGAATTTTCAGATAAACGTAGTAGCTGTAAAGGTAAGTACAAAAACAAATGAAGTCAAAAATGTTTGATAAAGTATGATATCAGTTTCATTACACACAAATTTAGTTCTTTCTTTTTTTCTTTCTTTCTTCCTTTCTTTTTTTTTTATTTTTTTAATTTATCTGTAAATATGAAACTATTAATACTGCATGAAAATGATGAGTTTTTTTTTTCTCAAACTATGTTTTCATTTGTAAATAGACAATTTGCATGATGTTTTAAGGTACAATATATATTGAATAATACTCATTGACTTTTATTGGGAAATAATTTCGGTTGGTAATGTTATCAAATACAATAAAGCAAGAAAGACTTAAATTATACGTATATATTTGTATGGACGAATTTTGTCTTTTTAACAAGAATTTGACTTTGTGAAAATTATTTGAGCGTATACATTTATTTCATTAATTACAAATGAAAGAACTGACGACGATTTTGAAAGAAAAAATAGAACATAGCTACAAAACCAATCGTTGATTGTTTTTCATTGCTTCAAGCCATTGTTTTAAGAGTAATGTAAGATTTTTTTTCCAATTTGAAGGAACTAAGACGTCTTCGATATAAATTCCTTTGAAGTTGTAAATTTGGAAACCAACTCTTAAACTTAAAATGTTTCTATGAAAATAAATTTCAATAATATATCGTTCAAAAAATGAACTTGCTAGAATATTCGTTTATATTCTGTTTTTACATATTTGAAATATCCTTTCATTTATTCAGCATGTATACCTGGATGCATTGGACACAACTGTACAATTTTCTGCCGCTATCCAGGTTACGGTGTGAAATGCCAGTCTGAATGTGAATGTGTCGAAGAACAGTGTGATCATATCACAGGATGCAGAAGTATACGTTATATTTATTTAAATTGTTTATGAAAAAAAAGGATATTGATGTATTTGAATTAATAATACAATTATCTTTGAATGTTTTGGGGATTTTTTTAATTATAAATAAATTCATCTGAAGATTGAATTTTAAACTGGAAAAAAAAATCCAAAATGTGAGGCGTAAGGACTGAAAAATCATAAGAAGTTTATTGTAATTATTATAAATATCAGCTGTTTTGTTTTCTAAGCTTTTATTGTTTCTCTGATAGTTAACATGGTCACAACCGTTTAAATATGCTGCATAAAATAATTATGATAATACGTTTCATGTATACTTTAGGTGTAACTGTCACTGCCACTGATATGTATAAACAAGGTTTTACTAATGCATCTTCATTGAAAATCCTTTATGTGCCATATGTCAAAATAACAACAAAACAAGGTAACGTTTATATATATATATATATATATATATATATATATATATATATATATAACAACTTTAAGAAAATCATTTGTATCGTCATATGCTAAAGAGAAATATTTCAAGCCTACATGTTTTTGATTACTTTAAAATTTTTATCAATATTTATACACCCATTATAAAATATGATAAATTGTGTCATTTACAGGAATTCTTCAGTATAAATCCACACGGACAGGTCTAAACTCGGCAAACAAATTCATGTTAATCAGCAGTTGTTTAATCGGGACTGTTTTCTTTGTCATGTTTGGTATTTACATCATATGTTACGTGAAACAAACTGCTAGAGTGCATAACAATACATGGAAATGGAGACGAATAAATGCCAGAAATATCACTTCTTCATTCTATTGAATGAACATTAAATTCGTTATTTACTTGAGTTTTGCATGTTAAGAGACAGTTTTAACTTATTAATAGACATGTTTGATTGCAATTTCAGACCATGCTAAGGAGACATGTTCATTTTAGTACTCTTTTAGTTTAATATCCTGCTTCCAATAAGTGGATCAAATACATGTAAAACATATTCATGTATATTCTTATAACTATATCACATCATTAAATCCATGAAATGTTGTTAAAAATATCCAATACATAAAGCGGCATCTGTAATATGAGTATTTATATGTATGAAAATGTAAATACATTCATGTGATTAAAAAAATAATTCAGGTGATAATTTTTTCATACTTTTATAACAATTTAATTTAATTCACATCATTCACAGTACATGTATAACGAGATGATGGTTTTAAAAGCTCGCCTGATTTAAGAGCTCAAGTGAGCTATTCTGATCACTTTTTTTCGGCGTCCGTCTGTCCGTCCGTCTATCCGTCCATACATTTTTTACATTTTCAATTTCTTCTATCTTTTTCAAAACCATTAGACCAAATTCAATGAAGGTTGGAAAAAAAAACCTTTGGGTGAATGTAAATTACATTTGTTAAAATTTAAGGCCAATCTCTCCTATAAGGGAAGATAATTGAGAATTATCAAAACATTTTAACCTTTATTTTCAAAATCTTTTACTAAAGTTTCATTTGGCTCGAAAAGCTAAAACTTGGCTGGAAGCAGCTTAATGTAGTGTATATTCAAGTGTTTTCAAATCATGATCTCAGGGAATATTGTGGGACCCTAATGGAGTGTTGAGTTTTTATATAGATAATAATAGTACCAGAAGTTCCCCCACAACTGATGTAGGAATAAATGTTAAAGATCTACTTGAACACCGCAATGCTAAATCATGTGATATAAGTATTCAATCATCCTGTTTAAGTGTAGATAGCAACATGTTTCAACTGTGACCTCTGAACCATTACTGGACCGGATATGGACCAATAGTAAACTGAGAATATAGTTTGAATTTTGAATAGTCCAAACCATGACCCTAATGTTGATACTGGTGTCTAAGCGGAGATTAAAACTTCAGTAAACGAATATATTGGAAAAAATCTGTAAAATAAAAAACAATCTTCTTAAGAATTATGATGCTACAATTTGTAGTTTTATTATTTGTAGATTTAAAGCATGAATATATATTTTGAAAACAACAATCAATAAAACAACTAAAGGGGTTCAATATTTAGATTAAGAATATATAGAGACAATTTTGAAAATCTTTTTAAACAAAATAAACTCTACTAGGTTTCCAGATATGTATTTCATTTCATAAAGCTGCTTTGATCAGACTTTTGGCTAATGTTGCTCAGGTGAGCAACGTTGTCCCTGGGCCTCATATCTATATTTTTACAGGACATATGTTTTGTTTTCTTTTTGACATAGGAAGTATGTTTATTTAAAGCGAAGAATGTACAGCACATGTGTCATTAATTTTATGTATTCATGATTGAAAGTTTATAGATGAGAAGGATTTATCATGTGTTTTATCAGTATATATATGCATTACTGGGGCAAAAACTTTGACCTATTCAGTTTTTTTTTCTGAACATGATGCATTTTTACAATGTCCTCGATTTACTGCCAATTTTGTATCTTTTAACCATATCATTTAAATCGACGAAAGGGGGATATTCTCCATTACTATAATTTGGACATCAAGGAATTTAAAAATCGTAGAAAACAATATGGAATGGAGCAATTAAAACGGGCTATGAAATATTTGCTTCGATAAAAATGTTGTCGGCCATTTTCTTTTATCTTCCAATTCTCATTACGATGTAATGATATTATAAAAATGTTACTTCCTGAAGTAGATTGCTTTGTCCTTCAATTTTAAGAGCTTACAAGTGAATCTAATTTGTCCTAATACATGCAAACATGTATTGTACGATATCACGGAAACAAGTTTTCTATATAAAACATGACACGTTTTCAGCGATCAAATTGTATATCCATATTAAAACGATAATTAATTGATCACTTTTTTCACTAATTATTCAAAAGTACTTGGATTAAATGAAAATTATTCCTAAGCAAATACTTATCTATAACTCTCTGGGGGTTTTTTTTATTTCATTGGTATTTTTTTTTTTTTTTTTTTTTTTTTTTTTTTGTCTTGCAACATCAAAATTCCTTTAATAAAAGTATGTACTTACTGTTATTGAATACAATTATATTAAGTTAATTTGAAAAAAAAAAAGTACAAAGGAGCTATCAGACGACCTTAGTTATAATTCTACTTAAAAAATTCAAAAATTAAGTCACAACCATACATGAAGTAAGTTGTTGATCAATGTAATTCTTGATATAAAATCTGTGACATGCCTTATCTTTTTTTCCCGCTTTTAAAGAACAAACGTAGATCATTCTGAAAATTAATCACATCATATTGTTAGAAAAAAGGAAAATATAAGCGACGTTAATTCAGAATACCAAATGAGCACTACAATTCTAGGGAAACAAATAATTAACCATTTTTGAATTTTTGAAAAAAAAATGGTTCTTCCTGGACAGGAATAAATTATCATTTATTATATAACCAACGTAATTGTGATTCGAAAGATAAAAACGGAATACATTGTGTATATTCGAATTAATTTATTTTCATTGCTGTACTATTTTGATATTATTTTATGGTAAGGTTGATGTTTTTGCCCACACACTAAAGCTTGGAAGTGAATAAAAGTAAAGTACGTTGACCCCAAACTACGTGAAAATTAATAAATGTCAAGTTGACGTTGGCGTCTCAATATTATATCGGTGAATTATTTCTTATCTATATAATTAATATTGTCGTTATCAAAAAGTGTTTGAAATTTGTATACATGTAGGCCTCCAGAACTCTCCAAAAGAAACAAATAATATATGAACATGGCAAAAGAAAGTTTAAAGCTAACATAAAAAAATCATGGGTCTTGTTTCGTAATGATGAATATTATGACATATATAAAACCCTCTGATCAGATCAAACATTTCAAAGGAAAAAAGCATTTATATACCTTTTAGATATAATAAAATATTAGATAAAATAAATTAGAACTTCAGATAAGTTAGTAGATGACGCTAGATGTATGAACAAGAGCAACAACTTGGTCAAAGAATTCGAGCAGAAACTCGTGAATTTATCATTATAACGGCATTATTGAGTCTGCACCAGCGGCCAATCAGCGGTAAGCTGAATCCACATATAAGAAAGATTGTGGTTAATTATAAGGAATGTGCATCGTTTATGCTTGACGTATCTGACAGAATTGATCGTGACGCTATCGGAAAAAGCACAGCAAAGCGGTTCTGAAAATAATCACGTTAAAATGACAAAATATAAAATTCAGCATTTAAGCAAACAATTTTCCATATTCGGCATTTTTGTACGATTAAATGCAGGTTTAAAATCAAACAACAGTATATATTGTCATCCAGGGCTAATAAGAAAATAAAAATACAGAAATAACTGTTCATATATCGATAAAACAATGCAACAAAACGAAAATTTTTCATATGATATTCTTATTTCTTTTACAGTGGTGTTGGCTGCATAATGTCACAGTTCATCTCGCGCCAAATCGGCTTGATTTAAAAATCGGTGAGGTGTGAAATCGGGTTTTCCCCCAAATATCTCGAAACGTACTTGTGCGAACGCAGTTAATTTTTTAGGATAATGATTTCTCACAAAGACCTCCATAATATCAATAGGCAATGCGGGTACCCATAAAATATTGCCGTTATTTAACTTATACATGTATTGTTAATAGTCTCTATAGCATTTTTGAGTTTTAGGAACACAATCCGTCTTTTAATTATTCGAATCGAGTTTACAAAGGTCATTTGACTTGAATATATCAATTTTATGTAGATAAATGAACATAAAATATACAGTACTTTTCCTCAAGGGCCGGGTGGTATAGCAGGTGTAATTTAGTTTTGTGATAAGGAAATTTGATAAACAAAACGGAAATGCAGTCGTAAAATCAACTAGAATAGAATAGATATCAGGAAAACAAATATTATGTCATGTTAAAATTTCATAGACAGGGAGGTTTTCTCATCGTGCAATTTTTAAAAGGCTCAAATAAGTGTTGATGATTACAAATGGAGAATATTACGTTTTTCAAAAGAACGGCTTACAAAATACTTGTGTTATGTTTAATCTGCGAAGTACATCTACTTCCTCAAGGGACGACAGTTGAATATTGCAGGTCATTTCATGATATGATTTAAGGAAACATGTAACTGCATGCAATTAAGGGGGACTTAAAATCATTTTTCCCTTTTTCATTAACTGAATCTTAATTATTTTTGTAGACCTCCAACATGCTGTGAAGGTAACACATTCAGTTATGATAATGAAAGTTGCCAAGGTAAGAACCACGATATGCTAGAGATTATGAACAATATTTTGACTCTTATATGTAATGCAAGTACTGCACAAAGTCAAATTAGTACGTTACTCGTTTATTTTCATGAGACTAATGTTTTTTAACATCTGCTCTATTTGTCATTATATTGCTTTTTAAAGCGTGTTTACCAGGATTTACGGGTCCCAAATGCGATACTGCATGCCGTTCGCCAAAATATGGCAAGGATTGCCTGTCACAATGTAATTGTGATACTCTAGAATGTCATTATATAACTGGATGCAATATTACAAGTAAGTTTAAACATCCTTTATTGACACTCATATTATTTATTATTAAAGAGACATGGTGTCACATAGACCCATGATTTAGCAAATATCGAATTTTTACAGGATGTTCACATTTTTTGTTTATCATATGTAAACGTGAACTTTTGAAAAATTACGGTGTTCAAAAGTAAATAAATCAGATTAAATAGAGAAAAAAAAGAATTAAAAGTTGGGCCAACACAAAAATATTGAGTTTTCCTTCCGCTTCATAGCCACACAAGCGCAGGGGAATGTACATACTGCAGCGTGGCAAAATATTTCAAATACATGTTTGCTTATTAGATGTACAATGTAGCTACAAAGATATTTTTCCATTGCTAAGAAAGACAGACTCTCTTGTTCTATATTTGATCGATTTCTAAGCTATTTAGCCAAAGAAAAATTGATACATTATTAAAATTAAAAATGTTACGTAAAGATTTTGTACAATTTATTCTTATTCATCAAGAAAGTTCTCGCATTTTCTGGTTTTGAGGATATTGCTTTATAAGAAATAAGTTTGATATCTACATAACTCGAAGAAACTGGGTTGGAACAATAAACGCTTTTTGATAAGCTGGTTTGCTTTTTTTATCATTGACAGGAACTTAATGCCTTGGCTTCCAATGGACATGCATGAATCAAAGGAACATAGCGATGTTGATTTGTTTCTGTGTTTTTGGCACTCTCATCTTTGGAATCATTGGTATTTCTGTGCTGGTGATAGCGAAGCAAAACATATCATGAAATGAAACGCAAATATAATAGAAGTGCAATAAATTCTTATTTAAGAAATGAGGTTTTGCTTGCTGAATATATAAACGGATTGGTCTCCTGACACACTCCATGAAGCACAAGTGCTTTGTGATAGAATTAATAAGGTGCTTGCCTGCTTTTACATCCACATAAAAGTACAACTATGATATACCTACATTATTCCTTATATTGATTATCACAGAACAAAGCATCTTACTTTTTTGTAATGATTCTCTTTTTTAATTTAAAAAAAAACTCAGATTAAAATGACGTCAGTAAATTTAGACATAGTTGCATAAATTGAATTAACAATGTTACAAATATGATAATTTAAATGATTAACTATTTCAGACTCTTCATAACGTCAAAGTTAGGTCATGGTAATTTATCCGAAATTTAAAAAAAAAACACTCACATAAGCAACGGACTTAAATTTACTTAGCGTTCACACAGACAAAATTTATTACACTAATGGCTTTGAAAACCCCTGTGTTTTCCCTGTCATCCCCTGTGCACCCCCTGTCAGCCCCTGTAACCATTCCCTGTACACCCTGCAATGCCCTGTCAGCCACTGTACACATCCCCTGTGTGCCACTGTAAGCCCATGTCACCCCATGTACGCCCCTGTCACCCACTGTAAGCCACTGTATTTCCCTGTGCATGCCCCTGACACCCCTGTACGGTGCTTGTCTGCTTGATAAAATAAAAAAAAGTTTTTAATTACTTTTTTGGGTTTTCTTACATATATATTTAGCAGTTTCTGATACATAAGGAAATGGAAAGCAAGAAAAGCATTCATGGTTTAGACGGTGTTTGTTTTTTCTTTGTATTTCATAGATGGCAGTATCGTTACAAACGTGAATAATTCTTACTCAACTTTGACACATATCAAGATAAATATATACCGATAAACCGCTTAATATTTCATTCCATGTATTTAAACAAACGACAGTGTTTTGTAATTTGTAAAAAAAAAAATCTAAGTGGAGGATGAGTGCGGGAAATCTGCAACGTTCTGTGTCATGTAACCTGCCTGAGTTAAAGCGCTTAATAACACAACATGATTAGCACGTGCAGATAATCACACACCGATCGAAATGATCACCTATATTTTGACTGTTTTGCCTGGTGTTATGATGCATAGAATTACATCGTCCCAATGAAATGTATGTTGATTCTATTTAGCAGGAAGTTAATTAGTTAATATCTAAGTCTTGTAAATCGCAATCGATGATGTTAATTTTGCTGTCAGCCATTGTTGGTTTTTTTCTGATAAATTATGAGAGAGAGAGAGAGAGAGAGAGAGAGAGAGAGAGAGAGAGAGAGAGAGTTGATTTTTAGGAGGGGTAATTAGTACGGCCCTTTGACACTTTTAACTTTTATGAGGGTGCATTGTCCAGTTTAGTAATTGATATGCACTATTTCATAGAATTGTCCTCATACATATAAAGCAATGATACAGTTCATGTCCATTAATAATTTAATACATGTATACAAATACCGGTAACGGGTAACCTAATTAAAGACACGCATGCATGATCATACATCATACATTTATTTAAATTCTGAATTTGAAAAATGAAAAATATGAGAGCATTACGGTTTAATTCATATGACTGTGTCAAATAATGTTCCGAAGTTTAAGCTCTTTCTTCTCATGTTTTATATTCTTAAAACTGATAGATCAAAATTTTTAATTTGTTTTCTTTACTTGACAGACTTGGAAAGAAAGTCATAAGCGGCGTTTAAACAACATATTGAATAATTGTTTAGCATTACCGAGCATTCAGATCTTAGGAAAACGGTGTGTGTATATACAAGTACACGTGTGTCTGTCACCTCATTGTTCCCATCCTCGCTACCGTGCACTGCAAATTGTCAGAAAGGGCTGTGTACAGTAGCTATAATTATATAATCAGTAAACGACCATTCAGATCTGAGGAAGTGTGTGTATATACATGTACACGCGTGTCTGTCATCTCATTTTCTCCACTTCGCTACCGTGCTCTGCAAATTGACAAGAAGGGTTGTGTGCAGTAGCTATTATATAACCACTGACCGAGTGAAAAAATAATGTCAACATCCTCTCCTTTGAAAACTGTAACTTCAATCAATTCTTTGATCAATTGATATGGTGTAAAATAAAACATTGGTGGATTAAAATCAATATGATCGCTTTAAGTTAATCTAAATGATAATAAAGAATTGGGAATGAAATTAGGATTGCACGTTAACTTTTTAGGAAACTAATTCCCGGGTAAATTTTTAGTAACTTTTAATTAAAAATCAATGCAAACTCACTCTCTCTCTCTCTCTCTCTCTCTCTCTCTCTCTCTCTCTCTCTCTCTCTCTCTCTCTCTCTCTCTCTCTCTCTCTCTCTCTGTGTGTGTGTGTGTGTGTGTGTGTGTGTGTGTGTGTGTATCTATATAAACTCCTTCATGTACATGTATAGAAAACACTAGTGCTACATTTACATGTACATGTATGTTGTGAATGTTCTGACCAAGGCCAAGGATTTCTGTTCACTGGCAATAAATAACATTATATTTTATATCTTCCATTTTCCAGTAAAAAAGGGAAATGAAAATTAGATTTTAGAAATTATTAAATTGTTTATGACAGTTAATCATTAGTTAAAATTTAATTCATGGGTCCAATAAGCCGCTCAGAAACATATTAAACAAACATACTAAAATTATATCCTAGGCAAACATAAGCTATTAAAGCTTTATTTTGTTATTCACGGGAAATTAATAAAGGTATAATCAGGAACTTGTTATAAAAAAAAAGAAAGAAAGACGTGCTCTATCGTAACATGGCTGCTTATACATGTACATTCTACATTCTGACTGATTAGCATGTTTCAGTGTGCAAAAAGTTGTTTAGATACACAAAATCAAATGCTAAACACCATGTGCTGCGCTTGATCTTTGAAGAAATAATTCACAATAGTTCCTATATTTATTTTTCAAATATTACGGAGTAATGATGTTCCCGACCGCTAAGGGACTAAATGCCCTGAAGGCTTTCGCGCTGCTCACACCTGAGATTTACCACCCGGTGAACCTCGAGTCTTTAGTTTTTAAGTACTGTATCAATAAATTATTAATGAAAACATTTTATAATTTCTAAACTTACTATAACAGTGTGTCTTGTGAGTCGGCGCTCTGTTGAGTGTAAAAATTGATTTATATCTCAAACTATAACACATGAGAGTTAAATAATTGAATCAAGAAAAAAAAATATTGAAATTAAATAACAGAAAAGGCTGTTATAAAAATTCAAACACCGTACAGGGGTGTCAGGGGCATGTTCAGGGAAATACAGTGGCTTACAGGGGATGACAGTGGCGTACAGGGGATGCCAGGGGCTTACAGTGGCACACAGGGGATGTGTACAGTGGCTGACAGGGGATTACAGGGTGTACTGGGTCTGTGTACAGGGGCTGACAGGGGGTTCAAAGGGGGTGACAGGGAAAACACAGGGGGTGACAGGGAAAGACAGGGGATTTTCATACGGACAAGGGTTTTTAGAGCCAGTAGTGTTATATCACTATAACAATTAATGTATCATAAAGTGTAAAACTCCTTAGAATATTCATTGACCATACTCCCTGTGCACCCTACTGACCTTTTGACGTCCCAGTGTACACTGGTTACCCGAATAACCCTTTCATAGAATACCATATTGAAGGTCCGACGAGTAAATTATAAAATGTCTGACTGCCCCCTGATGTATACCATGACTACCTGATAGACCCATGTTTTCACTGGGATTCTAAATATTTCATTCATGATTATGAACAACTTTTTAATCCATTTTTATGCAATATAATACAAATTGAGATTGTTGTCTGGGTCATTGCCGGGTAAGTAGGAAATAAAATTTATAGTTGATAAGCTTATTTTATGGAATGAAAACTTTGCAATAGTCTGAAAGAGTTAATAGTTTGCAGTCACACGGCAATCATCACTTTTTGAAGATAATTGTAGTTCACTCTCAAAAAAAGAGAGAAGAGCAATAGTCCACAAACATTTATTGATTTAGACTATTATAGAAACTAAGGAAGAGAAAATTTTAAACAAGGTAATAGTAGTGTAGAGACCAACCAACCTTTAAGCTCTTCCCATAATTGATCTTTCCATGGGAAATAACATTCATATATTTTCACACAAGTTCGTTAGTTTCATGTGTGATTTGTAAAACATGTTTTTAAAGAAAATAAGGAACAAATGTAAACTTACATTTATTAAGCTGCTAAAAGATATCATTTTCACTAAATACATTAATTATCACTGCATGTGTGGGTATGCAAAAGTATACACAAGATTTTAAAAACCTAAGTAATTAATGCTTAAGGTCGGCAGCGGATTTAAAATTTTGCGCCCTCTGCGCAGAGTATTGGTATTGCTGTCGTAAAACGCAAATGCAGTAAAATGTTCAAATTTACAGGTTATCATGTAAAGTTTTATTTTTAAAAAAATACATATCATGATTTTTAGTGAAATGATTCTATAGAATAATGTTCATGGCTGGCAAGACACGATTATAGAACCAAACTATGAGGGCGGAGAAAATAAAAACCATCCGTTCAATTTCGTTTTAATTCGGCAAAACGTTTACTTATACGTTAACCTTCCATCGCTGAGAATTAAAAGAAAATTGTATGTTTGTAATTTTTTATATATTAAATTGAAAATGATAACCCCTTTTTTCTATATAATCCTATAAAAAATATCGGGGATGAATCGGACGTACGACCAAAATCAGAGCGCGGTAAACAGATAAACTATCTGGTAAATTAACTTTATATTTTGCATATAGTTTACTCATAAGTTGACCTGTCACTGGAAAAAAATTAAAGGAAATCGTATGTTTGAAACATTCTTTCCCGAGACTCCTTAACTAGTATATAAGTTATCAACTTTCGTCAAATCCCATTAATTTTCAAACTAATGGGTAAAATAGTAAAATATTTCTAGATACGTTATTGTTTGAGTTATATATAACATATATATAACAATACAATAAACGACCAATCTATCTTTACTATCAGTGTTGACAATGGTGACAAGGATGGTTACAAGTAAAAGACGAAGGTGTATACTGCCAACACATTAAAAACAAATATTTCCTTTTATTAAGTAATGTTCCTTCGGCAGTGCGATTGTTACCACAATTTTGATGAAACATTGTACGCATGCTCTTTTATGTATATGTTTAGCTCTTTGAAGCATGGTTTGATTTTCAATGTTTATGCACTGAATTAATATTAAAAATTAAAATCGGCGAAATCCATTTCCGTAGTACTGCACCTGTTACTCTTGTATTGCAATAATTAAAAAAAAACACACATTATTTCTCAAGTTTGAGGAACTTTGTTGATGAAGTGACATAATTAGTAAAAACATACTAGGAAAATAATTATATCATTGTACATGTATTATGGTATTGGTATTTTAAGCTATGTAATATGTTCTTTAGGATTGATAAACTAAAGTTTTGATTAATCGATGAAATGGAGAATAAGGTTTCTTTTACAATGTCGCTTCTGGGTATTCTCGTCTTGATTTCTTGTTTCCACACACTTCTATTGGTAACTGCACGGGATACTACAACTTGTAGGTCAGTTTTAGTAGTAGCTACATTTTAAATTCATCGTAAAATATGGCAAACTGGGGAACTATCTATTAACTCTTTGTTTATATTGATTTACGTGTAATGGTGATACTTTTTTGTAGGCCTCCAAAATGTTGTAATGGTATCCAAAAGAAGAGATGCACAGGTATAACCACAAGAAATTTGATACTTCTTTATAAATTTGGTTATTAAATATTATGTTTATTTATCAACTGGGTTAGATAAATATATAATAATATCGGTAAATATTTATATTTATAGATAAATATAGGTAAATATAATTGTGGTAAAAAAAATATACAAAACACAACAAGACCATTATTCTGAATATGTGAAGATTTTATTTATTGTATCTCCTGATCTTTTATTTTTATATAAAATACACATTTTACTTAAAGTGTCACACAAATACATAGCAAATACGTCAATCACATATTCTTACTGTGTTTATTTTCTGTTGTAATAGAGTGTAAACCAGGATATTATGGACCTATATGTACTTTTCCGTGCCGCTTTCCAAACTACGGTGTGAATTGTCAGTCAAAGTGTGAATGTGAACAACCGCAGTGTGATCTTACCAGGGGATGTAAAGGTAAAGTATTTTAGCTTTCTGAAAAGAAAGGTTTGAACCAAGTTTTCTGATGACTTGTATTGTCTAGCGGCCGACTGCTCGGCTGCCCGTATATTAACTTTTCGTAGCTCATTATATCGTACATAATTGACTCGTAGAATTCACATTGAGTCATAGCATTCAGATAAATCTAGTCATTGTGTTAAAAAAAACAGTTGAACACTATGTTGATAGTTTTTGCATACAATGGGGTGAGCGATGTGGCCCGCTGGCCCTTGTAAATGGTACTTTTGTTTTACACACTTTTGTATCACAGACATTTTCTGCTACAACTGTCGGTGTAACTATCAAATATCTATATATTTTTCAGATATACTGACACGTGTTACTGCGGAAGAGTTACTCTGGGGACATGTAACAAAACTTTTTCTTCAAAATGAATCGCATATCAAACAGCTACTCCAGAGTAGGAAACGGATTTTAACAACTACATGTATATTCTTTTACATTATAAATTCTTGAATTAATGTAAATTTATTGCTACATGTATAATGTCTAATTTATGTTTTATTTTTCAGCAACAAAAACATCGCTTATTACTACTAAAAAAGCAAGAAAGAGTAAATAAAAAAAAAATTAGTATCTAAATTCAACAGTTTATTGCAATCATTCAATTTGTTTATCCTATATTGTTTTATGTATGATGCTAGGTAAGAACAAAAACCAGTTGCACGAATAAAAAATAGTAATTTAGACTAAATGATCACAAACATTCTTGTATAAATACTTAAATTGGTCAATATTCAAATCAGTGTCATCGTCGACCCACTTGGTTAATAAAAAAAAACGACTGATATTTTCAGCTGAATTTCCAATGTCATCTGTTGATAGGGCGTATTCTCTGGATAAAGGAACTACAAATGCTTTGAATGACCCATCATCTGGCAGCAGACATCCAAAAAGGGGTAAAATGTCAAGAATTAAAATCAATAAGGACCACTTTTCAATATTGAATGCAAATCTAATGTTCTTTATGACGTTTTCTAATTGAACTAAAAAAATCCTCGAAAGAATGATTTTAATAAATACATCAATATGTTTACCAGGTGTTACATTAAGTGGAAATACGAATGCAGTGTCACTTGTATGGAATGTATCTAAAGATCGGAATGAATCCGAGGTCACCGCATCAAATAAAGGTAAAATATTTATTTGCCAATGGTAAATATGGTTTTATTATATACGAAATATACACGATATGATAAATACAAGTACGTAGACGTTTTATAATTTCATATTTTCAATAAACTGGACTTGGAGATTTTTCCAAGGATGACTATGATGTATCTATACAATTATATTTTGACAGTGAGAAGTTAATCAAAACTAAATATTTAAGAAATGTGTTTACAAAAATGATTCTTACTGATAAAATATTAATTTTATACCATACATGAAAGACGTGAATCATCATGTTTTATGATAGGACGTACTAAATAAATCATAACAATTGACATTCATTGTTAGACATCATAAATATTTCATATCGGCATGTGTACATATGCTTTCAATACCATATTTAGAAATAATATCATTATTTTGTGCTTTAATAGTTCTATAAAATGTAATGTCAATCTTGTTTATCGGTTAATGCGAAGTAAGATATGCTCAACAACATCCATTTTTACATATTAAAACAACAGGTATTTACTCTGCAAATTTCATTACAACTATTAATCTGATCGATTATGTAAACCAAGTTATGTTGGCAGTAACAGGAGACGAATGTGACATATTCCAATGGACTTGTATGAATTCAAGGAAGACAACAATGCTGATTTGTTTCTCTGTATATGGAACTCTTCTTTTAGTCATCATTGGTATTTCTGTGATGGTGATACATGTAATAAAGCAAAACGTATAAAAGAAACACGCAAAAAGAGGCAAATCCGATATATCAAGACTGATTTTTATTTATTTTTATTGAATTTATCAGAGACTGTTCTTTTTTGTCTTTAAACAGACATATCAAACTATACCTTACCAAACTCTTGGATCGAACAACAAGACAACTTCAACATGTCAAAATATATATTAATATTGTATAAATTTAGGCATATATTGACATACATAGAGTTGTTCAACGTATAGAACGTATAGCAAAGTGTGACTTTGTCTTAATCACCTGAATACTGCTAAATTTCACTTTGTTATGATATCATGCTGATTAGTTGTTAACTTAAAGGTAAATAGTATAAGATCTGGCCCCGCCGCCACCAAAACATTACCGTACTCAGCCTCAATTCTCAACTCAAGTGTTGAGAACGGCCTCAACTGAGAAATTTCTCAAATCGCCGCCACCAACTACATTGAGTATGTACTCAGTAGAGTAGGATTTTTGAAGTTCTCAACTCTACTGAGTACATACTCAGTCATTTTTTTCAATGATTTAAGCGGTTTCATGAATGTAGAAAATAAACAACAATATTACGAAAACTGTTTGTTACGTATTAAATCATATCGTCTGCTTTGTTTACCTCTCGGAAAAAACATGGAGACTGTAGAGGCTCCGGCAGAAAAAAATTCAATGAAAAAAAGGGGCATTAATTGGACATCAGAGGAGGAAATTCTTCTGATAGAAGAGGTTTTAAAGTTTGAGGACACCCTTGTTGGAAAAATGAGAGGTTCGGGGGTAAAAGGCAAACATGGACAAATGAAAGGGTCCACTTGGACGTCCATTGCAGAAACCCTCAATTCGTAAGAATTATTGCTGTAGAATATACACTTAATTAACAATCTTAACTGTTTGTTTACAAACCTTCCCTTTACCTCGAATTGTTGCTTTGTTTTCATATTAAGTCATCTCCCCTGAATGTTGTATCGGTAACGGGTCATTTCGACTCAAGACTGTTTCGCAACGTACCGATCGGAATAATACTTTTCTTTGTGCGTGTTGTAAAATAATGAAGTTGTTTTTAAAAGCAAATAACCATACGTGAGAATCTGCCGAAATGGTTAAAGGTTTAAAGGTTTGAAGTGTTGCTGTACCAATAGTAAATTTCAAGTAGAGCTGCGATTTATAAATGTCATAAGTCACTCCCAAATCACCTGCATGATACATTATATGGCTATAATTCAGAATACTTTCCTGCGAAAAATAATAAAAGCGATGTTATTGCAGGAACTACAGAAATGACCGGGACAATGAAACGGTCAAAAAAAAATTCAACAACATTAAACAGCGAGGTATTTTTAAAAATTGTTGATAAAAAGTTAAGTTTCAAGTTGTTGTTTTATTTCTGCATTTATATTGTTCGTTCTAATTGCGAAGTTTTTTTTTCATTTGCTATAGACACGTTTCCCGTCTTAGATATAATACACGACGGTTGTTCGAAAAATATTGAGACATTTAATCTTACTCTCTGGGGAAAAAAAGATAATCATTGAAATTTCACCAGAAAGTAATTCAGGATGTCTTTTATGAACGTAAAAATTTGGAAGTTAATGACATCATTTGTTCATTCCTGGTAAGCTAACAAACTTGCCTACATCCAATGACCCGGAGCAACCACAAACTCATCGCAACGTCATTTTAAGGAAGACCCAGCCATTTAGGAATTTGTGTCAAACCAAACATTTTTTTTATTTGAACAGTTAAAACAACTTATGAACTTACTAAAACTGCCAAAATATTTATACATTTGCACATTTATTTTCCTACAGTGAGCTTCAGCTCACATGGTCCAAAAGTTCAACAGCCAAATTTTAACACAACAAAGCATGATTTCATAATTCATTAAATTATGCACCAAAATACATCACGTTAGGTTATAGTTTAAGAAAATGTATTGATAGTCAATGAATTTAAAAAAAAGTCTTATTGATTTTCTGCAGAAAATATTTTAAAAAATTACATTTATTCTTCACACGACCTTCCAAAAATTCACAAAAATGCATATATATTTTAAATTTCTAAAAAATTATACAGTTTACGAACTATTTTTATTAAACATTTTTTAAGAGTATTTTAAACTCCGAGTTTGTGCATGCGCCGGGTACCTCGATCACCGACTTGTTTATGTACCATCGTAAACATTTATTAATTATTTTGTAATATTACTTTGCTGAATTATTCGTTTAGGTTTCCTCAATATGTATGCCTATTTTCACTAAAATTCGTCACTTAGAAAGAGAAATATTTGTGTTGTCTCAATAATTTCCGAGCAACACTTTTATTACTATTATATTTACATCTACCGAGTATGATTTCCCCTATTTCTTACGGAAACTTTTAAGCTTTATTGAAACTGACAGGACTGAAATCTACATGCCCCGTTTATCGATTGGTCGAAACCTACAGCGACCTAAGAAAAATCACGGACTGCACGAAATGAAAACGATTTGGCTGTTTCTTTTAGTTAACGTACTGATGTACATTAACAGTAATTTAGTGAATTTTACTTACTTTTTACAATCGATTTATTAAATTGTTAAAAGAAAGATGTAAATATAAACAATAAAATATTTTCTTTGATGATTCATGCGGGTTATGAAGGTAGCGATCATTGCAGATAAAAATTAAATAACCTGCTGCAATGTCACAACCTTCATATCCCGCATGAATCACCAAAGAAAGCATTTTATTGTTTAAATGTTAATTGGTTCAAAAGGAATGATATTGTTATTTTTATTGCTTTACAAAATATAACTCAAATGACTGTTTATGTATTTAATAGTGCATCAATGGCTAAAGATTTTGAAGTTTTTGTTTACCTAAGGATAATGTTTTGAGCGAAGATAAAAAAGGAATCAATCTGTAAAAACTGATTCAAATTAAATATACATAATATCGTATTTTTTCCTTTTAAATAAATAAAATAAAAGGATCACACTGTTGTTAATTGATAAGGGTTTTAAGAATTATAAACTAATTGACGTAGGTAAAGAAAAAATCGATATGCTTCGAAGGCCTAAGACAGGAGGAGGTCCGGCCCCTCCTTATTTAACAGCATCGGAGGACGCACTGATGCAGGCATTTGACGGACGGCCACAGATTTGCGGCCTGCCGGACGGCATCGACACTGACGCCAATGATGGTAATACATGTATGAACAATAAACTTTCACTTTTAAAATCATCTCATTTCTTCACATTTACTTATATTCAAATTTTTTATAAAATCACAGGTACTAATATACTAAAAAACTGATAATAAAAATGTAAATCTAGTAATAACAGAAACGGCAAAGGATGTGGAATCTATCGCATCGGCTTCAGGGACAACATCGGCCACTTCGTCAGCATCTGCTAGTATTTCTAAATCATCGGCCTCCACAACATCTTCTTTATCGGATCGACCAACTGCTTCAAAAAAGTCAAAAAGAAAACAAATAAAGGATGTGTTGGAAGAAGAAGAGTTAGAAAATTTAAGATTGGATAACAAGAGAATTAAGGTCGAAATTGAAAAATTAATAATTGAAAAACAAAAACTAGAAGCAGAGAAAGAGCTTATTGAAGTAAAGAAAGCATATATGGTTCGTCAGTTTGGGGAGCGATATCCTCATTCCATTGTATATACCAGTACAAGTAATACATGTGTTAGTAATGAACTATAAATGTATATGACATACTAAAAGAAAAAAACAGATCACATGTACCCTTGGCTAGCAAAGGTGTTATTAAAGAGTTTTGCATTACAAGATGCTTAATAAACCTTTCCGTACGATATAGAATATAGTATGTTGTGTCAACGATTGATTACGGCAAAGGAAACTTTTTGTCCAATAATTAGATCAGTTGTGGATTTCCAATTAGATTTCCTTGAATATTTACTACTCAATATAACAGGGCAACACATTGATTCAATGACTAAATTGCGGGCAAAGTTTTATGTAAATTTTTATCTCAGAGACTTTATTTTATCAATATTATATAGCACCATACTTTTGCTGGATTAATTAAGACAAATTAAAGCAAAGATAGTTGAATTTGGATTTTGTTTCTTTAATTACTTTTTTCAATATACTTGCCAAACAGATGGATATTGTTTATCTAAAATAGGAATCGACACGGACGCAGTCGACGGTAGTTAATTCTTAAACAAAAATACACTCAGAAATTGCCTCATCAGTTGATGTTTACTTGCATTGTAAAATTTTCATAATCCAATTAAAATTAATCTGTAAATGACTTCTTTATGAATAATACAGTCTCAACTCTGTATGTAGTATGCGAGTTGAGTCTAAACATATTCAGAGAGAGAGAGAGAGAGAGAGGGAGTGTGTGTGTGTGTGTGTGTGTGTGTGTAAACTGTCCTTCACGAGAAATATCAACTGTCCTTTACGAAATAAAAAACTTATTTTACTATTCAGATAGTGTTATTATTTTAATTTTCTAAATATGCTAGGGTAACTCCATGTATATCTAACTATACTTGTTAAATACTTGTTCAAACATCTGGAGCAGGACTGTGTTTAAGTGAAATATGTATCGACGATATGGTTTCTCATGTTGACACCATCACCAGCTACGATGTTGTTCTCGTTTCCACCGCGAAGTTGAACTTGATCTTGTGTAGAATCTACGATGTCACCCCTGTCTATACCAATATTGTGCAAGATTGCACAGGCAATGACATATTTTGTCGCTTGGTTTGGATCTGTCCTGTTTAGAATTATTGACCACACTATTTATAATTCCGAAAATGTGCATTTTTCGCAAAATATAATTAATATTAACTCATGAAATATATATTTAACCGTATGAATCATTTATATGAAACAAAGATGCGTGTATTTGGATGTTTGATGCAGACTTTCGTATACCTAAGCACTCCTTGGAGACAAGAAAATCTGCGTTTCAGAATTCCAAAGGTTTGTTCTACCATCACCCTAGTTTTACAGAGGGATGCATTGAACCTCTGCTGAGGGGCAGTGGACGGGTTTAGAAAAGGTGTCATTAGGTACCTTTTACAAGGGTAACCTGAATCCCCCAAAAGAAATCCACTATGAACGCCTGTTCGAATGAAATATAAAATTATTAAATCATGCATATAGCTTTTGAATTAACTATTCTGTATTTGCATGTATTTTTGTTATATATTTTCTTAGCCTAATACCATTCTCAAACTGCTGACTCAACGCCGACTCCCGCCACATCCGACTATCGTGCACGCTCCCGGGCCATTTTGCGGAAATACTTGTAAATTTATATTTGGCATCGCACACGGCCTGCAAACAAAAACTAACATTGTTCAAAACTACACGTGTTCTACTGTTATTCCTTCTTCATGGTGTATGGTGTACTAGTAATTTTTTTATATATTGACTCTACGCTTAATTTACATTAATGAGAATAAAATCTCAATTGTCTTTGTAAATATAATTGCATGTATAATACATGTATCAACGGGAAAAGCTCGTATATGTAAAATATTTTTCACATGGGAGTTTACCTGTACATTCAATGAGTGGAAGCCTTTACGGTTGACGAAATCTGGTTCATTCTCGCTAGGAGCAATAATTCTAATGAATGTGCCGTCAATGCACCCCAAAACATTGGGAAATCCTACATACGAAAAATTAAATAAAGTAAGACAGGTGTTTGATTAAGGGCCCATACACGTGATAAGAAATCCATAAGATGGAATATAATGATTTTTAAGGCATCTGTAAACCATTGTTTTTATTTTTCATGCACTTATCAAGTACTTTGTAAGTTACTATAAATGTAATAAATATTAAACACATTTACATTGATTTAAAGTTAACATCTTGAGCTTGTGATTTTTTATACCTTATATTAATTTTTACATTTACTTGTTAACTTTCTGAAGACTGCCTTTATAAAATAGTTACTTGGTTTTTTTTTCATTATGAAAGAGGGGAGTGTGTATATATGGGAATAAAATCACTTGTTTATAAAGAAGAACATTATTATTAGTGCTTGTAATTTCGTGACATGTATGTGTTTGACCAAATTTTGATAGATACGAAATCTATTATTGATAGCAGTACTTTGATTTTCATTGAAGAGTTATCTGTTCATTGCCAGTTGTCTTTCTTTATTATCAAAAGAGAAAGTACACTTCAGACGAGCATTGGGGACGAAATATAACTAATTATATGTGTGAAATGATGCATTTTATACCTGCTACTGCTAGAAATTGTTGTTTAATTTCTCTGGCGCAGTTACCCGTTGGAAAAGTGATGGAGTTTTTCAACAGATTAGTAATAATGGAATCTGAAACAGAACGGCAACATCTTCCAGTTGTTGTCTCTGATACTCCAATGCTATCCCCTACCAGTCTGTGGTATGCCCCGGTTGCCAGAAACCTAAGGCAGATAAGTAGCTGTAGAATGGGTGGTAAGGCACAGTTCTTGGCAGTGTTGTGTACAATTGATGGGGCAATAGAGTCTAAAATGTACTGAATGGTTGCGGGACGGAACCTATATCTGTCAAAAATTTCATCATCTGAATACTCCTCTAGAGGATTTAACCTGTCTCGGATGACTCTTCTTGAAATTTGAACCTCGTCTAACATTTGCCGACGTCGGCGTCGCATATGTCGTCTGTGGGCGGCCATTTTTATTGCTTGAGTATTTACTTGAGATAAGTATCTAGCTATCTCAAATATTTTGAGTACGTACTCAAAATTTTTATTTGAGCACGTACTCAAATATTTGGTGGCGGTGATTTATGGCTGAGAATAGGGAGTTGAGTATTTTCTCAGAGTTGAGGCTGAGTTTTGTACTCAACTATGTTTGGTGGCGGCGGGGCCAGAACTTCAAATTATTTTTTAAACGGTATATTTATCATGAGATGCAAATGATGCATCGTTTGCATTACATTAACTAGCATCAAGTTTAGAACTCTACGAACAGTTTATTGGCTCGGGAAAAAATAGTAAGTTAACAATACAAATGCATTCTTGAAAACAACTGTTTTTAAATTATAAGGTATTTATCGATGACCTTAAAATACATATGCGTTGTTTCACTAACTAGATGTTATATATACTTGTACCACGTTAACATTATTATATGAGATCAATATTCTCGACAAAATATGGTTTATTCCAGGAACAAACTCATTTATGCGGTGTATGATTAGTCACCTACATAATTATAAAAAAATATTACTCATCGGTTTACACATGACAAATAAATGCAAAGACCAAATCGATAAATAATTGAATAAAAAAGACGGATAAATTACATGTTGACAAACAGAACGTTTCGAATGTTGGGATTTCCGCAATAAATTAATTGTACTTTAAAACGTGTACATTTTACTTTTTCCCTTATCAGAAACTTCCCTCAATCAAATTCGGAAGGAAGTGATGCTTTGGATGAGACTGCATCAATGAGTAGTTATTATATGAAGTTCTGATTTACTTAGAAAGATAACTTCAGTATCATTTTTATTATTAATTTTAAATCAAGAGTTATTGCTCATTATTCACATTTTCTGTTCGAATTACTCAAATATCTGGTTCATTTGACAAAATGGCAAATAGTCGATGATTTGTTTACAGCTGTAGTAGTGGTATCAAATTGTGGTATGAACAATGTTTGATTCAATCAACTGCTTTGATTCAATGCCAAACTTTGAAAAAATATATTGTATGATTATACATCTATATATAAAGTCAAAACATGTTGATTTTATACAGTATTTCTATCCCTGGAGATATATATACACTTTAAGTTACAGTGTACGATTGCTTCTAAAATATCATTTGATAGCAAGCTCAAGGAAAGACAACCGCCTGAATTTCATATCAATATCAATTTCATAATGAAACAATTTTTAAGAAATGGAATACACTGCTGGTATGAAATTATTTTCGCAGTCAAAATGTTATATATATGGTCTTCAATTTAACACCATAGGAGTAAACTCTTTCCGTCACGGCTGCCTGATCTTTGAACAACATGAGTTGAAACTATCAGCAGATAATTCAGCTTACTAGTGCTCGCCTGGACTTTTACCTTGTGTATGTTTAAGTCTAAATGAGTATGGTTTAATTTACCTGGGTGAACATCTGGTCCCAGGGTTCACCTTGTTACATGTTCCTGTGCTTGCCATATTTACAAGCACCCGCGGCCATTATCGTCAATAAATGTGTTAAACTCAAAAGAATAGTTTTCTTTTTAATTTTTATGTCACCAATAACCTTCTGTATCATACATTATGTTTTTGATAAATTATTTTTTAATCATTTTTAATCATTACTGTTTAAAAACAAATTTATTAAAAATATGTTTGTTAAAATGATTCTTATTGTCACATCTTACAATTCTGTAATGTAAATTATTCATATTTTGTAAAGAATTAAAAGTCATACGGCCGAACTATTTGTGTGAAAATCTGCTAGTAATGCCCCCCCCCCCCCCACAAACACACACAGTGTCCTCGCAAAAGAACTTCATGCCCCCCCCCCCCCCCTCAGCCCGCCCCACACACAGTGTTCTCGCAAAAGATATTCATGTTCCCCCTAACCCCTCCCCACACACAGTGTTCTCGCACAAGATATTCATGTTCCCCCTCACCCCTCCCCACACACAGTGTTCTCGCAAAAGATATTCATGTTCCTGTGATTAATCTTGTCATACAATGTATATACGTTACTGTTTTATCAACTTTACTCTGATGGTATATTTCAATATTAACCTTTGATATACCTAATTGTTTATAACAGTTCAAAGTGATAATAACAAACCAATCGTTAAATAAAAACACGGAAGAGATAGTTATGCACATACTTGAAATATTGAGATGCATTTCAACAGTTTTTTTTCATAGTTCATGTACCTAATGATAGGAGAGATTTTGCTTTCAACAACATGCAAGTGTTTCAACGATAATATGTTTAATGTTTTTAAAATATTTAATATGGGACAGACTGCAATAACAAAACTTTTTGTTAATATCCTTGTGTTTCTGCTGTTATCAAATTATTTACGATGACAAATGAAGCCTGGTAAACAAATGATGTAAACGTTATTTCTGGATTGTATCTTCTAACAATCTACCCAATAAACGATTATTTTCATGAAATCAATTTACCAATTGGATTTCTAAATCAGTCACTTTGTGTCAGATAGTTGCAACGCCAGACGCATTTCCTCTTGTCGTTCAGAAAGAGGAAATAATTCAAAACACATCATTATATGCTGGTCGACAAACACAAAAATGGCGATTACCATAGTTTTTAAAAGGACTTTCATTAGTGTTCAAATTTTAATTATTTTTTTGGACTTGCAATGCAGTCAAAGTCAGGAAGAAACAATTTGCAGGTTTTAATTACATTGTTATAATTATACTGAGAATGATTATTAATATGCAATAATAAGAAAAATTTTCATTTTTGATCAAAATGTTGGTTTATTTGCGATTTTGCAGAGTTCCACTGTGCTGTGATGACAATGAATTAGATACCAAAACTAATCAGTGTAGAGGTAAGAAATAGGTTATCCTGGTATCATTTATCATATGAATGTTAATGTTAATAATCGCATTATGCTTTTTATATTCTATAGTTAATTAACATTTTTATTGAGACAAGGAATAAGATTGAAGTTTTGTTGCACTTGTATGATATCAGTAGTTTTATTGCCCGTTTTATGAAGACACTCTATTCCTTTACAAAAACAAACTTTTTAAACACACAACAGAAATCGATTTCGAAACATCCAATGTACATGTATATATGTTTCATTTTTACAACACGAACCCTACTATGTACTGTTTATTCTATAAGTTTCACTCAATCTATTTCTAGCGTGTTTATTGGGATACTATGGACCAAACTGTACACGCACATGTCGCTTTCCTAATTACGGGCTTGAATGTCAATCAAAATGCGAATGTGATGAACAACAATGTAATCATATCACTGGATGCAGAAGTCAAAATATTTTATCTGGTACTTCTTTTCATTTTCCTTATGTTATTTTTTTTTCATTTGGATGATTGCCAATAGCAACAAGTTTGATAACTACGAACGTGCATTCGATTTTTTTCAATGATATCAATACTGTCATTATATGGCTGTTTCAGAAAAGGAAATCGCATTGAATATTAGCATTTGGTTCGAACCATATGTCAATGAATTTTTGACTGAAGGTACAGACTTTTACATAGGTTTTTATGTTTGTAAAATCATAACGATTTCTCATTAAAATGGAAACTTAATGATAATGATAATACTATCTTTTACATAAATAATTTTGTTAAAATGAGCTAAAATATATATGCACTGATATTTCTTTCGTTCATTTCTAAATAAAACATATGTAATTAATTACAGCACATATCATTTTAACTCACATGTTTATATTGACAACAAATTATGTCAAAATCTACATCCTATAATAAAATGTACTCAATTTAATCTTCTAATTTTAAATCTGATATTCAATTGTTTTCGTCAATTGACAGAGAACCATTACCCCAGTTCGTTTTGGAATGGTCTTGACTTGAAACACAAAGCCATGTTGGTTAGTGTTTGTATCGCTGGGGCTCTACTTGTGGTTATGTTTGGAATCTTTATCGCAAAGATGAAGAAATACGTGACTTCATTCAAAATGGAGAGAAACCCAAGTGTCATTTCATCCCTGTAATAAATAGACAAGTTTGGATCTCACAAACAGTGACAAATAATTAGAACAATATCATCATTTTGTTTCCAAAAATAAAAAGGATGACCTGTTTCCAGGAAGAAAGATCTCATTTTGAGACGTTCAACTTTATTTGATATGTCGGAGGTTTCATGTTATATGCAACTCAATTTGAAATTGACAGCTACTAAGAAGATGTTGTTTTACTGTTTCATTTTGTCATTTCTATTGTTCAGGAAAAGGAATGTTCAACTCTGCATGTTAATCAAATACTTGTGTTTCGTATTTACACACTCCGTATCTTAAATTAAATTAAATTTTATGTAGATGCAAGTTGACATTAAAAACGCACTGTCTTTTCCGAAAGCTATTTAATCGTAAAATCATTTAAAGATCAAAGTCATTACAATTGTGTTGATTATGAAAGTTTCCAGCCAGAAAAAAGACGAACGGCCACCATAATCACTTTCTATTGCTCCTGCATTAAACTGCTTGAAATTTTGACGAAGATGTCACTTTCATTGGTAGCGATAACCACAACCCCGGTGACTTTACTTGTACCTATTCCTCCAGTAGACAGATGGATCACATTTACCTCTTCAGTATTCTTCATACGTTGTGTTGAATGCCGACTGTTAAGGCTCAACCTAATGGTCCAAGTTAAGACGTACACACCAGACACTGGAACAATGAATACTCCAGTGGCTGGGTGTTGGTAGCAACAGACGCTCTGAAAATAGCTCAGATAAATTTGTTTGTAAGTTTGTTCAATATAGCTTTTGAAGAAAAACTATTAGATTGATTTACAAACACAAAATCACGAATTTGTTTAGACTTTTTATTTAACTGTGTGCATGTACTATAAACACATGTGTGATAAATATAGAAACACATGTATATATTTACCGGTTTAGTTGATAAATCACGCTTAAGTTACTGATTGTTAAGAGGTGGAAATTTTTTTTCAAACATTGTCTACTTCGTGAAATTTTACAATAACCTCAAATTTCTCTAGGTTTAAAATATTTCAGATTTGATTTTTAGTCAAAGAAAAAGAAACGAAAATGGAAAACAAATATGGAAAATCATACTTTTATAATTATCAATTTTGCCTCCTTGAGAGACTTCCTTGCTTTTAGATTCCTTCTTTAAACGTTTAGATGTTATTGACCCAATACATTTTGAAATTATGTTGACTTTGTAGTATTTCATTGCCATGGAATATCATTTGTTACTTTGGTATCTTTTGTTTTGTAATTTAACAACAACTCTTTCTAAATCATGAAATCGGTCTTTATAGCTCTTCAACTTTGCAATTGTGTGTTCCTGGTCCATTTCTTATTTTCAAGATCAGAGAGTCGACCTTTTAGTTTCGAAACGATATCCAAGTGATTGCTTTGTGACCATCTATTGGTCGAGAGATCCTGATTGGCCAGAATTTTTTCAAAAGCTTCTACCCTTTTCGCCAATGATAATTCCTGATTCGATTGATTTAACGAGGAAACAAGCTTCAAACACATTTGTAAAACTACAAAATGGCACAATTTCGCAACAAACATTGTGGCAATCGGATGATCAAAAACTGACAAAGCGTAATCACTAGTGTGAAAATGAATGCCTGAACAGATGTACTGTTACAATCTGCGTTGCAAACAGAAAACCCTATATAAACACATTGATTATTTTATTAATATTCAGATTGTGAAAATCTTAAACATTATCTGGATAAATATTAAATATGTTCTCAATTTACTTTAAAGAAAGTACATTGTTACAGTGCACTTTGAAAAAAGATTTTTTTTTTTTGGTGAAAAGGCTTGTCGATAAAATCATTTAGTTTAACAATTTACACATGAAGAACAACAGTTTCAAGGGTTTATAGAGATGTGTAAATCAAAATACCGGTATCAAATGAACTGCAGCAATGATGAACCGATAGCTGTCCTTCATTTTTTTTTTTCACTTTGTGGATATTTACTCATTTAAGAGATGGGGAAAAATGATCAATTTATATATATAAACTCTGTTAATATACGTTAATGGAATTGATATGATGTTTGGGATATTAATGATATTAATATATTTTGATGTTAGACCCTATTAAACAGAGTTTACATTATATATAAACTCTTAATCTGACTGAATACGAAACTAGTTAAGAACGAACTCCATATTTTGTGATTTATACATTTTAAAGTGTGTTAAGTGTCTTGATGATAAAAAATGTTGATGTACAGTCATGACACTTTGAAAAAAAATTCAAAGTGCGTTAATATGGTCCAAAATTTACCACACTGAAATTTTTATCCAAAATGTATTGCCTTTGTCCTAAATTTAACGTAATTATAAAATAAATTTTAAAGTGCGTAATTTTTTTTTAAAGTGCTTTGCCACAGGGCCTATTGACCAAATACATTTGACTTTTAAAGTAAACTTATATAGATTTATATTCTCAATATATGTTTTAAGCTGTTAATTCATGTATCTCTATGCATCATACATCAGGTATTAAGTATCGTTTTTTTAAAACCAGATTGTATTGAAAATTAAGCATGCATGTTCCTTAATAATCTCACATTTTGCATAGATAAACAAAGTTTAGTCCTATTTCGGGAAAAATGAATTTTTAAATTGATTGCAAACAATTAAAAAACAATTTTAAGTTTGCAAATATTTTCTTCTGTATCTAAATACATGTATTAGAAGATTACAAGCATGAAGTGTCGTTAATGAAATGTTGTTTATATGATATATCTTAGTCAAGGTAACTACAGTGTTTTATTTCTAAAAAAGATATACTTGTATGCAGTTATATATCTATCCACTGATGTGAAATTCTTTTTTTTCTTAAAAAGTCATGTTTTCAAATACTAGACAGAGACTGTAAAATGATTATGTACTTAATTTTTTTTTTGTACTGTATACAGGGTTATTTTTGTCCCGTGTATTTATCATCTTTTATCGCTTGCAAACGTTTTCGCCCAATCTTGAATTCGGCTATTAATTTCTATTTCGTTAGAAATATATACTCTTTCTAATTAACACAGTTATTTCATTAAGTGTTTTGGGACAAATATTTCCAGTATACAATATCGTTTTGTCATTTTGCAAATACGTTTTCTGTGTAATTGTTGGTGCCGCTTATTATAATTACTCATGATGTAAAGAGCTACTTTGAATGTGGTTGTGACGAAAACACGATGTATCTATAAAAGATGTGCTTCTATGAGTTTTATATAAATGTTATATCAGTTGCATATTAGTACCTGGATGACTTTCCACTGTTTATAAATAATTTATAGGATTTTGTTCTTTAATTCCCTTCTGTAAATTTTTGATAAATTGATACAAAGTCTCTGGTAAAAGATTTTGGTTTTCAGCAGATACTTTCGAGGTTAATACATCTGTAAGATTCATGTGGGCAAAATTCGAACAGAAATCGATATTATAATAGCTTTTCTCATTGTTTTTGTGTATCTACATTATACATATCTGACTTTTGAAACAAAACTTGTATAATTATCAATAATTAACATACGGCCGCTCAAACTTTATTCTACGTTTAATATCACTTCAAAATACCAAACCTATGAGTGAGGGCGATGAAATTAAAACAAACAATATCTTAAAACAAATGATTTTTATCCATTTACACGAATACAAATACAATTTTCTTGAATTATGTGAAAATCACAGTTTTAAGAATACACAAGTTCTTGGCCAATGATTCTGTCAAATCAATGCGCGGGAATTAACACTTTACACAATAATATGATACAATGCTTAATATATTGAACCATAATTTTTTTGTTCATTTTTGTATACCAGGTATAATGTGTCCAAATTCTTTCTTAACATATTCTTTAAAATCGAAATAAAAAAAAACCCACCTGCTTGTTGGTCTGATCATTTTAGAAGAGCGGGCAGGGATGAAGCTGCTGACTGGAAAAAAATAATAAACTATTTATTTCAAAAGTGGTTATTTCATGCGTCGTGTCTCTATTTTTTTTAAAAGTCAAATTTCACTATAATTTTTATCACTGTCCTAAACAAAAATTTCAGATAAAAGACAGTTTTGAAAATAACAATGAAGAAGGGGGTCAACCCCACTCCACCCCCCTCGATTCAACTTCATCGTTTTATGCATACATTATTTATTCATTTAAGCATTGAATGCTTATGTTTGGATGTCGTCGGTCCTATAACACACCAAGCGATGCACACAAATTGAATATCGCGCGTTAGCGCTGTATGATAATCCATTAGTTCAAATCAAATTGGTTATGTAAGTCTAATCGTTTCAATTAATCTTACAATAAAAAATATACTAAAACGCGTGATGACGTTTATATTTGTGCTCCTGGCACATGAATTAGCTAATTGTATTCACAGGAAACTGAACTTCCCATATTTCCAATGCAAACATAAGGGGAAATACACACTGAATATAAATATATAAACGTAAAACACAATGTTCATTGTTTACAAATTAATGTCTAAGATTTGCTACCAATCTGTCGTGGCAAAACAAAAGTATGAAACTATAAAAACGCTAGTGTATGCATGTTTATTTGCATATTTTAACCAAAGTTGTCAGATCCAAAGTATCTGCCCGATGGTTATCTCGCCCTACACTTTTCGTAGCTGCAGGTCTGTAGCTCCGGTCTGAAAAAATTCGGATGGACGACCTTGGAGCTACAGTGCCACCCACAGTACTTGCCTTAGACATTCTCCGGAACACGCTACCGACCTCGGAAAATCAAGTATGTTAAATTTACATCGAGATCGAGAGTCGCCATTTTTACACATGTAAACAAACTTCACCACTTCACTTTACAGGGCTGCTGATGGCGTTTAAAAGACTATCAGAGGCAAGTAAAACGACGGTACATGTATCAGTAGTAAATTGTATGAAGAATGTAATGGTACCAATAGTTTTCAAAGAATTTGGGTATAAATAAGGTTAATCTGTCCAAAACTAGCGCAAGATTTTTTCAATGGGTGGCACTGTAGCCCCCAGGTCGTCCGTCCGAATTTTTTCAGACCGGCAGCTACAGACCTGCAGCTACACTTTCCGTCATGATGTTAATTGCATGTAGTCAACCCGCGTTCCTGGGCACCCCTTTCTGGAAAGTTCTTTCCATCAAAACTGAAATCGCATAAAATTGTTCCATTTTATTTATTAACTTTTTTATATGAACCAGAAATGTCCGATCCAAGGTATCTGCCCGCGATGCATGATAAACTCGTCCTACACTTAGTCAACCCACGTTCTTGTTTATCCCGTTCTGAAAAGTTCAATCCGATTCTCTCACCAGAGGTTCGCAAGCGAATGAGTTTCATCCATCAAAACTAAAATCGCAGATTTAAGAAACGAATTGCTTTATTTTATCTATTCAACAGTTGTTAACTTAACTTCTATGTGTATTCTAAGTAAGTTCTCAGTAAATATATTCACTCATCACGAAAACATTTAATATTATTTCACAGCAAGTATATATTTTGATGCTAACTCCCACAGACTTGGATCCGCCAAAGCTTGTCCACCACCTTACTATTATATTTGCTATTTAGGGCTGTTTTATCGAAAATAAAAGTACATTTTAATTATAAATTAATTTTACAATAATTACTTATCAGGTAAAATTCAATTACAGCTTACGAATATCATACCCCACGTGTTGAAATACTGTTGATTCCCAATTAAACGCGAGGAATTAATATCCGCGAAAAATCGCGAGAAGCACATCTCGCGGATTTTAAAATCTCGCCTTCTTTTTTCAGACAGATGTACACTAAATGAAACTATGATAACAATTCGGCGTTCGCGATTTCATATCCTCGCGATCTCATGCAAAACGGTTGAATCGCGTTATTAAGTACTCGCGTAAAATAAGGAATCTACAGTACAAAAGTTGGAAGCAGTTACTGTGGGGCAAGCATTTTATAGTTTATTGGCAAAATGTCTTAGTTTATAAGTATAGATATATAGGTATTGCACTTCAATGAACATTCGTGGATCAGTTTAAGTCATTAATGAAATCTACGAAAATAAGAATTTAACAAGTATTGATGAAACCACATCTAGATAGACAGGTATGCGTTCATAAAACGTCATTTTTTGCGCGGCTTATATCACCCGCAACCCTTCACACTGAAAATAAACAGAAACGGGTACAAGATGGCGGGAGAGAAAAAGCTGAACAGAGTCACCACCGCCACTTCTGCGAATTTTGTGTCTCTATTAGGGAGAGCCATCAGGACAATCTGCAATCCCACCAGTAAAATAGAGGGAACAGTGAGGATGAGAATCGCGTTCCTTAGTACCCTGTTGGCTCGCTTATGTCACGCGCGCTGGTTCGGGACTCTGTTGTGGTTTGAATTGTCTTTTGAAAGAACCTCGTCCATCTGCGATCTATTTTTTCTGATGTTCCTGAAAGTGTTTGCCCATTTTGTTGTTTTTGAATGCTTGTGATTGCGAAAACCGTTTTAGGATTGGGAATTGCCGATGTAGTCTGCTTCATTTCTGTTTGGTCTGAATCGTTCGATTGTATTTGTACTGCCGTAGTAAAATTATTTATTTCGTTGCTTTTTTTGTAATATCTCAATGACTGTTTCGATGAAAACTTTTTGTGCTGGTTTTTTATTTTTCTCATCAGAAAACTATAGATTCCCAGGATAATCACGGCGTAAGTTGCGAGAACAAATCGATTGATATTGGATACTGTGCTGTAGCTTAAAGATTTACATCCACCCTTTGAATTCGGCTCCTGGATACCATAGATACTAAAAGCAGAAATTGGAATATAAATCATCGAGGCTATCAACAGGGAGGCACTCAGATACAGTATTCTACCATTTGGGGATCGAAACTTTTGGAAAAGAACTTTTTTGTCGGGATGAACAGCTAAGAGTCTTTCTAAGCAGAGATACAGCAGGAAGGAATAGGTTGTCAGGCGACAAATCATGTATACGTGGAGGAAAATGTCGCACCATGTTCCACCTTCAGTCCAGAACATCAGAAAAATTAGAATGGATTCCACGGTGATCTCATCGATACTGATGGTCAGGAAGATGGCCCGCTTGGGGTTGTTTTTCGTGGGTTTGTCTGTTGAGATGATGACACAGACGATCAAATTGATGATGATGGCGGGAGATAACATTACAAGAGCAATATGGCGGTTGGCTTTCAGGGCAGAATTTCCTTAAGAGTCTTCAGTAAGGTTTGTTTCCAACTCCGTCTGAACACTTGAAAAAGAACTGTTTCATCCATTGTCATTTTTTTCTCTACTGTGTAATCTCACTCGCTCTTTCAAGCTTATCGATTAAATAATAATTCCAGTCTCGAAAATCTATACAAAACTTTTGGGCTGAACAGAATTGCACCAATCGGTATTTTGGGTTTGCATAAAAAAAATCACTGTACATGTATTAATGTAATTTCTAAATAATTATTTAGCACTAACCTCGATGCCAATTTATCATGATCAAAAGTTGTCGAAAATGCATAAATTTTATGAATAAGTATTCATTTGGTGTATTTCCCTTGTTTGTTATAAAATTTCATCCCATCAGATTTTTATCAGAATTCCAAATTAATATTTATAATATTGTTATGAAAAAGGTGTTTATGGGTACACAATACTATTTATTTCGCAGTTCATCCACGCCGTGATTATCCTGGGAATCTATAATTTTATGATGAGAAAAATAAAAAGCCAGCCGAAAGAGTTTTCATCGACACAGTCATTGAGGCATTCATCGAAACAGTCATTGATGCACTCCAAAACAATCAACGAAACAAATAATTTCACAACGGCAGTACCATCAAAATCAGGAATCTCTCATTTAAAAAAGTAAAATAAAAGGTGTTATGCACTAGTATATTCTTTTTCTTGTACATAAAGGACACGAGATAGAGTATTTAAACTTGACAGAAAAAATGTGGATTCATCATTGTCGTTGGGAACCAATGTTCCGGGTTTCCGTTGGTAACCCCTGCCCACAGATATTTGTTTGATATTGGTTAAAATTATCCTGATTATACTACCAACGAAATTATGTCCCGATGAACCAGGAAAATTTTGGCTACCCACGATCATTAACCACCACGAATAAAAAAAACCATCATGACTGTCTCATTGTAAAGTCACAACAACAAAAATATGGATAGTTGATTTGAAAAAAAAAACCAAAACAATTTTAACAAAAATGTCATCTATTTTTTTTCCTCTATTTCTTACGAAAACTGATTGTAATTCACAACTGTATAGAAACTGACAGGACTGAAATCCACACGATCCAGTTCTAAGTAGTTTATCGATCGGTCGAAACCTTCAGCAACCTTCAGAAAAATCACGGACTTTACAATATCTGTTCGAGCTCGCCCATTGTATGCACATATTGTCTATAAAATATATTCTTGGAAGTTTTTCATAACAGTTAAAGTGACAATCACAGCTTCTTTAGATTGGCGAATTGAATTTCACTCATAAACTGTTTCCACACCACTGTTTGGTGGTATTACATAATTTGTGACAGTCTTATATTTTGAGGGTTGTTTTTTTTTTTTTTACAACATTCAAATCGCTTTTCACCATCGTGTTTAACACTGCATATCGCCGATCTAATTGAATCTACACTTAAAAGGTTGGTCGAATCCTGCTCGGAGATCTTGTATCTAGCATATCGTATAGAAAAGAGGTTTTACAAGTCTAATTTCAATTAGATTGTACAGTGTATTATTGCATTCAAAATATACTTATGGGATTATTCAGCATAATAAAAGCAAAGGGATTGCAGACATATATTAACTATTCCCAGAATTAAGATTAATGGCGACTCTTACTATAAAGGATATTTTAAGACATGATATCTATATTTGGAAAATTTGCTTACTTTTCATTATTTAACATAACAAATGAATTATTCCAGCTTTTTAGTTCATACGTATCGTTGTATTTTTCTGGTGCGATTTTTATAAACCATAATCAATGAAATAATTAAGCATAATTCTTTTTTTTTAAATGCAAGCCCCTGAGATTGACTATCAATAAGATTTCTGCTTTTACAACTAATTAGGCCTATATCCATTTTCTGCATTAATCGATAGTACGAGTGCCGATAGATGTAGCTTATACTGAGTGAGTAGTTACATTTCTACATGAACCTGATTTTCTTATTATCGATATTAAACTATATGAATGAATGAATACATCTCTATTTAACCCCTCTCTCTCTCTCTCTCTCTCTCTCTCTATCTCTCTCTCTCTCTCTCTCTCTCTCTCTCTCTCTCTCTCTCTCTCTCATTGAATACAAATACCGGCCAAGTGATTATCAATTTAATAAAATCTGAAAAATTAAAATGCAAGAGTATATATTGTGGATGCAGTTGCAAAAAAATATTCCGATGTTTTATGCAATCTTGCAATTCTCGAAATTTTTATTTTATTGTTGTACATTGTAACAAACATAACATTTTCTGTCAACAAAATGAGAAAATATCATATATGAAGATAAATTGTGCGTCCATGCATGTTATCTATACTTAAAGATTAAGACATTTTGCCAATAAACTACGAAATGCCTGTACCAGAGTAACTGCTTTCACCCTTGGTATTTCAACACGTGAGTTGATGTCCGTAAGCTATAATTGAAATTAACCTGATAAGTAATTATTGTAAAATAAATTAAAAACCAAAAATGAGAGTAAGGTGGTGGACACGCTTTGGCGGATCCAAGTCAGTTGGAATTCGCATCAAAATACATACATGTACTTGCAATGATTCAGAAATAATGTTGAATGATTACGTAAAGGGTGAATATATTTATTGGAAACTTATTTAGGGTATACATAGAAATTGAGATTTGACAAATGTTGAATAAATAAAATGCGCAATTTTAGTTTTGATGATAGAACTTTCCAGAACGGGGTAACCAAGAACGCGGGTCGACTAATTAACGTCATGGCGGAAAGTGTACGTAGGACAAGTTCATCATGAATCGATGGCAGATACCTTGGATCTGACATATTTGGTTAATACAAAGAAAGTTATTAAATAAAATGTGCCAATTTGACGCGAATTTAGTTTTGATGGAAAGAACTTTAGAGAACGGGGTGCGCAATCGCAACTTCTCGGACCTTTTTACGAGTCTGCCGGAAAGGCCCGAGAATATGCTATTGTGGGGTGCGGAAAAAAACCGCGGGTTGACTAATTAACATTAGGCCGAAACTGTAGGGCGAGTTACATGTAATCAACCGGGCACATACTTTGGATGACGATTTTAATTGGTTTAACATATTATGCAAATAAATATGTGTACACATTTAAAATAATTTACATACATTTTCATCACTGCCCGTTCCTCTAAATATTCAGCCATGCAGTTGCTTTTTGATTTCAATTGTATAGAATATGTTAAGAAAAGCAATTAAGAAAAATTTCGGACGCAGTACACACAAAAATGAACAAACAAATCTGGTTCAATATATCAAGCATCGTATCATATTTGAAATGTGAATAAGTGGTAATTCCCGCGCTTCGCGAGATATCATCTAGTTTTATATTATAAATGTCGGACATATTTATCGATAAACATGAACATTTGTTTAGTGATAAAACGGCAATTTTATCGACTTGATATCAAAAGTTTAGTTAATGAATTTTGAATCATGTATAAAACTGATTTGGGATGAATATAATTATATGAAAATGCGAAAACTATGAAACTTCGGTGAAAATCAAGTCATGCAATTTTTGTGTACGAAAAATAAACTCAAAAAGTACACATGACACGTGGATTTGGGTTGTCAAATTGTACAAAAGAACAGAAGATGTTGCTTTCAAATGATCACAATTATTTTATTCGTACAGGTATATAGATTAAGGTAGTTTTATTAAAGGCACTCTACATGAAAATGTCACTAAAATCGGATTTTTCCACGAAATCAAACGTGAAGTATCGTTGGTACACATTTTTACATTGTGAAAATATTTTTCAAACTCTTCGAATCCTTTAGTTACGTGTGTTTTAATACATTCAACACATTTTAGATAATTTTAACAGTTGATCGCGAATTCTTTAGTAATATAATTATACGAGAATTTAATTTGTATGGTGGCAGTAGCACTATCAATATACATGTACATACATGTAACTGCTTCTCTCGTGTTTCTACCGACTTATGTAAAGAGTGACTGTGGAGTTTTCTCCTGTGAGGTGAACTTCCAAACTTATAGATTAAAAAAAATATTTTGAATTATTTTACTTGTATTGTTTCACATTTATTACATATATGCGCAGGTAACTCTTAGATTTGAAAATTACTGCTCTGCATCTATATATTACATCTTAGTCTTCAACCGCTCTAATCAACAACGAGTATGCAGAACGGTTTTTGTAAACTTTAAAATATAATCGCTGTATTATTTGCAAAAGAAAGCTGTACAATTTTACTCAGAATACTTTATAAATTATCGGCGGAAATCCACGGCCAGTTTTGCATTCAGCTACACGCATTTTTAAGTAAGCGTATGCGAGACTAGCCGTGGGTTTCCGACGATGATTTATATAGTGATTTCCAAATTTGAACACATTTTAACACACTATAGAAAAAAAAATGTGTTGTTTAAGTTTTATAGCGGATGCAAAAGTAGCATTCTAATGAAATGTCATCATTAACGTATGTTCAATAATTACGTTCGGAGGGTGTAGATATAGACGACAAAAGCTATATATTTCATTTAGTAAATTTTTTAAATCAACATCTAATGTTTGACTGAAAAAAAATTAAAAATCGTAGTATTTAAAGTAGGTCAGACTCCAATTATTCTAAAAAAAAAAATAAAAACAACAGACGTAAAAAAAAAAAAATTAAATAAAGTAAATAAAAAACTGCGTTTACAATGCCGCAACTTTGACGTCGTTTTCTGAGCATTGTGACGTCAAAAGATAAGGGCCCTTTTCTCGTGACGGCATATAATATTTCACAGTATACGGTTTCTCAGAGAGATATAGAGGATATCTATATTGTGTGATTTTATATTTGCTTTATCCAACGAGTTGAAATGGTGTATATATTCGCGAGGCTTGCCGAGCGAATATAACCATTTCAACGAGTTGGATAAAGCAAATATAAAATCACACAATTATAGATGTTCTATTTATCTCATACAATTTGATTTATATTATGAAGCTTTTGAGCTTTTGACCCCTAATATGACCCGAAATATGACTCGAATTGATTTTTTCAAAGATTAAACGATGATGCAACGTTGTTTTATGCGGTTAGTGTGACCTTGCGCAATACAATTTAGTACGTCATTTCGGAGATAAATATAACTGTTTTAATGTAAAGTTTCACTGAAATAAACATTAAAATAAAAGTTTATCTCTAAATAATTTTTCTTAGAGCTTAATCACTTAATTAAATGGAAATACTGATCAGAAGACTTGAATAATCAAGTTTGTTGACATACACAAAGTTGCGAATGCTCGTTAGTTTGAATTGACTCGAACGAGGAACAGTTGTTGATGTTTTATAATACGAACACTGGCCTAATGATTCGAAGTTGAAAATATTGAATAAGGATGCTTACTGCTGGTGAAATAAAAGTCTTTGAGACATTATTTCGGTAAGTTCTTGTATAAAAACACAGCCAAAGCGTTCTGTTTTCATTTCGTCGTCAGATAAAGTTTGATAAAGCAAAGGTTTATCACACGGGTAGTATACACCACACGTATGAGATAAATGATAATAACATACATGAAGCAACGATCTTTTTTATCAGACGCATGCGTGGGTTGTAGTTGACAGTTTTTTCCTTCTGTATAGACGAGTTATTTGTTTTAGATCACTACATTCCCAAAGAGTTAACTCAGTGTAGTACATTTTACAGCTAGTCAATGTTAATCATTCTCATTGACCTTTCAACTCAGTTCTATTGCGTAGTTATATAACAGAAAATCAGGACACATCTCTAAACTGATAAAAGCAAGTTCTGTAGGTTTCAGGGTTTACCATATCACGATTTTTCTGTAATTTTATGAAATAAAATTATTGTCTTGTTAAATTATTCTGGGACTTTTACTATCTACGTTAAAAGAAGGATGTTTCACATCTAGCTGTTTCATTCAGTTTCCAAGGTATCCTTGAGATCAAAGTACTTAAACGAAATGAATCCAATTTTCAATTCCCTATTATAAACATGGATCAGATTTGAATGAACCGATAAATATAGTCATTTAGTAATTTTTAATCTCCATTACTAGTGACTTTTTTATGTATCAGGTATAATTTGAGACATTTGCATTTGTATTTGAATTTGAGAAATGAATTATTATCAAAAGAGGATGAAAGATAAGAGAAATAAGATATACATGACTGTATACTAGGAATGTCAACGAGTACTCGACTATCGCTTGGTCACGACGATCATCGACTAAAATGTCTTAATCGATTACTCACTATAAAGTGAATAAAATTGAAAATATTTCATTTTTTTCTTAACGTGGCAGTTACTAGGCTACGAATGAAAATAACAGTAAAACAGTTTTCTTTTCCCGGCATGTTAGATCCGTAGGTTACACTCTGTTCCATCGGTGTCCATTGTGTACATGTATTACTTTAGAGTGGCTAATAAATCTCTTTTGATTTACTTAAGCAGACATGCACTTGAGGAAAATAATTTGTGTGTTTTTGTAATCAGTTATTTATTGGATTAGAAGTTTGTATATCAACAATTTAATCATAGCAATATTCATCTCAAGACGTTTGTTTTTACAATCATTAATCTTTTAATTGTTGATTAGGCACGGACAATGACTTAACATGGAACAAGTCACATTTTATTTTCCTAAGATAATATGGAGCTCAATTATGTGTAAGCGTCACACGAGCAAAAAGAGAAGGCTAAGAAATTTGCTAACAAATATTTAGATGAAATACTTTTTAATTTATTTTAAATAAAATGCATAGTGTTATCAAAAGCTTTTAAATATTTTAAGTTTAAGATAAGATGTATGGGACAGTAGCATTATTTGATTTGAAAAGGATACACAGTTTCAAATATTTTAACGAGTTCTCGATTATCGCTCGACTAAAGCCCCAGATTAATCGACTAAGCCAACCAAGTAAAATTGACATCCCTAATGTATACTAGTACATATCTAAAACAAAGTAATTTTTTGAGATTCGGCTTATATCAAAACCTTAGATTTGGAGGTTTGGGCTTTGGCACATGAATTTTCAGTCCTGTTTGAGCAATCGATCCGAAAGAGTTGGAGCGGGTTGAATTGTTGCATTTGAAGTACATGGTTGTATTTATTGTATTACATATAATTTGCTGCACTTTAGGTAGACCGGTAGCTTTGACTCCTTGTGAAAATGACCCGTAAACGCTCCATATTTTCTTGTTTTCTTCCACTAGCTTCTGTGTGTCTTATATGAAAATTTATCTCTCATTCATATTATTAAACCATAAATAAGTTTTATTTTAAAGGTTAGAAGAGACCCAAAGACCATATTATAATCCCATTAATAAAAAGTGAAAACCCTCTTTAAAGTCTGAAATTACTTTTCGAAAAATATGATGTCTTAACAGAAATAGAGCTCTATCCCATATCATGACTCCACATCCAGTAATGTAAACTTTACAAGTTAAGTAGTAAAATCTTTGTTGCTCAGTATATACAACTGGTGGGTCTGTTGTCTATCTCAGACAATTAACAAGAGAAAGGCTGTCAATGTGACAGCAAACCGGGTTTTTTTTTTTTGTGTGTGAACAGTAACCATAATCCATTTGTCAACCCTGAATTGATGGACACTACCTTTCCAGAGAAATGGGGTACTCTATCTTGAATATTTTTGCCAAAAATGACTCAATATTTTACCAAAAATGACTAAGTTCAACAGCTGGTATTTTTTCATAAATAATCAGAATCCAAAATCCTAGCAAAATGCACACCTCTGATATATGTACAATTGATCTAAAAAAAGAACAACTTCCTATCTTGAAAACTGTAGGAGGAGTTATCCGTACAATAGGGGTACCCTATATGCAATATTTTTGCCAAAAAGTGACTAAGTTCAACAGTTCAAAATTGACGTCATACAGAAAGGATCGTTTATAATCGTATCTTCTCATTTAGAACAACTGCATCGGCAACATGAAAATGATTTCAACGATGATTTCGTTGATACTGATGGTAAAGAAGATGACCCGCTGCTACATGTACTTGGTTTTTAGGGCTTTGTCTTTGGATATGATGACACAGACGATCAAATTGATTACTATCTTAATATTACATGTAATATGTTTTACATGTACATCCCACCAGCGTACATATCCAAATTATCCGCTATGATATACATGTATCTATTGTGTAATAGTGTATATCAAATAATGAAAATGTTATGGTACATTACTGTCAAATTAGTTTTAGAAGAAAAAAACTGGATTTATTGCAAAACTTAAATTGAAAAAATGACCCCTTGCATATACTGTGGAATCATCATTGTTCGTGGGGGACCAATGTTTCCTGTGTAACCCACGAGTTTACATCCCCACGAACATATATACAATCATTTGTTTGATATTTATGAAAATTTTCCCGAATACACTACCAACGAAATTACATCCCCACGAACCAGGAAAATTTTGGCTACCCACGAACAATGACCCCCACGAATAAAAATTATTCCACAGTATTCTATTTTTGATCATTCAAACACTGGTATACAATGTACTAAGTAATAGTTAGATCATATTAAGTAAAATTTACGCGATTAAGAAGGGGGCGGAGGGAGCAAAGCAACCGAGCCCCTTCTTAATCGCGTAAATTTTACTTGATATGATCTAACTTACTTAGAATATCTCTCTTTTGTTTTTGGCTCTCTAAAGCTGTCAATCTAATTGTGACGTCGCTGTGAACTACAGAAATACTCAACGATTAAATATATCACTTAATAGAATATTTAGCGATTGCTGATTGAATGAAAAAGTGGGTTATGTTCTAAGTCAGACAGACGCAAACAAACGACCTATTTCACATTTCAGTGTTGTTCATTCTTACACTATGTCAAACATTCAGATCGGTTCTTATTAATATAATGATATATCTGTGAATTGAAAGGAGGAACCAACATCAAAAGTTAGAAAAGTTAGATTTGTTTAATGTGGACTGAACTTGATATTCATCTACGAAACGAGTAATTGTTATACAAGGTTTACAATCTGAAGGTAGTTATCATTATGATATATTTACATCTACTGTGTATGATTCCCTCTATTTCTTACGCAAAACTTGTAGTTAATTCATAGCTCTGCAGAAACAGACAGGACTGAAATTTACACGCCTCGTTTATCGATTGGCCGAAACCTACAGCGACACCTAAGAAAAATCACGGACTGCACGAAATTATCATGATGACGTTATATAGACTCTAATTCCCATAGGAGACGATTTGGCTGCTTTTTTAGCTAACGTTCTGATGAACAATAACAGTAATTTTGTGAATTTTACTTACCTTTTACAATCAATTTATTAATTTGTTAAAAGAAAGTAGTAAATATAAATAATAAAATGCTCTCTTTGATTATTCATGCGGGTTATGAAGGTAGCGGTAATTGCAGGAAAAAAATTAGATAATCCGCTAGGCGAATCACGAAAGAAAGCATTTTATTCTTTAAGTGTTTTTTTTTGTGATTAGATACATGTAAATATGGTACATGTAAACTATGTAAATGTATATAGTTGGATCAAAAGAAGTAGGACGCAGCTTTAGAAAAAAAAATATTTTTTGGTTTGAACAATTCAAAATTTTTCCTAATATCATTTAAGCTATATAAAATGACAAATAATTATGGTTTTGAATTACTTTATTATTTGCATGCTGCGTGATTATAAGAGATTTTTCAGACCCGGCTTATAATCTAGTTCCCGTTGAAATCAAAGAATTAAATTGTCCAATTTTGTGGAAGTCGTATCTTGTCAAAACGGAAACATCCTTTGCATCTCCGTATTTCTACTTCTGAGTGTCGTTATAGCGAAAAACGCTGAACCTAATGTAAACTAGATTGAATTGTTATTCATATTTCACTAAGCTTTTTTGAAAATTTTTGTATGAACGAGACTTGGGTGAAATAAGGATGCAATTCGAAAAATCGAATTTGAATAGATACATACACAAACATATTTTTAAGAATCTAGTATTTCTTTTGGGGCAAGATAGAACATGTTTTTTTATTATAAAAGGTACACCTTTAGATACTGTTTATGTTTCAATCTTCGTGTACCTCTATCATCCTCCATAGAATCTGAAATACTATCACATGTATATCAAATACAATATGATATTTGCATCCTTGTCTACTCTATATCTAGATATATCATCGATTGAGACATTGCCCTCCATTAATAGGAATTATTTAACAAAGACATTGAAAAAATACGATTAAGTTATGATGATTCATGCAGTAATCAAATTGATTTTCCATTCTGTAATAACGCGATTAATTGCCACTGAACTAAACTATAATTCTAAATACAGAGAGATGTCATCAAACACATCAGAGCAAAAAGCTAACCTAAATAAAAAAAAAATAATAACATCAGCCATCAACAAACATGGAGAAGACTTGCACAGAGAAATTGACACCATGATCAAGAAACTGATCTGCTTGTCTTAAAGAAACAGGAAGATGATATAAAAAAAAAAACACTATATCTGAAATCACAGAAATCATTGCTGATCTGAAGAAGCTACTGAACTCCAATGATATCAGCCTCATCTGTGCCTACAAATCCAGGAACGCTAAATTCAGAAGATTGCCACTTAAACTCAGAGTTTCCTTAACAAGTTTACTCCTCAGAAAATCACCAGAGAACAGCTTTATCAACAGTTTGGTGCTCTGTCAGAGCCATCTATTAACAAAGAAGAACAACTCTAGAGACAACCTCTTTGTGGCCGAAAACAACACAGGTAATGTGAAGAAATTCCAGTACTACCAGTAAAAAAAAGTGTGCAAAAACACTTTTATATAAACATATATGCAGTATGTACATATGATTAATCAAATGTATGCGTTTGTATAATTTTATTTATTGTATATCCATGGAGTCTGTGTATATATTAACGTGGAAATGAACTGTGTTTATTTTTAATATTTATAACTTATATCTACTTATAAGTGTTACTGTACATTTTAACAGACTTTTTAGAGAATATTTTACATTTAATATTCTCTGCAGAGTTTTCAAAACGTCTGTGGTTCACGGATCACAATTTTAATAAATTTAAATCAAATGGTATAGTAATAGTAATATTACAAATTGTGTCAGCGATGTTTTGGAGGAGGGAATTCTTAAAATATCTTTTTATATCTTTTACTCTTTCTTTCAACATCTCTCTCGTTCAAAAACTCAAATAAAAGATATAGAATCCTTACATGTAGACATAGGGACAAAAACTTTAATATAATTTAGCACCATTTTCCTGATATCGTTGGTTTTTGTCAGATTCATTTCTTTATTTGCAATATCATGAGTGCATATAAATTAAACAAATTTGTAAAAAAAAAAAAAAAAAAAAAAAAAAAAAAAATATACAACTTTTCTAAAAAAAAAAATAAAAAAAATAACAATTTAATGTACCTGAAGCACTTTTAAAAATTGGAAATTATGGGGGCCATATTAGACCTATAGCATATATAGTCCTTTGAGGTATAACACGAGTCCATCAAGCCGCTAACAGCATGAAGAACCCTTGTGGCTGCCATTCAAGCTTTTATTTTTGAACTACAATATATTTATTTTTAAAGTACATTTAAAATACATTAAAATTTAAGGCTTTTTTATCTGGATTGCAACGACGCTTTTATATTCACGTTAAAGATTCTTAACAGAAATACAAATAGTAAACACTTATTTCACAGGATTCTGAAACATTTCTATTAATGGAGAGGGGAACATGTCCTTGGAATTTTAAAATCTTATAAAACCTTGTTTTCAAATCTAAACCCAAATTTGTGATTTCAATGCTGATTATTATATGCAGGGAAATATTGCCCCTGCTTTATTTTCGCCTCTTTCGCCCTCGTTCTCAGCGGGCGAATTTAAGTCTTGGCGAATTTCAATGTCTCAGATTATCCTTCCTTAAACACAACTATGTCTGGGCGAATTCAGGACGGGGTGAAACTGTTTGCAATTGTGGAAGGCCAAAAATTACATGGGGCGAAAATAACCTTGTATAAAGTTTGGGAATGCGAAATCGTTTATTATTACAATTTATGTAATGAGGCTAAAATGCCCATTTTTTATAAATATCAAATGTTGTTTTCCTTCAAGATAGTTTTGGCTGATGATGCTTGATCAACCACTTCCTTAAAACATACATCTAAGATTTTGACTGCGTCAGTGGTCCAAGAAAACACGTGGTCCGGTTCCAAATCTTCACAAGGACATCTTGTACTACGAACTCCATTTTCACGAAAAACTGATGCAAACACTTCACAAATTCCTGATTGCAATACAGAAATAAATGAATTAAGAACTACCTTTTTAACAAAGAAATGGCATATTTTTTGTATAACATAAAACCAAAATACACGATATGATTTGAAAACAGGAAAGTATTGAACAATTATAATGAATATGTATTTCAGCAATCTGTCACTGAAAATATGAATTTATTTTTCAATAGGAATTTTTTGGGTAAAATTTTTTCCATTTAAAAACAACCATTGATACATCTCAATCGCAGGTAGAAGAAGTAAGGGCACGATGTGTCTTTGATTGAAATCAATGTTGCAGGAGTTAATTGGTTATGTTTCTCTATGATTGTCACATTAAAATGTGAGCTTAGTACCTGTTGAAATTGTATATTTTGATATGTACAATTTTAAAAAATCGTCATTTGGAAATTTATTTTTTTAAAAACCATAAAGCATGCTACATGTACGTATATATATATTAGGCTTTACAAATGGGGATTTACAATTGGCAGCATTTTACATATCAGTACTACTAAAATCACATTAGTTAGTATGTTATAATAAAGACTACGAATACCAAAAATATCTCAGTGCAAAAGGCAATATATATCAAACCGCAAAGCATTGAATTGAATTTTTCGAACACTCGAAAAAATTGTGAAAAAATTGTGAATTTTTCGAACACTCTGAATTTATATCTTCAACTTACTTAATCCTGCCTCTTCTATATGAGATTCAATCACTTATGATTGTGAAAAAAACTAAAACAAAAATTTATTCAAGGTAATAAATCATGCTTGATGAAAGCTACTCCATCCTTTGACTGAAAGCTATGAAATTCAAAATCATGATTGAATATTTTAGTTCAAAATGCGGCATTTTGAAATACATTCATTACTGTTTAGAAAAAAAAAACCTTTCGAAAATACACCATCATCGTTTAACCATTTTTTTAAATTAATGATATGCCAAAAAAATGTTACATCTTTAAAAATAATGCTATATTTTGTTCAGAACTTCAAAAAGTTTGGATGTTGAATGGTTTTTTTATCGATAAAATTCAATATCAATCGGGCATTGTTCCGACTCTGCATTGCAGATAAATAATTAAGTCTTAATTTCATTTTGTACATGGTGCTTATTAAAAAATGATGTTGGTAATACTCAATTAATAAATAATTATCCATATTGAAAATCTTTTAAAATGAGACATACACATACATGTATACATGTATGAACAGTGCAAACCCCCATCCTCCCATTTACTGCGTCGAATATAATGCTGTGAACAACATTGGTATCTGACATACACAAAAGTGATGGTGATCAAAAATTGGTCATAGATATTGATATTATGAAGGATGTAATAAAATCCGGTGCGGTACATATATATACAGTTCATGTACAATTTTTTTTATATATTAAGGAACAATATTTACATCTACCGAGTTTTTTCTCCTCTATTTCTTAAGAAACCGATTCAAATTTATTTTACAGATATGACATTGGGAGCTCGGCGGATGTGACCGGAGGATGCTTACTCCTCCATGGCACCTGATCCTACCTCCATTTTTTAAGAGGTCCGTGTTTGCTCTGCTCCTGTTTTGTAATTTTCCTTTGGACTTGGAATTTGAACACTGTTCGTTGTCACCACGTGTCTTTCATAGCTCTATAGGACATGAGAGGACTGAATTCTACACAGTCCAGTTCTAACCAGTTTATCGATCGGTCGAAACCTTCAGCAACTGCACGAAATAATCACGATGATGTCGGACTTAAATTCCAATAAAAGACGACTTGCTTTTAACATGATATATAGTCCTCTCTGCGAAAATTGATGACATTTTAAATATTGATTAAAAGGGTTCCCGGATAAATAAAATATTACAAAGAATTGTGAGCTCTTCAGTTTACCTCTTCTGCATGAGATGGACTGTCAAATATTGCACTACAGTGCAGATAGTTATTTTGGTGTCTACCCACCTTTTTTGTGGGCAGGCAGTTTGTTGATGCTTGTTTTTACTTATGTGTTTGTCATGTATTTTTTGTACATGTGTTGCATAATATTTCTAATCCTTTGGCCCCCTATCTTGTATTTTGTGTAGATATTTATTTTCCATATGTGTGTATAATAGGGGGTCATGACTGGATTCAGCACCACATGTTTTATTACTATGTAACATGTTTATGATTGACCCCCTGTTTTGTTTATATCTTTTCGTCAATGACAATTTTCATTCTTACACAAGTGTTTTGTTTTATGCCTGCTTGAGCAAAAAAACAAGCGCAGTCTCCTTGGCTAGGTCTTAAAAGCAAAGGAACATAAATGTCTTATAAGGATTGAATGCTGGTAACCTCAATTCATCAACGAAAATTGTGACGATAAAAAGGCGATGTTCCAAAGACACCTACATATTTGATGAAACATTAAACTCCGATGCAATATACAATGTATAACTTTTCATTTCCCTTCAAAAACGTTCTTGACAGTTTATCTTATCCTACGTTTATTAATGTTCAATACAATTTTTAAAGGGAAATAACATACAAGATATCATTTAATATCAATGAATTAATTCATTCATTAACATTCAAAACTATCATGTTATATGATTTTAACCGAACCTGTTTGCCATATTAAAACCCAGTATACCTGTTGGCATGTTGCCTTTTTTTGCCCTATTTGCTGCATCTTCTGCTGCGACGCCATTGACCATCATCGTGACACCACTAATTGCCCCATGCAGGAAACAATTCACCATGCCATTGTTCCGTTCCACGCTATAGCCAAAGTTATCTGCATTTATGACCAGGGGCTTCGACATCGTTAGGGACGCAAATATATGGTTTCACAGTGTGAGCGGACTTTAATGTAATTAAAAAGTCTAACTTCTTTATCTGCAGTTGTGCATAACAATATGCATAAACATCTGGACAACTCGTTACCTTTTACACTCTTTTGTATGTGAGCCAAATTTCATAGCACCCCATATAAGCTGGTACACTTTATGTCAGTTATGATATATGCAACTCCTGCAGATTAAATTTGCAATGCAGCAATGATATTAAATCGTTTCATGAGAAAGGATTGGATCAGTGTTATATCTGCCGTGAATTCATCACCTTTTTAGTCACCAAATGGTGTTCGATTTTTCTACCTGATCTATGATTTTTTTTTTCGCACAGGGTCGAAATCATGTACTACTATCGCTTAAATGAGCCTCGAAATATAGCATTGCTTGATATAACATCTCTTTCTTGTGTAACTTTGCATTTAAATCAATGATTTGTCTATAACTCAACCATTTTTCTTATTTGCAGCAAAAGTTTCAAAATACATGTTTGTACATGTTTGTAATTGTCATGTAAGCTTTATCTGGTTTAATTTGTACACATGATGTATGTATACTTTATTGAAAATTGTGCAGTAATAGCTGTTTGGCAGCAACGTTTAATACGTATCGAGATCGAGATCAAGTTAGTTGAAAGCTTTACAAAAGAAATATGTCACTAATAATCTTTCTCACTGCTTGATTATGTTGAAGGATTAAAGGCAAGACGTCATGTTACAGGTATCATGTTCTTAAACACTTAAGTAAACATTCTCTTTATAAGTATTCTTGGAGCGTTGGTCAACTTGAACGATCTAGGTCTAGACAAATAGTACGAAACAATTGATTTAAAATCTTTTTTTAAGAATAGCTGATTACATTTAATTTCCATTCTAAAAGGATTCTACTTTGCACACATACCCTTAGAAATGACAACCAATTACCAATTATAACTGATTTAATATATACTTGTAATTACTAATAAATACATGAAACTGTTCCCCTCATATTCATGGCCTGGGGTTGAACACTCGTCTAACAGAACACCACCCCTCCAAAAAAGACTGATAGAGAGTAACAAAAACAAAAACAAAATTGATTGAACCATCACGTAGGTAGACTACATAGGCAATTTCGCCACATATGATTCTCATATGCATTGCCTTTCATATGAGAATCATATGATAATCATATGTGTATCATATTATATCGAATCATATGAGTATCATATGTGGCTGATCATATGAGAATCATATGAACACTCATATGTGGATCATATGAAGCAATATACATATGATTCACATATGAAAATTCCTTCATATGAGGATCGTATGTATAACACAACCGTAATCATATGAGAATCATATGAAAGAAATCCGTGTCAATAATTTCATAATAGTTTTTTAGTGTTTATAAAAAATTATTTAATTTGCATATAATTAATGTAATCAAATTTAAACAACATGATTTAATGTTTACAAATCCTGTAACGTTGTATACGCCGTATTTAGGTCAATAATGGCACACTAAATGAATGCATGTAGTACATGTGTGTTGGCAGACATTCGTGTTAAAAGAATTAATTTTAAAATATATGTTTACGTTTACACATTTATCCGTTTTGAAACGAATAAGTAACCATGAGAAAAATTTAATTTATCTAAAAAAAAAATTAGAATCTCATTCCAGGAATTGAATCGGAATCGGTTTTAAATTTGTTTTGTCACATACGTCACATTTTACGTCACCAGAAGCAGAAGATGGGATGGGATGAGAGCGATTTTTAAAGTAGGTAAAGTTGTCATTATCCTTTCCTAATTCATAAACTTATAGTTTATTTTGCACAATGGATTTATTCAATCTGGTTGTCATAAATTTTCTATTCACTCACCGTACTGATAGTTATAAATGTACATTTGAGAATATCGGTACACATGTTGGGCCATACCAGTAGGCCTATATTATACTAGCGTAATATTGTAGCACAAACATTATTAAGATGATTAATCTGATGTGCAATTCATATCTCTGATAGATATAATTATGTTCCATTTATCAGTTTATCTGTTAAACTTCGTTAAATAATTAAAACATCAAAAGTGAAAGTAGAGAAACAACGATCAACTACCTAAGGGAAAATTCGGGTTAAAATGACGCAGAGCTACATGTACATGTAATACCATACCATGTAATTTTCTTCAAGAAAATTTTTATTCATGTCGTCGCTTCAATTGCCTCAAACCTTCTCTGAAATACTGTTATTGATGCATGTTAAATAACAAAATGTCAGTCCGAATTTTCCCGTTTAGCTACAGACAATTATACCATTCTTTGTGCTTAACACTTTATGTTTGTTTTAAAAGAAAACAAAGCAGAGAAAATCGGCAGTAACGAAGCCCAGTTGAAGACGCACACAACACAAAAGACGATTGTTATGGACAGGAAAAAAAGCAAACTTCGCAGGATTAAATGATATCATAATGTACGTGTAGGATGAAATGATTGATCAACAGAAATCATCTTAACTCATGCAGATAATGTATAGTCAGGTAAATATTTTGCTATGTAAATATGATATGTATTGCAAGTAAATTTATTGATTAATATATTTCCTTTCCTTTATGATTTTATACATCTTATTTATAACTTGCATTTCTGAACAAACGGTGTCAGTAAAAATATTCAGTAGTAAATACGCATTTATATATATATATATATATATATATATATATATATATATATATATATATATATATATATATATACAGTTAAAATTGACCACGATTTTACTATTTTTTGTTATGAAAATGGTCACTCTATAAGATATACTTATTGTTTGGCTTATTGAAAGTTTATTTTTTAGGGTTTTTGATTGCCGAGTGCTCACCAGAAAGCATGTTTCAACTGACTAAAACTGCACACAAAGATAAAAGATATACACACAAATCCTGGGTATCAAAGGATTTCAAAGGTAGCATATTCGTCAACTTTATAATAACTGTAAATTGCATTACAAGTTCATAACATTTCATTCATGGTAATTTAAAGCACTACTTGTATTTTAAAGAACCAGTCACATTGTATTATTTTTAAAGTGAATACTTTGAGATGTTTTGAAAATATTATGTGTGTTGATCTTTTAAATTTACTTTTAACTGAAGAATAGTTATGCCTCTATGTACCACTATGCTGAGTAATTGTTCAATTATTTATTTTAGTAAATTGCCAAAAAGGATCTTATGCACTACATTCTTAAGTCTAAAAGTGACTTATTCTGAGGGATTTATTGGTCCAGACTTTTGCTTAAGGTAAGTATTATATGGCTGCTATCAAAATTTTTTTTTTTTCATTCAGTTCCAAATAAATTCAGGAGTTATTGAGATAAAGATCATTAAAAAGAAACTAATGAAGTCTACTATCTTTCAGGCAAATTGCTTTATTCTCATTTTAATGAAGTTGATTTAAAGATGTGAATATTGTACATTATAAATTACACCTTGTCTATAGTTTTTGAAATATTTTTTTCATCATTTTGAAGGGACCATATATTTCCAAAGAAAATGTAGTCTTCAACCAAGGAGATACTGAAGAATTAAAGAGATATTTATGTTAAGAAGATTCTGGTCATTATTCCATTTCATGACCATGAACAGCAAGCAGAAAAACAAGAGAACAGGACTAAAAATATGAAATTCTCCAGTTTAGTTAAGAGATTTCTAAACAAGCGCTGGACATTGCATTTACTCAATTTTCAGTTTTGTAATATACACTTTAATGTTTTTTGGTATATTTAGTCATGATATGACTTTCATTGTTATACATGACTGCACTTATACATTTATGAAATCAAATGTCAAATAATTTGTATTCTTTTAAGTAGAATATATGTATCGACAAATGCTAATAACTTGTTTTTCTATTTTCTTTGAATAATTAGATTATGTGCACTGTGTAAAATAAGCTATTTGTATGGAAAACAAGACATTTTGGGGATGGATCTGTAGAACAATATGCGTGTATCTACAAACTTTAGAAACATATTGATAAATTTTATCTAAAGCAGAAATACCTTATTTTCTGTGTGCACAAGTGCATATTTTCCTTTTGATAAATATGAAAAAACACATATGTATGTTTCATATGATTTACATATGATGCCCCTTTCATATGATTCTCACATGAAAATAACTTCAAACACACATAAGATTTTCATATGTTAATCATATGAAAGGGGTATCATATGTAAATCATATGTGAATCATATTTGGATCATATGATTTGTCACATATGATTCACATATGATGCCCTTTATTATGATCTCATATGAAAAAAATCATATGATCCACATATGTGAATCATACGTGGCGAAGTTGCCTGTGATAGTTATGTAATCTGTATCTATTCTAATCAGACATTGTCCGTATATACATTCTCCATATTAGACTTTCAATACGCCATGGCCATGAGATGAATGTGCTGAATGCACTTTATAAAACATTTCATCTTCTTATCAATGTTGGAAAATAACTTTAGCATATTAATATGTTAAAACATTGCTGTGTTCATTCCTTTGATCCAGCAGTCTAAAATTGAACCCGTGACAGTCCGATATTAGTGAGCTTTTTAATATCAGACCGTTACCAGTGCTGTTACAGTACTGATATCCTTCAAAATCGGACTGTCTCAAGTAAATTAACAATGAAATTCAATAGCAGTGTTTTAAGTGCGATATATGCCTCAAACAGTTCTGTATGAAAAAATATCAGACAGTTCTCGGCACTAAAGAACCTTGAAACTGTCTGATATTTTTTCATACAGAATTGTTTGAGGCATATATCCAATACAAATCACAGTGTTACTGTATTGGAATGAGACGAGTCTCATTGTAGAAATAGAAATAGATCGGATTCCTTTTTTTTTTGTTTATTCCCAGAAAAAAAAATGATTTCCTCGCATTCTTTTGAAATTCAGTGTCTAGACTTATTCTTCGAGAAACTATCATTAAGATGGTCCTTGCCATTTTTAGACTTTATTTATCACCTTTAAAAGTAGAGTTTTTTGGCATGAATACATGGGAGAAATTTCATATATTTTTTTTCCCATTGATTAGATAAAAACATAAGTTTTGATATAAAAGGCTTTTTTATACAGGAAAATTAAATAATAATAGGAGTTCTGTTGTGATAATATCATAAATATGGCTTCATTATCCGCTCCCTTAATATGTCATGTACCTACATTATATCTACGTCAACACGTAGGAAGAAAGGGCCAGGGGAGGCTGCCTCCTTTTTATTTCGCAAATCGACATCTCTTATATAAACTCAAATATATGAACGATTCAAAGGGCGAAGACAGGATTTGAGATCAAAATTTTCAAATTTTATTTTTGCATGTTTTATGTTAAGATCGCATATATATAATTCTGGTTAACTTTGGCATTTCAAATGATCGGTTAAATTTTGAATATTATTAGTCGAGTTTTAAGCAAGATACAACTGGTATGTTTTGCATTATTATTAAAAATCCAAATCCAATAGATATACAAATTTCTGATTCTGTGCAATAGATCTTTGAAATAAAAACTTTCTGTCTTGAAAAATGTAAGAGGAGTTATCCGTACAATAGGAGTAACCAATATGCAGTATTATGCAAACAAATGAGTAAGTTCAACAGCAGGTATTTTTTGCATAAATAATCAAAAATCAAAATCCAAGTATTATATCTCTGATATATGTTCATTTAATCTGTGAAACAAAACATTCCTATCTTGAAAACTGTAAGAGGAGTTATCCGAATAATAGGTATACCCTTTTCGCAGCTGCCCGCCATTTTCACCATTTTAATAACCGCATTTTTCCTTCGTAAAACCCGGTTAAAAATAAACAAATTAAAATTTTGAAAAATTAAGCCCCTTTAAGGAAATTTGCCTCTCCAATATTCTGTAAAAGTATAGAAAGGATTATATTTCAACACATTTAATTCGAAATTTGAAGACTGGAGGTACAGGTGCGAGTCTTTGTACCTCCAAACCTACGCCGATCATTTTTTTTTTAACCGGGGGGGGGGGGTGCAATGTATTTGTTTGTCAGGGAGGTCCGTAGTCTGTTTTCGATCAGCTTGCTGGTATAATAGGACATCAAGGATGGTTAGATTATTTGTTTCTTTATTGTGTCTTTTTATCTATATTAGTAACGCAACCCTGTATAAATACATTATTGATTACTTTGCGATAACCTTAACTGTCGGGTTAAATATAGAGAATTTTTATACCTTGTTATTAAAGAAACAGGAAGATATTGGCGAGTCACACAACAAAATGTTGAAATTTTCCTTACTTTGTACATGACATCTACACTGCCTCTATATAAAATTTTAATAAAAATAATCCAAACAAGCTTGCTCACCACTTTCCAGCACTTTCAGTAAAGTGATTTTATACGTGGTTTTTAAGACCCCCAGCATTATCTACAAATATTTAAGTAACGAAAAAACAAAAATGTCGAATTAATAATGTCGTATTTATCCTCAACAAACATCATTTAAAAAATGATCTTCGTGACATCATTACCTTACAGTTAGTATGCATGCCCGTAGTTTCAAGTTTACGTTAATTCCCGAATTTATACTTTCAGCTCCGTTCAACACTGGAAAGTTTTCAAAACAGACTGGTGCATTTATGTACATTTTTCTTCTTCAGCAGGTCAATGCATTTTCAATTGTCTAAATCTATCTATATATGAAAGGAGAAATATGTACTTCATTGCGCTCATATGTAACTTAATTTTTTCAAAATGCAAAAGTCCAGTGAGCTTTCCCCATTATAAAATGTTGTTGTTTACCTGGTGTGAAATTGCTTGACTTTTTCATAAAAATACTGACATAGATTTCGGTAAGAGTTTTCGACGTGAATTTATCAAGATCTGTCAATTTCATTCACCCTTGTTTTAAAATTGTCGAAATCGTGGTAGCTTTTCTATAATTCATTGTATGAAAAGGGACCGCTTAAATATATTAACTAAAGGGATATCGCCCTTTACTGTGCTTCCTTTTCCGGGGTCGATGCCTGGTCATTTTTGTAATTTGAAAAAGATGATTGTGTGAGTGATATTTTTCTCCTTTATTTTTAGAAGGGATATCATCCTTTACCATGCTTCCCGTTCCGGGATCGATGCCTGGTCATTTATGGAAATTGAAAAAGAAAATTGTATTAGTGATATTTCTCGTTTATTTTTAGCTTAATTTCCCATTTATCGTGAAGTTATATAAGATGAGTGACGATATCCTCAAAGGATTATGCTGTTTCTTTGAAAAACAGACAACCAGCCTTACCGTTCTATGTTAAGGGGGATTTGCGGCCATCTTATAAATTTTACAATAAAATGTAAACATTTCTTGAACTGACTTGTTTCTGCTAAAAACTGAAAAAGCAATTATTATTAGGTTCTACATGTTGTTTTGTATGCAAATTACGTATACAGGAACAGAACAATGTCTTTTTTATCACTAATACATCTTTAGAACTGCGCAGCTGCAGACATATCTTAAAGGTTTAAAATCTGAAAAAGTAAGAAAGGGGTTCATTGGTGTCCTCTCAACAACCATTTGTTGAGAAAAAGGTTGAAAGTTGCACATTATTGTTGTAACTTTGCCTCAAAATAGGGTGAACTATTTTTATCAGTCGGCATGGGATCTATTTTTAGAACAAGAAAAATTCAGTCTTTACTTAGGACTCTTGTGTTTATGGAGGCCCATTAAAGTTATATTTTCATAGAAAAAGAAATACAAAACAATCTGTGTTGAATGTGACTGACATCACTTTACCAGTTTAAAGGTTTTGTTTTTAATTTTATAAGTGTCAATTAAATTTAATTCTTTTAAGAAGAAGGGTAGGGGTCAAAAAATTAATTGACTTAAATAAAAAAGATACATATATTTTTAATGAAAAAACTCTCATAGACACAGACAAAAATATCTCGTGCGAATTGATGGTTAATGAGAACCATTTTAAGAATAGGGTTTTAAGAATATAGACAAAGTTACAACTTAAAAAGCAAGTTTAGATCTTTATCTCAACAAATAGTTGTAAAGTGGACACTAATGACCTTTTTTCATATTTTTTAGATTTTTAAATCTTGAATTTAAGTCTGTAGCTGCGCAGTTCTAAGTTATTAAAAAGGCATTTTCTACTCCTGTATACGTTTTTTGCATACAAAACAACATGAAGAGCCCCATATTTATTGGGTTTTTTTTTTTTTATCTTTTGACAACAATTTCAATCACTTTTTGGCAGAAACAAGCCAGTTCAAGGAATGTTTACATTTTTAACCTCAAATGCATATTAAGATGGTTGCACATCTTCCTTAAATAAAACAAAGAATCTTACTAGTTATAGAAATAAGCAAACTTCCGTACACTTTTAAATGGGACATTCACCATTGTCAATTTGCCGTACAGTACAAAAACTATTACGTTTGATTTTATCGTTTAAAACAATCTTTCTTGACACAATCTTACTTACGTGCAAAGCATTTAGATATGTACATGGTCTGGGTTTTTTTATGAATGTACTGTTGAATAGCAGGTGATTGGGCTGTAGTTTTTCACCTTGCAGCAAGAGCCCTTTTCTTATGTTATATGCATGTGGGTGTTCCTTTTGTAAAATAATCATTACACAAATAGTCAAACAAATTATTTTTTGGGGTCATTTAGTGTGTTTCTGCCATGTTATGTACTAGGTCTATTGTATATAATGCTCATTTATATTAATTAACCTCTGTGCTGTTGCACTGCTGAAGATCAAATTTGTCAAATTATACATTGGTGTCAAGTTGTGTGGTCTTTTGTATTTCATTTTTAACATATCTTCCCAAGATGAATATTTCAATAACTAATAAGCAGATTTTAGCTAAGCGTTAAAACAAATATAACAAGCACCTCAGGTTCAAGAAGCTAGAATTTAACATTTTTTACGCGTAAAAATAAAGCAACATTGTCAAACGCTTTGGTATGAACATAATATCAAAGTGTAAAAACTCCGTCAGTTAAAATGGATATAAAACATTATCGGGGATGAAACTTTATAGGGATAAAAACAAAAATGCATACCCCTCTCGTGTTTTTCCTTGCTGAACCAACAACACCCGCTAACGTATAATTACTATAGCCGATCAAACTCAGCAATCTCGTATGATATACATTGTGATCCGTTGTGAATGACCGGTAAATCATGTATCATTTACGTCGAAAATTCCATTCGAGTTTCTCAATAACATGTTCTGACGAACATTAGGCAAGTTGGTCGATTTCCATGATACTAGTATCTAAAAGTTATTAAACAGTTTCAAGCGATAGTCTTCTCTTATTAATTTCAAATGTGATAATGACAGATGTAATCTTGTCTATGCTCTGTTAAGTAATTTCATACGTCATTGCATATTTATTTTAAATCTAATGATAATCATGATGACTTGCAATCCTTGCCTACAGAAATCCAACAATTTGACGCATTTCGAATGTTAATCATTCCTCCTTCTAAAAATATATTATCTTCTTAATTAAACATTTTTGGGTTCTTATTTAACAAACTACGATAAAATCTTTTTGATTATATTCTTTTTCTCTTGCGTACTATATCGAATATCATGCCGTGGGGAATACCTAGTACCTCTCCTCAAAAGATATATTGTGTCATCAAACTTTCATGTGTATTACGTAAATTGCTTCCTGCAATATTTTATTCGCTTAGTTTCTTCCTCAATATTTCAGTTAAAATCACAAATCTAAATTAACTTTGGCATCAGAGATACATTTTAAGGCATATCTTTTTTGAGATGTCTTTTAATTTTTAGAGCATGAACACAGCTGTGATATACTTTGTCCTTTATTTTTAGATCCTTCTTGTTTCATCATCTAATAACTAAAGGGTTTATCATAAAATTAAGATTTTGTCACTTCCTAGTTAGAGACTTGCTGAACTCAATGCTTTTTCTTTGCAGGAGAGTTACTTTTCAGGAAAATAGATTTGTCTCCTTATGTCATTATGAAGTCATCAGAGTAAAGGTCCAGTTATAAAGTCGCAAGTTGTCTGACTTCCTTTACATTTGGTTGTAGGTTTTAAGTTTTGGTTTCAAAACAGAGACAGAACGAATAGACATATGACAATGCTGTATATTGGGAAATATACATGGTGATTCTTATTTCACTTTTTTTCACAATGTATTATTTTTCTGATAATAAATTCATTGTAAATGTTGTTTTTCTTTACTCCGTGGTAGAAGTCGTGTGTCCTAATAAAACAGATTTTCCTATAAGATGAAATAAAAACCATTAAGATTGTTACTTTGAAACAATTTTTTGTGAAATTTTAGCATCTTGGAATTAAACGACGAATTATATATTATAACAAAGACTTCTGCGATGACATTATCTTTGGTAATTTTTATCAATTCATTTATCTATTTGAACTATGGTATTAGTTTTCGTTTACATTGCACATAAAAGTCAAAACATGGTGTTCTTCTCATACTCCTTCTGAGTAGCTAAAATTTCATAACACACGTCTTGAACAGTGTTCATATTTTGTGGAGTAAATCATACAGAACATCAATTTATCATAATATTGTTCCTTTACCTATTTAGGAAAATATGTTTTTTCCTGTGTATCCAGCTTAACTGTAGATTTATTTTGTTCATTGCTTATTATCGTAGTGGGAAAAGTTCAAAGAAAAAACGTTTAGAACATCAATATACATATTTTGTGGTATAAATCAAACGTGCATATAAATTGTCTCAATTAAATTCATTTTGAGTAACCCATTTCAACAGTGACAGTTCTGAACGGCTAGTTTTGTTGAAAGATCGAAGTAATTGAAGCATCTCTTTTATGTTAAAGACTCATAAGCAATAGATATGATATTTTAAGTACTTGCAATCAATTGTTGGAGTATTTAAAACGACCACTGGTTAGTGGAAGCCCAATCAGCGGAATAAAATTCCGTCTTGTGTTTAACTCTATATCACGAAAACATGATGGAGACTAGTTGAAGATTTTTATTATTTTTATGTTGCTATGACAAGTGTAAATATATCTAATGAATTATCATATATTTTTAAAAAAATGAGGATTAGTGTATCTTTCGCCGCTATATAAATTTCGTTATTTTCTTACATATTGTTTACTAAACTCATCTGCTCGTGTGAAAATTTGTGAATAGAGTAGATGTGCGTGTACAATATATGGTAATTTTTATATCAGCCATATTTCACCTATTGCTTAGCATTTCGAACAATTTTCGGGAATGTTAGACTGTTTTATTGCTTAAAACATTTTATTCACTTCTCTTTTTTGAATCCAACATAGTATTAATGGTCAGTAGCAAGTTTTGTAAACATTAAGTGTGATTCTTTAACGTCAGTTTAAGTTTACCATTCAAGCAAACGTTTCCCTATCGTGAAGCTTTGTCATGTATACATCTCTGATTTTAAGACACTACCCATTAGATCCACCAAAAATGATTTGTTTCGCGATAAAATATTGTTTTGTAAAAAAAAAAATGGATGTATTTTAATTTTATTACCCGGGTGTTTTCTATATATTTATGCAGAACTCTTCTTACTTTTAAGAAATTGATAGGGTCCATATAACAATAACCACGACCACCCATCCTGCTAATTGCATGACTCTGATAGGAATTTCGTTGACATCTGTACTTTAAGGTGGTTTGGGACACGTCCAAATTGTGACGTATATCATCGAAATAAACAATAAATTCCAGCATAATTTTTTTATTTTTTCTTTCTTTGATATGTTACCTAACAGCATAGCGCAATTGGTTAGAGCGTTAGCTGCGAATCTTTAAGTGAAAGTATTTTAATCATTCTGTACTTTAATCCAAATTAATATCGACATGTGTCTCATACCACCTTAAATCAAGGACAATTGCGTCGAATTTAAAATTATCAAGCTTCTAATGCGTCCCCATAAGATCAAACCACTTGATTGGTGAAAAAAAGTTGTTGAATGAGGGGAGATTTTCCATCCAATAAAATAATTAGATAATTGAATCGAATAATTTAATTCAAGGAAGTTCGTTTTACGTAAATTATACGTTAGTTCTTTGTATCAAATTTACTTGAAATTTTTTTTTTTTTTGGGGGGGGGGGTCTTTTTGGAGGGAAATTATATTTATATTTTGAATCTGATTTCTTCATGCACTCAAACTGAAATTCACTACAGCTTTATATATCGTACACTTTTTCATATACGCCTCGTTCAAATTCCTTAAAATAATTTAAGTTTGAATTGTAACCACATTTTATGATGGCTGCATGATCGGTTTTTTACAGCATTGATATCCTTTAAAAGAAGTCTGTATAGAGATATAGGGAAATACTTAAATTTAAAAGCAAATGTATAAGACTTTTTTTCAAAATAAGAGTTACAGCTTTAAAAAATCATTTCTATTAATAAAAGGTAGATCTGATTGGATATTTATTGACCATCCAGCCTCTGTTATCCAAGATTACATGTGTAAACATATATTTCATTACAAGACATCAAAACCATTGCTAACGAACAAGAAGTCCATTCTTCATGTTTTTTGTTTGCCTACATACCTCAATTTTGTCCATCTGTGATTTCAAGCTGGATTTAAAAAGAATACATTATTTAATATTGATACACCAGTTACATGGAATGCATTGTTAATCCCACTTTTGCCTTTCAACCATAATGCAGAATGGTTTATGGGCCATGCAGACTCAATTATAAAACATTTTTATCTCTATATAAAACATAATTAATAATTTTTGATACAAAAATAAAACCTATTCAATTAAACGTAATACTGTTTTTATTTAATTTCATTGAATATATTATTTTCAGCGAAATTGTTTATTCATTATTATATTGTTTATTGATGATTATATTTTGAAAAATATTTTTATGATAACATTCACGTTGAAAATCTAAAAGTGAGTGAAAAAACTCAAACCATCTTTTTGATATATAGGGACATTTTGCATGGTGATGTTTGGAGCTTAACTAACGCAACATTGTGAACAAACGAACGAACAAATTTTGTCCATGCAATTTGGGAAAAGAAACGTGTCATGTGTCCACCCACAATCTTTATGAACAACATTCAATCTGATCTAGTGTGTAAATGAACACCCTATATTTTGTGGTAGATAAATTTCCCCCAGAAATGTAAATGTCATAAAACACTTAAAGTACTGAAATGCTTCATTTCCTCAAAAATAATTTCATCCCGTGGGAAGACAGGCTCACAAAGAGCATGGTTATAATGAACAAAGTAATCACAACAAATTGGCAATTCATTAACCCAGGTACATCTGGTATATTGGTGAAAAGTGTAAGAATAGAAATATTGTTACTGACCATTGTGCTTACTTTGATGAATTTAATTCACTTTTCCCAGAGCCTTTTGAAATACTATTAGCTGATCATAACTTAATTTTATGCATTTGATTTAATTTGATTTTGATATATTTTTTTGGTGAGAGGGATAGAAAAATTTCATTTAAAAACTTAACTAACTTTGAAAAGTAAAATATGTTTCATTCACTTACAAATGACCATGACTTTAGGATAATTATTGTTAGCTTTTTATTTTATGAACACTTATAAACAAGATCTTTTGTAATTTAGTCATGGTAACCGTCTAAATTTGTCTTCATTTTATTCCCAATCTTTCAACAGAAACACAAAATTACTTAAACACAAATATCTTTCAAATTAAGCAATTTTTTATATTAAGATGTATCCTCTACATAGTTGATTAAAGAGAATCTATCAACACGAAAATTAACATCCGTACTATCGAAACTTGCCTCTGTGAAATAGAAAAAACTTTACATAAATTCATAAACTAGATATGTCATAATAAGTGTCATTACCCAGATAAATAATAATGTTTCAATCAAACTAACAAAACGATATATCACTTTTACCGTTTATTAATATCAAACTTATGATAATGAAAATCAATACTACTATGCGAAGAATACTAATATATAAACCAAGCGCATTTGTCAAGCAGTCAATTCATTGCGAAGAGATGAACGCCACAACGAAGAGCGATGCTATTTACGTAGATCCACTTGGTGAAGCAGGTAAAATCATTTACCCTACTATCGGGATTATCATGTTCCTTGCCATCGTCTTCAACATCACTGGTGTGGTGCTGATGCTGAAGAGCAGAGAACTTCGGAAACATAGCCAGAACTTCATCTTTATGATAATATCAATGACGGAACTGTCCATCGACGTTTTCTACCTTTTGATGGTGTTCTGGAAACAACGGACTTTGTATGTGTGCGGCATCTTCTTCTTTCTGTACACGGTCGGAAGACATAACGTGATTACCCATCTTATTTACCTTTGCGTTGAAAGATTTTGCGCTGTAAATCCGTCACTTAACAGAACTTTTCAGCGGATGATAACTATAAAAAGTCGACTGGCCTTCTTTGGAGTATCTATGGTTGCATCTTGCATTTTCTTCTTGCCAACGATTATCCTCTACGCGACTCCTGAGCCTAATGATTGTGGCGTCGCTCAAATATTCACAGAAAAAACTGGATTTGTTTTGGGAATCAACCGCACAGTATATAGCATCGAATTGCTATTTATTTTTACTATTTACATCTATCTGGTAAAGAAAATCAAAAGTATAAATAATTCTGTCCATCCAGTCACAGCCGTACGTACCGTACAGGAACACGGTAACTTGTCTTCATTAAAAGAAAATTCCCCAAACCCGTCCACTCTAATCAGTACAACCACCTTTAATTCAAAACCAAGTGAAGTCCTTTGTAATCCCGATAGATGCACTGGCTGTTCTTCGCAGGAAAACGACAAATACTCACAAAATCGGATACATGTTTCCAGTATTCCAAAGAAAAGCAAATGGAAGCTGAGAGCGTTCAAAATGTTGAAGTGTGCAATTTTGACGACAATTATTCCTTCAACTCCATTAATATTTATTCAGATTTTGATTCTAATCAAACCTTCTTTCAGGAATCATTTTCTTGACCTTATAATATCTTTGTGTAATATTTCTCACGCAATTATTTATCCATTGGTGTTCATGATTACCGTGAAACAATGCAAATGTACAAAGAGGTAGGTGAAGTTTATATTTTCAGTATTTGATTTACATCTGTATAATTTCTTCTTTTAATATTTATTTAGCTATGTATGTTTGCTCTCTTTACTTACATACATATGTATACTAATGTTCAATATGTCAAGGAGCCTTTTCCAAAGATAAAGATAAGTTAGATTACTTTATAAGGAAAACGCTTTTGCCACTAAAATGGAAATCAGTTTACATGAGGTCTAGGATGACATACTGATAACAGTCGGACTACCATACAGTCTAATATGAAAACTGAATGGAATGGCGAGAATGCAGGTTTATTAGAATATCTCTTCTATTATGACATTCTTTTGTATCTATATTGTGAATCTTGTTCTAGGTTCTAAATATATGTTACCTGTACATCCTTGATCTATGTTTACTCTTACTGGTAGCGTACTGATGTTTTGTGATATGTTTTGTTGTATTATGTTGATAATTACATTTGTTCAATAAAGGTACTTACTGTTGAAAACATTTCTGACCTTAAGTTGTGAGTTTCTGAAATAGAGTGTTATACTTATTTGTATTTATATTGTATTTATTTGCTACGGTATTTTAGAATTTACAAACCGTATGCAATTGAGGTAATAAGATATGTACGAAAGAATAACTTGTCGCTAATGAGAGAAGTACATGTTGACAAAAGTGGGTAAATTGGCGTCCATTTTGAATTCTGATTGTAAACAAAGCATGGTAATAAAAAAATTACCTACCTTTCTGCTGAGTTTTGTTTTGTCCTAATATTTTGTAATATTTTGTAATATGTCCATTTGATCTGATAACTAACTGTAGTCGACGGGGAATTGGGGAATACAAGTTCTGTATGTACATGTACATTAAAGGGATTGATAGCCAAGCATGCTGAAGTATTGGTTTAATATCATCAACAGTGTCAATGTTCATCATATGTCTTTTACTTGATTTTTTAAAAGCAACCAGATATTTTCAATTATATAAATATCAGGAGACTGAGCAAGCCATGTGAAATTTGGAATGTTATTATTTTCTTTCCAGGCTTTAGTCATCCTTGAGGCAAGATCTAAAGATGGTGCAATGTCATCCTGAAACATGTATAGCTTATCTGTGAAATATTTGGCAATGACTTGTGCATATTCTCATCTAATACGTTGATGTATTTCTCACTGTCCATAGTTCCATTTATGAAAGTCAATAACCCCTGACCATGATAGGTAATACAACCCCACACCATCACTTTCAAACTCCTGCCAGTGTGACGTTTTAAATGACCGATGCATTCGGTAAGGTACTTCTCTCGTTTCGTTCTCCAGACTTAAACAACCCCACAACCACTAACAGTTACTGCCATTTCATCGCTTAATATGATCTTACTCCAGTTTTCAGCTACTGTTGATGTTAACTTACTCCTGGCCAACGAAACACGACGGACTCTATTTATTTGTCAACGCCCAATTTCTTGGCGATAGCTCCCTTTCTCAAGTCATATATATGACTGGATCGCTGGGTTGTCCTTTTTTGACACAGATACATGGTTAAAAGTGTTAAATTTATTAGTAATATCTAACATCGTTGATGTACGATTCAATCAAATGATTCGATTTAGAGTCCGACAACTTCGATCGTCCATCTTTTAGGTCGTCCTGATAGGGGAAGATTTTCAATGGAGACGCTTTCATGATACTGCTTCAAAAATTTACAGATAGTAACTGGACTTATTTTCAACACATTAGATATTTCACTTTAAAAAGAGATGGTCATCATGGAGTTGTCTCTTTCCTGTATAAATATTTAATTTACACAATAATAGCATAGGTTGTAATTTTCTTCTTTTTTCTTAAGAATATCTGTACTGTGTGTATATATATCTATCTATCTATATCTATATCTATCTATCTATCTATCTATAGGTGTTTATCTATACATGATGCCAACTTGCTGTCTGTGAGAGTCTGTGTGAAAGTGGTGCTCTGTCTGCCTGTTTGTCTGTCTCTATGTCTCTCTGTCTGTCTGTATACTTTAAAAAACATGAAAAATAATAATAACTAGACACGATCTCGTTGCGAGCAACGAGGAGGTCTTCCTTCCAATTTTAGAAGTTGAGATACATGTATGACCTTTATTTTGCTATTTACCAGCTAAATGATTTGTAAAAAGAAAAAAAAAAGATCTCTTGATTCTGAACAGACAATTTTCTTCTATTTCTTTATCTTTTTTCCTTTTTTTTTTTTTTTTTTCAGCCCCTTTTTCTTGATATCAACTGAAAGATCTTCTTATTTTAAACACATTTTGTTCATTAAGTGTTCCGAAATGTGTTACCGTTCTTGAGATATTCGGGAAAGATTGCTTTAGGGGCCGACCCTTTATCTCCCTGTAGGGTCCATTTGACGAAACTTTGATGGTTAAATTTTATTACGAACACTATTCTTAGCATCTTCTCTTATATAATGCTTTTCAAGATATTTCTCCTTTTTAAGATATAAATGATCAAAATATTGGACTTCTAGCCCCTCAAAACCCCTAATTATGTAACATATCCGAAAACTTTTAACATGCGTAGATAAAGAGCTAGAAGATTAACATTTTTGCTTCTATATCACATTACAAAATGTTTCTTATTAAAGAGATATAGATGAAAGACTTTAGACCCTTCTGGGCCCCTAATATGAGGGGTCAGCCCCTTTTGCTTGGTGTCAGTTGAAAGGTCTTGTTTATATAAACTTTTAATGTTCTACATATGTTAACAAAATATTTATGACAAGAAAGATATTCGTGATCAAATCTCAAATTTCCCAAAAAACTGTCAAAAAAGTTAACATCAACATTTTCAGGTTCAGGCGAGCTTCCAGGACAATGACTTCTAGTCAAATCTAAAACAAGCATGCAAATCTACCATAACCACTCTATCTTGCACATAAATTTCAAGTCTTAAACTATAACGGTTTTTGAGGAGATGCGTGGACAATATCATGTCCCAAAATACATGAAAAAGGGAGATAATTCAGAAGCGGAATTGAATTTTCAGACAAAAAGTTGTATGCAATGAGCAGTTCACCTAAGACATCATCCCTGTAAAAATCATTAAAATCGATGGAGAAATGGCTGAGAAATTAAGGGTGTCTACCAAGAAGAATATTTAAATAATAAATAACAAAACTTGTTCTATCGTTTCAAATGCAGACGGCTTCCAGCTTGGAAATATGGACTGATCAATAAATTGCAGGTGGACATTGGCAATTTCCTATCATTATTTATAATATAGCTGTAATCAAAGTTGGTTTGACATAATATATATGGGTAGTTAATTTCAACGTCTGTTAATAATAAAAAAAAATGCCGTAATTTCCGATTGTTTGAAATATTACTTTCTTAAAAAGGAAATTAAAATCATTCTAATAGATATACATGTAGGATAGCAAATCATAATTCAATCAAACTCTTAATTAACTTTGTTTGTCCTTGTATTTAAAAGAAAGATTCTCTTTTATTATTTTTTTTTTGGGGGGGGTGTGGTAATTAAGGGCGAGTAAGTGTCAAAGCTGGAAAAAATATAAATATCACCCTATCACCCTTTGATTACCTCCTTCAATTAAGTTTGAACCTTATTCAGAGAGAAAGAAAAACCTGTAAATGGGGTAATTTACATGATGATTTAAATTTCATTTTGTTTACGATTTATCATTTTCCCACACGAATTCATTCTAACCTAAAACCTGTTATGGTTTCCACATATCGAAATGACCATTACATAAAAACCCAAAATATATTTGTAATAATAATCACCTTTCAATCTTTGAATCATAATTATATTGTTTTGTTTTGTTTTGATTTGTTCGGGCTTTATTAGCTTTGATTATGTGACCAACCTGTATTTATGACACCCTTAGGCAAAAATGATACCCTATCTCTAAGGAAATAATGAATCAAATCCATTCGATAATTTGTACTTTTTAACAATAACGAAATTTGAGCATCGTCGAATAAAAACGACTTACAGTCATTAAGTATTAGAATATTTATTTAAACTTTTGCATTTTCAACACGTTTAACAATTTTAAATACATGTGGTTTCAATGTTAAAATTACACAACATCAAAAGTATACCGTGTTTCTTTTTCTTATCTAACAGAGAAACAGAGAGAGAATTAGAGGAGACAAACTTTATCAAATAAAGTGCCTTTCCGTTAAATAATGATATTAATAACTTTGTTAAGCATTACATGTATAACGAAGGTAACGCATGTGTTACTTGTGCCATTTCCTTTAAATTTTGTTTTTTTGTTTGTTTGAACTTACATATGCCATTGGGTGAATTGTATTCTTTAGAATTTAAAAAACGGCTAGTGTAAAAAGGTATTTAGAACATAACCCATTTATTCAGCCAATCAAATATCCCAGGTTCACGCTAAGAATGCAGTCCTTGTGTTGAAGAAATTTTCTTTTTCTCGAATACTGAAGATTTTTTAATTGGTGGAAACTTTGAAAAGGGGCGCACACACACACCCTCACACCCCCCTCCCCACACACACACACACACACACACACACACACACACACACACACACACACACACACACACACACACACACACACACCAGAAGATGCTACATGTATTTTAAATCAAAATGAATTCGTACAAGATTCACAGATTTAATTCTTTTTCTTTTTAAATTGCACACATTTATTGTCACCTTCTTATGTTCATTCACATGACAAATTTCCTCCATTTTTTCTTGCAAACACGGTTGTCATGAATATCAGATACCAGCAATGTTTTCAAGGCTGTTTGGACATAGTTTTCGACGCATTGATATTTATTGGAGAAAGAAGACACCTTTTACTTGTATTTGGTTACCTAGCTGCAGGTCTGAAAAAATTCGGATGGACGACCTGGGGGCTACAGTGCCTCCCATAGTAAAAATCTGTAGGTTACCTTGTACAGATTTAGGGTATATTTTTAATCATCTGTATAGATTTATCACCTAAACACAATCTCAATATCCCATTTCATCAAAACCAATATCCTTTAAATCATATTCATTCTAACATGACTTGGTTGGAAGTCCACGACAAAAATACGCGTGTTCGATTTTCACGTAAATAGATACACTGGGCTCCATACATGTCAATTAAGGGACGGCAATGTTTGGACACAATAGGGGGCGGTGTATTTTCCTCAAATCGTTGATTTGATTGGCTTGGGTTCTGTTCTAAGACAGTAAGATCATATGAAGCCCATTCTTCATGAGAAGATTTCTCTTCATATGATCTTACTATTACATAAGACAGAAATGAAGTAGGCAATGAAATATATGTTTATATAATAGAGCAGGAAGTATTATGAAGGCAATCGTTTTTTTATTATGGTGGTCATAGATAACATGCTAAATACAATGAAGGACTAGGCATTTGGTAATAAATATTGGCTTAGTTCATCTTTAGTAAGACTTGAAAATTCATTTGATGGAAACGATAAACCTTAACGGAGTGCGACAGTGACAGTTTGCAGTGTCAAAATAGCAATATTGTAAAGCAATAACAGACAAGTAGGCGGCATTACGTAATCTAATTTGATTATCTCAATACTTGTGCAATAATAGTTATTTCTGTGAAAAAGGACTTCCAGACGTGCATGAATTTTCCTACCAAAATGTTTCGAATTGGGTTTTCCACAAATATAACATCACATTATTATTTTATAGTTTTCTTTGCTGTATTACAATATAACTTTCAAAACATTTCCTTGCGACTATTTAAATAGTGTTCTTCAATTTTCTAATAGTTCTTCATTGTGATGTTAGTTTTCTTAAACTTACTCTTCAAACTTCACATATTTGAATCATTTTTTAATTACAAATATTGAAGTAAAATTTGTTTTTACTTGTATTCCTCGATTTCATATTTTTTTAAAATGCTATGCAAATAAGAACATTGATTTATTTTTTACACATATTGCAAATCTGAATTGACGTGATCAAACGTAAACTTTCTTCGATGTTGTCTATAGCTAATCCTACAAAACTATGAATTGTTCCAGTCTAAAGCTCGCATGTAAAACAATACTATAGAGCTGTAAATTGTTCCAGTTTAAGACTCGCTTGAAAAACAAGGCTTTTGGAAAAGGATTGAGAGAGAGAGAGAGAGAGAGAGAGAGAGAGAGAGAGAGAGAGAGAGAGAGAGAGAGAGAGAGAGAGAGAGAGAGAGAGAGAGAGAGAGAGAGAGAGAAACAGAAGATCATTTGATCCTTATGGAAACATAAAATGACGACACAAAGCTTTTGTATTCTTTCTGTTAATAGTGATATAAACAGTATAAAATTACAATTACCTATCAGGAAATGAAAAGATATTTTTATTTTGAATTAAACATGTCTTTTGAAAGAGGAGATCTGATATTATTGTTATATATATATGCAATACTAATATATCATTTTAAATCATAGAAGCAACAAACATATTAGCTTCAATTGTCACCTGAGTAAAGTCCTTAGATCTCTAATTTCAACACAAGGACAATATATCAATATTTTTACAAAATATATAGCCATTTATCGTTAACATAGAATTGGTATTGGCTAAAAGTCATAAATCTATGCAGATATTGCATATTGTCAAACCATTAAATTGGAAAATGGGAAATTACACGCCTACAAACAGGGACCGGAGGCACGGATACAACGTATGCCAAAATAAACAAATTTCATTTTTAAAAAATTAGTTCAAAGTTCAAAACTTGCAACTTGTTGGTGAAAATTGACCCAATTTACCCAATAAATGTATTTACATGGGCATGACATGCAGATATTCAGTGATGGGAATTATCGGGCTACGACATGAGATCACCGCTACCAGTAGATGTAGTTTGATAATATTCATCGGCAGTACCTCTCGGCTGGCAGACGAAGTCAGCCCTGTTGTATTATATACAGAGGGGATATGATTTTTTTCAAAATGTTTGTTTTAATTAATTTTCTGCAATGAATATATACATTAGATTATAGATATGTCATAAAAGGATAATTTAAAGAAAAAATGAGTAAAGTCCCGGGGGTCTAGATACTTGGCGGTGGGGGATGGGGGGTTGGTGCTGTCTTCAAGCACCTGTGGGTTTTAGGGGAAGCAAGTCTATGTATTTTGTAAGAATTTTTTAAACTTAGAAATATATAATTCTCTCTCTCTCTCTCTCTCTCTCTCTCTCTCTCTCTCTCTCTCTCTCTCTCTCTCTCTTAAAAATTCTTTGATGTTAGTTGATAACTGTCAAAATATCACTACGTTGACAATGATGCAATGTATGTGTAGTTCTTGCTGCGCTCGCCACAACGGTAGCACCGTAAAACATATTATCAAAAATATATATTTTTTATACATTTATATACATTGTGAACACAACCTTCACAGACTGATGTTAAAATAGTAGTAGTAAAATCTCATTTTATTGAACAGTTTACTATTTCTTCTATGTAACGTGCTTATTGACAATAATAAGAGTCTGTTCACTCCTACTGCCTTCAAAAGTAATATTACAGTTACTAATTTTTTTTTTCATTATTTATCCATAATTGATTTCCGTATGAAGGGGCTATAACTTATGTAGTTTACTTGACGTACGACCATCACCTCCAACTTTCGATACATAATACATAAACAAAACAAGACATGGTATACGTTGCTCTTTGCCACCAGTGTGACTTTAATTGTTACATAACATTGTAACACATTACTTAAAATTATATAAAATAATATTCCGTAATAGTACAATTAAAATTTAATTGAATTATATCACAATTCTGCATTTGATCTCAATATGATGTAATTATAATAATTTCCGAAAAGTAATTAATAATTGTATACAAATATGAATTTTTTTTTAATTGGCTGTATTGAGAAACTGAAATCGAAATTGGGATACGTAATATCGTCAAACAAATTTCTTGTGGTCTGAAAACGTCATGTACATATATAATAAAACACACGCATGAAAAAAGAAGAAAATGAAAAATAAAGAAAATAATGAAAAACATTTAACACTGGAAAGGTGGAGGGGAGGTGGTGTATTTTCAAGGAAATGGTCCGACGGAACAGAATCGGTATTCAAAGGTGTTCCCCGTGCGGCGTCCTGAAAGAAAGTGAATTAGTGCGTATTTCTAAACAAAGAGAGTCGCTAGAATTCCCGCGTTTAATTTCAATGGTCAAATGATGACACCAACATTACGTGACCAAAAAGAGCAGTCTCTACTTCTGGATAATACACATTAAAAAGTGCGATAACTCGTAAGCTAAAAAAATCGTAAAATCAATATATATAAAGCATTTTAAGTAAACTTAAAATTCCTTTTTATCTCAAAGAGTTTGTTAAAATTTCACAGTTGTATTGTTTATCAGAATGTCAACTTTCGTTTGTTGCAAAACTATTAAATTCTGCTTACGCTTTTGACAACGGAAGTCAAGAGTGGACCACTCCCCACCAAGGGGACATGTGATGGTTTTAAAGGAACCATTACTGACGCTGTCTGGATAACATCCGTAAGTAATGGACGCAGGAAAATACGTTCGCTCAACAATTATTCCATTCAGAACAACTGGAGCTGATTCGGAGCAATCTGTTTAGAACCAAATGATGCAAATACTATAATACATCTATTAAATGCATATGAGATAAGTAAGCTTCGTTAAAATTGTATGTGTGTAAAATTCTGCTCTTTACCAGTTAACTATAGGGATAAAGGTAAAATAGATTTTGCTTGTCGAACTTTATATAAAAAAATTAAATCAGACGATTACACGAGTCTGACTATACAAAAGTACAAGCGAATTTGAATTTTGTTCAAAACTATCATAATTTAATGTCGACAGACACAGTTCACTTAATTCACTTATACAATTACACATGTACAGCGCAGAGAAATAAGCGAGGATATATCTACATTTGGCTAAATATAATGTCCCCATTAATCGACATCATGGATAAATCGCTAGTGACACAACCATTTATTTACTTGCTGGGAAACAGCAATCCTTAGAAGATTATGTTACAAGTACAAGCACAAATTTGTTTGAAGGGGTTATAATTCGCGAATGAGTAAAAAATATGATCGATCTTTATATAATAAATTAAAATTGCATGAAATATGTCACTGAAAAATGTATTGAAATTTCAAATACATGTATTGAAAATAAACCCCTTTCTGCGGGTAAAGAATTTTAAAAATAAATAATTAATAAAGACATTTTTTCAAGAGCATATCATATATTATTATCGACTAATTACCGATTGCACATTTTTTTAAATATATGTTTTACCAATAGATTGCAATTTTTCGTTATATTTCTTCAAAAACTTATAATAACAACGACCTTTTAAACGATTCAAACAAACAATTCGATCGAAATAAGTATGTTATTCTTCATTCAAATTTTTAGCAATAACACGTATGGTAAATTGGTTTAGAGACATTTGGTATCATACTTCACAGAATATTCCAACCGTTAATCATGTAAGTGAACATTTTTGTGTAACATTTTCCTAATTATCAATGATTTTTAGATTGATTACAGTGAACTAATCTAGTTTGCGAGTATTTTCTGAAAATTTGCTTTTAACGTGTGTCGAATTATAAACCCAAAACGCTTTATCAACTTAAATCATAAAATATTTCGGCAACATATTGTTGGCTTAACTCACCCGCATAAATCAATGTAATATTTAATACCTGTTTTAAGACAAACTTTTCTATTCCCTGACAAAGTTATGCAAGTCGAGCAATTCTTGAGAATGTCTTGTCCACACACGTTTCCGAAGTGATCCGTCCTCTACAAAAGAAGAACAATCTGACATGTATGTTGTTTTAAATATTTAGATTTTAAAAAGTTCAAAAACAGCAGTACAACTTGTATGAATTAACTGTAACAAACACTTTCGTCCATGCACAATCGTTTTATTGCCCTAACAAAGTTAATCACTGAAAATCAGATATTTTCCTATTTCAATGAATATCAATTTTATGACTTAAAGTTCTTAATCTGATTTTCTTGAATTGTGTCCTTCAAAAGGAATTTTGCCGATTTTATTGTTCGTCAGTTTTCTTATTTAGTGTACCTACGACTGTTTCAGCATATAAATATTTAATGTCGTCCACTAATTCATTTGTGTCATATTTTCACCGACAATGAGCTCACACTCAAATAAAACACGATTAAAGTTAATGGACAGGCAATAAGACATCGCTTCACATTTCTAACTTAAAGACACATTTGGAAACTAATTTTCTTCTCAACTCTAGGCAAGTTGCTTGGCAACCTCTTTCCTAACATCATTTCTACGATTTTGTTTTGGATAGATTGAGAACAGTTCGGCTCGGATATCACAAAACTTAGTGATGTCATTTGATACAGAACTATGGCTGCTAACATAATAATGGCTGCACAGTTTCATTTCGGTATTAAAAGATGCGAGTTTGTTTTGAGAATTGTAATAGTAGCCTGGTTGTATTAATGTCACATCTTAGATGCATAATCATGCAGGTAAAATCCTACCTTTCGTGATACAAAAAAGGTCGCACACAACATAAAGAAACCTTTTTTTCCAATTTCTAAAATTTGTATAAATGTGTTTCTGTCAATGGCATAACATATCATATACATGTAATTCTGTTTGTGCTTTGTTTTTCCCAATCATGACCAGCAATTTTAATTCTTTAAACACGAGATGTCACGCTCAAAGAGGCAATTTTTCATATTATTTTGAAAAATGAACATGAAACTAAAGTGTGATTAATAATAGATGTGTTTTGTAATGTGTCCTATGGATGAACTAGAATTTGGACAGACACAGTAAAACCATGCCTATTTAGGAAACAACTTGTATCCAAGAGGGTTTTTTCATTGATCGTTTCGTTTTCATTTCTTTTTTCTTATGTTATTTTTTTTAGGGGATGGGGATGTTAAAAATTCCTACATTGAAGAACGATGGAAATTAATGTAAGAAACTTCATTACCTTATTGACAAATATCCTCCTATTACATGATATTGACAAGAAGACATATTTTGTAGTGGAAAAAAACTCATGCGAAACTTTTAAACACTATCTGGATACTTTTTGCAACCATTTAGTTGTTTTTATTAACTTAACAAGACAGATGGGGTGTTACGTTTCACTTTTAATGGATTTCATTTCTTTCTTAGAAGTACATTATAGAAATTTCAATATAAAACCTACATATTGACTTAATTGAGTTTTACCGCTGCATAAACGTAACCATTTAAATATTTTTTACAGATTTGCAATGGGAATCGTGAACAGAATCGTGAACAGAACAGAATCGAAGTTCTGGAGCTTCCGGTTGCCATTTATATTTCTCAATTTAGGAAATATTCAAACATTAAATGATTTTTCAATGACAATTTGATATCATTTTTACACATTTAGATTATCTAGCCCCATTTAAAAAAAAAATACTGATAACAATATTTCATATTCGTTAAGCAATTATCAGTGATTTACCGTTCCAGTGCACCTCTAGGTAACATTTTAGGATTCACTGTATGGTTACTGTATTTTGTGACAATTATGAATTTAAGACTTAAAAAAGAACTACATTTTTAGAAAAAAGAAAGCAAGTAAAATCAATTATACTAGGAATTACATTATACACTTCTGATCATGTTATATCACTTTATATAAAAGCTCTACAAAAATTTTACTTTCGAATTATGATATGTTATTAACAAATATAAGTATCTTATATGTAAAAATCAAAGCATTTTGTTTTGATGTTAAATTAGATCATCTTTAATATTATAAAATGCACAATTTGTTTTTTTTTTTTATTTTCATTGAGTATGGAGGTAGATAGTGTATGTGTTTTAAAATCGCAAGAGCTGTATATTTCCACATTTAAAATTTTCAGGTCCTTTACTTTAACTTTTAATTTCTTTCATTTCATGTTAATGACTTGGTTCCCAAAGAGCTTTTATCCCATTAGTAAAAAGACGCAAAAACGCCGTTCGCCTACAAAATGATTGATTTTTTTCTTTTTTAAACCATTTTTGAAAATAATTACTTTTCACATCCTATTTGTTAAATATATTCAATTTGATTAATTGAATGAAACAATTTTATAGAGATCGAATTCCTTTGATATTTTTTTTCCTTTTAAAGATCAATATAATATAAGATGAAATGTATCAAAGAGAATCCTTCATCAAATGGATATACCATTTATTTCAATGTAGTCTTTCTCAAGTTCTATGTCTTCCGTGCTTGATATTAATATTTCAAAGATTTTAAAAACAAAAACGCAGTCAGTTCGTTACCACACACGATAATAGTTTTACCGAACAAATTTAAAGGTTTTAAAGAAAATTCTACTGAAAAATTACTTTTGAATTATATCATGTGGCGTTACATTCAGTAATTAACAATGAACATTAACATGTTAAACATTCAACCGCGTCAATTTTTTTTAGGTTTTCTAATCATATTAGTTGGGCCCTCTTATCTTAAACAGAGGTGGACTTGTGGTTAAATAAATAACTTTTCCTCGTTTTGAAATGTGTACTCTTGCTGTAGAAAATGAAACGTTTTGTCACTGTAAACTTTAGCTTTCAGGCGAAGCTAGCCCCGTACAAATTGATGTATTCTGAGAAATATGAACTCATCATTAAAACAATATTAATAAATGAAATTCGGATTAATTTTTTTCACAATACCATGCAACTTGTTTCTTTTCATAATGTCTATAATTATTCGATCGCCAAATACCACTTTTAGGTTTTCAATGCTTGCAAGTAAGAATGCACACACCACACAAAACGGTTGAATCAAACATGAAGGTTGTTTTGGTGGTTAATTCTGTTATATAGATTACGTACAGTACATAAGTATGATAGCCCTATTCCTATCCTATTCCTGTAATTTTTCAGCGATGATTGCTACCTTACCACCAATGAAAGCATTGTACTCTTTATTGTTTTATTTTTCTGTAAATCTATCTTGAGGTATTTCTTTAAAAATGTTTTTTTTCTTAAATTAAAGTTCGTATAAAACGATTTTGTTCATATGCACGTTGCACAGAACAAATGTTTATTTTTTCATTAAATTGGTCTGTCAACAAAACTCGGTGGATTCGTACCTCACTCAATATAGGTGACGAAACAAGATTCATCCATAGGCTGAGTATCGCAAACTAAAAACTATTTAGAAGTCTTACGTCAGTCTGTGTATTTTGTGAATTCCTTTCTCCGAGGAGGTAAAGTTACACTCGATCCGGGTAAGTACACCTCAACAGTATAGAATAACAGAATAAGTTTTGAAGTGAATATCATTCTCTGTATTCTATGTATTGTCGTTTCTGTTTGATTCTATGTTTCAATGTCCGGATATAGTTTTCCCCATCATACAGAGTTAATCTATATACCGGCACATGTTGCACACTTTAAAATTCATTGTATTTCATTTAGAGCATATCTTTTTGTTTGCTTGATACAGTTTATTATTTCAAATAGGCATCATCGGGGTTTTAATTTTTCTTATAACCCAGGTCAATGATTGATCAATGCCCAATTATTGCCAGTTATGACCAAATGGGTATTGTTACAATAGCATGGCCACTCATTTTTGCGTTGAATCGTGTTAAAATATTGAAGAAATAAAAACCTTTCACAACGAATAAACGTGTTTAGCCAAAATATTTCTTTCGGCCATTTTAGTCCGTATTATGATATGGAATAAACATTAACCATGATGAGTACAAAAGACAATGCTTTTTCAACAACGGGAGATGAATAGTTTCATTTTGTAAGAGTGAATTTTCGATGTATAAAATTGTTAGTTTGATGCAAAATCTAAATTATCTTCGTATTTTTACGTTCAACCAAACCCATTAAATAGAAAAAAAAACACTATGTAGTAAGCACATATGAATGATCATTTCATTTAAGAATTTGTGCCACCAGTAATGTAAGGATCTACATATTACAATCCATGCAGACAAATCGTCGCACCAGTCGAAAGATATAATATTTGTCACCATAAGCAAGTGTTTACAAACATTAGTTTATTATATAATGCAGTGACACTGCAATTGCGAAAAAAATGGTTTGTTGCAATTTCATTTGACATTGTTGATTCCTAAAACAAAGACGTTTTTACTACCAGTATTCATTTGTGCTTGTCCGCAGCAAAGGTGATTAATTATGGTCTAACAATTAGTATGAAAAACGTCAGTCAGCATGCGACCCAGTGGAAGATTGTATTTGCTGACAAGATCGTTGTATCGACCATAGAACTTACGAGAAGATGACTTCAAACGAAACTGTTGTCTTGTTTTATCAACTTGTTTGTAAGTAGCTTGTCCCGCCTTAGAAACTGTTCATACGAAGAGCATCCCTTGCGTATCGAATTAACTGAATACAAAATCTCATTCACTCAGGCATATTACATCACATGAAAAAGACAGTTGAAACGCGCCTACGAGAACAGTTGTAAGCTATTGCAAAGGTAAACTATAATAAAAGTGAGCAGAAATATTTATTTTTGACAGTTACAGTTTACAGTTGCACGTTTTTCCCTCATTTAACAACCATGTACATGTACATTGTACTAAGGTTTTTAAGATTTTCGTTGTTATCAATTTTGGTGGATTTTGTAAAAGACGCAGTTTTGAATATACGTTGATTAGTCATGTAATACAAATTCATCACATGTTATAACTTAAATTCGATTATTTCATGGATCTGCTTAACATCGAAATCCATAAAATGGTGCTCAACGATTAGTAATGACACCACAGAACAGGTTGACGATAGCGCAGTGAAAGAATGGAATTTAAAAAGCAAGCAGCGCGTTAATTGTACATTTTTGTTATAGAAAAAAGATTTTGTTACTTTATAAAAAACTGGATTTTATGTAATATTTGTGTAGTTTCATTTGAAATTCTTGGATAAATTGTAATTCAGTACCAATTTGTTTTCGTCTAAATAGGTTTGTTGACAGAAGACAAACAAATTGTTCGAAGTCGACAATCAAATCACTTAGCTAAGTTTATCAAAAATTAGTTGTAATTGATTTAAGCCCTTGTTTTAAAAAAAAAAACCAAAATCATTTATATCATAATACTTGCGAATGAACAAAAGTTCCCTGAGCTCATTTTCGTAGCTAAAAACTTTCGCGAATAAAATAGAAACTTCTCGCGAATAATCGTGTAACTTTCGCTAATCAACGCAAAATGTTCGCGAATAAACGCGTAACTTTCGCGAATAAGTCTGAAACATTTATTCGCGAACTTGTTATAACTTGTTATATCGCGAAACTTTTGCACTTTGTATACGATACGGATAACAATAAGCATTTTTCTTATCAATATGTATCAGTTTAAAATCCTAGGAATTTTTTTAAAATTTGATACGAAGAAACACAAACTATAATGTGGCTGGTTTAATTTAATTTTCAGTGTATCTTTTATAAAAGTCCATAAAAAAAAATTTTATCAAACATTTTCCACATTAATAATTCAAAAAATTTTTTATCATACATTTTCCACATTAATAATTCAATTATTGGCAAAAGATTATTTTTTGCTTACGCCATTCGCATTGGTAATCAAGAGATGCCCATTTCCCGCCAGGAGGGCAATACGTGTTATGGATAGAACCATTACATCTGTAGGTAAATGAAGCTGGAGAATAAGTTCGCTGGACAATATTTGTGTTGGGTATAACTGGTGCTGGTTCGAAGCAATCTTTTTTCATGCTAAAATAATGCCAAATATTAATCAGTTTGAACTCTAGAAATGATGAACTCATTCTTCTAGCAGTGTGCGGACAGCGCGCCAACCACTCGGTCATCTAGGAAAGAAAAAAACACTTGCTTTCTATGACAAATGAAATATCGACACACTGTCACACATTACACGGTCTTTGCGATAGAGATAAAATACAGTTCAATTCAATTTTAATTTGAAAGGATCGTAACAATACACAATGCATTAAAATATGTCATTCGTTTACACATTTATTCACATTTTTATTCATACATAACATCAATGTCACCTACATCCTATAAATAGCAACATTAATTTGTTCCTTTCACTAAAGACCTAACAATTAGGAGCTACTTTTGTAAAATCGTTTCAATCCATGATGCATGTATATTCATGATCGTATATATGCACCTTTGCATATTTCGTTATACAACATTTTCCTTTTTTAAACTTTCGTTTAACTATTACAGTAATAGTAGAATAATAAATTGGACTGAATTCATTTTATTATACAGTCATGTATTTCTAGATACTGTAAACGTATTATATTGAGTGTGTACGATATTTTGCAACGAATACGCGTGGATTTGAATAGGTGCATTTCTGAAAGTGCTTATTTATCTATATACATTTTTGACATTTGGCACTGTACTTGATTTAGCGGATGCGGAAGCAGCATTCCGCCAAAATCGCTAAATAGAAACACAGCCAAATTTATTACGATTACAGTACTTGTTTCAATGCAAACTTTCTTATTCCCTTGCATAATAGTACATGTGGAGTAATTGTTGCAAATCTCTTCTCCTCAAAGGTTACTGTGGTGGTCTGTCCTCTATAAAAGAATAAAACATACTTGTCTAGCTCAGGTATATTTAAGGTTTTTTAAGCGCCTCACATAGTCCACCTATCTACAAAGAGCATCTTTGTCATATCGAAAATCATCGATTGCCGTCATGACGAAATATATTTAAACAAAACATTACAAAATCTGAATATCATTATTTGGATATAGGAGATTGCTCTTGGTAGGCAGATTCCTTAAAGAGATTATTTCACCAAAAATAAGAAAGTATGAACATAACACATTTTAAGCATACTATAGTAATAGTATTCATTATACTTACGACGGTTTCGGCATAAAAGTAGTTTCCGTCATTCACTAGATCATTTGTGTCATTTTTCTTTCAATCATTGAGCTCAAACTCCAACAATAGGCGATTAAAGTTAATACACAAGCAATACGACATCGCCTCACATTTTCTGAGACACGTTTGGAAACCAATGTTCTTTTCAATTCTTGGCCAGCCGATGGGCAACCTCTTTCCAATGACTTTATGGTAACAACTTTGAATTGACTGAAATAGATGGTAGTCACTGTTTGATACACTCACTATAAAAGCGCATCGATGTTCGATGAATTAGTCTTGCTTATCACGTGTTTTATCATTTTAATGCGATAAAAAGTACACGTTTCAATTAGATTTTGATCACTATAACTCTCATACCAATCATATTTTTTTTACAAAGTTGTAAAATCCACCATGTTTATTAATCCAAGATAGGGACATACACTTGTAACAAATAAATTATTCAAATTATTACTTGAAAAATGCACCCACATATTTCCTTCCCAAACATCATATCAATTCTATAAACTTATATATCTGCAGATTTCTAAACACAGATACACTTCTTTAATTCAAATGAATAATATTGAAATATAATGTAAGATAGTAACTGCCCTTCTGCCTGTCTCCCGTGCCACCTGGTTTATACCTTTCTTACCAGACTGTGGTTTTCCCCGCTTGTGCGAGGGGAAGGTGGAACTAGCCATGACAGGCTATGAATTACTGATATTAACATATCAGGTTATATATTTCATAAACACTTATGTATAACATCCCAACCACGCCCCTGTGGAGAATGGGAGAGACAAACGGGTTGTTGGGCCAATTGATCACAACATACACCAAAGTATCCCGCAGTCCCCGCCCCCGCCCCCACCCTTAATTGCGACAGTTAATTAAAATCACCGTTTAAAAAAAAGTAGACACTAGCGTAATACTTTAACGTTATTTAAGTTATTTATATAAAGATATTTATAAAGAGATCTATATTGCTATATTCTTAAATAAAAAAGAGGAAAACAGCAGAAAATTAAACTAAACTTAACTAAATACTAGAGTGGATGGGCATGGCTAAAAAAACGTTTGCTCTGTAACTTGAATGAGTGTGAAAGGAAGAACTTCCGGTTGTGATCAAATTGATTAACTTGTACAGCGACTTGCTCGAAATGTTTTGGTTTGTGAAATTGAATATTAAAATAATTACTAGTCCCGTCCTAAATTAATATTTGGCTTTTTGATATAAAATCAAATCATCTTGATAAAAACCGTGAATACAGTAACCGGAAAGCATCGCGCTTATTGCAACTTTTAAAAATTTGCAAAGGAATATTGATTGAAATAATTTACGTTGTTATATGAACTTTACGTAATACATATGTACCTTTGTTAAATGTACATTGCTAGAATCTAAACTACTTCGTCATTATGCTCTAGAAAAGAAAACCACTGGTGTGTGATGTCCACGTCTCTAACGCAAATGCAGCTGTAAATAAGAATGCTTTTTTGTGTGCAAGATACTTAGGAACGTTTGAACATTCTTGCAAAATGAACTACGTTGTTTTATTTTGTATGGTTACTTTTTTTCAGTTTAAGTTTTTTAGTTAGTCAAAAATATTTTTCCCAGTACAGAACACATACTTATAGCCTTTTCTATTGACATTTCTATTGACAGGCATTAATAGAGATAATAACTGTGAAACATTAATATCAATATGAATGAAAAACTTTAAACAGTCAAGATTTAATTCAATCGACAATTTTCAATTTTTTTTTAATTTATAAATATTAATACAAGTCTAGATTCGATTCCTATATATGAATGTTTCATGCTAATCCCAAAGTGATACATTTATATATGAGCTTGTCTGAAATTTATATTTTCAAAATACGACGGAAATTTTAAAAAAAAATATTATTTATAAGTAACAATTGTTATCATAGATTACGAATTCAATAACAAACGAATACAGTATGACACCATGATGGTGTTTTCAAATAACATTTGACTGTCTTTTGTTGATACATGAACGCAGTCCCCTTTAGATTAAATGCATCGAAAATTCTCATGAACACTGGAGACTTGGTCGCATAACGGTGTTTTTAATTTCACTATATTCGCGATCAGACAATTTTCCGTGAACATTAGGACACCGTGAATATTGAGCTGTAAATTCACCATCTCCGTGTAGGCCGTCATTCTAGATGTTATTGATATATGTGTGCATGAACAGGGCCTCAGTTACTACTTGCTCATCGTGATCAAAGTACTTTTAAAATCAGTTAAAATTGCAAGCATGAATATTATGTATGATTAAATACATTTAATGATAAAACAACTAATCATAACGGAAGATTCGTTTTAACACCCCTCTGCGGCCTTAGCAATCGAAGCCAATAATTGTTGTGAATACGTGTGCTTAATTTCTCGGGACATCTCCTTAGGGCAAAACTCTTGTACACTAATGTTGTCTGCGATCGGTATTCATAATGAGCAGTTCTCTTTAAGATTAACTGGTTATAAAGTCGTACAGTTTTTTCACATATTACGTTTTCCCCTAATTTTCCGGCCTAAAATGTCATGTTATTTATGTCTCTAATACCAGTGCATATTATATTTGACAAAATACTATATTATTGTCTTAGCATTTAACGGCAGTAAGACAGTAATTTAACGTGATTCCAAAGAAAAATAATTAAATGCATGGTTGCATGTTCATTACTCATTAGATTTTACTTTCAAAATCACGATTAATTATTCTTGAAAGAAGAAATCGATAATCCGTAAAATCAAAAACACCGTGAAAGGTACTAACTCAGGATATCGTGAAATTTTAGATGCGTGGAATTAAAGAAGTTTACAGTATATTATATTTATGAATAAATTCAATCAGAAACGTGCAGGAAAAGTTAACTCTTACTTGTTGAAAACCCTATTTCAGCCAAATAATATACACGCCAAATGTTAAACTTTTACAGTATATATACTGTCTTGTAACATATACAATAGGAACATAAAGAGTAACTTAATTTTAATATTTGATGTGTTTGTTTTTAATTTTTAACCACACCAATTGTGATAGTAAAACTATCATTAATCATGTTTGCAATTATAATTTTATAAAAAAAAAAAAAAAAAAAAAAAAAGTAGTATTCAACGTGTAACACAGCAAGGAAAAGACTCTCGTTATGTCTAGTTGATACTTGATATTTCAGTTGGCAGCTTTCAATGTCGAATAAATGAAATGAAAATTTAACAAGATAACATGACACTTAAATAAATGGAATCTAGACATATTGTGAAATCTCATACGTATTGACTTTAGATTTTTTATACGGTGTGTGGTTAAAAAAAATGGTTTTTTCCCCCTATTTAATGGTTTATCGATCTGTCAAATGTCGAAAAATCTGTGATTTTGAAATAGTTATGATTTTCGGCTGGTATTATTATCAGGATATGTCAGGTGTCATATGGTTTATTCTAACGAACATTGATTTATTTTAAAGATCTTGTCTGTGGTATGTTTACTCTGAAACATTTGCATATTTTCACTGTAAACGTCATGGTTATTTCAAACATTTAACGATCAATGCATTCTTAGAAATGTGAATATTTTTACCTATCGGAAAGGAACACAAACGATCAATTGCGCATGTGCCTGTATTAATACTTGATTTACTATTTATAGTTTTTCTTCAAACTCAGACTATCATTCTACACAAGCCTACACATCGTATACATGTATAATCAAATGGATTATTTGCAAGCTTAATTATGCTAGCTTTTATAATTTTTATTCAAATAGGAACAGGTAGTGTTGTGATCCCCGAAATCAACAGCTGCCCAATTATCCAAGATAAAATCATAGGAAAGAGATTGTCTGTCAGTTGGCCTAGAATTGAGAAGAACATTGGTTCCAAAATGTGTCTCAGAAAATGTGAGGCAATGTCCTATTGCTTATCCATAAACTTTAACCGTGTTCTGTTGGAGTGCGAGCTCAATGATCGGAGGAAAAATGATACAAATGAATTGGTGGACGACGATAGCTATTTTTATGCCGAGACAGTCGTAAGTAACATAAATATGATAGATTTAAATGCAATTTATTCCATTAAGTACGTCATTATTCTTTTTTAAATTAATATTTAAAAAAATATATATTCACTCATATTTTAAGTTAAGAAGGATTTTTGTCTTTTTAAAAATATATATATATATTATGGTTCATTGAATCGAATTTGTCATGCATTTTGATATAATACAATTCTGGTTTTAACGCGCTTTCTGGCTTAACAAATATGTTATATCGTATAAAGATTGTTGCCTACGTCATAGTAAGACTAACGTCAAAACACGTATCAATCCGCCTGACGTTACGTTGAATTTAGTACATTTTGATGTCATTTTAGATGTCAAATGACCGTTTTTATCAACAATTTCTAGCAAAAAATTAATTTATAAGGAAAGAATTCAATATTTATTAGTTTAATACGATATAAAATGGTTTATAAAGCGTAAACTGCCCCAAACCATTTTATATCGCATAAAACTAATAAATTTTGAATTCATTCCTTAAATATAAAGAATTGTTGTTTGTATATAGACTCTAACGATTCATGGTTTAATTTTATCAAAATTATTATTTTAAAAAAAATCATGTCATTGAGTGACTTATTTCTTTAAAAGCGAACAGACCATCACAGTAACGTCTGTGGAGAAGAGATTTGTAACAACTACTCTACTTGTATTACAATGCCAGGGAATAGAAAAGTTTGTATTGAAACAGGTATCCTAAACTCATTGCAAGTTGTATAAATACAGGAATAAAAAAGTAATTAAAATGCATTTATTCAATTAATGTTAATTTCTACTTATATTATGATTTATGAAACAAATACGTATTTTCTTTTGTACCAAGAATGCGCTTCAAATTGTTTAATTTGGGCATTTTCCTTGACAAACCTTTTTATCTACATTTTTCAATAGTTTGTTGCGTACATAATATTTTAACATATATATTCAACTTAATAGCAGAGTCTGTTGTTGTTGGGGTTTTTTTTCTTTTTCTTTGTTATACCCGCACTTTCTAAAGAAAGTTCGGGTATATTGTTGTTACCCTGTTCCGTCTGCCTGTCCGTCTGTCCGTCTGTCCGTCCGTCTGTCACGTTTTACTTTCTCAAACTGCTCTTACATCTTATAAACCAGCAAACTGAACTCTCGGAGTATGATTTGGGGTGTCATGTTGTTTTGTAAACAGGTTTCAAAAATTCTCTGGTAGTCCTGCGGGTCAAATAATTGGTAAAAAATGACGTTGTTTTTTTTTTTTTTTTTTTTTTTTTTTTTTTTTACAAAAAACCTTCTTCCTCGAACTCCTTTTACATTTTCAACAGTAGACAAGTCATCTCTTGGAATTTGTGTTGGGGTGTCTTATAGATGCGCAATAAGGTTTCGGAAATTTCAATTTTGTCCTGGGGGTCATTAAATGGCTGAAAATTGACGTGTTTTTTTTTTACAAAAAGTCTGGTTTCAAAAAACGTCAATTTCTTTTTGCAGTAGCCAAATGATCTTCTAGAATATGATTCGGGGTGTCATGTTGATGTGTAATCATGTTTCAGAATTTCTGTTTTTATCACGTGGGTCTGTGGTCATTAAAAAATGACGTTTTTAGCAAAACAATATGGTTCCCAGAACTTTTCTTATAATTTATGCAGTAGCTATGTCATCTCTTGAGATATGATAGGGGCTGTCCTATAGGTGTGCAATAAGGTTTTAAAAATTTAAATTTCATCCAGGGAGTCAAAAAGTTGCAGAAAACTGACGTTTATCACTCCTAAAAAAAACTACTTTCCAGAATTCCTCTCATTGTTTAATGAATAGCCACATCATCTATAGGGATATAGCAGGGGCTGAGCCATAGATATGCAATAAGGTTTTAGAAATATAAATTTGATTCTGAGGGTCAATACTATCTGCAAAATGATGTTCCGTACACTAAAAAAACCTTATTCCTTGACCTCCTCTAATATCTTGAAATTGAAATAACGTACCATAAGATGCATAAGGAGGAAGAATATATAAAATTATGCATTCGGTTGGGGATCACAAGCATTTTTTTCAAGTTATTTGATCATTTCTGATTTTTGGAGGTTGGGTGGGGTGGGGTTAAGGTGACCCCCAGAGGCCATGACCTACTAATACCACAAAAAGATTTGCTTTGACGTGGTCATGGTTCAAGAAACAAAAATATATATGGTTTAAGAGGGGGGATTTCGATGATTTTGAGGATATTTGAAAAATATTCAACTATTCATGTTTTCGGGGGGGGGGGGGGAGGGGGGAGGGGAGATTCAGAGTCTCTTCTCACATTTTTACAGTAGCAAAATCATTTCTTGATTGGTATTTTTCTGTATGATGTCAGATGTACATAAAGGGATTTTGGAAATTGCTTTTTAATCTTAAAGATAAACAAAATGTTATATGTAATTGTAGAAATTGTAAAGTCAGTCAACAAAAACCTAGAGCTTGCTGTAAAAAACAAAGCAGGGTCAACATTGGGCTAGGGGTAGGAATTACACTACATATGAATAAGATAGATTACTTAATTTGTTCCAACTATGGAAAGTCACTGGGCATCTCAAAGGGGGCATAACCTATATACATGTACCAATTGATGTGCAATGACACAAGGAGGAAGAATAAATATGGTCTAGGGGTGGGGATCTCAACAGTTATTAAAATGTATTATCATTTCCTATTTCAGAGGAAGGGGTGGTTGTTTAAAAACAACTCCAGGGGTGGGGGAATAACCCAAGGGGCAGGGACCAATTTGTCTTAAATGTATCTTGACATGATCAGCAGAATTGGACAGAATGATTACTATAGGGCATCTGCAGAGTGGGGCCCTAAATAGTTACAAAATCAATCCACAAAAAATATTGATAATATGTTATACATGTATTTAGAAATGTCTTTATTTTCAAACTGATTAACAAATTAATCAGTCAAAATGTGTTATACCGGTAAATAACCGATTGGCAATTCTGCAATTGATTGCATAATCCCTAGTATAATATCACATGTATTTTTTTATATATATATATAATTATACATGTATGTTAACAATCAGGATTAAAATGCACAAATTTTCATGAGTCATAAATCTTGACATTACACATATTTCTTGACAAAAAAGAATAAGCAATTTAAAATAAAAGAAAATAAGTCATTAACTGTTTTTTCTATTACTGGTGTATGATGATAGGGTAGAGGGTATTAATAATGAAAAAAAAAAGCTGCAGCATGCCTTCATTCTCACTAGAAATGTATATCTAATCCACACATCCTGGGGATGGGGAACGGTTAAGGCCCCTTCCCCTTCCTCCCTATTATAACTCATATAAACATGATATTTAAGACCCAAATTTAATACAAAATAGGGTCAATATGGAGTCAACTCAATAGTGTAAGTCTGACAAATGAAAAAAAAAATTCTGCAATTAAAATGACAGAAACTGTAGATAAGCTTATTTAAATAAAGATGATGATACAGTATGCTGGCAAATAGAGATAACATTTTAGAAAGTGAAAGTAAAACTTAACTGTTTTGTATACCGGTGTCTCATAATACTGCGCTTCTACATGTATTATACATACCTATATTGGTCAACATCATAATGATAATCCAATTAGCAAAATACGAATTCCTTTAGCTGATCACCACAAAAGAACCGTTTATTCATGTTAATTAATCCTATTCTGCATATCAAAAAAACATATGCATGTACACCACATGAAACCCATCTAACCAAAGAGCTGGGTAAAACTAGTACCCGCTAATGCAACCTGTACACCTGTTTTGTGTACGTAACTTCAGACAAAGATCATTTAATTGTAACATATTGCATGTATTTTCATAACTTTATTCTTTAAAACCCCTTGCACAATTTTATTAGGTAATTAACCATGTAAAGCACAATTTTCAGCTTTAAGGTGGTATGGGACACCCACATATTGTGATGTACTCCTTATTGAACAAAACAAAGTATACAATATAATATTTTCCCCCAAAATAATGTTACCTAACAGCATAGTGCAATGGGTTAGAGCCTTAACAATGTGTCTGTAAGTAGAGAGTTTGAATCCTTCTGGGGCTTATCTTATTTTTACCTTAAGTTTCCAAAAAATTTAAAAACTTACTTATTTGGCCAAATATTCATTTGTAAAAATTTTTAATTCTAAAACGGTGAAAGTAATTTAATTAGAATATAACTACATATAATATAAATTACGCACTTTTATCCACATAAATATCGACATGTGTTTGATACCACCTTTTAAAATCGTTAAAATCAGAGTAATAATTGTGTTTGCAGGGGGGATTGTAGTCTCAGGTTTACTTTTGGTAATTTTACTACGTAAATGATTTTTTTTTGGGGGGGGGGGGGTCTGGATTTCTCACCCCCACCCTTTCTCTAAATCCACGCACACAATGATGTTGGCACACAAAAGCATATATAAAGCAGGCAACCGCCGGGGGGCATAATTTAATTTTGTTTGTAATAATTATATAGACCATACTTTCTATGACATGAAACGTTTAGATTATTGATTAATTTAAAATTCACATGCAAACAGTTCAACCCCAAATTGTACATAAAGGCAATATGTGTATTATGGGATGTGAACTCAGCATTTTTGAAAATTATAATTTTTATAAAGTACCGGAAATTGCATGTGGCCTTCTTTTTGACTAAAACCGGTACAAGAGAGTGTTATTTAGAGGCTAACACTTGGTGCAGGTATTACTGTCTAATGACAGCATCTAGTTTTTCCTTTGTTTTTGTTTTTGGTTTTTGGTTTATTGTTTACTCCTTAATCATATTGACTTATTCATGTAATATGTGTAAACATTTTACTTCTAAAAGATTGCTCCGAATTGTCTCCGGAAGTAACAAACGGAAACATTCTTCAGCGGACGTATTCTCCGCCCTCCATTACTTATGGCTGCAATACAGGCTACATCGGTTATGGTTCCATCCAAAACATTAGTTGTTCTTTTGGCGGGAAATGGTCACCTTTAGATTACCATTGTAGTAAGCAACAAATTATTGTTATTTTATTTCCGGAAGAAAACCTATCAAATAATTGCATGTACATAAAATTAATTGAATACAAATCTGTATACAATATTTTGTACATATTTCATGGTTTATAAATATATCATGTTTAACTTAGCTTTGATATTGTGTTGCAAATATGTTAAATGTACAAGGACCAAACTATTATTATATCAGGGCAATTACTATTGTAAACCTATGTTCAATACAGTTTGCCGTTTACCCTAGTGATATACCCATTCTTTTTTATGATTGATAACCTTGAACTTGAAGTATGTATGTAACAAATTAATGTATTCAAGCTACGTGCTTGTGATTAAAAAAATTGATCAAACACAATACGTTCTTTGATAGTTATAGAATTTCTTCACAGTCGTTACCGGTCCTTTGTTACAGACACTGAGACAGCAGTGTTGAATCAAAAGGAATCGCAGAGTAAAAAGCCACAATAAAACTTCTGTTATATATTTATATGGTGATGCAACTAGCTGTCCTTAACGCCATGAGTGTCTTACAAATGTGAATTGTGAATGGGTATTGCTTTTAATAAAAAAGAAAAGAAAACAAAAAAGCTTAATTAAAGTAAAATTCTGTCCTTTGATTAAAAAGTAGAAAAAAAATCTGAAAGAAAACATTTACAGTCATTTAGGATATTTCGAATCATTTTTAAGGACTTGGTTGCAAAATATGTAAACAACAAGTTTATGCATGTAATTGGTTGATTAGCATCAACAGAATAAACTTTTAAGATTTGTGTCAGAAAACAGATCTCTGTCGCATGAGACTTTAACAGGTGTTCTTACACCACTTTAATACTATGCTGGACCAATTTTTAATAGCGTGTCGTTATTTTTCCCCAAAAGAAAATTTTCATTCGAAATTTGTATGTTTTTTTAATGTTTAAATCTTCTTCTCTTCTCTTCTTCTTATATTGAATCAAATATAAAAAAAAAAACTGAAAGTATTTAATGTCATTGTGAAATATTAGCATTGGCATTTCTTCTTTTAAGACTCTATTATAATTCTACTTATACAAACAACTAGTTAAGACATTCAAAATAAGCATTTTATTTCTATGTCACTTGTACTATAAATGTAATGAATGTTTACATAATACTGTGTCTGATGAGTTACATTTGTTTTCTAGTGCATTACAGGTAGTCTATGACTATGGATACCATTATGGGTACGGTAATGGGACTATTTTAATGGATAACGTGAATTGTTTATCTACTGAGACAACAATCTTTGATTGCGCCTTTTTATCCGCACATGACTGTATCCATGGCGAAGGTGTCGGGGTTATCTGCAAACATTTAACATCTTTAACTTTAATGAGTGGGGTTCCGTCCACGTTTGAAGCATTGCAATTATAACTAGTATACTCTGCCCCGAGTTTTTGCTTCCAGCACTTTTTGCTTGATATTTCGATAATCATAAATACCTTTGTGATCAAAGTACATTCATCCACAAATAGGAAAAATTTCCAGATTATCTGTTTTGAAATGCCCCCTCTACCGCTTCAAGTTTCAATACACAACCCAAAATAGAAAGTCTACGGGGATTTTGCATTGCATCTGCCATGAAATAGCCCGGATGATAACGTTGAAAAATTGTGCGAGGTATTCCGAGTAATTCCGAATGGAGAAAAGATGTAAACATTTCCCATTATTAATCTCCGTAAGAAATTTGTTTTTGTTCTTGTGAACTTTTATGAGTGAAAAATAAAAATGTGTCAATGAAATTATCTTGGATATTTTCCCTTTTAGCGATTCAACTGTATTTCTTTCACGGGTATATGTATTTTTATTTAAAAACATCAAAAAGTGATGGAAGCAATAACTTGGGACAGACTATAATAACATCTTTTATCTGCAACTTCTTTAGTTTGCGAAATATTGATGTCAATGTCGCGAAAATGATGTATAGAACATTTATATAAAAAATGTATATACTTTACCATGGAAAATGTTGTATAGAACATTTATATCAAACATTGTACAGATTTTACCATGGAAAATGTTGTATAGAACATTTATATCAAACATTGTACAGATTTTATCATGGAACTTGTTTTTCAATTTTCTGAAAAATAAGTAATGCTTAGTTGATTTGCAATTTACGATTTAAAATCGATCGTTTATGATAATCAATGCCTGCAACTAACTTTGTAACCATGTAGTCAACAGTACATTCCTCCAATTAAATCATTACTCATCTCAATTTCTGTTGTAAATTTAGTTAAGATTTTTGACAAATTTAGTTAAGATTTTTGACAAATCCATATTAAATTTTACGAGAAACTATGAAAAATTGATATGGGAAGATGATATTTCGTTTTCTTTTAGAAAAATATCGATTCATTGACAACAGCATCAAGGCAAAACGAACAAAAAAGATTCATTATACATGTACTGCTGTATATTTCGGTTTGGGTTGTTTTTTGTTTTGTTTTTTTTAGTTTTTCTTTCACATTAATTTTTCAACATGTGTGATATTTTTATTAACATCTCAATGAATACAATTAAAGATAAACAGCAACGTAAAACAGGAACGTATGTTGGGCTATTTTTCTTCAGTTGATGTAAACTGAGTGAATATGTGCATGTACACTGTAACATCTCTCTCTCTCTTTTTTTCTCTCTCTCTCTTTCTCTCTCTCTCTCTCTTTTTTTTTTTTTTTTTTTTTTTGCAATGTACATTGTACATGTGATATCTAGAACCAACTTTAGAAAATTAAGTTTCATAAAGAACCAATTGGGTTTTTGGGGGTTTTTTTGTTTTGTTTTGTTTTGTTTTGTTTTTTTTTTTTTGCATTTACTGAAACATTCTAAACGGGGTTGGAGATTTGGAATTTTACCTTTGTCTAAAGTTTAATAGGCTGACAAACTGATTGACAATGCGAGTGATGTGGGCCTGTGTAGTCCTCTTAAAATCATGTGTTTCACACCTTTAACATTCAATTTGCAATCAACAGAGGACATGAAAAATTTTCAACTCTTTGTGCTTTAGCTGCAAATAAAGTATAAGGGTCAATACATCAAAGGGGAAAACAAAAAAGTTTTGAAGTGCTACCCTGACCTTTTTTCATATGACCTTGAAATTATTAGGTCATGACGCTATAGGTTTGTGTATTGCGCTTTATTGTTTTAAACTCAAAACAGATATGATATGGAGATAGGGGAAAGTTGAAGCCAATAAGTTGTTACTTGTTGTGCTCGTGTGACAATGACATTGGGTTTTTTTTAATCATAATCATCAAATCTTCCCATCTTTATAAAATTGGCTTTTTTACACTGAAGCGAACAATATGTAATGTTTTCACCCATATTATATACATCAGGTATATATAACACTCCCACGACATTGAATGGTCAGAGATGAGAGGGTAGATAGTATTTAAGGCCCAGACAGATTTATCAGTTCCCTGGCTCTGTTGTGTCTTAACAAGGAAATCTTAACAGGATACTCCAGATAACGAAACCGACATCTACCGAGGGCCGAAACTGAGAAAAAAAGAAAAATGTTCATTTTTCCTCTCGATCGCCTTGAGGAAGCCATGTTGGTAAAGAGCAATACTCGGGACGGAGGCTCGTCTTTCCAACTCCGGTTCCGCGTCAGGGTCTATCTTTTCGAGGGGTCAGGCAATTGCAAGTTGTTGTGATGGGACCCCGATGTTGAGTTAGTAAGCCTATCAGTAACCGGGTCGTGAGAACGATATCCGTATACCACCCGGGAAAGTTAAACACGTGTTTTAGTAATGGCGACTGTCGTCTGTAGAAAGATAGAAAGTGTCAATATTTTTCATTTTATTTGTTGGTAAAGGAAAAGTAAAGTGTGTTTCTATACGTGTATTTTTTGGCTTAACAGTAATATTGTAACAACATATTCTATAGTTTGCAAGATTATAAAAAAATCTTCTTCACTTTTCGAAATGTAAAAGTACTGCTATTTGTTGCTCTTTGCCACCAGCGTGACTTTAATTGATACATAACATTGTAACCCACTAAGTAAAATTATATAAATTAATATTAAGTAATACTAAAATTGAAATTTAATTGAATTATGTCACAATTATGCATTTGATATTAATATGATGTAATTATAATAAATTTTTGAATAGTAATTAATAATAAGATACAATTATGAATTTTATTAATTGGCTCTATTAAGAAACAAAAACGCGCGGTATTCAATTTGTCTGCACCGCTTGGTGTGTTACAGGACCGACGACATCCAACAATAAGCATTCAATGCTTAAATAAACACACTATACTTTTCCTTTACCAACAAATAAAAGGAAAAATATTGACATTCGTCCAACTTGAAAAAAAAACTGGGAGTTGCCTTAGGTCAAATCTGAATACACTTTCTATCTTTCTACAAGCTTCGCAGACGACAGTCGCCATTACTAAAAACACGTGTTCCAACTTTCCCGGGTGGTATACGGATATCGTTCTCACGGCCCGGTTACTGATAGGCTTACTAACTCAACATCGGGGTCCCATCACGACGACTTGCAATTCCCTGAACACCCCCCCCCCCCCTCCCCCGAAAAGATAAACCCTGACGCGGAACCGGAGTTGGAAAGACGAGCCTCCGTCCCGAGTATTGTTCTTTACCAACATGGCTTCCTCAAGCGATCGAGAGGAAAAATGAACATTTTTCATTTTTTCTCAGTTTCGGTCCTCGGTAGATGTCGGTTTCACTATCTTGAGTATTCATTCCTTGTTAAGACACAATAGAGCCAGGGAACTGATAAATCTGTCTGGGCCTTAAATACTATCTACCCTCTCATCTCTGACCATTCAATGTTATCAAAGAATTTTGATTGTGTGAAAATATAAATCATATCTATGTAAAGTGGTAGTATTTAATGTGTAACACAGCAAGGAGAAAGTCTCACCTTAATTCTAGCTGATACTGGCAGTTTCAATGTCGAATAAATGAAATCAAAAATTTAACTTTAGATTAGAGGACACTCAAAATTTTCTCCAATGGGTATTTTCATAAAATTGAATCTAGAAATATTGTGAAATCTCATAAGTATTGATGCCAAAAGACCTCAGATTTTTTATACGGTGTGTGGTGGAAAGAATTTTTTTTCCTATCTGATGGTTTCGATCTGTCAAATACCGGAAAATCTGTAATTTTGAATATGTTATTATTTTGGGCTGGTATTACTATCAGGATATGTCAGGCGTCATAAGGTTTATTCTTACGAGCATTGATTTATTTTACAGATCTTTTCTTTGGTGTGTGTATGCTGAAACATTTGCATATTTTCACTGTAAACGTCATGGTTATTTCAAACATACATAGATCTGGCCCAGCCAAAAATGGTTACTTTGAAGTTTTATATAAAAATATCTTTTAAATTAAAAGTTTTAATGTAATATACTTTACATTTGATATCTTTTTCATTTTTTTTTTTTTTTTTTTGTTAGTAGTGTAATTTGAATTAAGTGGACCTTCAAATGATCAAGAAAGAGGAAATTTACTTAGATGTTAACTTTAGTGAAAATGATAGAAAATGGTAGCTGCAAGCATGTAAACGAAACTTTCCTAAAGCCCCTGTCACACTGTCACGATTTTGAGCTACGATAGTGCACGAATTCAATAATCGTATTTATTCGGGGTTCATCGTAGAGATAGTCGTAGGCTCTCTTCCTTCATCGTAGGCTCTCTTCCTTCATCGCAGCAAATCGTCAAACGCGGCGATTGCTTTGAGCATGTTCAAAACAATCGTGCCCACAGTACGATTTTTAAGTATTCGTAGACTTTCGCACGACACTCGCACTGCACTCGTGCACATAGTCGCAATAAATCCTCGACATTCGTAGGAAACTCGCAAAACTTCGTAGTACTTACGATGCTACGGATATCTTACGATCTACCCCGAGTATTCTACGAGTTCATGCGATAGTTTCTCGAGTCTTCCCCGAAAGTCCTCCAAGTGAATGGGAATGTAGTTCGATTTGATGCGAATACAATACGAACACAGGCGATCGGGGATACTTCCAGGTAATTATTTTACGAGTTGTGGCGATTCATGAATGAATTTCGGCGATTATATTTGAGATCTTCCTACGAGCAGGTAAGATGGAAGATGATTTTTATACGATACTCTCACGAATGAGTACGAAATTGTACGATTGATACCCGATATTCCCACGAATAAATACGATTTTTTACGATTATATATCCGGTATGTTAATTTATAAAGTGATTATTAAACAAATTAATGATTGCGTTTTTAATTAAAATACTTACCTGGAAGTATTTTTTTAATTCTACATAAGATGAATAATGCAATCGGAATAATATTCAAATAGATTATAAAAGATATATGCAAACACGTACATGTAGATGTAAATTTGTGAGTTAAGATTACCAACAAAATACATATTGTGACAATGTTTGCAACTGTGAGTAAAATTGTTTTGATAATTTGCTGACGGACGTTTATTATTGTAATTATAAACGAACAAGAAGATATTGTTTTAGTTCATGAATTGTTTAAATAATCATGAAAGCGGCAGCAGTAATGCTTGATTTGTTAAAATGACCCCCCCCCCCCCCCCCCGAAAAAAAAATATCACACACCCCAAGAAATCCAAATAGCTGCTATTTTTTTTTAAAGAAAATATGTATCGGGACAGAATTGACTTACAAGCAGATAATTATTTAAACAACACGTGTGTATTGTCATTTGATAATTAACATTTGATAATCTTGTCATTCAAGTACATGTAAAACATAAACACGCGCTTTTCATAGAATTTAACGTTACATGTAGAAACACATGTACTCGTACAAACGCGACTAATTTCCCTTTAATCTGCAATATATAGAATACACGAACATGTTAATTAAGAAATAAGTTGTAATATATCTCGAAAATATATAAATACAGTTCATTCAACGTTACAAATTTTTTAAAGATTATTTTTTTTCAGAATGAAGTGATAGAAATTAAGAATGATCACGCATGGCTTATATATCCCGATGTAAATTTACTTTTTAGCAAAGGACATTTGAATAACTGTTATCAAAAAATAATCAAAACAATGAATGTAACTCACTCAGTGTACAATGAAGATAAAAAAAAAAAATAAGTGAATAATTTTCATTTGCCAAACAGAAAGTATTTGCGAAAAAAAAATTTTGCTTAATTTATCAGCTCCCAGGCAGGCATATAGCAACGGGGAAGGGGTGAGAGTTCGGGGTCCCCCTCCACATCATTTGTTAAAATGAACGTACATGATAGAATAAATGACTATGCCCCCCCCCCCCCCCACCCCTCCTCCCGGGTTAGAAATTTGATGTTTGTCGAAAATGCTGAAACTGTAGAAAATATTGCTTTATTCTACCGGTCTTAAGAAAGAGCTTCACAACAGTCCCAATATCCCCAAAAACGTGATTTTATAGCATTAGGATGGTCTTATGACAAGGTAGGTGATGTCCTAAAGTTAGGACAAAGTTATGGCGGTTCCTAAATTTAGGAGAGCTTCGAGAAACAGACTTAAGACTAAGACGTATCCTAAGATGTACTTAGGACACACCATAGTCCTAAGACAGCTTCGTGAACATGCCTGCATGTTTTTAATTAAGGAGGCCGACTTTAGTTTTTATTGCGTATGTTTTTGCGCATTCTAGTAAAATACACTTTATTTATACCTTTAAGATTTTTTTATGCCATATATTGAATTGAACACAGTTAACAAAATACGAAAACAATATTTAAATTTTTTAAAGGATTTTTTATTTTTTAAAACGATTTTTCCGTCGTTCGGTAGGTGAGCGTTGCCATTGTGCTTTTGCGACGTTCTGATAAAATGAAGCTTTGTAGGAGTATGTAAGAAATAATAAAAGAAAAAGAAAAAATCGTACGCCTTTAAAATCATATTCACAGAATAATGCTATCCTCGGGGTTATTTTTCTTAATTCTTGAATGAATCTATTGTACTAATCTACATTTGTAATACTCCTAATATATGGCAAAATCTAGTGCATTTTGATATTTTGAGATGACCCCTACTAAAAACCAGATGATAGAATTTAGTATTTTTTACTACACATAAGGTCGAAAACGATATTATTAAACACATAATACAATTTGAGGAAAATCGCTATTGTAGTATTTTTTTAACCTGCTTCGAAGTGCCGAAATTGACAATTTCCTATGTATTTTTCTATATTAAATGTACCTTTATTTTGAGATAGCCCCTAAAAGGAATCCTTGAAACTTCGCAAATATACTAGAGTTGATCTAAATTACATATGGTTAAACAATTAAGAGTTTTGCTATTGTAGTTTTTTTTTACGGAAAAAAACCAAATCGGCCTCCTTAATTGAAAATTTTGCTACACGTAGAATTTGATATTTATTTATTTTTTTTTTTTTTTTCATTTTTTATGGAAATTGTATAAATACATGATTCTAGAAAAAATTAAAAAATAAACAAACCAGCTGAAATCCTCATTCCATTGAGACTTTTTGTTTTTAAGAAAATAACACATCGGTACTTCTTCATTTTACCGTGTCTTGTAGAATGGATTGTGTTTGTTTGCTTATTTTGTTTTAGGTGGATGGGGGGTTGGGGGTTGGGGCGGGTAGGGGGAATTCTCTTTCTTTAAAAAAATGTTGATGGGAGCGATTGTGCTCATGGAGTTGCGAATGGAACAAAGAGCGAATACAAACCATCGACTACAATCTTAGAGTTATCTCGCTTTGTACGAATAATAAATATTTCAAGGCCAATCATTTTTATTAATTCATGGTTCTGTTAATTAATTTTCCCCAATCAAAAGCTTGTGCGAAAGAAAATGGGGATAAGATAGCGCAAATACCTACTTGGTTTAGTCGTAATTGGGTTTTTTTTTCAATTGAATCTATTTGATACTTTATAATACCAGTTTGCAAAAGCACAATTTCTAACTATATTCGGTATCGAATATTTTTACAAACATTAAGAAAAAAAATATTTCCTTAATTAAAAGTTGATGGTATCAATCCCACAATCTAATAAGCTTAGTTCTATCAGGTTTCCTACATGTAATGTATGGTGCTCTCACCTCTGAGCCATTTCAGTCATTAAAACATGCGTTGTTTAAATGCTTTATGGGACTTTAGATACGAATTTACGGACTATCATTTTTCTAAAACGTTCAATTATTGAGATACAAAATTATATCTTTAATGTATATAGTGGGTCATTACTCCACGTCCTTTAGACCTTCTTTTAGAGACTTTGACAAAAAAAAAATGGACCACAGACCCACTCTATAAAAGAAAAGGCATTGAATTTATTTTCAAAATTATACTATTTGGAGGTTTTGATAGGCATACACCAGTTTAAATCAACATATTCCAAGTATTGAACATATTTAAGGGTTACACATCGGTGTCGTGTTAAATATACATTGTTTTAAATGTTTTTTTTAATATCAGATTTGTTGATATTTTAATTTTTCAGTTTCTCATTCGTTCTTATATAAGCATTTTACACGACTTATCTCATCATTTTCTTTCAACAAAAATAAAAACCCCATTGTAAGCATAAATTATCCAAGTTTTGACTTACTCCTTTCATTACTTATGAGCATAAGAAATATTATAACGTTTAAGTGGTTTAAGAACAGAACATTCATCCAATCCTTTCAGGACGAAAATACTACATTCACAACTTTAGAATAGCACCCATACAAACAATATTAATTTCTATGACTTTCAAAATACTAGTCCATGTACATCAGCTTCTAGCTTTCATATGATATAACAAAAGTATAAAAAAAAAAATTAATTACATAAACCTACATGAATGTATATGTGCATGTATTTTTTTCAAGACTTCGCGGAAAAGCCCAGAAACAAAGTCAGTATAATAAAGATCGAAATCGACGGAACCTGAGGCTTATACATGTATAGATCTCTAGATCTTCCAGTTTTTCCTTGTTTCTTCTTGAGAGTACCGACTTGCGATCTTTTACATTTTTCAATTAATTTCCATGGTTGAACAGAGTTAAGAATCACTATAGTCTATAGTATTAGATATGTTTTATATGTTTTGATGACGGTTCCAGTAGTTCAAGTATTTAATATTGTTTGACGCCAATATTATTAATGTTAGCCGTGTAAAAGCTGAATGTTACCATGTATTATAATAGATGATCAGATGCGCACATAACCGTGTTTGCGATAAAATGTTTTGGTCACAATACATATTCATATCTTCGAAAATAGGAGTAAATATAGTATACAAGTAATGTACTTACCATACATTTCTCACGAAAAAAAAACTAGCCATGAAACGAGGAGAAATCTGTCGTATAATCAGTTATCCTTAGTGAGAGTTGCTATGTACCCCGATTTCCGGGGGAGTATTGGGAGGGGGTGAGCTACTGTATAGCCTGTTTTCCTTATGATAAAGATGACGTTGATAGAGACTACTATACGACACCGGATCAGCTGAGCCTTTTCTGATTCTAATATGTTCAATATCAAACTGTCTGCATATAAGTATGTACGTTTGTTTGGCATTAGCTTTGTTAATTTTTTTTTCTCCAAAAGGATCTCGGATTCAATTTCATAGACTTAGCGCTTGCTCAAAGTGCAAAATAGGCTTTTCATATCCCTTACCAAATGGCATAATTTATTCCCCGTGTTTCTTCATCAAATGTATGAAAATGAATTACATCGGAATAAAAGGACTACAAAAATTCCAAAACATCTATGAAAATAAGAACACAAATCAAAAGGAACAGTAGTAAAAGAAAACTTATATAAAGTTAGATGTTCATGTATTGTCGTTTTCCCAGTTATATTATCTTGCACCAAACCGTTTCTCTAATTCTTCATAATTTTATACCCCCACCCCCTGCACTTCTGAAGGGAGACTCTGAGCCGAGTTTGAAGGTACTAGCATCCAATAACAATAATTATTTTTCATTTCATATTTGACGAAATATGCCTAGAATCATATGAGGAAATAAATAAAGATATGGTGAGATCTTTTTGATTTTTTTATCCATATACAAAATGTCAATGTTTACGCTCTCGTATGTGCGAGCTATAAACAGTGTAGGTCTTCAAATCATTAGTTGGAGATTTGGATCCTTATTTTACCTTCGTCTAAAGTTTAATATGCATAACAACTTGCTGGCAAACTGATTGGCAAAAACCATCCTTGATGTGCGCAGAGCAGAGTCAAGTGGAGGGGGTACAAATATACATGTAGTAGTCTGCAAGGCTCAAGTGGTGTGGCCATATGCAGCATTGCAACATGTAACATATAGACCAAGGTTTGTATAATTAAAGTGCTTTTAAGACAGTTGTCTCAACACTCTTCTTTTTCCTTTTATTTTTCAAAAATTGCATGAATTATTGTTTGCAAAATTGGTTAAGAATGTGTAAGATTTCTTGTATAATTCCTTTCTTGCGCAATCAAAAAATTGCGGGTCTTTTGCAACAGAACCAAAAAAAACCTTTTGAGTTTTCTTTTCTTTTTTCAATTTTATATGTACGAAATCTAACACCTTTGATATATAACTGGATCCACCATTAATTATGTAATGTTTGCGCATACTTGTAAAACAACAAAAACAACATTATCTTACTATTGAAATTGAATTAAATTATATTTGAAGTACTATCAGTTCCTGTACGTGAAGCCATGCGAGTGATGTGGCCCTATATAGTCCTCTTAAAATCAAGTGTTTCTCTCCTTTGACATTCAATTTGCAATCAAAAATGAAATGACATGAAAATGTTTCAACTGTTTGTGTTTTAGTTGCAAATAAAGTATAAGGGTCAATACATCAAAGGGGAAAACAAAAAAAGTTTTGAAGTGCTACCCTGACCTTTTTTCACATGACCTTGAAATTATTAGGTCATGACGCTATAGGTTTGTGTATTAGGCTTTGTTGTTTAAAACTCAAAACAGATATGATATGGAGATAGGGGAAAGTTGAAGCCAATAAGTTGTTACTTGTTGTGCTCGTGTGACAATGACCTTGGTTTTTTTTTATCATAATCATCAAATCTTCCCATCTTTTAAAAAAGGGCCTTTATACACTGTAGCGGACAATATGTAATGTTTTCACCCATATTATATACCTCAGGTATATATAACACTTCCACGACATTGAATGGCCAGAGATGAGAGGGTAGATAGTATTTAAGGCCCAGACAGATTTATCAGTTCCCTGGCTCTATTGTGTCTTAACAAGGAAATCTTAACCGGATACTCCAGATAGTGAAACCGACATCTACCGAGGGCCGAAACTGAGAAAAAATGAAAAATGTTCATTTTTCCTCTCGATCGCCTTGAGGAAACCATGTTGGTAAAGAACAATACTCGGGAGGAAGGCTCGTCTTTCCAAGTTCGGTTCCGGGTCAGGGTTTATCTTTTCGGGGGGTCAGGCAATTGCAAGTTGTCGTGATGGGACCCGATGTTGAGGTAAGCCTATCAGTAACCAGGCCGTGAGAACGATATCGGTATACCACCCGGAAAAGTTGAACACGTGTTTTTAGTAATGGCGACTGTCGTCTGTGAAGCTTGTAGAAAGATAGAAAGTAATACATTTGAAGGAGGAAAATTCACTGTATTCAGATTTAACCTATGGCAACTCCGGGCTTGTTTTTCAAGTTGGACAAATGTCAATATTTTTCCTTTTATTTGTTGGTAGTGTGTTTACATACGTGTATTTTTTTTTGGCATTAAATTAATATTGTAACAACATGTTGTATTAAGTTTGCAAGATTATAAAAAAAAATCTTCACTTTTCGAAATGTATAAAAAGTACTGCTATAAGTAGAATAGTATAGACTATTATTAAATTATGTGCGGTATAAATATATACCAAAAAGTCTATTTCTGAAAGATCAAAGGAAGTACAAAAAGCTTGACTGGGCTCTTGAAAGCAACGCTCTCTCTTAAAATTTTCATTATTTTTAATTTTCATTCACCGTATTCTCTTATTGTAACCTGCCTGCAAATTAGCATAGTTATGTCACATATAACTTTTGCACTGAAACAAGAGCGATGAACTCTTTCTCAAGCGTTTTATGACTGCAGAAAGTGATGCAATTAAATCCATTGTCGCCAAAGGAACAGTGCAGTGCAGTGAGTATTGTACTTGAGACAGAGATATAATAGAACAGAGGAAGTCACAGGCGCGGGGTCAGTTCTAAATCTAGAAAAATTGTAAAAGTTTGAAATCAGTACATTGCCCTCTTTTGCTGATATTTCAGAATTCTTATCTTCAAGAGCCGGGCTAGAATTCACCCTTTCTTATCCCATTTTATGCAAAATGGTCATCCAACGCGTCCCTTTTTGTTCAAACTGCCAAAAATCTTTGTAATATTCAAATGAGCTTCGGTCACGTGACCAATTGAAACGTTTTTTACTGGCAGCCCACTGGAGATTATGAACTTAATATTTTAATCAGTTCATAAATCAAATTTATCATATTGTCAGACGGGGATAAATTCTTTATAACACATGCATTTTAATTGCAATGGAAACTGTGATTGCTATCTTAAGCAGACATTAAGGAACAGCCTTTCACCTTCTTTGTCCTCTAAAATAATACGCTAGCTTGTAGAAAGAATATGACCTTGGAAATACCCCCCCCCCCCTCCCACTTTTCACTGAAAAATTGCATGTGTTACATGAATGATATGAATCATAAAAAAACAATATTACCAAGTCCATGTTTCCTTGTATCAAGATTTGTTTAATAAATTATTTGTTTCATGAAATATGCAATCGCAAAGCACGTGACGTACAATTTCGGGTAATTGTTTTTCCAAACGTTTGAAACGAATGCTCATTTGGTCAATGGCTATTTTGGAAAACGTACATGAATATGAAATATGAATATGATAATTTCGGTCGGGGTGTGATCAAATCCAATAAAGCCCAAAGGACTTTATGATAGATTTGATCACGCCCAGACCGAAATTATCACTTCATAATATTCAAAGAATGATTCCTTATTCCTTAAATACATGTGTATTTTTCGATGTTTTCCTTATTACTTCTATTTATATACTTTTCAGCAGCTGTGCGATTAAATATTATAATATTAATTATGTAAACCCGCTTGCGTCCCTAACAATATGTCTTTTGAATTTATTGGGCTGTATAGTACAAAATCGATTCGTAGTGTTATCACAGACAGAGACAGTGGGAAATGTAAATATATACTATTGTTTTTTATCTTTCTGATACATAATTTCATTAAAAAATATATTCCGCGTTGAGATCTTTCTACATATGGATTTATTAATTAAGCACTGTATCCGAATATAGATATATTTAGGATTAAGAGTTTTGTATAATTTCGTCATCGATAAATCAATAGGTAGAAAATCTCACTTGCGTATTGCTTTTCCCTATATATAAAATATTTTTGATACCTATATAATAAATTTTGAAGAATATATTAAAAAAATGAATTAATATGTAAAGAGGACATAACAATTTATGTGTGCATGAATGCAACACAGGTACAGTTTGCACCTGTCATAACCATACTATTTATATTATACAAATATTTTAAATTTTTCCCAATAGGTTTTCAGCGCCCTTTATGTTTCCCATATACCCTTTTTGATTGTTTTTTTTTTTTTTTTTTGGCCTCAAAAATAAAAATCGTAGTTTAATAAAAGGAAGAAACAGGTTAATTGTTCGTGTATATAGATTTTTATTTTTTAAATAATATTCAAACATAAACAAGTTAAGTTTAAAACATTACACAGTCTTCAAAAAGAAAACGAAATACAAACATTAACCAGTTCATTTTATTTTAAATTTAGGATATTGCTAGTTCAACAGTGGGGGTTTTTTTCGTATTTTTTTTTTCATGAATTAAAAAGATGGGGCAGAAAAATATTTTTCGTCAATATAACTTTTTTTTAATATTAATCGTGATGTCCGTACCACTCGGAATTATGACTTTTACAGAGGACAATCTATTTCAATGTGTTGAAAACAAAAAAACCATAAAGGTGTGCTATTTGCAAAATCCAAAGATCTCTATCAACTTGCGCACATTCTATTTAAGAACAATTTCTCTTTTCTCTTGATTTTTTTTTTTACCTCTGAAACGTACCACCTATCATTTAGATCTAACTATTACAGTTTTCTATTTCACCGCTTTAAACCGACCCGTCGTAAAGCATCCCTTAATTGATAAATATTGACACAAATTTCGACAGAAAGCGAAACATTTCCGCTTCTAGTGTTGACAGAAAACTTTCACAATCAATTCTCTCCATTGAGCCACGTTAACCGGTCGCTATCTATGCCTGTCAATTTCAACTGCCAATTTGCGTTCGAGATCTAATCGCCCGCGTACGACTACATGCAAATGATGCAAGAGCTTAATTCAATGTGCTTTTTTTGATTTGCCGCTTGATTTTACTAAATCATTAGTTAAAGAGACCTGTTAGATGATGCGTTCTTTGCATCATTTGTTTCGCTAATGGGGGCCAACATTTAAGAACAATACTTCGAACTCTCCAGATAAAGATTTTCACTAATTTCAATATGGTGTCAACCTGTTAATTCCCTGGCATGGCCACAGAGGAGAATTTGCATAGAAATCTTATAATTCACCAGAGAGAAAGAGTCAAAGGGAAATGATGGTTGTCTAGCGATTTTGAAAAATACTCCGACGATTGTGTAGATTAGAGCGGACACGCTTGAAAAGTCTAAGTAAGACGATTCCAGAGCGCCCGGAGACTCCCAAATTGTCTCCTGGAATTTATTAAACAAACACGTCTGTTATACAGTTACGTAGGACGTCTCTGTTAATTTGACAGAGAGCTCCGGTCCATTCCGGTGTCATTAATAACTCCAATATCGTTTCTCTGTGATACGGACGATATGGCCGACGCGCCAAGGGACTGCACTCGTGCCAAGGGACATGATCATGACAATTGATTTAGAAAATTTAAGAAAAAACCTTTTATTTACCAATACATTATCTTATCTCCTAGAGCATCAGTGACGCTGAATTTTCTCTGAAGCCAAATGCCATTTCTAATCCGGCCTATTGTAGTCAATTTTATAGCATACATGAAGACTTTTCCCTATTGTAAACATTGAAAACAATGGATTACCATTGTGATCCCCCATAACGGACCAAAATAGATAAACAATTTGTATCTCATTGAAAGCAGAATAAAAAGGATTTCATCAGACGCTAACATTTCATTAGAAGTAATGTTGCTTCCATTCAAAATCCCTCTTAAATTAACAAAATTTCTTTGTTCACAGTTCTTATGCTTTTGGGAGCACGTTTTATTAACCATTTCAATACAGTCATTGAACTGAGTAAGTATATTCATTAGCGATACTCTTAAAAATGATTGTCAATAGACATAAATGCAAATGAAATGCCAGGAAAAAAAATCATACAAAACAAAAAATGCAAGAGACATTAGAAGAACAACAGGTACAAATTCACATTTCCTAAAAAAAGAATTAGTGGAAAAACACACAGCAAAGATTGTTAGTTTCACTGATATCAGAAAATAAATATTTCCTTGCTGCCAATAAAGTCATTGAATTCAAAATTTTTAACATGGTCAGGTTTCATAAAAGTTTTAAAAAGTTGTTAAAAAAAGTTTTAAAACAGGGTCAAAGAATATAGTACTGTAGCATTTATACATGTAGCAGGAAGTTATGAATTCAAAAGTCCATGGAAAAAAAATATATACAAAAAACCCTATTATCAGAAGCTGCTGAGCTATACCCTAAAATTACAAAGTAGACTGGTACAACTTAAAAATTGTACCTCAAAAAAATCACAACTCAAAAGAAAGAAAGAAAAAATAAATTATACAAAAACAATTCAACTCTGTTTAAATAACATGAAATATAAATATTCAGCAAACAAAATAAAAGAAATATTTCACCTGTCATGGATATACATCATCATCATCTTCATCATCTTCATCATCATCATCATCATCATAATCAGATTAAGTCTTTGTTACAAAAAAAGTCTTCAAATCAAATACACAATTTAAGGGATGCAACTCTTCTACATAAGGTCTGAATGTGTATATTAAATTATCATGCTCTAATCTGTTATTATGCATCTTTTACATTTATATAATTTAATACAATATTTTCCAACCATAAAAAAACTGTTCTAGGAAAATTCTAATCTGTCACTATAGTTTAATTTGATTATACTGAGACGGGCTCAGGGTTTGAGATGGGGGGTGGAGATGACAGTTTTGGGGGTGATGGTGACATTGTATACTCCACTGGTTTCTCAAACACACTGGTGCTGCTGTTCTCGGGGTCAGAGAAAGCAGGCGAGGGGGGATTCTTCTCGCCTTCTTCGTCACTACCGTTCACGCTGCTACTACAACTGTTCAATCGTAAATGATTCAAGCTTCCGTTAGCACTAGGACTGTCTGTGTTATTGTTATAAGAGTCTAAATGACTTTGATTAGAGAGGTCCTCGTCCAGTTCTTGGTCGTATTTTTCGAATTTCTCACCTTCCATGTTTTCGTTGTATCCGTCTTGCCGGTCTTGACTGATGACCTCGTGATGAGTATTTTCTAACAGCGTGTTGTAGTCAATGTTCAAACCGGGCGGGATGCAGTTGCCAGTCTTCCAGTGAGTTTTGAGTCCACTCGCACTGATGTATTTGCGGTTACACTGGGGGCACTCGTACGGACGTTCATTGGTGTGGAGTCTTTTATGCAGTTTAAGGTGGACGAATTGAGTGAATTTGGCTGGACAGAGTTTACAATGAAAAGGCTTCTCCCCCGAATGTAGGCGCATGTGAGTTTTGAGGTTGGAGGTTGAGCTGAATCTCTTTCCGCAGACTGTACACTCGTGAGGTTTTTCACCTGTATGAACAAGATGGTGCTTCTGTAAATGAGCGAGCTGGGTGAAACCTTTGCCACATGTCTGGCAAACAAACGGCCTTTCCCCTGTATGAGTACGAAGGTGCACCTTTAAATTCGACAATTGTCCAAATGATTTATAACAAACATTACACTCGTAGTGCATTTTTCCATCCTTCTTTCTCAGAGGATATGGCAGACTTCTGTGTCCCCGACCGTGAGCCCCCTCCATTCTTGGTTTTGTGAGATTTAGGACCTGCTCTGGCTGAGGCATCATGGGTCGAGGTGGAAATGGCATCGGTGCTTGTTGGTTGCCCATCTGCTGGAAAGGAGGCGGAAACATTTGCCAGGGCATTCCTGGGTATGGGCCAAATGGATACATGGCTGGAAGATAGGGCATGGATGGAGTGGGGAAATACAAGGGGGGCCCAGAATGGGGAGGCATCTTGGACATGAATTTGTTTTCTTCTGGACGGCCCATGTATGGAGGCATAGGCATGTTGTTTTTATCCATCATCGGGTTTGGCTGCATGAACTTGTAAAAGAATGGATTGAAGGGGTTGAATTGGTCAGGATGAGGTGCACGATCCTTCAGATCTTTGGGACTAGATTCTTCGGTTTTGATTTTCGGCTCATGAGCAGGTGAGATTTGTGATTTGATTTCATTGGGGGATTTAAAGTCCAAGGGAGACAAGTCTCCCTTTAGCATTTTGTCTGGCACATCTTCGCCATTTTCCTTCATCTTCTTCATCAGCAGACTATCAAACACTGCACTGGATGATGACTTCTTTGGAGTGCTGTGTGCCATGACTGGTTTCGGGTGGAAAGCAGATGGCGTGGAGCTAGCCTGAAAGACAGACATTGGCGACAGCCTGTCTCTCAAGTAACTGATGGGCGGAGACTTAGTGGGGGAGGGGATGATTTCCATATTCTCTGACTTTTTGCGGTCCTCTCGACTCCTCTCAAGGTCTTCGCTAGTGGGCGAACCATCCCTCTTATGTAAACTGTAATCAATGGCGAAGCCATCATCCCGACTGCTGTCACTACTTTCGTTTTTGGACTCTTTAGTCAGTTTTTCCGGACGGAATTTGGAATCGCTCAGGTCTGGTTTGAATGCATTGTGACAGATGGGAAGAGGGAGTAAAGGCTTGGGCATGGTGATCTGTCGCTCGATATACTGCCGCCCTGTTAAAAGAAAAATAAAAAGTATCCTTTAATAAAAAATCTTTAAAAAGTGTTAGCAAAGTATAGGTTTATTTATTGACCATATTAACAATATGTCAATTCTATCAACCAGATTTCATCAATTCAGTAAAATTGCCATCTTGTCAAATGCTTTCACAAGTTTTTTATTTATGAAAGTTCTTTGACCTCCAATATAAAAGTCTCTAACTTTCATAATGATCAGTTTTTCTAAATCGCAGCTTTCATTACATGTTCAGAAACGAGAAACTTGATTTAAGAGGACAAAGGCAAACATCAATATGTATTATGAAAACATTCTTATTATATGACATTTTCAATTGTTGATTTCATTTCATTCAACTGTCAAATTTGACTCCCAACAGGCAAAAAAAATGTGTTTTTAATTGAAAACCTTGAAAGCAAAATTGAGGCAATAGATTAATAATTTAATGGTGTAAAATCTACAAAATGGTGAAAGTCATTAGGGGTAATTCTTTTGAAGGAAATCCGAGATGGCTGTAAGCTTTAGCAGATATTTACTAAAAATCACTTTCATTGATCCAAGTGGGGAATCTAACCATTGAAATGATATACTGTTTAAACATCAAGGCTTTGCTTTCAATTGTAAAAGGCTCAGCTAGAACTTAAAATGCCACAAAATTGTGCAAATAAACATCTATTTGGCATCACAGATGAAAATATTTTTTCTCTCACTGACCGAAATGGCGAAATGACTTCAGAATTAAAAAAAAAAATTCAGAGAGAGAGAGAGAGAATGAGATAGAGAGAGAGGGAAATGAGAGAAACAGACAAAAAGAAAACTAAAGAGAAATCAACCACTTTAAACTACAGAGAAACCCCACAAGATCCTATATAAAGCCACTTGATCAATTGTTGCGAAGAAAAATCAAATCAAGTGTTAACGGCCCTTCAATTAGCAAAACAGTTGTGATCTGATGTAAAAGTTGTTTATTTAATCGAATGATTACCCTGCGACTATTAATTGCCGACTCTTGACATTCCCCAGTAGTTGACCGAATCGATTGATTCAACACTCAAGTGTGGAGAAAGTAATTTGCTCTCATTATACAATGTCGCAAAAGGAAAATGTTGAGTTCAAACAACGTGACAATTTTTCTGCACTCTGATACAGGCATGGTTATCCTATAATTAGACTCTGATTTAAGGAACTGCCAATTGTAAAAAAAAAAAAAAAAAAAAAGAAAAAAAAAAAAATTTTTCTTATTATTTGGGCTTCGCTAATTAGGAAGTCTAAAGAGGTAATGGGCGAGCGGTGATGATAGGAAACTTCAGTTAAACGATATGCACCGACAAACTGCAGTAAAAGTTCAAAAAATAATTTGAACAATAAATTGATTTATAAAGATATATTGTTAGATGATATAAAAATTGGTTGAAAATATTTTTTAAATTATATGGAAATTTTAGATGGATAATGTCATATGATATTAATTTAATAAAATGGAATTCATTACAATTTGTGTATATGATAAATTAAAATAATAATACCAGGTATATTAATTGAAAGGAATATTAATAGTTAAAAAGAAAGAAAAAAAACTTTTCTTTGGAATTCTGTCTATCAAATATGTTTAAATAAATTCATGAATCAATAAAAAAAAAAGAGTTTCTGTTAAATAATATACAGTAAAATCTAAATTATTGACATGGTAAAAAGTTTTTCATTCAAATTTGCTAAATCATGTGTAATAAAATAATGGTAGCAAGATATTTTTATGCATTGCTTTCAATACTTTTAAAATTAAATCTATACATGGACAAATAAATCAAAATTCACTGCATGAAAATAGATATCAAATTTACCATTCATTAACACATCATCATAATGTAATAGTCTTAAGAAGTGTAAAAATGATTTAAAATCTCCAACACCAGTGTAAATTAGATATGCTTAACTTCCAAAATATAGCAAAATTTTCTATTCAGAAATAATTTTCACATGCTAAATTATGGTACAATTTTAAATAATTGGTCTATAGTCCTACATAAAAAGACCATAGCATTTGCTGTCAATTTGATTTCGAGAGTGTCAAACGGGAACGTCACAGTTCAATAATGATTATATTTAAAAGTATATTTAAGACACAATCTTCATATTCAAGCAGATATCTAGCTACTATCAGATTTCATTTTCTGTTTAGGGAAAATAAAATTCTCTTTATCTGTTTCATGTAGAAAATAAAGTCAGCCTTTAGATCTAATTATAATGCACTATAATCACTTAAAAAAAAAAAAGTGACAAAGTCTAGATCTGCTGATATCAATATTTTGTTGAAAATTTCATTATTAAGTGAAAATGATACGGTAGTTTACAACTATGCTTTTCATTTATCAAAAGACACCAAAAAAAATTAAGATTGAGCTAGACTTAGGTTTCCGGGCATTTACAAGGACAGTGAAAGCATCATTATCTATAATCAATACAAACAAAACCAGATGTTACATCAATTTCTTTCTTTCCATATTTTTCTCTCCCGAATGCAATTCAATTGTATCAAACTCAAATTTGTTACATTAATATAAGCAAATGCCTGGAGGGTTTGGTTTAGAATGACAATGAATTGGATGTTTTTGTTTTATTATCCTTTAAAAGATGTCTTTCTTTTCACTGGCAATTTTTCAAATTTGGTCTTGTGTATAGCAATCAAGATTCAACAATTTAAAATAAAAAGATCATGATTTGCTAGTTGACTATGAATTAAAGCGATCATCAAGATTATCCCTATCGAGCTTCACTGATCTTTCGCTTCGTCGCTGCTCCGACATTCCTGATCGCATTTCAAATTCTCATATTTGCGTGCAAAGAAGTTCATGAGAAAATACCTCCTTGGAGGCGAGCCTATTGTTTTTTCCCACTTTAATCACATGGGGCCATCTTTGAAAATCAAGATGTTTCCAACGTCCCTGCACTAGCTATCTACGATTTCAAAAAGGACATTTCTGTGAATATTGTCAGGCATTTTCCTTGGGGTTTCTCAATAACAATAAACTTGGGAAAAGTCAACTTTTGATTATGCCTTGCAGGCTCCTGGATTCACAAAGACATGTCTAATATCAGGAAAATAACCAAGAAGAAATGTCTTATTTCTCATTCTGACTGGTTCCATTTTCAAAGCGACTGCGGAAAATTAAACTGATTAGCAGACAATAAAAGCCAGCTTTATTTACAACAAACAAAGGTTAACGATTTATCATTTCTAAACAAGACTTAATGAAAATCCATGATTTTTTTGGTTTCCAACAAAGTAATTTTCTGTTTTCTATTTTCCTAAGAAAGCTTTTCAAGAGAACTTCCAATATGTGTAAAAGACCATTGAACTTGACACAATATGATATTTGACCAAGAATTCTTATGCTCTTTTTAATCTATTATATCCTAAAGTAAGAGAATATCATTTCACCTACCTAAATATCCTTTTTTAACAGAACTATCAAGTTTAACATTTTTCATCAATATTGCACATTCATTTTACTTTCGGTTTAAATGAAAGTTTGTAAAAGTAAAAAAAACAAACAAACATTAGCCTGGTATAAACAGGTATTGGAATGTGGTCCAAAAGTTATAGCTATTCATCTAGAAAAATATGATAGGTAATCCAAAACACACATTTTTTTTACCACAGATTTTATGAAAGACTAAGTCTTTTACTAACCAAAAGGTCCCAAAATGTCACAAAATCAGATTATTTTTTTAAAGGGAAGTAACTCTAACTTACTCCAGTTTTGCAGCATTTCCTCCCCAGTGAGGGGGCAGTTGAGGCGGTCAGCATACTCCCTACAATACCACACCATGAGTTCCGTGTTGGGGGGGATGGGCTTCGTCGTGTAGAAGTAAATATTGAAGTCTATCTGACACGCGATTAAGTTTTGCTGGGCTGCCGTGTAGGCGAAATTTGTGTAGTGCATCCAGTTGCTACGCGTCACATCACTGTTGTCAAGAAACTGGTAAACATTGTTGTTTTTGAAAACCTGAAAAGGCAAAAAAACACTATTTTAAAATTTGTAAAATTTTCATTGATTTTTAATCTATTTTTATTCATGACTTAATTTAATAACATAATTAAGACATAATTAAAATGTAAGATCTCATCAACACAAAGAAAAAGACTATAACTATTTGACTGAAGCCAACAAAATGAAAATCAAACAGAACCATGATATTTTAAGTTACTTCCACGTGCTCACTGTTCAACAAGTTGTTCAGTAATACGTACGAGGAAACTATCTGTATAATTCAAATGACAAGAGAACTTGAACGACCCTTTGGTTAAAAGTCATATTTAAGGGGGGAAAAACCTGTTTCAAAAAAACTTTTATCAATGAAGAGAGGAAACTAACAAGCAAAAAAAAAAAAAAATTGGTTTACGATCAGAATTAAATATAACTCATGCTACTGAAATAGTCGGCGTGTCATTTCGTGTTGCGTTAGGGGGTCCAGGAAGCGAGGCGCTCCGAGTGAGTTATTATCCTGATATCGCCTCCATCTTAATGCAATGGTAATGTTCATCGTACTATAAAACGTGTGTCACTTTGACAGAATCGTAGATATATATAACATTACCAAAATGTAATGATAAGCAATTCTTCTTCAACTTATTTTTTTTGTTTCTTCGAATATATATATATACACCAATAGATAATTTGATTTTTTATTTGAGTACAGAACTTGATTCTTGTCCGTGGGGGATATTTCAAGTTTGTCCAATGGGGAGAGACATGGATTCAAAATTATATTGCTCTTACAAAGTGTTAGCAGGTTTTTATCCATAGATAAGATCAACTTATCTCGCCTTTCTCTCTCTGTGTGCAAAAACCAGCATATTGAGCATAGACAGTAATGATAACATTTTGGTAACATGGCGAAAAAATATATATAACATTTTTTTTGGATTTAATCACTTTTACAAATGTCAAAAGTGCACTATGTAAAATGAATGAAGAGATTTCCCAGATCTTTTTTCTTATTTTTTTCCTCTTTCCATCAAAATTTCAAAGATTATTAGGGTAAAAATTATGACATATATAAATTTGATAATATTCAAAATCATGAGCCGTTGGGACCTTTATCATACAAAGTGCTTGGCAATGAATCTATTTAAACGGGCAATTTCCTTCTGCAATGATTTAAAAGTGTCAACACATTTTACACCGAAATTCTGAAATGCCTTGTATCAATCGTCAGATAACATCTGTCAATTGAAATTTATCTTTTCACTTTCTGAAGTAAAAAAAAAATCTTAGTTTTCAATCTACAAGATAAGGTTTAACTGAAACACATGCTTTGATAAAAATATCTATTTCTCAATAGTCGTATAAAATGTAATTGAAAAGTCGCCCCTAAAAACCTAAAGAAAAACATATGGACATACCTTAGATATTTTCACTGGGTTTTACTTTCAGTCATAAAAGAGATTGCCATCAGATATAATATTGTTCATACTTGCGAAATGACATCATAGAAATGAAAAACTTCTCTCATATTTCTTAGTTTTTGCATGCTCTTTACTTAAAATGCATTTATACTGGGGTGTCTACATGTTCACTGGAAACAAAATGAAATTTCTCCCCGAAAATACGAAACTCAACTCGACGACCACTGAACTTTTTATCAACGCTGAATTTGCTATCTGAAAGTAAATCCTGTATTATCTCATTTATGTATCTGGGCACTGTTTGAAAGAGAAAAATTTGAAAAGAAAGTCATAACGATTTATAGATGAAACTAATACGTGAGAACAGTCAGCCAAAACATGAACAATGTGGCAAGGTTAGACAGAGAAAAATATTTATCAAAAAAAAAAAAAAAAAATGAAATGAAAATTTCTCTTTCAGATTTTTTCTTTCTCGGTCAAACCTTAATACTCGGAGTATGTTATCGGGAGCATACGAGGCTATAGGTACTCGAGTACACAATACTCAAACTGATACTGCATTTAGTTTTAGATGGGTTATCGGAGAGGCTTATAATGCTTGGGATCAAATGAAAGTAAAATACATCTGCAAACAGATACAGGGTATCTAAATTACCCACAGGCAAAATAAAAGATATAAAATAACCTAAACAGAAGATATTATTGCTGTACAGATGTTTATCACAGATTTCTTGATAGGCCGGGCTGACTTTCAGTTGGGAAATGCTCGTGGTTTTAAAAAAAAGAAAATTCAATTAAAATTAAATGCACTTAATTTTCTTCTACTCTCACTTCAACAGAGAAGACGTCAGTGTGGTTTCATATTATTCCAGTTTTGACCATCTTTAATTACCCTGTTCATGCAAAGTTTCCTTAATTTTTTTCCTTATTTCAATTAAATAGGATATCATATGTTAATATTCTAATGCATTATAAAGCTTGAATAAAATATTCACACCATCTCTCTCTTTCTTTCTTTTATGGTCTCTCATCTTTTTAAGAAAAATAATAATTAAATTCTTTGTAGTCAGTATAATACATAATTTTTTTATTTCCTTTTAATTTAACTTCGTTTTTAAAATAACGATTTTAAATTCAATTAAAAGATGGAATTATACAAAATTATATCAATGAAAACACATTAAATCTTTATCAGTATTGGGGGAAGAATATTATCTGTCAATGAATAAAAATCAATTTGTCACTCAATTGAAAGGCCTGCATGACTGAAATAGGTGCAAAAATCTGGGAGTCAATAATAATATGCCAGAGAGAGAGAGAGAGAGAGAGAGAGAGAGAGAGAGAGAGAGAGAGAGAGAGAGAGAAGTTCCAAAAATTTAAAAAACTATAAATTTCACCAAAATCTAGAACCAGTGGTAAATATTTTTCAATAAGAGAGATAGAAAAAAAACAGAGATCACAACAATTAAAAAAAAATATATAATAAACAATAAAATTTTTTTTACCTTCCAAAGAGAAATTCTGTCGGTTTCCTTTCTGCTATACGGTTCACGGGAAAAGACTTCTCCAACAAGTGGTCCGAATCTGGTTCCCCGAGGGATATAGTCAAGGCTCCAAACTCCGAGTCCCTGGAGAAAGGAAAAAAATACAAAATTAGTCAGATATCAAATTAAAACAAGACAAAAACATTAAACAATCAGGATACCACACCAACAAGGAAATGTTTGTATGCTTGAAACTGTGATAAAAGTCTCAATATTATTAGTTTTCTTAGTCCTCAAACAAACAAACAACCAAGAATGACCAAGTTCTTGAGTCAAGAAGTGAATGATCAAACAGGAAACATTACCTCTCAAACAATTATGTTCTCAAAAGCACACACAAGACTTCTGTACAGCCAAGCTCCAACTATAATATGCCGAATTATGGAATCTTTTCTATATTCTTTTTTTTTCAAATGACAGGAACTTTTTCCTTCTATCACAGATTTTGTATTAATGAAGAAAAAGGCTAAAGATCCTCTGGTTTTAAATCAGGCTTGGTAGAGATATAAATTATAGATTGGACCCCCTACCACTCGCCAAGAGATAGCAGAGACAGGGATTTTTTATATACATATATATGCGGCGGCGCTCACACGAGTCGTCGGTTAAAAAAAAAAAATTACATCTAATATTTTGATGCCTCCAATGACCCTCATAAGTTCAGCAGCTTCGTTTTACTGATACCACAACCCAGGGGGTGTGTAAAAAAGGAAAATCTCTTGATAGAGGCTACGAAAAATGAAAATACTGAGAGAGCTACGGGCCCATCGGGTTGAACTTGCAAAAGTGTGTACAGCTGTCAAATCGACAAGTGTTTATCCAATGAGAATCTCCTCTTCAGACGATTGATGTTCTAAGAGATTCATTCATTGATCATCATCACCAAATTTGTTCCCATCAAGGGATGACCAGAATCAAGCTAGTTTAGAAAGAGGTGGGTGGTTTTAACTCTAAGGTTTTCAAAGAGTATGTATGTCTCTATCAACACAGTCAGACTGAGTCAAAGCGTCTTTTGAATGATTGAATAATTCAGCAAATAAAATTTTTTTTTTCAAAAAAATTAAAAAAGAGAAGAGAGGAGTTCAAAGCTAATACATAACGTCTTAATAATTATGAGATCATAATATTAACAGAACTTTTAACTTTTTCATAAGAATCTTTTAATAATTATTTTTTGCATGCAATTCACAGGTGAGAAGGGGGAGATAATTCGACATACATGTGCAACCCTTGAAGAGCACGTGGGTCCTGAGTATGATAGAGATCTATAATAATAATAATGAACCACTAGAAAATCTCCACAGGAGGGGGTGATACACATTTCTCTAAAATAATAGACCCAAGACTCACTTCACAATTTTGCAGGTGAAAAAACTGGTGAAAATACAGACACAGAAAGAGAGGGAGAAAGGGAGAAAGAGAGAGACAGACAAAACAAAGTCCCTGCATGGTCCATGCAATTACTACAAGATGAGAAGAAATCTGGGCTTGGTTTTAAAAGAAGGAACTGAGTACAGGAAGAAAAAAACACTTCTGTTTAAAAGCCCCCTACTTGACGAAAGCCAAAGTACTCCCCCCGAGTTTGAAATTCAGCCATCGAGGGGACAAGGAAAGTGAATAAGTCCTTGTGCTTCAAAGGGAATTTTCGAAAGCTGTCAACACACTCGTCAGAATGCGGAGCTGAAAAGCCACTTTATGGAGCAGTGGATGGTTTAATTAATTCGATAATACTTGAAAAGTGAAAATTCAGTCAACTAACTCACACCTGCAAATCTGCAAATGATATTTTTCCCTATGAAAACATTTACCAAAAATTCATCTACTCAGCTCTATTAGAATACAAAGTTCTGATTTGTACTAAAACCTTCTTTTAATACCCCCAAAAGCTTTCTGAGGCAATCATTTGCATGTGCATGTCTTCGACAGCCAATGAAATAAAAGCAAGAACAAAATTTCTTTTAATCTCAAAAGCCCCCCTTGCATCTGATAAATTGATCATTAATGCTCAGTCGTTTTAGATCAAAGTTCAATGAACATTTTTCATCTGACAGACAGAGAGAAAGAGAGAGAGACAAAATAATCATTTTTATCACAATCACAACATTTTGATTTTATCAATAAGATTAATACACAAATATGCATTTTTGATTAATGTTAAAAACCAGCAGATGATCCCTGCAAATAGCCCCGTCTTACAAATTGATCACGGATGGGCTTTTAATAGCTACCATGCATCATTTCTGATCTTTCATTCATAAAAATTTCGAGAGATTAGCTATGTAGCACTGACCTGCGGATTTAGTGATAAAATTCACACCAAACTCCCCTATCCATGAAAATGACCACAGAGTCACGAAGCAGTAAAATTTCACTGTATGGATCCAACTGTTCAGATAACCTCTAGCTGTTTGCCCCAATCTAGAATTTCATTTCCTATTGCTTAAATACCCACTTATAATTCTTTCGATTTGCATCTTCAAAAGTTGATAATCTTCATACATTGAGCTCTTAGAGAAAAATGACCTTCCTCTGCTAAGTTCTTTTACTTTCAAAATGATAGAAAAGATTGGGCGATATCTTTTTTCCTCCCTTTTTTTTTTTTTTTAAACGGCGTTTCGTTGGGACCTCCAAACCGTGCAGTCGCCACACCTTTCACTTTTATATGCAAATTAGCTGTGACGATTAAATTTAATACATATGAACCTAATTCCAGTAACACTACACTTATTGTAGGAGAGTGATGGTCATAATTTAAATATTTAACATTAAGTTCTTGCATTCATGTGAACTTTTTTTTCTCTCTTGATAGACCCAATTCAATATACAATGGAAACCTATCTCTTCTCTTTTGTATAACTGACAAAAGATGCATTTATCTGCTGTTCCTGAAATGCCTATTTAAAAAAACAAAAATCATTTTATTTTCAAAAGCGAATAAACCCAAAGCAAGGTGAAAGTCAATTGCAACTGGGAAAAAAAAAATAATAAGGAAATTAGGCCCTCTCGAAGGTCAGCAGTAATACATATCAGACAAATCGACAACAGATTTTAGCGAGAAAATTGACTAAAAGTCGCTTGTTGGACAATTACGGTTGAAGAGGGGCGTGAGTGATTGACACAAGGGGAGGGGAGGAGAGTCACTCTAACAAGAGAGGCTTTCAATGGATACAGTTTATCTGCTCCGCTAATTCTTGACGTAATTGCAGGTAAAACTTAGCTGGTGATATTTCATGGCAATTGAAAGTTGAAATCACACACAGGAAAGAAATCAACGCTATTTTTTTTTTCTTCAGTCCTCCTATTTATCAACTGTCGGCAAGAAAAATATGCCCGTTATTGGAATTAAAAAGAATTCCCAAATTATGTCTTCCCCTAAACAAACGAATACATTGAAATCGACAGAAAATGACAAGCACAGAACAAACTCTACTTTATAACTGAACTTTGACAAAAAAAATGTTTTTTGGCTGGATCCAAATTATAGACTTGTAGAAAAAAGATTGCAGAAAAAAGATTTCTAAAGCAAATGGCCCCTCTTCAGATGTATGCAAACAATTTATGCCTTTCACACCATTCTAAGGTTTGTTTATTGAAATGAAAATTTGTTCAAAATTTCAATTTCACATAGGAGTGGTTTGATGTTTGGAGAAATTGAAAGAAAATAAAATTTTGTCTGAAAGTCTCTGCAAATCACAGGTCTGTCTCAACAGTCGTCCTCTGTCCAACGTTCTGTCTTTGGCTTCAGAGGGGGTTGCTTTTGTTTGTTGCAGTGTTGCTGTCTCTGGTTGCAATCCCCCAGGAGCCACTAATTACAATGTCTGCACTACATTATAAAGTTATTATCTATGTGTGTATGAAATACATATGTAGCCAACACAAGATCATGGGATGAAAAGCCAAGTAATGTTCTATCATTTATCAAAAAATGAAAAAATCTTAACTTTCGATCTCTAAAGAATGTAAGCTTTTAAAATGTAGCAAACACTACTCCAAAATCTAAATAATATCATATACAAGAAACCTAATTTTTACGAAATAAGTGTCTATGGAACCTTCCATTTAAAGAAATTCAATGAAAATCTCCAAATATTTTACTCTTATTTTCCCTTCAAATTATAAGTTAATTATAATTGATGAAATTACAAAACAGAAGTTTTTTTCGTGGTGAAGTGGGCTTAGAAGTTTACGAGGGGAGGTTCAACATTTGCGTTTTCGGAGACGTATAACTATCATTTTCCCATGATGGAAGTGTGATCGTATCGTCGATAACATACAACGCAGATTAAATGTCTTGATCTCATTATGTGATCAACATTGTAACGCCAAAAAGTGACAATGTAAGGAGGCGCACAATGACTTTAAAAGATATCCACATTGTGCACAGAGATATACAAAAGTAATATCTGTACATGGGAAAGGAAAAAATATAATTGAATTAAAAAAAAAAAGAACAACTTTAAATAAGATAACTCTCTGAAAAAGATTTTATCACTGGTATTCATAGAATTTGGAAGGTAATTTAAGGTTTGTGGAGTAAAATTCATGAGAAAAACTTTTTCCCTCTGACAAATTTTTGTGAATTTTGTAAAGACAAAAGATTTTCTCTCCCCTCCACAAGGGTCAATTCGTTATTGCGGTCTAGATCTGATGAATTTGATTTCACAGTTAGATTATAATCTGGGCAAACTTTTCTGTTCGATTGAATAAATATGAATCATCGGGACTGGGCGATTTCGTGCTGTCTTTTGGTAGGCGATGTCTTCATTACATAGTTACGGACCTACATCGGCAGTCTATGATTTCGGAATCAGGAATGACAGAAATGTTATTGACAAACAAACCTCGGTGTGCGAAGATCAATAAACTAGCAGGATTTGGAGACACCTTTGCCGTGATTAACATGGATTACACTATCACTTTCTTGATAGAGAGTGACAAGGGGGGAAAACAATGTCATAATTCGGCAGGTTTTTCTTTCGCGTTGGTTTGATATGGTCAAGGATTCCCGACCCATCTGTTGGTATTTCATGACAATTCTCTCGTACTATTCGCCTCTTTAATGGGCTGATGTTTGCACGGATTAAGTAAGAGTAGAGATAAGGGAGAAAGTTTATATACACTTTCAGCCAATATCAACTTTAGTTTATAGAAGATATTTAATGAAACAGCTATTCCAGGGATTTGACTTCAAGTGATTCACAATCAATTGAAACACATTTCAACTCCGAAGAACTTTTTTAATAAGCTACTAAAACTAATATAGTATACACCTTCGCACAAAATAACATGTAAAATTCTAAATCTGTTTGAAAATTACCTACAGTTTTATCAAATAATTCTCACTTCTGTATCTTAAACAGGAATTACATGAAAACTGGCAAAAATTTTACATGCATAGAGATGACGAAAAAAGTCAAAATCAAACTTGGAAAAGTGTGTAATTGACTTGTGTATCATGGGCCCTTATCTCGTTTATCGAAACCTCAAATCCCTTGGATCAAGCTAACATCTCCCCTAATTCGCTAATTCTATTTACTTACGCTGAATGAAAAAGCATCAAACATTTTTTTCCCTCCCCCCTTGGGTTTTTGGCTCCTGATTTTCAAGAGGTGATAAAATTTGCCTTATTCCAAACTTTAAATTTCTGTTTTAAAAAAAAATCTATGGTCGGCAATCATCATCAGCTAATACGACGAATTATACTCGCGACCCATCTGTCTGTATTCACGGAAATTTGGGATTTAGCAGAAAACCGAGATCAAAAGGCCGTAAGCCGATGGATGGAGCAAAGCAGATAGCAGGCTTCTTGGGATAATCTCTGAAGAAAATTGAAAGTTTTATGGAGTTTTTGTTGACCCATTTATGATAGATAAATAAATGTTTGAGCGTTATTGAATTTAGTCAGCTTGAAGTATTTATTATAGCTAAGGAATCACAAATTGTTCAACAACTTATTGCATCAAATTTTAGAACATTAGTTTATAAAGATGTAGATTTAAAGATAAATACTTGGAAATTATTGATTGTTGTATAAAGAAGATGAGGAATCACCAAAAAAACAGGCTTATTTTAAAAGTATATCTTGTAGAATGGAAATGCACTGAAAAATTTCAATTTCCATTTGGAAATTATAAATAAAGCTAAATCCCAAAGAAAAATATATTAAATTGATCACATATAATTCATTTGTAACAAATGCAATCTATTTATGATTGAAACTATTTTTCCAATAATATTTCATGATTATTTAGCAATATCCTCATGAATTTAATTAGAAACAAATATATATAAACATCTACAGTCCTCTTTATTTGTCCAACCTATCCTATAGATTGAAAAAAAAATAATGACTGGTATATTTCTCAATCTTGAAACTCATTCACACAAAATATTATACCTCAAAAAATGAAAATTATCAAATATTAGAAACCAATATCTGATGACTTTATACCACAGATTTCATTTTGTGGGTAAATGCACATCAAAAGTAACAATTTCATTGAGAGAGAGAGAGAGAGAGAGAGAGAGAGAGAGAGAGAGAGAGAGAGAGAGAGAGAGAGAGAGAGAGAGAGAGAGAGAGAGAGAGAGAGAGAGAGAGAGAGAGAGAGAGAGAGAGGGAGGGAGGGAGGGAGCTAGAGAAAAATAAAATGGAATTTAAAAAGAAATTAGTATATCATTTCAAAGCAAACTCAGAAAAAAAGAAGAATCTTCCCTTAGGCCGACCAAAGAATTATAATTTATTTGGTGTCTCTACTCTTCTCCATTACTTTCAAGTGAAGATCATTATCGTGTCCTTTGAAAGGACTTGATGAAATTTTATTCACTATATGTAAAGACAGTGCTCTCTACTTAACCGCAAAACAAGCATGGATACAAATATATAAGGATCTCTCCATAGAAAGAAAAAATAATAATTCAAAAATAATTTTCGGAAAATTTAAATAGGTATTAAAAAACGAAGATGTGTATAAGTGAATCGTTCAATTGTCGTCAATAATAGAGGCCTTATATTATACGCAGATAATAAGTGCAACTTAAGTTGTCTAATCTTTTACTTCATTGGAATTAGGCAACAGTTTTTTTTTCTTCTTTATTTTTTATCTCAGTGATCAACTTTCTATTTAACAGAGAGAGAATCAGGATTTTATGTATAAAAAAAAAAGCATTTGAGTAAATGGTAACAAAACTGTGACATGTAACTGTCTGTTATTCAGTATGCACTGTGAGTAGAGAGAAATCCTCCCTTGATTGAGCCGGACTTGCAGTTCTCAAAATGTCTTTTTCTGTAAAATGTCAACAAGTGTCATATTGTTCTGGAAGTGAAATGATGCCTCCAAGTACTATGGCCCATATTCAAAGAGAGAAAAAAATAAAAATCATAGTATGAATTTTGAATGCCATTTTTTCTTCCCTAAACCACCTACCATTGTGTTTTTATTCGAAAGTAAGTTTACAAAAATGTTCAAAATGAATAAAACTTTTGTGTATAAAGTTTCCCCTTTATGAAATTAGAAGGGGAGGGGGTGTGGACTCATTGAAGTACCAAGGAAGGGACAATCAGTAAGCCAACATACAAGACAAAATCCAAAAGGGACCGATACAGCTGCCAAAAAAAATGTTTTCTTTGAAGGGTAAAAAAAAAACTCTGATCTTGCTTTCTCACAAGTTTGTATGAAAACCACTCAAAAGAGTTGAACGTTGTCCGTTTTCTGAAGCCTTTTACAGTTGCGGTATATAGCACAATAACAGTCCCCCCCTCCTTTCAACCCAGACTTTGATATATTAATCTAAAGATGTCGCTTTTATACACCAAAAAGGTTTCTCTCTTTGCTTTCATTTTCCTCGTCTTGTTCCTTTTCTCTGTGCTAAAATATCTTGAAGAAAAAGACTATTCTTTTACAAGCATTTCAAACCGTTTTACCCCCACAGAGAAAGGAATAGAGAAGGGCGGAAATACAAGAGATAAAACGTCTATAATTTTCTCTTCTTTCCTTAAAAAGGTTTGTTTGCATTTATGACAGAAAAAGTATGAAATGAACAAAAGAAACACTTCAAAAACCACTTTCAAATACACAGGAATTAGTTCCTCAATTTTACTGTTCCTGTATCTTGTTTTTTTTCTGACGATAAACCTATAATTATACATTGAAAGTTTGTATTGAAAGTTCTAATGCATTCTTGATATTAAGAAAGTTCACAGCATTGTGAGAAACAACAAATGAATATTTCCTCATGATTTGTATAGTTTTTAGGATTTTCCAACGGCAAGACGACTTCTATAACTTTATGAAGAATGCCATAACCATTGTACACATCAAAATATGGCCACCTTTCAACAAAATCATTGTAACAAAACTTGATCGAATATAGATAAATTTGATTTCTACAGACCCATACATATTATAAAGATGTTTTAATAAATTGAACATCTCTAACTATTTCAAATTTTAAGGTTAATCAACCCTCTATTTACCGATATAAAATCTTACATAAATTTGACAAGATTTTCAAATTTCAAATTTTCCTTGGCAACAAAAAAACATCAGATCAGCAATATACCGTTTTTGACAAAATTTGACAGATCGTGCCTCTTTTACTCTTTAACTCAATTTGTTTTTAAAAGAATAACAATTTGAGTTAAATCATCTCTCTTATAGTAACCAAAATGTCAATGAACCTTCAATTACTTATACTAAATCAAATAACAAAAAAATAAGGAATAAAAGAAGTTACATCTGTTAATTTCTTTTTATATGAGAGCACCAACAGACCGATATAAGCACAACTGCATATACAAACTGCTCAAAACTTACTCATGTATTGACTTAGTTCAAAACTATAACTCACATTGTTAACTTGGTTCTGTGATGGCTTCAGGGTCAGGTTTCTGGGTAGGGAAGCTTGAGCACGGTTTGGACACACTCGATCGCATGCCCGGTCATGCACGATGTACACGCAGAACTCCTCGAACTCATCCTCTTTCAGGTTTGAGCTATCCCAGCATTCTTGTAAATCTACAAATAAAAGAAATTTGAATTTAACTACAGTTTTGTACAACAAATTCGATCTTTGCAAACTTAGTTGCAATTTTATCTATGCTCTATGCATTTCAAAAAGATTTGTAAATGTTTCTTCACAAACAGTTTTATAAAAGATACTGAAAAAATAATAAAGTGTCAATTCATTTTCTTCGAGTTTGTGTCAATGTTGTACCTAATAAAGCCTAGTAATTTTGTTGAACTTGAAAGTTTTGATTTTGTTGGGGGGGAGGATTGGAAGGTGGGTGGGAGGGTTTAATTTACAATATTCAATTTGTTAAACTTAATTTAAAAAATCATTACAGAGATAGTCAAGCTCTTAAACTGAGAGTTCATTGGGGCAAAGTCTCTCTGCATTTGCTGGAGTGTTGAGAAAATGTGAACCTGGTTGTGGACATTTAGGCCTGCATGTACGTATGAAGACACAATCATGTTGTATAATCTGAAGTATCCAAATTTAAGCCCTGTCAAATTATGAAAGTTTTATCAGCTTTTCCCCCCCCTGAAAATTGATAAATACTGTGGAAGTTTGTCCTCCAAAAGGTTCAAACTTCAGCAAAACACTTGATACCGGTCAGTTTCTCTATCTCCGCCGACTGAAGAAGCCCTTGGGGCTTGACAAATTTGGTACAGACTTGCGGACTTATCACGCTTATACACAGGGAAAAGTACTTGTTTTATCACAAAACAAACACAGGCGACAAGAAAACTTCTCCCGACATGTTTCCACATCTGCCTCTTGACGAGGATAACTCTCTCTCCCCCATGCAGTCTCTGTACAGAGTTATCATTGGCAGAAACCATGATAGCTTGCAAGACCTATCCTCTATTTACAATACTCTAGCTACTTGTTACCCAGAATGAAAACTTTTATTAGTTCTCTCTCTCTCTCTCTCTCTCTCTCTCTCTCTCTCTCTCTCTCTCTCTCTCTCTCTCTCGCTCTCTGCCTGCACCCCACTTTTTTTTTCCAACTAATCAGTCAGTTTGCTAAAATCAGAGAAAAAGACTGATGACTGGAGTTGTTCCATATTAAAGTGTCAAGTACTGCGATATTTCACGCATTATCTGTAAAAGCATAATTTTTCATTCATTATCTGCGGGTCTCCCGGAGAGAGAGTCCAGGGGGAAGCGAGTTTAAAGCGGCAGTCGAGATCCTGTTTAAGCATTGTATTTTTTTTTCTCTCTCTCTCTTTTAGTTCAGACATCACAAAGTGACGTCTTCTTAAAAAAAACCCAAGGATGATAGTGAAGTTTACAAGAGCTGATTTAATGAGGCCCTGTGTCCCGACATGATTTAACAAGTCTACGCTATGACAAGATTATAGATTTAATAAATATATTTGAAACGGATGAGCAAATGGTTTAGCACGATCCGCGAATTGATATGGCTCCCCCATCCCAGTGGGGTGGTGGTGGAAAACAAAATTTCGTAGTAAATAGACTGAAATAGGTCGTAACACTTATCAGATACAATATTATCTTTTTCGGAGTTTCAAAGATTTAATGAACATGAAACAAAAATAAACACTTTGAATGTTGGTATCGCGTTGTTTGAAAATAGAAAATGTCAGCATTGCATTTGGTTGAGCCCCCATGCTGTTGTAACAATCTTTTCACTTTTTACTCGCAAAAAAACCAAAATTTCTTTTTTTTTTCTTCCCGATGGGTTAAAGAGGGTAAAAAGAGATAAGAATTTTATAGGCTCAAGTATTTAATTCAAGAAAAATTATAGCACATTCAAAACAAGAGTTAGAGTGCATAGTCTGATCTCTTTGCATCTATAAGAACTCCAGACTTCAAACAACTCTCCGCTCCAAACAAACAGGAGTTATCTCCCCTGAAATCAGAGTGAATGTATTTCTGATACTACTCACAAAGTGAGGAGTCCCGATCTCCGAAGGCCACCACTCCTCTCATATTTCTATGATTAATATGCGTTCCCTTATGATTAATATGTTCTGGCATTTTTTTCTCTCCCACACCCTCTTTTTTAATTCAAAACAAAATCAAAACAAAGCCATACCCCTATTTCTCACATTCACTACTTGTAAGATTTTTTTTATTAAATTATTTTTTTTTCTCTAAGTAACTAAATTTTTTCTGTATTTTCCTTTTGATCAAAAAAACATTTTATATTAATTTTTATTTAAATTATATGAGTCAGAAGACTGTCGCATATTAGCTGAATTGATTCTTTTATTTCACTGTGACAGTCTCAAATTTATCCATTTGCAACATTAACAGTACCTTTCATATATATATTTGTTTAGAATTAACATATATGCGGCTTTTTGAATAGACCAAAAACATGGTGCATTGCAAATTGATTTGACAACACTGAGCAACAATTCATAATAATAGAAATTATAGAAAGCATTTTTCTGCTGTCAATAATTTAGGTAACACATTTTCTCCTCCCTATCTCCTTTTCCGAGTAAAAACTAACAAACAAATTAATAGGAGGAAAAATGCCTTTCATACAAATTTAATGTCAAAGCTTGGTGCAACAGCCCTTCATATAACATTCAAGAAGAAGAGAAAAGAAAAAAAAAATGTGTTTTAACCAAATTAGGGAAGTTATTATCTATTCAACAACTGTTGGGCTCATTAGGGAAAAGCGAGCAGTTTTTTTTTTCTTCTTTTTAATCTGCGATCAAATTACAATACAGTGTTCTGAGGAATATACATACGGAGCGACCCTATAAATCATTAAGGTGAAATGAGGACCACGTTAACCTCTCTCCCTCTCAATGGCCTACAAAGGGAAAAACATGATACCGATCAAGAATCATTTGGGAAGTGAATGATTGCTTTGGTAACAGATTGGCCCCGGAAAAAAAGATGTATTTACTCATCATTGGTCAGACAAGAGATCTTCATTTAAATTACAAATGTATCTCTAAGATGTTGCTGCTGCTGGTGCACTATATGCTTGTCACTATCTTTTTTTTTTGGGAGAGAGCGAGAAAGAGAAAATATAGAGTGAGGACATTTAACTACCAACAGCTCTTTAAACTTAAGAAATTTTAAATATATATTATAAGCAATTGCTTTTCTAGTCTCTCTCTCTCTCTCTCTATATATATATATATATATACATATGATTAGCAATTGCTTTTATAGTGTATCAGACTCTTTCTCATTCTCTCTTTCTCTCTCTCCCTCCCTCTCTCTCCCTCCCTCTCAATCACTCTCACTCTGTCTGTCTGTCTGTCTGTGTCTCTCTCTCTCTCTCTCTCACACACATATTAAGAGAGTATGGTACATTTCAATCTACACAAATATCATGAATGGAAAAGTGAATTTGAGCGAAACCCTTCTAATCTCTGTCTTTATCTGCGGAGTATCATCTTGGGATAATCTGTAAGCCATGCAACAGTGGCCTTAAACTACACTAGCCATCCATTGTAAATAACCTCTTTGCTGATATAATTACGAGCTTATAGCACGATTGATAAAACAAAATCACATGTTTATGTTTCGATAAAGAAGAGACTCGAGGTAAACTGTAGTAGGGATTTGTGCAGGTAATACTGCTAAATGAATCATGTTCAATGATTCTCAGTCAAAACAGTTAATGTGATATATATGATTGATACTAGTATGAGACAATCTGTTTACTAATACTATCATTTGCAGCCTTATGTAAATAAGTCATATATATTTTAGATATATTTCAAAAATGAGTGTAAATTTTAATTTAAAAAGCATCTTAAATAATTGCTGCATTAATTAAAAAAATAATCAAAACTTGTGATAAAAATGGAATGAAAACAGAAAAAATTCATTGAAATCTTTAAGGAGACAAAACAATAAGGTTTTTCTAGAGCTGCAAATTTAATTATTTTCATGAATTTGATATCAATAGGGACTTTTTTTTTTTAAAATAAAATGAGGAAATGTCAACAATGAATTAAGTCTGATTTGACCCGAATCATGTTCTGGCCTTCCTTTAAAAAAAATCTAATCAATACATGTAAAAGAATTGAATAAAAAAATTACCAAGGACAAATCACCTTTGTCAATTAAACAGCTGTGATCAACTTTCACTCAACTAATCATCTGTTATTTCTATAACAAAATTGCAGTATCAATTAACTTAAACCATGCACACATATTAATATTTCATTTAAACTTTTTATTACCTGTAAAATATTCCCCCCTTCTTGCATGACTGAGCAAGAAGGGTATTTAAAATTCATATTTAAAATTAAAAAAATCATTTACCTTTGTAAATAATTTTTTACAATTATAACAAATATATATCATTTTTTTTACTGTCATGTAGTATCATAAAATAGAAACAAAAGAATTCAAAAATTAAATATTCAAAAGTTTAATTAATTAAGAAATCAAAATGAATGACCAGTTCAAAATCATCAATAAAATCTATAAAATATCTTAATAATTATAAAAAAAAATAAGCCATATTCAACTCACTTCGAAATCTTCTGGGGTCTTTAGTAAAGAGCATTCTCAGAAACTGCTGTAGCAGAGAGATACACAGGAAAGTAATATAAGCTTTCTTTTTAAAAAAAGCGGTTTTTAAAACCCCCAGGCAGGGTGGCAGTACTGAAGAATAAAACCCAAGCCTCCTCCTCTTAAAGAGATGCGGTATATAATTGCAACAAATTTCTTCACTCCTCCGATAATCCAGGTGTTATAACGGACAGAGAGACACTAACACTGAAATGATTGACACTCGCTCTCAGATTGTTTTTCTTCAGGTGTGATACAGAGATAGGCTACCCCCTTAGTTATCTCCATGCAATGTTTTTACCTGGCCGTCCCCTTGGACCCTTTGCTATTGTAATGTATTATATGGCTTCTTCGATCGAAGGGGGCCAGTCCATTCTTTTAGTTTTCAAAGAACATGATAGAGAAAAAAAAAATTCACCTGAGGTATTATGTATCAATTTTTTTTTGTCATTGAAAATTCCCATTTTCCAATAAAAATTTACCTGAATTTTATAAAAAAAAATTAAAATCATCTTTCTTATCACATGTTTTTTGTAATATTTTTACTTTTTGTATAGTTAATGAGCAATAATTAAACAAATAAAAAATCAATTGACTCTAAATATTTATTTAGATTTCTTCATCCTTTACGGCCTCACGGTGGGTTTTGACATCATTTCCGTGACTGATCAAGATGATGCAGGGGGGAGGAGTCTCTCATCACCTCCATTAGTCAAAGCCTCAGGTGAAGCGACACATTGATGGGGGCAACAATTCAATAAGAATGCAATGCACACTCCCTCTCCAACCAATCAAATCAGCCGATAGACTGCTATACACTTAATTGTGTATTTCAACAGGTAAAAGGAAGGGGGGGGGGGTAGAATAAAAAGGAGTGAGAATTTTTTTTCAAAGGATTTGCACTCTGCATGCATGTAGATGAAATTGACGCTTTCATGATTAAAAAACAACTTAGTGACAAAATGCGTAACTTCTCGACTACACTGCAATCCTCCTATTGTAAAATTAGAATCTCCCCGTGAATGGTTTCCGAGCTGAGGTACGAATAACCATTCTCTTTAAATCCCCAACTGTGAACCTCGCCTTTAAGACTTGAAATTAAATTTACTTTTAGTTTCAATTAACCCCAATGTTTATATCTTAATCTTGAAGTTTTCTCACTTTTAATCCCCACGAAGTGAAGTCATCCACTGTCCGCTTAATCCCCGGGATTAAGTCTTCACGAGTGCGTATTGTTGGAATACACATTAATATGCTTATGTGTGCAGTACCCTCGTCTCGCTCGTCTCTCCGGAAAAACCATAAATTCTCTTATTTTGAATGGGAGTTGTCTAACTGGTGTATCAAATGAAACACTTTAGACAATAGGAATGAAGTCAACATTTTTAATAAAGAAATACCAGAGTTCTCATGTTTGAAAATAAAGATTTAAAATAAGAGAGAGATAGTTAAGATTAATTCTTTACCTCTCTTCAGACTTTTTAATTTCAGGCGAAAGTATTGAGTGTTCAAAATTTATCTATATGTCTTCCTGGCTGGGATTTTAAAAACTCTGCACTCTGTGAAATCGGAATTATTTTCGGATAGGTTTTTTTTTTTTTTTTTTATCTGTGATCATGTGCAAAAATAAAAGTAAAGCTTCTACTTTGAAGCTTTTCTAATTCAGCAGGTATTATTTTTCCCTCTTTCTAATGCATAAATCAGATCGAATGCAAGGTATAAGATAATCAGCACATGGACAAGAAGCCATCAAATCATAGGGGACATGACAATAAAAGAATTCATTTCCAGATAAAAAAAAAATGATACTCAACATAACAAGATAAACATAATAAAAAAAAAATCCTTCAACACAGAAAATGACATCAAATCCCTCTCAAAACATGTATGAACTTTTGATAGGTGAAAATATCTTAAGTTTCGGAGATAGAAAACTTAATAGTTATCTAATCTGTCGGGGTAGAGGGGGGTGGGTATTCATGGGAAACCAACATGCCTCTTCTTATTTCTGTCAGACTGACTTGGACTTTATTTCTGATAGTGGCCAAGTACCAAGGGGATCAAAGATTAAAAAATTTTGTAATCTCTAGACTTTGACTTCGTTTTTTTTTTCTGGCTATCTTTTGCCACAGTATATAGATAATCTCAATTTCCCCCAATAAGTTCCAGATTTGGATAGAGAGCATACATGAAGGACCCAGGACAATAGAAACTCTACCTGGGGGTATGATAGTGGTCAGTCATAGCACAGGTGAATCGAAGCCATACCAACCCCCAAAACACCTGTTCGCTGAGAGTGAAGAAGACCCAAGACAAGTTTGTTTTTACAAACGTCCTACAACATCAAAGGGCCATGGTTTGTTTATCTTTGGGGTCTTAAAACAGTATTAGGTTACAAATCTTCTAGGGTGGATTAGCACCCTGTCTTACTTCATTATCATTTTGTAAGAATTATTAAACATTTCCCCTCTTTTTCCACTCAGGTTACTTTACTCACAATGAAAAGAATCTTTTACTTATCTTTGGATTTTCTTCTTTCCTTTTTTTTTTATCAAAAACATTAGCTCTCTTTATGCTGATAATTTGCTTACACATGTTGTTATAACCTTTTCAAATGTGTTTATTTAACACAAGAGAATAGCTCCAAATAAGTCATTGAAGAGTATTTGTAACAGATTTCATGTCATGTCATATTAAAATGTCAATTGGAAAAAAAAATTGATAGCTCATTTGAAACAAATGATCTAAAATTGTGACTTTTCATTCAATTAATGTGAATAACTTTTTTCCTGATGGCAGTTGCAAATAAATGAAAATAAACACTCCAACAATTTTTATGTAATGCATATGTTACCAAACTTCTCAAGTTCCAATTGAAAAAGTGAGTGCAACTCATCCCAAATTGATTTTTTTATTTTTTTTTTTGTTATGATACATGCATATTATACAATAATTTCCTGGCAACATATTTCTTTTAATGAGTAGATATTTGAAGAGCTGGTCAATAGTTATGATAAATAATTCCCAGATGTTAATATTCTATGGTGGTAAATTTCCAATTCACTATACAAAAAAAATAACAGTACTCTTCTCTCACAAAATTAATCCTTTTTTTTTGGCTGTAAGTTGTTTAAATAATTTTCTTAAAAGGTTTTCAAAATACTACCTAAAGCACCTTCTTGAATTTGACCTTCACCTGTGACAATGACCTTGGTTCAAGGTCATTTGACACACCATCATGTACCTGAACAGACTCCCATAATCCTTCTATTTCTCTGTTTTAAAGTTTTGGACCTAGTAAACAGATTCAGATTAATATGATGATTCATCAGAGTGATCTGCCTTAATATAAAAAGTGTGTTCTACCTTAATAATCTACATATAATTATATAAACCACTTATCAATATTCAAACAAATCTAAAAGAATGATCTAGCTGAAATCTCACTTCATATTTTACAACTTTTAGCATAAAGGAATGGAAACATTTTTAAGGTTAATTCGTTAAGTTATTCACAAAATCAGCCCAATAAAAAAATAGTGATGAAAAGCACTTGAATGATAAAAAGCAAAGTAGAGCCTATCTTTGACTAGCTAACACTAAAAGAAAAGTTCTCCTTTTAACGTCCGATGAAAATCTTTAAGATAAAATTATATTTTTGCTCTTTTCTAAAAAAAAAAAAAATTCTCCAAAACACATAAATACTTAAGAAATTACCCAGAATACAATTATGAGTATTATCTATGGACGAGAGAGAGGTGTTTTTTTTAAAGACAGTTTTTTTGGCTTTGCATTGGTTTGGTTATGATAAAGGGGACTGTAAAATTTTGACATTTACGAGGAACCACATGACACTGCGGAGACAAGATCCCTACCACACACCATTATATTACTGCTTGTATCAATTAGCATGGTGATTTACGAAAGATATCGTATCTCTTATACACCAAGTACTTTTTTCCCCCTCCGAAGTAAACCCGATATACCGATATATATAATTTTTTATATTTCGATAGAAGTCATTGGCTTTCTTCCTTCCTGTGCCGTCGAGCTTCCCCCTTTTTTTGGCCATTCTATTTTTCCCAAGAGTTAAATGCTTTTAGCGGCAGATACTGACAATCGGTGGCGACTGTTTTATTAAGCTCTTGAATTTCTCAAACCGACTTTTATTTTTTAACAAAGATTAAATTTACAGCCCTCAATGAAATCTTGCTGATTTTCTTCTGAAAAGACTCCCTCCTTCAGAATTTTTTTCTCTTTTGCTCTCTCATGTTTTCCACTGCACAACAATTGTGAAAAACCCTCTTTGTCAAATAAACCCCCAAGTCACTTGGGTTTAAATGATCATCTATTATATCACTTTCGATAACCCATAATTATACTTTCTCCCAGATCCTCTAACTTTCATCCTGTTTAAATATTTGGCAATAACACTGTCTCCATTATTCAGTCAAATGTTTAGAGTATTTCAATTGAACTTCAGAATTGAGGGTGCCATCCTTGAAAAAAAAATTCAAATGACCAGTCATTTGGATATATATGGCATGCTAGCATGCAAGTTCTTTAGACTGTATGAACCTGGTATGTATATTCAAGGAGGCAGTTCTGGAGTTTGTGCACTTTCTCTATGTGTCAAGAATCAAAAGCTCTATATATAATAAATCAAAAATCAATTTCATTCTTTCATAAATAGGTAAATATTATCAAATTGCATTTTAAAGTGCAGTGGTACAGATTTTTGGTGCAAAGAGGGGAATAACTCTGGTCATTTCTCTGATGTTAATGACATCAATATACATTTCCAAATTTATCCTTTTCTTTCAAGATGGACTTGTTAAAACTGCAGATCATTGTTTTAGTACCTGCTATCTGTGCAAGCCCCAATAAATCTTGCTCAGGTGAAATAACGGCAAGAAAAGACATTGAATGGGCTGTTTAAACAAAAAACCTTCATCTCTTAAGACAAAAGAATCAAGACAATATTACATTTTCGATTTTCAATAACTCTAATCCACTAAAAAATGTCTTAATCCATCTCTTCGTGTTAATAGGTTTGTGGTTATTTCGCTGCCCCATTCCTCCGTAGAGGGGAATGGAGGACTTGGCAGTCTGCTCAAGTGTGGTTTTTAGCTAGGACCAGGTGGGCTATAAGTTCGTGGCCATTCTCCTTGGAGTGTCGTAGACCACTCTCCCAAAAAACATAAAAGTATCAATATCATTTTTATCTGATGGCTTCCGCAATATGAACAAACAAACCAGGTGAGTTTCGGTCATATTGGGATATTTTCTCTCCCCTCCAAAACGAAATCAATTAGGTTGGCTGATAAGGTCTCCCGAGAAACTAATGTAGAAAAACAACTTTCCGGAATGTCCAAGTACTTGACTGCGGTTTGGAGACTGGTGAAGATGCGAGATCGTATGACTCGGAGCATGTAAAACGCTCAGGAGACCAGGAGATGAGGACTCACTGCCGAAGCTTGCACATCACCGACGAGAGTGGAACACGGATATGTCGCTTCCTATTGTTTCGCACACAAAAGAGCTCTCCAACAGCTCTGCCGTGTTTGTTTTGTCTGGTTTTAATGACTTTGACTGAAACAGATTTGGCTTCAGCAATTAACTCAGGTTCTAGCAATGGAGAAATTGAATTCTCTAATTGATGCCGATGTTTTCACCCATATATAGTGCGAGTTAGAAAAGGAATTAATGCGACACTTTGCCACCAACTCCCAATAAAAGTTAACCTTCCGTAAAACCCTGTTTATGTTTCAGAAGCATTTAAACTTAATGGTGCACGGAGCATTTTTATTGCAACTTAGAAAACTTTAATCACCATTAACTGCATTTGTAACTTTCATTATACAAAAGAATATTCCATCAAAATAAACTCATCCCCCTATTCTAAAAAAATCAATTCAGCAGTTTCATGTAATTCATAATTTATCTTCTGGATTTTTTTTTTTAGCTTTGTTAAAGTTGAAGCCCATTTGGAGTTTAAGACAGTTGAATGCTATCTTATGTGAGTGATAAAAATTTTGCCTCTTGTAAAAATTTAAAGATCCCAAATCGGCACTTTATCAGAATTTATATAAGAAAGCACTGTCGCATCGCACATCTCGCCTGATAAAGTTTATTTCAAATCTTTTCAGATAGGGCTTCTGATAGGCCATTCATGATCATGTGATCAGATAGGCTAGAGAAATACAATGGGGATGAACTTAACTGCATCAACAAGCACAAAAAATTTAGCATTCTGATAAAAAAACAAAGTTAGAAGAATGCATTGTTGTAAAATTGTGAACAGAACTTCTATCGATCATTGGTTCATTTGAATCAAAAATCAGTGTTTTAACATCACCTTAGCAATGAATCATCATTTTATTAAATTGAAAAATAAATTATGTACATGTATTATCAAAATCAAAAAGTAAAAGATAATAAAGTGCTTGATTATAAAACTCATTTTAAATTGCATTTGAAATATTTAACTTACGAGTTATCAAAGACGAATCGCTGAGACACAAGTCTGAATGACTAAATGAAGTCCCTTCTCTTTAAGAAATCATCCTATTTCAGAAAATTAAATAATCTGCCATTCGCTTTATTAAATTTTGTTTCAATCAGCTTATCGCTGATCTGAAGATTTTCATAATTCCGAGTAAATGAGAAAAATGTTCAGTTTACCACGTAGGAAGAACACAGAAATCCCTCAATCAACAAATGCAAGATAATCAAAGGCTTTCCCTAAAAATCATCTTTCTTTTTAATTTCAGATGTTAATTTCAAAAGGTCATTAGTCTCTAGTACGTTCTTACGGAAGAGGAAGCCTTATCTCTTTATCTGTCCAGTCTGTGTGTCTACAACCCCCTCCCCCATCCGTAATCCCCCACCTGTTCCCCCCCCCCCCCCCCCCCCCACAAGAATGATACGCGATCACGATACACATTTGAACAAAATGCCAAAGAGAAATAAATATACATCATCCCTGGGTATATTTTTTATTATAAATGTTTTCTGATGCTATTTGTTTTGTGCTATCTCGGCTTCGATCTGAGCCAATTTCTGTTGAAAATTGGTCGTACCACTGCAGGAGCCTCGTGTGTACTTTCATTTTGGTCGTTAGTTCCTTCTACACTGTCCGCTATAAACAACCCCAACGTGCTGATCCAACGATCGGCGCTTATGATTTTTTGGGGCGATAACGTAATGCCCCTATATACATCTTATCTCCCCACTTCCTCTCATTTTTTTTGCATCAAAGTCAAAAGTCAAGCTTGAATTAAAGATAGCAAAATAGATTCTGTTGATTTCTTGATATTTGTAAAAAGATTTATTCAGTTCATAAAGATAAACTTTCTTCTTTTCTAGGCAGGCAGCATCAGGAGGCCCAGTATGCAAGTGCAAGAGGCACACAGAATAAATATTATCAGATTCGTTAAATTGTAATTGACCAGAAACTGAGTTTTTAATAAAAGAAAAAGAAAGTGGGTGCAACACTCCGATAAAGAGGGGATCTAGTTTCATTTTTGTTTAACCGGTGTTTCAGTGAGTGAGATACATTGACGATGTTGTGAGAATGCCTACAAAAAGAGAGAGAGAGAGAGAGAGAGAGAGAGAGAGAGAGAGAGAGAGAGAGAGAGAGAGAGAGAGAGAGAGAGAGAGAGAGAGAGAAAGAGAGGAGGGAGGGTTTTTTTTCAGAATACATATGTAAAAATGATATTGAAACTGCTTTTCATTTAAAATTGCTTTAAAAAAGACTTCTCATTTACTCATTTTTTAACATGATGGATGAAATCAACAAGTTTTCCACACCTAGTGAATTGTATTACATATATGGCACTGTAAAGGCTCATTTCAGAAGATAATAAACAGAGATTATATTCTTAAATGGATATTCAATTCACCCGATTAAATTTCACTGAAAACTCTCATAGGGAAATGCCCCCCAAGCGATATAATAGAAACATTTGCACTGGTGTCTGTCGCATGCATTCAAAATATCAGATGAGAACTGCAAAATGCATTCTGCAGACTCCAATTTGGATACAGTTGTAAGGGAATATATCTGGGGGAGATACAATATCATCGGAGAAAAAGCATTCATAGCAGGCTGCTACCAAAGAAGAATCAGATGGGCAAAAATAAACACCTTGCTGTAATTCAAGTCATGGAATTTCCATGATATGATAAGTACCAATGCATTATGATTTCTTTTTTCTAAAGAGGATTATAAAAAAAAAGAATTAAGTGCAAGAAGTTGAAAAATTTTACTTTCACCTGAGAAGTTTCAATTTATCATTTTATAAGGTTCTTTCTTAAAGCTACCTCAGGAGCATCCATTGTTGATTCAGAGTCGTGTTTTAAAAAACTTTTAATTGCAGTGCATTTCAAAAAAAAAAAAAAAAAAAAATTCCAAGTGCACAATAACAATGACTGTTAATGAATGGGTTTTTTTTTATGAAACAATGTTATTGGACACTGTTCAATTAGTTGTTTGTCAAAGTAAAATAGATTTTCCTCCAAAAAACCTCAATAAAATCAAACTGGAGGGTATAGTTCACCTAGGCTGATATAATTCATTCCGAGATGCCATCTCGCACTGCCCGACAATACTAATTGAGACACTAATATTAAGCAAGAACAATGGCCAACAAAGCTCTATTAAACGGCCTTATCTGATGAAACGTTTTATTTTACTGATCCTGGGCAAGCAAAGGTTCGAATTTGGAAGCCCTTTTGTCGCAGGTAGTGAACAATCAAAAAGAAACTAGATCTATGATCATTGAGAAACATAAGCAACAAAGTGTTTCAGATGGGAAGCGATAAAACAAATTATCGTAGCAAGCAAATCAAGATATATTATAAAAACTTCCAAGTTTAAAAGGACCTCCAAAAAAATATGCAGCTTTCAAAAAGACCAAAGGATCGCCAACATTTTTTTTTTCATATACTTATCTAATTCCGAAATCCCTTTACTAATAAATCTATAGAATTTTTAACTGTACTTGGGATTGTTTTAGCTCAATGAAGCAAAGTTTCAATGACCTTTCTTTATCCCGTTGACATTGGCAACATGAGCAAAATACTAGATCAAAATTTGCCAGTTTACTGTCAATGAAATTTTTAGAAGATTCAGCAATTTCTTTAGGCCAGGGATAAAAATTCTGATGCACGAAATAAAAATACTATAAATTTCCATCTGTTCATAATCATTTTGAATTTAAGGGGGATTTACTTTTTCCATCCCCTGGTAATAATGCTTAATATTCATAATTTCCTTTTCTCTTTCATCATAATTTCCCCTATTAATGCTTCCTCTTTACAGCATTCAATAATTCTACCCTTTTTCCCATTTGAATTAAGGAGGATAACACTATTTACCTACTTGAATAAAGATTATATTCTATCCACTTTCATCATAAGCACTTTCCTCCCCCTCCCCCTCCTTAAATCAAAACTTAATTGATTAGTTCAGGTCTTATTCAATTCCATACACCTGTTTATTCAATGGAGTGAAAGAAAAACAAACTTTCCCTCATTTTCAAGTTCATCTGATAGAGATAATATTGCAATTTCTTCTTCCCTTTTCACAGAATTCAAAAAGTTTTATTAGTACGTCCCTTAATCTTTTATCATATTAATTAACCCTTCCCCCTTTCACATGACCTATCCACTTTCCTTTATGAAATAAAAGTGGAAAATTTTTTTTAACTTTTTGTTTCACCTTAAGTACAGAAGTGTGACTAAAAAAAAAGAAAGTGACAAAATAATAAATTATCTGACCTGTTTCTGTGTTACTAAAATCAGAATCAGTCGACTTTTCAGATTCGTTGTCCGAAATGTCTGTCACATCCACATCAGAGGCAGCCATAGCATCAGGCATCATAAAAATTATAAACGCTCTCAATGGCAAAGAAAACAATTTTCTTCCAAAATCTCTTTGTCACAGCTTCATTAGAAAGGAAAACAAAATCTTCTCTTCTTGAAACTTCAAAAAAAAAACTTCTGAATGGTTGGATGATGTGACTTGTGAAATTGTTCAAAACCTTTTAAAGTGGAAGCTGCATTTACTAGTGGACTTATATTTTGTTTCGGGGAGGGGGAGGAGGAAAGAAGAAAGAAAGGAGAAAGAAAAAAAAAGAATTAAGAAAGAGGGGGCATGAACAATAGCGGTGTTTCTGCATCATGTGTCAACTTTTGTCTCTCGACAGCCACTCAGGTGTGATCGAGATGCAGGTTAAATTTCCGAGGACTTTTGTTGGGGCTTGCTCCGATAGATAGGTGAGTGAATGGAAATTGACTCGATGCATTGTAGAGAGAGGACAAAAAAAATCTCACGATGACAAATCAAGGTTCCTCTTGTTAAGGCTTGCAGAAACAGTTGCAAGTTGCTGGGAAAATAAATTTAATCAATCTATGACTAAAGCCCGTTTAATTCCAGCTATGTCTTTTCAAAAGTCAATCAAAATATTTTGGTTGTGTGTGGTTGTATTCTATTGTATGGCAAGGCTTTTTTTGTTATAAATGAAAACATTACACTTGTCTGCTTCTCTCTGATTTAAAGCCATTGGAAGCAAATATTCAGATATAGAGACACTTTCACAACTTTCGAGATGGGACCGTATAATTATTTGTCAATTTGGTGCAAGATTAGAAATCCAAGCCCACTATTTTCCTGCTGCTAATTTGTGAGGAGTCACATAATCTTAACAAAAAAAAAAAGCTGTAAAGGAAAAATTCCCAAAGGCTTACCTTTGCCGAATGAAATGTATTTAACATACCTTTTAAATTGTGCCGTTATCAAATTGATAAGTCTTTACAATGAATGAAAAGAAGAAAAAAATAATAATAACAAAAAAATTTTAAAATGTTGTCATATTTCCTTTTTTCTTTTATTCCAAAGTTAACATTTGGGTCACTGAAGAACATCAAAACATATATACCATATTAAAAATGACCTCTTTGAAGTTGAATGAACATGTACTCTTTTACAGTGCAAGCCACAAAAGAAGACGGCCCTTAAATCTGGTAATGGTAATTTATCACTCTTAATTTCAATGAATTCAACAATCACTGTTAATAATGAGAAGTGTCTGCTGTTGACTTTTAAACATCAGTAAAAGGCATCGAATTCTCAGGAAGAATTTCTCAATGCCAAATCCATTTTGAAAATTGAAATGAAACTTGGGGAGAAAATGAGACCTATTATGAAGATGATATCAACAGCTTTCCGAAAATATGACAGTTAATCTTTGCCAATTGAAGAGGGATTACTTTACTGCAAATTACAAGTTCAAGGCATTCGAAAAATTTAACAACCATCAGACTCAGAAAAGGAGAGTCAAATCCTTTTTCATTCACAGACAAATTGATTGAAATTAGCTAGGGAAATTATTTCTGTAATTATCTGTTTTGACAACAGCCTGGGCATTGCATGGAAAGGGAAGACATACACAGAGACACTGTTGGTGTGTTACACCCTTTTATTCGATACTCACAAGTTCACAACGTTTTTTTTGCTTTCTCTCTCCCACACAAATTACAGGTATGATTAGAATTTACAACATCAGTTAAATACCTATAATTATAGATATGGAACACAAATTTCAAAATTTGGCAAGCTTTATTTAACACATTGATAAAAAGGGGTACAAAAATAACTTCAACCGTTTACTAAATATTTAGGTAATTAACATGAAAGGTTCATTTGAAGAAAAAAAAAACCTTGGATTTGACAAAAAAGTGATTTTATGCAATTGGTCAATTACATTATGGTAGTGACAGGTTGTGAACGAGCAAACATTGGACTGTTTAATTAATAGTGACAAACCTAAATATGGTACATGTACATGAAATTGAATCCAATTTCTATTTCTAAATTTTGCTAAAATCTCTCTAATTCTTTATTCTCATTTTTGACTTTTCAATTTTTTCCTTTTTACCCGTCGCCTCTGGCAGTGAAAGAAAAAATCAAAAGAGAAAAGGAGCCAAAGCATCATTTTTTAATGGGGGTCTAAAATGGTAAAAACATCTATTACAGTAGATGAAATCTTGTAAAACATTATCATTTCCACTACCACCATCGTACTTCTTCTCTCAAGTTTTTACCTCATAATGTTCAAAACAATGAGAACAAAGAGGCATAGCTATGCCAAACTTTTACGGGGATTGAAATATCAAAGTCCCGATTTTGAATTTCACCATTTCTGTGTCTTTTTACAGTGAGATATCAGAGGCTATGATCTGCTATCAAACACTGTTGCCCAAATTTTTACGTACATTATTTATTTCTTTGCACCTTGGACCCCAATGTTATTTTGCTTAAAGCGAACAAAAAAGTATGCAATGATTGCGATTGCTGTCTTTACTTTTAAATGCTGTCTGCTGTGACCAAGTAGCACCTTCTGCAACCAGCAAAAGAAAATATTGCATTCCAAGGAGAAATCTGAATCAGTTTCGTGCGCTTAAACTATAATGAAAAGGGGAATAACTTTGCTGATCATTTGTATTATTTTTTTTTCTCTGCCTTTTATTTCAGGTGTAAGAAAAGTGCTTGCATTTCAACATCTCACAATTTCCCCATAAATTTTCGTCACTTCAAGAAGTAAAAAAAAATTCAGCTTTATTTTCAAATTCAAATTTTCTTTTAATGGAAAAAGGTATTTATTGAGCAACGAGGAGTTGAAAAATCACCTTATTGCGACAGGCAAAGAGGTAAATTGTGCGCAGAGCTGAAATCGAATCCGATGTGCATTTTCAAGTCTTGGTAGAAGTGCGTAAAGGATGGTGAAATCCAATCACACGTTTCCTATCTCCAAAGCAGCCCAAAGACAATAAATCAGTCCTTTTGGATACTAACTTTTAAGAACAGTTCACGCTTTTAAGGAATTCTCTCATGCACCTCAAGGAAAAACAAGTCAAGATTACAGGGCCGATAAATTTCTTGTAACATTTTTCACTCTTAAAGACACCAAGAGATCGAGTGGTAGATTTTTCTTTTATGCTGAAAGAGAGGCGACGGGGTGCGTAGGAAAATTCGCTACACCTATCCTCCATATAACTGACTCTTTTTTCCCATTGTATCATCTTGCCACCAGAAAAGTTTCACATCCTTTCTATGAACAAAACATGGGACTTTTCTCTTTATAACTCCTGACAAGCTAAATAGTTTCAATTTTCACTTGTTTTAATGTTTTTGAGTGCCTCCTTTAAAGAGAGGTACATAAACATTAGCCATCACTTCACCATCGCTAGTGTCAAATTTTCATTTTTTTTGTTTAGGGGAAAAGCAAAACACTTTGCTTGGCTGGTTAAATATGTTATTCTATACTCTATTTCTGTTCAAAAGCTCTGTTTTTAACCTTCTTTTGAAAAAATAAAATTGAAATTCAAAAGAAACAACTTAAGTCCTAAAAAGAAAATATGGGAAAGTTTGTTTTCTTTATCTTGTCTAAAAGATATTGTAAATTTGCAAATACAGAGTTAATATGATATGAACTTTTAAATTTAGTTCAGTAATATATTTTTAGCTATAAAATAAAGAAAAACATGATTGTTCTTTTTAATATTGTTAAATAACTGTGATTTTAAAAAAAATTTGAATCAAATCATTTCTTTAAAAATTAAAATAATTCAAATTTGAGAAATACATCTTTCATAAAAAAAATATAATATGATGCTACATTCACTTTCCAAAATCTCTCTCTCCTCTCTCTCTCTCTCTCTCTCTCTCTCTCTCTCTCTCTCTCTCTCTCTCTCTCTCGTCGAACACACAAAATTGAGAATTAAAAAAAAATCAAATTCATAAAAAAAAAAAATAAGATTTGACCTACTTGTTGTATCTTCTTGATGGACCACAGGGTCATTTTCACCCGGCAACTGACAACCCGTCATTGTTTTACTCAACATTCAAATTTTTTTGTTTGTTTTCTCTTCCTCTGTTCAAAATGTCACCAAGTTCTTATTATAAGAACCATCAACAACAAAGTTGCAGACCTATACTAGGTGAATAAAATTTCAATGGTACCTCTTCAGTTTCTTTAAGCTTACTAATTAAAAAAATGTATAGAATCTTAATTTTTTTTTTTTTGTATACAGAATTGATAGATAAAAGTCTCAGCTTGCATGAAAGAACATGAACAGAAATGGGTAGCTGCAATTGTCTCTTCGATTTGATTCTTTTGTTATTGAGCTGAAACACTGATCAACTGTAGCCATATAACTCCGCCTCTCTTGAATCTTCTTAATGCATATGGAAAACAGATCTTCAATTAAATAGCCAGTAAAACATAACAAAGAGTTGAATTCTGGTAACTAAATAGAGGCACTTTTTTTTGTAGCTTGAATATATCTAATGCACAATCCCATGGGTTAGACTATATGTCAAACCAAACCCGGTAGTTGCACAGCAAAAAAACAAGAATTTTACTTGGAAAAAATGAAAAATAATAGAAAAAAGAAAAAAAATTGGAAAAATCTTCTACTTTTCAGTGTTTCTTCCTTATTGGGAAGATGCCAGTATAATAAATAATAGAAATAAAACATGGTGTTTGTACATAGCTTGAAATGTTATTCAATTCACTTGAAAAGTTAAAAAGTGTCTGATCTTCTTTATTAAATTGTAAGGGATAATCTTACAAGCTTGACAATCAAGTAAACATCAAACTGTTACATGAACTTCTACCTGTATAATCATCCCCTTTTATCCGTAGTTAACAAAGTTTTATTAATCTATTTGATTGTTTATCAATCAAGTCTCTCTCTCTCTCTCTCTCTTTCAGACTTTTTTTTCAATATTGTAGATATTCACATTGTTTCCTGGAAGATCAAATACATTTCATTAAGTCCCCTTTTCTTACATATTAACCCATTTTTTTAACATCATCTTAAGTATCACTGGCCCAATTGTATGGAACCAAAGATCAAAGTTCATAATTATCCAGGACACCCTGCCCTCTACTACCCAAAGCATCCATATTTCCACCCTCTTAAACCCTCCTAATTAGCTCTCTCTCTTTCTCCCAAATTCTTAAAACTAAAAATATCAATGACCATTCAAAGTCAAGTAAAATGAAATGATATCTTGTATGGATCATAATCCATATATAGTTTAACAAACAATCTTGAATGCACACCATTGAAATAACATTGGTACAAATCTTATCTTTATTACAGTTAAATGCCTTATTTTGAGTAAATAATTATTTTATGGAGCCCTAAGTATACTCATTATAACGGCTTTTGACGATTTAAATATAAAGCTCTGCAATGATAGCTCTCGACAGATAAAAATTGCGAGCACCAGCACACTTCAATGTTTTTTAAATCACCATACTCTTGCTATAAACTCCATTCTTCTTACCACTCAATGATATGTGTACGAAATTTTAATACAATTTCAAATAATCAATAGAAAAGTTCTCTATCTATTCACTTCATCAAGATTAAAATGCAAATTTTAAAATGTCAGCATCCAATTCTCGTTTAATTTTTTTCTGCCAAAATATTACGAATGTTATTTCTTATCTTCCTTCTTTTTGATGATGGTTACAGATACTGATAGTTCAAGTTTGATCACATTCAACGAATTAAATCAATGCTAACAAAACGGTTACCCTCAATTTTAGAGCCAATGAATTTTTAATTGAAATTTTTTTTTCCAATGAATCTCATTAAAAACTGATCTGATCGGGCAACAGTGTATCTTCTTTTCACATTGTGTTGCCCAATAAACTCCCAATGAAAGAGTCAATCTCTTTTTAAAAGTGTCCTACCGTTCAATTTGCATATACTTATCATTAATTTAACAAAGGAAAAAGCAAACAGGTTGATTTCAAATTCAAGGAATAAAAATTGATTCTTTAGTGACATACATACACTTATCCCTTAATTGACAATGCAGTCCCATGGGGCACTTTTATTCAGGAGTATATTTTTTCTGCACCCCCCCCCCCCACCCCAAACCCACTTGTTTTCAATGTCATGCCAGAAATCACGAACTGTCAAAGTGGCATCATTGGTTATAACCACCCTTAGATTTGATGGAAACTAAATAGCCAGAGTCTATATAATATTCCCTTTTGCATGACTCAAAAATTCAAAAGTTATTTGGCAATATCTTAATTATGTTTGTTGAAATTGATGGATTTTTATTTAATAGACAAAGTAGAATCATAAAGTATTTACTACAGGTAGCATCAAATCTTTATTCAAAATTTTGACTCTTTTTATCATGTTTTTAAGGAACTCAAAAAACAGCTTTACAGTAAAATTGTTGTTTTAGGGTGGTGACCACTTTACTGAAAAGTGTTTCAAATTCATATTAAATTTACGCAAAAACTTCAATAAATCCGAATCTAAAGAAATATTTTGTTCCTCTTCCTATATTGTTAACTTCGTTTTTTTTTATCTGCTGTGCCAGTAATCATGCATTTATAATTTAAAGTAAAAATATACTCGTATTCTATTAAGCGATCTCAATTTGATTCCATTTCAAAAATCAAGTACCAGATTGGTGCAAGCATTGATATACCCGTTTGGAGAAATGGAGAACTGCATGAAAGAAAAAAAAAACTTTCTCTTTTTTGGGGGGAGAGTTTATTTGAATCAAGAGTTGAGTTTTCAAAAGATCAGTACTTGAGAATTCTAAACTTCATTTTGTTCAGACATCTCTGACAAGCTTCTCAAGTCATTGTCGAAAATGCCAAATTACCTGTGTGATCTCAATGTGGCTGGAAAAAGAGCAGATGGGACCAAGAATTGTTTTCCATTTCATCAATACCATCTCAACAAACTCCTGAAAAGATACAATTAACAAATTTTGTTTACTTATAAGGGAAAAAATCAGTTCCGAAATAAGTCAATTAGGTTCATATTTGCAAGTTGCATGGCGCTCAAGTGAGTAGCTAATTGTTTTTAATTACAGACTAGGCCTAAACATCGATATACTCAATGGGGGGATATGGATTCTCCCGACAACTTTCTTTTCAGCTTTAACACTGTACGGCCAGAAAAGAGAAAAGATATTTTTACTCCACTTGATCCGATGTCTCTATTAAATCAGTTCAGATATTGAGAAGGCAATTGTTTTTTTGGATGAGTTCTAAAGAGGCGAAGAAAGAGACACAAGATTCTCAAACTTTGGCAACAGTCACCATTCGATTGTCTGCAGAATCCATCATGATTTTTAATTTTGCCTCCAATGTCTTTTCTTTTCAAATCAAATGTCATTGGAACAATATCTATTTTTGATGATTTTTTTTTTCAATTTGGCATTTACACTGAGAGAGTAACAGCTGGAAATCTTTATTTTTAATTTGCTATCTCTAAACTAAAAATTACTGATGCTCAAAAACTTAAATATACAAGCCATATTTAATTTAGTGGAATAGATAATATGTATAGCATTAAATAACACAACATATCTTATAATTGTAATGATGTTTAAGATAAAAAAGAAAACAAAAATTGTTCCTCATAAATTTTAAAAAATTAATACTCTACTAGAAAACTGAAGTAGAGGGATGTAAAAAAAAAAAAAGGGGGGGGGGGGGTGAGAGAAAAATAGCAACAAGTAATAAATTGTTCAATATTTTTTTTACAACAAAATTTCCTGTTTTATGATATTAATATTAAAATGATAGCGTCAAAGATAGAGCTTCATAGAGAAACAGTGGGAGCAGGGATATATGATAAGTGATTTGATAACAATCCGACCGAGACACAGAAAAGACCGCAACAATGCGCCTGCAAATTTCTTATCCATTGTCTACCTATTCCGATTTCTTATCCATTGTTCAAAGGGTTTTTACTCAACAAATTCCCATGATCACTTTAGCATATCAACTTAAGGGGAACTTTTCTGGCCAAAAAAAACATATTTTTATATAAATAATTGTGCTAAGAGTCCAGTAAATCTTATTTTTTCCGTGTGCCTAATGTGAAGTAAAGAAATCTTTCTTTTTTTTGGCTTTTGTTTAAAAAGTTGATATCATTGTCAAGTATTATCTGCTCTGGGTGAGCAAACATGAATTGAAATTTTTCTTGCTGGTAATTGAAAATTAACCGCTATTACTACCACATTCCCAATCAAAAACCAAATTCATTTTATATCACTAAACAAAATCAGAGCGCACACAAAAGTGCAACACACAAAAAAAAAAATTCTTCCTACAATGTGTCTCTTTCCAGATTTTCTGTCATGATAAAAGAAACAAACCACCATACAGCTAATTTTCATTATGAAGGGAAAAGCCATTCTTTATTTCACAAGCAGAGAAGAAAAAATAATTCTGTCGTGGATGAAAAAAGAATCCATCTTAAGATGATCTCAGGCTCGTTTTCCTCATTTGTTCTTTTTTTCAGGTGATGAGTCGAGGTTTTCCATGGAAAAATTTCATTACCTACTGTAATTAAATGGTTTCAACGGAAATCAGAGGTAATCAAATTGCGAACAAGAATCAAATTCCAATCAATTGCAAATGCACAGGGCAGGGCATAATAGGAACAGTTTCCTCCAAATCTTCAATGCTATTAGGAAATCGCCGTAATTTTGTGGGAGAAACAGACGTAAGACCAAATTTTCGGAGTTAAAGACCATACAGAGAGGACCCATAATTTTACTTAAGTGTCTGAAAATAACATTAGTGGGGATTTTTATCCAGATGATGATCAAATACGAATTAAAGGTTACCATTAATAATTCAATCTTCTTTTTTTACAATAAATACATTGTGATTATACTTTCAGGTAACTTAATTCTGAAATTATAGCCCCATTGTACAGCAATTTTAAGTAATGCATATGTTTATTTGGCCAGTGATAAATCATCATCCAGTATTCAATCAAATTCCCTTAACAATTAGACTGTTCTTGCATCAACATTTCAAAATTCAAAATAATGATGAGATATTCACGGTTTTACCTTAAAAAAAAAAAAGAAGAAATTTTGTTTATTATTTAAAATCAAAACTTCTTGATGTTCATTAACTGATTCTGAACTTGGAAGCATTTTCTAGCATAGAATAGCTCTTCAAAAATATGTTTATTTAAGACCATTCAATATTTTAGCTGGTATCAAATTAAGTTTGCTGCTGCTATATAAAATGACCTTGAAATACAAAATAGATTTCAAGTCAAGGACATTTGCCAATCTGGTCAAGTTCAATCATTTTAGCAGAAAGAATTAGAATTCAAAAAGACACAATATGAAAACATCAAAAAGTAAACAGATTTTTTTTTACAACAAACTAAATAACTCAATAGTATTAAAATATTGTGTATTTTTACAAAATATGAGAGAGAGAGAGAGAGAGAGAGAGAGAGAGAGAGAGAGAGAGAGCACTGCAAATTACTTTCATATTTAAATCAACAATAATATTTTAAATCTATGATATCGACAATATTCTCTCCAGTCTTTTGCAAATTGATCCCACAAACATTCTCATTCTGATCTCTCGGATGCCAACTTAATCATTTAAAAAGAATAAGTTAATTTGATTTCATCAATAGAGCTCATTATTAAGGTTGGCATTCAAAATTCCATATTTTGAAATTTTAAATTCAAGATTCATATGACATTTTAAAAGATTTTGAAGTCTTAAAAGTGCAACAAAAGTGAAAGCAACTATATGGGTATCCCATAATTCATGCTTTATCTGTGGTTAAATCACTATAAGCCTACCCATGATCACACTTTCAAAACAGTTTATGCATTTCATTGATTTCACCCGATAATTATCGACAGTATTGTGAAACGTACACCACTCTTTCATGGCTAAAGTAACAATTTCTCTGACTTTTAATTGTGACAGAGTCAACCATAAGAATGCTTCCGAGATATCATCACAGATTCATCGGCAGGGCGAAACTTGACCCCCTCCCCACCTGGGAGAACACCCATGTTACTGTCAGAGTAAAAACCCTGTCACCGTTAAAACAATAACTTTTTCCGAGCCCGTGTGAAAAATCACTGCAAGACTTTTCTGCCATTTTAAAAAGTCATTATTCCTGATGTTTATCTATTTTTTTCTCTCTATCTTCTCTTAATTCTTCTGATTTTTCCCCAGCTTTTTTTCTTTTCTTTTCGTTCTTTTTTTTTTTTTTCGTTCTTCTTTTGAAAAACCCAACTGGGAAAATCTCGGAGAATGACAGGCAGCAGCACAAAAGATGCAAGCTGAACAAGGGTTAAAACTTGGGCTTTACATTCATTGGGAAATTGAGTAGCGATCCGGGGTCGAAGTATGAAGTAATCAGTATCGTATTGAAAAGTGATAAAGACTTTGTAATGCGGCTTGTGAGAACACAAGTTTACATGATAACAGATTATAACTTCAAGGATCAAGTGATGGGAAATTTCTCCCCATTTGTCTTCGAACAATTCTTAGATGATCATGGGGTGATCTTAAAAGATGTCCATATAAATTAGCCAATACAACACGTTAAAACTAAATTTCTCACAATTCCCTCAAATTCTAAAATGAAAAATCTGAATTTTCTGAACTTTTAGTACCGGTATTTAAGAATTTGATCAAATTAACAGAACAGTAAACACATTAACCCTGAAGTTCAATAAAATGGGACACCATACGCTAGACCAAACATGATACATGTATTGCATTCTACCAGAAATATATATCTGCATTTGAATAAAAGAGATAATGATAAATATTTTCAAAAAAAAGAAAAAAAATTAACGCAGGTGGCAATGCACATTTAACAACAAATTATTCATTATATAAAAAGAGATATAATTTAAAATCATTTTGGTATTATATAGGGAGACACTCTGTGATGACATCACAATGTAAAAAAAGATTCTATTTACCACAATGATTTATGATCTTTGGTGAAATTAAATCTGTCTCGGAGGATAAAGGAGGGACAAACATGCAGAAAAAAAACCTAAAAATATTTAGCAACTTTTATTTTGGGAAATTTAACCACAAAATAACAAATTCTCTCATTACACCTCGGTCCTTTTTTTTTATATTGCATTTTCTATGGAAATCTGGATGAATAATTTATGATAAATAATGCAATATGATTCTGCTGCACGAATTTAAGAGAAGAAAATTACAGGGTTTTAATTAGAGGCAACAGTTGAAATAACATAACGTTTCGCGACTTTTACTTCAAAGATTCACCCAGTTTTGTTACATTATAGTGTAACTAATCTCAAGAGCTTCAAATTTTACCGTTAAAATTCATAAAATGGCAAGTTTATAATCATTTAAGTTCCAAATAATACCATATCATCTTGATAGGAGCTATCTTCATATGACCAAATTTTTTAATATGTTTAAAATAAAATAAGTGTCAACTTTGAATGTAGAATAAAGGTCAAAAATCTATTATGACATGACGCAAAAGCAAAAATTTAAGCAATTCTTTAATAAATCCGCAAATTCATATTTTATAAGCATTTATCTTTTGACTTGCATGTTTTTTTCATATTGAATTTGTTTTATAAATGCAATCCAAAGATTTCCAAATATTTGATACTTCTGAACATATATCATATACAATGAAAAAACCAGTAAAAGTATAGTTGTTCAAATAAACCTCCGAGTCTATCTTTGTGCATTAGAATGAAATATCTTCTCATGAGATGAGCTGGTATTCGAGCCCAATAGAATTTCAACCTCACACAGACAAACAGAAAAGACCCGTTATATTCCCTGTAAACAGTACATTTGACATCAGCTGAGTCAATGACTAATGTTTGGAACATTAGTAACCCATTGAAAAGTGATGAGAAAAAACATTCAGGCTGCAACTCTAGAAAGCATGTATACTTGTGAGAAAATTCCAAATTCCAAATAAGTAATAATAAAGACAAGAAAAAAACCTATTGTATTTCTTAATTCCAAAGTTCTGATTCGGAATCTTTCAGTTTTGGTATTTGAATTCTATTAAAGGTCAAATACCTTCATCCAAAATCTTTCACGCAAAAGACAAAAGGAATTTAACTTTAAATGACGAGAGTCTGTCTCACGAACATTCAAAGAAGAAGAAAAATAGGCTACCGAAAATGATAGAAAATGACGATAAATTATTTATTATCTATAAGGTCACTTTACATCAATGACTTTGAATAAAACAGGGCTGGTAAGTTGATCACATCTGATCAAAAACAGTTTGCATGTGGCAAAATTCTTCTCCGACTGAATTTAAAGAGATCGCATCGATGAGCGTTGAAGCGAATGCAGAATTCTGTCCAAGTGTTTGGAAACTGTTACCTTTTTTCTTATCGGCCGTAGAATCGTGTCATTGTTTGCCCGGACCACTGACGCAGGGAGAGAAAAGAGCTGGCTCTGAAATCAGTGACAAAAGAAATCAGAATATCATCCTGTGGAGTTTAATGCTATCTCATTTTAACTGGTTGTTACATGTTGAACTGGTTTTTTTTCCCCCTGCTGGGGAAGTCTTGTAGATTCTCAATCAATTCTTCCAAATCTGTTTTCTTTAAATGTATACCTATGTCTTTTGTCTTAAAGTTTGTTATCTTTGATCAGTTTCTACTAACTGTATATATGATCTTCAAGGCTTGGGACTTAATTGATACATTGGTGCCAAAATTTTGTACAGTAAATTCTTCATTAAAACAAAACAAAATAAATTGAAACAAAGGCAGGATTGTCAGGCAAAATGAAGAAGTGACACGCACTGCTTCCAAGTCGGTGAACTTGAATTGTCCAAATAAATGGCAACATGAACTACTAATTACCGGTAAACAATAATAATAAAAGTTTGAAAAAGTCTTAACTTTTAACAATTAAACTCTCTTCTTTAGGAATTTTGATACCCTTTATGAATAAGGAATATTGACTCTCTCTCTTTCTCTCTCTCTCTATCTGTCTCTCTGCAACTTCCACTTCTTTGAAAAATGTTAATAATTTTAAAAATATTCTACATTTTGAATAAATAAAAAATTAATAACTCTAACGTTGCATTTTACTGTTGACCTTAAAACCTAGAAGTGCATTCATTTCAATTTAACAACAGCACAAAAAAATTAGACAGAACCATGAATGAATTCAGAACAAATCATTGTAAGGAAGTGAACAGTCAGATGTTGGTATCTTTTTCAGGTATTGGATGGCAGCACAGTATGGACCCCCTACTGAAGCCCTGTCATCAGGGAACTTTATGGCTGTGCTATATCAGCCCTGTGTCATTAGAATTACCTAAGATAGAAGGGACATTCCGACACACCTGAATAACAAATGGACATTTTGTTCTCACCGACTGCAATGTCCACCAATGTCAGATGCTAATACAATACAAATTTCCACGTAAATATTTTTTTTTTTGCGTATTTGTTCTATCATGATCGAATGATTGGTGTGGAAAACATCCTCATGTGGTGAATAGCATGGAATATCATATCTTGGACATGCTGAATAATCATGAAAAATCATATATCTTGAGACATCAATCTACTTTTTATCACCTTTCCTCCGAGAATAAGGAACTTAGTGCTTCTTGCTTATCAATTACAAGGTTGCAATTGTTGAAAGTCCCTGTGACTAAAAATACAGGTACTTGCTAGCAATTCTAGGGGAAGGGGGGGGGGGGGGGGGGACATATTGTCCTTTGGTACCATGAACTTACTTAGGGATCAAGATATTGTCCTTGGGCTTAAAAAATTGCTTTTATGAGGGAAAAGGACATACATGGTGGAAAATGTAAATGTCTAAGGGATTATTTTCAAGTAAAATATGATATCCTGCTATAATAAAGGAAAATATGTTTCTAGAGGTGGACATTCTGATTCAGTCAGAAGATATCACTTCATCTTAGCACGTACGTCTTTTTCAAAATGTAGAGAACCTGCATAAACAAACAAATCTAGATATTAAGGGGCCCAGTAAAACTTTGATAGTTCTTTTTTAAATTATTTTTCAACAGTCTGACAGGTAAAAATTGGTTCAGGCTTGAAATTCTAGCTCAGAGCAATCAGCACAAAAGAACTTCCGAGAAACTGGAATCGGCTCAAGATTATGAAATTATGAAATTAAACAGGATAATCCCTTCAGGGCTAAAAATGGATACATTTTAAGACTGCAATTAATATATTTTATTGGGCGGCGTAATCCAAAGTAATTTCTTAGGAATTAAAAATGAAATTAAAAAGTTTTAGTTCTGTTGACATGGCATTTTGCAAGTATCTGCTAACTCTTTTCTTTTCAAAAAAAGTGTCTTTAGTAACTTTTTCTGTATCAAGTTTCAATTATCAGAAGCTTAGACTATTTGAGATAAAATTCACACTTGAAATTAATAACTATATAACTTTACATTATATGCTAATCATGTATTGTGCAAGGTGTGAAAAGAGATGCTACAAAAGTACACCACACAAAGGGAACCATGGACTACCTACCATCAGGTGCATCTGACCAATAGGTTACAAGGAGAACCGACGTGCATGCAGGCACGCGCCGAAATAATGTACCGTAAACTGAAACTGACAAAACTTATTTCAGCGATAATTCAAAAACAGGAAAAACAACCTTCTTTATTCATGGGTATATCTTTGTTGGAAAATAAACATGCTTTATGAGGTGAATATATTAATGTGTAATGAACATTAACGTCTCCAAAAGTATCAACTTTTCCAACAAAAGAAATTACCGTTATACGTCTGCGTCTTGTGTTCCCTAGACTTTTGAAAACATGGTGTACACTGTATCTTCTCCGCCAGACATGACTGATCTTGGTAGCAAAACATCTGTAAATATTAGCATACTCACAATTGAAATTAATCATGATGTAAGTCGAGAGACTCAATTTCACAATCTATAAACCACAGAAATATTCTTTTATGACCTTGAAGCATGATATTGCTAATATATAGATGACCAGGTGACAAATCAATGAAAGAAAAAATAAACAAACAAACAAAGAACCAAAAATGTATGTATATCAAAAGAATTTTGGATCAAATTAAAGAAAAGTAATAAATTAAGTTCTAATTAAATGAAATGGAGTTACAAATGTTATTTCCAGATGGGTCAAGAAAAGAACCTGGCCAATACAACTTAAGGGACAATCATCAGATGGTACCATTGGGTTCGAGTCGTATTTACTGGACAAATAGACTAAGCCCTTTGATAGGATTCAACATTAAGAGAGTGCTGAGTTCACATTTATTCAAACATCTTCTCTTCCAGTTCATTAAAACTCAATGATATGGACCTTAAGCTAAGGTTAAAGACATAATTCTGTTTGTTGATTAAACAGCGATATCCTTTGAGGATGACTTTTCAGCAAAATACCTTTGCCCAAAAAAGTGTTTCATCTGTATCTGTTTTTGAAAAAGATTCCCAGAATAAAATACAATTACCAGATATAAGTAGCATGACAATGGTCCGACAACAATGGTCAATGATAGGTCCGAGTACCAGTGATGGACATTAGGTTCTTAAGGATATTTTGGCTGATGGTTAATAGGGATATCAAATTTCTAACTATAACTATCACCTTTTTTTAAGGAGGCTGGATGGTCAAAAATTAACCATCAGATCTACCATAAAAATTCATATATGATATTTTTGACTATAAACAATTAATTATCAAATTAAAGAAAAAAGAAAATTAATCAAATATTTTAACTTTGAATTTCTAGCATATTCTTATATTGATCTTTATACAGAGCTCTTCATTTTAAGGAGATTAATATAGTCTTAAAATTGCCACTTAACGATCTAGCCCTCTTAAGTAATCATGGTTCTTTGGTGATTAATAACTATGTATACAGGTAAATTACCAATAGGTTAATTCTATTTCTTTCCTCCCTCTCTCTCTCTCTCTCTCTCTCTCTCTCTCTCTCTCTCTCTCTCTTGTTTACTAATCTGCTAATTTTGAGAATCAGCATCTGAAGAAAAAGTTTTTCTCATCTAGGTGGTACATGTAATATGGTAATATTGAATATCAATTGTTAATATTATTCAGGAATAACATGAATTTCAATGATTAAGTGTGACTTGTAAAACAAAATACTAAATAGCATTCTAATAATACTTTGAAAATCAAGCTTTACAATTTTTAAGTTTCCCAGGCTTGAAAGATTAAGTTATTCAGCCAATCCTAAATTAATACTACAGACCCATATACGTTACAGGCCTTAAAAACGGCAAAAAAATCATGAAGTTGCCAGAGTCCCCCATACTTCCCAAATGCCCCATCAGATGTCCGAGACCAATTGTCCGAAAATAGCCGGCCCTGTCAATTTCTGTCTGGTGGTCAGTTTCACTTCAGCGGGTTGTAATCATCTCTGTCTGCTAATCAGGGGTAAATAGACGGTGTCGGAGGGGAGCAGATCGAGGTAATTTGTACTTTGTGCAATGGGTCCTGTCGTCAACTGTGGAATCAATTTCAAGGGACAGGAGGAGAGAATTAAGGAAGTCATTATGACCCATTCAATTTCATATTTCACACTAGTTTTCCCAGAAGCTTTAGAAAGGTCAGGTCAACTTTTAAGTGAAGTTTTCATAACGCTCTTTTGATATAACTTCCGAAAATATATCCACAGGCTTCAAAGGGAAATCTGTTTTCTTATCATGGTGTAAAAATAGTGTAAATTCGATAACAAATTAGCTGTACACAAATACAGCTTGTAATTAACATACTCAAGATATGAAAGTTCTTAATTTCTCTATCTGTGTATCAACCAAGAATTAATTGATCTTTTTTTGAAACTTAATTTTATCATTTCTGAAACTAGCACCAGTTGCTTCGAGTTTCGACAAGGCCTTTGAACTTTATGATTAGAACACTGTCTGATGTGAGAGAAACATAAATAAAAATCTATAGTGCCATGAATTATGTTTCCAATGAAAAGATAAATCTTTCTTATAAGTCTATTTACAACTTCAATACTTTAAGGATGTGATAAAGATTTTGCTCATTTGATATAATTATATCCTCTGTTTTCTCATATGTTCATCCACTTCCTTCTATTTACCGGGTATTACAACCTTGAACATTTGTGAAATTCTTAGAAACAACTGAATACATTTATTATAGAAAAATACAATGCTTCCGGATTCCATATACATGTATCACAGATTTGCATTTTTCAATGAATTAATGCATAGAATTGAAATAAATTTTCTTAAATCGACACAAGTAATGTTGCTGCTATATCCTAAGAATCAATTTATTGAAGTTAAAAGAAGTCAAATTTCTTGATCTGAGAAATACACAACTGATTTACAGAGATATTTCAATGAAAATTCCTTGAACACTTAGCATTTTTTAGCTTCATACAGTATATCATTCTCCAGATATAAAACTTTTAATAACCTCACTTCTGTTAAATACATTAATTAAAAACCTGTAACTTCATAGTGTTCATCTCCTTAACACAGAGACGGGGGGATCTTTCTTAACAAAGCCTGTTAGTAATGTAATTGCAATCTTCAGTCTTCGAATTTTGACAGCACGATAGTTAGAAAACAGTCACTTGGTCAGATTTCATGAGGGCTCCATGAAAGGCTTGTAAGTGACCATTTGACAATTCTTCTAAATACTGCTGACAGCTTGTTGAAATCGTCTCTTTTGCTGACGGTAACTTGAGCAGGTTCGGTGCAGTATCGCGATACCTTGCAAACAATTCATGAAATCAAATTCAAATTCAAATTTATTCAAAATTGTGGGCATATTTCTGCTCCGAGATGCTGAGAAACATCACGTAACCCCGTTAAATGAGATGCTATGATGTTGCAGGATGACATTGCTCGCATGAAAGTGATCCGTTAACTCTCTGTCTTGTTTGCAGGTAAACAGTCTGTTGAATAATCTGCGGTGTGTAATATCTCCATGAAAACGAGACTCTGTCATTAACCTCCCCACACTTTGTGCCTACGGGTCATTTCGAATAGATGCTGAGGTATCTTTACTTTCCATATTATATTTCAAGAAAAATTGCAAGGTCTCAAAAAGTGACTTTGAAAGCTCAAGGGCATGTGGCCTGGAAAAGAAGCGCTTTCTCGGCCAAGCAGTGCCAAGTTTAAGATGAAACACTCGATATGACAGTAATGTAACGGTGAAACGAACAAAGACCGCTCAAATTCTGACGAGCACTCGGTGGCTCTATAAGCACAAGTGTAAACTTACTCGCGTAACAGTGGATCATGTTTTGCAATAATGCTTAAGATTAATGCATTACCCGATTAAATGCAAAGCATTATCCAACAGAATATTATTACCAAAATATGATCCCTATAATTGTTGTCCCGAGGAGAGAGGGGGGGGAAAAAAAAAGTAACTTTCAACATCTAGTAAAGATACCTGAGCACTGGCAGAGATTAAACAAATCTGTAAAATATGATAACATGGTCTATGCCACTGATTAAGAGATTAAATATTCTGAATTAAAACACAATAAAGATCTTAAATGAGGAAAACTCAGTGAATTTAGGTGGGAACTCCATAAATCATAAATTTGCATATCTGTTCAAAATTATAACTAAAGTGCAGGTACCATAATTTCGAATTACAGCAAAATTCAGCAAGTTCCTCACCTACATTTCTAAACAAGGAAAACTGATAGTAACTCGAATAATTTGCACCCTTTTTCATTTCTTTGTCATCCCATTTCATATTCATTTCATATTTCAAGTTTTTGGAGACAATGATCTTAAACTGGTCTTATTCCAAGGACATTACCAAGAAAAAGAATAAAAATTCAAACTGGAAAAAATGAAGAATGCCTGACATATTTGATAAAGCCTTTGATATCCAAGCAGTATGTAACAAAACAATTTGATTGCTTGATCATTAAGGGGTATTTAATAAATGCATGCAAAATATTTTTGACCAAAACATAAATGAATTCCTTACAGAAAGTCACAATAGTTTATCAAACTTACAGATGCTCTTTTACAAACCTTAAATTCTGCAGTGTCATCTGCATAAATTTGCAAGTAAACCCCTTTCATCTTATTAAAGATTGCTTGCTTGAAATAACAGAAACAAAAAATTATACTTAAGGTGGTATGGGACACCAGTCGATATTGATGCTGTGGATAAAAGTACATTATAATCAAAATACTTTCACCATGATTTTAGAATTTTCAAATTTTACAATATCTGACCAAACAATAATGTTTAAAAAAATTTATGTGGTAGAGTCAGGTATATGGCATTCCTACTAAGCTCTGGCTAGTGGGTTAATCCTTTAGCTCGATTGGTAGAGTGCTGGACTGGCATGCCAGAGGACCCGGGTTCAAACCCCAGCAGAGACAAAAAGTGTCTGTTACGTTTATAAAGGGAAAAATTATAAAAGGCCCAGTGGGATTAGCTAACGCTCAAACCGATTGCGCTACGCTCTTTGTCTTTGGTATCAATCTTGGTGGTAAACAATTAAATAGTACAATTATACTTGATTTTATTGTTTATTTCGATTAGAAGTACGTCACAATATGGAGGTGTCCCATACCACCTTAAAGGATAAAGTACAACTACTTTCCACTTGCAATAAGCAACCTTTGTACATCAATATGATCATCCTACTGTACCATCATAGTTTATGCTTGCATACTGGTAGATGTGGACAGACAGATGGAAAGATGGACAGACACATAAATGGACAGGACCCACACACCACACCATTCAAGATACATATCTGTCTAAAGTGTCCAAACATTAAAATATATTACTAAACTGATTTAATATTTCCAAGCCATCCAGTGAGTTTTCACTACTAATTTACTTTCGGATAGTGCCAAATTAGTCGGATCAGACACAATACAGATAAACTAGGACTTCTCAATCCCTGTGATATTGATACATTGTTATAACTGACCTGTTTGTTATGTACTTTCAAAAACAAATATTTTCATTTCCTTCATATGCCTAAAGAAATCTAAGTGAACTCAGCAAGCATTCCCGGAACTTCACAACTGCCTTCAAAACTTTCCTTATTTGGAAGAAATCGCCGTTCCTTCGAATGAATTAATATAATGATCAACAATAATGAAAATTTACTTACTTTTACTCACTTTATATGCATAAGTGAAGAGCGATTCAAAATGATTTGTTCATCAAAAATGGTTTTTTGGTGGTTCTTGCAGTTATAAAGGTACCAATCATTTCAGACAATTTTTTTTTCTTTTTTCCTGCAATGCTTTCTACCTTCACACCCATGTGAACCACGAAAAGAATCAATTTATTGTTTAAATAAGAATTGCCAATTAGGAGTTTTAAAAATTGAAACTCCAGAAGGAAAAGGCAAAGACGGTTACCATCTTGCTAACCAAGCCTTTCAATTTTTTTATGCTGGTGGGCTTTCAAATGTTAACAGACTTAGGAAAATGACCATGGGAAAGGAAGTCATAAAGCAAAATCCAATCATAGCCTTTCAAGTTGCAGGTTTTTTTCACTTGCAGATGGAAAAAATGCAAAAAGGCAAATGAAATATTTCTTGGATTGTAAAGGGATATGAAAGTAGAAAGATCAATTTTCCATTAAAAGTTCTGAATCTAGTTTAAAATCCACCTATGATAATCTACTAAGGGTAAAAAATGTTATCAATAGACATTCAAAAACTTATACCGACTTTCATAGTCCCCAAATACTAGGCACAGTAGAAAAATGCCGGACAGTTCCAGTTTCCTCACTCAGAACTAATTCTAATTTTTTCCTGACAAGACTTTCATCAGTTTGCCTCAGACAAATTAATGACATGAAATGAGCAAAAATTTTCCATCCACAGGAGTACAGTTTCAGGATAGAACGCTATCCTAGTTTCAAAAGCACTACCCCAAAATAATTCTACCCCGTTCTCACACTTTCTCACCAATGGGTCATGAATTACTGTGTGAAAGTTACTATTAAGTTACACCTCTAACTTAAGATCTCGAGAGAGAAATGAGACAGGTAGAAATTTACACCTGTCACTTTCATCTCGCCTTTCACGTCTCTGAAAGAGATAAATTTGGAGGCTTTAGGGTGGGTTACTTAAGGTCAGTCGTTAGAGGCTGACATCCCAAATAAACCAAATTTCGATGCATAGTCTCAGCAAGTTTTTCCTCGAGACAGTCCAACCCTCCGAACAATCGCAGCTTCCTGCGTGAAATTGCTCGACACTTTTACTGTGGATAACTTGCATTGAAGGCTTTGTCTGTATCAGCTTTCTAAATTACAGAGTACAGGCTCATAAATGGAAATTCTTTTAAGGAAATTCAAATTAGAAACAGAATTTATGCTACAGGTGAAACTTTAGGGTCCTGCATTAAAATGATATTTATGGACAGAAAATTTTCCCCAGTAAATGTCCCTATGTAAATGTTTAAGCCCATTTTCTATGATAGAAATCTGTGAAAACAGAAGTTATATATCATATAACCTTTCAATGCAAGTCTTGCGTTATCTCTCATAATTATATTCAATGAAATATCATATCTCATTAAACAAGATTATAAACTTCACACAATAATCGTACATTTTTTCCCACACCTTTGACTTTAAGTGCTGGACGAAGGATTAAAAACTGATATTGAAGAGGGCGTTATTATTTTAAGGGGGATCAGCTACACGCAGGTGACAAAATTTCCAAAAAGAAATGTTTACCTACCACATACTGACATTATATGTAGATGTATATTAATTACTTATCTGACACTCTAAAAGATTATCTGATTATAATGAAAAAAAAAAATTCAAGTAAACATTTCAGAATTTTATTTATTTTCCTCTCAGATACCAGTATATAACTCTACAATTCTTATTGTTTTAATTAATAACTTATTATCATACTTTTAAATTAGTGATTTTCAAAACTTTACATGTACATGTATGTTGAAAAATTCATTAATATAAAAAAAATGAAAATGCACTTATTAAAGACCAATAATCATTTATAAACAGGAATAATTTTCTGGACTATTTAATTAGTTAAGCCTGCAAAGTAAATAAACTGTTGTCTAATATTACAGCAGAATTGAACTTAAATTTTGATTCAGAAATTGCAACTGCGATATGATATACACATCTCTGCCAACATCTGCAGAGAAATACACATTTACATGTGTCAGTATTGAAGCAAAATTAACACATTAATGAAATAATCAGCAGACAGAATTAAATTGTGAATTTCTTGCTTTGTGACTGAAATTAACACTTCCCTGACAATTTTCCTAAGTGTAAGTTTCCAAATCATAATCAAAACTATGAAGACTGTTCTATGACCTAGTATGTACTTATTAATTTATCTTGTAAAGAACTAAATATTAAAAAATAAATCAGTTTTCCAGGTTTGTATCTTGAATTTTCAGAACAAAACTAGTACATTGTATCTTCTTACATAGATTCAAACATTTCTAAACTTCTAATATATCTTTATAAAGAATTTTCTATAAAGGATCTTTCAGAGCAGAAGATACATGTCAAGAGTTCAATAAGGTCATATCCGTATTTGACAAATCAAATCATGCAGCTTTATTTTCTGCAGTCATTAATTACCAAAACAGCCATATCATTTCCCCTGAAAAGTTTTCTTTGTTGCTGTCGGAGTTTTTTTGCAACAGAAAATGAAAATCATGAATCAGCCTCTAATAGAAACCTAATTTCCTGTCATTAAAACGAAGATGTCACGTTCGCATTATCTGCATCAGATAAATAAAAGTAGAGTCTGAGAGAACAAATTTATTCAAAGAAAAATTGAAAAAGCGAAGCATGGAACTGCATTACCCTACTCAGTTATTCTCTTTTGAGAAGTGAATGGGATGTTGTAGGCTATGCTATGCCTGTCCGATTCTCATAAGAGAACAACCCACCCACCCCCCCCCCCCCCCCCCCCCCCCCCAAAATAAAAACTTATAAAATATATGTCTCCTTAAAATAAATAAGAGAAAACCAAAAAAAAGCATGCATTTTTTAAGATTCTGGGGTTTGAATTTTCATTTTACTGGTAATCTCTTTACATAGAATATATGGGGGGTTAAACTACCCCACACTTTTATACCCACATCATAGGGGAAATTTCACAGCTGGTTAGGCCCTTGATGATATCAAAAGACTTAATTTGCCGTGAAAGTCTAAACGCTGAGTTATTGAAAGTGTTCGTGGAGAATTTAGCGTCATCCGCCTTTCAGTTTGGATCGGCATCAACGAATAAATCTTTTCACCTACAATAAGATCACCATATCTTTGTAATTCAACCACATCCCTAAATTACCCGAGATAAACTTCACTTTCTACCCTCAAATAAAAAGAGATCACCTATTTTCCATTTATAATTCGACGTGACAGTCGGAAAAAAGTAAATTTTTTATGGCACCTACCGAGATGGATTGTTAACACTGTTTACAAGGCTATGCTGAAATCTCAACAGGCAAGGACAGTTTTCATTGCGAGGGATCAAATTACATTCACTTCTTTTCTTCGGCCATTTCAACAGAACCATACATTATTGATATAATGGGCTGACTCTCATAAAAAAGTGAATTTTTTCATTATTATTAAAGAGTTAATTTCTCTGAGATTATATTTAAAACTACATGCCTAAATCTAATTAGATCTTTTATGATTTGGTAAAATCCAATCAATTTCTTAATCTGACATTGTTCAGGAAGTTAAAGGTTGCATGTAAAATCTAAAGCTCCCCCATTACCTTCACAAGACCAATGGACCAAGCGTTTAATTTCCTTCAATATGAATTTTTGTCATGCAACTCGTGTTTTTCATGTGAAAGTTAATTCTCATTAATTAAAGACAGGTGATGATCAATTGATCTACATAAATCCCCTCATAAAAAACTTCTTTTTTTATTTCTTTCAGCTGAGCAAGACTGTGAAGTTGCAAAATGATGCATTGAGAGCACAATCTAAGGGAAATAACTCCTGGTCAAGTTGGATCTAAAGCTATGTCCTAAAATTCTCATCAAATTGATCCTTTTCTTTTTCAAGAAAATCAGGAGTTGACATCCCATGTCCAAATTACCAAGACTGAAGGACTCTAAAAATCAAAAGATCTATTATATCCATATCTGTAAATATTTTAAGATGCAATTGAGAAACTTTTACATAAGTTTGATTTCAATTTTGTCTGACAGAAATTTCACAAGTGATTTCGGGAAATTGAAAGCATGGAAAACAAGCATTTCTATGAACAGTCGATGTTTATAACTGTACATTAGCTTGCATGTATATAATCTTGTTTCAGTACATTGAAATAGTATACTGGTATGTACATGTATATGATATGCAAGGCAATGTCCTTTGAAATACCTCTTATCTTTATTTTAACTCCAAAATAAAAAAATCATCTCAATCTTCTATTAACCAATGCATTTCATTACGCATACTCTGTTGCAAACTTCAAAGACAATCAGAAGAGAAAAACTGTCCAAAATTTTTTTTAAAAAAAGGTGAACATTTTTACAGAGTTTGGGATGTGCAAAATCTAAAATATAGGAGATCTTGGGTATTTTATCATTTCATGCCCCATAACTTTCATCAAGTCAACTCTTTTCACACTGTCTATGAAATATTTGAAACTGTACACCTTAATGATAGGTTAATATATTCCAGCCATTTACTTTTAACTAGGTGTAAAATTTAAGGGAACTTCAATTCTAAAGAGCTTTTGACACAAGGTTTCACTTTTTATATTCTAAGGAGACCGATAAAAATTGTTAAGTGGGATTTGGTGGTACTAAAGTTAGCTAGTTAGATGAAAAAGCAGAAAATTTCATGTATTTTAGCTGTCAGAAAGTTTTTGGTGACTGTAGTTATTATCTTTTTAAGTTTTGTTCATGGGGCTTTTAATTTTGCTTTAGATATTTTATCAAATAAATTTTTTTGCGTCATTCCCTGAAAAAAAAATCTTAGTACGTTACTAACAATTAAAATGCCACAAATCCCACTATTATTTTACAGTGTGTGAATATAACCTTGAAACAAGTTCTGATTAAGCTAAATACTGATTTTTTTTTTAGTTCTCGTAAATTGTCTGTTGTCCCTTCAGAAGAAAAAAAATACAAGTATTACAGTGAAAATTTGAGTAGAAAGGACAGGACATTGAAGCCTAAGGGGCTGGCACTTAGACATTAAAATGTCCATTGTTGGGCCCAGGATGTGATGGCAAAAATGAATATTGAGACTCTCCCTCATAATTTGGTGAAATTAAACATGATTTATAAAATTGCCATGAAAAGTGATTTAAATTGCTCTCTCAGGACAGGTGCATGCCCACACCTTTGCATGTTCCCATTCATTAAGAAAGTGGGAGAAAGGATGGGGTCAGCGAGGCTAACCAATGAAAATGACATCACTTGACCCTCGATTTGTCTGCGTAAGGTCATTCATGGAATTTGATTTCCTCCACGCTAAAGTCATTTCCCATAAAAAAAAGAAAAGAAAAACAGCTGGAGGACAAAATATGGACAATGGAAAGTCCAGGTAAGGGGATTCTAAACCGTGGGTTCATTTGGTCAAGAAAGTTGACTCTTTAACTTTGGTTTTCATTGGAAACCTATAAAAATTTGATTCTCTTGACATTAGGATTTGGGGAATACGTGATTAGTTGCACACTTCAAGTCATACAATCACCCAGGATAGAAAATACTGAATTACGACCAACAAAAATTGATTTTTTATTTTTCACTTACTGAAAGTTTAGTCGAACAAGCGAAATGGTGTGTGAATTAAATGACATGACAAAATAGCACAAATCAACAGATAAGAGTACAAAATAATCAGTTTATGCCAATATCTTCAATTCTTTAAATGGATTGCCATTAATAAAACCTGCATATATGGACACTTCATTCGTGCTTATAAACCTAATCGAGGTCATTCCATGGGGGGAGGAAAATACGATTTCAACAATTTTTCTGCTCTCGGAGCATGCTGGGACTACACCATTAACGACAACAGAGACGTGATAAATTTTGGTCAACTTTCTAGTGGGGTGGCATTAATAACGTCATATCAAAAAGAGTACCCCTGCCGATGCATGTAGCGCCTTAGTTCCAACTGCTCAACAAAACTCTCCACTCCCCAGGAATATAGGCTGTCAGAGCAATGAGGGGGGAAAAAAACAAGAGGAATATAAGCACTGAATATCGTTTTATAAATTGTGTAACAGAAAATTTCATTTCTTGCTGGCAAAGAACATCATGATTTAAAATTGCTCATCCCCCACCCCAAAAAAATCCTTTTTCATAAGAACATTCTAATATTTTAACCCCTTTCACGATAGTTTGATTCTTGCTTAGACTAAAATAACTGAAAATTAAACACGATTACTCAGAAGAACTTCAAACAACTCTGAGTAAACCAAGCCATTAAAATAATTCATTATGTAATATGTAAGGTGCATTGCACTCTGTTCGACCCTTTCAAGGGTTTTAACGAAGCATGATAAATGTATTAAATATTGAAAGACGACTAAAAAGGCATGAAGCTAATACACATGTACGTATTCAAAACAGAGTAAAAATCTTACTCATGATGTCATAATGAGATCACAATATAAACATTACGACTACTTAAGGATAGTTGCAGCTGAATAAAATCTACGTACATGTTCTCAAAAATGATACATGTAGGTAACTCAAATTAGCGCTTACCGGTATTTGCCAGACCAAATTTCGGTTTAGATGTACGGTACTAAATTTTACGTGAGTTTGGGGGTTTTTTTCGAGTAGAGAAGAGAGAGAAGAACTTTAAGAGTTACAGATAAATGAAAAAAAGAAAACTTACAAATACTGGTACCATAGAAATTTACAGAATGTAGACATTGTTCCTATATTGTGTGGTTTGGTCATCAAAGCCATCCAGAGGAGACAACTTGTACCATGCAGTTAATTGGTCCACAATCTAACAGTAACTTTTCAAAGCCTCTGGAAAAAAAAAAGAAAAAGAACCTAAATCTACCAAGAGAATTTGTTGAGGACATGCGCAGATCTAGAAATTTTTCCAGAGGGGTCCGACGGTTATTTGAGTTTGCCATGGGGAGTCTGTCATATTTTTGGTAATTTTATAATGTAAATTTAAAGAAATTTTAATTTTGCAGAGGATGTCTGGACCTCCCTGACCCCTGGCCCTCTAGATCTATGCAGGGAGGATATGTAAAAATAGATTATGTTTAGAGAAACTAGATCATAGAAAGTGGCAAAGGCAATTTCTCCTACTATGATACTATACATAGCAAAAATATATAATGTACCCCTGGTATCCTGGCTAAAGTTTATTTTTTTTTTCAAGAGTCAGTGAACAAGGGACCCCAGTGAAGACTTTTAAGATTCAAATATGGTATCTTAAAACATTGAAAGCTATTTCATTCCTCTTTAATTTTTCCCATCTAAATGCTTGTTATACACTGAAGACCTCATGAATATTTTTTCTTAAAAAAACAAAAAATTGTCTTTATAGATCCAAGTTTCAAAACAACCCATACATTTAGTCAAAATAAACAAGAACAGATATCAATGAAGCTAAGTCAATACTCGTCACTTTTTTTTAGTTTTTTTTTATCTCAATATTAAATGATTATCTGCAAAGAGAATGGAAAATGAATTTGCTCAGCTGTATAGCTGTGTGGTTAAAAGGGCTGGGACATCAAAAGACAGCAAGGGATTTGGCTGGCTCTAAAAGTTGGTGGAGTGGGGGTTAAGACACAGAACGGGATCAATGAATCCCTAATCCCGTGTATTCCGATCATACGCCAGAAATATTTTTCGACTGTTGACATATGCTTTCTCAAGCCGGGAAATAGCGAAAGTCAGCGACGAAATAGATTTTTAAAATCGTCCCACTGAAAAAATGTCAACAGCCTCAGTGTGAAAAGGAAATGTCGACATTTGCGCAAGACTTGGGCATAGTTTGGTTGCAGACGACAATCAAAGATCAGAGCTTGACAACAGAGGGAGAAAAGAAACATTGACAAAGATAGTTCTATGATTCTCTTTCATTCTATATTTACTTTGGTGACAAAAAATTATTGAACTTTATTAAAATGGCAAATAGCATGTGGGATAGTCATATTCAAGAAGAATGCTAATGCAACAATTGTATATTTTGGAAAGATGAAACCATTTGTGATCTCCCTCCTTATCTGGGCTAAATGTTCTGCACCAAACTTTGCATAAACGTTTATAGTACTAATTCAGCCAAATTATATAGGCTCCGTCATATAGTAGTTTGTATCAGTTTAATGTTTAAGGGCAAGTTTATTATCATTATCTGAGTGTGTTGAGGACAACCTCAACTCATTTTATTTATAAAGAGAGATTCTAACTTAAACTTAAGATTAGGTCAATGGTTAAAGCCAGTGCCATGAACATACTCTCTTTCAATTTTAATTGATCCCATTTAAAAAAAAGTACTAGAAAATAAGATGATATATAGTAAACTTTAATATCTCTGAAAGGTATTGCATGAGATCAATGTAACCATATCACCAACACAAACTCTGTTTGAGCCCATATCTTTGAATAATACCAATTGAGCCTATTGCATGAGCATTTTTGGAATAATACCGATATAATGATTTTTCAAAATATTACAGACTCAAAACTGTATTATAAATTTGATATCATCTCAATATGTATTCGATATAAATGCATGTAATATACCAATAATGGTTCATCTCTCACTCTCGTTCTCGTTCTCTCTCTCTCTCTCTCTGAAGGGGCTTAACCAGGAGTTAATCCATTTATTTCAAGGAGTTCATCAACAGATAAGTAAATGACGGATGACTTCATGATTTCCGCATTTACTCTGATAATAATGAAAGCTATTGTCAGATAATGCCACGATTCAAATTCAATTATCTCTCCCTAATACCCTATCGCAAAGATAGAGCTGGGCTTACCAAACATCCTGGGTGAAAATCTCTGTCAATCAAGTGGCTTGGTTTCTATGTTAAGATGGATTGGACAAACACTCTTGCAGATCTTGATGGCCAAAGTATCGGCTTGTTTGGCTAAATATTATTTACCTTTCCAGCTCAGACTTCAAGGAAAAGCCAGTTGATTGATGGCTTTTCCCTACCTCAGAGGTGTTAAAATTTCAAAAATGGAAAGTGTATCTATCATACAAATTGCATGGTGTTCTTGGAGCCAGCTGGGTCATTGTGTGGGAAATTCTGGAATTATTTTGATCCCCTGCGAGCCATATCCTGACTAATCCGTGCGACCACTACGTTGCCCAAAAATGTCAAGTGAAAGCCCGCACCTGCGAAATGCGAGTGCCATTGTTTTATCGCTGGAGTCCATAAACAGAACCATCAGTGAATCTGCCGAAAACCCCAGATCAAAGGCTAACAAGAGATAAAGGCAAAACCCCTCATTTCCATAACTTGTCAGCAAAGACTTTGCACCCTTGACGCATACCCGGATAATTAATTAACTCCATTTCACACTTTCTGTAATTCTTTGGTATGGCATTCGGAATTTTGACACAATCATCAATACGTTTGGGTAAAATAAAAGTTTCTCTGCGGTTTTACAAAGAAACGTAAACATCCCAGAACGGGAGTTTCGCAAATTATGTAAGCAGGGTTCTAAAATCAAAAGAAGCTAGATTAATTTGTCCAAACTGTATTGGAGTGTTTAATCACAATTAAAGGAATTCACTTCTCTCACGGAAAGATCCAAAAGTAGAAAATATCGATAGCAAACAACATCAATCACTCATAAATAGGCCCCATTTAAGCCACATATTAATGCTTGGATCATGAATATACACATATATATCGGGGTCTCGCACATCTAGAAAATCCTAGCAGGGTATTCAGTGTAAATAGCACAGCACATTTGGTCCATATTTCATCGGTAAAATGGACCATTTTATTTAATAAAGATTTTCTTTTCCTTTCTCTGAAGTTTCAGTTTCAAGGACATGAACTTTCTTCTAACAGAAAAAAACTTAAGGGTCCTCCACACCTTTGGAAAAAGTCTTGCATACAAGCTATTCTTAGATAATGAAATTCTAGCATCTCTTTGACTTTAAAATGACAGAAGAAGATCTAGTTATGGGGAAAAAATCAACTTTTAAAAATTATTCATTAAGACAAAAGCCCCTGCTGTACTCAAACTCGGGACCTGTGGGTTAATACACTGAAGCTATACCCACTGCGCTACATAGATAGAGACACCCAATTTTAGCGTTTTCAGTTCACAATGGCTTGAAAATGCCATGTTGTGATGTACTGTCATAAAAAGTATTTAGTCACAGGGTATCGAGAACAGTCCTTAAAGATATAGACAAAATTTCCGATGCATTTTTTATTCTTGCTTATCCACATAGCCATATAGATACAAATGAAAATTCAAAAAATGTTTTCAGATTTCTAAGTTCATGCATACTTAATTTTTTGAAATTCATAATTTTGTGGTTTAGTAGTACCTTAGAATCTTACAAAAATCAATTTTTATATGCACATAGAGACAGAATATCTCTATGTTCTTACTACTGTGTATACAGGGTTATTTTCGCCCCGTGTTATTTTCGCTCTTCTACACTTCCAAACAGTTTCGTTCCATCCTGAATTCGCTCAAACACAACTGTGTTTAAAGAGAGATAATTTGAGACATTGGAATTCGCCCTGTCTTAAATTTGCCCGCTGACAACCAGGGCAAAAGGGGCGAAAATAAAATGGGGGTGACTAATATATACATAGTTATTACATTTTTCTTTTCATTTTAATTAATAACTGTTTGGGTAATACCACATCAATGCAAGACCCTATATATACTTAAAACCCCTAGTTAGCTTGCAATGAGATTTACATTCTTAATTTTCTCAAATCAACAGACAAATCCAGATTTTTTTTTTTTAAATACATTTAAAACAATTACTCCATTTGCGAGTGAATTAATTATGTGTGAAAGTTAGGAACAATTTTGAAAAGTTGCAAGAAGTTTGTGTCTGGTGATAAACTTTGGTTCTCTCATAAATTTTTAAATTCTTTTTCATCTTGTCTTTAACCCACAAATTGCCCCCAACTGCCAACAAAAAAACTACATCAGAATTTTAATCAGTTTTCCATCAATGTGATTTTTCCCTCAATGTCAGTGTGTAGATGGGATGATACATGGGTACGATGCCAAGAAAGACAACTCTAATTAACATTCCTCAGTTCTTCCCTCAGTTATCTCCTCTTGGAGATCATTATCAATTACACCTGTGAAGGAGGCTGCATTGCAAGGATAAAAATAGCATCTTCTCTTCTCTCTCCCTGGCAAACAAAATGGTGAGGTAAGCATTGTCTTTTATACTTTTCTGTCCTTTGATTCTGAATGAGAAACTATCCAGAAATTTGACAATTCAGAGACTTTCCCAAAAACTTTTCATAAAATAAAGGCTATTTGTTTCAAAATATTACACTAAAAGAAAATGATGTTAGTGTGTCAAAAACATGGCAAATTTTAATAGAGGAGAGAGAGAGAGGAGTGAGTGATTGAGAGCGAACAAGAGATTAGAGGAGGCATTAAAGTCGAAAGAGTTGTTCCCCTTTTACTGTGCTCATTTACACTTCACACTTGCATGGGAAATACCTCCCAACACACATTCTTCTTTATCTTGCATCAGCACTTAAATCAATCAATCATAATTATTAAGAATGAACTACAAATGTAAGTTAAAACTGATATCATGTTTTAGGGGAACGTGTATTTACCTCAAACACAGAATAATATGTTATGTATGTTGCAATAAATACATTACTCAGAACTTTTTAGACATATAAAACAATTATAAAAACATTTAATTTCACTATTCTTTGAAAACATACTTAGTTCAATTTGTTTCCTACTTGGTTTATAATGGACTCTGGGTCTTTCTGAATTCAAACAATTCTCCTTAAAAATCACTTATATATAGTCCACGAAGTATGAAATTTTTAAAAATCATCATATGACCCTAATGTCATCCTACTTAAATGCCAATGGTTTACTTGTACTATTCATAGTTTTGTCAATCAACAAGTCATTGAGTTTGAACTTTTTGCAAAGACTGCAATTATGTACTGATTAATTTTGTCTCTTTGTAGCATCCTGGATTCAGTTAATAACAACAACCCTAGATTCCTGAAAGTCCTGTTGGCCGTTCCGCAGTCCATCAATAAACGAGAACTAGAGGCGGCCTTCCTTCAGAGCTCAAAACTAGGTCATTCGGAGTGTATACAGTGCATCCTGGATACTGGAATAGACACTGAAATTCAGGACACCAATGGGAAAACCCCTCTATTTATAGCTGTGGAATATGACAAGCCAGCTTTGGTGGAAATTCTGTTGGACTCTAAGTGTAATGTTAATGTTCGAGGTCCCGGGCAATCCACTGCTGTTCATCTAGCAGCGAAACTTTTCCACAATGAGTGTCTTCAACTTCTTGTGTCGCACGGAGCTAAGCTTAATTGCTGCGATTCCTGTGGGAATACCCCATTAATAATAGCCACAAAATACGGAAACTACGAAGGAATGAGAATTCTTTTGAAGGCGGGATGTGATGTGAATGTTCAGAATAAAGAAGGATGTACTGCTTTACATTATGCCAGCCATAAGGCTCAAGGCGTAAACCTCCTATTGGCTGCAGGAGCAAATCCAAACGTCAGAGATCGGGATAATATAACTCCTCTCATCATGGCTGCAAGTGAAGGATTCGACGAAGTCGTCAAGGCATTGGTGAAAGCTAAATGTGATGTCAATGTGCAAAACAACTCTGCCAGAAAAACTGCCCTGCACATACTGGCATGGAAAGGCCACTCAGACTGCATCAATGACCTGATTCTCGGGGGAGCAGACGTCAACATTTACGACAAGTTTCACCACACCCCTCTTTGGTGTGCGGTCAAACAAAAGCGACTCGACGTGGTGAAACTTCTCTTGAGAGCCAACGCTCTTGTGGACACATTTCAGTGCTTACCCACAATTCCCTCTGAGGCTTGCCCCGTCCGTCTGGCTCTGTCCGAGGGAATGATAAACATCATAAAGCTGTTTGTTCTGACCGGATTCGACAAGGGACATTTACGTGCGCGACTGCAGGAAGCGGAACTGAGAGAAAAGATCGGCAAGCATGCCGACATTGAGCAGTGGTTGTTTCATGCGGAGGGCGTGCTGACCTTGAAACAGCTCTGTCGCCAGTGGATACGGCACCACCTGGGTCTTGCTTTCTACCACCACCTCCATCTACTTCCCATACCCCCCGTCATGAAGGACTTTATTTCAATGAAGGAGCTTGATGAGGAGCTACACTGACATATATGATAGCCATTGGCGAGATACAGATTTCTGCATAAGTTTATTATATTAAAAGTTATTCTGCTTTTAGCAGAAATTCAAACACTAACTTTATAAAGGTCCTAGAAGACTAAGTTTGAACTTGTTTGAAATAAATTATATCATAGTTTGAAATAAATTATTAATATTTTAGAATACCTGTTACCTTGTCATGTTTGTTATTGAAAACTAAATATATTTATTCATCTTTAAAAAGAAATTTCAATTGAATGACAGAGGAACTGCCCTATTACTCAGCAATATCTGTATGCTATGGTAGATGGTAAAAATTAATTTATTTGATGTCATCAGAACATGAGATTAATAAATGTTAAAATCTAGACTATTTGTAATTACACGATTAATAAAATAATTATCATTCTTGTGGGATTTTAATAATTACCATCCATCTCTCTCTCTCTCTCTGACTTTCTCTTCAAAAGTTAAAATGAAGGTTAACTAATTTTCAATTTTTAACTCAAGTCATCAAATAATTTTTGCCTCATTATTCTTGAAGTGTTTTTTTTTTTTAGAGGGGATGTAAATCATTGTGGAGTTTTTGCATTAACAGTACATTAGATTTTTTTTTCATTTTTTTTTTTGGGGGGGGGGGGGGTGAGTAGGTTATGTTACATCGTGAGGTAAATTGCCAGGCGATCAACATTGTGTATACATATATTCAATGTATATAAACTGTATATACATACCTGTCAGAGTTTGGCTGTGGCGACCGTGTACTGTGTACTGCATACGATGTAAATTGGTTTTAGGGATTCATCTTGTAGATGCACGTGATTTCAAAACCGATATATACTGTGTTAAAATGTTTTGTGTTGCGGTGGAAATTTTGTCAAATAATCATGTAAAAGACTATAAAATAACTGATAATATTACAATTAATATATATTTCCACCCCTCATTCAATCTTATACCTCTGGAACGTCTTTCCTCTTTTTCAATGTTCACAAGTACCACGTGATAAATTTCTTAACTCGCACAATAGAATATTCGTTCGCTGAATGAATTACATGCATTGTGAATATTGAAAGTGTGCAATTTTAATAAAATTTATATGTATATGTTATTGATTGCATAAAATTTATGCAATCAATAATATATACATATGCAGGTTTCGAATTTTTGATTAGTTCCAGTTAAAAAAATAACTATATATATAAATCAATTGATATTTCAATGAAAGTAGCAGTAGTATCTAGAAAGGCATTTATTTTAATAGCTGAATTGATCAAGAATCGAAAACTACTCTTTTATATTAATAAACTAATTATCTATTATTTAGAATAAAAGGGAATTTTTCGAAACATGTAACTTGTGAGGACTTATAGTAATATTATACTACATATTATTACTGTTTCATACGTCAATTATAATAGCAATGTGTACCAGTAAAACTTGAACTCGTCATTTAATGTTTTTAATATTTTAGAAATGCTCATATATTGAAATTTATTAAAAATAACTAAGAAACAAACAAAACTTATTATGATCTTGATGTTATTGTGTGTGTGTGTGTGTGTGTGTATATATATTTTTTTTTTTTTTTTTTTTTTTTTTTTTTTTAATAATCTTTTTAGTAGTTATTTTATTTACGGAGTTGGTGTTGTCTGTTTGATGCATTGTGAACAAAGATATTTTTTTAATTTATCTAATTAGATAAAATAAAATCTTATTAAGACATGTCACCAGAAGCACATTTGTCACCAACACAGTCAAAACTAATTATCAAACATCAACAATTAGACTACTCCTCTAAGTATTGCTACTGACCCAAAAGTGCCCGAGGTAATTATCTTCAACAGTTAATTGGATTAATTGTTTGGAAAAGGTGTTAACGTGTCGCGCCTACTTTCTAACGGCGGGTAGAGGTTTCACACCTGTATGCTTGTCAAAACAAATTCGTTTAATTAGATTAATTGCACATCTGTAAAAATCATCAAATTACCCGAGAAATACTTACCTTCCCAGCAGGGTATATAACACAGGACTGTTCTTGAAATTGTCATACAACTTCCCGAGTTTCTACTTGTGAACACACGAACATGTATAGCCGATGAAAGTTTTTTGGTGAGTTTTCTTTATTTATGTTTTTATTGATCAAAATTCAGATAGATGAAAATTACTGACAAAAAATGAACAATTCCTTTTCTTTATTAAGTGTTTTTAATATTTTTAATTAATTACATCGCCTGGATCTTTTTGGTTCTAATGAATTCAAATTTTAGTTAAGTTATGACTTGAAGTTTCATATGTTATAAATGAATTTATTTTAGAAGATTTTTTTTTTTTTAAACAATTTCAAATTCAAAATTCAGTAATTAAATCTAACGATGACTCCCTCAATAGCTGAGTGACACACGTCTGTGTATATACAATTGTCTCCCTTTGCTCGGTAGCAATTAACTTCTTTAGCGATGACGTGTGAGTGAATTGGTCATGTTTATTCTGCAAGGATGTCATATCGAGTACTCGTCCCTGACAGCTAAATGATTGACACCTGTACACAATATATAACAACTATATTTTCATTCCACATTTCAGCACAGTACCCGATTTCATCCCAGCAAGATGTGCATATAAACCATTTTGTGTTTTTATTTTGGCACAGAATTTGTGCTACTTTGAATTGACAGGTAGCACTTTATTTGTGCTAAGATTAAAGCTCAGAGCTTGCATGAATTGATAATTCGTAGTAAATGTCTATGTGGTTTATGTTGGACCTACTTCCCCAGGACTTCCTATGTGCTAGTTTTTAACTTTCTCACTAGCACTAGTCTGAGCTGGGATAGGGGGTCAATTTTGTCAACAGTCTACAGAATCTAAATTCTTCGATTCAGCACTCTTGAAGATTTAGTCGTTTTTACTTTGCAGAACCTGGATATTTCTTTATTTTGCAACACATGGATTTTACAAACTAAAGGATCCCTAGCACATGTCGTGTGCTTATGTGTTATTGAACATTAGCACTAGCCTGTGCTGGTAATCCTAGAAAATTATGGCGACATGGAATAACGACCTCACTGTTAACGGTAAGAAGATCTCATCAATTGGGATTTTTGTTTTTTGGAATGTTGGACTGTTATTTCCCAGTCCTTGCTGTGTGCTCATGTGTAACCTTCATAAGCACTAGCCTGTGCTGGGAAAACCCAGGTCCTGATGACAACTATATCATCATATTTTATTTTTCTGTAATGCTGATATCAAGAGTGTATTCATGTAAATGTATGAGGCTCAAGATTTCTCGATACATTTTCTGTGCTCATTTGCTAAATTAATAAACACTAGCTTATGCAGGGAAGTTTAATCCTTTTGACGATCTATTGATTCATTTGATATTCATACAGTTAATACTTATTAGTGAAGTACCGACTATGATTTCCCGGAACTTGCTGTGTGCTCATGTGCCAAAGTCATAAGCACTAGCCTGTGCTGGGAAATCTGGTCCTAGCGACAACTAGCGATACACTGTATGTCCAGGTAATGCAAAGATATGACTGTTATAAGTGTTTTAAATTTCTTGGTACATTTTCTGTGCTCATGTGCTTCATTCATAAGCACTAGACTGTGCTGGGAAATTTGATCCTTCATATTAATTTTTCATTGTTTCGTAATATTTAATTATACTGAAGTACACATTTGGCAGTTATAAGACTCGGATTTCCCGGTACTTGCCGTGTGCTCATGAGCTACATTCATAAGCACTAGCCTGTGCTGGGAATTCCGACGATTTGAATGACTACACGTTTGGGACATTGGGTTTTCCGATAGCCAACATGTGCTGTCCAACATTATAAGCACAGTAGATTTATATACTTAACACATTACACGGCGGGTTCCTATTGATGTTGTTGAGATTTCGGTTTCCCGGTACTCTCTGTGTGCTCATGTGCTACATTCATAAGCACTAGCCTGTGCTGGGAAATCAGATCTTATTTGCGACTTACTGCTTTCATTTTACTGCTAGTATTCATTTTAAAAATATTTAAGAAGTTTGAGTTTCAGAGTTTCCCAGTACCTGGTGTGTGCTCATGTGCTACATTCATAAGCACTAGCCTGTGCTGGGAAATCAGATCTTAATTGTGACTTGTATATAGTGTTTTCATTTAACCTGTATTCATTCCATACGTATTTAAGAAGATTGAGTTTCAAGGTTTCCCGATACATTCTGTGTGCTCATGTGCTGCATTCATAAGCACTAGCCTGTGCTGGGAAATCAGATTCTACTTTATGGCAACCATATCAAATCAATTTGTTATGAAATTGACTTCTGTTTTCTGGCTACAGAAAATATATATATCAGTACTTTTTGTGACTTTTCAACGTCTGAATATGTCTGAGGATTTGAGACCCTTACCTGCTTTGTTCTTCTAGACCTCCTCCACTAATTAAGTAACTTAATGGTTTGTAACAATGTTTTTGTTATCATTATTATATACAATGAATATTCGTAGTACACGTTCCAAAGGTTTTCTTTTATGTTTCTGTTTACATTTCTCTAATATTAATTGATTTATTTCAGTAAGTTTACAACGTCCCCTCGCACTTGCTGTGTGCTGGTTTACGACTTAGCACTAGCACTAGCCTGTGCTGGGAGAGGAATCCACCAGTCATCCCCAAAGATATGTTCTCTTATCACAGTATTGGAGTGAGGGTATAAAACAACACTCTTCTCCATTTCCATTGTTGATGTTAATTGTTGAGATTTCGGTTTCCCGGTACTTTCTGTGTGCTCATGTGCTACATTCATAAGCACTAGCCTGTGCTGGGAAATCAGATCTTATTTGCGACTTACTGCTTTCATTTTACTGCCAGTATTCATTTTAAACATATTTAAGAAGTTTGAGTTTCAAGGTTTCCCGGTACTTTCTGTGTGCTCATGTGCTACATTCATAAGCACTAGCCTGTGCTGGGAAATCAGATCTTATTTGCGACTTACTGCTTTCATTTTACTGCCAGTATTCATTTTAAACATATTTAAGAAGTTTGAGTTTCAAGGTTTCCCGGTACTTTCTGTGTGCTCATGTGCTACATTCATAAGCACTAGCCTGTGCTGGGAAATCAGATCTTATTTGCGACTCACTGCTTTCATTTTACTGTCAGTATATATTCATTTCAAATATATTTAAGAAGTTTGAGTAAATTTCAGGGTTTCCCGGTACCTGCTGTGTGCTCATGTGCTACTTTCATAAGCACTAGCCTGTGCTGGGAAATCAGAGCCTTAATTCATATGATACTAGTAGCTGTCTTCATCTCATCTTCATTTGTTATAGGCTTCAGTATCTGTATGAAAGATTGTTGGGTATCATTTTCTGTTATTTAATATGAGGATTCGGGTTCCTTGGTACCTGCTTTGTGCTTATAAGTTATTAACATGAGCACTAGCCTGTGCTGGGAAATCCCTCCTCTTCGCACTTCAATCATCTCGACCGCAAAAATGATGCCTAAATTATTTCTTTAAAATCATGATTTTGGTCTCAAATTTACTCTGATCACTAGTTTAGAGAATACGTCATAACATTCCACATGATTTGAAACAATACGGTTACCACCAGTGAGTTCACTCTGTTTACGAGAAATAACCGTAATTTAAATTGCATAGGTTCTCTTTTTTGTTCTGTTTACAACGTCCCCTCGCACTTGCTGTGTGCTGTTTACAGCTTAGCACTAGCACTAGCCTGTGCTGGGATAGGAATCCATCGGTCATCGAACAGACGTTAACTGAATACAAATGAAACCCATAAAATCATGAAAATTTGGATTAAGGTTATAAATGTTTGGGAAAATTGTTAGTTGAACATTGCAATTACAGGATAACTCAAGGCTTGTAATTTCCTGGTACTTGCTATGTGCTGATGTGCTATATTTATTAGCACTAGCCTGTGCTTGGAGACTCAGGTATGAAAATCAACTACATCTTCATGGTAATTGGTTCATCAGTGAGTATTTTCGGTATAATGGCAGAGTTACGCTTCATTTAACAACACTGGTAAACTGGAAGTAACATAAACGTTTTCTTTGTTTCGGATCTCAAAAAAGACGCTCTTCACTAATGCTTAGGTTTTGGTTTCCCGGTACCTGATGTGTGCTCATGTGTTACATTCATAAGCACTAGCCCGTGCTGGGAAATCCGGGCCTACTATTTTACAATATCTAATAATTATTCATGAAGTCTGAAGTTCACGTCACAAACCCATTGTAAAGGAAGTGAGACAACTGTTAACCTTACCTTGCACTTGCTATGTGCTGGTTTTCGGACTGCATTAGCACTAGCCTGTGCTTGGAAAGGAGTTGACTTTTTCAACGAATTGTTACATGATTCCTTTTGTGACTTCACAAGTAACACAACTTAACCTGTCAATTGTATATACCCTACCTGGCACTTGCTATGTGCTGGTTTAAGTGAACAGCACTAGCACTAGCCTGTGCTTGGAAAGGAATTGACTTTTCCAACGTTAATTGTCGTTTGAGTAATTTGGGTTTTTTTGTTTTGAGAGTGTTCAATGATTTGGATTTGCGCATTTGGATTCATTTTTATGAGGGTTCAGGTTCCCTGGTACCTGCTTTGTGCTTATAAGTCATTACGCATGAGCACTAGCCTGTGCTGGGAAATCAGAGCCTTCTTATGACAACCATCTTAGGGTCAAATTATTATTCAGGTTATAGGCTTCAGTTTTCTAGTTGTGTGTGATAGATTTTTGGGTATGAGTGTGTGCTGTTAAATACGAGGATTCTGGTTCCCTGGTACCTGCTTTGTGCTTATAAGTCATTAACATGAGCACTAGCCTGTGCTGGGAAATCCCTCCTCTTAGCACTTCAGTCGAGAACTATGCGTAGATTTTTTTCTATTTCCTTTTTTTTTTTCGTCAAGAATTGATCCTACTAACAAAGTAATTTTTAACATATTTCATTGGGTCTTTTAATTCTTCTCATTTTATTTGGTATGTTATCGTACATCTAACATTAGTTGCTTGGTTGTTTTCGGTTGTGTTCGGTGGGTTTACTAAATGCCCCCCCCTCAGCATTTTCTGTGTGCTAGTTCACCACTAGCTTGTGCTGGAAGAGGAATCTGATACCGACATCTTTTATATATTGCAATATTTGTTCTCATATTAGAAGCCGCAAGTATTGTGTATCATATGACAACTTCCTAGTAATCAATCTGAATTAAAAAAAAGTTTTTAGTAAAGCTTGCTAGAAAGTTTTATTTACTAAAGAGGAATCTCGGAACTGTAGTCTCCTGGTACCTGATGTGTGCTCATGTGCTAAATTCATAAGCACTAGCCTGTGCTGGGACATTTAAGTCCGATAACCAACTACAGCCCTATGATCCGATCATTCAGGGTTACTAATAGGGCTTATATTAATACATTTTTCCAATTTGGGAGCTTCGGGTTTATATAACAATTTTAGAAATAATACCATCGTGTGATAGAAGAAAGTACTTGGAAAGGTGTTCTGGTTTCCCGGTAATAATCATAAGCACTAGCCTGTGCTGGGAATTCAGATCCCACTGCCATATTTCATACATGTATCACCTTTTTAATTCCTATAGACAATTATGTGCTTATATGACAATAAGAAAGAGGATATTGTATTCTTTTTGCGGCCTTATAAATCCAAGAGCCTGTAATTCTTTTTACCTTACCTTGCACTTGCTGTGTGCTGGTTTACATCAAATAAAACTAGCACTAGCCTGTGCCTGGGAAGTGTTCTTGAACCACATCAAATATGGTGATTAGCAAGAACAAAGTAATTTTGCATGCATGTCTTTATGTGTACAATATATAAAAACTACAAATATATTTTAGGAAGTTTATGTCTCGAACATTCTGGGAAAGCAAAAACAATGCAATTTCCTTTGTACCTGCTGTGTGCTCATGTGCTAAATTCATAAGCACTACCTGTGCATCCCCAAGTCCAAAACTCAACTATAGTATCAATACTATCTACATCTATAATTTTGGGTACGGTGACCACTTGTTTTCCTGTTACAGCTGAATGCTGTGTTACTACGATCCAAATATCCTTACCTGTAACTATAGCGTACCTTACCTCGCACTTGCTATGTGCTGGTTTGCAGTTTATAGCATTAGCACTAGCCTGTGCTTGGAAAGGAGTCGAATCCACAAAAGATAAAAGGGGGAAAAATAAAATAAACGTCCATGGACGTGTAGGATCATGTTTTGTTAAAACTCTTGGTTTGAGTATCCTTAGTTTTTGGAATTTTCTCGTCTGTATCGTCTTTGGACATTTCTCTTTGTCAGCACCTGTATATAGCTCATGACTCGTATTTGTACAGAACTTTACACAAGAACTAATATTTAAAAAATATTTTATTTTTTTTATCTGTATCCTGCATGGAAATGAAATGTATACATGTAGAACGAATTGTGATTGTCTAGTACCCGCTGTGTGCTTATATTAAGATATATTTATACTAATCAGTTCTTTGGAAACTGATTTCTGATGCAGGACTTGTCGAGGTGCAAAAACCATGCTGGAAAATCTAGTCCTATTACCATATATAAATTTTTTAACCTGTATTTTTTAAAAGGAATACTTTTAATATCCGGTAAATAAACTAAACTTTTGATACCCCAATCTTTCATTAAATCAAGTGATGTCCAGTAAGAAAATTTGCTTCATAAAATGTCAGTCGAAAATTTCATAATGAAATATAACTCGGGTGTTTTAATCAAGAAATGCCAGTCGGAAATATATACACCACAGAACACTAATCTGCATTGAGCTTGGTGTAAAGCTCTTATTAATACTTTTAAAGATTAAAAATAAATCTTCTTCCGCATGAATGAAGAGTTTTTGCGTTCTTTTAATACAAATTTCCAAGAAATTCTCATGACTGCAGAATCTTTCCGTATTTGAAAAATTCAAGTCATCAGACCAGACCTCTGCAGTATTACTCTGCATGGGCAAGGCAACACACAGTGTTTTCAACCGAAATATAGACTGAATATTTGTACGAAATGAAAAACAACCAGTTAGTTCTCCGAATTTTCCGCCGTTTCAAAAACTACGAAAACACGTTGCTTCAGGATGGGGGGGGGGGGGGGGGGGGTTAAAAGGCACTGGCTTTATGCGATTTTAAATTATGCAATCTACAGGCATCTTGTCTTTTCTGATTGTCTATTATTCTTTTGTTTAGAAAAAAAAAATTCAAATGATGTACTAGAATATTGCATTTATGCACTTTTTTTGAGAATAAATGGTTAAACAAACTGGATGCTGTTGTGCAACCTGTAGAAGTGAAATTCAAAACAAGACAAACAGGCAACATTGTTTTTAATGATGAAATGATCCATGATCGTCTTCTATACAAATGTGGAAATTTTACAAAATGTTTAATATACACAAATACACATGTGAGCAAACAAACAAAGAACAGAATAATATTGCTGTTTAATTCTCCTCTAATATCTCCTGTATCTATTAAACGTCCACCAATATCAACAAATTCTGACAGTTCACGATTTTCAAATTAATCAAACATGATGAATAAAATTAGAATAACTAAGGAAGAAAAAATCACCACGGTTGGAAATTTGGAACAGGACTGACAACCTAATTCTAATGAATATTCAGAGAGAGAGAGATAGAGAGAGAGAGAGAGAGAGAGAGAGAGAGAGAGAGTATTATCTTGTAACACTATTTAGGCCAGATATTGCCCAAACGAATTAGTACTTAGAGTAGTGCATCATGTAGAAAGGTAAAACGTTTCCAAGAAAAAAATAAATTTTGGGGGTAATTTTATTCATTACAACATTTTGTATACGGTTTTCTTCCAATACTTATTAAAATTAAATCTTCATTAAAATTATAGTTTGACCCACCAAGGAACTTTTAAGAAAATCGATGCATTGAAAAACATTTCAAAGCAAATATTTCCTTTCATATAATTATCCCAAAAAGTTTGCAAAACTACAATTTTCTGTGGGTATATTAAGTCTATGCATTTTGGCAACAAAAAATATTTTAACAAACAATTGTATATGTACCTAGCAGTCTGTGGGTACATACTCCATTAATCATCAAGAAGATGTCTGTGCAGCAGTGTTCATTACATTCACTTGAACATTAATATTGAATGACATTTTCAAAAAATATACAGATTTCTACTAAATTTCAGAGTAAAAAAAAATAGAATTTTTTTTTTTAATATCAGATTAAAATTCATGTCTACTCCAAAATTTCTTGTTTGTTTTAATGAAAAAACACAGCACATGACTGCTCATATATACATGACTGTATGTACTAGTGTTGTTATCAGGCAAACAAGATCATAACTCCATTTATTGTAGTAGAGTCCTCTTCTGTAAATACATGTATAAACATTTGCAAAAATTCAGCCACAACTAGGAATGAACACAAGGTTTCCATTTTTATACTCTTGTTTCTGCAGTCAACATATTCACAAGTATATCTTATTTCAAAACCTGACACACAAATACTTCACACTATATTACACTGGGAACCAACTGGATTAATTTTTGTTACTTTAAATGAATCAACAGCTTACACAATAAGCCCAGTTGAATTAATGCTACTGGTTCTACATATCCTTGAAACTCAAGAATTAATGCGTTTAACACATTCTTCATGTAAAATCTCACCAAAATGAGAGCTACTCAATAGTCTAAGAATCATCATCAACAAATTCAACATGTTTAACATTTGTTTGCACTAAGACCAGCACTTTTGCTAATGGTCCTCCAAAATAATTTATTTCTCTCTTGCATACTATATCTTCAACCTTTTCCATATAAACAAAAAAACTACAAAAAATCAAAAACAAAACAGAGAATATACATGTACATGTATGAACAGGCGCCTTTCAAAATATTGTATTCTTCGACTGCATCAGAGTTGAATGAAATTTGTTCAAAAATATGATATAATACAATGTAACACAAAAAAATCCTCAGTTCCTGAAACTACATCCCATTCATATCAAAATAGTCTGTCATAAGTTCCCTAATCACCAATTTGAAAACATTATCACTTTTTCCTAACTCCAAATTCTCGCAGTTGGGGGGGGGGGGGGGGGGGTACTTTAGCACCATGTGTCAATACAACAAATGAAATTATCATCACAGGGACTCCATAATGCCTTGCATCGGTCAATGAAACCTGACTAGGTCTATGTCCTGTGTGGGTGTCAGGATTTGCCTTTCTCCTGAGTTTCTTTCAGTTTCATCACAAGCTCCTTGATTTCTTTCCGTTTGGCAGTGACTTTCTCTTCGGTGAACCAGCCCGTTAGGGATTTCAGGGGAATGCTAAAGTCCTGAATTGGATCCTGAAAAAAAGTCATCGATTATCAGCTAGGAAATCAAGAGGGGAGTCAGAAAGTATAATATTAGTGATTTATCGTAATTTGCCGAATATAATAAGCACTTTTTTTCTAGAAAATTTATTTGCGAGAAAGGTGTGCGTATTACACACCCCAATGGAATTTTGACACTTTTTTCAACAGGTAAAACATTGGCTATCGTAGTTCAGTCCATAGCCTTTATACGGAAACACTACTTCTGTTTGTTTACCGCATTTTTAATCAGTTGAAAATTATTGTTAGGGCGTATTTAGCAGAACGTGTTTTACTCTTAATCCGTTAATAAATAAATTGTATTAAAATGGCCATTTAAAATCACTATAAACTGTTTAACAATCCGAGCTGTGCATTCACCATCGCCGTGTACGCCGCCATTACAGCTGTTATTAATAAATCTGTGCAATAGATCAAGATTGCAGGTATGATTGAGTTAGCCTAGCACATGTTTTTCGAATTAATTTGCATTTCACAGCTGTTTTAAGCACATGAATAATTACTAATAATTTAAATAAAACAACTCATCTTGAAGAATCGTTTCACCTTTATTTTTAACACCTATGCGGCCATATGGAAGCCATTGTTGTATACACAAGTGCGCGTGCCACTTATTCAATGCTAATTATCTCGAACATACAATGTACCCTCAGGGTGAAGAAATGTTACTCCTTGAGTTATACCCTGTTGTCTGTGATTGCGTGGTCACCTGTTAGAGCTGTTTGAAGATCACCGCTAAGTAGACAGTCAAGACTTTTTAAAAATCTGCGTCAGAAATGTAACATCGAAGATGAAAATTTTGCCCCTCTTCCTGAATTACCATGACATTTTGGTCAAATCTCTTAGTGCGTATTGTACACCTGAACTATGTTTTTTCACGAATTTCAAGACCAAAGTGGGGGTTGCATATTAAACACTACTGCATGTTATATTCACCAAATTACGGTATGACAAGAGCTTATGGAAGAGGTGTTTGTGTCTATCACAAAACAAAAATGGGGCACACAGTGTACCTTAAGTGTACTGACACAAAGGTGAATACAATACTGCAAGAGCCAAGATCAGTTGACACAAGTAGAGTAGTTGATCAATATTAGCATTAATGAATTAAAATGAATTTTTTCTTTCATAAATGTAAAATGTGTGGCATTGAAAATAAGATTATTAAGTGGACCATTTTAAACTTTTGCACCAATTACAATTCATGTTTCCATTTCCAACCAAAGTTACAGAAAAAGTTTGGTCAAGATTGGCCAAGGAATTTCAGAAAATATTCAATTGTTAACAGGTTGGTCGACAGATGAAACACACAAAGCAACAGGTCAATTTGATGCTAAAGATCATTGACAAAACCCAATCCAAGGAGTGAACGTACCTCGAAAAAGCTCTCCACATACTGAAGGATGTAGACCCCACAGTCGCTGAAGTTTGTCTGCTGGGGGACCTTAGTGGCGGTGCTCCCCCGAATCCTCTCCTTCAGATTGTATGGAGTCTTCTTCTTAGTGTCCCATTCAACTTGGAGGTACCTATTATACAAAAATACATTAAAATTTAACCACTGTATATTTTTAAAAAGAAATTCTAATTTCAGACAATCAACGTAAAAAACAAAAATTTCAATCTAAAGTGATTTTTGTTGCATTTATCAAAATTATAACATTGATGTAGAGGCATTAATTTCATGATCATAAACAAATTGATCAAAATGCATAAAAAGAACCCAGATCATTGGTACCAACAAGAACCCAGACCATATGGATAATACTTACTCTTTGAGAATAGATACAATTCGAGATCTGTTCTGTCCAGCTAAAGAATCAAAAACTAGAATGCATGGCCTGAAAAAAAAGTTAACATGAAAAGAAATGTACTTAAAATCATTACCAATCATATGGACTCAATGTTTGTAAATTAATCGCTCATCAAGAACAACTTGGTATTAACATAAAGTTTACCCATATCATTTTCATTCTGGAATTGTTATGAATGAAATTATACATATATGTAAATGACTGCTCGATCTTTATTGGGATATGAAATTGATTATTGATTGGCCACACTTTGTTGGGATATGATATTGGCCACACTTTGCTGGGATATGAAATTGATTGGTCAAACTTTGCTGGGATAGGAAATTGGCTGGTAAAACTTGCTTAATTTGACTGTGAATGTAGATTCCTTATTTCATGCGAGTACTGAACTTTTGCGATTCTGCCATTTTGTATCAAATGGCAAGAATATAAAATTGCAAACACCAAACTTTTATTATAATTTCATATACATGTAGTTCACAGCTGTCAGAAAAATAATATTGAGGGGTGCTTCTCACAATTTTACAAGGATGCTAATTCGTTGCTTACAATCAAGAATCTGAAGTAGTTTGTTTTGATGATTAAGCGTTTGGATGGTACTTACTGTCTACAGCCCTGAGTACATTTCTTGAGGACGTCAGGATCCTTAACCTGTTCCTCTGTCAGCTCAGTGCCTCGTAGATCCTACAGCAAAATTAATCCATCTCAAACTCCATATAATCATCTCAGGTACATAATAATGACTGACACATATACATCAAAGGGGCGCCATAAATGAAATATTAGAGTTTAGATTTGTTTTCTATTAATGATATCTCGTTACATTTTTTCCAAAGTTTTCATAGTGCCGGTATCTAAATTTTTGTCATCTTTAGTCCTCCAGAGCTTTCACAGGGTTTCAATTCATGTAATGACTAAAAGAACTACCTTCATTTACTAAATATTTCTATGAAAATCATCAATGTTACTTATTCATTAACTGGTTTGCTTCTGTAACAAGAAGATCAGGGCTAAGAAAAATTGTGTACAGTACCTTAACTTGGGTTCTAAAGTGTAACTTGACTGGCTTGTCCACCACTTCTTTGGCTGAGGTATTTGTTTGTGTTTGACTTTCACTTTTAGTTTGACTTTCACTTTGAGAACTGGAGTCACACTGAGTCTGGGACTTCTCGCTGTCTGCCTGGCTGTCTTCACCCTTTGTTGTTTGACTGGGACCTTCACCGGTGTCCATCATTTCCTCAGAATCTTCCTCTATCTCCTTCTTCTACAAAGTTAATATGAATAATTAGTAGCTGTATTTACATAATGGTGATGTTACCATCAAAATGGAAATTTAAATAATTTCTATAACACTGATTAAGGAAAAATCCCCCTCTGAAATGAATTCATTTTAGAACTTAATCCAAAATTCAAATCTAGGATAAAAATAAAGAATATATAAATGCCATTTAATTGTTCACACAGAAATTCACCAAATAAATTAAGTCCCATTATCAGGGCTCACACTGGCTCAAAATTTTGTGTCGCAACCTTTCAAGTAATAATCAATTTTTTGTATCATAGTGTTTATCACCATACTAGAAAGGGTACTAGTTTAAGATCCTAAATGTCCATATTATATGAATACCCAAAACTACCATTTTATTATTAAATTATAATAATAAAATAATAAATATATATAGAAATGTAATTAATTATGGATCTATGTGGTTGTGAATATTGACATCTTGTGACAAGTATAAAGCTTTAAAGATCTTTTTAGAAAATTAATATTCTACAGATTTTATCTTTAATTTGTTTTCCTATGATTAAATTTATTTTAAAAAATAGAGCAAGAGAAGAGGTCAAATTTGCTGTATTGTAATATTATTAAATCCAAAAACATGATTGTTATTGCATCTACTTGGCTTGTTGATTGGCGCATGAACATCATATCTAAGTAGATATATGTAGTTTGTGTTAATTTCGGGAACAGAGGAAATTCTGGCTGAAGATGGCTAAAGGTATTAAATGTCAAGATTATCGATCCAAATCATACTTCTGTTGTTTCAAATAATTAGTAATTGAACTGTGACATTTTAGCTAAATTTAAATGTAAGAATTCCAAGTTTGCTACATAATTCTATTTATAGACTACCCTTACGATGTCAGAATTTTAAGTATTAACACCTTGTCAAAAAACTTACATAACAATTCAAATTAAGTAATTTTGATCAACCATATATCTTATCTTAAACCAGTTACACTTTTTGAAAATATTTAATTTATTTTATGCAGTTTTTTTGTTTTCCATATCCTCATTCTTTGTGAAATGACCATCACATTGTAAGCTCAGTTGATGAAAGCATTAGATATGTCCGTGGTTATTTTATAAATCCATTTAGCTGTAATAAGGTGTGAAAATCACCTATCATTTTTTAAAGACAGTTGTATATACATGTACCTCGCTTACAGGTGGCTTCCATCGTTTACCTGTGTCATTGTCTTTAGTCAGTCAAGCGTAAAATCCAGCTACAGACTGTTGCTTGGAAGAGATTATGCAATCAAAACAAAAGGCTAGGTGATTTTCAATGAAATCTGGGTGTCGCATTTTACAAAATACTGTCGCATTTAATTCTGAAAAATCGCAAAAAGCGACAAATGTGATGGGCAGCGTGAGCCCTGCATTATCATATTTGTTATCATCCTCCTTCTATCTCAATAACAAAAGAGTTTATTACCTACATGTACAGTATCTATAATTCATAAACAATGTTCATTTTTCCCCCTATCAACTCATGTATCCCTTTACTAACCTGTTCACTAGAAAGCTCGTTTTCCTCTGTCTCCATCGGCTCAGCAATTTTCTCTCCATTCTCTCCATCTTCTTTACTTTTACCCTTCTCCCCGTCTTGCACAACATTTACTGGGTCATTGCTGCTTTCACTATCAGTTTTATCATCATCACCACTTTTAGTCAACTTTGGTATTTTGTACCACTTCAGAGATTTGTCTGGTTCTTTCCCTGGTTCCCCCTCCTTTTCTGGTCCCTCCTTATTGTCTGGTTCCTCTTCCTGTTTAGCCCCCCTTTCCTCTGCTGACTTGGCATTAGGAGTAGACATGGTCTGTACTTCCACTGTGAGCTGGGTGACCAGGTTGGATACCTTGGGTATGTACGGAATCCGTTTGATGGATTGGAGGCCCGGGAAACATATGACGGCCAGAAACCAGTGAGAACTAAAGCAACATAGTATAGTTAACTAGAAACTAAAGCAATAGAGCAATTACGATCTAAAGCAACAAATAAACATCATTATTAACAGAGGCAAGAAAGTATTGATAACTAGGGACTGAAATAACTAGAACTGTTCAAGAATGACTATATACAAATATCCTACAAGGAGCACCTTTTGTGCATTGTGACCTTCACCTGATATTGGATTAGTCATATTTCCTCAGGTCGACCATAATGATTCTTGTATACAATCAAACCCCACACCACATACTTTGTTGTAAGATGGAGTTGGGTGAAACAAAGTACAACAACAACAACAACAAAATAGATAATCATGAACAGATAGAACTATAAGTATAGATCCAGTAAAACATGCTTATAGCGAACACACTTAAAATGAATTGACACTTATCGTGAAGTAATTTTCATTTCCTGTGGGTTTTAAACACATTAGGAAGCTAACGGATATAACAAATTACATTTATAATGAAGCAAAGTCGCCCATCCCTGGCACTTCCTTATAAACTTGTTTTACTGTATTCAGCAAGTGTTCAATTGTATTATGAAATTTTTTTGTAAATTTTAAAATTCCTCTTAGTTAACCCTTCATTGCTTGCAGTTTGAGAACTGAATGTTATCCTCTCACAAAAAATAAACATGAAGATAATTTTTGTTAATATTTAGCAATTTTCCTCAAGATGGTGTATTTTCTACCCTTGACTTACTGTTCATTGATTGGGACAATGATGAAGTCTTTCTCGAAGAGATCCACTTTCTTTGTCCAGTTTTTGACCCGTGCATGCTTCTTTTCTGCAGGTCTGAAAAAGAAACACAGAAATTGTCAAACAGACAATTTGCTCTCAAGTATCATGAAAATGATGTCAGTTACTAAATAAGTGTTTCTTTTTTAAAACACATTTTAGAAGTGCATTTGTATATTCAAACATAGTTACATAATATGTTTTATTTTGCATTAATGGTACAGTAATAAATTTATAATTTCAACTGTAGTCTTTAACAGAAATGACAATACAATCTTTGCCAATAAATAGCAATATAAGAATATTGCAAACCTTCAGTGATTGAAACATTAAATAAATATCTTAAATATCATGAAAATGTTTAAATGGGTTGAAAGTCTATACACCTATTTCAATGAGTATTTTAATAAAGTATCTCAAATCATCAGATAAATAAATTTCCTAATTCAATGAAATGTATATTAATCTAGATACTGTATACAGGGTTATTTTTGCCCATGTTATTTTCGCCCTTCTCAGTTGCAGACAGCTTCGTCTCATTTTTAAATTTGCCCATAAAAAGTTGTGTTTAAAGAGAGATAATTTGAGACATTGGAATTCGCCCCGTCTTAGATTCGCCTGCTGACAATGAGGGCGAAAGGGGCAAAAATAAGACGGGGGCGAATATTTCCCTGTATATCCACAATCCTCAACTCAAAGGTTTTTTTTTTTACACTCCCCAATAAATTTGGAGTAACAGGATTTGAACAATTTGGAAAAACACCATGTGTGTAGAATTACATTAACATGCTTGTCCATCAACATGACATTTTGTACACCCAACAAAATTGAAATCCTCTCGAGTCTTACGTTTTGTCGGCCATGTCTGCCTCCAGTCCCCTCTGACCGTGTCGCTGGGTGAGGCGTTTGAAGAAGAAGGAGCTGAATATATGTGTTCTCTCCCTATCCCTGTCACTCAGCACATCCAGGAAGAGATACCTAAAATCAAGCATAACCTTCTAATAACATGGACAGTCATCCCCCACACTGTGGATTCATTGATATCATGGGCAAAAATCAAATTTTAAAAATTCACAGTCATGGTAAAATTTTCACACAGCCATTTGCAATTTTATAAAAACTTTCCAGTTAAGATGTTCACTGCCATGTGTCTTTCTTCAAACAAAACAGTCAAAATATAAAATAGTATGCTCCTTAACTATTGATCTGAAAACTAAACTATGACATCAAAGTCTTACTTCAGATAGAAGTCAATGATGACATCATTGAGGAATTCCCCTTCCTCTAGACAGGACAGATCTTCATTGGTGACTTGGATGCCCCCAGGGGCAGGGGGTGGAGGGAATGTTATTAATCTGAAAATTACAACATTTATTTAAAGCCTTCCAATGAACCACATGGAAGGAAGGAAGTACTGACTTTGAGAAGATACGCATTGCTGCTTAACACATTATCAGTCCCTAACATTACTACAAACAAGCTTTTTTTCAGAATGCAGCAACATTAAGGATAGATTTGTGTGCACACTTGAAAAAATCGTATATTTTTTTTGCACAATAAGTGTGGAAACCTTTTACTAGACTTTACAAAACTGTTTTTGACATTTCTGTGAGAAAAATATCCCCACCCATCAGTGTACAAGTGAAAGAAATGTCCGAGAGCAAATTTGAGCAAAATACCTGCATGATTGCATGATTTTAAAAAATTTACTATCTCTTTACATATTTGGAATCCGACATTCATGTCACTTTCAGGTCATCAACACACTCCTTGCAAAACTTCACTAGGTACTCACTTGACCACTGGACCCGTGAACAGTATCTTGGGTGGGGAGGGAGACCTCTCTTGTGGCTGGGGCTGGAGTTGGGCAGTGGGGGCTGGGTCTGCCTGACCCTCCCCCTCCTTTTCCTCTCCCTCCCCAAGGATCTCCTTCAGATAAATCAGGGCCTCCTCCCCAGTCATCTTCACAATGAAGGGGAAGGCCTGCCCCTTGGGTTGAGGGTACTTGCTGAGGACACTATTCAGCTTGGGGTAGGTGAGGGATCCCAGCTCCACCATCATTATAGTAATGAACTGGTACTTCAGTGCTGAAATATAAAAATCAATGTTAGTAAATAAACAAAAAAACTGCATATCCTGTATTGGAACAGTTCAAATTGACAAGTTCTGTCAAAAGGGAACTGTTTTTAAGAAAATATCAAACATGAAAAACCTCTGTCAGGAATGTAACAAAATGTTTTTTTTTCACCTTGATTCTCAACATTTCACCTACATTTAATTTAAGTTATTAAAACAAATCATCCTACCTGCATCATTGGGATCGAACCAGTTGTTTGCATTCTTTTCTTCAATCTTCAACAATTGCCTGACTCTCTGAGCAAACTCAGGAGTAGTCTTCAGGAAAATCACAGGTTTGTTCTCCAGACAAAACATACATTGCTGTAGTTCATCCGGTTTAATAATAAATCTTTCTGACGAGTTCTCACCTTTAAAAGACCGAAATTTCATTTTGTTCATCAAAATGCTTTTCAATATTTCTTTTTTTTCTTTTTCACAAACCTTTGCAAATTACAGAAAGACCTAATTCTAAAGCTCATGGTTAAGGGTGCAGATTTTCGTTGCTTTTTTTGTAAAACGGTTTGAAATTGAAAGAATTCCCCAAGTGTTTGTACTTACATTCTACATAAAATGAAATAGAATCCTCGGACAGAAACACTGGTTCTACAGGACTAGCTGGCAAAGAACCAATACGTATGAGTTTGGCAACGAAGTTCACTGATGAGACATCGACTGGTTCAGGGGAAGCTACAGATTGCGATGAATTATTAGTGGCATTATTTGTAGTTGACTCTGTGGAGGGAGGTCGAGTTGGGGATTTCCGTCTCGCACTTTTCCGTACGAGCACAGGTTTTCCTTTCTGTGAAAGATATATCAAGACAACATGTAAAATGATAAATGATCTGATTAAAATAGAATTCTTCATGCTATCAGATTAAACTAACAAACTAACAGATTATACAACAGAAGATAATACAAAAAATGTATATATCATACATGTACCTCTTAAGAAAACTTACATAAAATTACAGACATGAAAACCCTAAGGACACAACACAAGAATCAACTGTATGGCTATAGCTTAGAATGTTACAAATCTTTGAACTTTTTAGCCTGATAGAGCCTTACCTCGTCCTCCATCTTGACCACCCTGCTGCCGGCCTGAGCGGTCGGGGAGGCGGGGCGCTTGTTCTGAGGAATGCTGTCCAGGAGCTGTCCGATGTCATCCTTCTCCGCTACAGGCGTGGAGACACTTCCTGTTGCAGTGGATCCAGGGACGGAGGATTTCTCGGACTCTTCCTCCTCGTCTGATGATATGGATATCGTTACTATAAAACATCACATACAAAAACAGTTATATATAAGTAATTCCAATAATTTGTTTTTCTAGTAAAAACATTCAATACTGTAGATTCCCAATTAAACACAAAGAATTAATTTCCGCATAAAACCATGAGAAGCAACACTCGTGGATTTCAAAATCTCGTTTTCCTTTTTCAGACAGTTTTGAACTATAAGAAATCATAACAAAAAATTGGTGATCGCGATTTTACATTCTCGCGATATGATACAAAACACCGGAGTCGCGGAATTAAGTACACGCGTAAAATAAGGAATTTACAGTAGTACAGGTTCTCATCAGTTGTTAACAAAATATGTGTCTTCTGTCTATTTACATGTATGTCGAATGTAGTTTACAACAGAAAAATAAGCATATACATTAGCTTTAAAAGTAAAACTGCCATCACAAAGTATATTTTTCTAGGCTCACTTGAGTTAAAAAACAAAACAAGGTACACAGACAAAAAAACTTTTGGTAAACCTCCAAAGAAACATAAAAACAACCGTACACTTCAATCATAAAGATTCCATTGTAGTGAAAAATATGTACAGGATACAAATAATTTTCTTCTGAAAATATTTATTACTATAGACTACCTGGTTCTGAGGTATAGGTTTTCCTGGGCTGTTTTCCGCCGCGTATCACTGACGGCGACCTGTACGATTTTCCGTCTAGATTGACGCGCCTTCCCTGACTGACATAGTTCAACACTATCAAATTCCCGTCCTTACTGGTCACCTGAGTGCTATATAGAACAGGCGTGCTGGTGGTGGTCAATGTAGGTTTCCCGTAAAAAGTTCGTTGTGGGATCGTAGATGTGGCTGCGGTGCCTTCGTCTTGCTTAATCTTCTTTTTCTGTATTTCTATCTTAGTATCCGCCTGGAATGTGCGATGACATCGCTCACATGACCTAACCGTCATGCTCGTGTATCCGCAGAACTTGCAATGGACTAATCGTACCTCATCATCTTCGATTGGCGGCAAATCAGAAACATCCTGTACAGAGATAAATGATAACTGAAATATTACTAGGTAAACAGACTTCTTGCTAACTGGTCATTATTTACCGGAATATATCAATTACTCAGAAACTAATTCAATTGTATGAATTTCCCATCCATTTTAGATTTGAATCTTACTGTAAAATACTAGTTGTTTTAAACAATTAATTTATCTTAGTAATTCATGTTTAACTTAGTGCTGTAAACCAACTTTATTTCGCAATACTTCCCAACATTCTGGTTCGTGACGACTTATGTTCGCAACCAAGCCTTATTCAGACCCGTGTTGTTATAACAACCATATGACAAGATCCTGTTCACTGCGAGAAATATTCACGACAATGAGGCTCTGGCTAATCTCGCGAACATTTCTCACGTGAATAAAAGTTGGTTTACAGCATTTGGAATGCGTATATTCATCCACACATTCATGCAGTAGAATTAGTACTTATATGAACAAAAAGGTAACTGGCATTAGAGTAAATGAGAAAATTCTTTTATAAAGAATGAAAACATACTTCAATGGGTCTTTTTCTTCCTTGATTTGCTTGAGAAGATGAGTCTGAAACAAATCAAAATGATATTCATCGAGCTGTATCATATATACATGTACATACATATACAGTCTAGACTGTCTTATGTGACCATCCAAGGGACCAATAAAAAAAGTCACATAAGACAGGGAATCACATAACGCAGTCCGAGACTAACCTCACAATCTTTTTAGCTACCTTTTGGCTATCAATAATACTTGGTACCAAATAGTTAATTTATATATTCTTTCACCTAGTATAAACTAGTTTTTGGTAGACTGAAATTCAAATTTCAGTAAACAAAATATTAATATGTTGGAAATATTCTGATTTTTTCAATGTTTACCTGCTGTATCTCCTTGCACATCTTCATAAATAGTGGTGGCTGTCCTGTGGGAATAAAATATAAAATTTTAAAAAGAAAACAATCACACATTCCCAAACCTCAAGGCCAATATTTACATCTCACAGACATATTATTTTTAAGTTGTAATATTGCATCAGATGGTTATAATCAAAATAATGTTAAGGATAGTTAAGGATGTTAAGGATAATGAGTAAATAAATCACCAACCTATTTCTAGTTCCCAATCATTAAAGGCCTATAAAAGGATTGACAATTCTGATTTCTACTATTAATAGTGAATTATATACCCAGCAACTATAGCCCGAGGTCCGGTGCTGTGTTTCCAGAATCTGCCGTCTTTGAACACCTTGCTGCCCACAGCCTCTACAGCCTTCATAAAAGTCTGGGTAGAACTGAAACAAACCAGCAACCATAAAATACCTGTAGACAGACTCTACCATAAAATGGACTAACTCTAAAATAAAATGGACTGACTCGTTATCATAAAATTGATTGATTCTACCATAAAATAGAGGTCCTAACTCTACCATAAAATGGACTGACTCTACCATAAAATGGACTGACTCTACCATAAAATGGAGGTCCCATCTCTTCCATAAAATGGACCAACTCTTCCATAAAATGGACTGACTCTACCATAAAATGGACTGACTCTACCATAAAATAGAGGTCCTAACTCTTTCATAAAATGGACTGACTCTATCATAAAAAGGCCGACTCTAACATAAAATGGAGGTCCTAACTCTACCATAAAATGGACAAACTCTTCCATAAAATGGATTGACTCTACCATAAAATGGAGGTCCTAACTCTTCCTTAAAATAGAGGTCCTAGCTCTTCCATAAAATGGACTGACTCTACCATAAAATGGAGGTCCTAACTCTTCCATAAAATGGACTGACTCTACCATAACATGGAGGTCCTAACTCTTCCATAATATGGAATGACTCGACCATAAAAAAGACCAATCTTACCAGCTAGACTTCACAGTACACGTGTTTGGTAGAATAAATATTCTTCAATTTTGTTCATATTCATCTAGTACAATAACTTTGAAAATAATCATAATTAAAAACACTGTTAGAACTTGTTAGTCTGTGAATTACTTACATGTATAGGTGTATACCATTACCCCCCTTAGAATCATCAATTATTTACAATTTATATACCTACAGAATGTACATCTTCATACATAATTCTAAAGGAATGAATAGATGACACTGAGCCTGCAGTGTTTAACTAAATAATAGTAACTGACAGCTTATCAATATAAACCATGTAAACTTTGCTCTCACCTATTTGCCTGTGGTGTATTCATGTGTAGCCCTGTAGCATTACCCCTCAGTGTCTTTTCCTTCTTCTCTCCAACTCCCCCACCCACCATTCCGCCTGCATCTACAAGAAAAGAATCAGACTTAGTGGAAAATTGACTAAAGTTACGGCAGTCTCCTTCAAAAATCCAGTTCAACAAGAATTCAAAAATATTACACTTCTTGATCATAACTATAAAACTGTATTTTTATCTTACAACATATGAACAAGTATAAATTTTTGTACATCCAGTTTTTTCATCCTTTTATGCCAGTTCATTTTCTATTGATCTAAAATTTTTTTTTACTCTCTCACGCTTCGCCATTTTCTTACCCATTTGAGGTACAAGATATTCTCCATCAAATATATAAAACTTTTTCTGTCCATTCAGTGGAATACTATACACCACGTGCTTTAAGAACTTCAGATTCGTGCTGTGGGTGCTCACTGGAATTTTCTCGTTGGGTTTGGCTCTTGCTATAGCATCTGATAAAGAGCTTGGCATCAAAACAACGCCATTGGATAACTTTGGACCAGTGGCGGCTTGGGGCTTTGGTGGCTCTCCCGATTCATTGTCTTTTTCCGAAGACGTTGAAAGTGAATCCGAATCACTATATTCAACAAGCGAGGTGTTTCCCTGAGCAGGAGAAGAAGAGTTTCTCTGACCCAGATTATTCACAGAAACAACCGCATGACTTGTTGCGTGATTCGCCATTCCTTGACCGTTACTTTGCATTTTCTGAACTGCATTAACCTGCAAAACTTGTACTGGGTCCTGAGTCCTTGCTATGATTAGTTGTTGAGAATTGGGTACACTAGTGATGAGTTGTTGAGATTGGGTCGTTTGCCCGACTAACACAGTACTGGTAGCAGTCTTATTCTTTACAGGCAGTGGGTCCACAAAATAATTCCGTTTGATGGGTCTTCTTCCCCTCCCAGATGCCTGCTTGGAGGGTCTCAATATCCTGCACTGGCTCACTCCAGTCTGGGGGGTGGGGGAAACTACATTAACTGCAGGCGACACTGATGCTGGTCTCCCTTGAGAGACAGTAACACTTGAATTGTCAACGATGGATGTTAACGAAGACAAAGTCTGAGGGAGGACAATTTTCTGAGTAGAGGACTGACTAGTAGAAAAACGGGGACTGGCAAGAAGAGTGTGAACCTGTGTGGCCTGGGGACCAGTCTGAATGATTTGTAAAGGTCTCTGGGTCACTTGACCAGGTAGTCTTAGAGTGGGGATAACGGTGGCCCCGGTCTTTGGCGAGTTGATCACTGAGGACAGCTGCTGCCCTGGCTGGCTGTTTGTGTTCTGTACAGGGCTGGCTTGGTTCACAATAAAGTACTGAGTGCCACTGTTTGGTAACAGGACCGTCTGATTTACCGACGTTGCAGCACGTGGACTTCCAATCGCTGTCTGGACTTTCTGTGGACTGGTCAGGGTCAAGTTGCTTATTCTGGAACAGAAATTCAAATCAAAATTGCTCATTTGCTTTCTTTTTCTTTTTTGATCATGACTTTAAAATAATGAAATAGAAAAATAATTGCCGACCTTTTTTTATGAGAGAGAGAGAGAGAGAGAGAGAGAGAGAGAGAGAGAGAGAGAGAGAGAGAGAGAGAGAGAGAGAGAGAGAGAGAATAGCATTATAGCAGGCCTGATCAATGTTCATGTATTGAATTATTTCATGTGGGAAAAAAACTTACATTTGGTTGTTAGTAACATTTACACCTTGTTTCACAGGTGCAGTGGAGGTCACATGAATAACCTTCACACCAGAACTGTCCAGGGGTTGCTGCTGCTGAAGATTAACTATATGATTGGCTGTTGTTACTGTACCCACAGCAGCACTCTGGTTGGCTCTACTCTGAATGAGGCTTGCCAAGGAAGGAGCTGCACCCGACTGCTTGGGAAGAACAACAGTTCCGACTTTCTGGGTGGCAGCAGACAGCTGAATAGGATTTATCACTTGCTGGGTTTTAGCTCCTGTGCCTTGCAGAACTTGGCCAATTTTCTGACCCTGTGGCTGTTGTGGATTTGAGTTTTGGGCTTGCAGGCTAGTTCCTGCTCGACTATTTCTGATCAATTTCAATAGATCCTCTTTTGATATTCTGGCCTGGCTGAGAATGTGGTTAAAGTTCAGAGGTTCTGCTGCATTGGTTGATGCACTCGTAGCTCCTAACTGAGAAGCTAACTGAGCAAGGACCTGTGCAGAAGAAGGGCTGTTAACAATGGTAGGTGCCTGAGCAAGAACCTGTGCTGTAGAAGGGCTCTTAATGACTGTTGGTGCCTGTGGAGATTGTGTTGTTTGAACAGTTTCTTGATTTGCAGTTGATGTTACAATAGTCTGTAAGTTAGCTCTATTAGCCAACTGCTGATAATTCACTTTGGCCAAGAGCTTCTGTAACAGGGCCTTATCTTCAGCTTTGTCAAAGTTCCCATTTATGGTAAACAAAACTTGGCCTTTTTCGTTCAAAGAAGTCTGCAGTTTTATGAGTGGCTGTTGCGAACCTTGCACTTGTTTCACAATCTCTGTAGCAACGGAAGGATCACACCCATTTTCCACTATTTGAACCTCCCCTTCATTGCTCTCCTGAGAATTCCCGTCCACTACCTCCACCGGCCCCCCACCCTCTGCCTCCACCCCACTGATCTCCTCACAACCTGTCACTTGCCCCTCACACACTTGTTGAGTACCTTCACAACACACTTCCTGGGGGATTTCCTCAAAAGACGAATCAATCACAACAGTTTCTTCCTGCAGCTCAATATCCAATTGTTGATCAGTGTCCGAACTGGACGTTGGAATTTCTTTCTCTCCTACTGAGTCAGAGTTGGAAAATAAGCATGAATGGCTCCATCCTTTGTCTGGTGACTTCTCTTTTTCATCAAAAGCTGAAAGACAAATTCCTAATTAATTTTAGTCAGCATTTTACTATAATTATCAAAATTTTGTAAGATTAAACTACATTCTTCATAAAATTTTAATAATATATTCTTTGGAAGCATGGACTTACCATCCATACTTAATTTTCTCATTTTAATGCGAATCAAAAAGCTTATCTATTAACTGTAAGGGCAATATAAGAAACATAACTTCTATAGGTGTTTATCATGATACTGCTATTGCCTCAAGTTTAAGGACAATAGTTGTGAACTGAGTGATCCTGGAGTTTGATACTGACACATGGGTCTACAAAACCTTAAAAACCTTTATAACCATGCATTCAGATGGTGCAAGGTCACACAATACAGCTCTGAGCACTGAGTATCAGAGGGGGAAATCATAATATACAAAGAAACTGTAACTGGATAATGTTATGTTTATTGCCATATATATAAATATATATTAAACTTTTGCATTGTAAATGCCAAGACCTTTATCCCAACAAGTGCATACTGTGATAGACATAGAAGGCATGCTTGCAGCTTAAAGAAAATGCATTAAGTACTTTTTGAGTCACAGTTACTCAATTCAACAATAAATATTCCTTTAACTTGATACAAGCATGGACACACACCAACTTATTATGAGCATCCATTTCCTTTCAAACGTATACCATTTCAAACATGTCAAATGTGTCCGAAATTAGGAATTTAAAAAAGTCAAAAAGACAAAAAAGGAGTCAATTCGTGTAAAAGAAACCAACAAATTATTAATCTAAATGAACAGTATGACACCACAATTGATATTCATGTCAGCCAAAAAGGCCTGCATGCATTTTCCTCGTCAACTTTTCCGACTATTTCGTCCCATATGACTGTTCAGAGCGAAATGAAACATTAAATATAATCTTAGACTTTGTAAAAAGATATACCATCGAAGAGTGACATGGTGCTACAGGAATATATTGGTCATTTCTTTGGTCGTTGTAGTTCACAGGCATAGACATTTTTCTCTTGCAACAAAATGATGTGTGATGTCACATCCGGTTGCCGAAGAATAATTTTCGCAAAATATATTTGATGAATAAGCATGGATGTGTTTTACCGTTTAATATTTCATTATTGCTTAATCTATGAAATTATAAAATCTACTGTTCTGTTTGTATTATTGTACCGGGAGATAAAATTACGACATTTGCCGTATCTTTCGCGCGCTTTAGGCAAAAAGGGCGAGGATCAAAAGGCGCGTTGGCAACCAACAACATTCATTACTTCATTTAAAAAATAAGAAATACTGGAGTGGTTACTCTAACATATTTCAGATCATCAGGAAATTAGAATATCTTACTTAAATTTATTTTTTTTAAATAAGAAAATAAGGAACATTGTGGCCGGGAGGACACTTTTTCGAAAAGTTAATTTCTCTTTTTTCCCTTAAATATATGTTCAAAGAATGAATCCTCTAAATGTTTCCTCACATATCATGTTTTAAGATTTTACCTAAAATATTACAATATTTTTGTTTAAATGGGTAAATTTCAGTGTTTAATTAATAAAAAGGGGCGAAATCACAGTGTTTAGAGGATTCATTCTTTGACTCGAAAATTTTCATATGAACTGATGAAAAGACGTTTAAGTTCAGAAAATTATAGTTTATGTGTGCTTCTGACCTCGATTATCCGTTTGAGTATTTACAGCTGTATTTAAAAGCCTAAATCTGACACAGTCGTATTAGATGAAAAAACAAAATTTTACCCGGGGTCATTATCAGATTATAACAAGAGCAATGACCAAATAAAAAATAAATAAAATTGGATATACTTAAAAGATTTTGTTGTTTCACGGAGGAGTTGGAAGCGGATAAACATCTCAAGATGGATACGTGCATTAAAAAAGGAAACTAAGTATTTAATTTAATAAAATAAAAAGCAAAAATACTTTATCTTTCTTGAAAATATGATATTCGTCAATTCAATTAATAATAAGTAATTTGTCAAAATTAATCATTTGTCAATTTGATGCCTACGGTGGTACATTTAGGACACGTAATTAATTTTTTTAAGATACTAGGAAAAATTTGTCTCGTGAAAACGAAAAATTATGTCGTGAAAACGACTTATTATATTATCTACCAGCGTAGATGCCTGGTTTCGACGGAAATATATTTAGACCCCCCTTATGAAAAGAAATTGTGATTTAATGTAATTAATTCAGTGAATATTTTAATTAATTTTGAAGGAGCAATAATTTATATAAATATTAAACCTGATTAAAAAAAATGCGGAAACTCATGTATACACTGGTGTACGGTACAGGTGCATGGGAATCAAACTTACTCATGCGTGATTCTCTGTACAAGATATGATATACAGAAATTTTGGACATTTGGATTTCAGTGACTTTCACTGGCTCTCCATGCAGTTGTTCAGTGGTAGAGGATGTATAGGGAATCAATTTTAAATTTATTTCCGACATCAAGATCAATTCCTCTTCTGGTGACCTACATAGTCCCAAGCCACGTGTTTTGTGTCCATTGTATTTCCACAAATTAGTTTGTGGTAATAATTTTTTTTAAATATATAAATATATTTTTTGTTGTTCACTGTTTACAAGTAAATTGATTTATCAATAATGAAATCTGCCTTCGAGTTAAATTCATGCATTTTTGACTGTAAGGTAAAGAAATCTATAAAACAAAGCTGACCCTTGTGTAAATTTACACATAAATCATTATTAGTTCAGTCCAAAACCTAAAAGAAAATTCAACAAGCCACATCCAATACGCGAGGTAAATGAAATGTACAAGATATCTGTGAGCCAATGCTCATTAGTGATACCCCCGCTCTGATGTAAATATACAAAATAAGCAAAGTCGACATTTAACAGGAAGTTGACATCGAAATTGTCAAAAATGAATCCCACCAAACAGCATGCCTAAAGAGTGTGTTAAAATTTCAAACACCTGCCGAAAATCTGGGCTTAAAATAAACAAAGTGGTCAATTAACAGAAAATAGACGTCTGATTGGTATGAAAATGAACTCCACCATATGGTTCACCTAAACAAAGACTGTTTTAAAATTTCAAGCATCTGCGATGAACAGTTGCTGAGAAAAAGCGACAGAAATTTGTTATGGATAGACAGACAGACACACAAGGGTAAAACAGCATAACCCCTCCTTGTCTTCGAAGTGGGGGTATAATTTTATGAAAATACATAATAATAAACAACCTCAAGATTTATTAAAACGTTTTTTTATTTTGTCACATAAGTCAGCACAACCAGACCCAGTGTCATGGTTTATTACGCAATGAACATTTACACCACATCCGCACCAGATACACTATACAGAACAGAAATGCAATATAGAAAGTGAAAGGTGCAATCACACTTTTCAAAAATAATTTACTAGTACCATATAAATGTATGTACTGATATTAGAGTAGTTATCTGTTAACAAAATAATATATGGTCTTTGGTTCTGGGTCTGTGATGTTTGTGAGAGGAAAGTCAGAGATTTCCATTGAAATACAGGAAAAAATTTATACATTTACATAATTAAACCTTATATATAAGAAAATGAGCTATATTTTTTCTACATAAAATTTCATCTAATATAATTATGTACTTGTGTCTGCTTCTATGTCTGTTTACAAAAGACCATACTTTCACTTCATTTAACCAACTCAATTTAAAAAAAAAAATGTTAAAAAATACCCAATTTCCATCACCTTGCACATGTAAATATGTATCAGACTACAGCGTATTGTACAAATACAAAAGAGAACATCCAAGTATTATATTAGATAGCATTTGGACTTAAATAGCAAAATTGCTTCCACATATATCATTATCTAATTATAGGGCATTGTCATTTTCACAATCATGTATGTATAAGAGACAACATTTCATTACAAAACAGGTTCATAAGTTTTACAGTGGTCCCTTTAAAAAGTGTCAAAATTATTAATTGATGCCTACATGTAAATATCCCATTTAAAAAAAAAATAAAAAATGGATATACAACATTTGATCTACATGATTGAAAAAAAATATTCTTATTGGATTTCTTGATAAGGCAAAATATTGCATTGCAGATCTATGCAAGTTGCAAGCATATTTGTACACTCAGATTCTTAAGGAAAAATACACGTTTATGCTTTATATATACATCCAAAGATTTTTCTGATGTTGTTTCCTTACTCTCGATATGATCTTGCATAACAATAGAAAATTTGTAGCTTTGAAGTATTTGTGTTATACAGGTTTTACTGAAAACTTGAATTCCTTTGAACAAACACAAAATGATCTCAAATTTGTTAATTTGTATTCTACAAGAACAATTTGAAAACTTAAATTTGGTAATGCCAAATTTTAGAAAAATTGTACAAAAATATTGAACACAAAAAAAGTTTCACAAAAAAACACAGTAGCACTGAATATCAATTCTCAACAGGAAAATATTTTCCATTAACAAATATGAACATGTGAATTTGCACTTAGAGTTTTCCCAAAACCTTGAAAAAGTAGTGAGTTTCAATGGCACACAGATGGACAAGCAACATAGATATTAACAGGAGACTAGAAAGAATCAGCAGAAATTTAAAGTATTTGACTAGTAAAAGATTTTTCTGTAATTCAGAAAAAGTGAAAAAAAGAGTGAAACCTAAATATCATTTTTTATGCTGCAATGCCTAAGAAGAAAAAAACATCAAAACCTTATAATAAACTGGTGGTGCTTAGATTAATTTTGATCAACTAAATATATATTACTTTAAAAAAAAAAATCCAAACACTGAAAACAAATTCAAAAGAATAGTTGTTTTGTGCCCTGAATTTGCATGTTTAAAATAATCCCAACCCAAAGAGAGCACCCTCATCTTCACAACAATGATGACAGCACACTAAAATCACGTCTTCAGTTGTTCTGTTTACTGAAATACTTTTGAGATTCTTTGGGGTCAGGAATGATCTGGAGAAGAAAACAAAGAGAGATAACTTAGATATGGAATGTAGAACAAGCGAATTTAAACCAATCACAGTCATCTGAAGATGCAGAACCAATAAGAAGTCATTCTTTCGTTCCTGCAGTCTAAAATTTTACCTTTGGAAGTCTAATATAATTGAACTCTAAATAAGTCTGATATCGTCTGACTCTTGATATCAATGTACATTCCAGTTCATAACTGAAATTCTGCAGAATTGGACTGTCTAAGGTATATGACAACTAATAAATAAACTATAAATGCAATTTAAAGGCAGTTTTTGAAGTATGATTTATGCCTCATGCACTTCTGCATAAAAAAATATCACAAATGTTGGCCCAAACTATCTGATATTTTTTATATACAGAACTGTATTCCGCATACCGGTATATTCAATAGAGACATCCTCCATATGTATTTAACACTTGATACGTACTGTGTCACTCCCTGGCTTCCAGCCCGCAGGACAGACCTCTCCATGGGTGTCAGTGTACTGGAAGGCCTGGACCAATCGCAGCGTCTCGTCCACAGAGCGGCCGACCGGGAGATCATTCATGGTGATCTGACGCAGTGTTCCTTTAGGATCAATGATAAACAGACCCCTGAAAAACAACATAGACCCTATCATTTATATTATCCTGTCAGATCTAAGGCTTAACAAAAAGATGTCCTTATAATTTCAATTTGCACAGCAAATGTCTTGGCATTAAGTACATTGTTAAAAGTTTATTTCTCAGAACTTGTCAATAATGTTTGGGCATACAATTTGCAGGAGCTTCAATCATCATATTAAACACAATATGTGTCATCATGCCTTTCTAGCTGAATTAGAACAGGATAGTAAGATGCAAGGTGTAGATAGAGAGGTTCACCCAAAACTGACCGGATTTCTTACCTAAGACTGTGACCTAGATCCTGCAGATACACCCCGTAAGCTTTAGAGATCTCGTGGGTGATGTCCGACAGCAGTGGAATATTCAAGGGTCCCAAACCTCCCTTTTCTCTGGGTGTGTTGATCCTGATTAATATTAATAAAATATACGTTAAAATATTAAATGAAATCAGAATAAATAAATTCAATATTTCTCACATCATAGTACAAAGGGTTCTGCTTAAACTGATAGACAATTTGTCAGAGAAAAAATTAACCGATTATTAGATAAACCGGTTTAATTAGCATTTATGTGGTCTTTGATTTTGGTATGGAATGAAATAAAACTTGTTGCAAGACATAATTTGTCAATAAAAAGAAATAATCTGTGTCTTTTGTTTGAAACAAAATTATTTACCTTGTATTAGCAATGAAAGTGCATTTAAGTCTTTATTTTGTTTGTAAATGCTCAAAAAAAAATCTTTCTCATATACGATGGTTTCAAAGTGGCCGCCATTTTGACAGGAAGTAATAAGAGGAAATAGCTAACTGTCAGAACAGTCCCTCTTTTCACCTGGACAATTTATTTTAATTCTCTTCCTGTTATATCAAATGTTCTTGAATAATTAATTATACATGATAAAAATCTATTTGAATTTTATTCTCTGTTTTCTACCCCAATGTGAAATTGAAAGTACCGTGATCAGAATTTCCTCGATGTCGCACGTTCCAAAACCAGTCACTTTTGGTTCAGAAATTACATGTCTAAATAATTCTATAATGGTGCAAGCCCTGCATGAAATTAACACATGCAATTGGTAAATAAACAATAAAATTGTGTGGTAAGGTCAGTCCTGTGTGCGGTCATCCAGAATATCTATCGATTGATGTCGGTAGATTTCAACTATCGAAGGAGGGAGCCACCCGTGTGCGTTGGTGTTACTAATGCCGTGTAGAGAGTTACTGTGTACACAAGAGAGGTGTCAACCAATTAAACAAAGGTGTGTACAGGTGTAAGAGGGTGGGAAATCATTATTACATGATCACAATCCTATCAGAATAACCGAAAATGACATTTTTTCTTATCAGATTATCAGGAAAAAATATAAAGGGATATACAGAGGGTTCCACTTAATCTGATAGCGGTTAATCTGATAATTCGGTTAATCTGATATAATATCAAAACACCAAACCATTTCTTATATATCCCTTTATATTTTTTCCTGATAATCTGATAGGAAAAAATGTCATTTTTGGTTAATCTGATAGGATTGTGACAGTGTAATATTGATTCCCCACCCTTTTACACCTGTATACACCTATGTTTTTTTGGTTGACACCCCTCTTGTGTACACAGTAACTCTTTCCATGGTATTAGTTACACTTCAACGCACACAAGGGGCTCCTTTCTTCGCAAGATGAAAGCTACCGACATTGGTAATTGTTTCGGATGACTGCACACAGGACTGTCCTTACCTGTGTACAATTTTAATTGTTTGTTTACTTACCAATCGCATGTGTTAATTTGATGCTGGGCTTGCACCATTAAGAAGTATCTAAACGTAATTTCTGAATCAAAAATGACAGGCTTTGGAACATGTGACACCAAGGAAATTCTGACTACTTTCAATTTTACATCGTGGTAGAAAACTTATAAATAAAATCAAATATTTTTTTATCATGCATAATTAATTATTTAAGAGCATTTTATAACAGAAAAAGAATTAAAATAAATAGTTCAATTGAAAAGAGATACTGTTCAGACAGCCATTTCCTCTTATTACTTCCTGTCAAAATGGCGGCCACTTTAAAACCATCGTAATGTAGAGAAACATTTTCTTTTGGGCATTTACAAACAAAATAAAGACTTTCATGCTATTTCATTGCTATTGCAAGGTAAATTATTTCATTTCAAACTGTTGACATACAAATTATATCCTTTCATTGATAAATTATGTCTTGAAACAATTTATATTTAATTCTATACCAAAATCAAAGTCCACAAAACCGTTAAATCGGTTATTCTGATTTTCGGTTAATCTGATAATTTTCCCCTGACAAATTGTCTATCAGATTAAGCGGAACCCTCTGTATAAGAAATGGTTCGGTGTTTTGATATTATATCAGATTATCCGAATTGTTCGATTAACCGCTATCAGATTTTAAGTGGAACCCTCTGTATATTGATATTATTACATGTAATAGTAACAAATCCCAGGTAAAGGTAAAACTTTATAGATCCAACACGTACATGTATATTTTTATAAATATTTTAATTTCTTTGGTCTCTATTATGTATTTGATTTATCATACATGTACCTATCATAATTTTCCCATGTGTTTAGGCTCTACACATTAATTCAAGTTTATTTACAGATTCTCTGTAATATGACTGACCTAATTATCAATTGACCTAATTATCATGATTTATAAATGCATGTATTTAAATATCAAGTATTGTTTAAAGTGGTTGACCCTTGGACCTTACCATGCCAGATGTGTGAACTGTGAGTCGACAGAACAGGCAATCACCTCTGTGTTAATCTTCTTAAACTCCTGGACTCGGTCGCTGAAGGCAATGATTTCAGTGGGACACACAAAGGTGCTACAATATAGAAGAAGCCAAGGGTCGCATGAATACAGTGACCTTTAAATCAGGAAGCGTTACAAACAATCATGACACAAAGGTGCTAAAATTTTAACGAAGCCAAAGGTAACAAGAATACAATGACCTTTTAATAATTATAAAGTTTCACAAACATTAAACTGTATGTATATTATGCAAATTACTATTACAATGGTCATGATAGAGGTAGTCATACTGTTGCATTGCCATTAAAGAAATGCAACTCTAAAATGGTGATGATAAATATGAGAATATAGAATATTCTCAAATTATATGAAACATATTATATACTGGTATGTTATAACACAGTAGTTATGCACAAATTTTCGTGTGATTCATTGTTAAGCAAACTGACAAAATCAAATTTTCATGGAAGAAAAAAAAGTATGACAACTATTTGATAGAACCATTGCCCATAAGTTTATGTATCTTAGAGAAAGCATGTCTTAAAAATGAATATCAATGCCTACAAATATCAATAAAACTACAGTCATTAAGATATTTTATTTGCTTACAAGTCAAGGGGATAGAAGAAAAAGACCAAGTATTTTCCCTTGTAGTCTGAAAGTTTAATGTCCTTGAATTCACCCTTGATGACTGCTGTTCCATTGAAGTCTGGTGCAGGCTTGGAAACTGTGAACAAAATATTCAGAAAATTAATTATGATCACCACTCCTTTAAACAACCCCCAGTAGGTGGTTAAAATAAAGATAGTGCTTCAATAAAGAAACACAGCTGGTTTTACGTATGTTTTATCAAATTATCAGATGCAAAATAAAAACATTAACATCAAGGAAAACAATCTTTTAGATACTGGATATAGTATTCAATTTTATTAGTCAATATATGAATTAAAGAATTAAATTGGTAAACATTGAAAGAAGAAATTAAAAAAATCTTGCAATCAGGTACTTTTCTTCAGCTATTTCCCAAGACAAAACATGTTCGTTTAACGTATGAAACATGATGTCATTAATGTGGACTGAGCATGCAACGTTTAGTTTCACTTTGGTTAATGATTTGAGTAGGCATGCGGATCCTACTGTGCAGGTCCAGCACAATCTCGTGATTTAGCTATATAGCTTGAAAAAGCTATATAGCTTAATGAAGCTATTCAGAATAGCTTGATAAAGCTATTTATATGCAGTTTTTTACAAAAATGTTAATTATCAGAAATATTAATAAAAAATTGCAAGTTATGTACCACTCATATTTATACCATGGACCATTCAAAAAGCAACCCTAATTAAAATCAGTTTTAACCTACTGCTTTTGAACACTTTTAAGCAAAAAAAATATTCAAAGTTGATAACTATCACTGCACTAAATAGTGATTTTGTTTACATGCTGAAAAATATAAACTTTTAAGAAAAACGTATCACAAAATAGCTAAATTAAGCTATAATTCTGAAAAGCTTAATAAATCAATAGATTAATTGTGCTGAACCTGCTGTGTGCGATACTTTCAAATAAATTTTGTCCTACAAAAATCACTGCACTGTGTTAAATCTGCACTAGGTCCAACAGTCACACCGTTTACATATTAGTTGTATTTATGTCAAACACCTTTTTTGCTTCCTGTGCAAATTCTTTCAAAAATATAACAGAAAGGTCTGTTACGCTCCTTTTTGTTGCAAATAAGCATGCTTGGTGAAATTGCAATGTTGAATACAAGTTAACTGAGCAATAGGTTTATAAAAACGATATATCACAGAAAGGCATTGACATTATCCTTAATATACATGTACATGTACATGAGCAACAATATTGTTATGTCAGTCCATGTAGGTCAACTTTTGGAAGACAAACACACCAAAAGACAACTTTTTCTTCTACATGTATTGATTCCAAAGGAAGAATGTCTTGCAAATAAAAATACTGCAATAAATGTCAGAGACTGACACAACGCTTGGCTTTCGAACAACCGTGATAAGTTTCAACTCAGTGCAGTCCGACAGTCCGAAGATTGGAAAACGCAGCACTTACTGACTGCCTGGCTCCATTGAATCGCATGACCCGATGTGCGCCTGGTTTCCTGAGGGAACACACTTCCCCCAGCGAATGATTGACATTTGTCATCATCAGCAGCCCTGCAGAAGGTGCATGCAATCAAATACAAGATGCCGAAAAACAGCATGTTGACGGACGACGCCATTGAACACGTTGACTTCCGGTGTTATGTAGAGCCAGCGAGAGCACCTGTTTTCATCTACGGATAAATATTTCAAGTGGTCGCTTTAACAATATTATCAGTTATCATGATATTTCTGTAAATTATAATGATAAAATCTACATCATATGGATTTTGTAGAAGTGAGTATTATGTTAATGTAAGTACGAAAATGCGGTTTTATAAAATTGGAAGCATTGCCAAGGCATCAATCCCAAACAGTGGATATATCCAGTGTTGTAGAACGTTCACTATAATCACATAACAGTTTAGTATTGAGACAACAATCCAATTTCATTGATGAAGTTCTTATAGTAAAAGGTAAATTTTTCACATGTTTCAATCATAGAATATTTTTATGCTTAATGTTTGGGACATACGCAGAAAATTGCTTTTATATTCATGATAAAACATGCACTACAGCATGTAGTTTCAGTTCATGTAGGAAGTTACCTGTTATGTTTGATTGCATCAACGGGCTTTGTTATAAATGTACAAATATATATGCTTTGCTAAAGTACACATGTTGTTTCCTTCAGTTTTTGAATTTTATTAATTAATTTGCACGTTCGTTGTAATTTGATTTTGATAATCAGATTGTGTATTGGTTGTCACATATGTGAATATCAAGTATATTGTGGTTACATGTTTACAGACAGCATGATGTAATATGGACTGCATATGAGAATCTACCTGTGTAAAATTCCAAAGATGTCATTTAATTCTCTTTCATTTGAATACGAGTATATTGAAATATTATTTACACTTATATGTGGGACAATCAGACGGGTTCGATCAGCTCATTTTGCCTCTTGACTAGAAATTTTTGGGGCAGCCGAGGGATCAAATTGCCGTCTGGTCCATCGTTATTTCTCCTATTCCTTTACATAATTATGCATATAAGCTAAAAACGACAATTAACATGATTACGTCTTAATATATTTAAATGTATTGAATTGACCAGCACATAGCACAACAATCAGCAATATCTGATGCAGCAGACAATGCAGGACATCAATGTACACTGCTCACTTTTTGCAACAAACAATACAGAACATGTACATAAATTATAAATGCATACAACACTCTGTACCAGGTGAACTCACCCCTGTGTGCATTCACACTACACTAATAATACATTATTATGTTTATGGGGACTAATTGACAATATTCTTAATATATGTGTTTTGTGTAGTACATGTAGTACATATACAAGTAACTTACCTATAGTACTCCCTTGAATTGGCTCCAAATTGAGCATAAAGGTTTCACCTAGACTCTTTTTTTGGTCCAAACTTTTGGGTTTCTTGATACCGATTTTGTGTCTTTTCATTTATTTGTTAACATTTGATTAACATAACACTATACTTGCTTCCTTACAAATGCAATTTTGTTTGCTGGTGTGCCGTGTGTGCCCATTTATTTAGTACATGTACGTGCAGCATTCTTATTTACAGTGTTAAAATACACACACATATAATTTTTCCATTTTAATTCTCATGGTATAGATAAGTGCTCATGTTATATAAGTCCGAGAAAATGAAGTACCATGGTAAATTTGTTTGCAATTTCAGCTGACAAAAATTATATTAAAAAAAAGGATATACGGTACATCTTGTAATTTGATGATCATTCAGAATTCAAATATATAATACAAATATTTTTTCGAAACTCAAGGTTATGCAGTAAAGTCTCATGTTGGCAAGTAATTTTGTCGTTATAACACAAAACATACAGTAAAGGATCCCGTACAGTAACTACAGGATTGGAATGGAATTTTTCATTATCACAAAATACAATTGAAAATCTGGAAGTTACTTTCATGTGATGCCTTTTATCAATTCTATTTTGTTGTCCACACTGACTCCAAATGCTTTAATTGTCATATGGTACTAATAGTTTATAATCACCGTCTTTTTAGCTTCAACCAAAATAGTGATATTTTCAGGTGGAGAGAAAAAGTCATTGGTTAACCAAAACATAAATAGCATCAATTTGCAAGATTATTCCCAGTAAATTATCACAATATCCAGTGATCTGATTTATTTGGTCATTCAGTGGGCAATAAATGCTGGTATTCAATTCAGTGTTGCATCAATGCAAACATCTTGTTCACTGAATCTCAATACTAGGAGTTAAACTTTATTAGAATTGAAGAATTAACCCATTGGATTTAGGAGTTTGTAAACAAATTACCAGGTAGTGTAATATGTCAACAAAAAGACAATTAATGGATCAACAGTGTAGTGTCATGGCATTGATTAGAAATAACTTGGCTTTTAAAAGTCATTGTGAACAAAGACAATGATAAACTCATTGAACTTCTAAAATACCGGTAGGTATCAATAAGGCAATTGATATCAGTTAATCCCACAAACCAGGTAGGAATACCTTAAATTTTATTTGTGGGGATAATTTTCATCATTTGCCTGACAGCAGTGTATTTAAATATAATAACATACAAAGTTTACACAGATGAAGATGGCTTAACTAATTTTAAAACACATGTACTACTGTAGATTCCTTATTTTATGTGAGTACTTACTAGTAATTCTTCCAATCCACTTGTATCAAGTCACGAAAATATAATTAAAAATAAAATGATCTTTATTATTCAATTTTCATTAGTTCAAACCTTCAGAAAAATAATAGCGAGATTTTAAAATCCGCGACTACTGGTGAGGGTGCTTCTCGCAATTTACTATATAATATGGATATATTAATTCCTTGCATTTTCTTATTCAATCCTGTAGTATATTTTGTTAAAAAACATCTGAGTTGTTTTATGATTAAGGTTAACCCAAGTGTCATGAACAAATTTTTTTTTTTGATAGATGGATGTATAAGTATATTGAAATGAAATATTTGACAACTATATGCATATTGACAGTTTATGTTGGAAAAATTGTTTACATGTGTATTAATTATTTTTATTGATCGATGCATAAAGAAGCAGTGGTTTTATTGGTAATGGTGATAAAGTACGTGTCATGAACATAAGATAAATGTGAATTTGCCTGTAGCATTTATGATAGTCCAGTGAAAGCAGACCCTTGATTTATTATCATGTCAATACCCTCTGTTTATTGATTTTTGTTCAATATTGAGAGTGAAGATTCATGTAGTGGGAAATATTTGCATATTAGTGATGAATGATTTATACAAGTACGGTAGTTCCAGTTTAAAGAGACATAGGTGTTATGGACTGCTATCACATAAATGACAGTTGTATTTCCCTCCCCCTCTCACTTTTTTCTCTCTTTCCTTTCCTCTCTCTTTAATTGACCACTCTGTCCAGAGATTGGCTATCACATAAATGACAGTTGTATTCCCTCTCTCTCTCTCTCTCTCTCTCTCTCTCTCTCTCTCTCTCTCTCTCTCTTCTCTGATTGATTTAGCACTCAAAGCCTACAAACAAACAAAACTGCCCACTGATGGATGAGGAGATTAAATTGCAAGATCTTTTGTCCACAATTTGTCATATGACTTGAATATCAATTTATCATTGGTCAGACCACATTCAGACCATTTATGACCGCATTGGAGCATACACCTATCAATTGAGATCCTGCTGCTTTTTATCCAAAGAAGTATTTTCTGTACAAATTGTTAATGTTTTTATTATAGTTGACTTTCCAGATGAATTAAATCCCATAACCTTTTGGAGGGATATAGATATATTATCATGAATTCTATAAAATTGTTTATCAATATGACAGCGTGATCGAGTTATGATTATTTATTAAGTGGTTGACAAGTGTTGTAATGCAACACTATAAACATGATAAAATAGAATGAATAATTTAAACTAGTCTACTTTGGTCTACCATTATTTCAAAAACTGGTATAATAATATAATGAATATATTTTTTTTAATGTTCGCAAATGGCCATTTAATTTCAAAATTTAAAAGAAAAAAAAAGAAGTGTTGCATAGACTTGCACAAAGAAATTAGCTTCTTAATTTCATTTTCAGAGAGTGACGGGTTGCCATGACGACCATGGAGTCGCCGCAGATCCAGGTGACGTCGTACGACGACAAGAGCAAGAAAGTCCCAGAGCAGGATGACTTTGACAAGGAATTAGAATCGTTCATCGAAACACGAAAAAGTGAAGAAAGCAAGGTGAGGACAGCATGGGAACTTGCCGTAACTTGGCAATTACAGATTCCAGCTATTTCTTTAAAAAACAAACAATTGGCAATGTACAGATTAATTCTATTACTCAGTGAATAGTTTTAGAAAATCCAAACAATTGGGGTTTATTTGCTGATCATTCTTGTTTGAATGTTTAAAAGAATATTAATGTTATTTAAATGGAGAGTTTCTTTACTTCCTAATTGAAAGTGTTCCTGCAGCTCCAGAGAACATTTGTGTAAAATTTATCAATTACGTTCTTGACTCATTTCTTGATAAGGAAATTAATGCACAATAAATGGCGACTTTGACAAATAAATGCAGGTAAATGTTGACAGTTTTTCACTCTTGGGTTTGTGTTTATATATACATCCACTGAAAAATTGAGTGAATAAGTAATTTGAACCAGCATTCATCATGTTCATAGGCCCAGAAATAATGTTTTGTTCTAAGAGTTTCTTGTTTACCAACTTGGGATTTCAAAATTAATCTTTATCAATTTTTTTTCCAGGTAGATTAGAAAACTGACAAATTTCCCTTTTCATTATTAAATTTTGTATGGTTATTAAAAATTTTAGTTAAAAATTGAAAAGATAATAAATTTATTCAATTAAGATATCAACAGCATTGGGAGATCAAGGGGGCAGATATGTTCAGCTGGCAATTAATCTATAGGGCCCTTGATTTTCTTACAGTTTATCAATATTTAATGAAAGAATAAAAGGAAATATTGGTCTCATCTTAAGAGAATCCTGATTTAGCCACGTTTGCTGGGGAGAGGTGAAAAGGTCCATAGTAATTTGCTTTCTGTCCAAAAGAAGTTCACAGAGTTCAGTATTTTTATGTTTTCCTATATATTCTTATAATCTCTGCACATATGGTCTATTACCATGATATGCAAGCTATCGAGTGCAAACATTTTTCGATGCGTTTACATCTATTGATTATGGAAATTTTTCCATGTAGCATCAGCTTTCTTCTTGGTTAACTTTATCAAATTTCAAGGGATTTGTTTAATAATTGTTTAATGTCAAATGAATATAAAATGTGATATAATTTGTTGACATGCTCACCTATTGATAATTAAGCATTTTTTTATTGGGGGGGGGGGGGGGGGGGGGAGGGGGAGGTGGGCAAGAAAAAAAAGGTTAAAACATACATATTCTAATAAAAAAATTAGTAATTATGCCAGAGTCCTTGTTTATGTGCACTCGTAATAAATGTTTCTTTGCTATATTTCTTTAAGGCAACTTTGTACCACAAGTATTAACTATTATCTTGGTTATTATATTCTGCTGTAATTCCAGAGCTAGCATTAACTCCCGAGTCTCTGGATTACGTTTGACTTTCCTAATCCTTAGAACAATTTCAGGTTTATGCAAGTATTAAGCTCTTTTAACTGAGACCAAATAGCCGGATAACGTCGTCACTTGAATTAAGAGGCTCCATTTTTGTGTGTGTGAAGATCGCCCTGCGTTATCTTCGAGCCTGCATTTAAATTAATGATTTATTTAAAAATTTATTACAATGAAATTTATCACTCTGGATATCTGCCATAGAGTGATACTAGTGTATTGTGTAGTTGTGTTGATCAGTAAAATTAATGCTAACATCCCCCCCCCCCCAATAAAAAAAAAAAAAAAATCCCCAAAAACCCCAAAAAACCCAAACTACGAACTGCTGATAAATTAAGGTAGCTCTCAGGGTGGTAAAGTATTTGATGCCTGCCAAAATTAAAAATGCATGAATTTCTTTTTCCTTAAAATTTTATCATAGATACCATTTAAATGAATGAGAATGTAAAGTTTTGATGAAAAGGGGATTAATTGTATCTAGGCATGTCTTGGTGCAACATGAAAAATTACATGTTATGGCTTATGCTGGAGCGTGAATTCTAGAATACAAACCTATTAATTTAAACACACGTCAAATGTTGATAAATATGTATTAACTATTTCACAGGAGGTATGAACAACTGGCTTACGGTACAGAATTATCAGATAGTCCGTATTGAACAGTTCAGAATTATAGTCATGTGTTGGGCTTTTAAACAAGATTATATTCTTTATCAAAGAAATGGATTAGTAATAAAGTAAACAGAATAATTAAATTGCTAGTCTAAGAATGCTATCATTAGCTAAATGTCTGGCATTTTATTGATTATATGGGCATGTGTACAAGGAATCCCTGGTTATTAACTTTATAGAGTTGTTCCCCTTGGATATTAATGACACCTTAGAATCACTAGAATGTTAGATAACCTGAATGCTATAGCTTTGAGTATTCTTTTAAAATCTTTTGGAAAGAAAATTTTCTTTGAAAGAGATAATTTGGAAAGCAAATCAAAAATTGTTTTTGAAGCTGATTACTGGAAGAGTAAGTCAACATTTTTATGCATACATGCCTATACGTACAAATTTTGAAATAAAATTTTATAGGCTTGAAACAAACTAGGTTAGAAAATTATGTTTAAGTCCATTAAGGCACAGTGGCATATATTTATGATGAATTGATATCTCCAATAAAAGTTCAGTTTGGGGAAGCATTTGCAACACAGTTTCAGTAAAACTTGATGGTTTTTTGTAAAATTCAATTATTATTTTAATGGATACAGTTCATTAATTATTACGGGAATAGTTTTTAGATTGAATTTGTATTTCATCTTCCTTAGCTACCATAAAGAGACAGTGATGTGACTTATGCATTAGTAATTTACAAATTAACTGATAATTTGACTTTTGATCTTTGTTTATTTGATGTTTATGTTTGATGTCTGATATTTGTTTTAAGAATATTGATTTTCAGATCATGTTTCCAAAAATCAGCAACAGCACCAAATGACTTACTAACCTTCCCCCCCCCCCCCCCCCCCCCCCTTGAAAAAAAAGAAAACCTTTCAAAAATCAAATTTCATGTATTATGATGAGCTTAACTAATGTGTTCAATAAATAATTAATAGCAATGATTGGTATTTAATCAATGTACAAGGTTCTTATAAATCTAAAACTAATCTTGCTAATTAAAAGCAGTCATTGAATAGCATTAAGTATGTAAAAAAAAAAAGCGTGGTACATAATTTCTATGATTCTGAAAATGGAAAACTGCATGATTTCCAAGTAGGAGGTATAAACCAACTGTCCATTATGCTAGATAATTTAGTGGGCCATGTAATACATATGCTGGAATCTCAGCTATCTCCATTTAATACAAACCCCTGCAAGAACACTATCCCCTCTGTTTACAGGGTCTATGGCAAAACTGAATAGATGTGTCAATATTTGAAGTCGCTAGGACTGATTTAATTTTATAGCATCAAAGCTTTCTCTTTAAATCTCCTCTGAATGACATGCTTTGCGATTGTTTGTTAGTTACGTCGAAGATAATTTGAAACAACTTGTTAACACTTCAGTGAAGCAGTCAAAATTCAAAAGCATGCCATTGGATAATGAATTAACGCAAACCAATTTTATTCTTTCTTTTTTTTTAAAAATTGAACATGCATTTTGCTACACATACCTAAGTGCTCAGATAATCATAAAAAATCTTGAAGAGAACAGGAGAATAACATGGCAACCCAAATATTTCCCTGTATAACAACAGGTGCTCTTTAGGCATAAGTATATCATGTGTAAATTTAAAATCTAACTTGTGTGTGTGTACAATGGATGTTGACACATGGACTTAATTCAATCATTAAAGCCCACCGCTGTGGTCCTTGTAATTTGCTTCCAAGTGTTGGCGAATGACACTGAATTAAAGTCCTTTTACTATGTATTATTAAGTTAGTATATTGGCTTTATTAGAGTAATAAAAAGCTGGCTCCATTTCATATTGATATCACTTTTAATACCCGGTTAATAGGTATTTTTAAGCTACATTTTTAAAAAGCATGTAAATATATTCCTTAAGAGCTAATGTTCTTACTCTAGTTCAAAATACTTGTATCGTCAGATGATTATGTTTAATATGATGAAGACTTTCAACGGTATTTTGACTAGCAAAAGAAGGAGGTTGAGAATGGGTCGTGGATTATTTATTTAATAACATATTTACCCAAAAATATTCATAATCAATGGGTCTATTAATTGATAGATGAGCTACAAAGAAGCCATGGAAATTTATGTATACCTGTACAAATCAAAACATAATTAGATATGTTAAATCTCTCCGAGTCACTATATATATATATATAATTGTTTTTGTTCATTTGATTGGGAAAAAAGTGTGGACAAGATGTTATTTATCTTCTCTCCAATAAATCCCAAGATTTAACTCTATCCCAAGATGCTCCCTTTTCTGATCTTGAAGTTTCTAGAAAGGATGTCTTCAAGGTCTAAGAACTATTGATTGGGCACTTTGCAGTAAATCGAGTAGAGCCAGAAGTCAGAGATGCTTGTTCTTTGCATTATTATTGTCAAGTATCTCAGACGAGTGAATTCAGATTTAACCATAAATTGTTTATCCCTGTAGGAGGATGATGGCTCTTCAAGCGGATCAGGTAGCACGGAAGAAAGCGATTCGGAGGACGAAAAACCGGATGAAAAAGAGGCTGAGAAAAAAGACAAGCAGCAACAGCAGCAGACGACAACTGAGCAGAAAGAGACTGTCCCTGAGAAAGTGACAGATGCTAGAATAGAAGAAGAGGAAGAAAAGACTGTGAAGAAGACAGAAAAAGAAGAGGAAGCGAAGGTGGAAAAAGAAGAGAAAATGGAGGAAGAGGATGTTGAGGAGAAATCAAAGAAAACGGTGATTGTGAGTGAAAAAGACGATGATGTCGTAACAGACTCTGGTGAGCGAGATGCCAGGCCTTCGTCTGCTATGTCAGAGAGGAAGGAAGAGGAGTCGTCTAAAGAGAAGGGGACGGATGATGAGGACTCGGAGCCTGATGACTACACACTGACTGAGGACCAGAAACGCGCCCTCAAGGAAATCGAGTATCTGAAGAGTGAGATGGGCTTACCAGGTATGTCTATTTCACAGGCAGATAGAGGATTCTGAATGCTGTATATATGAGAGTTTTTCTTGTTCTTTAGTATTTTCTAGAGTTGCAGAAGATTTAAAAATGATTGGGAAAAAATAAAAGAGGGATGTAAAGTTTTCTGTATACAGTATCATTTAAGATGTATATGTGTCAATCAATAGTTATTGTCTTGTACACATAAGTAAATGTACATGTATGTCATTGTATTTTGTATAAAGTCTTGAAAAAAAGGATTGCTATTTAAGGTTTACATGCACTTGAATTACCTTTCAAAATCAGAACCTTTTAATCAAGAAGTGGACAAACACATTCTTTTATCGTGTACACCATGTGTGGTCAAATTTAATGATATCCTACAACACATACTGAATAAGATATGTATAATAGTGCCAGTACAATCATCTAATCAATTTCTTTTGACCATTTATCAATACGAATAAATATGGTCCAGAAGTAAATATAAATTCTGGAAGATAGAATATTGCCTGCCCAATTTCGTTTTGGAAAGCATTTAGTAGAGGCACCTTGCAAGTGTGTGAATATTTTGCTTATTGAGCTTATAATTTGATTGTTTGAATATTTAATGTCGGTGTTCAGATTTTTATATATATAGAGATAAGTAACGATAAATATATTTGTGTGTGAATTTTTCTTTTTCAGAGGAAGATCCTCCTGAATATGATGTGAAAGAGAGATTAAAAACATTAAATGAAGAACTTGCCAATGACCCAACACCTGTGGAAAAAAATAACTCTAAGGTTGTTTTTAAAGCTAATTTAGTGGACTTAGTGGCCCCACCCCCAGACTATCCCGACGAAGAAACGCCCCGAGAAAACCCAGAAACCCCGCAAACTCAGGAATCGGAGAACTCAAATACTAGTGAAACAGAGAAAAAGGACAACGGTAAAAAAGTTCTCATTGAGATAGACGGAAAGTTTGAATTAGTGAGTGAAAATGATGTCAGAGCCAAAGACATGGGAATGCCTGTGTTGATTGATGAAAATGAAAATGTGAACAATAATACGACAGACTCGAGTTCTAATAGTGGTGAATTCAATCGAAAGCCTGCCCCGCCTTCCCAACCGAGGCCTTCAACGGCCAACGGAAATTCTCGTCGTTCTCGACCAGGGTCATCAAAGCAGCGAGCATCTTCGGCAGGAACAGATCGCGGATTCGTCTTGGGCGATTTTAACTACAACTCACCCTATGCAATGTCGCCCAAGGAAAAGAAGCTAGCGGAAGAGCAAGCCAAGCAGAGGGAACAGCGAGAACGCGACAAGAAACGGCTAGAGGAACAGGAGAAAGAGTACCAGGAAAAAGAGAGTAACGACGCGTTCCAGGCGTGGCTCAGGCAGAAGAGGGAGGAGGCCAGAAAACGGAAGGAGAGAGAGGAGGAGGAGAAAAAGAAAAGGAACCAGAGTCCCAGACAGGTAAGGATGTGTTTGTCTGTCTGTCTTTCTGTCTCTCTGTCAGTCCATCCATCCATCTGTCTGTTTGTTTAATGTGTGGATGGTGACATTCCATGTAATACATGTATAGGCATGTCCTGTGGGTTTTTCTCCTGTCTTTGACTTTAGTGTGAAATTTGCAAATGAAAGAAAATTATTAAATAATCATGTTTTATTGCAAAGAAAGTGACATGAAGTAAATATTTTTCTAATAGAATTCCGAAATTTAAAAGGTTTTTGACATATGCACAATTTATAGTGAATGACTTTATTCTGACAATGAACTTTTATAAAGAGTCCTACTGGGCATATCAGTAATTGAATTTTTACTAGTCTAGATTATATTATTTTTAAATTGAGTTGATTTGAAAAAAAATTATATATGTCATGTATATATTAACACACAGTGTACAATAGATTATTTCATTTGCAGATTTCTTTCACTATGGCTTATGGCTCAGTATTTTGTTAACACAAACTTTTATCATGTTTAATTTGGAGTTATCACTCCTTGTATATAATTCACAACTTTGCTTAATATGTTGATCAAAAAAAAGAGGGAAATTAATTAACAATTGATAATTAAACATATCTTATCCAATGGTGAACTGGAATTAATATACTGCATCTTAATATTTATGCTTAATTAATTAAAAGAGGACTTTGGATGGGATATTGATATTTTTAAATATTTCAGTGTAAATGTTACAATATACATTACTATAAATTTTCTAATACACCATCCTGCATGTATATATTATAGAAGTTTTAGATTAGATCAATAGAAAATCAGTAGGCATGCAAAGATCCCTAGATTAATTTTTCTCATAATTATGATATTATAGAATCTATATAGTCACCTGGATAGAGATGAAGACCCTTGAATCCCAACTAATCATGTTACAGTAGTTTATAATCATAAAAACAGTTAATGTGTAGTCCATTTCCCAGACTTTTGTCCTGATACCAGTTCATCAAAAGCACTGTTCCATTTTTTTTCTTCAAAATAGATGTCATGCCTTGGTTAGGCTCATGGAGAAGGGGGGGGGGGGGTTGAAAGGAGTTTATTTTGAATTTTGAAAATAAAGGTCTTTTGCATTTCTGCATTTTTTATTTCACCGACAATCAGTGCTTAGAATATTTAAGAATTAAGCAAAATTAATGAAAACTGAGGAATTCATTATGATTTATCACATCGTTTTTTTGGGATGCCAAATCAGATCATAATAAATTGATGTTTATAAATGCACAACTGTCTTTTTTTTCATAATTTTTTTTTACATATATTATATTTTTATATTTAAAATAAAAATCACTTAGGCCTAAAAAAAAATATTGTGTGTTTAGGGTAACCCGACCTAACTTACAAAAATGCCCCAATCCTACCATTTTTAGATGTCTGTTTTTATCGAATTGTGATTTTTATATTATTTCCATTAAAAACCCGGTTTTAAATATGACACAAACAAACATTCTTAGGATTTTATATTTGAATTTGTGCCCTCATGCAGAAAAAATATGATAAAATAAAAAAAAATCCCTACCTACCTAACCTAATTTTTTCATCAATGTAACCCTAAACACAATATTTTTTTTTCGTAGGCCTTATTAAAATTTTTTCCTGCATTAATCTGCTGACAGCAATGTTAATGTCACCATGACTGTTTTGCTGCTGTGTTTGCCTGTGTGTCTGTACATCTGTCCGTCTGTCTGTCTGTTTGTGTGCGTGCTCTGATGTCTCTTTTGTGCCTCTGTTCTAGCCCCTTGGTAGCAACTCCACCATGGAATCGTACGAGTCCCTGCCCCAAAGTGAAGACCAGGTAAAATTGCTGCGGAAAATAATACAAAGATCAGACAATTCAAGACAAATTCTCATTAGTCAGTCTTGTCCGCACTTTGGATTCAATCAGAAACTATTTATTACTCAGCCTATCTGTTCTGAATCTCTTGTAAATAATTGTTCTGAATTTAGTAAGACCATTCCATAGGCTTGCAGGTTTTAACTGATTACAATGTTGAAGTACTTATTAACGCATAAAGAACTTATCTTTATTGGTTTTTTTAAAACTATAGATCAGATATGTTGAAGAAAACCTTTTCAAGGTATCTCTCTGTTAATTTTGGAAGGAAGTTAATATTTCATTTATAGATTCATTTTGATCTATCACATTCTACAAATCTGCAAGCTTCTCAGTTATGAGCTGTGAGTGGTCTCTTTGGTAAACGTTTAATTGAATAAGATCTCTGACTATTCATTGACAAAAAGATATAACATGAAATTCAAGAAAAAAGATATGAATGACCTTTTAGACGAAAGACAACTTATATTTAGGTATTCACATACATGCTCAAGTTTTTAAGTGTTTCATTGCATCTTACGACTTAATATTTAAAGAGAATGAATATGCAGAAGCAAAAAATATCATAGCTAAGAAAAAAGGACCTATGAAGTAGTTTTATCAGATAAGCAACACTTCGATTGAATACTGTACTTGAAATTAGTTTTAGCGTATTTAAAAAATCATACCTGAAACTTGAAAAATGAAGATCCTAAGTAAAGACATGTCTCGATAAAAGTTATAGATAAATTCCTTATGAAAATGGAAGAAAGAAATAAAACAGTTTAGAAGAGGGGGATTACTTTCTAATGGAATATGATAATTGTGTTTACTAAAGTTTTACTACCTGGTAAATTGTTTTGGAACATCAAATAATAACATAGGTAAACAGGACAAATAGAATTTCTAATGACAATATTCCATACAAACCTTAGATAGGCAAGAGGAACTATCATGTTTGCATTGGCCAGGGATGTTAGCTTTAGCTATGAATACATGTACTTGCGAGATAGTGTTGACAAAATTCATAAAGACTGCGTGATTGAGTGTAGAATATTCATTAATCATATGAAGTAAAGCCCATAGTTGTTTTATATATTGAGCCTTTTTCATTCATCTTAAATGTTTGGATAACTCCTGACATAGTTTTTTTTTCACATTGCTTTCTTATTATTGCTGCTACCAAAGGGCAATTTATCCTACACTGAAAAGCAAAACCTTTAATATAGGGTATATTTACTTAGACCAATATCAATTCTTTTTTTCCTTTTTTTTGCTTTACATAATGATATTGCATTTACCTGTACTTTATAGGCATCTATATATATATGCTTTAAAATGATATTGCCTTTATTAGAGGGCACTTTTATGGCTGATCTAATAATATTTCCTTTACTGTAGGACAATACCCAAAATATTGGTTTGATCTCCTTCCAGGATTTGTACATTGATCCAAAGGTTACTGATATAGATTTTTAGACCCTATAGTGCTAGCAGGGGACTGGAGGTCTGATCGAGCTATCTTATCAATAATTTTACTTTTTGTGGAGGGCAATCTATAATAATTAAGGGCTAACGAGCAAAGAGCTCTTGATATGTAGAATTGTGTTTACATCTCAATTAATCTTATTTGCATGTGCTGATACTATTTCTTTCTGCTAGCATGCAATCTTTAAAGTTTGATTGGACTTCAGGTCAAAATCTAATCAAATAAAGAGAGCTACCGGTAATTCCCTTCTTGACAGTTGCATGTATAGAATAGGAATTTTACAGAAAGATAAAAGTATATTCATTAAATATATATTGAAGAATGAAATGAGGAAAATATTTTTATTGTCTGATATGATTAATCCAATCTTTCATCTTTTTAATTAGGCATTTATGAGGAGTTTATGAGGAGTATTTATGAGGAGTAAGGGATTATTGTATGCCCTTTGGTCTGTTCTTTTTTTCCTAGGTTTTAAACTCCACTATGCCAGAGAGGGTTTTTTTTCTTCCCAAGGCTGATTTGCATTTTTTTCAAAACGAGTAATACTATTAAATATATTCACAAGGCATTTATGGACACATTTTCTTAATTTTAAGTGAAAAAAAGAGATTTATTGTATATTAATTTTCAAAAGAAAATCGCTTATTGATCAGATTCTGAATTGTGACTGACATATATTTTTATGTTGTTGTAAGAAAACAAGGCAAATATCAAGTATAAATGTCATTTAAATAGATATACAAGAAAAGTTTAAATTGAAAATATTCAAATTCAAGGAAAATTCTTGAGTGTAATTGAATTTTTTTATCATTGCATTGAAATGTAAATACCGGTACTGTTAATTTATTTCATCAAGTTTAGAAGCTGACAAATTTGGAACTTTAAATAGATAGATTTAACATGCCCATCTAGTATATTTTTTCTATTGCATATTTATTTAAATCTTCATGCCTAAGAATTATTCATAAATGCACCTTTGAAGTATAAACGGAGGTAGAGAATTCTCCTTAAAATCACCAAAATATTAACGTTTAGCAGAATTTTCTGTTGAATTAGACATATGATGAAGCTTATGATAATTGTCTTTGATGGGATTCCATAAAACGGAATGCATTAGATAATACTTTTAATTACCTTTTATATATATAAATTGTTTATGGACTTGAAATAAATGTCAGGTACCTTGAACTGTCAGTCTCGGATCCATCATTGTTATATGGCTTCATTGTGTTCAGCAGTTTAAATTAATTTTCCAATTAAAATGCTTTTAATTAGGTTGTTTACCTGTATCTCAGTCTGTGTTTGGCAGTCACTGTACTCTATCAAATGAATTATGAAGAGCTTTGTATTTTGTCCTATAAGACTGCCATGTAAATCTAATCATGAAAGCATTACCTCAAGCCCAAAGAAAGATGTATGCAATTGATTTCGTTTTTTTAATGAGTTATAATCTTTGCCAGAATGTGCGGCTATAAATGTTGTAGAGGTGTATATTTTCTCTCTGATGCTTAATGCCAGTTTAGACTTTCAACTTTATATCTTCATTTTGATATTGGGCTTTGGTTAGAAAAACTGTACCTTGCACAATACCAATGTAGTATTCTTTTCATGGAGGAAGATTATGTATGACCAATCCCAAATATTGCAAGTAGTAAACAATTAGAGCTTTCCCCAAGACATAATTGTTCCCCAGATATGAAAATGTTTTTGTCAGTTGTGTTTAGTGTCTCTGTTGTCTTGACCACAGATATGGAACCTTATACTTTTAACAAGATTATAACTGATAAAAACAGACTGGCAGACAGATAGATAAACTGACAAGCAAAGAGAAACTTAATTTTTTTTCAATAGAGAGGTGAAGGTCATACTTCAATACCAGCATCACCAAGGTCACATTTTCATTCATTTGGGTTTATTTATCTTTTATGAGGAGCATACATCTGTATTTTTGGTGTCAGGGAGCATCAGGGTTTGTATACTAATACAGAAATCCAAAATCTGGCCAGTATTAACTTTTTTACACACTTTTGTTTCATGCACAGAAAGGTCCTTGGACAGATACCTTTATGAGAAATAGAAGCTTGATGCAAAGAGCCTTTGGCAAAACTGTAGTTTGCAACTTGGAAAAGAGCTTGGGCATAGTATGAATGTTTGGGAATTAAGCAGTACGGTTTCCAAAATCATTTCTAGTCTCTATGTGGTGTCCAGAGTATAGTACTGTAGAACATGTAGAAGCAGAAATATTCATTGAGGATTTATTTTCGGTATTTTCGTTGGCAGTATTAATCACAAAATTAAATCCATGACAAATTTTAACCCAAATATTCATAAATACAGAGTTGATACATGATACTTTTTAGAGATTACGATGTGACAAAATTAAATCCCAATGAAATTTTATTTGGTTTTAAAACAATGAAATTTTAACCCAAAGAATATATGTGCTTCTACAGTATACACACTAGCAGCTCTGTATTTACCTTTTACCTTTAAAATGTACTCACAGTCCAACTAAATGTACTCTGACTGTTAAGCTGAGCCCTATGATACCTTCCTTTATCATTTACCTTGTATCTTTAATACCTTGTATATCATTTGATTTGTAATTACTCTGGAAACAAGTTCAATGCCACAGTATCACATGGATGTAAGGAATTTATCATAAAGCAGAATTCTCTTGAGTAACTACACATCCTTTTGGGGAACTAGTTACAGTACCAATCAGACCCAACCTAACACCAGAGCAGATCCCATGTAAACCCTGGGTTTACTTTTGGGGTTTACTTGGGGTTTACTTTGGGTCTGCTTTTTAAAACTTTGTGTCCAGGGTTTACTTTGGGTTTACTTGAGATTTGCTTTTGGGGTCCACTTTATGCACTGAAGTGTGAAGCAGACCCGTCTTTTATCTTACCATATAACTGCCTGTAATTCCTGCCCCTTGTATATTCTAAATGCAGTGTCTGCTTTCAGGGGTATAATTCTGATCGGGGTTTACTCTCTGTGTCCACTCTAGGTTTACTTTCAGTTTACCCTGGGTCCACTCTAGTAAATCCAGAGTAAACCCTGAAAGTAAACCCCGGGTTTAGTTGGGGTTAAATTTCTGTTAGATTGGGTCTGATCGGTACTGTACATTCAAACGTGTGTTTAGACTCTATTTCTATATAAAAAAAGATTATGCATTCTTTGAAGCAGTACTGCTGAAACACAAGTGCATTGCGAAAAATCATCTGAAAAATAATCAGTGTCTATAGAATAATGTTTATATGAAAGCTGGAAATGATTTTTGTCACTGGTGCTGTTGAAGCACAAAACTAACCTGATTATATCTAAAGATTAATTCACTCTTTTTATTAAACATTGCACTCTGATATAATTAATGCACTCGATCTACAACTTGACATAAAAAATTCAATGAAATTAATATATGGTAAAATTACCGTGCAACAAAATCAGGACAAAAAGGCTTAAAAGCAATTTTTGAAAGCAATGTCGAAAATTGAACTTTTGAAAAGTAAAATGTGATAAAAAGAAAGAAGAAAAAATATATTGGGGTCTGAATATAGGTTTTATTTAACTTATGTCAAACCGCAGCTGTCATACAGAATAAAATATCACGTTACACATTTCAATATAAACATGTTAAGACTTAATTTATTAGCATAACTATTACAGGAATTAATACTTTTTTGATGGCATTAGGTGAAACAAGTTCATATATGTGTCAGTATAAAATGCCTAAATAGGTTAAAGATTGACTACTTTACATTCTCAGTTTGTTAATTATATAAAGTTTTTGTTCCATTTCAGTGCAGTTTTCAAAATCTTTGATAAAGATTGTCAGTTTTTGTACATGGATGCTTTCTAAGACTTGTCATTGTAAACTAAGAGGTCTTAATTGTGTTAATCCATTTTGTCAATGAGATTTATTTTAATGAATGACACAAAGATTTCTAGGCTTTTTTTTTTAATCATATGACTGTTGAAAGTAATAAATTTGAAATAAATCTATATTCATTGAAGAATTGAAAAGATGTTTTAAACTATTAATTACATGTATATTCATTAATAACTATACATTTATAATGTTCAAAATTGCTATTTGATTTTAATGAGAGTAAAACAAACGTTTCTATACTATTACGTTGTGCCAGGTTGTGCACTTTTATGTGAAGATTTAGATTTTGTAACATTCCTTCTATGGTTGGCAGTTAGTAAATCTATGTCTAGAACTAAAAATAAAGTTTGATTCTTGGGAGGGGGACTTCCTATGTACTTCAACAATAAAACCATGCTGTCTTTCAACTGTTGATTTTTTTTTAATAATTTTAACCAGTGTTTAAGTTTATTTTCAGCCAAAACCTGTATGTGTGCATATTTTACCATATTAGCCAGTCAAACCCCCCCACCTACCTCTAATAACATCCATTAATACTAAATTCAATTGCTCATTGACAAAACAAATGAATTAATGATGTAGGCCTCTCAACAAGATTAAAACGTTAACTTGCAGAAAGTTTTATCATAGATGGAGCTCTAGTAATTTTAAACTAGTTGTTGGTTAAATATGAACCAGCTAGTGAAATAGCAAACCCTATGCCAACAGTAAACACAGCTAATGTAGTAATTAAAGAAACTGGGTGTTTTTAGGGTAAAAATAAAATAAAACCAATGATTTTTTTCAATTTTTTCTTTGCTTTGCATTTTCAGGATGCGGAGGTGAAGGAGGCGTATTCAACATGGCTGAAGACCAAACAGAAGCAGCAGAAGCAGGATAAACTGCTGAAGAAGCGGCAGGAGATGGAGTCAACGGAGGGGTTCTACATCAGGAGTCGGCAGGAGTGCGACCAAGCCTTCAGACAGTAAGTACTGTGTGCAGTGTGTGTATATAACCGTGTGCTGCCTCCTCAAACACTCTAATACCTATGTATTTATTCCCCGGGACTCTATGGTATTTCGCCTATAAAATGTAGAATTTTCCCTTAAAAAGTGTAAAAATTTTGCAAGTGAGTTTATTTATCCAAAACTACATCTCTTTTAACAAAATTGCCCAATATTATGCTAAAAACGGTTTCAGTTTTATTATTATAGGGAGATTAACAATATCATGAAAATAAAAATGGATTTTTATTGAAAAAAATTGCATCAGTTCTTCAATGTCAATTCTTCCAAAAAGTCTTATATTAATGTAAGTTTCTTACAAAAGGTCAAATACTCAAGTTAGAAATAGAGAAGTTTGGGATGACTGTAATTTATTATCCAAATAACATTCTTGTAGTCTACATTTAAGGAGAAAAATTAACCTACTAAGCAATATTTTGTATTCTGTGTATGTTTTTAAAATTTGCATAGTTTTGGGGACAAATTTGATTTATTGGGTATTAAAGTTCTAAAAGTACAGACCTTGAAGAAGCATCACATGAGTTTAATCTAAGTATGGTTCAAATCATTTGATACTCACATGCTTTTTTTGTAAGTTCCGTGTTATTAAGTACTTTGCTCTTGGTATATGGCCTTTTCTGTATCTCGTACTTTATAGTTGACCCAATGCAAATCTGAAAAGTTCTAACGTGCTTTGGAGCATGTCATTATTGATTCACAATTTCGTTTTCAAAATAAGCATTTTTTTCTTAACCGTTCATTGTTTTTATAAACAATTCACAAAATTCACTGCATTGTTTTCTCTCACGTGATTCACGATAATTCATTTATTTTTAAAAGCATCCGAAATAAAAATTGCTGGGTATTTTTTTACTCACCAGTTTTAATGGTTTTCCGATTTTTTTGGGTGCAATATGCAGATTCGTTATTACAGTTTCTCCACTTTTGCACAAAATGAAACAATGCTTACCACAAATTTTGATTTAAAAAATTCCATTCAGCGTCAAGCTAATCAGAAAAGGCCAGATTTAAGAAGTTGTTTTCAATTTTTAGATTTTTCTTGAAGTGAAAGTAGAGTTTGAAAAAAGCAAATGTATGGAGTGAAATGATAGTTTTGTTTATTAACACAAGAGTTCTCTTTTGTTTGTAAATAAATAGAATTTTGAAAAAAGACGTAAATATTTTTTTCCAGTTAGAAATTCTTTGATATTCTAGGTAGTTTGTGGTAACAATTGTTTCATCATTGCAGGTGGCTTAGACAAAAAAATGCTGAAATTCGGAAAAGTCGAGCTAACGAACGCCAGAAAATCAAACTTCAGAGATTAATGGCTAGAAGAAGCAGGAAAGCAAATAACATTCGCAGAGCTATTGTGTTTTCGGATGCATTCCGTTTCTGACGAGGGGGAAGAAAACCTTTAGTCAATGATTTTGATATGAAATCTTGGCATAAAGTTTTCGCTGTGTAGAGAGGGAAAAGGAATTGCTATATTTCTTCAGCTTTCCCCAAAGAATCAAATAACTAGTCTTCGGTGGAGAAACTGTGATACTAGATAAATAGATAGATAGAAAAAAAAAACGAATAAGAAATGTATTGGAGTTGTTATTGTGTTATTTTTACTTTGTTGTTAACTAATACGGTTTGTTGTTACAGATGGTTGAGAAAAAAGAGCTCAGATTCGCGAAAAGCTCGGTTTATGGAGCAGCAACAGCACAGAATGAGTCGGCAGGCAGCGCGAAAAACGCGAAAAAATCTCTCCGCCCTCAAGGCTTTAAACAAGTCCAATTCATTTGTTTACGTTGACTACTATGGATACAGATATTAGTTCTTATTATCAGGAGTTTATAATATTGTTATACAGTTGTAATTGTGTTTAGTTTAAATTTATAAGATTAGAAACTCTGCGATTTTTAAGAGTTTCGTTTAAGTCTTCTTTTTTTTTTTGATTTCACTTATCTGTGATATATAATTTTTTGAATATTTGAAATCAAACTCTTAATCAAGAGGTAAATATTACTCAAAAAAGAAACCTGATCCCTCAAGCTCTATGTAAGAAAGCTGCGAAATTTTCATATCAGGCCATTTTTATAGTGCTAGAACATAGAGAAGATTTAATGCCATTTGTCTACATGAAAACAAAAAGTGAGCATGTCAAATTGTTAGCTGGGTTTCATTGATATCACAGTCTGCAGTTTTCTCCCTCTTTGTATGAAATCTTGATCTGCCCGTTTCATTCGATAGAAATTCTGCATCCATATCATTTGATTTTAACTTTATCATAATCCGTCCATGATTTCGTTTATTTGTTGATTTTTTTTAAAAATCTTTTTTGTGTTATGTCAAAAAACAGGGTTTATTTTAGTCATTGTTACATCTTAATCCTTTTTGAAATTTCATTATTTTTACTTTATTAACAACAATGAGTTTAATCAGTATCAAAGCTTAACCTTTAAAAGTATTCATTTTTATCCGACATTATGATTTTATTGTTTTAAAATTGAAATTGATATAATTGAAGAATTTGAAACGAAATATCATAAATATTTTGTTTCAAATTCAAAACTTTTGAACTGAAACGACGTCAACTTTTGTAATTTGGGTCATCTGCACACTACATTGGGCAACAACTCCATTTTTTGTTTCTCCAACCAGATGTGTAATTTGTTCGTCCTCAAAATTCTCTCTCTCGTCTCATAAATCTCGTCCGCCCATGACATAACCACGTTCGTTTTGAATACATTGAATCCACAGCGCAAATGTTTGCTCTGCAAATTTTAAGAGCATGAAAACAAAAGATGAAAATACTGAACGTTAATTGGATGTGTTGAAGTTGCAAAAATTATTTTGTTTCATTTTCGAGGAATAATACAACGAAAACATATCTAGCAACGTTTCTTTCTTTTTCTTTTTTAAATAACTTGTTATAGAATGTTGTGCCATTGGACTTTGTCAATGTATAATCAAAATATTAGCCAGAAAATCGCCTAATCTCAATCAATTATGTGCATCTGCCTTTGTGCGTGCTATTTTTATGAATTACACCTTATGATTATTCAAACAATTTGTTAAATAGAAACTATTTCGGAATTTTGTTGTGAAAATAAAATGTTAATTTTGTCTTTCTGTATGCCACATGGAATAGTATTCAACTGCATCTATCGTTGTAAGGAAGCTAGCTCTTTAATTCATTTTAGATCTTTATTTTTTTTATATTTGAATTATATCTAGCTACATCTGCTGATATTAACATGACAAGCTTTTCGTCTAGATCTGTGATTTTACATAGTTAGCAAAGTGGAACTAATAGTTGAAAGTTGTATGTATGTCTGTCCGTGTGATTGTATGTCTGTATGTTAGGATGATGTCTCTGTTAGCAACCTTGATAAGCTTGCAACTGAAAAAAAAATGTGAAAATACGAACATATGCATATTGTAATAAAATATGGAAATGAAGTGTTTTGAGTTGTCATTTTTTGCAGAGGTCTTGGTGTATTTATCTTTAGGAAGGTTTTCAAGGAACGAAACATCGCCTCAAAAATAAACATAGATATTGAAAATCTGATATCTTACTTGTTGTATTATCTTATGATAGAGATAATTCTTATTTTAAATTCATAAACTGGTATTAGATTGTCGTGGGTTAAAACCATAAAATGTTTTGGAAATTTTCAAGTGTGAAAATTAACGAGTCGTGTGAGTAATGGGGAAAAAAACCCATATTCCTGTCTTCCATTTTGCGTCACACATCATATTTTATGACATGGCAATGAAAGATGACCATGCACAAGCAACGCCACCAACATGCCTGAAAATTGTACATGATAATACGAAATCCTATTTTTCTAATGAACCAATCCTTGCAAAACGGACCGAGTTCCCGAGAAGTGAGACAAGCTTCTTTGATTAATATTTGAAATTTCTCATTCTCAAGACCTGCAGGATTGCATAACTCTTAGCTTTGTGGTGAGAAACATGCTTGTTTCTCGGAAAGTCACTTGTTCTGAATCTTAAAGTCCTGCCAGGAACTCGGTGACCTAACATCTCATTTATTTATTTGGAAAGTACGGTACCGTTTGATGTATACATAGTTTATAGGTATATTTGCGTACGTTGTGGAGTGTTAAAGCGTTTCATCTTGTCATCTTGTCGACGTCACGGCATGCAGTGTTTATTGCAGGTATCACGCCATTTTGAAGTCATTTTGTTTGTCTGGACCGATGCAAATTAATCGTTTGTCATTTGTGATGTTTTAATCTTGGATTTAAAAATACTCCAAATTTAATAATTGTTAAATGATTTGAAAATGATTTACTCTTTTTTTCAATATAGCATTACAATTTTTCAAGTAAGATGAGCTGAGAATTTTAGTTTAATAGATTCTAGATATAACGTCAAAGAGTGTTTTGATGGTATCAGAGAGTACTTTTGTTTTTTTTTAATATATGCAAAATAGGGGCTGTCATGCTTGCTAATGTTTTAAAATGTTTGGATTAAAAAGAAATCTTTTGTGTGGTTCTTTTACATATGCCTTGATATGATCCATTAGATCTTGCACGAAGTTAAAAATTTCAATCTAAAATTGTTTAAAACGCAACGCAATTAGCATGGATATGGAAAATGAAATTCGTTTAAGGGATTGGATTTGGTTTAAAAAAAAAATAATAAAAAAGTGTTTCGTTAAAGCGCATTGTCTAATGTTGATAAGCTTTTTAATTTGGGAATTAAATTATTCTAAATGAGTCAGATAGCAATTAATATACCTTTTTTTGGTTAAATTCGACTGTATGGTGTTCTCTAGCTATTGCAAAGATGTCTTAAATTCTTAAAATCTTGTTGGTTTAAAAACACGTAACAATTGTTAAGTATGTAACGTTTTATGACCTGCTTTGGCGAATGATGGATATTAATCATTTTTACTGTTATATATATATTTTTGTCAAGTTACAATAGTAAATGAACAACAAATTAATTTTTTTAGTAAGACACTGTAAATTATTAATTTTGTTGACATGAAATGTATATGGATGTCATTTTGTGTATGAGAGATGGTAGACGATTCTTACTTTCTCATAGAAATGTTTTCGTCTGCTTGCTTCAATTAAAACATACACTTTATAAAACAAACAAACAGTCACCATGTAAAGCGAATCCAGCAAATAATTCATTAACTCCAATGAAACCATTCTAGGTTAATAAATCAAAGAAATGCTTTCCCCTAAGCTTCTTTGTATTTCCTGTACATGCACTGGACAGTGAACTCGAATGTAAGACGCAACGCACAAGGAAGCGGCGAATGTACATGTATCATTATTTTCAGATTTATACAGTTCGTGGGAGACTGTAACGGCGAACAGTCGTGATCCCGAGAGCACACCCCCACAGCCTCCGCGAAATAAACGACACCTAATTAAATTGTATGAATAATCAAAATTAACGTATTACAAGATTCTGGTACCAGTTATATTATGATACTGATATATAGAGCGTGATCAGCCATGCACGCTTAAAAACGTCATCTCTGGACATTTTCCATTTTTCAGCAGCATAAGTCATAGCAACTGTCATGTTGCTTCTACATAACCAGTTAAAATAGATATATGACCAATTACTTTAAAACGTAAGGTTATTTGTTGTAACAGTTTTGATGTACTTCCTATTATTTTGTTTCTATGTTTTATCAAAACTTTTACACAATACTTTAAATTATTCTGGGACCCTTCTTATTTTTCTCTCCGTAATTTAATACTAAATGACTTGTCAAAGAAAATATTAAATATTAACCTTCAAAACTCCCAAGTTGTTCCATCGTTAATACGATGTAAAGAAATTTCCTGTAAATGACTTGATTAGCACTAAATTCTTCATACTACGTCATTTTTATGATGCATTAATTAATAGGATCGTTGTTTCTTCATACAGTAAATCTTTTGAATACCTGTATTACCAAAAAAGATTTTTATGCTTTATTCATTAATAATTATATTCTGTTAGCCCTGCCTGCAACATCTATTTTTGTACATTTTCTCTTATATGACTAAACTACTGACGTCATGGAACGTACGTCGTGTCCATACTATGATCTCAACTCTAGATATGGAAAGAATGTGCATTCATTTAGTCTAACAAGGATGAACCAAATAAAAAAAGTTGTAAATTTCAAACACATTCAATATATCATAAGGTGAAGAAATCTTCGACTGTTTATTTTATAAGCTATAAAATGTCTCAAGTCATACATCTCTGTGTTCGGCAAGGGCTGTCAATGTCAGAACTTAGGTAGACATAATACATTTGAAACTCATTAAGTGAATGATACACATATTTTTATGCACGTGTATATATAAACAATAGACTAAAAAGATTTCATTAATACTTCCATGGCAATTATGAAACAGTGATCATTATAAAGACATTAACATTAAATTCAATTAACTCCACTGTGTTTCGTGTACAAAGAAGACTTATGCAAAGATAACATTATGAACTGACTTGGTTGACTGTTAATTAACACTGTTAACCATTCTTATTCAAGACGAATCATAGCAAACATGATGGTCAATTTGCAAACAATAACAGCTTGAACAGTCAATTCACTTAGAACAGAAAAAGGCAAATAAACCACATTTATGACACATTCCTAAAAGATCATTCTCAATTATTTTGATTGAACATAAGTAAAATATTCACAGTATCATCGTAACTATACAAATCACGACCTTTGATTTTTCTCTGAAAATCATAAAAAAAGTTAACTCATCCTTAAATATCAATCATCAAACACTAAACATCGGAATATAACTGCTTTCAAGAAAGTATGAATGAATGAATTCTAGTTAAGACTGGGTTAAATTTGTAATCAACATCAAATAAATATTTATTAATTTGAAAAAGTCAATTCAAGACCAAAATATTGACCGCAATTAATGTCTATCACCGCTGTGAATGTGTTATTCATCATCACTTGAAAACGACTATCACGTAAACAAAGAAAGTTTATGATAAATGCTTGATTGATTGACCGTATTAGAAATCAATACAATTTTATCTTTTAAAGATGTAATTCATATTAATTCAAATTCAATTCAATTGATTCAATTCAAAATATTGTGTAAATTAAGGTTTGTCAAATAATCATTTAAATACAAAATAAGGAACGTAAGTATATAGATGATGTAAATCATGAATTATCACTTTTCGCCGCTTTGCTTTTTGGGAAAAGAGGTTAGGAAATATAAATACAATTTCTGGAATTGGTTTTAGTCTGAATGACTACAAACTTGTCTTAGATTTTATTACACTGAACAGCCAATAATAAATAAAGTATTGAAATTTTATAATTTGCATTTTGTTTACGTTTTGTTTTTATTGATACAACAAAATAGTTTTTCTTCATAAAGCTCTTAACATAAAAAATAAAATAACAAAGTAGATTTTGTCTTGTCTAAAAAACAAGGTTTGATATAACACATTATTTTCATTTTATGTTATGTTAAGAATGCAGGCAATGTGATATCAACTAGAATGGGACCAGAACATGGACATTAAGGTTTGTTGGTCTATTTTAAGAGACAAGGTTGTCAACCTCTGAATTAAATTGAACTTTTTGTGTCGTTACCTACACTCTAGTTGACAAAGAGTAAAATGTCAGAGGGTTATTTGATCCTTAAAGGTGTTTTCACAGCTTCAAACAAACCACATAACATAGATTTATAAAGTTTCATTAAAAACAGGACCAACTCTCATTAACATAATTAAACAGTAATTAATTAATTAAGGGCCATTCATATATTTTCATTAGCATTTCGATATATATACAATATAACTATTTGTTGTGAGAATGGGAGAACGAAATTGAAATCAAGTTGTTGTCATTGTTTGTATCAATGAAAAATAATTATGTATTTGTTATATAAAAAGTTCAAAATCATAGATTTCTAAAACAAAATATAACAATCTAGATTGTTATATTGTTATTAAATTATAAACCTCTGAACTTCACTATAACACTCTAGATTGTTAAAGTTAGGTTTAGAAATTTACGATTTTAAATCTTTTTTTTAACATCTTTATTTTCTGCATGAATGTAAAAAATCATTGCTGTTGTGCATTTTAATGAAAAGTTCGAAAACACTGTTTGTTCTCATTTCTGAAAAAAAAATTATACGTTTTGCTTCAATTTACTTAAAACAAATACAATTCTATTAGAATAGTGCTTGCTTTCGCTGTAGTTGAATTTCCTCACTCGGAAAGCATTGATTTTCATTTGGATTTCAAATTCTAAGTTCCCTTTATAAATGTAACACCCACAATGGAATTCTGAACAACTCAAAAAGAAAGGAAATGATTTAAAAGAGTACATAAGTCTCGAATTTACAAATGAAGGGAACGTTTTATCGTTAACCCTCTGCAGATAAATGGTTGATGCTTCCATAAGGAAAAAAGATAAACCCAGGCTCGTACCATCGTTTTTGAAAGTGGGGGGGGGGGGGGGGGGGCGGGGAGGGGAGCAGACACATCTATAAATTTTGAAAAGCAAAGAACAAATTAAGGAAAAAAAGGCAAGTTTGCAAATCATGGGGTGGGGGGGGGGGGTGTAAGAGAGGAAGAGGAAAGGGAACACCTACCGTTACTTCGATTTCACTGTTAATTTCCTGTTTTCCACTATGATTTTTTAGATGCCCTCAAAAAAGAGGGGCGGGGGGCAACTCCATGATAATTCAATTTCATATATGAAAATTTAAGAAAAATGTTTCATGCGCGAAAAAGTGCCCCCCCCCCCCCCCCCCCTCCGATGCTACGTGCCTGAATTATATAAAACTCACTTCTGAATAATCTTATCTAGTGCTGTTCACTTGGTGCTTCTTTTAAATAAGCTTAAAGAAATATTCTAAGACTCATAGAATAATAGAATGAGAAAAAAATATCAGATTGAAAGAATTATGTGCTTATTGGATAAAACAACGTAATTTTTAAGCTTGAAAACATAACAATAACAACATAAAATTAAAACAAAGAAAATATCAATAGTTTTCATTCCAGTAGTAATGTTTGAAAATACATATTTTTGACAGTGTTTGAGGACAGCAAGTTATGTTCCCTCATTTAAATTCTTCAATTAGTTTACCAATCATCATTTAAAAAGTTCTCCATGCATCCAGTTTAATGCAACTAACTAATTGTTGACTTTTCTGTTTAAATCCTGACGATGATCTCGTTAAAAATAACATATCCTCTCATTTTGGAGTTATATTTAATGCAGGCATCAACATCGTTTCATTCCTTTTCGTACCTATTTATATCTATCTGCTTTTTAGTGCAAAATTCCCATGATAGCTTTTATGGATGTATTTTTTATTTAAACGCCGTCTTCTACGTATATTAGACATTTTTTTTGGAAAATATGTTTCATAAAGTATGGTCACGAGGGCATAACATTACTTATCTGTGGGATAATCAGGCACTTTTCATTTCATAGTCAGGGTCGGTTTACCGCTTAACGAGAAAAGGCCTAGTCTCGCATGAAAGCATAAAACTTAACTAAGTGTGACTTTTAATTGTTCTAATAACATCTCTTTACAAAATTAGCCAGGCACGTTTTAAAATTGGTACTGATGGTTGTAGTCACAATAAATGAGAAGTGTAATCATTAATACAAGGAGTAGAAAATATTTGTTTCCATCTTTATGTATCTTTTAAACAGAATTGAACAGCTTTGGCAGATTAAATACAAATTGCCTTCAAAACCAAAACTTATGCATGTATGATGCAATATAAACGACAATCTTTTATAACTAGTTAGGACAAACTGGTTTTTGGATCATTGCCCGACGACTACAACAAATCATTAAGACATAATTTTAACATAAACAACATTTTTAATGTACATTTACAAATCACTTGTTATAATGATTAATATTTTATGCTACATGTATAAAAGTCTTATTTAATTTCTAAGTTTATAAATTAAACGACCAACTTTAAAAAAATATATAACTGGCAATTGTGTTTACATGCACATCATTGGAAAGTTATGGACTTGCAGAAATTACCATAGCAGTAGTAGTTTTAAGACAGCTTTAGGTATATTGAAATATTGAAAAAATATCTTAATTATGATAAAACAAATATCCTTTTATTAGACACTCCATGGAATTTTGGGGTTTATTATCAACAATGCTAATGCTGTACGTTAGCATACTATTTCACTATCTCTTAGAAAGACAATGCAGCTGTTTAATTTTCCAAAATAAGAAATCCAATTGTTACCCCTAGATATTTTAAAAATCTAAAATTGAAACCTAAATGTAAGTAATAAGCAATATTTTACTTTAAACAAGCATTGTGAATTAATTTCAACAGCTCTGCAATGCTGGCCATAAAATATTGACATGGTATTTATGCTGATCAAGAAATTTGCGTGTATAGCGTCTTATAAGGCCACGTTCACTGGAAAACATTGTTTAACTTGTCGCATATGCTAGTATTTACTACATGCTACCTCAAATAATAATTTTTATATAAAAATAATAAGAGATTTTAAAATACGTGTTAAAATTGCCCTATACTGAGTCTTTCTTTTTTTTTTTAACAAAACAGAAAAAAAAACCCATAGCTATAATGGCGTCTAATTAACAACGTGTTGTACAGAGCAGTAGACTGTCATTTGTACATAGTTAAAACTAATTTGTCGTGTCAGTGAAAATAAATGTTGCCTTCATACTTCTTCAGCCCAGTTTTGTCCCATTCAAACCAAGTGTAGAATTGGTAGTCTACAAAATAGATGAATATATGTAAATAAAATGGGGGAAATTTACTGAATTTTCTGGAGTTTTCATTATTTTTTTTTCAAACGACGTAGTTTTCAAATATATTAATAATCGTCCGAATGTCATACTCTTCTACTTTGCAATGTACTCATTTAAAATTCATTGACATTTTAAAGAGTACAAGAACTTACCTTGTGCTACTCAGCATCTTCTGTTTGAGATTAAATAAAAATATCTATAAGTTGTAAAATATTCACATCTGTTTGATGATTATAAAAATAGTTGTCATATTAAAGGAGAAATTAATGGTTTTTGAGAAATGAATTTGAAAAGTTAGCAGGACCAAGATGGTATTATTTATAAAGGAAGCAATCTTGGATTTAACATTATTTGTGAATATTTCTAAGATGCACTTATTAAAGAAAATTCATAAACTGTTTGTCGAAAGCACCAACGAATGCAAAAACGATTGGGGCCAAGCTTTACAGAACATCCATAGAGGCTTGTTTTAAACACTTGCAGGCGAAATAATGTAATGCAGAATGCCATAATCTTACATCATGTAAACCGTCCCACCTTGAATTTTTAATCATATTTGTTTTGCACTCGTATAGAAATCTTACTTATCGACTCCATCAAGTGTACTATATAAATGACTTATTTTCAGTTATCAGTGTAAACAAAAAAAATAAAACAATTAAAAGGAAAATATGTATGATGATAAATAGTGACTTGTGTTTCCATATAAACTTTTTATTTTTCTATTCTTTATCTTAAGGTATCTCACTCCTGACGTTTTGATTTTATTTATTTAATCATCATAGAAAGATAATTATTTCATAATAACAAAACATTCATTAAGAAAACCCATTTGAATTCCATAATTAACAAACGAGTTTATGGGGGAATATATTTTCGTGCGGACTTTTTTTTTAAACGAAAATGACAGAAACAAGCAATTTTATGAATTTTCAATATACTTTTCTTTTTATTATACTTTATTCATTACACACATTTTTAACATTTGATAGGTTTGGAACATATTCTATAGGTTTTGTGTGACATGTACAAAATTAAATCTTGAGAGTGTGATAGACCTTTAGCATAAAATCCTGCAAATGTATAGAAAATGTCAGAAAAAATTTAAGCCAAATTTTGCGAGAATTTTACCTTTGAAGCCCTATATCTAAAATTTGACATCACTGACCCCCATGTTTTATTATGTCAAAATAATACTGAATACATATCTAGGAAAACTGGATTAATTTTATAAAATTCTTGATATTCAGAAAGTTTTTATTTCAAATCAAATTGTAACTATTTTAGAGATTGTCTATTTTCAGTGCAAAAAGGTTATGAAAAAATTTATGCAGCTTCATATAAATTTTTTTCGTAATCACTCTATTCAGTCTGACCATTATGCATAATTGAAAACAATATTTGATGAACTAAGTTTGCTTTATTAAAAATACTAGGAACAAATCCTTATCAGGCTGAAGTTGCATTTTAGGTGCAAAAAGGTCAAATTAAATGGGCCATAACTCAGAGGGATGAAAACTAACCCCCCCCCCTTTTTCTTTGTATCTTTTAAGTATGTTGTCTATCTACAGATTACAAAGATATACTTCCCAAGAAATTCTTGATACAACAACATTGAGGAGTGGGATACCTTAAAAAAATCTTTTATGAATTACCAAACATACGATGTTATTTGTATCAATTAGTAACCAACATTTCAGAAACAAATCACTCATTTTATTTATATTATATCTATCTAAATCATGTCAATTTTTTTTTATAGATACAAAGTGTATTTGATTTGATTAATGTAGCTTGATTTGATATCAATTAATAAAATAACTAATAAACCGATGATGAAAATATATAATTGTTAACCTGTCACACAAAAACCACATATTACAACATGAAATTGTATTAGAGGGCTACCTTAATCAAAACACCTGTTTCGGTTCATCCATTACATCGCCTTGCTCCAATGATTTTATTCCAGACAAAAATGATAACTTATTTTCGTCATTTTTAACAGAGAAGATATGAATTATATTTCCGTGTTGATATTAAACCGTCTAAAATCTAAATCATATTCGCCTAAGATGTAAATTCATCCTGACAAAACGCAGAAAATGCATATTAACCAAAGCAATCTTCGTTCTTCAAATTTAATTGTTTTCTTTCGAAATGTTCTGCATCTTCGCACCATGAGTATTTAAATTTCACAGTGGCATTTATTGTTTTTTCCTTGTTTAAAACATAGGACTCGAGATGAATAAATGACAATCAATTAGAAAGACCATATTATAAAAAGTGCATGTTTGATTACTTATTCAATTTCTAGAAATCGAAGTATTTCACAGGGGAATTAAATGAATTAAATGTTAATTCAAAAAGTAAGATTTTGATTAATTGCTTTGCGTTTGAATGTTACCAGTTGAGCGCTATCGGTTTACAAACAGCTGATTGACATAAAATACCATTTTGCAGTATCAGATGCACTAAGATTCGAGAAGGAAAACGACACCATTTGTTTCCTTTCTGTGTTTTGAGAATTGCACCAAATGCTTTTCTTAATTGCTTATAAACCTTTGCAGATTAGAATTAAACACATTTCTAAGTTTAGCAATATTTCTAAAGATTCTATTCGCAATGTTTGGTTTTAACCAACAAAAACCATTTTAACACAATGTAAGTTTTGGGGTTAGAGTACGTACAACAGGCATTGATATTTTGTTTCCCTTACACTCCAGTCTTTAAACTGATTTATAGTCCTCAGACGAGATCATTTGAAGGAACCCACGATTTATTTTCATGTGCCCATTTTCTTTCAGTTAAAGAAAAAGAACACCGTTCTAATGTATTTTAAACATTAACATTATTTAAGAAATTAATGTATATCTGTGTACTGTGTGAAGCAAATAATTTGACCGTAATATTCTCAGGAATAATAAATCTTTAAACTATTTATACTCCAAGACAATTCAACATTTTAATATGTCATCTTCTTTTCAGGCTTTTATTAGATATACATAGTATATACAAGAAAAAGGCCAGTATTCCTTTTTAAAATAAAATATTTTCAAACGTTCAAATCAAATTATATATTTGCTGCTTAAAAGTAACTTTAACTTTTAAAGTTAAGTTACAGGTTTTAAAATACAGAAATAAAAGTATATCCTTTCACATTTCAATTACTTTTATTATCGAGGTCATAACAACCTGGAAAACAATCTATAACATAAATATATACAAAATAAATAAAACAACTCATCAAATGTAACTGAGACATAGAAAACAAAACAAGAGGTTTTTTTGCGAAAAGGACACTTAATCAACACGTTTCTCTAAAATAATACTTTGTATCTATTTTAGAGAAAAAAAGGGCTAAACTCATTCCAAATGGACAGGATTTCATTATCAGCTTTGCTGCTGCTTGAATATCAAACGTACTTCGCTAGCCAGCTTCATTCTCTCTCGTGTTTAGAGCAACCACCAGTTGAATGCAGATTACTGTCCGAAACACACAGTCGAAAGTACGAAACAGACACTGTCGTAATTAGCCAGCATCACGATAATGCCATGCAAAACAAAACCACAATGTTAAAAGATCATATTTATGACAAGTGTTTCTGACGGGCTTGTTGGATTAGCAAGCCCGACTCGCTGACAAATCGAGTTTTTTGCTTCCTTTTTTAAAGGTAATTATGTAAAGTAGGCGGCAATGTAAACCGCCAAGAAAATTTAATTAAACTTCATAAATTTATCTAAGAATAACAATATTCTGAAAAGAAAAGAACCAAATGAATAAAATCTTTGAAAAAAATAATGAAGTAAAAAAGTTTTTAAACTGTCACTACTGTTCAAAACAGTACTTATTTTTCCTTCATCATTGCAGCCACCATAAAAATCAGGTTATCCACTCCAAGAGGACATTATGGAATGAAAATTCCCATTTGCACCAATTTTATCCCATGTAATTATAACGTTGTGCAGAGAAGGACGGCTGTATAGGCATGTTGATGGGACTAGGTTTGAAGGGTTTCGCCAGCTTAAAAACAGTCAATCTTCTCTGAATGATCTTGGGATTTGTCCTAACTACAGACTGTGGTTGTTGTTGGCGCTGTACAACGTTAGGCTGAGGTCCGTGTACTGGCGGTTTTTGTCCAGGCAATTGCATTTGTTGTGGCCTAGGCTTGCCTGGAAGTTGCATACTCTTGACCTGTTGTTGGTAAGGACCAGGTCTGGGGTTGGTTTGTGGGAGCTTTCTCTGGATCATGTTCTGAATTCTGTTGTGACGAGCAGTTTGTGCAGCTGTCAGACCGGCAGGTGCCTGCATTGGCATGGGTTCCATGGCAACCGGAGAAAAGAAAGCAGAACTTGGCTTTCCGACGAGTCCATGATGTCGATAATAGGGTGAAGGAGAGTTGTTTGGGTCAACATACAACTGAATCAATCGGTTGGGCGACTGCTGTGCTGGTTGAGACAAAGCCGGTCCAACCTGTACGGGCGCCGCAGGTGGTGGCGTAGTAGTCGTTGTTGTGGTTGTGGTGGTAGTAGTAGGGGCGGGTTGGTTCAGATTCATTACGAAAGGCTTATGCAGAGTGGTCGTCGGTGCAAGTTGCTTGCATAAAGGATCCCTGTTCATCACCATGCAGACATTTCTATCGTGGTCAGCTTCCATCAAGCATATTTGTAGATCTTTGTTTGGCGTCCCAGGTCTGAAGGGGAACTCAATACGACATTCTGCGATGTCCCCGACGTATGATGAGACACATTCCAGTTCACATATTGCGGGGAACTGTGCATAGACTGCAGTAAGGCAACAAGCTACGAAAATCAGAGTTTTGTCCTGAAAAAAGGGCAAAAAGTTAAGAAGATATAACAAATCCAAATATAAACACAAAAGTTTCTAAATATTCAAAAAGACAACAGAAAGATGTGTCTAAACCAACAGAGAACATTTTGAAAACTATGAATCCAACGACGAATTGACACTCTTATATAATGCTAAGGGATGTTTTTCAGGCTCATGGTAACTTAATTAAATGCAATTCTGTGATTAAACATGTTTTGTTTCACTTGCCTGATTTAGATTTTTCTATAAATAGAATTGCAACATTCTATATACAGTGTATGTATTATATGATTACAATGATTATTAGCTTTGCAAAAATTAATAAATGAGGTATTCTCTTTAAAAAAAAGTCTTAACGAGTACAGATACAAAAGTAAAGCTTACTGAAAATAGGATGAGTGAAACATTTTAAAAGAGGCATTTCCACCATTTTCCAATTGTTTAATAAATTAACTAATTTTAAAAGTAAAAGGTAATAAAGTAAAACAAATGATTAAACTTAATTGTTGTCTCTAACAAACGTTAATAAATCATACGACTTACCATTTTGCCTTTTATAGAGCAGCCGTTTGTTAATCCTGTGAAGTGTTCACTGAAATTATGAGAAATGAAACTGAGCGCTCCTAGTTATAAGCTTGAGTTAATCATGTGACATTATTATTCAAGGTCCGCCTATGTCACGTTGTAATTTACACACACGCTGTATGTTTATATATTATTTATTGTTTTCTCACCACGTATATTCAAATTCTTATTGAAACTTGCCTTTATTAATATTTAGGGCCGTTTACATTTTTTTTTACACAGGAAATGCTTATTCCAAATATGAGCATGATGCACATGACACAAACATTCCCGAGGTTTTTTTTTTCTGAACTTTAAATATGTATGAAGACATTTCGAGAATTATTTCCATCATCGAAATTTAATGGCTGGTAATAAAATCTTTGCAGAAATAATAAAATTATAATATTGCATACATCGGAGACGTCAGAAGATAGTCGGATTCGGAGACAGGTACTTATCAACATGTCAGGTTCCAGCAAGGATAGACGATCTTTACGGTAGGTACACGAGTTATGATTGTATAATTACATGCATTTGGTTTTGTTTCCAAATCGTAAAACTAAGCGGAGTAAAATTGCTATTAATATTGCTAAACATAAATCAACCAAGCCTCATATTCTTGCTTTACAGACTAACAACTATTTCAACAATATATATTTGGTAAAATTTATGTCTTTTCAGTCATTTCTGTGCATAATTAAGCTGGATATAACAAGTACGTTTCAGGTATGTAGGACGTTTAAATATAGAATAAGAATTAACATGTATTACCAGTAGTTCTTTAAGTTTAAAATGAATGAAATCAAATTTGAATAAAACTAAATACGAAATGCGTTCTCATTTTAGCACCTGGACATGGTTTTAGTTGCCAGGGCACCAGAGAACAAAATTAACGATAAAAAGTCAATAAGATTACTGTAGATTCCTAATTAAACGCGAAGAATTAATATCCGCGTAAAATCGCGAGAAGCAACTCTCGCAGAGGGTTCACTATAGGAAATTATAACAAAAAATGGTCCTCGCGATTTTATATTCTCGCGATTTGATACAAAACAATGGAATCGCAGAATTCAGTACTCGCGTAAAATAAGGAATGTACAGTAACAACTAAGGGAGCAATTCTCAGAGATTCCATTGAACGTTGGTATTTCAGTCTAGAAAATCAAAATATAGAATTTGATTTACATATTTTATATCATTAAAAAAAAAGACAGTTATGTGATTTAGAGATAAGTAACAATTACCCTTCGTTGTTTATTCTCTTAACACTGAATTCCTGAAGGCAGAGTTTTGGTGACGACGGTATGACATCTTAATCCGTTCGTCTTAGTTTACTCAGATAATAAGTATACTATAATATACTAAAGGTGTGCATAAAGTGTTATTATCAATAACAATGCTATGCTGCTAGTCGGTAACATGTGACTAAAATATTTAAGCTTTTTCACTATAGCATATTTTTTTTCTCCTGAAAAATTAATCATTATTTAGTGTATATTGAATTGGATTTTCAGATTATTAAAGCTCTGTTGTATGCTTTTTGTAAAATAAACGAATTGAATTTATGCACATCTGATGCATTTATAAAAATATATCGTATGATTAAATATCACTGAAGAAAATAAATAAAAAAGCATTCAAAATCTAAAATGCAGACTCTTGTTTTTGGAAACATTTATTTGAAAATGTACATTCAATATAAGACTGTAAAAACAATACAAATATATGCAAACCAGTTTCTAAAAGGTATGTCTTTTACTGCTGAATGTAAACATTTACAATTTATCGGGTTCATTTGCTCAGGATGTTTATTTTTGGTCGAAAAGTTTGCATTGGACCAGCAATTATAGCAAATCTGTGTACAATACCAAGAATCGCTCAACACAAAACTCCAAACGTTGTAACATAAAGATTGTGAATACTGTGAGCGAAATGAAAAAAAAAATCAGCACCAATATGGTAAATTAATGTTCAATTGAAACATCACATTAGCCGTTAGTAGAACTGCATATTTATATTTAATTACATCTGATGTTCCATAATTATAATTCAGTCTTTTACTAAGCGGGTTGGTGAAAAAGAGAAAAGTTATATCGTTGAAAAAAGGTAGCCCGAACAGACAACTATAAATAAAGGACCTAAAATGCATCAACTGCAAAAAATATATACTTGTTCTTTAACAAGCTTTTAATGCTTTTAAAATCCCAGAAATATTAGCATATGAATCACAAAGGTGTCATGCAAAACGTAATTCTTCAAAAAATCTAAAAAAAAAAAAAAAAAAAAAAAAAAAAAAAAAAAAAACCATAAAAAATAAAACCCCTGAACTATCTGTGTAAGATTTTTGACAGACAGACCGCTTTCTGAGTAGGAGATGTCCATTCATTTAATTATTAGTGTCACCTTGATTCTGCTCCTTGCTTGTAAAAGATACAAAAATGGGTTCAAAAATATATCTTTGAAGTTCTTTAATTCATCATGATTTCTTTAACTGAAATCTGAATTTGCATACATAAAACACGAAACCGCCATTATTGAGTGCATTTTGCTCATATCTTGATAAACAGAAAATATTTAATCTCTGTAAAATTTTGTTGTGTAATGTCTGCAAACGAAAAATATTAGAATTAAAATTGTATACCAAAAAATACGTACTTAATCTCCTGTTTAGATATAATTGTAAACAAACACCTTTTTAATATCCTTTTGATTTCAGTTGCAAAGATTTAGGTGAAAGTATGAAATGTCAATCAAGTGATTTTATGGGTCCAAGTTCCGCCTTTCACATTGGCGTGATATTTTTAGTTCCTTTGCCATTAAAAAAATAATAAAATGTGACACATCTTGCCTCATGCGTTTTTCCTACCGTTAACCATACGTAAATCTCCATAAGGAAAGCCAATAGAAACCATTCAAAATGTGCTTTATTACGTAATAAACGTGTTATACAGTACGATGTAATGTAACACATCATTAAGTGTCAAAATGATATCTTATTTAAGATTATTGTAAAATCAAAATCATGTTTATATGCAATTTAACAAAGATATTACCGTCGTAAATTACGGTTTCATTGTTCTGTGCTTTCACTTTTTGACTGTTTTTCATAAAACCAAGCGAGAGTCATTAGTAGGTTTTCATTTAAAGCTTTGTCTTTTAACTTCAAAAAATAATGACAAACGTTTCTACAGGTTATATGATATTTCTGAACAGAAAAGTTATACAAAATATAAGCTATTGATCCGAACTTCTTGTGTGTGAATGTACACGAGCATAACACAATATTTATTTATATCATTTATTTTTACATAAACAGAACAGAAAAAACATAAATATAAACAGAAAAAAGGTAAAGTATATATGATACTTATTTATCCATTTCATATATACATGTATATATGAAAACTTCAACTAACATTGAACAAGCATTACAATCAATGTGTGAATTGTATATCACATTTTTAAATTCTAGATCATTTAAGGAGGCTGGGTGGTTTATTAACCATAAGCTCTTCCTTAAATTTTAAAATTTTATATGTACGATGTAACTCGTATTTAACTATAATTAAAAATATCAATTTGTGAAGAAAATATCCATATGTATAGTATTGGATTTGAAATTTGAATATTTTGCAACATATATATACATATATTGATCTATTCTTTTCAGGAGATTAATAAAGCCTAATAGCTACAACCATTCAGTGATCTTGGTGTATATCAACACTTCAGTGTTAACCGTTGTAACACTTCCCATTCTTCCAAGACATTCTTATAGAATTGTGATGGTTTCTTTTTTAAAAATATATGAATATATAGATACACGTATCAACCAAACACAATAACATGATGTTTGGTAAGCGTTCACTTCCAGTTACTATACTCTGTCCCACGTTTCTGCTTTCGCCACTTTTTGTGTAATATCTCGATAATCATAAATACCTTTGTGCCAAAACTACATCCATTCAACGAAAACAGTCCAGATTACCGTATCTGCTTTGAAACGCCCCCTCTTTCCTTTAGGTTTAATAATACATTCCAAAATAAAATAAAATTCTACGGGGATTTTGCATTGCAAAAGACATAAACGTACCCCGGATGATAACGTTAAAAAATTGTGCAAGGTGTCCCGAGTACTTCCGAATGGAGAAAAGATGTAAACATTTCCCATTTTGATTCTCCGTGCGATGTTGTTTTTCGTTCCTGTGAAATTTTCCTGGTAAAAATATATCTATGAAGAAATCCTGGATTTTTTCCATTATATCGAAAATTCGAATGAATTGTACTTCCTTGAAAGATATGTTTATTTTAATTAGAAATCATCAAAAAAGCGATTGAAACAATTACTTTGTACAGACTTTAGTAGTTTCAAACGTTAATAGATAGTAGTTAAGCACGTAGATTGTTCTTTATTACCTGAATTTTTTTTTTATCCGCTGATCGGTAATTGACCTATCAGTGACTGGTAGGAGACAATCAACTGGCACCACGTACCTTGAATTACTATTTCTTACCTTGATTTGCTATTACTTACCTTGAATTGCTATTACTTACCTTGAACCGCTATTACCTCGAATTGCTATAAATTACCTTGAATTACTATTACTTACCTTGAATTACTATTACATGTACTTACATTGAATTGCTATTACTTATCTTGAATCAATATTACTTACCTTAAACAGCTATTACTTAAACTTACCTTGAATTGCTATCTTAAAATGCATTCAGGTATATATTCACTTCGCATTATAATTTATTGATAGTTTGAGGGCAATAATGGGTTTACAGCACACTCGTTAAATAAACTATATTTGTTTATAAAGTTCCCTATATTTATAGTAATCGTTTTGTTCAATAAATTTGCAAAACAATTAATTTTACATGTTCAGCGAAACATAGCGGATGTGTTGATTTTGTTGTAATTGTGGAAATAAACTAGGGACTAGCTAGTCCCCTTTAATTTATAATTCATTTTTTGTTGTCTATGAAAAAACCCTGAAACAACGATGAATAAAGATGCGAATTGAACTATCCATATTATAATCAATTAAATAGTCTTTATTATTATTTTCAGATTGAGGCTTGAGTCAATAAAATTAGAGAAATATGATATTCTTTCAATGGATGATTACGTCATACTTTTGAAACACAGGCATGGATGTAATTTTAGTTAACAAAGCGAGATAACTTTCTTTGCTTTCGCAACTCTATACATAAGTCAAACAGTTTAGTACAATCAAATTATATAAATAATGCAAACATAGGTTGTTTTTTTTTTGATATCACAAAAGTTATATAATTTTAGAATTTTGTCTTTATTGTTTTTTTTAAAGAAAACACCAATGAAATAAATTTGGTTTGACGTTCAAAACACATATTCACTTGTAACTATCGGGAGGACAGGTATTTGCTAAGAAACGTCTCCATACTAAACAGACTTTTACGTAAAGATTTACAGCAACAATAATCTTTATCCCAGGGTTTGTTTAATGTGACTTGGAGCACTTGTAAATACAAACTTCATCGTGTAAAATTCTAATTTGTTTAATGTCTTAATCTGCACATTTAGTATCAAGACATGCAGCACACCCACTTAGTGCTGATGACGTTGGACCTTTATATCTGAAAAAGCTGCGTTTTGCATATTGTTGCTTTTTATACCTTAAGTGTATCCCGATTTCAACGTTTCTTCGGCACAGGGAAAAGCTATATCAATGTAAGGATTACAGTTTGGAAAACTGGCTTTCTAGCAATATCAAACTTATGATTTGATTTCAGCCATGTTAACAGGTCAAGCAGGTAGTATTGACCCTCGTCTGTCGATACAAAAGGACCGATACCAGAGTAGGAAACAGACCAAAAGTAGGTTTATCATCTTGATCGATAATTTATCTGAATTATCTTATTATTTTGATAAAATTGATATTATGCATTATTTTTAGCATCCAGCATTCTCAAATTTAACCACTTTCTATTTATATATATACCGGTACATTATGTGCCTTATTTGTTGCTTTTTTATCTTTTGACAACAGGTTTGGTCAGTTTTTGGCAGGCAAAAGCCGGTTAAAAAAATGTTTACATTTTCATCCTCAAATGTACAAAATGGCCCTCTTCAAATTATAGAGGGATTATACTCTTAAGGTAAGAAGCCTCGTAATTAATAGAGTATCATTTCGTTTTCAATTCATTTCTAAATAACTACATTTCATGGTATCATTCCTGTGATTCAAATACAAATCAAATGTTGTTTTTATTGTTAAATAAAAAGAGGATATCAAGCAAATTTAATATTCTGTTCAACAGAATCATGTGATTAAGTGTTCACGTTACATTGCACAGCGTCAACAAGAGGTATATATAAGCAAGGTTTAAATATTTTTGCAATTTATTGGACGACGTAAACATTACAATATTTTAAATCAAACAGTAATAAAACTTGACACAGATTATCCTTGTACGATGGTTATTTTTCCAGCCTTTGAAACTGGACCAGCCATCTCCATATACATAATTTCCGTGAAAGGTTCTGAGGTTGGCGGTATCTCCAGCTTTTAACAAAACGGGAACAGTACCGGAACAGTTTTCATATCCAGGACCCCCCTCATTGTAGCAATTGCTACGACCTTTGACTAAAGCGTTTACGATAAGTTCTGTGTTTAGAAGTTTGCTTGCCTTCACTAACATTGACCGAAAAAAGATATAAAGCCCACTAGATGGCGCTGTGAAGACTCCGCTCTGAGAACTGTATGCTTTGTGTGAATCAGACAATGCAGTATCGTAAATAATGTTTACGGGGGTGTTTTTTTTTAAATTGAAGATGCTAAGAAATGGTGGCATGAAAAAAGACGGTTTCCTTATCTGTATAAAAAAAATCAAATTTTAGATTAAAGAAATGTTCTTAAAAACTCCACACTTATTCATATTCATTCTGAATTGACATGATTCGTAATAAGATATAACATATCAGCTAAAAAAACATGTTAATATTAACATTAAATATTTAAAAAAAAACTCGTAATATTATTATTGTATTTGTTTTACAAAATGCTAAATAAAACACTGTTAGCATTATGGTGGTTCTGATTGACCGTAGATGAAGTCATCAGTTTAAAATTTTGTACTAGAATTGGAATGATCAATGAATAATTATAATTGCCTCAACGAAAGAACAGGTAGACACCATTTCAAATCTAATACGTACTTTCTTCTATAAAACACTTATTTTTACTTAATTTGACTCACATATTTTGAGGTAAAATTTGATATATCTCAATGCCTGATTGTTAAGTTCGTGATTGGTTGTTATTACCTGAAGATGAGTTCTTGTAGTGTGCTAACTCTTGTAAGAGTGAATCCATTTGTCCCATTTGTTTTTTCATCGCAATGACGTAATTCAACAGTAAGTACATCTGATTTGTGAGCGACAACCTGATTAATGACTCTTGGTTAAGCTGCTGTCTGAGGTTGTCAATATTTTGTTGATTCAATGGGTATGAATCGTAAAAGGGTACTGCGTTTGTAATGTTTTCAGAAAACTCGTTTGTCGACTAGGGTGCTTTCGTTGTTGCAGATACACTGGCCCCACAAAACACCAGCATCAGAACAATCACGTGAGTCATCGTGTCATAGGTAATCTACAATAAACTAATTAATTGAAATATTCTGTTTGATGCTGAACAACTTAGAAAATGTTGCGATGTAGTGTGTAAATATGTGGATGTTTTCAATTCTTTAAAAAAGAGGCAAACGTCTGGAATTAGACTGTTTTTATGACCCCCCAACATATTTACTTTAATTAAGGAGGTAAACACTTGAACGATAGATTATTAAGTGTGACAATAGAAGACAATCACTGCGAAGAGCAATTCTATTCTCTGTTAAAATAATTTAAAACCCTCCCCGAAAATTGTACAGGCAATATTTTTCATAGAATCCTTCATAGTTTATACAGCAGGGAAAGATCCACATGATTCAACTAATATTAATACATATGGAATAAAATAGATTAAAAATTATTAATTTTCGAATAAAATAATATATTCATTCTCCGCTTATTTTATTCATACTGTAAAACATGAAAGGATATTTGATTAAATATTTAACGTTAGCCCTTTTATTTCGAAATTATCAAGAATCTAATTCAAAATATGGAAGGGAAATGGATACAACATTTTATTCTTTTAAATTCATTAAAAACAAAAGCATTGAAACGAAACTATTTTCATTTTTAAAAAAAAGTACATTGTTATCTTTATAAGACTACTGATAGAGCTAACAATGATCGACACATTACTATATCAATAATATTTATAGAGACAAAAATCGTAATTCTTTATAAACTTACTTCATAGTTTCCCGATAGGTTTTCCAGATAGTGATGAGAAATGCTTAATGAAACTTACAGGAGTGACAAAAAGGGCTTTTTATTTTTCTAAAGGGTGTGAAGTTAATAATTGATCTTCCAACTATTTTGTCTTAATTTAGGAGACAAATGTGTTTCTACGGTTTCAAGTTTATGCAAATTCATAGATAATTTGGAAATACCCAGTATGGAATCACTTTAAGAAAATCATTGGGAAAAAATCAAATGTGTTTAGCTACGAAAGTAGGATTTAACATCTATGCATACATTAAAATAGTAAAACGATTTTTATTCGTTTTTTTATAAAGACATGAACCCACATTAAATCATGAATCATAGATACATGTAACACTCTATTGTTAAAAATTGTCTGTTCAACAAAAACAATTGCGGAAAACCAATGAAAAAAATCTAAATAATTCAGCGTATGCAAAACGATGTAAATAACACTTGATGCACAGATTCATCGTCTATGGATTTCCCTTCATTAATCTCTTTATTTACTGATAAGCCAAAATCCATCATTCCTTTATTTCACACCAATGTCGTGTTGAGTTGTTTACGTAGATAAATAGCGATGCATCAAATGTGCACCCTAGAAAATGTATTATCGAACAAAAATCACAAACAATAGTTAATTCTCACAACCAAGTTTTAATCCAAACATAATTTTAAGTCTATTGTGTCTGAACACATGTTAAGTTTACATATAAAGAAACTGATCAATTAATAATGGGTTCAAAGATATAACTTCTCATTCTCTTATTAAAAAATCCATCAACGTAAATTTCATATGATTATTTTGTTATATCTAACTTAGCATTTAAGGATAAATATTGGGTTTATATGATATTAGCTGCAGGTCTGTAGCTCCCGTTCTGAAAAAAAATTGGATGGACGACCTGGAAGCTACATTGCCTCCTATAGTAAAAAAAAACTGCAATTTACGGCGCACAAAAAATTGCGCTAGTCTCGGACTGATTATTCTCATTTCCAAACATATTCTTTACAAATATTTGATTCCAAAAATTTCCTCAGACATTTTACTACAGATATCATCACTTTACGTGCCTCTGATATTCTTTTAAACACCATCACCAGCCCTGTAAAGTGAGGTGGTGCAGTTTGTTTACATGGGAAAATGGCGACTCTCGATCTCGACGTAAATTAATATATTTCATTTTTCGAGGTCGCTTAGCATGTTTAAGAGAAAGTCTGAGGCAAGTAAAGCGACAATATCAGTAGTAAATTTCCTGTAAAATTTAATGGTACTAATTGTTTTCACAGAATGTGTGTGAAAAATAAGGTTAATTTACTTCATTAATAAAATTTTTATGTTCCATAAAATGTTTTATATACAAACTTTCTTCGTATTAGCTATTTATTTTTTTCCAAATCTTTGAGTTCTGGTTTATTGTATCTATTATCTTCAAGTTCGTAATTCTATCGGAATCAAACTTCCAGAAGCTAAAACCCTCGCAGCTCAAATTAAATTTACCACGATTAATTATACTTGTTCCCAGATGAAGAAAACATTATTTTAGTTAAGGTCAGACGACATGCTCTTTGAGCATCTTTTTTGTAATGATAGTTATTTTTCAAAATTTCAACGGCCTGATAATATACCAAATAAAATTATTATTATTTATGATCATTTCTAAAATGATTAAAATTTTAAATATATATATTTATCCAAGATACCTTAATAAACAGAGAGATTGATCAGGACTAAATACTTTATTATGGTTTGGCGTTACTGGCCGCAGTGACTTTAATCTACCAATGGGCTGCCTCATAACAAATAAAACAAAACAACAATACGTGACGGCCCATCAATAGGCTCATTGTGCAGTGGTTAAGCGCAAATGCACAAACGTCACAAAATATGATATTTTGTACAATGGGTAAGCGCAAATGCACAGATATACAAACGACAAAGTTACACACAAGGTGTGTGCCAGTGGGTAAACACAAATGCACAAGTTTCAAAGTCAAAACACATTAAAATTGTCAAAGTTCTTGTGCAGCAAGTTTGTGCGCGAATGCACAAGCATAAATACACAGCATTTGAAACACATAATCTGCATTATAAACACATTATATGGGCCGTTGAAACTGTATACTATAATAATGAATGATTGCACTCTTCCATTGGAGTTGGGGTACGACGATTGCGCCATAATTCAACGTCAATGTCAGGAATAGAACGAGTCACTGCGACAATTTTTTGCATCCGTAGCTGCAGGTATCACAAAGGTTATGATAGTTGACCTGAAGGGAATAAATTACAGAACAGCAGTATTTCGTTTTCTCAAGTGTAGAAAATGGGAGGGGAGGGTAGGGTAATATAATCTAAAGCGTATACATATTTACAGACAATTTAAACAGTGCTTACCAGTTTCAAGAAGAATCGAGAAAGAAAGTGTAAAATGAGACATAACTTTGAAGCGAGTATATTCAACCGGAAAATTTCCGGAAAAACATATAGGTCCCTGGACAAGCCAAGATATGCCGCAATATGTATGCCAAAAATGTTTATATCACCAATTCAAATGTATTTTCAATAAGATTATATAGGAAATTGCATATTCTAGTATCTTGCACAAATGTCTGGCAATAAACCCTAATTTTTTTGCAAGTAAGCTTCTCAAAGTAGTAGTAAATCAATAACAAATTCCTGGAAAAAAGTTATATAAAATTGAGGAACGTGTCGTCTGACCTTAAATCTATATTTTTTCATCTGCCTAAGTGTAACAGAGACACTTTATGCCTCTGCTGGGGTTTGAACCCGGGTCCTCTGTCAGCACTCTACCGATCGAGCTAAAGGATTAAGCCACTAGCCATAGCTAGTAGGAATGCCATATACCTGACTCTATCACATAAGTGTTTCTTTAGAGTGGTAACGAATGGCAATTACCATTTAAAAAGTGAACCATTTAAATTGATCAAGTGTCTATTTATTTCGCATGAAAAAAGTTTTCTTTACTAGTAATAAGGGTCGATAGAAGTTTCAAAATTAGACTTCATATGTTTATTTGCAAAACCAAAGCATGTTTGCTCCAATCAACATCAGTCAGTTATACATGTATCATATTTTATTTACAACGTAAAAATAATGTTTTAGAAAAATACAAATGATTTACAAAGTTTGCCTGTAATAATTCTTACAATTACATTGTATTTAGATAAGTATATTCACAGATATTCGCATTGTGAGATGTTCTGGTAGTATTTTCAAATAATTACTTTCTATAATTTTTATTCAATAAATGATATCTGACTTTAATAGATTAAATAATAGATCTATAGATAATCCAGGGTTTTTTTTTAATTGAAACACAAAATATCACTGCTGTTACAACCATTAGTTTCTCCAGCCTTTAAAACTTGACCATGCACTTCCATGGACGTAGTTCCCAGTAACAGATCGGACGTTGACGGTATTCCCAGCTTCTAACATAACAGGAATTGTATTTGCACAGTTTTCATACCCAGAGGCTCCTTCGTTATTACAGTTGCCAAGACCTTTTCGTGTTCCGTTCACGATAAGTTCTGTATCTAGAATTTTGCCAGCTGCGACCAAAGTTGACCAAGTAAATACATAAAGACCTTTGTAGGGAGCTGTAAAGATTCCACTTTGAGAACTGTAGGCACCGTGAGTATCGTACAATACAGTATCGTAGACAATGTTCACAGGGGTATTTCTATCATAGAGGAGCGTCTTTGAGGTGACTGCATTAAATACGATAGCTTCATTTCCTATAATGTAAATCAAAATAACAATCAAAGTACAAATATCATTTATAAAAAACCTGCTATATGAATTATAAACCAGTATTTTATCCATAACAGTAACAGGGTCATAAATGCAATTAATGCATTATTGATTAAAGTATTATTACGAAGTGACAAAAAATCTGGATATCTAAGAAACCTTGACTGTGAAACTCCCATTTGTTTACCAAAAAAGTTGCTGTTCAATTATTCGTTTATAACGAAATTGTGGTTTGTGATTTGTGACTAGGAATTGTGAGAAACGAGGAAGGTGCGGAAAAATAATTGTGTAAATGTATGGAATATATGTAACCATTATGATATCTTTTTCTCAATTTTACATATTTTCAAGGAATCGATATTACATGTATAACTTACCATGACTTGTAGTTTTATACGTTGACGTCAAATTCACAAGATCTTTCTGCAAGTTTGCTAGCTGTTTTGCTAGAATATCATCGTCTAAGGCTGAGTTCCTCAAGTGCTCTAGTTCGTGTATCTTATATTCCATTTGTCCCATTGCTTTTTTCATTTCAATTACGTCATTAAGAACTGAATACAATTGTTTGGTAAGCGACAATCTAATGAGTGCCTCCTGGTTCAGCTGCTGTTTCAAATTATTCATTTCTTGTTGAATCGAGGGTTGTAAACTGTTCGGGGATACCGCGATGGTTTTGTTTTCAGAGGCTTGGTCAGTCAAGTAAGACGGTGCCGTAGTCGTAGATACACTGATCCCATTTGAAACCAAGACCAGAAGAACTGCATAGATCATCGTGTCGAGGATTATCCTTCAGTTAATTCCAAAATGAATAAAATGAAGAAAACTGTTTGGTTTCATTTATTGCGATGTATTCTGAATGTTTGCCTGTAATGGGGACATCATTCAAATTGGCCTTTTATCCAAACTGTGACAAAACTACTTCTATCAAGTGGCAATTAGTAAAGAACGTTCTACTTCGACCATTGAAATAGGACACTGTTATTAATTATTTTCTAATACTTTATTTAAGAAAGGGTATTAGTAGAACTCGCGAAATATTAAAGATTGAGACTGCTAGATGATGGGAATTGTTCAATGGAGAGTTACTCCATTTCTTAAACGATCAAGAAAAGGCAATTTATGCAATATCGTTGCAAAAAGTGTTGAAAAATGGGAAATTTATTAAAGAACTATTCATTTTAAATAAAACATTATTACCAATATTGCAGATTTTTTTTTATTGAGAAAAACAAATTTGTTGAAAGAGTACTTTATTAAATCTCTTTGGTTTTTATCTCTTATTCAACATTTTTAAAGACGCATAGTCACGATTTTTGTCAAATTTTAGAAATGCATTTCTAATGATCAAATGCAATTTGAGTGTCAGTCGTAGAGTTATAAGCAAAATACAGGGTTCACAATTCTTTGTCATGTAAACAAGGCTCGTGTCCTGTTTTTGTTTACATAGGTTCAATATACCAGTAAAAAAATTCTTTTTCAAGTTGATTTGTCTATCTTCTTATTCATTTTAAGCATATATAAACAGTTCCTAATGTTTAACACATTCCATTAGTTTTAGGTCTAGATATTTATCGATTTCCGTTGAATTGCTTCAAAGTATAATAATAAATGACGCTTTAAAAAGAGAAATAGCTCTCACCGAGGTAGATAGTCTACTAAATATAATTAGCAACTACAGTTTATATTGCTATATACTATACTATGTCCCGAGTTTTTGCTTCCGCCACTTTTCGCTTGATATTTCGATAATAATTAATACATTTATGCTCAAACTACGTTCATCCACTGATATGAAAAATGTCCAGATTATCTGTTTTGAAACGCCCCCTCTACCGCTTCAGATTTCAATACACAACCCAAAATAGAAAGTCTACGGGGATTTTGCATTGCATCAGCCATGAAATAGCCCGGATGATAACGTTGAGAAATTGTGCGAGGTGTTCTGAGTAATTCCGAATGGAGAAAAGATGTAAACATTTACCATGATAAATCTCCGTAAGAAATGTGTTTTCGTTCATGTAAACTTTTACGAGTGAAAAATGATAATGTGCCAATGAAGATATCTTGGATATTTTTTTCTTTTATCGATTTCAACAGTATTTCTTTCACAGGTATGTGTATTTTTATTAAAAATCATCAAAAAGTGATGGAAGCAATAACTTGAGACAGACTATAGTAAAATCCCAAGTCTTTTTTCCTTTCTTATATGCTCTATTCATATTCAGTACTAATTATTACAAATTGTTAATATTGATGACTAACAAGTAATAAGCATGAATTAGAGCTCAATATATCTATCATTGCAATCATGATGAAATCTTTTCTCCCGACCCACGGATGGACATGTTTTAACAAATAGTCAAATCCTTATCAGTTTGACTTGCAAGCATCCTCATTTTTTCGTAAAACGATTCCAAATCTTTAAAAATACAAAATATTGCCATGCTATCTTTTAGAGGAAAGGCGAGTTTACTTTCGATATATAATAGTGAAAGAACTATATCTTAAATGTCTTTGTTTAGATCTATATAAATAGGCAATACTGCCACATTTATGCGGCAATGTACATACCCTATACAAAACACCTATCCTTTTCCATAGTAATGAGATGTATTGCCCAAAAACCCCTTAAACAATGAATGTTTTCTGTTAAAGTTTTTTTTTAATATTCTGCGACTTGACATATCTCTATCTCAAATCTTCAGTCCCCCTAAAGGTAATACAAAATACTTGAAACAAGGCAATGCAGGAAATATACGCCATCCGCCTAGGAAATAAAAGAGGGAGGAATAATAATACCCCCTCCCCCCAAAGAAAAAAAAATTAGGGGGGGTGGAAAATATAAAAAAAAATCACCTTTCCGATTTTGGCATTAAAGTCAAAAGAGTTGTTTTTAAGCTATGTGAATTCCTAACTTTATTCATGATAACAAGTACAGGTTAATAAAGAAATTCAAAGCTATGCGGATTACAGATTAAAACTGAATTACATGTATGCATATCATGATTGTACATTATAGATAACTGTAGTGGATTTAACATTAAAGTGACCTTTAGATATTTATCGAAATTCAATTGTTTCTCAAATTGTCACATTTTAGATGAAATATATTACAAGTAGTAATCCATTTAAATAATCAAAAAATAGGATAAAAAACGAATCGTCTATTAACTATTTATTTTAAGCAGTTCAGTACGTTTTTCCTCTTACCATATTTTAAATTTTACTATATTATGTTGTTTTTTTTTAATTTCTTATTCCATAAATATATGATTAGGTCAGTACTTTTGCACATTCGAGAAAAATGCCGGGTATGTACACCTTTCATATATTGTTTTGATACCATTTATGTAGCTTAACCAATAAACAATATACAGATAAATACAGAAAAAACAAAATAAAAAATTGAGCGATTTTCCCCCGCCTTTTGCTGTGGCAGTGTTGCCATTGTGCTTTTATTTATAATGTATTGATAAAATGAACCTTTATAGGAGTACGTTATCAGAATTGACATGAAAGTAAAAGTAAAAATACAAGTCGGCCTCCTAAAACATTGAGTTTTTGCAAAATAATATAAAAAAAACCCCACATTGAACCTAAATATTTGTGACCATACTGTTATAGAACATTAATCCCGACTTCCACCCCACCCCACCAAAAAAAACCCCTTTGTTTTCTTCATAAATAAAAACACACTTTTGCAAACTTATTCAACTATTTAAAATAAAATAAATTACTGTTTATATCGATATTTCATTTAGTAATGGTTATATGCTTAGATTTCTTAACTTCTTTAGAACATTTCATAACCTGTCGCCAGATGGCGGTCGGTTTCATGACCTATCGGGCCTTTATATATATATATATATATATATATATATATATATATATATATATATATATATATATATAAATTTTATAATATTCTAACTTTATTCAGTTCAAATAATTCAACAAACGATGAGAAAAAAAATCCTCAAGTTTTGGTGGTATTGAACCCTCAACCTAAAAAGTCTATTTCAATAATGTTACATAAGGTCAGGTGCTCTAACTACCGAGCCATTTCAGTCACAACAAAGAGAAGAGTCATTTAAATGCTTTATGCGACTTTGGTCACGAACTTACATCCTTGCATTTTTTCTTCCTAAACTACGGAAGCGTATGGGGGCCTACACTTGTTGTGTTTCAACTTGTCCTTTTTTTTTGTATTGTCAACATATAAAGCAGTGTTACCTCTTATTTTTGCCAATGTGTTGAATTGTATCTTGTGATTTCTATATAACTTAATTCACCTTATTGAATTTTACAAGTTTTATTGCTATCTGCGTTATCGACTTCACAAAATATGGAGTTTGAAATGTTGATTTAAGAATGTGATTTAATTAAATTTAGACAAAGAAAAATAAAATAAATGCTTTATAGTCATGTCGATATCAATATTCTTTCATTTCTGGAGAACCTATTGCGAAAATGTTACTATTGAATGAACTTCGCGGGCGTGAGAGTTCTGATGGTACATGTATATGTACGTCACCTCACTTTGAATCTAGATGTAGAAGCATATGTAGACTGACATTGACAATTTGATATAAATCCAAAACAAAGAACAGTAATTACTTGATATTAATTGCATTTCATATCAGTATTTTTTATTGTAGTTATGGTCTTCTATGTTTGGGTTACTCTCAATTAAACATGTGATATGAGTTTTGAAAACATGGTAGAACATTTTAAGTACATGAACCCATTTACTTACACGTAATACTAGTATATCCCCCCCCCCCTAAAAATGTTTCATTTACCAAAGCGTCGACAAAAATGATAAAATTAGTGTAATTTCTTTAAAATAATAGTACAGTGGTAGCAACGTTATTGTTGACAAACGACACGCACGATTCTGATACACGAACGATCACGCACGATACACGAACGATTACGCACGGTACACGGACGATCAATAACTTACGGAATTTTCACGATACACGAACGATAACGATAAAAAACGCAAACGAACGATTCTACACCATTTATCACGCAAAATCAAACTTAATTTTGAAGATAAGAATTAAGAAAACGTATAGCTTTAATTTGTATTACAATACGCCTGTGTTTTATTGAAAAGCGGAATGTAAAGTACATACGCACTGTTTTATTTTAATTAAATTTACGAGTAAACGATATGATAGGATCCATACACCAATTAAATTGTAATGTAAGCTTGACCGCTTTAATTCAACATGTCTCTCTTGCTAGACGCTAATAGTATTAAAATTATGTGACGGTCAAGATATGATAACTTTAATTTCTTCTTTTAAAAAATGTTTTTTATCTCTGTATATGCAAACATATTTTTACCATTTTTAGGACCCCTTCCTGACCCCCAAGTGTCTTTGTTTGAACAAAAAAGAATCTTCCATATATGACAACTTATGCAAAAGTTGCGATATATTTGGCATTTTAGTGCTTGAGAAATAAATTTAAAAACTCTTTTCCCAACAATGACACACAATTTGTGTAAGCATTTGGCTTAGGTAAACTAAAAACCACAAGAACTATTCAATATCAATAAAATTTATTGCAACAACGAGAATGCTGTTTAACATAGCAAAGAATTCCTGACTGCGTTGCAGTTTAACGCTTTGCAACTTGACAAATTTCGAACTTGAATCTTCTATCCCTGTTGAAACAATGAATATGAACCTTAGAAAAATAAACTTTATTCATTTTTTAATGCATATAATTTCGTGATGCCCAATAATTGCTAGAATATACATCAATGGTTTAAAATCATTTTTTAGAAGTTTTAACCATGATGTGCCGAGAATGCGAATAAAATTAATCAAAATACCCTCAAAGTTTACAGAAAAAGAGAGAACGTCAAATCCTCCTACTTTTAATAACTCTGTTCACTATTCTAATAAAACAACTTGTGATAAATCAATGTTCAATTTTAAACACAGTTCGAGTGTAAAACATACAATCATAAAATCATAAAAAAAATCACCTTCAATATGCATGCACACAATACACAGGTAACTGCATGCAATTCAGATGTAGATTAATGTAGGAGGGCTTGTTAGTCTATGTAACTCACCCGCGTTATATTTTTGTCACATTACGGAGCATTATAGATATAAAGTAGCTGCATAATTCTTATTTTAAGAAATCACCTACAGTTCATGAATTAATAATTATGTGTATAAAACGACTGTTTTGTTATCACATCTTTTTTAAACTGACATTTCATATTTAAAGGGGTATGGTCACGATTTTGGTGAAATTCTATTTTTCTGTTTTTATTATTTACAATGCTTTAGGAATGCATTTCTAATGATCAAATGAAATTTGAGAGTCAGTCGTAGAGTTATAAGTAAGATACAAGACTCACAATTCTTTGTCATGAAAACAAGGCTCGTGCTCTGTTTTTGTTTACATAGGTTCAATATACCAGTAAAATATCATATTCAAGCTGTGTGGTCTATCTTCTTATTCATTTCAAGCATAAATAAACAGTTCCTAACATTTAACACATTCATTTTAGGTCTAAAACTGAAATTTTCACTTTAACATTCAAAATGTAAACAAAAGCTTTGTTTACATAGCATAGAATTGTAAGCTCTGTAACTCGCTTATAATTCAACGAATGACACTCAAATTTTGGTTGCCTATTGAAATTGCCTTGCTGTAGCATTGTAAACATTAAAATCGAAAAATTATTTTTTGACAAAAATCGTGACCATGCCCCTTTAATTTGATAAGTTACGTCTGTTACTTACTCAGTATAGTTGTTGTGAATGCTAAACACACCTCTGATGACATAACCATCTGGAGCAAAATAGTTGAACGTTTCATCCCAGGTGTTAACCCAGTCGGTCCAATTACAGTTTTTATGATGGTATCCTTATAATATATTGCCAAATTTTACTCATTTTATTATTTCTTAGAAAAGTTAATAGGGTAACAGTATAATGTTGATCTTAAAAGTTGCTATTGATAATTGAGCCTTGCAAAAAAATTATATAGGTGATAATTTTTCACCTGATCTAGGGGTGCAACATCTAAACTTGTATCTTCTGTCTTCTGTGTAATTGTCATGAACACTGATAACGCCATTCAAATATCCTCCAGTTGGACAAGTATGAAGAACCAAGGCATCAAATTTATTGACATAGCCTTTAATCAAAAAAAAAAAATAAGCATGTACAAATGTGAACGAAATCCTCTCTTTATTAGAAACCGTACAATTGACACCGCCAAAACCTGTCTTGTTCAAAGGCATTAAAATCAACACTTTGCAACAGTCTTCAGATTTTTTTTTTTTTGGGGGGGGGATCCATAGTTTTCTTACAGTTTAAGGGTATGTAACTCTGTCATTTGACATTTGAAAAATCCGTTTACGTCTTGTAATTTGATTGCTCTAGTATGGGGCTACCCATACATTAAATGAATAACTTTTTTAAAAGAGGGATCGATGCTCGTGGCCATCTTTAGGCTGTATTGATCTCATTTAGAAGAACAGCTCTATATAAAAATATAGGAAAATACCCAAACTTTTATTTAAATAAAAAATGTTATATCTACATATGAATTTAGTTTAATAGTTTATTATAATAGGTAAACAAATCACATCTGAAAATTTTTGGTAGATTTGATGATTAACATATTGACCATCGAGCCTCCTTAAGTCCAAATATATTTTATTACAGGACACCCAAATGTTTGGAAGCATACAGAAGGTAAAGTTAGTTTTTTTTTTCCTTTTGACCTTTTGGTCCCCCCCCCCCCCCAACCCTTGGAGGGAAACAACTCCATTCATATTTTGTAAAGTGTGGATTGATCTTTATTGATACATGTCAATGTCCCATTTCTAATGTTCCATATTAAAACACAATAAATGAGTGTTATTCTATGTATCTCAAGTTTACGAGATTGAAAGGAAATGATAATTTCGATATTGTCCTCGTTTGCATCAGCTCTTCACTTAGCCAGCGTGTATAGTTTTTTCCTTCTGGCTTGTCCAAGAGATGAAGTAACAATTCTACCTAATGAAAACCTAAACTCCTAAACGGACCTTAAAATACCGAAAATACATAAATGAAATCCACTTTGAGAATTTACAGTAGCAGTAGCTTAAAAACGAAATGGCTTCATAAAAATTTTGACAGTCACCCACTAAATCTGTTCACTTTATTTGGACTAAAATAGATAATAGTTAGTGATAAATTCTGGATTATATTTTGAGGTATTTATGCGTTGAAAGATACACCCATACAAATAAAACTACAACACATAAACTTGAAAAACACAAACAAAATATATGACATAATTTGCTACATTACCAGACCAACTACAGGATACGGGTCCTGAGACAGAGAGAACTTGTCTACAGTTGAAGTCAAATAGCCGGTCTTCGTAATAGTTATGGTGTGTTGATACAACTTGGTAGATGGCGGACCTCTCTGATGAGCATTGGAAGTTGAGCGGCTGATCCCAGTTGTTTTTCCATGCTGCTTCTATTTCCGACATCATAGATACAAAAAGCGCCATAATGAAACCGTTCATTTTCGTTCTCCTAAAAAATTTTTCTTGAGAGTAGAATTACATGTGTGTATTTATAATTACAATTCATTTCAAAATGCTAAAAAAACGTAATTAAATGTAAAAATTAAGAATGATAAATATTATATCATACCGGGTATTTCATGTACTCGAAAACGCTTACATTATTATACAAAATATTTTAAGCATTGGAAATCAGAAAATAACATACTATATGATGTGTTTTTAACTAATTCATCAATGAATCTTCAACTGTTATATGAATTGTAAGGTACAGGTATATGTAAAAATATTACTTATAAATCAAATTACCTCCACTGTGGTAAAAAGACCAACATCAGAAAATTTTTCGTTTTCAATGCTAAGAGATACTGAAAAATTGGTGTTGCCCAAAAATATATACTTAATCTTATCAGACCAGAGACAGTCGAAGTAGACTTCAACATTTTTTCAGTGATTGCGTGGTTGCAACATGTTGCTTACAAGGAGCACTACAAGAATACAAATGACCAAGAGCCAACTGAGAATTAAGTCGAGAATTGAAATATGATACTTAATTGTTCACAAAATTCAATAATGTAACATGCTGTTTACCTAACGAAATAATAGTACTTCTAGTCAAAATTTATCACTTTGTAACATCGGGTTTCAATAGATGCGTCGACACCACAAAACAAAATAATTGTTTACAATACATGCTGTTGCATGATCAATATTTACAATGTTGACAATAATATTTACTTCTACTAATGTTTTATTGTGAAACCAAAGTGTGTTAACAATTAATATCAACCAATTAATTTAAATTTAAACGAACATGAAATTTAAATACTTTAAATAGAAAGAATATCTGTATACGGCAATGTTTCATTATTTTTTGAAACTGTTTATCGGGTTTATATACGCATGTATAATCCATGTATTTTCGATTTGTTTGTAAACCTTTCCAAATCGTTAAACGTTTTTATTTATTTACAGAATCACCTTTTTGTACATATTAAATATCCTGAACAAAAAACCTTGCTTTTATCATTTACTCGGTCACAAATGGCGTCGCCGGTAGGATATAATCAGATCATTTCTATTATTATAAAACCCAGTAACTTTTAATTTTGTTTCACTGTGGGTCCGGCGATTATTAAAACCGCTTTATTAAAACCGTGAAGAACAATTAATTAATTAATTATACAGCAATTTGTTACTTTTAAATGAATATTGTTTCAAGTTTACATATTAAATCTTTCTTAAATGTAGACATGATTATATCTGCAACAGAATTTATAAACCTTTGAAAACATACTTAGTAGTTGCTTAGTTGCTTAGACACAAGACAATTCAGCATTCACAGAAAACTGTTATAAAATGTATTGAAAAACATTAAAAAAAAAAAACCCAATATCTTTGTTTGCATGTAGGTCATTAGTACAGAACTATTTATTTCAACTATTTAGAGCTATATGCACATGTTAAGAAAGGAGTCTTTTCTGGTTTTCGACTTGTCAAAAGTAAATTTGATTAAATGTACATTAAATGAAGATGAAAGGACATTGAAATATTTTTCTGTCTTTTTTACTATTATACAACTTGGCATAGAAATAATGATCAAAGTTTAGAATCTAACAAGGACTATATTTTTGGTGGAACATTGGCGTAGGAAAATATCACATGTTTTTTGCAATTCAGAATTGCTATAGATTCATGAGTTTATTTAGCATAAATAAAACAGTAACATTAATGATGGATTTTTTCAACTAATTTAAACTACTCATAAGATATAAGGGTTTAGAATATGTTTTTAAAACATGATCTGCCCAGCAAATTACATTTTTATAAGCTTTTTAAGCGCTCATTCTATAAATAGATTTGTGTAAAAATAACACTAAAATCGGATTTTCTCTCTTATTAAATGGTCAATATATTAGATTTTGTCAATTTATATCTTCATGTATAGTCTTCATCATATGTAAAAATCATAAATATTTTTTATTGGAAGCATATAAAAATAATCAAAATACCTTCGAAATTTAAGAAGATTAGAGGAAATACAGGCTAAGCAATATCTATTTTAGTTTAAATATTTATTTTAATTTAGTAGTATAAGCTGATAGCCATTCTGATAATTTCATTGAAGAATAAAAAATTCATATCTTAAACAGATTTCTACAAAACTGCAGAATACTACCTTTATTTTTATCGTATTTCAAGTTGAGAAAAAAAGGTAGTAACCTTGACCTCACCTTCATGCAAAAACAAGGAGGTCAAATTTGATTAAACTGATAAACTCATTTGGTGATATAATCTGTTTTACTGTGTAAACATTTCACAAATTTCTTCTTATAAGAAGTATGAGGACGATAAGACTCCTTACTTAATTAACAAAAACAGTAGCCATTTCGACATTTATTGTAAAACAATAAACAAATAAAAGAACATAGCTATTCCATGGATCAGCTTGCTCTAACGCTTTGCAACTTGACAAATCTCGAACTTGAATCTTCTGTCCCTGTAAAGATAGGAACAAATAGTGAGCATCAGTATACTCTTTAATTTTATTTTATTTTAAAATCAACGTTGAATTTCATTGTTCTATCTTTTGAAGTACTTACTCCTTCTTGTTGTTGTGTATGCTCCTCACACCTCGGATGACGTAATTAGTGGGAACAAAATAACTGAAGATTTCATCATAGTTATTGACCCAGTCGCTCCATTTACAGTTTTTGTGGTAATATGCTTAAAATAAATTCATATTTGATTTCAGACTTAGCTCATACTTTTGTTATTCGAATTTCCTGATGAAAAATATTAAATGAATAAAAATGAAAAGAAATCGGCATTTTGTACATGACAAATTTAATTTTAAAAAATGGAGGAGAGTAACTCACCTGATCGAGGAGTGCAACATCTGAATTTGTATCTTCTATCTTCATTTTTATTGTTATGGATACTATAGACGCCATTTAGATAGCCTCCATTTGAACAAGTGTGAAGGACATCGGCATCGTAATTATTGACATAACCTATAAACAAAAAAGACATTATTATTATGCGATGGTTTGTTTTCTGCAAGCCAAAAGATAACCAACACCAAAGGTACCAACCTTTTAGAATAATTTTGATTTATGTGTAGCTGAACTTTCCCAAGTACTGTAATAATTGTTATTCTTAAATTGTATTTTATGGTAAACAAAATCAATCGCTACATTGTAAGTGTGTATTCGCTCGTTATTTCTTTCCCACTTTATCTTCAAAACATAATAATTAAAAAAAAATATATAACAATGTTTCTTTAGAATGTTCAGAATGTTGTATTTGTATGTATATCGACATTTATTTAATGTAGCAGTGAATGGAATAAAAGCCAATAAATTGTATGATTGCAAAAGTTCGTACCAGACCAGCTACATGAGATAGGACCTAAATAAGACAGATGGAACTTGTCTGCAGTCGAAGTCAAATCGCCGGTCTTCTTTAGAGTTACTATGTTCCGATAAAATGTGATGAATGGCAGACCTGTCTGAGGAGCATTTAAAGTTGAGCGGCTTGTCCCAATCGTTTTTCCATGCTGCTTCTATTGTCGAAATCATGAACACAAAAAGCGCCAACCTGAAAGGTCTCATTGTGGTATTGCTTTGAAGTAAAAACACGTACATTTTACTTTAAGGATCGTCAAAGTTGGTTTACACAACGGTAATAAAAGAATTTTATGAAGTATTATGAAAATATTGCTTAAATCAATTGAAATGTTCATTACTAAAACGTTTTTTCAAACATTTACTCTTTATGTAGATTTATGCATCATTTGATAGCATTTAAATTTATAAAACTTTACATAGTCGTAAAATAAAATATTTTTAATTAACAAACAGCTGTGTTGAGATTCTATACAACTTACCTTTTGTCTGGAGTTTTTCAGTAAATGAAGTTACTGCTCTATGAAAAATTTAGGTCTCACCTTCGACTTATATATATTTTCTAGAAAGGTGCGCTATCCATTTTGATTGGTAAATAATTAATCACTTAATGAAATAGGTCATATTCGCTTAACACATCCTGTTTTTATTTGCTCATTTACGCTCATGATCATTTGATGTTTTGGCAATTCCATTTCACTTTTAGAAAATATTTTTGAGAAGTGTTGGTGTCGCTGTACCCCATTGCAAAAAAAAAAATGTTTCAGTGTATATTTGAAAGGTCTTATTGTAGAGCTGTCATGAAAGGTAGCTTTAACAAATCTGTGGTTTGAAGATGGTGATCACGATCAATAGAAATGATATATGGTCACCGTGTGCAGATTGGCGATTAAACATGAAGCAGGATATCTGTGAATTGATTGCTATTTCTTGCCATTGTTTTACATCTTCAAAAATCAATTGCTAAAGAATGAGATTATAGTCTATACGTTTTATGTATCTTCTGAATTTCTGAGAAAAAGATATGAGTACATAAGACTATACAAAATTCATCACATTTACCCCAAATGTGAAAAAATATAACATTTTGGAGATATGTTTTATGATCACGATATTGTTTATTTGTACTTTTCATACTAATTGTTAGACTATAACTAATCACCTAATTGTCTACGGACTTTTCCGTTTTTCCCGATTACGACAAAGAGCACACGGCAGGTGTGACCGGTCAGCAGAGGATGCTCACTCCTCCATGACACCTGATCTTACCTCTATTTTTTTTTTTAAAGAGGTCTGTGTTTGCTCTGCTCCTGTTTTGTAATTTTCCTTTGGACCTTTGAATTTGAACACTGTTCGTTATTACCACATGTCATTTGTAACTGATTCGGCATCCAGTCCACATTTGTTATTATTACCTAATCAAAGGGATTTTGTTGTTTTATTACAAATTAAATATTTGCGTCTATTTTGTATGTGTATGCAGTTTTGCTTAGCTATTGAAACCGTTCTATTGAACAGCCGGTCAATAGACTTCGATCTATTAGACCGCCGGTCAATAGACTGCGATCTGTGGGACCGCCGGTCAATAGACTGCGATCTATTGGACCGGCAACGTGTTTCAGATCGCGGGTATGTTAAGGCTTCCCGATTGATTTCACATTGATGTGTAGAAAGCCACTTGTCTGTACTTCATAAAATATGACGTCATACCAGTGTCGTAGCTAGGATTGTTTTATTGTATTCAAAATTGGCAGGGAGTGCAGGGGGCAAAGCCCCCGAAAGCTTCTGGATTTAGGTTTTAGCTTTTGGATTTTTAAGTTTTTTGATGATGAGATATTGTCTCAAAATGTAACAATATTACATACTGTATGTGTAAGGGAAAGTTTGAATTTTGAAAGAAAGTATATACGAAACACGGATGCCCAAGGGAAACCGACTGCATATGACTTTTGATATAAGGCATTTTAAAAAAAAAGCTCTACTTTTCAAACACAAACCATACGAACCTTAGATGACAAACTTTTGATAAATTTTATTATTGTGACTTTGTTCAAATTTGAATCATCCGCCGAATTTAAATTAAGTATAGACAGAATACAATTACGGACAAAGAGGCAGGTATACACTCAACATTTATTGTTTTTTTTTTCCAGATTTTAGTATTAATATATAAACTGAAAAGGAGTTAAAAGATGTTCATCTCATTTTAATGATTCTATTGTAGATCACAACTCGTAAGACCTATACTTAGCAAAATTCTGTGTATTCATTCGCTTTTTTGCGTAAAGGGCGCTACGCCACTGCATATTTAACTTTAAAATAATAATGATCTGCATTCTTTCAATAGTTCTCAGGGAATGTATCGTGCGTTATACATGTAAGTGAATTTTATTGAACATTGATAAAACCGCTTGATTCCTTTACATAGACGCGGTTATTAATACTAGTGATACAAAATTCAGTATTATGAATATTGATTATCAAATAATCAGCAGCTTTAAGGTATATGACTATTTATAAACTAATGGTTTATAGACTCCTACTTTTACATGTTAATTAATAAATGGAGATATTTTAATGCATGTCACAGCTTTAAATTTGGCGCATGTGAAAGATCAAAACAATCGTAGTATATTGCATAATGGCACGAAAATCTTCCGTAATATACAATTGTAAACCCTGAATAGCAAAAACGGAATTAGGTAATAAAACAAATATTTAATGCCTGAACAGTCAAAAGACCAGAATTTTTTCCCTTGGTGCAGGGAACAGCTCAGTGTGTTCTATTGCCCTCGGCCGTTGGCCTCGGCCAATAGAACACACTGAACTGTTCCCTGCACCTCGTGAAAAATATTCTGGTCTATTGATTCCTCAAGCATTAAATAATTGTATAATATGAACTTAAAAAGTTCCCTGATTAACGACGAACAAGTTCAATGAAGTTTATTTCATTGTTATTCATTTACATCTTCCAGTGTTTTTGTCTTTGATAAAACTAGAAATCGATTTTGTAATGTATAGTGCAATCATTTCATTAATGACTTTTTAAATTGTACAATTGTTGAAAAATATATGAATATAGTAAGGAGGAATCATTCTTTGAGCATGATAAGGTGATCAAATATGGTCGGGGTAATCAAATCTATCCTAAAGTCTTTTGTGCTTTATTGGATTCGATCACCTCCGACCGTATTGGATCACCGTACTTGACCATTGTAATGCTTAAAGAATAATTCCTTATTCCTTAAATTAATTGATTGTTGTTTATTGATGCTGTGTTTGCTACTGCCATTTATTTATACATGCATATTTATAATCTGAAGCTATGAAGTATTCGTTAGTTTGATTTTATATTTGTTATTTTTTAAACAACCAATCTATCTGTCGATGGTGCCATCAATTAGCTGTTTTTTATTATTATTACTTTATTTTAGTGAGAAAAAGGGGTATCCAGTTTCCTCAACTACATTATATCTCTATGAAACATCGTATGATTACAGTATTACTTTTGTCTTGGCCGTTCTCAATTTACATATGTATATATTTGAAATATTTTGGACATATTATCTATGGAAAATAGCTAAATTACAATGATTCGACAAAATTCAAAATTTGATCCCAATGCATTCTGCACTATATGATAAGTTAATGCAAAGATTGCATATGACTGCTCGCAGCTTCAATAATTTCTGATCTCGGGTACTGTTAATAAATATCGTGTTATATCTAATAATTTAATTTCGTAACATTTATCCACGTCCACTTAAATTCAATAAAATACTTTGACCCTTCTGTACCATTCATAAACCGTTTCAAAAGAATGAATCTTTAAGTTTAACATAACATAAATCGTAAGTCAAAAAATATGAATTAAACAAAATTTAATAAAATCGTTTAAATACATCATAATGTTTGCGTTATGGATTAAATAAATTAGCCAGTTATTTAATCACATTTGATTAAATAGTAGTTATTGTTTTATTATTAAGAATGTAAAAGTAATACTCCTTAGGTATCTGTGATCAATAGATAATCAAATAGTTATATACCAGGTAGCATATGAGAGAGAGAGAGAGAGAGAGAGAGAGAGAGAGAGAGAGAGAGAGAGAGAGAGAGAGATGACAATAAATCCAATCGTATTTTTAACGCCGACTTGCACAAGGTGATATATTTTCGCTTTCAATGATCATGAAACCGTTCCCCTATTAATGAATCATCACGACACCAAACAACTGTCAAATTGGCGTGTAAATAAGAACCACATTAACACTATGCATAACCCCAACAAATAAAAACAGGATCTGGTTAGCGATTTTCGCTAATTACTAGTTAAATGATTAATCATTAACAAATGAAAATGAATAGCACACCTTTCTAAAAAAGATATATAAGTCCCACGTATGTCTTCAATTTTCATATAGTAGAATATTTCTTACTGAAAAACTTCACACAAAAGTAAGTTTGTATAGAGTGAGAAAGCTGTTTTTTAAATAAAACCTTTTTTTATTTCGTGTAATTTTATGATTATGTAATGTTATTCAAATTTATAATATCAAATGTCGCATGCCATCGTACACAATCATTTAGTGATGTACAGTTATATAAATATATATTATCAAATGTTGCATGCCATCATATAAATCTTTTACTGATGACCTTCATAATTAATTTAAGCGATAAATACTTTACCCTTAATGAAATTCTTTAATTACCATTGTGTAAACAAACATTGACGATGCTTAAAATGAAAAGTGCGTGTTTTTTCTCCAAAGCGATACCACGATGAGAGCTTTCAGGCTGGCGCTTTTTGTGTTCATGATTTTGAAAATAGAAGCAGCATGGAAGAACGACTGGGACAAGCTTCTCAACTTCAGATGCTCCTCGGCCAGGTCTGCCATTTATCACATTGTTTCGACGCATAGTAACTCCAAGGAAGATCGGCGATTTGACTTCGACTGCAGACAAGTCCTGTCTGTATCGGGCCCCGAGTCATGTAAATGGTCTGGTACGAACTGTTGTCATACATTTGTTTTTTAAAAGTACTGCACAAATATAAATACATTACACAAAAAATAAAAATAAAAAACAAATAAACTATTATTTAAAAAGACTCTCATTTGAATAAATTCCACCGATAAAAAAATCATTTAGATCTTATATAAATTATTTTGAATCTCAAAATTTACTATATAGGTTACGCTTGGAACTTGTGAATCTAAGAAATCAATTGAATGTTAAAGATCATTTTAATGAAAAAAAAAGGTGTCAGGCGAAGTTCAGTTACACCTGGTTCAAAATTATTCTGCGAAATGTGGTACCTGTAGTGTTGGTCATCTTTTGGTATGCATAAAACAAATAATTACATAATAATCATGTCTTATTTCTTTATAGGTTATGTAAATAATTACGATGCCGATGTCCTTCACACTTGTTCAAATGGAGGCTATCTAAGTGGAGTCTATAGTATCCATAACAATAAAAATGAAGATAGAAGATTCAAATTCAGATGTTGCACTCCTCGAGGTAATCTACACTCTTCTATTTAATACAGTTAAATATACATGTATATAAATTAATTCTGGTTGTAACGCGGCATTTGATTGCATAGAAAAATTTAGTTAAATTTGTATAACCTTGTTTGCACGTCATAAGACACGTCACAGTGCTTCAATGTCAAAAACGTACTACTCCGCTTGACGTTGCGTTTGAATTTTGAACGGATTAATATCATTTTTAAAAGTAAAACGCACTCAATTTGTAGAGTAAATTACATTAAATTAAATTATAAGAAATGAACTCGTATAATCTGGGTTGAGCAATTTATGCTATTATAATCCGCTTCGCGGATTGTAAAGCGTAAACTGCCCCAACCTAGGTTATACTCGTATAACTTGGGTAAACATTGAGTTCATTTCTTAAAATTCATTTCTTAAATATATGTTTACAAACGAAAATTCCTTAAAGGATATTACCACAAAAACTGCAAATGGACCAGCTGGGTTAACAACTATGACGAAACGTTCGACTACTCTTCTCCCACTGGTTACGTCATCAGAGGTGTGAATAGCATCCACGACAACAAGAAGGAGTAAGTACTTTCAAAGGAAACACAAATTATGAAGTTGAAAGTTGATTTTTGAATCAAATAGAATTAAAGACATATTATGAAGCATATGCATTAATGACCGTAAATAGTATTGAAGTATTATTTCTTTTAAATTTTACAGGGACAGAAGATTCAAGTTCGAGATTTGCCAAATTGCAAAACGTTAGGAGCAAAACGATTTATGGATTAATTATGGTTTACCATTTATCTATTGCTGTTGTAATAAAACCATTATGCCGAAAAATAACACCTTTTTGTTGATTATTTACTTACTGTTATACATACATGATTATTTCTGTACTGATACCCAAAGGTTAGCATGGAAAATATTATTTATCTTAATTAATGATTCTATGTTTAAGTACCACCTCTACTATGCTCAATTCTGTCCCAAGATTTAGTTGTGTCTTTCAGCTAAATATTGAGTGAGAGGTCGACAAAGGTGGCTAAATGGCACAACTTTTTCCTGTGAAGGGAAAAAATTAATGTTATAAAAATATTCAAACAGCAGTACATTGTGTTGAATTCAAATTAAACTGGAGTTTATGTAAATAAGGAACTAATTTATAAAATTTCATATAACAGCAACCTTTCCTATAGTATCTAACTCTGTTTTTCTTTCTTTCATTAAATGATATGCATGAAAAAAGAATTATATTTTATTTTACATTGTGAACAATAAAAACGGATAATGCCCGTTACAAATGTCTGTATACATAAAAAAGGTAGAAAATAATACATTAATTTTCGTTCATAAGATGTCAGATATGCAACTCAGGAATATAAAGGGCAAACGAAAACTGTATTTGGAAGATAACACAGGTTTGAGAAAAATGAGCTTGCAATCTGAAATATGAACGAGAAATTCTCAGAGCTTAAAGACTTAGTAAACGGGTAAGACAAGAGAATCCATACCAATACACACTCAGAAACTCCCAGTTTGACATAAGTGAATAGTTTTACAGATATTTGAGGGGGAAAATAAAGAAACTTATTCCAATAATGGACAGCAAAAATGATGGAAAGCAAGCGAAATTGGTGAAAGACAAATTAATCATAGATAGGGTATTGTACAATATATCATCTACATACCCTGGCATATAAGAACGAGTGGAGAATACCGTCAGTGGAAGCACACTTAAGGTTTTCTGAAATATAAATGGCGTTTAGATGATAATTTCAAAAGAACTCCTTTAAACACCTTTTTTTTAACATTTGCCATTATATTGTTAAATGAGTGTTGTATCCAAATGAAGCAGAACTATCAGTCAGTGGAGTTTTGAAGAATTACAAGACAAGTATATCATTTCATCAACATTTGTTATACATGAATTGATGTGATTGCCTGTCTGTCTTTTTATCTTTTTTCTTTCCATCTCTTATAAACTCTTTTACAAAATATTATATATTTTTTTTGTACCAATACCATATATATGCGAAATTGTAAAGGAGTTTCAATAAATTTACTAAAAGAAATAAGCGTTAAAAGTTGCACCCGTACAGAATAAAATAACACATTAACTTGCAAAACACAAACAAAATATATGACATAGTTTGCTACAATACTAGATTATTTGACACGGGTCCTGAGACAGAGAAAACTTGTCTACAGTTGCAGTCAAATAGCCGGTCTCCGTAATAGTTATGGTGTGTTGATACAACTTGGTAGATGGCGGACCTCTCTGATGAGCACTGAAAGTTGAGCGGCTGATTCCTGTTGTTTTCCATGCTGCTTCTATTTATGACAACATAGATACAAAAAGCGTCATAATGAAACCGTTCATTTTCATTCTCCTGTAATTATTATTTTTTTCTTGAGAGTAGAATTTCATGTGTATTTATAATAACAATTAAAATTTAAAATGCTAAACAAAATCTATAATGATAAATATCATATCATACCGGGTATCTCATGTACTCGAAGATGCTTACATTATGATACAAAATGTTTTAGGCGTTTGGTTGGAAGTCAGAAAATAAAGCTTTCGTTTTCAGTGCTAAGAGATACTGAAAGATTGGTGTTGGTGTTGCTCAAAAATATATACTTAATCTTATCAGACAAGAGATCGTCGAAGTAGACTTCAACATTTTTTTCATTTACTGCGCGGTTGCTTACAAGGAGCACTACAAGAATACAAATGACCAAGTGCCAAATGAGAATTAAGACGAAAATTGAAATAGTATGCTTAATTTTCCCCAAAATTCAATAATGTAGCATGTTGGTTACCCAACGAAACAATAGTTAAGTACATCTTTACTTTATTCTTAGTTTTTGCTTCCACCACTTTTTGCTTGATATTTCGATAATCATAAATACCATTGTGCTCAAAGTATGTTCATTCACAAATATGAAAAATGTCCAGATTATCTGTTTTGAAACGCATCCTCTACCCCTTCAGGTTTTAATACACAACGCAAAATAGAAAGTCTACGGAGATTTCCCATTGGATCAGCCATGAAATAGCCCAGATGATAACGTTGAAAAATTGTGCAGGTATTCCGAGTGGTTCGGAATGGAGATGCAGACAATTCCCATTATAAATCTCCGTAAGAAATCTTTTTTCGTTCCTGTGAACTTTAATGAGTGAAAGATGAAAATGTGTCAATGACGATATCTTGGATATTTTCCTTTCTATCAATTTTAACGTATTTCTTTCACATGTATGTGTATTTTTATTAAAATTCAGCAAAAAGTGATGTAAGCAATAATTTGGGACAGACTATAGTTAAAATTAATCACATTTGTAACATCGGGTTTCAACAGATGCGTCGACACCACATAACAAAATAATTGTTGACAATACAAGCTGTTGCATGAACAATACAATTACAATGTTGACAATAATATTTATTTCTACTAATGTTTTTGTTAAACCAAAGTGTGTTAACAATTAATTACAATCAATTAATATGGAATTTTAATACTGTGAATAGGGAGAATTGCTGTATACGACAATGCTTCATTATTTTGGCAACTGTTTATCGGGTTTATAACGCATGTATAATACACGTAATTTCGATTTGTGTGTAAACCTTTCCTAATCACAAAAGTTTTATCAGCTTAAATTCAGTGTAAGTTTTGACTTCCAAAAAAGAGTGATCCAAACAAAAGGATGATGACGATGATTCGACTAGATGAAAATAGGTTTCGTTTTATATACCCCCTTATTTAGTACATTAAAATATATTCTGTTACATATATGTCTTTCTTATATGTAAACATGATTATCTCTGCAACAGAACTTGTAAACCTTTGAAAACATAGTTGCTTTAATATAAAAAAAAATCGTTCATAACAAAACAAGTTGTGCTTTTGAGTTAACTAAAAGGCAACCTAATGTTAAATGTTGCCATTCAGCCATCTTTACAGACATTCTAATTAATATTAGATAATTAAACGGCTGAACTTAGACACAAGACATAATTCAGCATTCACGGGAAACTTTGGAAACATTTATTGAAAAACATTTTTACAAAAAAAAAAACAATCTCTTTGATTGCATGTTAGTCATGAGTACAGAACTATTCATTTCAACTATTTAGAGCTATATGCACATGTTAATTAACAAAACCAGTAGTCGTTTCGACATACATTTATTGCAAAACAATAAACAAATAAAAGAACATAGCTATTCCATGGATCAGCTTGCTCTAACGTTTTGCAACTTGACAAATCTCGAACTTGAATCTTCTGTCCCTGTAAAGATAGGAACAAATAGTGAGCATCAGTATACTCTTTAATTTTATTTTATTTTAAAATCAACGTTGAATTTCATTGTTATATCTTTTGAAGTACTTACTCCTTCTTGTTGTTGTGAATGCTATTCACACCTCGGATGACGTAATCAGTGGGAACAAAATAACTGAAGATTTCATCATAGTTATTGACCCAGTCGCTCCATTTACAGTTTTTGTGGTAATATGCTTAAAATAAATACATACATATTTGATTTCAGATTTAGCTCAAAACTTTCTTATTCGAATTTCCTGGTGAAAAATATTAAATGAATAAAAATGAAAAGATATCGGTATTTTGTACATGACAAATTTAATTTTAAAAAATGGAGGAGAGTAAATCACCTGATCGAGGAGTGCAACATCTGAATTTGTATCTTCTATCTTCATTTTTATTCTTATGGATACTATAGACTCCACTTAGATAGCCTCCATTTGAACAAGTGTGAAGGACATCGGCATCGTAATTATTGACATAACCTATCAACAACAAAAAAGACATTATTATGATGCAAATATTTGTTTTATGCATACCAAAAGATAACCAACACCAAATGTGCCACACCTTTTAGAATAATTTTGATTTATGTGTAACTGAACTTTTCCAAGCACTGTAATTATTGTTAATGTTCAATTGCATCCTACGGAAAAAAATCATTGCTACATTGTGAGTGTGTATTCGCTTGTTATTTCTTTCCCACTTTATCTTCAAAACATACAAATTTTAAAAATTATTACAATGTTTCTTTATAATGTTCATCATGTCGTATTTTGTATGTGTATCGACATTCACTTAATAGAGCAGTGAATGGAAGAAAAGCCAATCCAATTGTACGACAACAAAAGTTCTTACCAGACCAACTACAGGAGATAGGACCTGAGACAGATGGAACTTGTCTGCAGTCGAAGTCAAATCGCCTGTCTTCTTTGGAGTTACTATGTTCCGATAAAATGTGATAAATGGCAGACCTGTCTGAAGAGCATTTGAAGTTGAGCGGCTTGTCCCAATCGTTTTTCCATGCTGCTTCTATTGTCGAAATCATGAACACAAAAATCGCCAGTCTGAAAGCTTTCATCGTGTTATTGCTTTGAAGAAAAAAACACGTACGTTTTATTTTAAGCATCGTCAAAGTTGGTTTACACAAGTGTAATAAAAGAATTTGATTAGGTGTTATGAAATTATTGCTTAAATCAATTTGAATGTTCAACACTAGAACTTTTTTTTTCAAACATTTACTCTTTACGTAGTTTATGCATCATATGATAGCATATTAATTTATAAAACTTTACATAGTCGTAAAATAAAATATAATTTTAATTTACAACAGTTGTGATGAGATTCTATACAACTTACTTTTTGTCTGAAGTTTTTCAGTAAATGAAGTTACTGCTCTATGAAAAATTTAGGTCTCACCTTCGACTTATATATATTTTCAAGAAAGGTGTGCTATCCATTTTGATTTGTAAATAATTAATCATTTAATGAAATATGTCATATTTGCTTACCAGATCCTGTTTTTATTTGCTCATTTACGCTCATGATTATTTGATGTTTTGACAATTCCATTTCACTTTTAGAAAACTGTCTTGAGATGTATTGTTGTCGCTGTACTCCCTCATAATATTTTTCAGTGTATACTAGAATGGTGTTACAGTAGAGTTGTCATGAATGGTAGCTTTAACAAATCTGTGGTTTGAAGATGGTGATCACGATAAGTACAAATGAAATATCGTCACCGTGTGCAAATTGGTGTTAAAACATGAAGCAGTATACGTGTGAATTGATCGCTATTTCTTGCCATGGTTTTACATCTTCAAAAATCAATTGCTAAAGAATGAGATTATAGTCTAATACTTTGTAATGTATCTTTTGAATTTCTGAGATAAAGATTTGAGTACATAAGACTGTATACAAAAATTATCACATTTAACCCAATTGTAAAAAAAAAATATAACATTCTGGAGATATGTTTCATTATCACAATATTGTTTATTTGTAACTGATTCGGCATTCCATTAATATTTGTTAAAATGAACTTAAAAAGCAAAATCTGAATCCACTGGTTGGTTGCCTATAATAGGCGATCGTCGAAACATGACTAACGACGAAGTTCAATGAAGTTTATTTCATTGATATAGATTTACATTTCCAGTGTTTTTGTCTTTGATACCACTAGAAATCGATTTTGTAATATATAGTACAATACATTTCATTAATGACTTTTTAAATATTTAATGGTACAATTGTTTTAAAATATATGAATATAAGTAAGAAGGAATCATTCTTTGAGCATTAGGAGGTGATCAAATACGGTCGGGGGTGATCAAATCTATCCTAAAGCCCTCTGGGCTTTATTGGATTCGATCACCCCGACCGTATTTGAACACCGTATTTGACCATCATAATGCTCAAAGAATAATTTCTTATTCCTTAAATTAATTGATTGTTCTTTACTGATGCTGAGTATACTACTGCTATTTATTTATACATGCATATTTATAATCTGTAGCTATGAAGTATTAACTAGTATGATTTTAAAATTATTAAATTTTGTTATTTTTTAAACAACCAGTCTATCTGTCAATGCTGTAATCAATTTAGTAAGAAAGGGGTATCCAGTTTCCTCAACAACATTATATCCCTATGAAACATCGTATGATTCGATTACAGTATTACTTTTTTGTTAGCCTTTCTCAATTTTAATATGTATATATTTGAAATATTTCGGACCATATTATCTATGGACTATTTTTGAAATACATTGATGCGACAAAATTCAAAATTTGATCCCTTGCTATCTGCATTACTAGTATTTAATTAGTTTATACAAAGATTACACATGATTGCTGGCAGCTTCAATAAAATGTAGTCTCGGGCACTGTTCATAAATTTCATGTTATATCTAATATTTTGTAACATTAATCCACGTCAACATAAATCAAATAAAAAAACTTTGTCCTTTTTGTGCCATTCATAAACCGTTTTGACATAAGTCAAATTAATATGAATTAAACTAAACTGAATTATATCATTATAACACATCATAATGTTGGTGTTATTGATTAAAAAAATTAACCAGTTATTCAATCACATTTAATTAAATAGTAATTACTGTTTTATTATTTAGAATACAAAAGAACTACTCCTTTGGTATCTGTGATGAGTAGATAACCAAATAGTTATAATAACATTTGAGAGAGAGAGAGAGAGAGAGAGAGAGAGAGAGAGAGAGAGAGAGAGAGAGAGAGAGAGAATGAGAGAGAGAGAGAGAGAGAGAGAGAGAGAGAGAGAGAGAGAGAGATGACTACATGTATAACTCAAAACGTATTTTCAACGCCAATTTGTACACGGTGACATATCTTCTCTTTCAATGACCATGAAACCGTTCCCCTATTAATCAACATCACGACATCAGACAATTATCAAATTGACGTGTAAATAAGAACCACATTAACACTATGCATAACCCCAACAAATAAAAACAGGATCTGGTAAGCGAATTTAACCTAATTATTTGTTAAATGATTAATTATTAAGAAATCGAAATGAATAGCACACCTTTCTTCAAAAGATATATAAGTCCCACGTATGTCTTATATTTTCATATAGTAGAATATTCCTTACAGAAGAACTTCAGACAAAAGTAAGTTTGTATAGAGTGAGAAAGCTGTTTGTTAAATAAAACTTTTTGTTATTTCGTGTTATTTTATGACTATGTAAAGTTATTCAAATTTATAATACATATATGATATAATATCGTATGCCATCATATACCATGATTTAGGGATGTACAGTTATATAGATATATATTATCAAATGTTGCATGCCATCATATAAATCTTTTACTGATTAACTTCATAATAAATTTAAGCGATAAATACATTACCCTTCTTTAATTACCATTGTGTAAACAAACATTGACGATGCTTAAAATGAAAAGTGCGTGTTTTTTCTCCAAAGCGATACCACGATGAGAGCTTTCAGGCTGGCACTGTTTGTGTTCATGATTTTGAAAATAGAAGCAGCATGGAAAAACGACTGGGACAAGCTTCTCAACTTCAGATGCTCCTCGGCGAGGTCTGCCATTTATCACATTGTTTCGACGCATAGTAATTCCAAGGAAGATCGGCGATTTGACTTCGACTGCAGACAAGTCCTGTCTGTATCTGGCCCCGAGTCATGTAAATGGTCTGGTACGAACTGTGGCATACTTTTGTTTTTTATAAAGTACTACAGAAATATAAATACATTACACAAAAAAATAAATTATAATTAAAAAAAGACTCTCATTTGAATAAATTCCACCGATAAAAAAATCATTTAGATCTCAAATTATTTTGAATCTCAAAATTTACTATAAAGGTTACGTTTGGAACTTTCTAAGAATTCAATTGAATGTTAAAGATCATTTTAATGATAAAAAAAAGTGTCAGGCAAAGTTCAGTTACACCTGGTTCAAACTTATTCTGAGAATTTGGTACCTGTTGTGTTGGTCATCTTTTGGTATGCATAAAACAAATAATTACATAATAATCATGTCTTATTTCTTTATAGGTTATGTAAATAATTACGATGCCGATGTCCTTCACACTTGTTCAAATGGAGGCTATCTAAGTGGAGTCTATAGTATCCATAACAATAAAAATGAGGATAGAAGATTCAAATTCAGATGTTGCACTCCTCGAGGTAATCTACACTCTTCTATTTAATATAGTTAAATATACATGTATATAAATTAATTCTGGTTGTAACGCGCCATTTGATTGCATAGAAAAATTTAGTTAATTTTTTTATAACCTTGTTTGCACGTCACAAGACACGTCACAGTGCTTCAACGTCAAAAACGTACTACTCCGCTTGACGTTGCGTTTGAATTTTGAACGGATTAATATCATTTTTAAAAGTAAAACGCACTCAATTTGTACTATAAAATACCTAAAATTAAATTATAAGGAATGAATTCGTATAACCTGGGTTGGAGCAATTTACGCTATTATAATCCGCTTCGCGGATTGTAAAGCGTAAACTGCCCCAACCCAGGTTATACTCGTATAACTTGGGTAGACATTAAGTTCATTTCTTAAAATTCATTTCTTAAATATATGTACACAAACGAAAATGCATTTCTTTAAAGGATATTACCACAAAAACTGCAAATGGACCAGCTGGGTTAACAACTATGACGAAACGTTCGACTACTCTGCTCCCACTGGTTACGTCATCAGAGGTGTGAATAGCATCCACGACAACAAGAAGGAGTAAGTACTTTCAAAGGAAACACAAATTAATATAAAGTTGAAAGTTGATTTTCGAATCAAATAGAATTAAAGACATATTATGAAGCATATGCATTAATGACCGTCAATAGTATTGAAATATTATTTCTTTTAAATTTTTACAGGGACAGAAGATTCAAGTTCGAGATTTGCCAAATTGCAAAACGTTAGGAGTAAAACGATTTATGGATTAACTATGGTTTACCATTTATCTATTGTTGTAATAAAACCATTATGCCGAAAAATAACACGTTTTTGTTGATTATTTACTCACTGTTATTCATACATGAATATTTCTGTACTGATACCCAAAGGTTAGCATGGAAAATATTATCAATCTTAATTGATGATTCTACGTTTTAGTACCACCTCTACTATGCTCAGTTCTGTCCCAAGATTTAGTTGTGTCTTTCAGCTAAATATTGAGTGAGAGGTCGACAAAGGTGGCTAGATGGCACAACTTTTTCCTGTGAAGGGAAAAAAATAATGTTAGGAAAAAATGTTCAAATAGCAGTATATGGTGTGTTGAATTCAAATTAAACTGGTGTGTATGTAAATAAGGAATTAATTTATAAGATTCCATATAACAGGAATCTTTCCTATAGTATATAACTCTTTTTTTTATTAAATGATCGATAGAAAATATGCATGCCAAAAGAATTAATAAACAATTAATGAATAAGATTAAATTCATTTACACATCATCTGATGAATTTTACTTAAACAATCTAAAGTAGACAACTACATTTTATGTTGTGAACAATGAAAACAGATAAAACCCAATGAAAATGTCTATATAGATATAAAATGTAAAGAATAATACATTAATTTTCGTTGATCAGATGTCAGATATACAACAGGAATATAAAGGACATTTTATTGCTCTTTGTCTTGAAGGAACAAAGTGTTAAGACAAACGAAGACTGCATTTTCAAGATAAATAACACGGGTTTGTGAAAATGAGCTATGAACGAGAAATTCACTGAGCTTAAAGACTTAATTAGTAGACAGAGCAAGGGTCATGTGAAGTTCGACCGATGGTCAAATCCAACACATACAAGACAAGAAAATCAATGTGTCGTTAATTATACACACTCAAAAAGACTCAGTTTGACATAGGTGGACAGTATCACAGATATTTGATGGAGAGAATAAAGAAACTTATTCTAATAATGGAAGCAGCAAAAAGATGGTATTCTTTTTTTTTTTTTTTTAGAACATTTCAAGAGAAATCCTTTAAAACTTTTTTGTAAACATATGCCATTATATTGTTGGTGAGTCTCAACCGAGGAAGAAAGCTAGATGCAATCAAGGTGGAGGCGTTCTAAATAGAGAAGAATTATATCATTTCATTAACAAGATATTGTATTTCGCTTAAAAATTACGTCCTTAAACGAGAGCGATACCTTAATCTGCTGTTTCTATATACCTCCATCCTGTTCATCTTATTACCCATTTTATAACTGTGACTTATTTTGTGACATCTAATAACAGATATCTTAGTAAAGTAATTTATGGTGGGTTTTCTCCATCGGAGTATATGTCCGCACTAGTGATAAAAAGTATTTCATTTGTGATATCTTGCATAACTTTTTTAACGATCAATTTAGTTATTTATTTCATTACAGCGATAATCAAAATGACCTTCTTCTACCCAGAATCAATTCTGACATAGAAATAAATGATTTTAAAAGGTTACAAGTTACTAAACCTGTACAAATCAAGTGGTATATCTAGGCACCACCCCGAAGTGAACCAGTGAAAAGATTCTTGGGGGTCATCTAGCACTTGAGCAAAACCTAACCAAAATAACCAATCACACCTTCTCTTGTTCTTACGACAGAGTAGATATTCTTGACATATGTGTTAAACTCTTTACCGAAATAATTATAAGTCTAATGTAAGGTCGTACCTTGAATTACTATTACTTAATTTGAATTAATATTAATTACCTTGAATTGCTATTACTTAATTTGAACCGCTATTACCTCGAATTGCTATAAATTACCTTGAATTACTATTACATACCTTGAATTACTATTACTTACCTTGAATTGATATTACTTACCTTGAATTAATATTACATACCTTGAACATATATTACTTACATTGAAATATTATTACTTACCTTGAATTGATATTACTTACCTTGAACTGCTATTACTTAGATTGAACTTCTATTATTTATCTTGAGTTGCTGTTAATTAACTTTGAACTGCTATTACTTACCTTGGATTGCTATTACTTATCTTGAATTGCTATTACTTACCTTGAACCGTTATCTTTAAATGCATCCAGGTATACATTCACTTCACATTTTAATATATTGATAGTTTGAGGGCAATGATGGGTTTACAGCACAGTTGCTATATCAACTATATTTGTTTATAAAGTTCCCTAAATTCATAGTATTCGTTTTGTTTAATTAATTTGCTCTTGTGAAAACAATTAATTCTACATGTTCAGCGAAACACAGCAGATATGTTGATTTTGTTGTAATTGTGGAGATAAACTAAGGACTAGCTAGTCCCCTTTAATTTATAATTCATTTTTTGTTGTCTATGAAAAAACCCTGAAACAACGATGAAATTAAGAGAAACATTACGGATCCGAATTGAACTAATCAATTTTATAATCCATTGAATAGTCTTAATTATTATTTTCAGATTGAGGCTTGAGTCAATAGATCTAGAGAGACATGAAATTCTTTCAATGGATGATAACATCATACTCTTGATGTAATTTTAGTTTACAAAGCGAGACAACTTTCTGTGCTTTCGCGACTCTATAGATAAGTCAAGCATTTTAGTAAAACTAAATTACAGTGTATAAAAATAATAACAGTTTTTTTAATATCACAAAAGTTTGATAATTTTTTAATTTTATCTTTATTAGTTATTTAAAGAAAATCCTGATGAAATAAATTTAGTCTGATCACATAATCGCCAACTCACTTGAAACTATCCGGACGACAGGTATTTGATGAGAAACGTCTCCATACGAACCAGACTTAAACGTACAGATTTACAGCAACAAAAAATCTTTATCCGAGGGTCGGTTTAACGTGACTTGGTGCACTGGTAAATACAAACTTCACTGCGTCAAGTACTAATTTCTTTAATGTCTTAATTTGCACATTTAGTATGTCTAGACACGCAGCGCACACACGCCTGCTGGTGACGGTGGACATTGATATTTAAAAAAAAGCAGCGTTTAACACATTTGCTTTGTTTTTTCATTTACGTTTGATTTATCCCGATTTCAAAGTTTCTTCTGCAAAGGTAAAAGCTCCTTTTAATTTAAGGATTGCAATTTGGAAAGTCGGCCTTCTAAGAATATCACACTTATGATTTGATATCAGCCATGTTAACAGGTCAAGCAGGTGGGATCGACCCTCGACTATCGATACCAACGGACCGATACTAGGGTCGGAATCAGAACGAGAGTTGGTTTATCGTATTGTCTAGATAAGTTATCCAAAACTACATAATTGTCTTATTATTTTAATAAAATTGATATTATGCAGCATTTTTAGCGTTCAGGATTCTCAAATGTTACCACTTTCTATTTATATATACACCGATATATTATATGCCATATTTATTGTTTGTTTTAACTTTTGACTACAGGTTTGGTCAGTTTTTGGCAGGCAAAAGCCGCTTCAAAAATGTTTACATTTTCATCCTCAAATGTACAAAATGGCCCCCTTAAAATTATACAGAGCTTGTATTCTTAAGGTAAGAAGCCTCGTAATCAAAAGAGTAGCGTTTCGTTTGTTTTCAATAATGGAAGCAGCAAAAAGATAGTATTCTTTTTTTTTTTTAGAACATTTCAAGAAAAATCCTTTAAAATACTTTTTTGTTAACATATGTCATTATAATGTTGGTGAGTCTCAACCGAGGAAGAAAGCTAGATGCAATCAAGGTGGAGGCGGTTCTAAATAGAGAAGAATTATATCATTTCATTAACAAGATACTGCATTTGGGTTGAAAATTACGTCCTTAAACGAGAGCGATACCATAATCTGCTGTTTCTATATACCTCCATCCTGTTCATCTTATTACCCATTTTATTACTGTGACTTATTTTGTGATATCAATTAACAGATATGTAAGTAAAGTAATTTATGGTGGGTTTTCCCCATCGGAGTATATGCCCGCACTAGTGATAAAAAGTATTTCATTAGTGATGATATCTGGCATAACGATTAGTTTAGTTATTTATTTCATTACAGCGATAATCAAAATGACCTTCTTCTACCCAGAATCAAATCTGACACAGAAATAAATAATTTTAAAAGGTTACAAGTTACTAAACCTGTACAAATCAAGTGGTATACCCAGGCACCAGTCAAAAGATTCTTGAGGGTCATCTAGCACTTCAGCAAAACCTAACCAAAATAACCAATCACACCTTCTATTGTTCTTGCGACACAGTAGATATTCTTGACATATGTGTTAACCTATTTACCGAAATAATTATAAGGGTAATGTAAGGTGAAGCTCTCTCACCTATTCTGTTTTCTTTTTATGTCAGTGATTTTTAAAATGAATCCTTGTGCAGTGATACTATGCCAAGAATATTCAAACCTGTTTGTACTTTCATATCTATACAAGATGGTTATTTTTTTTTTTACAGAATATGCAGATGGTTTTTAAAAATGTAAGAAATTTTAAGATATAAATACACTACTAAACGGCATCTTACTGTTAATTTGGCAAAAAATAAAATGGGTAATTTCATAAATGACGGTATATTACATGCGACTGATCACTGGTTACACAATGGACAGTTACTAGATGGTGTTGATAGTTTTACTTACCACGGTTTTATATTAAATACTAATTAAAGACTAATTAAAGACTAATTGTAAGCTCACAGAAACTGTAAAAAAAAGTTAGCAGAAATATAACAAAAGTGTCTCTATGCCATGCTTTAAAGAACAAAGAAAATGTATTTGAATAATTAAACAATGATATGGCCTTCTTTAAAACATATGTAAAAAGCATTTTGTTTTATAGATGTGAAGTGTCTGGGTCATACAAGGCGATGCTATTGACAACGCTTAACGAAATTTTGAAGCGTTTATTTGGAGTGAAATCAAACTGTAATAATGTTATTGTTTACATTGAATTGGTAAGAATTATTAGAATGCTGAAGTATTGGAACCACAAATTGCATTTAAAATCCTGTTATGTAAACCTTACCATAGACTGTAAGGCCAAAAGATGAATTATGGGAGCACTAAAATCACCTTACATTTCAAAAACATTTTTCAAGTATAAAAGAGGAATAATAAATGTTTGTTATCACGAATTGTTCTGTTATAATTAAAAGTAGATTATTTGATATTCACAGTATGTTTTTCAATTGCAGTTATTTGAATAACGTAAAAGTATATGCAAATTGAATGTATAATAAAGAAAGTAGAAGTCCGAGGGTGAATTGACTGTGTTGCACACACACTCTCTTCTATCTATTTCACAATTTAAGAAAAAATAGTAAATGCATATTTTTTAATATATATAAATCAATCGACTCCTCTTCAAAACTAAAATGCTCGTATTTCTTTAGCACTCTGCCAAGAAGAGAAATATATGTATGTTTATATACAATAAACTTTAGAACTGTAAGCATTGCATTGCATTGCATTTTCATTGTAAAAGTTGTAAAAAATATATTCAAAACGTTTTTTACTTATGTGATTGTGGTTTTCGATTTCTTCATATATATATATATATATATATATATATATATATATATATATATATATATATATATATATATATATATATTGAAAATTAAAGTAAATTATGAATTTTTTTTACATTTCTTCAATCTTATTGTCTATTTTTTTTATATTTTAAAATGAATATCAATTTTAACAATCTATAATGCTTCTCATTTTTTTCTAATTGGCTTACTTGTTCTGATCGAAGTTCCCCGTTGTTGACGCAACTGTCCTCTTTACAGTTTATGTGATAAACTGCTTAAAATAATTGCATATTAAGTTTAAAAGAATTGGTAGCTGATTTATCATATTTTAAAAGCAAAGGTCGCATCAAATGTGTTACCTTAGGCACAAAGATATGACGAATCAACCGAGATTCGAAATCAAGTCCCCTAAGTTATCAGTAGCTATAAGTAAGTGTTTATCAATCTGCACAAACCACCATCATTAACTAAAGCATTCTCACTGATCATTATCTCATGCATGGATCTCCAAAAGAAGGACCGCTGAAAGAAGCAGAGACGCTCGTTAAGGATATCATTTGTTGAAAACATGTTTCAATCGTAGCATGTTCCTGTTTACCTTTTTCAAGAGATCGATATAAACAAATAGTTTAATACTTAACTATTCCTAACCACATTCGTGTTTCCTTTTGACAAATGGCAGCAACAATTTACTGTCTGTCATATTTTAGACTAATATAGAGTTATCAAGAGTAAATATACAACACCTTTTCAATAGCAATGTAATTTTATTCCATCAATAATAAATATACACAAGCATCGTTCTAACATTTGGCAACTTGACAAATCTCGAACCTGAATCTTCTGTCCCTGTGAAAACAAATTCCATAAAAGGAAGGTCTTTTACTCTTCATCAAAAGTGTAGGAATACAATCATGACATTGTATAAAATAAAAAAAATATTAAAGAAGATTTTTTAATCACATTTCTTTAATGTTATTTCGATTTGAAAATCGAGCGTAATTTTGATAGATTTATTGCTGTTGTTTTAAGGTTCATTATATTCTGTAATTTTTTTTTTTATAAATTACCAATGATTCTTTGATTTTGATTACGTTTCCAGTTTGATTTGTTACGATATACAGTGTTAGAGAGATTGCTTATAATAGTTATTTTAAATGCTTTGTTGCAGCTGAATTGATATTTAATTCTGTTATGAAAAGTTTGAGTTTCCGGTTTCATGTTCCGGGTTGTTCCAATTTTGGGAAAATGTTTTGGCACTTTGCGGAATAGAACGAAATTTGACTATATGTATATAAGTGATGTCATAAGAGATATCTAAAACTCTACATCAAACCGTAGTTTAGGACATCGCTCCTTTGCACAAATGATTTCAATTTCAATATTCATGCGTTATGATAAAAGCAAAACGTTAATTATTTTGATAATATTGAAAAAATTATCATTATATGTAGATATCTTAGTTCTTGTACTTTAGCTTAACATTCGTATTTAAGTCAGGCATACCTTATTAATTTTAAAAATATGTAACATATTTCTAAGTACAGCAATTCCTTTATTAATCAAACTTCGAAAACGCCGACTGTACCGCAAAAAAACCCCAAGAATTAATATTCGTATTTCCTAACATATTCCTCTTTATGATAAAAAAAAAATACACTATTAAAGTATCATTAAAGTATTATTTGTGTATGAGATTATTTTAGTCAACAGCAAATTCCTTGTACGAATGGTTGTTATAATTTATCTTGCGAGTCGTTTCAACTTTCACAATATAATATGCGTGTCACTTGGAATATACAGTTTGGTCAATATATATTCCCATTTCAGTCAATTTTGCTTTACTTTTTGACAGCATATCGGAATTGTTTTCCATCAAAAGTGAGATAATTTTAAACAAGCATTGCCACGTGACACGTAATGAGTAGAGTCCGATCTATTCAATAAATTGGTACCGTCTTAGATGTTGGAAAACGCAATTCTTTTTATCTTTATTCATATAAGAAGAATGACTTAAAAATCAGACCGAATTTTTTTTAGGTTTTTTTGCCTTATAATCATTGATAAATGCTGAATTACTCATTTACTTAAAATATTTGATCTTTTGACACTAATAAAAAGTGTCAGATTTATTAACCGGGTTTTCCAAAGGAAAAATCCGCTTATTGAAATGGTGAAAATGGCGGGCGGGCGGGCGGCTGCCAAAAGGGTACCCTTATTGTACGGATAACGTCTACAGTTTTCAAGATAGGAAGTTGTTCTTTTGCAGATCAATTGTACATACATGTATATTAGAGGTGTGCATATTGCTAGGGTTTTGATCTCTGGTAATTGATGAAAAAAAATACCAGCTGTTGAACTTAGTCATTCTTTTGGCAAAATATTGCATATAGGGTACCCCTAGTGTACGGATAACTCCTTCTTAAGTTTTCAAGAAAGGAAATTGTTCTTTTGCACATCGATTGTACATATATCAAAAATGTGCATATTGCTAGGATTTTGATTTCTGATAATTTCTAAAAAAAAAAATACCAGCTGTTGAACTTAGTCATTTTTGGCAACATATTGCATATAGGGTATCCCTGTTGTATGAATAATTCCTTCTACAGTTTTCAAGATAGTAAGATGTTCTTTTGGAGATCTATTATACATATATCAGAGGTGTGCATATTGCTAGCATTTTGATTTCTTTTAATTTATAAAAAAAATTACCAGCTGTTGAACTTGGTCATTTTTTGGCAAAAATATTGCATATAGAGTATCACATTTCTCTGGATATGTAGTGTTCATCAATTTAGGGTTGACAAATGGATTATGGGTACTGTTCACACAAAAGAAAACCCGGTTTGCTGTCACACTGACAGCTTTTCTCTTGTTCAATCTTGCTTGAAAATTATCAGATTTTTTTTTTAATTTGAGATTTATAATTAATGGTAGGAAAAGGGGTTCCTGAAAATATCATCTTTTTAACTGCTTTTGACTGGCTTGAATTAGTTAAATAGTAGGGATGGCAATTGCTAACCGGTTAACCGATTAATCGGTCGGAACGATGGTAATCGGTTACAGATTCTGTAATCGGTTAATCGGACTAAAAAAAATGGACAAAATTTCATAAAAATATTACTTCAACAGTAAGAACTATGATCGCTCATAGTTTAACATTTTCATACATCGCTAAGAGCTTTAATTCGGGGATAATTTCTTCCTTGCTTAATTAAAGGGATGTGTACCGGAGCTATTTACTGTTTGAAACACCTCAAAACTGCTCTAACTGTCCACGTTTTTTAATCATGTGTGAATGATCACGAAATCGTTATTGAGAACTATACACATTCTTTCTGTCGCTGTTTTGATGGGAAGGTCGCTGCTATTGTACATGATAATGCTAGAAATATGGATGCTGCATTCTCGAAACCTGACAAGTCTGCATTATTTATGCCACACAATACAACTACGTGTGAAAGGAGCATTAGATATACCGGCAGTTTCAAAATTACTTTGAATGCCCGGTTCTGATAGATGATTTACCATTGATTAAACGCGCACGACCAGAGACCATCAGCGAAGAACACCCCCCCCCCCCCCCCAAAAAAAAAAAAAAAAAAAAAAACAACCTCAAAGCTGAACAATCGTTGGACTTTCTAACAGCGTTTCAAGACGAGCTGAACGAATCGGAAAGTGAAGTGTCAAAGTATTTAAATAAAAAGGAACGCAAAACGTTGATCCTCTCAAATGGTGGTCTGAAAATTAAGTACTTTTTCTAAATCTTGCTGGTCTAGAAAGAAAATATTTATCAATACCAGGTACATCAGTGCCATCTGAAAGGATATTTTCTACGGCAGGCATCATTGTCATCTGTTGTTATAGATCAGATATTATTTTTGAACAAATATTGAAACGAAAGTGGTGATTATGCTAAGAGTGACAATGCAGCATGACAATCGAAAAATATTTGTCCATGATATTTTATACATGTTCATTCGTTACATTTGTATTACTATTTTCTCTTTTTTAAAATGAAATGCTATCATTAAACTTGACTTTACTAACAAATAAATATACCTTGAGTGTTCTTGCACGTAAAAATAAACTTTATTTGGGAATGAAATAATAAAGAAACATTTCCAAAAAGTAAGTTCTAAATTTCTGATACGATTAACCGGTTAATCGGTCGGAACGTCTTGTGATTAACTGATTAGCAATTTTGTCACCGATTACCATCCCTATTAAATAGCGACATAAAAACTCAATAGTAAGCTTCATTTGCATTGCAAGAGACATTTTCATGACATTCGGATGTGTTGTTGTCAAAACATTGCAGTTGGGTGACTTTTCTACAAGATATACGAGTTTATTAAAATGTAGCTTAACAATTTCTTCATTTCAAGACTTACTCATATCGGTCGTGGTGAATGCTTAGTACACCCCTGATAACGTAACCACGGGGGACGAAGTAATTGAAAGTTTCATCCCAGTTGTTAAGCCAGTTGGTCCATCGGCAGTTTCTATGATGATGTACTTGAAATACATTTATATCAGATTTATACACTTTACTTTTAGCAATTATTTGATATTATTTTTAATGATTTATTTGAATTCCTACATTTTCAGTTCGGTATCGAGTTTAAAGTAAGAAATGAAAGTTATACCTGATCTTGGGGTACAACATCTAAATCGGTGTTTTCTGTCTTCCATGCTATTGTCATGAACACTGTAAACGCCATTTAAATAACCCCCGTTCGGACACGTGTGAATGACCAGGGCATCATAATCATTGACAAAGCCTGTATAAAATGAGATATGCATCATTCACAATTTTAAAAAAAATAATATCTCTAATTTGTAAAGAAGTTATTGAAATGTAACAAATATATCTTTTAGGATATCAGTAGTCATTGGAACATTATTTGAAACCAAATCCAGTAATAGATATAGATGCTTGTAGCTGAGCTTGAACATCATTCAAATATTAAACAGTTGTATCTTGCGACGCCATTAAAACGGATTTAGAGAAGTATTTTTAGTCAATTCCAATTTTAAAGTTAAATCGCAAAAATAACAATAAAATGCTAATAAAAAATATTACAACTGTGCTAGATAAATTGAAGAACTTAAACCACCATGCAAATTAACCGATTGATGATGAAAATTGCTACAATACCAGACCAACTACATGAGACAGAGCCTGAGACCGACCAAACTTTTCTGCAGTCAAAGTCAAAACGCCTGTCTTCATAATAGTTATGGTGTGTTGACACAATCTGGTAAATTGAGAAGGTGTCTGAAGAGCACTGAAAGTTGAGTGGGCTGTCCCATCTATTTTTCCACCCAGCACTTTCAAAAATCAGCAACGCAAATATAACCAGAACAAAAGCTTTCATCTTTCCTATAAATAAAAAAAACCAAGGATGCATTGTATTTTTCTACAAAAAAAATTAATGTTCTTACAAAATATTCATTCAGAAATATTGAAAAAGATCTTGCATGTATTTGATAAGATTATAATTATGATAAATCTAAACCTATAATGGTGAATTTTTATTTTATAGTTTTATCAAGCCTTTGGTTGCTCTTCCGTAAATATTAATTCATTAGATTAGCAAATTAAAATAGATTTTTTGGTAGAACTGGTAGAGGATTCCAATGCGTCACGAGTTGCCGAATTATTATCAAAGTATGATTTCCCTTTTTGATATTTATCGAAAGCAACCCACCTTTACAATTACATTATAAAGGTCAACAATGTGGACGGTATTTTAGCTATTATTTGTCTCATATCACAGTCATAGCAATATCAAGATCTTGCTTTAATCAAGAAATGAAGAATACACCTGATCAAAATATATGTTTCGTTGCGCACTAGTATTTATTGCTAAATAGAAACTTTTAAATATTTAATGAAAAATAATTATAACGTATACATACAAAAATGGCTCTTTGTAATTTAAAAGACCAAAAGAAAAATGTTATTTTAGTTATACATTACCGAAATGAAAATACCTTACTATGAACGTTGAGTCCCTAACATGAATTGTTCGAAATATTCCGATATCTGGACATCTGTTGCTGGCTCAGCTGGATGAAACATCACTCAATCTCAACATTAACATACAGATTTTTTATCTTGTTGATTCCGATACTTCCAAGTTAAACTTGCAATTGACAAGTTAAATACAGCGACTGTCTCTATGGTCATATTTGTTTGATAATAATATACACCATTAACGAGCGGAAATTCGCGGTCCAAAAAAATGCACTTACAAATCTTCACACTTTTAAAACGAACAAAATATAATTAAAAAGCATTAACATGTGGAATTTGTTAGATAATCTTATAAAATATACAGAGTAATATGATGGCTACTTTTTAAAAGATACTGGTTCTGGACAAGTACAAGTTTTTAGAAAAATTTCAAGACAATTATCCGAATTACAAAATGTATGCTAAATCAGTCGTCTGCTACCAATTTACCTTGTAAACATTCAAGTATACGTGGGATGTATATACATTTCATCAAAGGTGCTGACTATGTTGAAATGTGGTTAATAAATCATTTTTAATTAGGTCAACACTTGCTAACTAAATCCTTTTTTTTTTTAATTTGCATGAGTCGATGTCAATGAATGGATTTGATGACTTTGAATTTTAGAAAATGGTCAAAAAATAATTTTATCCCAAATCCCACGCAGTACAATAGTTTTTCAAACAACAGAAACCGGATTTTACAGCTAAACATGCGTAAGAGTTGGAGAGAGAGATTTGGAGAGAGAGAAGAGAGAGTTGGAGAGAGGCAAAGGTTGTTGTCAGCGACCGTCGTAAGTGGCGTCTGTAAGCGTTGTGATTTTTTACTCACGAAAAGGTGCTAATGAGAGAAAAAAATGGATGTCGTTTTGTCATATTTACTTTTATATAGCTCTGTGATTTGGTGTAAAAGATGAAATCATAATCTGTGAAAATAGTATATTAATTTCACCGTGTGCAAATTAAATATTCCGCCTTTTTACCTAATGTCTTATTTTGAACCGTTTTAACAAGAGCTAGGACTTTGGGCAGTACGTGACAAACTCCAATTTGATGGAGGCTTGGTCTTCTCATGGAAAACTGTCCAGTTATTTGCTAATAGATATGGATACATCGACCGCAATGACTCTCGCCTGACCTCATCCAGGGATGTTTTTGCTGAAACGGCGTCAATTCAACCAACAGAGCAGATTTTGGCAAACATATTTCCGGTTTTGACAGTCTATGGATATTAATAGTCTTATCTTTGCAAATTAAAATAAAGGAGGTCACTGTATGAGAGCTTGTTTTGATGTTAACATCCCACCGAAAGTCCAAGCTCTTGTTAAAACGGTTCTATCTTGATTTGAAATCAAAATCCTTCCGCAAAATATCTATCAAATCATCAAAGCGAACAAGAACATTTTTGTTAATTTAGAAAATTAAACTCTTACTATAGTATACCAAAAAATACACATTTTTTTAATCCTCCCACTATGGAATTCCATATACGACAGCCAAATGTCAGCTGCCAACTGCCTACTGTCAACTGCTTACTGCTTACTGCCAACTGCTTACTGTCAATTGCTTTCTTTACCTCTTTATTGCGTTAAGACATTTATTTGAGGATGGATTGATCAATAGGTATTTCAAAAAAGGGTACACGGTACTAGAGATTACTGCTTTTTGGGGTAGCAGTATTCTCTGAATATAAGGTTTGTTTTGTCTGTCTGTCTGTCTCTTTTTTCTCTCTATCCCTTTCTCTGATAGTGTCAGTCTCATTATTTATATTTGTGCATATAGCAGTAAACGAATTATTTGTTCGAGAAAAAGAATATATACAAGACCAATAAGTATATCAATTTTATTTTTTTTTATTAAAGCTATCGACGTGTTTAAAGAGTGATGAAAACACTTGGACTAAAATCTCCTATAGAAGAAATAATTCATGCTCACTAAACAAAAATGGCATCAGGATCTGGCCATATAATTGGGATACGTCCAATGAAATATATGCTTCAAACCAAATACAAGCTTACGGTTACAAGATGAAAAATAGTAATAACAAATAATAATAACAATTTAACTAGACAAACATAGATTAAAATTCTTAAAGCTATCCATATTTCCTGCTTATTTGTTACGAACTAGAAGCTCGAAAGACTGGGAAATTGTCCAGAAGAGTGTATTCGGTGCAAGGACCAAATCATATGTGGCATTGCGACGGCTATGACAAGCTGACGACTTTTGGCATTTGTATACGTTTGTATACATATATATATGTGTGCAATAGATGGATGGTCTAGAAACCTTGTTTGATGAAGGGTGGGTCGAACAAACAACGACCCAAATGTGGTTTGCAGCTATTATTCAACAGCTATCAGAAAGACAGGGCTTATGCCTCTTATTTTAAGAGTAGATGCAGGGACAGAAATTTGTTTGATGGCAGATATCCATTCACTGCTTCGTGAAGACCATGACGATGTATTTGCGGAAACTGTGTTTTTACAGGGAGCTCCCCCATAATCAAAGAATAGAAAGGTGGTGGAGATATCTTAAAGAAACGTTCATTAACTCGTGTTAACCACTTTTGAAAGACATGAGAGTTAGTGGAGTTCTTGATTTGTCTGATTCTATCCATATATAATGTCTGAGATTTTGTTTCATTCCTGTCATCCAGAATGATCTTGAAAGAGTTATGGACACATGGAATAATCATAGAATTAGAAAACAAAACGCACTTTGTCCATCGGGTCGTCAATCTTTTTTGTATAGCAACCCAGAAGTATTTGGCTGTGCGGTATGAAAAAGGATGTAGACTTAAACATTCTTGATATGTTTGAAAATATTCAGGCAACTGAAAATATTTTGTAATGGGCTCATCTAACGAGTTTTCTGAAATTGCTTAAAAACGATGTTGCATCTAAATCTATTGATCCCAAGCACGTTACACGAGGCTATGGAACTTTTTGGGAACCTTATAACGTTATTTAGTGTTTATCGAAGTAATATAATTTCTGACAAAATAAAGTCATAAATGTTAGACACACACCACTACACTGTAGTGTTTTAATTTAATAGGCTCATACCAAGGTGGTCAAAACAGTTTTGAAAGCCATGGATAATATTGGCGTTCATAATCTATCATTCCCAGCGCAAATTCTTTGCAGAAAATTGTGCAAGGGGATACTAGTAATAATATCGCGTACAAAGCAATGCAAATCAGGATTTCAAATTATACAAATACAAATACAAATTTGATTTAAAACAAAAACAGTGAGAAAACTAACGTTTTAATGAAACATTTTCATTAATGTCAATCATAGCATATATAATGTGTTCATATCATAATTAACACATTTCTTATATTCTAAGATATCGGCTGTTTAAATTATGTTGTATTATGAAATCACAGATTGACCGTCATAATGTAAAGAATGTCTGTAACGTTCGTCGCAATTATCATATAAATAACGACGTTTTCAAAACGGAGATAACAAAATTGAAAGGAGATGCATGTTCAAAATGGTTAACATAAAGACTCAAATTAGACACCAGACATGTTTCTTTCCAAGACCAGAATATAGTCAGAACCATTAATTAAACTGTATTTCACTTATGCCTTTATTTCTGAGACAAGACCATCTACAAGCAATTGGCAGTAAGCAGTTGGCAGTAAGCAGTAAGCAGTTGGCAGTAAACAGTTAGCAGTTGGCAGCTGACAGCTGGCTGTCGTATATGGAATTCCATATCCCACTGATACATAATTTAATTTTTTGTTCTTTGAAACGGAACTACTAATTTCAGTTCATATAATATAATAAGTAAAGGTGTTTAAAAATGTCGGGGAGAATATATTAATATGACATCTGAATTAATATATTTTTAGAATATTTTGGCATCGCTTGCACAGTCTGTATGAAGAAATTTAAAAAAAAAAGGTGAAAATACCTGGAACAATGATATGTATACAAGTTTTTGTCTGTATGGTACAGCAGCGGACGTTGTGTGCACACCGGCGCGGGGCGCGGGAAAAAGGATATCCGCGTTTACTCTACAGAAATATAATCAGAAATTTCCAGTAGAGCTACAGTTCTGTCACTAGCCTACCTGTGTACCTGGCGTGAACTCGTTAGTCATAAACGTGAAATTATTTTCCCCAATATTTGCTGGCTTAATATTACTCTGATGTTGGGTGTATTTTCACCAGGTATTATTCTTGATCGATAAGTTCCATCTGTGTTAGGTTTGTCCCATCGTAATAAAAAAAAGAGTCCGGTTATCTAATTACATTTGTATGCATTATGCAATTATTTTAAAACTTTGTGTTATGTTTATTCCCTTTTAATTGATGTAATTAATGGAAAATGAACAATTGACTAGTATCTCAGCAGCACTTTTCTGGATCAGTGTGATCATAGTTGCAAGAAAAGTAAGGTGTTTTAACCCAATTAATTGAAATTATAAAGTAAATACGCCCTGCATGGACTATACATCAATTGAACCGAATTTTATGTTACATAAATGTATCTCGATCATATAAAATGCAAATACAAGTGTGAAACGTTATTAATCATGAAATACGTTTCCAATGCAAAATTCGAGTAAAAAGAAAAATCCAAGATTATGCAGAGACCGTGTGCATGAACTGCATATGTCTCCTAACTACCCACAGCATTCCAGACGGGGATAAGGGCTGTGACGAATATCAAGGCCTATATACAGAGTTATCTTTTTGTTTATGCCGGTAAACCCGACACAACGTCTTTCAGATTAAGATGTCTACACGGCTGTATCAGTTTCTCATAAGGACAGTGGACAAACATGTTCCACCCAGAATGCAACCATTCTGGAACCACGAAGCTGGTATGTGATTTTTCCACTTTTTATGGGTTTTTTTACCTGTTCTTTTCTGTCAGACAAAATAAAATTATGCAGTGCACAGCTTATCTTTTTAAAAAATACATATACCAGGTATATCCTGTTTTCATAGGACAGCTTGATTCAAATTTTATGGATTTGGGGTAAATAACGTACGTGATGTATGCTTATGCAACGGCACGGATGTCTGCTCTCAAGATTTTAATTTTCCGAAATCATCTGATCTTCATGAGGCGCCAAGAGGGCGATGATGGGTGATTTAAAAATATCAATGAATATAACAACTTTTCTTTAATCTTCGAATCAAGTGCACACATTAAAGATTGGAGATAGATAAAAGATAACATGCATCTTATGTTGAAGGACGAGTTAAAATTTGATTTTGCTTGTAATTCATATATATCTTTAAGATATCATTTATTTACAAACACTTGTCAAATAGATTATGAAAAATTAGATTAATTGAGGCAATAAAAATTAAAAATCGGGAAATGTGTTTATCTATTTTAATTACGACAACGTTGTAATTTGATAATTAATTTTATTTTTATGAAGTTTTTTTCTTTTCAGGTCCCAAAACTATCTTCTTTTGGGCCCCTCTCGTGAAATGGGTAAATAATTTTATCAATGTGTTCTAAAAATAAAGAGATAGGGAATATCCTACCCGACTAAATAAACATACACACAATCCCGCACTGGAGAACATATATCCCATTGAATGCTTATTTTTGGATGTCGTCGGTCCTAACGCGCGGTATTCAATTTATCTACACCGCTTGGTGTGTTACAGGACAGACGACATCCAAAAATAAGCATTCAATGCTTATATTTATATTCATACTGATGTCTATTTTTATGAAATATATGTGTATTATCTCTGTATTATCTCTGAAAATCCATTATATACGCTCTCAGTCAGGGATATGAAACATACATGGAACAGCCATAAACATGTTATTTAGTTCGCTTCCGCAACTAAAAATATAGTGCCAGAAACGTTGTAGAGGAAAATCGTTTTTATGAAGGAGTAGATATAATTTAATGATTATTTTTCAAAAGAACATATCAAATTGGTTATGTAAGATTGAACGTTTCATTTAATCTTACAAGAATACATACACTCAGAGCACGTGAAGACGTTTATATTTGTGCATATGGCGCATGAATCATCAAAGTGTATTTATAGAAAATTGAACGTCGCAGATTTCCAATGCAAACATAAGGGGAAATATACACTGAGTGTAAATATTCCTGCATAAACAAAAAATATCAATAATATTGCGTAATTTATGTAGATAAGAACACGGATGTTCAACGTTTACAAAATGAAAAAGAACCTTTGACGATCGATCTGCAACTTATGAAAAACAGTTAATTACGCTTGTTGGGAACAGTATCTTGGAAGTATCCCATATGAATTTTATTGCAATGATTTTTCAACATAACATTTAGTATAAGCAATGAATTTGAAAAAAAAAGAAGAAATATTGAAAACCCGTACCCCTATACTTTTAATCCAGCATCCCTGTACATTTAATCCAGAAATGGGTAGAGATATTTTTAACGCTTGTGCTTGATAAGGAGGCTGGGTGGCCAACAAATTAACCATCAGATCTAGCTTAACTTTTAAGAAATTATGTAATAAGCTATATACTTTCATTTCATAAAGAAAATTTTAATTTATTTTACCTTCAAAAATTGAATATTTCCCTATATTTTTATTTAGAGCTCTTCTTTTAAAGGAGATCAATATAGTCTAAAAATGGCCACGACCATCGAGCCCTCTTAATAGTTGTTTTGTTTATGTGGGGTGTGTAAGGGAGGAAGGTTTAAAAAAGATGAAGACTCGTTTTGTGTTCTAGGTGTTAGTGGGAGCTGGGATCGGAGATTTGACCAGGCCTGCAGAAAACGTCAGTCTATTCCAGTCTACATCCATGTTGTCAGGTGTGTGTTCAGTCACATTATTAAAATTGATAAAATTGCTAAAAATATGTAAACATGTTCTAATAGACTATATTATATTCCAATATTTTCTGTTACATTGATTTGGTATTCAGGGGATCTATTCACAAAAAATCGTATGTCTACGATTAAGGTAGCTCGCGGGTTTATGTAGCGTCTTTGCATGCTACACTACGGATTAAACCAGATTTAGTGTATCAATAAATAACATGTTCGTCATTGAAGAACCTTTATTAAACCGGAAACAACGTCACACACAATACGGGGCAATAACCCAACATTACACAATAGGGGATAGTGTAGAGTTATCTCTCTTAGAATACTTAAGAAAGCCTGTCCTGAAAATTTGTCCGCGTGATCCATAGGTTTAAGAGTTTTATTTCTAAAATTTATTTGAGATTCGTCTGCGTTGTAATAATGTTATTGTGTTTCAAACACAGTGTCGCTGATAAAATCAAGCAACGCCATTTCAATGAAAAAATGCATATCTTGGTCGGGAAACGCATTTCAAAACTATGCTCCAAACTTTTAAACGATTTAGACGAACTTAATTTTTGATTACTCAACACAATAGCAGAAGAGATAATTTTTAACCAATTCATACAAAATAATCAATATGTGTTCTCGGCCAATTTTTTGCAAAACAACTTTAAAGATTTAAAAGATTTCACAAAACCTTATATTTTCATTATGACGTTAGCCCGACATCATCATTTTCTTTCGTCTGAGCACCAAAATATAAAAAAAAAATGATTGACAAGACTAGCTGATTAACACATATTATATTATTACACGTAAATAATAATTAGACATTTTATGAATGTTATCGAATACACAAATGCAGTTAATATGAGGTTGTGAAGAGAAGATAAATGGCTATTTTTCTTTTCATGAAACTCTGAGTCAATCAATGCAAAAATGATTACCATACAACTATTGGCATAATAAGTTTGTAATCGTATACGATGATTAGCTAAAGTCAAAAGAATTTTAATAGTTAGATCGATAGTTGAAAATTCAGAAGTTATAATTGTAAAAGAAGCGAAGTTAATGCAAACGGTTCCATTTATTTACTTGTCTAAGCATGATTTTAAATAGAAGAGTTCCAACGCATACTCATACCTTATAACAAAATGTGACAATGTATGTCACTTCTTTAAATTTTTAGCACTTGATAATCATAAATGTTTGTATAAACTGCATTTAAGCTTTTTGAAATATTTCCTTTTATGCTTCTAAAGATCATTTGTCATTTTTAAAAAGTGTATGGATTTTCTATGATAGTCAACTCTATCCGTCGAATCCTATTGTGACGTCAGCAAACCCGCGAGCTACGTTAAATGTACGATTTTTTGTGAATATATACCCTGTTGTAGAGTAAGTTATATTATAGCATTGAATCATGGTTTTTGAAAGATACAGTCTCATAACTGCAGCGATGTGTGAATACAAATTGAGTAACGCGCGTTATGAAAATTTGTATGCACACATCGCTGGAGTTATGAGACTGTATCTTTCAAAAAATCATGATTTAATGCTTATATTTACATTTTTTTTTTAACTTCTTGCCTTGTCTGCAAATGTGATTTATACCTTAAAATTCTTATCTTATCCTAGGGTAAGTTCATATTAATGGAAGAGCCACTGTAACAGCCACAAGCGTGAACTTTGATTTTCGCTTGTGACGTTGCAGTTTACAGCGTTCAACGTTTGTGACGTCATAATAAAACTCGTTATTTCAACCTAAGAGTACCCTGTGTGTATTACAGTGTTATAACTGCCGCAGCTTTCAACACACTTTACAAGCAAAAAATATGTGGAATGTAAATATACTAGTATGACAATACTGCTGGCTCGGCTTATATGGAGTTTTAACCCTTTTGTCCAATGGATAGAGTGTTGGTTTCGCATGACAGAAGACCCGGATTACAATGTGGGACATATTTGGTAGTCAAGCGTTCACATGCAGGTTCTCCCTGTGCTGGCATTCCGGAAAAAATCGGGAGTGGACGACGACTCTTCAATGTTTTATCAAAGAGCTTCAGTTATGCCAAATCATCCTGACGAGAGAGAGAGAGAGAGAGAGAGAGAGAGAGAGAGAGAGAGAGAGAGAGATGATATTTTTAAAGCGTCCTCTTTCTATTTTAGGTTACATTTGGACGAGGTGGTGTTTTCTCATCCGTCCTAAGAACTTGAATCTCGCACTCATCAACTTTCTGGTTGCTGTCAATGGAACCATTCAGTGTGTACGGGTTATCCGGTAAGTTAGTAGTCATATTGCAATTTGTTAAAAAATAAGTTTACTTATAAATAGATACGGCGTACCATGTACATATATTTTTTATCCATCTGTACTCTTTCAACTTAAAATGCTTGCTGGCCATGAATTTTTGTGCGATAATGTGGCTTGTTTACACATGAATAGAATTCAAAATATAACACCTCTCTCTCTCTCTCTCTCTCTCTCTCTCTCTCTCTCTCTCTCTCTCTCATAACTATATTTACTTTCTATTTCAGATACAAAAAGTCAGTTGGAAAGCCAATTTCATTTTGGGAGTAATGAGCATCACGAGTTTCTGGATCGAGTATAAAAGAACTGTTCTGTCGGCAAGCGATTGACCCGAGCCGCAGCCCAATACAATTAATGTATTCTAGAATCAAACCTTTAATAATAATATTACAATTTACTGTCATATATTGTACATGGCAATCTATTGAGTGACAATTTCACATAGTATTTAAACACAATAATATATATAATCGTACTTCACATACCAGGCCTCAAGTTTAGGGTACAATCGACCTTGGAATTGTGAGGACATAAATGAAAAATATAGCCTTTTTCCTTGCTATACAACCATGTGTCAATTCTTAATAACTAAAGTTATAAAAATAAAAGATTAATTACATGTATGATAATTATACAGACTTAATTGTTTTGGTATTTCTTGAACCTCATTAAACGCACATTCAGCTTTAGTTGCAATATGTCTATATACAATTGTCTCCACGTGACCATGCTGTACAATTATGGAATAGTTTTATAATGTGTGTAGAATGCAATACGCTTTTAATTTGGCATTTTTTATTTCAGTTTTGTTTTTGACATAGATGCGTAGACAGGACGTGAAATGAAATCACAATTATTGCATATTTTGAAGCAATTCCTTTTACACTAACGCACTACAGTATTAAAAAGTTTTCTTTACTCCTTAAGATAGCATATATCTTAAGGTAACATAAGATTAAAATTTTTATACATGTATAATAATAATAATAATAATAATAATAGTAATCATATTATCATAAATAATGTGCTTCCAAATAAATCTTTATGAAGTTCTACAAATCCTCTTGTTTTCTTGCTTGCCGTGGGGCTCAGAATTTAACTTCCTACTCTGAACTTCTTTCATAAATCAAATTTCTTTCTACTCTCATCTACATATATTTACATTCAGTGTATATTTCCCCTTATCTTTGCATTGGAAATCTGCGACGTTCAATTTTCTATATTTACATTCAGTGTATATTTCCCCTTATGTTTGCATTGGAAATCTGCGACGTTCAATTTTCTATATTTACATTCAGTGTATATTTCCCCTTATGTTTGCATTGGAAATCTGCGACGTTCAATTTTCTATGAATACACTTTGATAATTCATGCGCCATGTGCACAAATACAAACGTCTCCACATGTTTTGAGTATATTTATTTTTGTAAGATTAAATGAAACGTTTAATCTTACATAACCAATTTGATATGTACTTTTGAAAAATAATCATTAAATTATATCTATTCCATAAAAAATGGGATTTTTCTCTACAGAGTTTCTGGCACAATATTTTTAGTCGCGGAACCGAACTAAATAAGATGTTAATATGGCTGTTCCGTGTATGTTTCATATCCGTGACTGAGAGCGTAAAACTATATATTTGCTTTACAGCAACGATACACATATATTTCATACAAATAGACATCAGTATGAATATAAATGCATGTATAAGCATTGAATGCTTAATTTTGGATGTCGTCGGTCCTATGACACACCGTTGCAGACAAATTATCATTCAATTTGTCTGCACCGCTTGTTGTGTCATAGGACCGAAGACATCCAAAAATAAGCATTCAATGCTTAAGTAATTAAACTTTTCTTACAGAAAGCAGGAATTCAAAACACTTCGAACCAGCAAATAAGTGAATACAAGTACAAAATTGTTATTATCAGTTACAATAATGCACGATAACCGTTCAATCGATAATCCATATGCATTCGGTTTTCTTATTTTTAGACAGTATAAAAAAACCGGTTCCCATTCATTGTAAAGTGATGCAAACTGAGGAACATTACAATAAAACAAGTCTTTTTTTTCTACTACGCTTGATTTTTTCGTTGTAGATACAATATCTATTTCATCAATTCGCAGGAGTCTTTAAAGGTAAAAAAAAAAAATGAAAAATCTAGTACGGGTGGGGTTCGAACCCACGCGGACATTCGTCCATTGGAACTTAAGTCCAACGCCTTAACCACTCGGCCACCGTACTTCATATCTTTGCCGACGCAAAAAGCAAATAGCTTATACTAAATATTAAATAAGTGTCTCTTTATTGATTCTATGACCCTTATACATTGTTTACGATAGCATGTATATATAATCTTTGATACACATTGTGTCGTTTGCGCGTTGCACGACATTGTGGGTTTAGTATATTGCACATATCTAATCGCTACAGTGTTAGTTTCGAATTATCCTGTGACGTCATAACGACCAACTTGTTGTCATCATGGCTGATATAAATGTTATGATCGATCTCGTGTTTCTTCAATATGAGCTTTATTTCTGTATATACGAGAGGGATTCGTAAAATTTTCTTTCGTTATGTATTGGAAAATTGTACATTGATGAACAGTGATATTTAGTCTTGAATTACTATATAAAACGTTTTATTTATTTTGGTTTCCAACAACAAGTTCAGCAATCTTTACAGTCCTCAGCAAGTGCGCACACGTTGATTCGGTCAATACTGTCAGAGGCCAGTACATTCGAGTTATTAAATCAGCTGTTTTAAGTGATACAAAATGGGGAATTGTTTATGTAAACGGAAACGTGAACCTAAAAGGTACTTTTCTTTGAAAACGTTTCAAATTTTTACACGTTTTACAAAGGTTTAACCGTTACACACAATTGATAATATCAGTTGTTTGTTGCGATGCTACAGTCTTTCGTAATATGATTATTATAAAAAAGGAAGAGAATATTTATTTGTATATACAACTTTATATTTTTAATACAAGCATCAACTGTGTGTTCTTCACTCAAATTTTAGGGCAAGAGAATTTTGTACAGTGTATATTTTTGTCTTGGTTAAAAAATTACATCGAAGCTTGACTTGGCTGCAGGTCTGTAGCTCCCGGTCTGAAAATATTCGGATGGACGACCTGGGAGCTACAGTGCCTCCCATAGTAAAAACCTGCGATTTACGGCGCACAAAAAAGGGCGCTAGGTTTGGACTGATTAACCTTATTTCCACACAAATTCTGTGAAAACAATTAGTACCATTAAATTTTTCAGGAACATGCTAACCGAAAAATGAAGTATATAAATTTACGTTGAGATCGAGAGTCACCATTTTCTCATATAAACAAACTGCACCACTTCACTTTACGGGGCTGGTGATGGTGTTTAAAAGAACATCAGAGGCAAGTATAATGACAATATCAGTAGTAAATTTCCTGAAAAATTTAATGGTACTAATTGTTTTCACAGAATTTGTGTGGAAATAAGGTTAATCAGTCCAAAACTAGCGCCCTTTTTTGTGCGCCGTAAATCGCAGGTTTTTACTATGGGAGGCACTGTAGCTCCCAGGTCGTCCATCCGAATATTTTCAGACCGGGAGCTACAGACTTGCAGCTAAGCTTGACTATAATAAGCATGCTGGTAACATTCAAATTATTTTATATTAATTTATTTGATTTATTCATTGATATTTATTGATACAGCATATTTAGGGGAAAGAATGGTAACTGTTATGCATCATAAACCATACACACATTGAAAACAGTTACCCTATATTACTTATATATATATATATTAAGTACATGTAATCTGTGTGTGTAATTTGTTTTATATATTCATTTCCTCAGGAAGATAACATTGGGAATATTTGGTTTGGACAATGCCGGCAAAACAACTACTGTGAAGGTCTTAGCTGGAGGTAATGGACAGTACTATACTTCAATTATGATAATTAGGATTCATCATCCCTATGTACAGTTATTTGAATTTTAATAATTAAGTATTTTCTTAAAAACAGAAATATGACTAAATTGCTTGCAATCCGGCAATTATTTTTATAACTTGACAATTGTTATATTTTTTGAACTTATTTAATAATCAAAAGTCAAGCGATTTATCCAATTAAAAGTTATAAATGTGGTATGAAAGGGTTACTGCATTTTGAAGCTGTCATTTTAAACATTTTGTGTTTATATTAAATACAATTTATTTTTATATGAACAGATCCACACACAGAAACTGCCCCTACTGTAGGTTTTAACCAGGAGGATATAGGAATACACCATTATGATATTACATTTTACGATTTGGGAGGCGGCAAAAAAATCCGGGACATCTGGCAGACATACTTCCCAGAGATTTACGGAGTGGTGTATGTGGTCGATTCCACGGCATCCGACAGAATGGATGAAATCAAAGAGAATCTGCAGATTTTACTAGGGGATGAAAAAGTTAGCGGAAAGCCCATGTTACTGTAAGTTTACATTAAAATTTAATTTGTTGGTATGAAAAAAGTTATTTGTCATTCAGTGAACTGTTATGTGTACATGTTAACACTGTATACAAAAACTGTAATTTTGAAATAATTATACAATGAATGATGCAATGTTTAAAAATTATGTTGTTGTCCAATAGCTCATACTAAGAATTCTCATGGTTAGTTCAATACACATGTTTACTTAAAATTATAAAGCTCAAGTTGAATGCAGACTTAATTGTTACATGTAATGTGGATTATGTATGTAAATACAATTAATTGTTTACAGGCATAGAATATTGCAAAAATCATGATTGCTTTTGACATGATTATATAAAATTCATTTTCTTTTCTGGGATAGTCTGTGCAAACCTTTTTCTTTGAGATAAAGATTAAAATATTTAGATATTTAATTTCTGACAGTAAACCCTCACAAATAAATTATTTCAATTGATTTTTTTTTTCAGTTTAGCCAACAAACAAGACCAGGAATCGGCCCTTGATGAAGTAGACATCATGGAGCAGTTGAATCTAGAGAACACAGTAAACATCAACAAGTGCCCCTGTCGCATAGTAAGAATTTGTAAAAGTCGTCAATGGATATAAAACTTATTTGCATAATACATGGTACCTTTCAGATTTTAAATGATTTTATTATTGCAGTTGCAAAATCCTCTTTTTTCCCATTTCTTTTTTTTTTTTTTTTTTTTTTGGGGGGGGGGGGGGGGTTAAGGGGGATGGAATTCACAAAGCTGTTTTGTATTTTATTCATTTAAGAGTCCTTCTCCATGGTTTCTGTAATAATTATAGCTTCTAAAATCTTGATTGTCTGGTGAAAATTGTCCTAGAAATGTAAATTGATAGTTTTTTTATGTACCAGCAAACATGATATTGACCAATATCTGCATGAACCCTTGTAATTTATAATTAAATACTGTGTAACTGAAATTTTGTAAATATGCTATTCTGCTAATTTTATGGTATTCTGCATCGATCATTACCAAAAGCTCAGCTGCCAAAAAAAAAATGAATGATATATTATCAACATAATTACCGATGTGATAACCATCAATTGAGACATCGGAAAATATATAATCAACAAAAATAATGTACCTCTTTTGGAATCAAATTGCAAGAATTTGCACCTGTAAAAAAAAAATGACAATGTTCAGTTTCATAATTAAAATATCTTTTGCATTTTGTCTTGCATGTACCGGAATATTTTGATAAAATAATGTAACTCAAATATCTGGATGCTATTTTAGGAAAAGTGTTCAGCCATTAAGGGAACAGGCAGAAAGATGGACCCCAGCATCAAGAATGGAATCAAGTGGCTGTGCGGTATGATCGACCACAACTGGGAGAAATACCATGGGCGTGTAGAAAATGACATGGATGAACAAAGAAAGAAACGAGAAGCAGAGCTAGCGGCCAGGAAAGAGAGGGTCAAGAAAATAAAAGAAGAAAGGTGAAATACAGTCAAACTTCGTTATCATGAACTAGATGGGACTGTTTAAAAACTTCAAGATATCCGAGTATTCGAGACATCGAGAGCAAAATACTTAAAAAATAAGTGGTTGGGACTTACAAATCACTTTGACATATTCATTGTAGTCAAGATATCAGTGTTCGAGATATCGAAGTTTAACTGTAGGAGAAATTAGTTTAAAGTGTTGTTTAGAATTACACTATCTGATGACAATACATCTACTGATTTATAAATAATGAAAAAAAAATAGGCAATGGTCAGGTGACCAATTGTCTTACAAGCTCTTAGTTAATACTTGGTGGTTTGTGTAGTATTATATTATTTTTATATAAAGTTTCTCTCTGTATCTAAAAAAACCCCCCCATTTTTGGGTTATAAATGACCTTTTCATTACTGGAAGTTAGCAGCTGAAGAAAAAAGGTGGAAAAAAGGTGTTTTAGTTCCGTTTTAGTTAGAAAAAAAAATGAGAAAAGCAAGAGAGCATAAAAATACTGTGTTGGCAGGACTTGCATTTATAAGAAAGCACAGAATTATTGATTTGTGGCCAGGCTTAGCCAATTTGGGGGACTATTGTTAGATTGCAATAATATACATGTATTAACAGATTCAATCAAATGTCTATGGTATATTTGATTATCTACCTGAGTGTATTCTTTTTTTAAAAAATGTACTGCAATTTGTATAGATTGACCAAAAATTTCTACGCGGTATTCATGGATTTGTAATTGGACTTTGATTCAGGGAAAGGAAAGAGCGTGAAGAAAATGAACGCCTTGGCATAGCACCTCAGGACGATGAAGAGGATGACATAGAAGTCATGGACGGGGGGCCATTTAGACGGGTAGACGTACGGGAACTAGAGAAAAAGGTACGAAACCCAACCAACCAATCAAAACAAGCGACTGAAAGAAGAAAAAAATCTACCCTGAAGTCACACAAATCTAAAAAGTGTTGTGGTCTGAATTTATTTAAAGTCATTTCGTGCATAATTTCTCACAACTCTAGCTCAGATATATACTGTACTTATATATATTCAAACTACTTTCTGTTTTCTTTGGAGAATATTTATTCAATTTCTCTTTCGTTAAAAAATTGAGCATGATGCTAGGAAAGCTTTTAAGTTATTATGATGCTGTAATTTAGTTCCCAATGAAATCCATTTTTTTTAAATATTGATTTGAAATTTAAAAATTCATACTCTTTCCAGAAGTCCACAAAGGGCATGGCTTAAATATTGCCCTTTGAAATATGTTAAATCGATATAAACATAAGTATACAAGAATGTATGTATATGTTTGTGCTACAGAATAATATTAAGCTATACTAAATGCTAGAAAATATAATTTTCCTGTATTTGCAGTCAAAGCTAAATAGCAAATTGGTGGCATGGTAAATTTAAATTGACCACTGCGAGTGAGAGTTGTGTGAAATTCACCGAATGTTGTCCATTGTTCAGTAATAATCAGTGAAAAATCACTGGTATGTCCCAAGAAAATTAATCTTAGTCTTTCAGGCCAAAAAGAAAAAATATAAGATTTGCAAAGGGGTTTAACTCATGTTTTCTAACAATTTGAGATACATGCACCTTATTCTTGCATGTTTTCAATGTCAGTAAAATTAATCAGTGAGGCGGCATTTGACCTGATGCAACCATGCCATAGAAACAAAGCATTACGGTAATCTTTTTTGGCCTATTAGAATATTACTCAAATATTCAGTGCACAGAACCTGCATTTATGATGTTCATACATGTACCTTTAATTTTTCCTCAGTAGTAAAAATCAACAGATTTATTTCTGAGGGATGGACAACATTTTATAATCTTCTTAAACTAATGTTTTCTTGTCTTGCTTTGTATCTAATTTATATACAAAATACATGGGTGATCCAATTGATTGTATCTATATATACATATATATATCTAAAATTCTGATGATCAGCACAATCATACCTTTTGGACACCATATAATGTTGTGATATCTTTACTTTCTTTGACGTCGTATTCAGTTATTATTGAATGTTGCTTTGTATCCTTGGAAACTCACATTTGCCCTGTCTTATGTTAGACAAAAGTGACCATAGGCATATGGCATGCGCGGATCCAGAAAATTTTTCCAGGGGAGGTCCAAGGGATAATTTTGTTTTTCAGTAGGGGTCTGAAGTATATTTTTGGGAATTTATATGTGAATTTAATGAAATTAAATTTCCAGGGGGTTCCGCACACCCTGACCCTCCTCTAGATCCGCACATGTATAGGCCAACTTCTGAAAGTTGCAGACTCTGATTCAAGAATTTTTTTAAAGTATTATATTCATTTAATTGGCCAGGTTAGCCTTTATGATTTTGATTAAAACATAATTACTAGTAAGAGTTCACTGTCACAGGCATTGAATTACTATATATTACACAGGCTTCAAAGTAATTCATATTCATGAAACTTAGAAGAAAGAAATTGAAACTGAGTTGGCCTACTGATTTTATCTGTATGTGAGTTAGGGTTTCCATTTACCTTGATTGTTATTGGTGGCTCAAATTTCCTAATTACACTAAGAAATTAACTATGAGTTTGCCCACTGTTAGTAATTATACATGCTAAATTGCATGACCAACAGTTTCCAACAATGTGGGTTTTCTTTGGATTTCCAGTTTGTGCTCTTTAATAGGATGTGGTGTGAACTTGTGTTCTTGAATTCATCTTTTCCACACATCTTCTGTTGATTATCAGCTGATAAATAAATAAATTTTATGTTTCTGGAGCAACTCTTGATAGGCATACATACTATGGAATCAATTTAGAATTATTAGATAGATCTCTAATTCGGAAACATGTAAATAAAATGTATATACACGTTAGAAATTAAAGAAATTTATTCATGACAGTCTGAATCAAATTCATATGTATTAATACTAAATGTGGCAAAGTTTAAATTCCGTCTGTTAGATTTCTGAGCATTGAATTTAATATGTGTATTTTCTTTGGATTCTAGGAAAGAAAAATGAAAGAGGAGAAAAAGAAGAAGAAAGAAAAACAAAGACATTACAATGAGGATGATGAGCTTGAGGAGGGATCTGATTCAGAGATTCCTCGATCAAACCGCTCCTCAAAACGCCTTAACCTCTACGGCGATTCTCCATTATACGCAAATTCTTTCAATAACAACAACCACAAAAACAGGTCAATTGAGGTGGAGGATGAGGATGAATTTCTTGTTCAGAAGAGGGACACGCCTCGACTACCTCCTATACAGAGACCGATAGGAACCAAATTCAATGAGGAGTCTCCAGTCAGGAAACTGAAAAAGAAGAAAAAGAAACCGAAACTTAAAGCCTTGAGGGAAAACTTGGAAGAAGACAACCCAGATGCTGTGGAGAAAGAAATGTCTAACTATAGAACAACCTCTGGTGACTTGATGGATTATCAAAGGGAAGGGAATTTAAGCATGTTTCATAAGGAGTCTTTGAATTCTCTGTCGAATATCGAAGTCAACGCAATATCCTCATTCCGTCGTGCACAGAACGAATACACAAACGGTGGATACAGCATGGAATCCTTAGAAGAGGAAGAGGGGAAGAAAAGTCGAAAGAAGAAAAGGAAAGGGAGCAAAAAAAAGCTCAAAGAGGAGGAATTGGTCAATGGGTATGGACACGACTTGACTACCCCTCGGACGCTGGCCGGGGAGGAAGGGACAGATGATGAACTCACACCCAGGAGAGAGAGACTGAAGAGGGCAAACGCAATGGAAGGTCAGGGGAACTTATAACTTAGATGACATTGCATGTACACATCTTATAACTTAATTTCTGTGAAATCATATTTATCTGATCATGGTCTTTCATCATTAGGATTCACATCCTGGAAAGATCGATGTGAATGTCGAATGATTGGTGGTACATGTACAAATATTTTTGTCCAAAGAGACACTTATGGGAATTTAGAGTGTTCATATGACTATACAAACATACCTCTTTTTTTATTTGCCTGTAGTTCCTTGTAAGGATACATCACATGGCCAGTTTTCTATTTTGATCATCATTACCATCTACATTTACGAATTAATCATGTCACATAAAAATGGTTTTCTAGCATTACTTGTAATGTATTTTTTAAAACTCTTTTCATATTTTCAACAGAGGAGGGGACAGAAGTGCGAACCAATCGCAAGAAGAAGACCTACATAAGGAGCAACAAAACCTACCCCTCGGATGACGAGTCCCTCTCAGGGGAGACCCCAAGGGACAGAGACTTCTCATGGACCATGAACCCAATGGGGAAACCCTTCTCCCCAAGAGGGGGACCCGTTACCACCTCTCATACCAACTGGGGGAAAAATAAGAATACTCCTCGCGACATTGACTTGTCCAGTAAGTACATAATTAGTTATCTCGTTTGTTTATATGACTTTCATTTAAGTTTTAAGAATGCAGTCTTATATAAAAAAATAAATATTAACTATCAATATATCATACATACATGCACTCTATATTTCCACTTATTAGAGACATAACTTTAAACTCTCTAGCTCTCCTTAGATGCTAATACCAACTGGAGATATGAATGATAGATGTATAAACATTGTGTTTTACTGCAAGTTACCGTATATCCGGTAATTTTTGCGATGAACTAATTTTTGCTTTTTTCGCGATGTCTTTCAAATCGTAAAATATTGAAAATGCAAAAATTGTATCCTGTATAATTTTCTATAAAAAACTTTAAAAATCGCAAAGAATGACTGACACAAATTAAAAATGCTAAATATTTTTCCCTTCTTCGCAAATTTTGTGACACGCGAAAATAACCAGATATACGGTATTTTCTTAAACAAGTAATGTTTATCACATTAAAAAGAAATGTCATTCTGACATTACTGAGAGGGAGAGAGAGAGAGGAGAGAGAAAAGCTTTGATATACAGTCATCACCTTGTTTGACATGTTCATGATCATTGATTTTTTATGTTTCTCTGTAGTTTCTTCCACCCGCAACTGGGGACTGGCAGAAGATCTACCTGAAATCGACGACTCCGTCGTTTCCTCTCGAAGACTGCGATCCAATGTGGACGATGACGATGAGGTTATTTCTTAGGAATTCACAGTGAACATTTTTCTTTTGTTGAAGGAAAGTACCGGTACTCAATTTCGTCGTATTCAATGTCAAGAATTCCATTGAATCTTAATTTTTTCCCCAAAAATCCATTTATAAATCCAGCAAGGGTTTCTTTTCTTCTTAGTAAATACACTGTATTTTAAAGTGAAAACATAAGTTTGTTAAAAGAAGGCATCCATAAAATACACTGTATCAATTACTAAGTAATCTACTTGACCTATATTTCTGAGTGTATTCTTCTTTCTTTTTTTTTTCAATTTTCATTGGTTGAAGACTTCGCGGTGTAATTTTTTTCTCAAGGACTCATACTAATTTTTTGTTCAGTCTTTAATGCATGTGCATCCATTTATAAATAGACACTATATCATGCTATATGACATGTACATGTTCAAGTGTTGACCACACTTACGGTAGTCTAGTAGCTTTAATTATCTTAGAAACACAATTTTGTAGTTTGAGAAACATTGCCTTAATTGAAAGACTAATACATTCAGAATTGACGTGCCAAACAATGAAGTGTGTAATGCGTATTGTTGAATCACCAGAGTCATCAAGATAACAATAAGATTGTAAGTATATTTAGTAACATCAGTGTTAACATTCGTGGTTTACTCATTTGGGTTATTTTTTGCATTTACCTGCAATATGTTGTTTTCTTTACTGTTTCTTGAATGATAAATTTAGGTGTGTTTTAGCTGTGTAGTGTAAATAAATTCCTCTTCCAATTGTGAGCATACCCGGTAAGCGCATTTGGAGCCAAGCTTTGGCTGCATGTAAACCAACTTTTATTCATGTGCGAGAAATTTTCGCGAGGTGCGAGGGCTTTGAAATCGCAAATATTTCTCCCTGCAAACCAGTCGTTGTCGCATGGTTGTTATAGCAAGATGGGTCTGGATAAGGTATGGTCACGAACATTAGTTGTCGTGAACAAGTCTATCGGAAGTAAATCGCAAAATAAAGTCATCACGAAAAAAAGTTGGTTTACAGTATTTACAGGGAGTAGAAAAAAATAAGCACAGGCAGGGCTAAAAATTTGATTTCCACATAGTTATCTTATTTTTTTAAAATTTCAAGTATATTAAATTATTAATTGTATTAGAAAGTTTTATTATCTGAGAATAGTTACCGGTAAGTAACTACATGTATTCAAAGTGTTTGTGTTATTTGATTACAAGTACTTGTACATATGTCAGTGCAGACTAGGATATGAGGGATTTTCAACATTTTGCAAATATTTTTATGTATGGTACTTCTAAAGACAACAAATAAGATCATGAAATCCAACTTGTATAAATATTAATTTTGAACCCCATATAAAATAAATGTATGTATGATATAAAATGTAAAAGTGTAAACTTAATGTTATTTTTTATATCTATGTTAATGCTTTCGATTTTGGTCCAAAATGGGTTGAGGGGGGAGTGGTTGGGTTGACAACTGTGTATTATGTACATGCCTGTTATACAATACACAAATCTATAACAAAAAATCTCCACATATATTGTAATTGATGTACATTTTATTTTCTATATATTTTCTTTAAAAAAATGTAGAGGTGTAAACTTTCAGTGATGACTAGTTTAAATTTATGTGCAAAAGGCTATTAAAACAACCGTCCAAAAAAACTCCAACTGTGATATATATTGTATAGTGTATTATTATGATAATCCCAATCAATGCTTAATGTGTATGTACCAATACACCTACCAGGTACATGTATATGTCAAACGGACGGGATTGCATGTATAGATATATACCATTAAATATATTTTGCATGTTTTAAAACTTATTTGGAAGGGTGTTCAATTCTAACATTTTTTTTAATACTGTTGTTGTCAAATCTCATGATGTACAGAGAATTTCTAGTGGAAATTAGTTTGGTTTATGATGTATGTTTTTTGGTTTTTATTTTTTGGTTGAATTTTAGAAAAAAAATGATACGAGTAGAAAAGGTCCTGTTTAGTTCGGTTTACAGGTAAGTTGTGTTTGTTGGTACATGTGTATTGGTTGTATAACTATGTGTTTTAACATGGAGGACAAAATCTAGTCATAATTTTTTTTAAATCCATTGGGTTACACAATGTGTACATGTAACCACGTCTTTTTAGTTGCCTTACACCATTTTGAAGAGTATTTTATTTCTTTTTACTTAATAATGTATTAGTTTACATGTGATAATAAATACTTATTTTGGTCATGTATAAACAAGTACAGTGTATGTTGATCTGTACTCAATAGAAGGAAAGGTTGTACTTGTTTTAGTTTTGTTTACTTAATTTTTCAACTTTAGTTGTACCGGTATTGAGGGGATAGGTCATTCAATACATAATGTATATTAATAAGTATGAAGTATGATTTGTCCAAGACTTGATACATCAAACAACTCTTTTGTCAAACTAACATTTACTGTACATGGAATTATTTTGGAAAACTAAAAAGTTGCTTTGTTGGCCAATAAAATATTGTCCAAGAATTAAATGAAATCTTTAAATATCTCAAAATATTATTTCCACAGTTTCAATTTTTTAAGCTGTTTACATGTACTTTTATATTCCCAACTCCAAAATTATCTCTTATGTTGAATACATTTTGAATTTAATTCTTTATTACTTATCTCCTCTGAGAGTACATGTATTTCCTTACATCTTTTAAGAAAATTCTCATATTGATATAATTTGATAAAATACGAGTACATGTATATAAGCTACATGTATATATCTCTGACCTATTGTGATTACAAATTGTAGTATTACACAAAAATATGTTGCATATTTAAGTATATGTAATACTATATTCTTCCTAATTTTCCGATGATGTAATTTAAGTTATTAATTTCCATTTTTAGTAATTTTTGAATTTTCTTTTTCTAATTGTGATTTCTTTGTATAGCATGAGAGAGAATATGTACGCAAAAATAAAGTTTAAACAAACTGTTCACAATTCTTTTTATATCTATGTAGTTCTAAGAAATTCCAAGAGCTACAGTGTACAATTAGAAACTACCGGTATGGAATTTGAACTGCATTCAGGATATTTTACAACTCAAAGAACATTGGCTGGGCAATGTCTGTACTTTATCAAACTAGCCATAATTCATAATGGAATGATTAAAAAAATTTGGATCTGAAATATATTGAATTTGACATGAAAAAAAAGAAAGAAGGGTACAAATTGCAGATGTGAAGTTTGGTATATTACTGTGGAATCGTTAGATTTCGTGGTGGCTCAATTTTCGTGGAATTTGTGGCTACCTTTCATCCACGAATTCACATCCTCCACGAATAAATAAATTAGGGTTACAAAGTCATATTTCCTTTTGTAGGTATAAGATACACGAAATACAAGAAATTACGTCCTCCCGAACCTGTAAAATTTCTGCAATCCACGAAAATTGGCCTCCACAAATTTTGATGATTCCACAGTATGCCTCATACATGTAAATAGTGGAGAAACAAGTACAGAAGAGGATCTTCAATTAGAATTGTTTATTCACTATATGAACAAGAAAGGCCTGCCATGACACCAGAACCCCTGGAGCCACAAATATCATAATTTTGGAAGAGGCCTCCTACCTAATCATTACCATGAACCATATACCCAGTAGTAGAGAATATTTTCAAAGAATCGGTGTTCATTCACTATATGATCAATAGGTCCCCGTCTAATAACCATAATCCCCGGCCCTTGGGTCATGAACTTTTTCATTTAATTGGTAGAGACTTCTTAGAATCACAAAATTTATTTACAGACGAGTCAAGCATTTCAACTCTGAAACTGTTCTTTCAGACCCCCTCTTCCCTTTAAATGATACTTTTAAAGTCCTGAGAAGAATTATTTATTGTCTCGGATGTTTAAGATAGAGCTACTTTTGCGAAACCAAAACTGGATTTTCAGGCTAAAACTGCTAGTGAAAAGAAATCAATACAAAAGTATTATAATAGTAACAATTTTCATTTATTCATAATTTTTCATATATATTATATATATGAAAGGTGAACAACAATATATTACTGTGCCGTGCAGCTTCAATTATTTTCTGCACTTTCTTGTACATCATATATCAATTTCAAAATTACATAATTATATCATAAATGCATTATGATACATTCATTTTCTACAACTGTATCTGGCAACCACAACAAAAAACAAATTTGTTGTCTTCATGCAATGTCTGAAGCTGAATGTTTTTTTTTCCTTTAATTTTACAATATTTTTTTGGTTTGGTTTTGAAGGCAGATTGGATATTTCTGTTCAGAACACAAGTGATATGAATTTTTTGTTGAAATGTTATGACAACCAAAAAAAAAAAATTAATGAAGAGAAAACCAAACTTAAAAAGAAAATCAACAAAAATTCTGACTAGACGAACTTTTGAATATTTCACACAAAGAAATGATACCATTCAGATCCTTTGGTTAAAAATGGAAATTTTTGGAGTTTTTTCCATGATATCAAATTTAATTAATTTCCACTTTTAAAATTAATATATTTGCTTTGATTGATAAGAGAAAAAGAAAAACTAGTAAGCAATTCTGACATTTGATTTTGTATCACAGAAAAGGAACAGTCATGCACAGTGGATATACATTTATCAGTCACTATAGTAACCTTGAATATGATCATCACACTGTTCTTATGGTATAGTACTATACCCACATACAACACAGTCAATTGTTTCAGATTCTACTTTCAATCAATTGTCTAAAGGCACAACCATTCAAAATTATGGGGAAAAAAATAATAAAAATTTAAAGTCATGCACCTGAAATATTCCTACGAGTGTATAGAGACAAAAAAAGGGGGAGGGGTGAAGGGTAGAAAAAAAAATGAAAGAAATTTGACATTTTGCTGTCTGTATTAGATTATTTAAAATAATCATTCAAAACATTTCTAGACTTGGTACAGGACCATCTTATGGACAATGGACAGAAAGTTATAAATATCCTTTTCCAATGAATGAACGAAATATCAAAATCTCATTCAATGGAAGGAATACATTCATTTTCTCATTATTTGTCAAAAAAGAAACACATCATGGATTAATAATCTTCTTAAACGTTTATCTTTTTTATCTCCTTGTATTAATCCATTTCTCACTTAATTATAATTCTCTCAAACCCCTCCCCTCCCACAATTGCCTAACCATCTGCAAAATATCTAAGGCAGTTGTTTGAACAACTGTTATCTTAGTGTGAACTACGGTACTCAATTGACCTATATAATGTCCGTTTCTAGATCCAGGAAGGTTCTGAATGTATTTAGAGGACTCTTGAGAAAATCTTGAGAAAAGGAATCAGAAATAGAGAAACATGCATTTATACTGACTTTGTTAAACAAAGTTCTAGATGGGGGGGGGGGGGGGGGGGGGGCACAGTACAAGTGGAATGATGTGCTGACAGCAACAGTTACATTTTGTTGGAACTTTTTTGACATTCAGATATCTTATTTCTCCAGTTTCATTAAGCTACTGAAAATATAAATCTTTAGGAGCTAGTCTCTGTCAGTTAAAAAGATTATTAAAAATTCTTTTTATAATAATCATTTCTGTAGTAGGTTTATCTATTCAACTTACATATCTTTGTATAGAAACTTGGCCCAAGTTTTCACAGAGAATTTACCTCCAATGTTTCAAATCAAAATCTGAAGGGAAAACTTAAAGGGGCATGGTCACGATTTTGGTCAAATTTTATTTTTTTGTTTTTATTATTTACAATACTTTAGGAATGCACTGCTAATGATCAAATGAAATTTGAGAGACAGTCGTAGAGTTATAAGCAAGATACAGGGCTCACAATTCTTTGTCATGTAAACAAGGCTCGTGCCCTGTTTTTGTTTACATAGGTTCAATATACCAGTATAAAATCTTTTTAAAACTGATTTATCTATCTTCGTATTCATTTGAAGCATAAATAAACTGTTCCAAACGTTTAACACATTCGTTTTCGGTCTAAAACTGTAATTTTCACTTCAGCATTCAAAATGTAAACAAAAGCTTCGTTTACAAAGCAAGGAATTGTAAGCTCTGTAACTCATTTATCACTCAACAAATGACACACAAATTTTGGTTGACTATTAAAAATGCCTTACTGAAGCACTGTAAACATTAAAATCTGAATAATAATTTTGGAACAAAATCGTGACCATGCCCCTTTAATAATGCAATCTTGCATACCAGTATTATGTAATATAATGGTTGAATATCTCTTCTAATTTATCGAAACTTCTGAGTATCAGTGTTTTCCGTTTTTACCGACACTATTAAGTATTAGTTCTTAGAATCCTCTTCAGTTGTTTAAAAAACACCTATTGTATTTGGATTGTGCGAAAATCTGCACTTTTGGCCCATGCATAAAAAGAAATAAACCAATTGTCCAAAAAAAAAAGAAATAAAAGGAAAGGTGATTTCTGAACAAAAAAAGATAAAATCCATACACATTCCATACACTGCACCTGCTGTATATTTAGTAACATACATATATTTCAGAAACTCTGAATAGCTAATGATGTGTAAAATAGCATATACTGAAAAATTGCTGACTAAAATCTTAAAAAAAACAAAAACAAATGGAAGCCAAATGCAAAGATCAGAATAAAAAATATTTTTGAACATACTTTGTTTGCAGGGGTATAAAAAAAGAGACAAAGCCATTTATTTACAGCAGAGAGAAACAGAACCCATGTTACAAGGTGCTGTGATATTTATCTTCAATATATATTATATTGTATGTAAAGCAACTTGATATTGCTATTAAAAAGTTTCTTTAAAAAATCGAAACTCAGTTTCAAAGCCATTTTAAAAAGGATTTCTCCCATAACTCAAATTCATGATGAAACCATAAGCTCAGAAAAGAAACACGAAAATAAAAAAATCCAACAAAAAAGAAAGGTAAATTAGGAAACCAAGTGCAACAGTTGAAAAGATATATAGATTAAAAAAAAATCTCCAAAGATAAGTCCTCTGCTTAAGGAAATGTTGGATCTTGGGAAGAGAGGTCAAAGGTCATAGGTGGCGATGTCGAGCATGCTCAATGCTCATTTTCAGGAAGGGCTTCCTGCAAAAAGCAAGCAAAGGAAAAAATTTGAACATTCATGCAAACTACATGTAAATGAACCATGTACTACATCATTAAGAACTTCATACCAGAAAACAATTCTCTAACTGTTAATTTGTATTGATTACATAAAAAAAAATTCCAATTAACAAATAGGCCCAAAAAATGTGATAAATTTTAATAGTGATAATTTTCTGGTATTCAGAAAGATAAACATGCAAACAAAAATTAAAAGAAAAATTTCTATAACAGTGCATTATTGCTAAAAGACTGCTCTCACTTTATTAAAAGAATTTCAACCCATTTTTTTTTCTCTGGAATTTTACCATTTATATGAAAAATGCATGCAAATTTCTAATGAGCTTCTATAAAATGTTTCAAATTCTATTTGAGTGCCAAAAAAAAAATTACAATTATAAAGCAATCCTTATCTCAACATGCAACTAAAAAAATGAAAAGAAAAAGTTCTGTAAGCATTATAAGAAGCATGTGAAGAGATAAGCTATGCTCTTTAATAATGTTAATGTCTGAAATTTCTTAAGCTGTCTGTGTATTACTATGTATATTTACACATAACTATTTCCTGTTCATCATTCTCCAGTAAACAAGAACAGTATTCAGTTTGACGAGATTTTATTCAGACTACGCAATAGTATTTACATTAAAAAGAAAACTGTACAGTCAATCGTGTAAATTGAAATTCTTCTTCACTGATGGCAAGGTACACAAAAAAGTAGTTGTATAGTTTCTTTTTCAGTATAAAATATCGACAGTCAGCTATCACATGTGTAGAAAAATATTTCGTAATTTGACAATTTCTTTCACGAAATCTTGCTGCAAAAAATCACAGATTTTATCTTCAATATTTAACAAATTCAACTGAATCGCCTTTCATTGTGACAAAGTCAATGTTCTCCAGCCTTTCAATAATAAACAAAAAAATCAATGGGATAAATTAAAATTTCAAAATCAAAAATTGAAGAGCTTTCTCTTGTTTTATAATTCTAACACAGCAGTCTTAAATTTCATGAAATTGAAGTATGATCACAGCATTCTCCTTTATAAGGCCCTTGAATTTACACATAATTCACAATATTCCTAGCACATGTATACAACCAATTATTTTTGTGAGGATATCTCACACAGAAAAAAAGTTTACAGGGAATTTATAATTCCTTCATACTAAAAAAATTGAATTCAAATTTGAATTTAGATAAATACCATACATTAAATTTCCTAAACAGAAAAAAAAATTATATTGATAAGCTAGCAGAAGAAAAGAGTAGAAAACTACTTGCATATCTGTATTGGCATTCTGTCCAAAGTTCACCCTTATTATCTTTACTAGCAAAGTCAGATGGAATAATAAAAATAAGGTCGACACTATCGCCATCTCATGTTTTTCATTTTCAAATTGACTGGACCAAAAGAGAAAAAAATTTCAGGGGTTTATTAGAGCAGGTAGACACCATCATCTATTATGACAGTAGCAGGATTCGGATGTACAAACGTGTCGCACGCTACCTGTGGAGGGGGGAGAGGCGTTCATTCTGGGCATTTCACAACACTCGCATTTATTCAGGGCTGGATGGTTAAGAAATGTGCAGGCTGAGCAATTCCAGGGCTCCCCATCCCCGTCCGAGTCCTGCAGTGGCTGGGGAGGAGGGGCAGGGGGCACCAGGGCAGTTGTCGGTCCGGTAATTGGCGTCCGGGGTGGAATTGGGGGTGGGGCTGAAAATGATGTCCAAAAGTTAAATACATTCAACAAATTGTTTATTACTTAAACACATCATCACCTCTTAACTTATTTTTAAAAGAGGGCAGGGCATTTTTAATAGAAAATCAATGCATCAAGACAGTAGGTCAAGTTTTTATAAAACTGGTACACACTGGTATGGAAAGTACATTAAAAACCCATCAGCAGGCTGTCACACAATTTACATATCCTCAATTTGAGAAGTGGCAACAAGTATACTTAATTATCACTTAAAAGTGACCAAGTTTCAGATTGACTGACTTACTTTCTCGTGAGGGGGTCTGAGGGGGAGGTCTGGAATAAATGGATCCCTGGGGGCCGGTGTTCATGTTCTTGTAAAAGTTCTGCTGTTCTAAGGGGTCAAGCACGCCAAGTGGAGCTGAAAGTCACAAACACAAAAATCACACCTCATCCAACGAGTTTCGTATCATTAAAATATACGTCTTAGCCTGAGATAATTTCTATTTATAAAATGAGACCTCTTACATCAATAATTGATTATAATTCATGACAAAAATCAGAAATCTATCAAGTGATGAGTTTCATTTTATTCAAATACATGTCATAGCCTGACATCATTTCTATATTTAGAATGAGACCTCTATCATCACTGATTGTTTGCAATTCATTAATTTCCTAACCGATGATGATGATGGGTATGATCAGTACTGATACTTTATATTTGATACTCTGTGTAACTGATACCAAAATCAATTCTCTATTGTATAGGAAATCTTCTCAGTCATTGATTGCTGCATCAGTGACTTACGATACTTGATTGTCTACTGTCATCTAATGACAACATATCTATTTCTCTGCTTGCCACTGAATCATATTGGCACATATCAAAGCTATAGGGACCATACTGTATGAGCACATGTCTATATAAACAGAGTATGTCTCAGAAGATGACTCATTTCTATTTATAGAAAATGACCCACTCTTCTAACACAACATACCTGTGACAGGAAAAGTGAGAAAGTAGTTATCTGTGCTGACAGCATATTTTATGATTAACTGTGACACTTTACCGGTACATGCTTTACTACATGTAAGAATCCTAAAAAAAGTCTCCATACAAATAACTTCAACTTTTTCTAAGAAGAAAATTCAATGCATATCAAAATTTTACAAATTTTCTTCCACATATTATTATTTCAATATTGTAGACCTTTTACATATAATATATAGTACATGTAAGAATAACTGCATAACTAGATGATTCAAAGTCAGGACATGAATGGTTTCCTGTGGTTAGCAACATCTTCATTTTTTTGTTCTTGTTTAATTTTGAGTCATTTTACTCTACAATTCAAGTTTCCTTCTTTAACATGTTTAAATTACTCCCTCAAGATTAAAGTGGCTTTTTTCTGTCTTTCCTTGACAGTAGATAATTCTAACCAATTTGAAAATTAAATCAATGCTATTGATGGTAAATTGTGACATATGTATAATACCTATATGATATTGAATAGGCAAGTATATTATGATTAAAATGGTTGAGCATAATCCATCTCTTTACCATACACATTATTTATTAAATAGTACTTTAGACCTTTAAAATACAATTACAATGAACTGAACCATTACAATCTCAAAGGGGCATAGTTCCAACCCTAAAGCTCCTCTTTCCCCTCTTTTTCTTTCAGACAAAAAAAACCTGTTGTCAAGATTCTGACACAGCATTTATATTAAACTTCACATAAACTTGAAAAAATGATGGCTTGTCTACCTTACACAACAAAATTTATGCCCCCTCCTTTAATATTTGGCTCACTTTGCCCTCACTGTTTGAGGGCAAATTTTAAACAGGGTTATTCTAGAAAAGCAAGTTATATACAATATCACATCAAACACATGTGTTGGAGGAGCAAATTCAAAGCAAGACGAAATCCCTTGTACCAATGGACAAACATAACCCTTGTATACAGTATCTACATGTGCAATAGATCATTTTGTTTGGTACGCAGCACAATTCTGACCAGGGATACCTACTTTGCCCATTGTTATACATGTCAATCTCCCTGGTCATGACCTGTATGTCTGCCTGGAGACGCCGATTTATCTCCCGCAGTCGAGTCACATCCTCCAACTGAAATGGAAGTTTGGAAATGCCAGTACATGTACCCTAAATGATTTTCAAGGCTAAATACCGCTTACAAATCTTCTTATTGTCAAGTCAATAGAAAACCACAAAAGGATAGATTTATTTTTAAAATGACAGAATCTGTAAAGCAACTATGGATTTTTTCTACTGGTAAAACACAACTTTCAGTAAATTTTTTTGCTATATAAATAATGTTTCCCTTAGAAATGAAATAATAGTTGGCTATTATTCAATTCCCTCATTTATAATTTTCCAAGCAAAAAATTGTTCAACTTGTGTAATATAAAAATTCCCCAGAAATTCCTAAATTTACAGAATTCAGAAAGACGAGAGAGAGAAAAAGAGAAAGAGAGAAAGTACAAGTACATACAGGCTGCTGGTTGTAACTCTTGGTTTTCTTCCTCTCCAGCATGTTCTTCTCCATCTGTTTGACCTCTGACCTCGTCTTGATCAGCTTCCTCAGCTCCGACTCCAAGTCCTGCTTCAGATTCTCCATTTTCTCTCTTTGAAATTTCAAGAGTGCTGCAAAAAGGTCATATTATTAACTCTACCACCAAAATGGGGGTTCGCAGTCAGTCATTATAAAAATACATGTAGACACTTTTTACTGAAAAGCACATTACACTTCATTCAAGTTTACTTTGCTACATGGGAAACTTGGTCCCACTCCATGAAAAGCTTTAATCAATGTTTCTGTGAAGACGCCTGTACCATGGTACGTCAAGAGATGAAGAAATCAAAGAATTTTGACAAAGAAAATCAACATTTTTTAAATCCCATGTCACATTGACATGGGTAGTAAAATCTAAAACAATCAAAAAGACAGAACAGTTAACTGTGCAAATATCTTCATTTGTGGTAGCTCAATGTCAGAGAATATATTGTTGATTCCACTTTAATATTCACAAACTAACATCACCAACATGAATAGGAAGCTTTATTTTCTACAACTTAGCCTGAGGGATATGGTTTTCATTTCTTTCTCAGGGACAGTTGGCCACAATACTGTAAATTCCTAATTAAACGCGAGGAATTAATATCCGCGTAAATTCGCGAGAAGCACATCTTGCAACTTTTAAAATCTCACATTTATTTTTCAGACATATGTAAACAACACGAAACTATGAAAAATATTCAGCAGTCGCGATTTTATGTTTGATGGAAAACGGATGAATCGTGGAATTTAAGTACTCGCATAGAATAAGGAATCTACAGTATTACATGTAATCTTTTTTCATCACTTATGAACATTAATATTGGCCCCACAAAATAAAGAAAAATGCCCCTACAGTAACTTTAGGTAACCTAAAGTTACTGTAGGAGCATGTTAATCAAATTAGGTATAAAACAAGTAGCTGAAATGGACATACCTCTTGTATAGTCTGCCTCCTCCTGTCCTCCCCCCGATGATGAGGCCGGCCTGTCTACCGGGGTGGGCTCAGTGATCGCCCCTATACTTACAGGCGGGAACATGACCTGGGGGTTCACCATGTGTCTGTCCTCCCCCGGGGGTGTGGGTATCGACCTACGGTCACTTTCAGAACTTGGAGTCCTCACATAAGGCAAATGCCCAGAAATCGCACACCGGTTCCCCGGGTTGGGGAGAAATTGGTGTCCGTACATTTGCTCTGAATCACTAGCACCTCCTGTCACTGGAAACACTTGATATGAAGGGGGATTCGTTGCACCCCCTATGTTAAGAATACATGCGGGTTCTCCGTACTTTAAGTTATGGTATTGGCCGTTCATATGATCTGTTGGCAAATAGGGATTGTAACCAGGCGTGCCGGGGTTATTTGGCTCTGTGTCGTTCGCCTGTATATACAGAGGAGATCGAAGAGTGAAAGTTGCATTGGGTTGATTGGGATTACCAGGTATCCCCGTGGTTATGGGGGGATACGTTGGGGGCAAGTTGGGGTCACTGGTAGATGGATGAACACCATACTCCCCAGGATTATGGTGAATTCTCTCTGGCGTAGCTGACACAGGCTGCAAGAAAATAGTCTTTTGCGATGAGTGTTTCTCCTGCTGGGGAGTTGTAGGGGAGCTAATGAACTGCTTTTGGGGAGGCCCAAACTGGAGAGGGCCAACTCTCGAGTCATTTTGGGAAGTTGGCAAAGGGGGAACCGGCCGTCGAGGCCTGGGGCTTTGGCGATCCAGACTATTATACCCTCCCCCTGAATTACAGTTACTCACATTTCCAGTGCTGGTTCTGGACCAGGTTGGAAAAGGTTGCTGTTTTTGGTTATAGCCAGACACGTTCTGGCGGAACTGATCTTGCGGAAGCACGCGCTGTTGAATTTGAATTTCAATGCAGTTGGGAGTGGGCCGACTTATCAGGGCAGGTGGTGTAGCCTGGGGGTTACCACTCATGAAGTGGCTGCCAACATGTGCCTGCCTCAGGACAGACGGACTTGAGGATGGCACGTGGGGGTAATTATGTCCCGAGGACATGCGTCCCCCAAACATGTACTGCTCATTCGGACTGTATGAAATATTCCTCGAAGACGGAATAAACTGTTCCATGTTATTACCCCCCAACACGGACGGAGGGCCGAGAGCCTCATTTGAATGTCCCTGGTAGTTGTTCTTGCCCCCATTGGGATTGGTGTACGGCACAGACGAGGAGCTAGACATGCTGTTTGTGCTGGTGCTGCTGATCCCGCTAGATCCCGAGTCGCTTCTCTTCCTACCTTCAGCGGGATTTATGGGAATCTCTTGATAGGAAGTGTGTAGCAGAGGAGCTGGTCCGAATAAATAATTGTCATTTTCACCATCCAGGACTGCTATACATTTAGCTCTGTCATTTTTATGCTGAAATCATTAAAATAAGAATGTCATTTTATAAACATTAAAGTACACTTGCCATTTAAAATCAATATCTGAGGAAAAGCATTAATATATTTGAAGCATGTAAAGGTTTTTTGAAAGTCAATATAAGTTTCTTACTTAAAAAATCTCTGTAGCACGTAATTCTTAGTCTTGAACAAATTCTACATGTTTTGAGACTATAAAGGTTGTAGATTTAACTGAAATGTTACAACACTAATCCATGCTAATCAATCTTAATTTTTCAATGCAAATAAGACATTTTTCAATCATTGCTAGAGCAGCTTGTTTTCGTTAGGAATCGAATATATCTTTTCTTATACACGCTTAACAGTTTGTATGATTAGCAATTTTAAATTGTAATACAATACAAAAAAGTAAAATTTAATGTAAGTGCAAATAAACAATACCATCGATAGAAAATTATATTCGGGGTCTTTTTAAACAAAATAGAAGCCTGCCAACACAAGCAGTATCTTGCAAGTTCATTTCTTGTAGACCTTGCGTTTTCATCAAAAATTGCCAAATTTTGAATAAGTGTGCATGAGTAGACTTCGAAAACAGTATCTAAAATGTTTGCAGAAATTCACTTCTGTTGACTCCATTCCGGAGTCCGACTAGACTGATAATGCTGCAGGTACATGTATGCAATCATAATGGGTTTGATTTTCATTTTTATTTGATTTGTTTTTGAAATTCGGTATGAGGATATTTCAATCACTCCAATGTAGACAGACTTAGATTGAAGATTCCATTCCAATACATTGCTACAGATTGATCAAAACTTAATTTGTAAACTCTCGTCTGAAAATTAAGACCTATAATTTTCACTTTCATTGTACGCCATTTCTACAAAATAAAGAATATAAAGGGAAGTTGTTTGTGATAAAGTAGTTAGAGTTGCAAATAGAAATATTCCTAATAGAGACATTGCCATAAAAAACCCTATTGCCCAAATTATAAGCTACTGGTATACACTTTACTAGTTCTCATTGGGAGACCATACCTGTTGCATCTTACTAGTGACAACATAATCGGGAATATCTGGGTACTTCTTTTTCAGTTCTTGAAATAACGTGACATTTATATTGGGCTCTATGGTTGCCATTCTTTATTGCACACATCTGTAACAGAAGAAAATTAATCAAAGAACTGAGAGAACAAATAGGAACAACACAGGTGTTCACATTTTCCATTAACACGTCTGTGGCTGGCAACTTCATGTACATTTATGTAATTCTGTTGGAAATTAACAGGGATTGAAATGGAAAGAGTTCCATAATTGGTCATATTTACTTAAACATCCTTAAAAACATGTTTGTTTGGAATTGCCACCTGGTGGTCCTTTTTATTTTTCAAACTTGGAAGTTTAACTACTTAAAAATTGGTAAAAAAAAAAAATAAAAATCTCCATATATATAAAGTTCTTTATATTTTGCTAATAAAATTTTATCAGGGGGGGGGGGGGGGTATTTCAATGAGGCATGAGGCAATTCCAAACATACATTAATTTTATTTTTTTTGGCCTGATATGGTAGTAATGCTAAACTGACAACCGATACAAGAACATATGATGTCAAGAAACACTGAGTGAAAGGATTTGCAATTAGACCATGGAATACAATATCCTATTTCAAAAAACAAAATTCCTTATTCAGTTAGCTCTCTTCATTTGAATTCAGTTTTCTGATCTTTTTCACCTAGAATAAACTGAAGTGACTCGGCTCACTTAGCCAATATAGAAATTTAAGCCAATTTCTTAATGACTAGCACAAATGACAATGCACTGAAGAGACAAATACAGAAAAGACACAAACGAGATGAATTGTGAAAATACTGCAAAGGCCTTGATTTGATGGTTCTTCCAAAAAGCTGAAACTCCCATCATTAAAGTATCTGATTCCTTCTTTATTTCGAAATATTTATAATGGCTATTAAAGACATGTGAATAAAACAATGGTGATTCAATGCATTAAAATGTTGACTCTTTTCAATTTCAGGCATAATGATTTATCTAGCACCATATAAGTTAGTGAACATACTGGAATCAAATGGAGTTTTCCTTAAAAAGAGAAACTCTATTAAAAGGCCACCTATTTTTAAATGATCATTTTTACTTTTTCCCATTAGACCCAATTGTGACTGCTTTAAACTAGCAAATACACTCGAATTCAACATTTTGAACTCCTGAAAAAAAATTCCAAAAGCCTTTCCATAACCTGTTATACCGAGCGCAGTGAGAGGCGGGCAAAGCCCGCCTCACGAAGCGAGGCTTAATGGTAACACGTATATAAGAAAATCAGTGAAAAATAGAAGTTGAATCAGGGGTACTAAGGGCCAAAAAATTTTCTTCCAGCCCTGGGCGCCGCCATATTGGCCGCCATTTTGTTAAACAAAAGTTAACTCGATCATTTTATGACTGCCGCTTGTCGATGTTTTTCGCCCCGAAACTCGATCAAAAACTTTCCAATGTTTAATTGAAAGTAATTAAGATAAAAATAATTGACTGTGCAAACTATACAACTTTTAACAGTGGTTTAATCAAGAAATACGACTAGTTTCACGTATGTCTTATCAAATTATCAGATGGAAAATAAAATCATTAACATCAAGGAACCGATCTTATAGAGACTGATTAAAGTAGAAAAAATTAAATTCATCAATTTGGGAAAATTATAAGCATTAAAAAGAGAAATAAAAAATTCTCGGAATCAAAAACTTTTCCTCGGCTATTTCCGAAGACATAACTTTTACGTTTTACGTATGAAACGTGACGTCATACTGAAGACTGAGCACGTGACGTTTAGTTTAACTTTGGCTTATGATTTGATAGATAGGCAGATCCTACTGTGTGTGTTTCAAATAAATTTTGTTCTACAAAAAAATCAAACTGCACTGTGTTAAATCTGCGCTCGGTCCAACGGTCATACCGTTTACATATTATACATGAATATTGTTAAGCACTTTCATTTTACAACATCCAATGACCCAGAATTATTTCTTAATTCCAACAAATATTTTTTTACTTAAGTTATAAACAATGAAATTTCTACAAAAAACACGAAAAAAATCACAATTTCTCTTTTTCAACATGATCAATTCTATTATTAAAAAATGATTTTGAATGATTATGGATGACCAACAAATCTACTGAATGAACTACATTAAGTGCTCTTTATAAAGCACACAGGTATTGGAGTTACTCATCACCCTACCTGATAATAATACAAATCCCGTAAGTGTGTTTAGTCTTCAAAGTGACTCACTTCCATGACAAATATTTTCTAATTCAATAAAAGCTTCCTTTGCGACCTGAATAGCAGTGCTTATGAATGAAGTTGACTTATACACATGAGTGAGTCATATCTATGTTTGACAACAGTTGTAAAACTCAGGTGTGTATTATAGGTATCAACTCCGGCCCAATAATAAACATTTAAACAGGAGGGGAAATTGTAACAGTTTAACTGCTGCCCATTGATAACAAACATCAAGTACCTGTTACAGATGAACACAATTAGAAAGAAGGACTCCTATGATATGATACTGCATAACACCACTCCACAATACAAATACGTGGGTGTCAGCATACATAGGTGTAACTCACCTCAGACACCTTTTTGCATAATCGTGTCTTTCAAGACACGAAAACCACGAGGAGGGGATACTCGGACCCTAAATTAACAGAATAAATACAAACAAACCGGGCAATCGCACTGTCATCAACAGTTCCGTTATAGAACATATTTTTTGTGTGTGTAAATGTCAACTCCCAAAAAAGGAAACCGAGGTTCCGTGTTTACCGTTTGTATAAAATGGGGTCAAGAATACGATGTTTTGTCATCAATTGAAAGAAAAAAATCTCCCCCTTCATTATATCAGGAACTTTATCAGGCATATCAATATGTGTCTAGACATATGTCATCATATTTATGCTAGCATCAGCTGTCTAACATCGGGTTTTGTTTTTTATGCTAAGACAGTGAAAAAAACACGATCTTCGCATTGCAATTTCCACTTAAAGTATGCATAAATTGAAAATTAGCTCTACCTACCGAAATATTGAAAACATGTTGCTTTCCGATCTAACGTACAACATAAGAGGAGAGCATAAACATGACAGAATATCGGGTATTTTTGCTACGTCCAACTTCCTATTCTGAAATATTCGTTCTAATGGCGGAAAATGCGCATGCGCATTCATGGCATATATCGAGTTTTCCGGTTAGGTTGTCACTATTTACCTAAACAACCCTATTTGTGAAAGCCAACTTTTTTTCAAAGATAAATTTAACGCTACAAAATATTAAAACATTATAACAACGTCGAAATAGCATCGAATTAGATTTATAAGAGAAATATAGGTGAACGTATTTCATTATAGAAAAAATAATCATAAAGAAAGGCCAAAACCCCATGATTTATTCATCAATGTATTATATGAACATGTAAATATAATTACGTCTGAAAATATTGCACTAATTACACTGCTGAATAAAATGAATTTTTGCTTCGTCAATGTTTATTTCTAAATTTATATCAATTGATCAATAACCTCTTGACCATGATGCAGCCCCTACACTTTTTTTTTGGGGGGGGGGGGGGGGGGGGGTAATGTAATGGAATTTGTTTATAAATTATTTAAGAATCCTTTTTTTTTAAATCATTAATCATTATAAAAATTCAAATTTTAAAATTAGATGTTCCGAATCTGCAACAGCTTTAGTATGGATACGACACATTTAATTTCAATAAGATCCAGTTGCAAAAAAAATGATAACTGACCTCAAATTTTGTCAAAACTAGCAGTTCTTATCGTTATATTTTGTGATCATTGTATTCAGAAAATACTGAAAAACATAATTTTGGAAATGCCAAATTAATATGATTAAACACCATAAAAATACATTTTGTTTCATATATTTTGTCAGCCAAATATATAAATTTCATTACCACCAAAATTCCGATCACAGTGTTGCATTTTAAAGACATTTTGAATTAATATTCAGAGATCGCCAGCTTCAAAATTAAGTCGATCATTATTAAATAATACGAGGGCTGTTCGGAAATTATTGAGACATTTACCCTTAATCCTTGGGGAAAAAGATAAACCCTTGAAATTTCACCAAAACGTACACCAGGATAGGGTTTATTAAAATGAATGTGAAAAGTTTCTTAATTGTCCATGGCATGATTGGAACATTCCTTGTAAACTGACCAAATTGCCTTCGCCCAGTGACCCAGAACAACCGCAAACTTATCGCAACGTCATTTTAATGATTTTCATTGCTCCTATGTTTTAAACACCTTACAAACGAACGGAATTTAGAATTAATTTTTTTTTCCATTTCTCATCTTTTGTTTACATTTCAAGATGTCAACATTTGCATATTCTCTCCATTCTTGATTTTTGTGAAATCAAATTACTGTGAAATGTATCGTACAGTCATTCTGTGTACATGTTTTAGAACTGTTGACATCGGTTAGTATGTAAAAAGTACTTGATATTTAGTCCCTTTGTCTAAATTCTAGTTAAACAATCAGTGAAAAAAGGCGATAAGCTGTAGCTCTTTATCCCTTGCCATCGTATAGATTTTGTTTAAGCAGTTGGGTGGACTGAAAAGGTCTCTTTCCGAGATTTCCACCTATTTGATATATTTTCCTGGGTTGGGGGGTGGGGGTGGGTCATAAATTGTACGTAAATTGACTTTTTTTCAAAGGATTTTTTTTCTATTGTTATAATCAAGACATCGACTTATATAAATATGAAAATTAAAAGCAGTTATATGGAGCCGTAAATATATGCATTACTTTTAAATGTACGTGTAAAAAATTAGATTCACATTAATTCCGTCGAAATATTTAACATATTATGCATAAACTTATCAATGACATGCAAAATAAAATAATATCCCCAGTTATCTCTCTTATGCCATGTTGTAAATTTTGAATTTACTGGGTAGATGTAAATACAAAATTTACAACATGACAACTTGTAAATTTTGTATTTACACCCACGCAGTAAATTCAAAATTTACAACATGACACTTATACCATAAAGGTCCAAGGTGACAATGATACATGCAAACTATATAACCACACACACATTTCTTCTCGCAGCAAGCATTATTCTATTAAAGCTCTTTACATAAAGAGAACTTGATTTTGAAGGAGTAGCCATTTGGGTGCATATAGAAATTATAGCTAGGGAAATTAACATTAAAATTGAAAGTTCTAGGTACTATGCATAGTACCCCCCCCCCCCCCCTCCTCCTTTTTTTTTTTCTTAAGATTTCGGATTACCCCCCCCCCCCCCCTCCCAACCACCACTTGAAAATGATGATACGTGCGGCGTGCCTCACAATATACATGTAGCATGAATGTGCTTTGAAACAAGAGGTTTTAAGCCATATAATATATAGGGCCAACCCCAAAGCATTGCATAAAGGATCCAATCTTTTCCATTTCATACGAATTCATTTCAAAGACCAAATATTCTTAAAATCACGACGTGAACAATCGATTCATTACTGTTATAAAAAAATCAATGTTGATTATTCCTTGTACAATGAGAAAAGTGAGCAATCTTACATACCCCAAGCTCCCCCATTGCTTGACAATGCTAAAAATAATGAACGACAAGGTATATGCGTTAAATAACACAATAATTCGATAAAGGGCACAACTCGCAAATAAAATCATCAGATCAAAACTTCCTGCAAAATAGGCAAATCTATTCCTTTGCCTTTATCAAAAAATAAACTCTAATTTCAAAAGGGTGGACATTCTCCGAAAAATAAAGGAATCGGAATTTCCTGGTTATATGCACATCTACACATTGTGTTCTAAATACACCTACAAAGTTTTACGAAGTTCCGTGCAGCAGTTTAAGAGGAGTTGCATTTAAAAACATGTTCATTACTATATTCAATACTAGTATATGGTCAAAATTCGAAGTTCAACCGGACCGAAATTCCCTGAAAAATAACGGACTCGGAATTTCCTGGTTATATGCACATCTTAACATTGTGTCCTAAATACGTACAAAGTTTCTCTAAATTATATGCAACGGTGTAAGAGGAATTGCGCTTTCAAACTGTTCATTACTATATTACAATATTCAATTTATGTCAAATTTGTAAGTTTAAAAGGACCGAAATTCCAAGAAAAACAATAGAATTGGAATTTTCTGGTAGAATGCACATCTACACATTGTGCACGAAATGCCTACAAAGTGTCACGAGATTCTGTTCAGCAGTTCAAGAGGAATTGCACTAACAAACTGCATGTTCATTACTATATTCAATATATGGCCAAAATTCTAAGACTGACTGACCGGTCAAACATTATATGATTATGATAAATATTATTCCCTGACTAATATATTCATTTTATTGCATGTATGATTGAGTAAAATTATAAATATTGCTGTTTTTACGAAATTTTTAATCATTATGTATTTTATCAAAATCCCACCAATCTAGGCCTTAGTTTGCTTAGGGTCAAAACTACATGTATTTACTTAATTATTACTGATAGAATTCGACAAGCATATAACCTTCATTCATGAATTTCAAAAGAGTTCTACATCAATCAAATCTGAACGAAATAAATTTTGTTTGGGATCAATATCATAAAAATGGATTGTTTAATTGATGCATCATCTAATGTACCGGTGTTATATAGTGCCTTTTCCCCCTAGCCATCTTTCCCCCCGGAAAAATGGCTATATAGCAGTTTTTCCCCCCGGAAAAATGGCTATATAGCAGTTTTTCCCCCACGGAAAGCTGACTATATAGTGGGTTTTCCCCCTTTTTATAGCCAGATTACCCCCACGGAAAACCTACTATATAGTAGATTTTCCCCCTTTTTTACATTCCGGTCATGCTTATGGTGGACCATTCGTTGCAATAATTTGCAATAACTGATATTATATTAATTTCTCATAATAAAGGATAATTATGGCATTTATTTATACATAGAATAAAATACGTGGTTTTTTCACCCCTGATATGAACAAAGGCACGGCGTTCATAACATTCCTGTGTCATCACCATTTATTTCACCTTTTGTTATACCTTTTTGGAACACCTTTTTCGCGGATTTCGGAATACCTCGAATCTTTTTCATCTAATCGATGCTTATCTACAGGTTTGACTTCGACGTTATGACATTGACATTTTTCACAGAACACGTCAGAATACATTTGAGTGAAAATACGCCGGTTTGGAACTTTAATTTTCCTATGTATTATCATCTATGTATAAGCTCCTTCCAGGAAACTAACTGACTAATCTTGACTTAATTTTGTAGAGGAAGGGAATAAGAAATGGAAATGTATTACTCCCTTCGTCCAAAAGGCTATTAATTTTAATTTAATACCGTTAGAATTGACGATCTTAAATGATTATGCCCATGAGAAAAAGGGTCTTATGGCATTTTTGACAAAACAGAGAAATCACGTCACAAACATTTGACGTTATTTCATAACGTCGTCCAAAAAGTGGAATGCTTAAAGCGTGTTATTTTCATAACGTGTAGTATTTTTTACCTGATTTTTATTAATTCAGCACGTTGTTTTGGGTAAACTCTTTATTTTAGGTTAACTCTTTAAGATATACATGTATTGACAAATTCATTTTGTTTTTTCTCTCATTTTATGTTAGATTTATCGAAATATGCTCAAATATTGGCTATATTTTGAAGAATTGTTGTGGAAATACTTTGTTATTAATTTTGGTGTACGTGTATACATGTACGTGTTTCTTTCTGTTACATCATATCGATATTTATGAACAGCAAAGGCTAACATATTCAAATTATCTGATATTGCTTGATTTCAAAAAGTGAAATTCTGGACTTAACAAATTTTATCAATCTTTAGCAATGACTTTTGATGTTATTGTTTTCAACAATGTACCAAGTATAAACTTAGAGGTATGTTGCACACTCAATACAGTCACTTATTTTTAAATCATTATTTGATGGATAACTGAACAATACAAAGGAATTGAAAAATATCTGGTTGAACAAGCTTAAAAGCAAACATTGTTCTCTCATATTTCCCTCTGTATGAAAATAAAAGATTTTTGAAGACAATCTAAGTGTTGATTCAAATGCCGTATGTTTAGAAATACAATGTAATGTTTAAAATTTGCTTTCATTCTGAAGTTAAGTACAACAATCCCTCTATTTTGGCAGTGTGTATACACGGTGTATGAAATCTGAGCTTCAATATTTTGCGTATTTTTGGTCATCAAAATGATCACGGTCCAGTAGCTATAGTCTTAAGGTTAATTATTCTGATGGTCCAGTAATCGTAAGGTTCAAAAGTTCGTCGGTTCATTAGTTTGAAGGTTTATATATATATAAAGGGTTCAGTAGTCAGAAAATCCAAATAGTGTAAATTCCTGAAGTTTTGAACTACACCAAAATATAATGACTAGAATGTATTATTCTACGTAACTACAACAGTACTATATTTAGTTTTGTGTGGGCAAATTTCCGTAGATTGCTATTTTTTTAAAGCTTAGTTTAACTCCTGCTATGGAAACTCTTATCATTTTGCCCATATTCAGTAAAAACATATGAACTTCTAGGCCTAGCAATGAGCTCGAAGTTGAAAGACCTTCTATGATTATGTTGTGCTTCATTATAACATATACAAATTCATTTTGGTAAAGGGGAAGAATTTTTAGAAATCTTAAATATAAAAATGTATGTAATTGAAATATTTCAAATATATGAAAATGTATCGTTATTGGTGCAATTTTCAATCATACATTTACTTTCCTTGGCAAATACGTATTCATTAGTTGCCAATGATATTTTGTACGTTTAAAACTGACCTTATTGAATTTGACTTTGTTCAAACCTTAAAGTTTATGCTGTATTAAAATGCAGCAGTCAACACTGATTTTATTTTGCTTAAATATCAAGCTTTCATTATCATATAGGGAATCGAAAACATGTAAAATGGTCAACTTCTGGAAATCTTTTTAATTAATCTAAATCGCATGCAGTCTTTCAATATACAGGAAATATTGTTTTTTTACTTAAAATTCTGAGAATTTTTTCATTACGGTCATCTGCATCATTTATGATTATTTTGATTGATTTACACGGGCTGTTACATTCAAAATTAATATTTTATAAAGAACACACTTTTTTTTTTTTTTTTACTTAAAGTTTAGGGAATTCTTTCATTGCAATTCCCTGCATCAATTTTGATTGATTAACATAGAATGGTAGATTATAAATAAATATTTTATACAGAAAATCATGTGTTTTACTTAAAATTCAGAGAACTCGTTTACTGCAATTCCCTGCACCAATTTAGATTGATTTACAGGGAATGGTACATTATGAAATGAATATTTTATACAGAGAGCATTGCGTTTTACTTAAAGTTCAGGGATTTCTTAATTGCAATCTCCTGCGCCAATTTTGATGATTTTCACAGAAATGTACAAAAGTAAAAATTCAGAAAAATTCATTGCAATTCTCTGCATCTTTTTGATTTACATTGAATGGTACGCCGGTGCATTATGAAATTATGATTTTATAAAGAAAATATAATTTGAAATTGGTTTTGGTTGATGAACACGGAACGGTACATTATGAAATTAATATTTTAAACGACTTCTTTCGCTGAAATCATCATCCTTCATCGATTGTGGTTTATTTGGAATATTTTTTTTTCAAGGACTGGTACATTTTTAGATTGATATTTTATATAGATGTTTACAGACAATTTGTGCGTGCAATCAAACGTAGCTGTGCTATTCAGTTATTCCTAACATTGTCTGACATTCCAGTTATCATTCAGTTAGATGGATAATACAGGTTCATCGTGTCATCATGACTTGATTTTTAATAACATTTAACATAATTACATCAACCAAGACGAACCGGAAAAGAATGAACCGGAACCGGAAAAGAATGACGACAATCATAGATCTAACAATTTCTTATTGTAAATGTATGTGCTTTAGACTCCAAGAAATAAGAATACATCCCCCGATACATATTTATAACATTTTGCAATATAACATTTTGCGTTGATCTCAACGAAAATATTATAACACAAAATGTGATCATTACTTATGATCACTCAAAACCTGCCAAAATGTATCATGATAACAACGAATAATAAACCAGTAATCAAGACCTTACCGATACTGGTACTGTACCAGTATGTCTGATATACACTAAGTCTATATTTTTATTTATAAATGCTACAAGTTCTTACCTCCGTGTACTTTTTGATTCTATAAGTTGTATAAAACGTGTAGAATCAAAAAGTACACGGAGGTAAGAACTTGTAGCATTTTTAAATAAAAATATAGACTATATGTGTATATCAGACGTTGTATTAAGTGAAGCAGAGAATAAATTAACGCGACGTCACATTTTTATCCTGTTGAAATAGCTTTATTAAAAACGGAGAAAACCTTAACTTAGAACTGGTTTAAAGCCATAAAATTTCAGATTTGACAACTCTGAGATGTGTTTTATTCAATTCTGTAAAAATCTCAAAATGTGCAAAAAATATCATAAGCACCCTTTTCTCATGGACTCAATCAAATATAATCATATATTTCTACTTCTAAATATCAAACGAGAGACAGGGTGCAATGATATGATGAGAAACTGAATGTTTTACTTCGATTGATGGGGTTCTAAATCATGGGTAAGGGGTGTTATAATTTATTATGTATTAAAGGCGTGTGTAAAGTTAGTATTGACAATTTTGTTTTAAAGTCACGCATATTCATATTCATGTTTTTAAGCACATTTTTTACGAAACGCGAGGTTTTATGATGTAAACATTTTTTTTTTAAGTGAAATGGCTTCACAACCAGAACAAAGTCAGTATCTTTGCTGGTTACTTTGGAAAATGTGAAATGGAGCTTGAACTAATCTTATGTATATATTATCATTCACTGCGTGCTAATTTTTCCGCTTTTTATTTTTCAACGTGATTTATAAATGTACAATTTTGAAAACGATGCCATATAAAACAAGATATACGATTCGCTTACCTAAAAATCTCACCATACTATTTATTTCATATTTATACAATAAAGATTTACTTATGTACCATATTATTTCTTCGAACAATGAAACAAGGGTAATTAGAAATAAAAACTAACACATTTTTTGTGATGATCTGACTTATTTTTTTTTAATATATAAGCTTGATCTTCTAAGCAATTGGCAAGTAAAATAAAGTCGTATATCAAGTGCACTATTGTTGATTATTTATTTTTGTTTTTCGGTTGCTACTTTTATGAATAAAAATTTATTGATTTATTTATATAGTTATTTAGTATATCATTAGTCATCTTATGAATTGATTAAATGTTTTGAAGAATAATGGTTTTACCCGCGTACCAATTTTAAAATTTTTGTTCGTAAATTTAAAAAGAAAAGCAGAATTAAACGTAATTTTCAACCATTTTGATAAAGAAATATATGAGTGAGTGTGTATTTTTAAATGATGTTTTTACTTTTAAATGACCGTAAAAATATGGCGATGTGGTCATCTCTAGTTTTTGAGATATGGGGCCCTAAAAATACACTTTTCATTTTAATTGGATTTCAAACATCGGGCTCGGAAACATTAAGGGCCCCTACCATGGGGATAACTTTTTCAGGGTCATCTACTAGTGGTATACCACTACCAATTTAAAAATATGGTTAAGTGGTCATCTCTAGAATTTGAGATTCGGGCCCCCACTTATAGAACACTATTCAATCATTATAATGGGGTTTTAAACATCGGGCCCTGAAACATCGAGGGTCCCTACCCTGAGGGCTGAAATTTTCAGAGTCAACTACAAGTGGCAAACCACTGCCACTGTGAAAATATGGTGATGTGGTCATCTCTAGTTTATGAGATATGGGACCCTAAAGAATATGCACTATATTCATTATAATAGGATTTTAAACATCGGGCTCTGAAACATCGGAAACAAAATTTCTCTAAAACAGAGGTTTAGCCTGGATAAAATTTGCACAAACTTTTAACAGACAGACGGACTGATATATTTATTAAAAAATTCTCAAAACATTTTTCACTTACAAATTTAGAACACAGAATTATGCATATAAGTGTATATCTTGTAAAACCAAGTACTTTTTTCAATTAATTACCTAAATTAAAAGTTCTCTGTATAATTCAATTACACACATGTTTAATTTTCAGCTTTGTCTATAAAAAATAATAAATCGGCAAAACGAAACTTAACCTTTACAGATGAATGCAGATATATGCAACCTGGGTGTGTAGAAACATTGATTTTAACCCTTACTGGGTTTCCATAAATATTTTTTATAAAATATGAACCAAAAACGTGAGGGAGAAACCCTAATATGGGGGAAAAGCTACTATATAGTAGCTTTTCCCCCCGGGGAGAAAGGCTACTATATAGTAGGTTTTCCGGGGGGAAAAGCTACTATGGGGGAAAAGCTGCTATACAACACCGGTAATTGCAATATTTTTTCGGGGTCTGAGCTAGGACTATTTTCGATAATTTTACTCTGTTAATTGAATTCAATAAATTTGATTAATTTTTTTATGGGGGGGGGGGGGGGGGGTCTGGACCCTCTATAGATCTGAAATGATATTGACATGATGGATACGAAAGAGCCTAAGGTAAACGTGCCGCGAGTCCGATAAAAAAAACTCGCGGCGATCGTTGATTTGACAGATTCGCACCGACTTCTAGTGAAATTTAGAAAAATTTGACAGTTTTTAAGGTTTTTAAAGGAACTCAAAACTCATCCCTTTAGAAAAGCATATATACATATGTTGTTTTATCATGCAGTTATTTTTTAACATTTTATATAGGAGTATATAAGATTATTTTAGTTTCTGCTTTTTTATGTAGATTGGTTTGAACATATTTTATTGTAAAGTTGGTATATACAATAGGATCGGGCTCTAAGTTCTATAAACTTAAAACGCCCTCGATTAAAATGTAAATATGCAAGGGGCGCAACTCAAGTTGCTCGCTAGATAGCGCCACCGCATCACCGAGTTTTCGTAATGAGATCTGCCAAGTTTTTATTGGGAGCGGAGTGGACCGAAACCCCTTGGCTATCGAAGATGTAAAAACATATAATGTATATTTTTTTGGATTTTCAAATGTAAAATAGTTCTTAATATTAACTAAAAAATTATGTTAATCATGAATTAATACTAACTTATAATGAACTGAATGATTTATCTAAATCAAACAGATATATCATATTGTTCATTACAACTTCAAATATAGACTAGATAATATCCACCATCAATGACTTTTCCTGAATTATACTGTGCACATTTGACTATCACATGACCTTTTTCTAACAATCTTTATGATGTCATTTTCATCACCAATTGACTTTATTTTTTTTTTCACTAATAAATCTTGGTAACAATCGGTACTGAACTGTAACAAACTAAATAATACACTTAGTTGAATGAACGATTCCTCCTACTCTGTCACTTTGAAGCCTAACAAAATGATCTGAAGAGTAACTAATTTATTCATTAGTTTGAGATTTTTAAGGGAAAGAAATCTCGTACCAAAAGGGGGGGGGGGGGGGGGGGGAGAGATTGTGATATAAGCATCACGCTCCTACTAGCGCTAGTTAGTGGATTAACCTTTTAAGCTCAGTCGGAAATGCGTTGGTTTTTAAAACTGGAGGTCATGAGTTCGAGCCTAGTTGTGTACATTCCTTCTACTCGGTTACACTAAACTGAAAAAAATAATAACGGGAAATATTTCATAAATGACAAATCTATGTTTACTTCGAAAGTATGAATAATATTCATTCGAAGACCAGTATATTTTTATAGATAATTAACACATTGAGATTTAATGATAATGAAAATTAATATGACTTTGTCTATGCTGTATAATTGCATCAGTAGCTTACTTCCCGTTGGCCGCTATGTTGTGGGTCAAACTGCCTTGATGCCTTCATTTTTCAACCACTTTCAATCTGCCATACTGGTTTTTTTCTGACACAGAAAGCACTGTTTTATGTCATATAAAACTCTGTGCCGGATAATTATGCCAGTGCCAAGGTGGCATTTTGTCACCCGTCTAAGCTGCATGTATCGAAAAATTCAAATATGCCATATGATAGACCATTGCTTAAAGAGTTTACAACCACCTTTGTTATCATTGTATCTCACCTTTCAGGTGAGATATTTACCTTTCAAAAATAAATTCCTACAGGAAAATAAATTTTCCCATAGGAAAAACAATATTCCTAAAGGAAATTTGAAATTTCCTATCGGTACACAAGATTTTCCTTTAGGAATTTCAATTCCGATAGGATTTGATAAAATCCGATAGGAAATCTTAATTTCCTGTAGGAAAACTACCTGTCTGAATCAAATTCCTACAGGAAATACCTTTCTCCTATAAGAAATATAATTCCTATAGGATTTTTAAAAATCCTATGGGATTGTCAATATTTCCTGTAGGAGAATCATTTCTCCTATGGGAATTATCATTTTCCTATAGGATATCAATTTTCAAAGGTAAATATCTTACCTGTCAGGTGAAACACACTAAAAACAAAAGTGGTTATATACTCTCTAGACAATGGTCTATCATTTGGTATATATGGATTTTTCCGAAACTGCATCTTAAGCGGGTGCAAAAATGCTACCTTGGCACTGGCATAATTATCCGACACAGTGTTATATACGTTTATAAAGCTTCATTTAATTATTGATTGTGATGTTCTTTTCGAGTTTTTCCCCGTATATTGCCATCATCCATGTTTAAAATTGGTTGCTAAAAGAGAGAAAAAAATCACTGGATTGACCCACAAGATAACGACGAAGGGAAATAACTCTAGGGAAAAATGCGACATATGAAAACTATCTCTACATGTCCAATGTTTCATTTAAAGTTAAAAGTTTTTAATCAATTTATTAACTCTCTTGTGTATAATTTTATCATCACTTTATAGAATCCTTTTTTTTCTTTGTTTACTATGTTCTTAAGCAATAAAATCATAACTTTATTGTCAAAGAATTGAGCAAAATAGAATTATGCTTTTAAAATTCTAGATAAATTTCTTGTTGAAATTCTTTATACAAATAAATTAGTATTCTTAGAAATTGATATACATACGTTTGCGAAAGATGCCCTTATGTTAATGAATTGATCAATAAATCATTCATTTTTTTAATACAATTATATGAGAGGTTATCTTTACGTGGAACTCTCGTTTTTATATTAAAAAAAACGTTTTGGCTACATGCATGCATCATCATTTAATTTAATTTTGTTAAAAAAACTATTGCATAAAATTCATTGTTTTTAACTTGAAAATGTTGGGTTTTTTTTTTAAGTTTTCATACTGAAACAAAACTGACACAATGAATTTTAAAAACCAAAAAAAAAAGAAAAAAAAGAAGTACCTTTATGAGGTTTTTTTTTCACTTTCGTCCCTTATGTACTATGCAATTATAAATGTGTTTTGCTATTCCATTTGTTTATATCTGCTTTGTTTTTCGGTCACTGCTGGTGGTTTTTTGTAATGTAACGTTTGAAAAATTGATATATTAAAGAAATTTTAAATTTACTTAAAATGCTTTATATATGTATGTGTGTATATTTTAACGTATATGTACATTTATTTTATATATTAGCGCGTTTCAGACCACAAGGAATTTGTTTGACGATATTACGGAACCAATTTTCGAATTTAATTCCTCAATACACTCAATTAATAAAATTCATATTTAGTTGTTATTCGAAATTTTATTATAATTACATCATATTAATATCAAATGCATAATTGTGACATAATTCAATCAAATTTCAATTGTAGTATCGCGTAATATTATTTTACATAATTTTACGTAATGTGTTACAATGTAATGTAACAATTTAATTCACGCTGGTGGCAAAGAGCAACATATACCATCATGATATCTTCTTTTGTTTATTTTTTATGTATCGACAGAAGGAGGTGATGGTCGTACGTCAAGCAAACTACATAAGTTATAGCCCCTTCATGCGGAAATCAATTATGGATAAAGTTAAATGTTTAAAAATTTAAATCAACAGCAGATTGGTAAACTCAAAGAGAAGTATGTTAGTATGTTATCCTTCAACAAGATTCACTCTGTCAACACGACCATTCAGTTTCGTATTCAAAACAAATGAATATTGTAAACTATTTCAATGATCACTGTACATTGATAATGTCATTAAAATAACAGACTAGATACATACCATTGCCAAAATGATATTTTTCTCTACTAGTTTTTCATCTCATTTTTAATTTAAATTCAAGGGAGATCAAGATCATTTATTCATGATTAAGTGACATTGTAATCACGAATATTTCAAATACGGTAAGTATAAGCGCGTGACATGGTCATTCAAATAATTTCTAAGTATAGTTGCCATAATCAAGATTTTAACATATTTCGAAGTTTATGAGTTTTTTTTAAACAACAGGGGGGGGGGGGGGGGGGATAAAACAAATACATTTCAATCAAAATTATTAAGATAAAAATAAAAGCACGTGTTTTAAACAAAAGATCGTCTATCAAAAGATTTTTGAACATGTAATTAAAGTCAAGACTTTTACAAGTCTGTTTAATGAATATGGAACGGTTTCTAAAATGAAACTATATAAAGCTGATATCTTCACTTTTAAAAAAAGATAAAAGGAATTAAAAATAAATTTATTTCCGGTTAGTTTTATTTTTTGTTGCGGAAAGATGTTACTAAAACAAAGCGAGTACCTAATCGTAACAAATACTAGAAAGTCAATGCACTATTTTTGTAATGATTTTATTAATGTTGTGTAATCGTATAGTGGTTATTGCTTTTATTTATACCAAAAATATCATGATAATTTCTTACGTCTCTAAAAGTAATCCTATAAAGTCAGTCTCAAACTGTCAGTTTTCTCAATCTAAATCCAATTCTCCGTAATAATGAAAATGTTCTAGAAATTTACAATATCAACGCTTAATCACCCTCTGTCAAATATTTACGTACATCTTGTACATTTCAAAATCACTAATAGCTTTATTCCAAATTCAAGGTAAATGAAAACACTTGTTATGGTACCATATATTTATTAATGAACGTAATGGTATATATAAAATATACAGTTATATAAACTTCCCGTTATCACCATTCTTACCATGTTACAACGTAAATGTTAGCCTGCCTTAAAGTTAATTTAAAGTCCAAGTAACCCAAACCTAATGCCAACCATCTTAGCACGGACTAAACACCTAGCATGTTCCTTATGTTAAATATAGCGCAATAGAATCTTAAACGTGCTGCACTTTGAAAATTTACGGACACTGGGCGAGACAATGAACGAGGGAAACGGAGACCTGGGCCCACCTATCTACCCGGGGAAGTGAGTTGACTCGAACCTTAGAGAAGATTTCATGTCAACTTCCGGCGTGATACACCGCGCTCTGGGGTGTGTGTTTCTCTTAACCAATCAGAACGACTATATGTATTTATAAATCAAACCAGCATTTTCCCAAATCATTATGAATAACACTGACACTTTCCGAATGTTACTCAACGATTACGACAAATCATATTTATCGTTACGTTTTGCTTAAGCTATAGATGAACATGTGCTTGACATGTGACCATGCTAAATATAATCCTATCACAGTTGAAACTTTCTCTTTTTGCTATCGCTGTACAAATATACTTTTTGATAAAACTGAAAATACCAGTATAATATGTGTTTTAATAAATATATATGACTCAATTCAAGCAAAACTTTATAAATTTGATTGATCATAAATAAAAACATGTGACAATGTACATTTGAAAAGTAATAAATTTTGTATTAAAAAAAAGTCTATACATACTCGATTGTTAAAAGACGAAATGCATATGTATATAGTGAACATGCATACATATAGAAACAAAAGAAAACTTTAACAGTGCTTCATTAATTGTACGAAATTAAGTTTATCTCACTTGCGTTCCGTTTGGAGACGAAGATACAGTGGCGTTAACGTTTCCTGTTTTCTGCCTTTGTAACAATGAATACATTTGTATCTCTAGCGGTAGTTTCGCACACTGGATCACGTGATCTTTGCATACACATGATGCGTTGTTGCTCACAATTGTTGCTGCAAGTGTCCACCACTTGAGGATGAGTGCGTGCAATGAATTGGTATTCCGAACGACAGTCGTATTCGCAACCCATCCACATCGAGGCGCATCCCATGAGACAGTGGGGAGGGATCTTTGAAACGGATGTTATGTGGCTAAGGGCGGTCAGCAAAATACACAGAAAGATGCATTCCTAGAAAACCAATTTATTTGACGTAAATTAACATTCTATTTTGCAGTTATTCAGATTTGTGTCTATGAGAATATACAACTTTTTTTTAGGTTTGAAAGTGAAATAATCATGTTTTTATTTCCATACATCTATTTTCTTCTATCAATCTACACTGCAACTTACAGACATGAAATTTTTTTTATCTTTCATTATCTTCGTTATGATAAAGAATATTAGTTTTTGGCTTCAATCTATAATTATCTTAGGGAAGTAATTAAATTTTGACGTACTATACAATCACATAATTACATAATTGATCAAATAATTAATTACAACATTATAACCACATTTTCAATAATTCATAGTAGTATATCAAGCATTAACGTGTATAAAGTGTACAATATTTGTACATGTTATTCTGTACTTAATTCTACTGACACGTGAGTAGTTTTTCAAAAGAGCTATATATATAAACCGTGCCAGATACTACATAAGTATTATTTTGGCATACATACCTCTTTTCCTACATTCAAGCTCATCTTGCTGTTTCTGTCTAAGTCAAATAATTTTCTATAGTTGGTTTATTAATTGCGTGTATATTTATACATGTACTATAGCCAATTTGGGGATCAAATGTAGAAGCTATGACAATTTTTTTCTCTAATATAGAATATGCAGATTTTGTATAGTTATTTTTGAAGTATGTAGGCGAGGCATTTTCTGATTATCTTGCTTAAAACACCAGATAAGTTGATTAATATTTGCCCCATAACCGAGTGGATAAAGTGACGGGCTTGTGATCCGTACATCCCAAGTTCAAATCCCGGAGGGGCTTTTGTTGTTACTTACTCATGTTACTGAATGGAAACTGCAAATTACATTTTTAAAAATGAATTCTGAATATAGAACTCTAATTATACTTATTCTTTATGATCAAACATTTATCGCAATCATTATCTGCAGCAAAATGACAGTCCAATGTTTTACATGACCGTTTACCATACCAATCCCTGTTCGTCATTACTTAAATTAAAGCCCCCTCATTTTTTGTAAGCATGGAATTAAGAATAATTTAAATCTTATAGATTCAAAGGGCAGCAAATTTGCAATAAACAAGTTGTGCAATAAGCTTAAATATAACAGTTGCAAGTGCAATGCTCAATGCGTCACTTTTTAGATTGGCAAATAAAATTCAGTATTTAGAAACAAAACTTTGTTGTTATGACTACATGCAATCATTTATCTTGATAAAAATTATCGTTTAAAGGGGCATAGTCACGATTTTGGTGATTTTTTTTTTCAATTTTATTTTTTACAATGCATAGTAGTAATAGTGGGACGGACAACTCCGGAATAGCCAGGGGGTGAAGACCATCCAATCCTTTGAAGGAGACACTCTCCTCCATGATTTTCGTGTACATAATTTAAATGTAAAATCTTTGAGAAAAAAAAGTAGGATAAAAATTAAAGACATGGTTATGGAATCCTTGAAATAACGCCTAATTAACAAATTCACTTGTGTTACAATAATGTCATGTATATTTTTTAAAGTTTGTTTTAATTGTCTTCAGCGAACCAGAACACTCGTCTTAACATCTTAAATGATAAGAAAATAGCTTAAATTATATTTGCAATAAAAAATAAAAATCCATACCTCGTTTAGTTATATCTAATCCTCTTTGTTTATATTCTAAACGGTTTTCGATGAAACAACATTATTTTTTTGTAAATTCAAGGAATATCAATTTAAATGACATAAAAATATTTCCATTTTTTAACCATTCCTCATTATAAGGATAAGATAAAAAAAAAAAAACCATTATATCCCATTGATTCAAAATAAAATTAATTGATATACACTTAGACTCAACCTAATTTATACCAGAAAAATACCAGAAATTGTCATTTTAAATCATTTTCAACTCGTCCTCAATTTTGTTTTTGTTTCCCCAAAAATAAGGAAATAATACAAAATATTCAGTTTCCTTAAATATATATATAATGGTAGAGGTTTTAATTTTATAATCCTCGATGAAATAGATTCATTTACTAATGAACAATGTTATTAGAATATGCTTTGATACTTCTGAATTTACTGCAGAGCAAAATGTTTCAGGCCTTCCGTAAGTATAGTATTTAGATTACTGAATTTTTCAACTATTTTTATTGAAATATGGAATCAATATTCGCTGTTTCTCAATTCAGTCATAGAAAAATCTGTAATTCGTTTAAATGATATGATGTGATCCCTTCACAACATGTGAAGCAACACTGAAGCTAAAGTTCTATTTTAGACCACAAATGCTAACTTTAATTATTCAAATCAAGATGATTGTTCCGGTAAAAAACACAAAATTCTGTATAACTGTCTTTAAGAGATTCCCCAAAGTTAATATGTTTTTACATATTCTAAACTGTTTTTGTCATTGATAGCGTCTGTGTCAAACAATCATTTAGACAATAGTTACAATAGTTAAAAAAATCAAAGATTCCAAATTACGTTTTTGAAAAGTCTTTGATCAAGTCAGTGTACGAGGGTTGTCCAAAAAGTTCGTGGACACATGTAATTTTATTCAAAATAACGGTGCCATTATCAGGAAAGTATTATAATATTTTAATATAGAGTATAATAATGTATATTTATGAAAATCAGAGCGATGTACATTTTTGTATTGGAGTTATCATTATATATACATTGCCTATACAGGCCGCACGGCCCAGTCTGACGTTGAGTTATAACGACGTTTCTATAACATCGTAGTCCTGGGTTCACCTGAGAGTAATATGCCGCATTCACCGTTTGGTTAGAGGGTACAATCGCATACTGTCTCCATCAAATTATCACTTGTGCCACTTGTGGATAAGTAAACTCGAACTATTTCGATGTTTTTCCTGTTTCCTCCATCGTTTGTTTTGTTTCTATCGGTGTTTTACCTCAGTCGACACAATTTTATGATGGCGCGCTGTTCCGTTCGGTCAGCTGACGTCGCTTTTTCAGGCGTATTTAAAGTTCTTGTCGTAATATCTTTTAAAAGTTTTCTGCTAGTTTGAAAATAGCTTCAAATGACGTATGCAGATGACGTACACCATACAGACTACATCATAATAGGAAATTATGAAGTTTTGAAATGCTTTATAAAAAACTGCAAATATTCATATCTAAAAACTCAATTACAAAGTTTGGACAAATTTTACGCTGGGCCGTGCATACTTTCCGCGACCATTTGATACATTAAAATGTTAGTTTATTTCTATGGAAAATATTCAAAACAACTTTAGTTTGATTTGAAATTTTATGATAAAGATTTAGATATACAATATGTATATATAAACCCAATTAAATGACAAAACGCCACTGTCCACGAACTTTTTGGACAACCCTCGTATATGAAGGTTTAGAATTGATTTTCTAACTTTATCGATTTTGTAAGTAATATTTATCATAAAACAGTTTTTAACTGATATGTTATAGTAAACATTGTCATATAAGTGTGTTTCATCATCGACCTGTAATAGAGTGCTTACCGGGATACCATGGACCCCTCTGTAACATTACATGCCGCTATCCAAACTATGGGAAAGATTGTCAGTTAGGATGTTTGTGTGAGGAAGAGCAATGCGATCATATCACTGGATGTTTGTGGAAAAGTAATGTTTATTGAGTTTAGTTTATTTCGATAATATTACTTAATAGGTTTGTTACTGACTGACTACAGATATATATCAGTCAGTAACAAACCTAATAAGTGCTTTGTTTTCCCGAGGACTATCAAGTGACACATTTGTTCACAAAAAGCGATGATCTACGCAAACCCATGTACAAATTGCCTAACATCTCGTCCAATTTAACTCATTTAAACTCTTCAAAACTATCAATCTCACCTTTCAAATACTCTTTGAAAATCTTCGCTTCACCCATGTTTACTTACAATATTTTGTTGCTATTCAATTTTAAACATGTCTCCCTTTCCTCTGCAGAGATTTGAGCAAATCTCGACGCTGCCATTTTGTTCTGCTCCAGACACAACAATATTCAAAGGACAACTACTAATTCTAAAGAATTTCAAAGGGCAAATACTCCAAGTAATTTAAGAAGTTTCTGTATTAAATAATATGAAATGTCGAAATGAGTTGGCGAAGCGTCGGCCAATGACGGCCATACTGCCGAATATTTATTATCACCGAACAAAAATGAGGCAATCACGTGCTTTGTTTAAACCAATGAAAGTGCGACATTGCAGTCCGAGGGAAAACAATAAGTGATCTTTTTTTTCATACAGCTGCAGGTATGAAGATAAAATATCATATGACCAGTCTACTATACAGGTAAAAGTGGCTCGCATGAATCTCATATGAAATTCGCATAAATTTCATGCGAATTCTTCGCATGAGAAAGAGACGAAAAGTAACACGGATGAATTTCATGCGAAAACTTCATGCGATTTTGACATGATTTTCATGCGAATATCATACGATTAAAATTTCGCACGATATTCATGCGAAAATGTAAATCCAATTTTCATTGTTGTTCCATGCGAATATCATGCGAATATCATAAAATTTTCATACAAAATATTGCGGAGGTTAATTTAATAATTTTGAAATCTTCTATGAGCTCTTTTTATCCAAATTTAGTAATATGATCTGTTATTGAAAAGAAAACTAAAATCCTTATTGATCTGCTTATTACAGAATTAAAAGACAACAATGATGATAATCTCCTTAGGATAGTCTTCTTTATTTTGGAAGAGAACAAAATTCAAAGAACTATGTGCGGGATAAAGTGTTTCTATGCCCCAAATTCAAAGTTATCAATAGAGCTTTAGAAATTTGCTAAAAGATAGGTAAATATATACCTAGTTCAGGTTTATAAAGATAAATTGTATAATCGAAGTCATAATAAAAATATGATATGTTAATAATAAGGTAATTTCACAGAAAGTTCGTATTTTAGCCAAAAATGGGGGATTTCCTCTCAGTTTTTTAAAAAGGAAACATCGAGCGCATGCTTGCTCCAACACCATTTTGTAATATGATGTGCAAAATAATATGAACAATAATATATGTAAAAATGGTTTTGGAGCAATATTGCGCTCTATAACTCCTACTGTTGAATATGAAGAAAAATTTATGAAATTTTCATGCTTTTGAGAAAATGCGGGAAATGGCACATTTTCGTGACGTCATAGAAGCACGAGGAATGATCAATGCTAAAAAAAACTTTTAGATTTCTGCAGCAAGCATATTCAGTTTTATATTTTATCAAAATATCTTTATGATATGAATTTTTTTCCAAATTTATAAATCACGGGGGCAAAAATTAGACCCTACCGCATATAGTTCTTTCTTCTTATTCCTCTTCTCAAAAAGGCTTGTTGCTTCATGAATCTGCAAGAAAATTTACATAATGCAGTGTACATAAAATTTTCATATTCCTGAATGGCATATTTATTTTGAATGCATATAATTAATATTGGTAGATAAAGACAAAATTCATTGATTAAATGACATGCAGTTGGTAACATGGTCAATGCTCGTTAAAGCAGATTTGTTCAGATACTGAAGATTTTATGGACGGACAGAGACTGAATGAAAGAGTGTTTTAAAAGTGTTTTAAAAGTGTTTTGGATTGATTTGTCATATTAATTTTCATATGAAAAACATGCAATTTTCATGTGAATTTCGCATAAACTTTATATGAATTTGACACAAATATCTAATCGCATGAAAAATATGCGAAAAATAATTTGCATGAAAATTGTACAATTTTCATGTGAATATCATGCGAACATATTCGCATGATATTCGAACGAGAAACTTTTCGTCTGATTTTCGCATGAATTTCACATGAGAAAGAGACGAAAAGTAACAATGAAATTCATGCGAGCCACTTTTCCCTGTATAGAATGTAAATTTGTTTGTAAAAAATAAGACTGGTATATCAAAAAATTCATTTTAGTATTCGAAATTACATATATATCTCCTTAAACCGTTCATATATATATATATATATATTGCGAATGTTAATTATAAAAGTGAACAAGCCAGTGCAACAAGTGCTTGGTTCGTTTTAAAATTTATATTTAGTCATGCCATGCAGCTGACACATGAAAATAATGTTAACATGTTACTTCTTTTTGTATTATTTACTAGATGACACTGATTTCAAGCCAAATCTGAGGTTGAACACGACAAAATTAAATATCATGTATGTTTCAATTGAAAATGCCACCTTAGGAACAGGTGAGCATTTACATTTTAAAAATATTCTGGTAAAACTTGAATAAATGTATATGCGAATTTGAACTTGGAAATCCATCTCTCTGCTCACTTACTCTTTGTCTCTCTTCCTTTCCAGTTTCTTTCTCTCTTGATTGTATTTTTTTCTTATTTTATTCTTTTAGAACCTCTGTACATTGGATCAATGTGGTCAAAGATGAATATGGCACACAAAGCCATGATGATAAGCAGTTGCATCATTGGGGCTATCTTTTTTGTCTCCATGCTTATAATTATTACATATATCATACACAAGAGAAATAATGCTTTTGTAAGATACTATCAACGACGAAAAAGAAGAACAAGCCAGAACCATGATTTTATGAACCTTGTTTTCGAAAAATGATACTGTGGAATCATTAGAATTCGTGGTTGTTCAATTTAGGTGGTATTCGTGGGCAGTCCTCTCACATGAATTTACATCCTCGACAAAAACTAATTATAAAAGATTTAGTTTTCCTACTGAAAACCGACGCATCCACAAAATTACATCATGCTGCATTTCTAATAATCAACCACATGTTGAGTGTAAGTTGTAAAGAGTTGTAAGCAAGATACAGAGTTCCTAATTCTTTGTTATGTGGACAAAGCTCGTGTCGTGTTTTTTTTTTTTTTTTTACATTGGTTCAATATACCGGTAAAAGTTCTTTTTCAAGCTAATTTATTTTAGTTAGTAAGTGTGTTTTTTTTTTAATCTGCTAATTCGTTTTGAACATAAATAAACCGTCCCTAGCGTTTGTTGCATTAATTTTAGGTCTAACCCTGGAATTTCTTTTCAACATACAAAATGTTAGCAAAAACATGACCTTTGTTTACAGTATTAACAGAGAATTTTTACATGCATATGTGTATCTCGCTTATAACTCGTAGACTGACACTCAAATTTTGGTTCACTATCAAAATTAAATGCCTTACTGAAGCATTATAAACATTTAATTTGCAAAAGAAAAAATATTTTTTTTTTTTCAAAATCGTGACCTTGCCTCTTAAATGAAAAGATGTTGTTAAACAAAAGCCCCCCCCCCCCCCACCCCTAAAAAAATCAAAATTGTTGTGCTTTGAATTCATATTTTCGAGAACTTTACAATGCCGGCTGTAATCGACCGAGTAATTTTTAAGGTTTCAATCGGGTAATTACGGAAGTTCATTAAGGCCTTCAAAATGTCATTCAGACTGCAGTTAATCAAATATAAAATTCAAAATGTTGGACTTGATTTTATGAAAAAAGATTGTTTGAAAAGGTGTTAATACAAAGCAAGAAGTTATCGATCTAGTTTAGATTTTATTTATAATAAAAGAAAAACATGTGGTAGTTATTACTTAAGCAATGAATGCTTATTTTGGGATGTCGTCGGTCCTATAACACACCAGGCCGTGCAGACAAATTGAATACCGCGCGTTAGCGCGGTATGATAATTGTGGCAATTCATGTGAGAGGACTGCCCACGAATACCACCTAAATTGAACAACCAGAAAGATCCACGAAAGTCAAAATCTTCCAAATAAATTATCAAAGTGATTCTCCAATAAAGGGTCGTGGTTACGATTTCAGCTAAACTTTATTTTTCTTTCATGTTGATAATAACTCTCTAATAAGGTATTTTAATGTACAAACAAAATTGGAATGTTGTCTGCCGAGTTATTGGCGAGATACAGGAGTCTTTGTTTTGTAAACAAAGCTCGTGCCATGTGTTTGTTTACATGGGTTGCATAGTAGTAAAAACTTCATTTAAATCAGATTTTGTCTCTGTTTGCTTGCTAACTTTGCACATAATTAAACAATCAACATTAACTGTTTGTCACTTCTCATTTGTTTTTAATGTGTTATTTTCTATCCAGCAAACTAAATGTAAATATCAACATGACAGGAGCCTTGTTTACTTAAATAAAAAAAGAATTGAGATCTCTGTATGGTGTATCTCGATTTAAACTTGATAACTGGCATTACAATGTTTGTTAGCCATTTTAAACAGCTTTTTAAAACACATTCTACATTAAAAATAGAAGAATAAAATTTGGCTCAAATCATGCCCATGTCCCGTTAAGGTTTTAAGGGGACATTAAAATAGGAATGCAAAAAAAAAAAATGAATAACTAAATAAATTAAGTTCATAAATGGAAAATATTTATAGACTCAGTCTCGAGCTCGGATAGTACTTAAAAAAAGTGTTCAATTATCACTCTACATAAAATTTAATTGTGTTTATTCTGTTCGATCGTTTAAAGTTGCTTTATTGACATCTTTTGACGGGGCTGTCCTTGGTCTCTGGGCAGACAGTTTCTTTTGCTGGATGATACGTTCTCTTCGAATCTTTGCTTTCTCGTGCTTATATACGAGAAGCTTGTCCCTTTCATCTGAAAAGTTGAATCATGAACCTTATTAATTCAACATTTTCTCCATTTGAAATTTTAAGGAAACTACATAATACATAAATAACTTCGACATACTAAAGTATAGTAAAATATACCCAAGAAAATTAAAATGCCTAATTAAATTTTTTGGTAATACATTGTTGGCTACTAACGAAACACTTACTTTTCCATTTCTCATAATCCTCGCCATCAGCTGTCACTCGAATGCTCTGAGCATTGACTGGAGGAAGCTTAAGTAATTTGACTTGTACTCAACATTGAAGGCCACGCCTCCTTTCTTGGGCTTTGTACAGAACATCATCCACGGCAATGGCTTGGTCTGAATATTGTCTCCTTCCACCAGCTCTTTCTTTATCTCCTCTTACTCTCTCCTCCATCTTACTGTAGGCTTCCGACTCTTCTTTTGATATTACATCAACTATGTTGCTTCTCTTTCCGATACAACTCTGGATAAGACCCATTTTGTTCTGTCTTACCTGACAACTAGCAACACACAATGTTTAGCCAATATACAGTGACGTCATTTATTTGTGACGTTGGATATGACATCACAATGCCGTAGCATCATTGTTCCATCAACAACAACACACATTGTTTTCAAGTTGTCAGGCTTGCGATCAACAACAAAATGGGTCTTATCCAGAGTTGTATTGGGAAGAGAAGCAACAAAGTCGATGTCATGTCAGAAGAAGAGGCGGAGGCCTACAGTAAGATGGAAGAGGAGATTAAAAAGGAGCTGGTGGAAGATAACATCCAACCTAAGCCCCTGTCATGGATGATGTTTTGTACAGAGCCTATTGTCAAACTACCTCACACCAATGAGGTCACCAATAGTCCGGTTTTGGGGGTCGTACAAAAGAAAGGAAGCGTGACCTTCGATATCCATTACAAGTCAACTGTGCCAAAGCTTCCTCCAATCAAAACTAAGAGGATTCAGGTTCCAGCTGAGGGCGAGGACTATGAGGAATGGAAGGGTATGTATCATAAAAAGTGCATACAATAATAATGGAGTTATTTTAAGCTTTATGATTAGTTTCAAAATTAAAGATACATCATCTGTCAGTAAATTCATGTCTCGTGATTGAGAGTTACGCACTTTTTGTGTGTGTTAATTTTTAGCTGAAAGAGACAAGCTTCTGATTGATAAGCACGAGAAAGCAAAGATTCGAAGAGAACGTATCATCCAGCAAAGGAAACTGTCTGCCCAGAGACCAAGGACAGCCCGGTCAAAAGATGTCATTAAAAGCACTCCAAAAGATTGAACATCGCCAAATTTTAAACTATCAAATGTTAACAATTATATTTCTGATGGGAAAAAATCGGAAAATATAGTCAGAAGCAAAAAATGAGAATACCTGAGATTTTTCTTCTGCAGCTTTTTATGTATATATATATAAAATTGTTTGGATACCTAATTACATGTTATTTCATATTAGGAACGCTTCAAATTTTCATCAAATTACTCAGAATTGATTTTGTGTCACCACCATGCATATTATTTCACATGGAAAAAGGAAATTTCCGATGGTGTCTCTTTCAATATTTATGAACATGTATAAGAGAATTACAATTTTAAATTATTCAAGTAAAGATTTGTTGTTGTTATCGACAATTAACTTAAATGATTTTTGTGTTTAGTCTCTTTTGGTATGGGATATTTGTCTATACTAGCTCATCATAATTATCTCAATTCATCTGCCGTATTTAACAATAAAGTGTTTTCTTTGGGAGCACAATTATTTTATACGGGCTATGAAAGTAGCAATTAATTATTGCAGAGAAAGAAAGAAAAAATATATACAAGTAATTCACTATATCATGGTTAATTTATTTATTTTTTCTTCAATGTTCGCAATCTACTGGTTGACCTGAATTGCACTGGCGGATTTAGAGGGAAGCCCCCCCCCCCCTTTTTTTTTGTTGGTAATCAAAACTTAAAAAAAACATAGTAGAACTACAGAAAAATCAGTTTTTGTTGTTATTCATCGATTTTGTGATTGTCAAGTATAGCTAGAATAGTTCAAAAATGTGTTTTAAACCTCTAAAACCTGTCCTCGACCTTTAGAGACCCCCCCCCCCCCCCCCCCCCCATTTCTACAAATTGAGTTTTTACCTTGGTGCTTATTTAAATGGTATCAGGAGAAAACGTACCCAAGAGAAAACGTACCCAGGATAATATCCAATTCCTAGGGTAAGTTTTCTCCAAGAGAAAACGTACCCTATAAAAATCATAACAGAATGTTTCATAGATTTAAATACTATTTTAATGCATAAAGATATTAGAGGAATTCAATATATGAATATTATTCATAAATAATATGGTATATATGATAATTTGTCTGCACCGCTTGGTGTGTTACAGGGTCGACGACATCCAAAAATAAGCATTCAATGCTTATATTTATATTCAAACTGATGTCTATTTTTATTAAATATATGTGTATTGTCGCTGTAAATCCATTATATACGCTCTCAGTCAGGGATATGAAACATACATGGAACAGCCATATTAACATGTTATTTAGTTCCGCGACTAAAAATATATCATAATAGTGCCAGAAACTTTGTAGAGAAAAATCTTTTTTATGAAGGATATAATTTAATGATTTTTTTTCAAAAGAACATATCAAATTGTTTATGTAAGATTGAACGTGTCATTTAATCTTACAAAAATAAATATACTCAAAACACGTGAAGACGTTTATATTTGTGCACATGGCGCATGAATTATTAAAGAGTATTCATAGAAAATTGAACGTCGCAGATTTCCAATGCAAACATTAGGGAATATATACACTGAATGTAAATATATAATAATATAGATCCCGTAAGGTAATTCTTACATGTGTATCGGTTGAATATTTAAAGGACTTGAACATGATTTTAGCTCAAAATGTATAAACTTAATGTTTATAATGAGAATACAACTTGAACAAGGTAAGACATTTTTTAGTCTTTTAATTATTTCATATTTGCTTACATTAATTGTTTTAAAAAGTTTATAAATCTACCATGTTTGTTAGAAGTATAGTTTTATCTAAGTATTAGTAATTTATAGTGTTACCAGGCTTTTGAGACTTTCAAAGTTTGGTCAAGCTTTAAAAAAAAGCTTCAATATACCATTCTAGTCATAAAAAATGGAGAAATAAAATTTTAAAATATTTTTGCTTTCGCTATCGACTTCTTGAGATACTCATCATTAAGTTCTTCAGTTATTGATTGCAATAAAAACTATTACGCCTATATTTTGTTAACGATTTCATTTATACCGATTGATTAATTGCTGACAATTCAAACTGCTCAGGCGATGTTTGTGCGTGTGTATATGCATAACACAATTGTGTTGTCTAATTTATGTATGTTAATAATTATGTATACAAAAAATATAGCAACAAACGATAGTAATAAAATTGTATAATTTATTTTAACTTGCATCCCAGAATATTTATTAAACTATTCTGTTATGATTTTTATAGGGTACGTTTTCTCTAGACAAACATTTTCTCTTTGAGAAAACATACCCTAGGAATTGGGTACGTTTTCTCCAGCATTCATTTAAATTGTGCACCGTGAAACAATAGTTTAAGGGTATGTAACTGTATTTTATAACGCCAAATTTTAAACAAAAAATCTCAAAGGAACATTTTTTTTCGGCTCGGGCTCTGGATCCTCATATCAAGTTTTAGACGTTTGCAAAATTTTCTAACCTTCAGTTCAAAAATGTCTGTGGTTTATCGTGCAATCTGTAAAACCGGAGATAGACTTGTGCCTCAGAGATATCAAGCATTCTGGAACCATCCTACAGGTTACTTTTTTCGAAGGATTAACGTTATATTTATGAATTTAGAAGGCACTCTAAAAGTTCGAATTTCCTTTAGTGTTTACAAATGAAAGTGCCAAATTTTCGTGTATGAAGAAAATATTTTCACAGAATTTAAACAATCTTAATTATCAATGATCTTAAAGAGAACCTATCTGCTCTATCAGTATCATCCATTTTTAGTCGCCAGTGTTTGTGTCTATTTTCGGTTACGACACATATGATGTATAACAGGACAAGGTTAGCTTTTTTAAAAGCTATCAAAGTCAGCCAGCGGAATAATAATTTTCAGGTCAAAAATGAATACACTATCTGTTGAAATACATAAATTGTATATAATTTCCTAAACAATCAAAATGTGTGGGTGTACAATTAGTTTGCATACTTATTTCATAACTGTATGTGTAGCGGCCGGTATATCCTTTATAAAGTACAGCAACTGTGCATTCTGTATTATTAAATTGTAACTTTGCAAAGATTGCTCTCTGAAATATAGGTCCCTCATCGAAAACCACTGTTATTATATATCCTCTCCAAAATAAATGTATGCAGACCCGAAACCATGGCTGCAGATGATACCTGTGGAAAGAAGCGTGACTTATGATGCGCAGTTTGACCTAGAAACTAATCAGTTTCATAACTTATTCGAATTTCTCAAACACAGACTGTCTAATTGCTTCCCAGAATTCCAATATACGCAAGCGCATTCGCAGTTTCATCCTAACTTAATTAGTCAGCCCGTGGGCTGACTAATAACCATGGAAGAAAATAATATGTTTAGTATATTATTCTAATAGAACTCGGGCGACAATCAGTTCAATCTTTGGTCAGGAAGTTTTTCTACATGCATACAATACACCATCAACCTTAATTTTGTTGCCATAGTGTATTGTTATAGTTCCTGGGCATGCCAAGCAGAAGGGAAAGAAATGACTTCTAAAAAATAATTTAAGCTATTTCCCCTTTTGGGGTGGGTAAGGGTTCATTCTGTGTAAATTCAAGTTTTCCCATCTGTAAAAATACCAAATTTCATCGGCAATGTCTGACAATGAATTATATACTTTATATGATGACTTTCATATGTTTCCTATTAGTATACATGGTATATATTGCCCCTTTGGTGACATTATATCATGTAAGGATGGCACAAAACCATTCATATCTGGTACATTGAATTACCGAAATGACAGGATTTACAGAAATGACATCTGAAATTACCGGAATGACACTAAAATCTACAGAAATGACACTTCAAATACATTCAAATGGTGATATATTATACGTTTATGTCTTTCAGGTAAATGCTTCATAACCAAACAAAAATAAAAACCTAAGTTAAATATCGTATTAATTGAAAGTTAAAGAACGATAACTCTTACAACAACAATAATGATTTATTACTTTAATAAAATAAATTAATGAAAAGAAAAATCAATATAAATTAGTAATTTCTAATTAACGATACATATAGCCATTAGGCTTAATGAGGTATTTTAATTGTATGTTTTTACAATATCAGAGGGTCCAATTACATGCTCATCTCATAATTTTCCAACTATCCAACATTTTCCATATTGCAATTATATATATATACAAATTATTAACTAATAAAGACTTTAATAGATATAATTTAGTATATTTGTGGTGAAAAAAACTTTTTAATAAACATTTAGTGTCATTTCCATAGATTTTAGAGTCATTCCTGTAATTTCAGGTGTCATTTCGGTAAATACTGTCATTTCGGTAATTCAGGTTACCCCTTCACATCTATAGACTGTCCCAAGATATTTTTGCCCCATATTTTCTTAAATTATTCTAATTTATAAATACCTCTGGGTTCAGACGATGTTCATTCGTAGTATGAAAAAATCCCAAATTTCCCCTTTGAAACACCCCCTCTAGCTTGTCAGGTTTCAATGCACACTTAAAAATGAAAAGTCTACGGGATTTTGCATTGCAAAAGAGATGAAAGTACCCAGATGATAATGTTGAAAAATTGTGTGAGGTATTCTGAGTGACTTCTGAATGGAGAAATTATTAATCTCCGTAAGAAATCTGTTTTCGTTCCTGTGTATTTTTACTAGGGAAAAATGATGTGTGAATAAAGTTATCTTGGAAATTTTCCCTTTAATCAATTTCAATTGCACTTCTTTCCCAAGTATGTGTATTTTTATTGAAAAATCATTCAAATGTGCTGCATAAATATCTTGGGACAGACTATAGTTGCAGATTTAAAATATTTACAAGAAAATTACAAAGGACACTTATTGAAAAATGATTGCTAATAAATACAAATGTATGTGTTTGCATACTAGTATCTGATATATAAATTATTTAATGTAATCATTATTTAGACAACCTATCTTTAATTGGCAAATAAGAAGACAGCAGCATATGAATTCACAGTGATTTCTCTCTAATCCACTGCTTCCTTCCATGGGTTCTGATGACAGATATACTGTACAATATCACAGTGCCTCAAAAATAACCTAATTATGATATCCATTCTTGTTTTTTACAGGACCAAAGTACATTCATTTTTGGGCACCAACTGTAAAATGGGTAAGCTAATGAAAGGATCGACACCCCCTTTAATAAATCGGATTCATCTTCACCCACATCGGATCCCTTCCTGAAAAAAAAAAACAAGAGAACCATGAAATTTTTTAGATTAAGGGAAAAAAGACTTGTTCTATAATTTATTGTAAATGACAAATGTTTCAGAATATCAATAAATTATAAAACTCTAGAATGGTTTTTTATTTCACATATAGTGTCTGTCACTTGCTGGTTTGGGTAACACCTTGCTTCCAGAGGAAAGACTCAGTGTGAATCAGAGCTTATCCCTTGTTGTTACAGGTAAATTGTTCTTATAGATCATGTAGCTATATCAAATATAATGCATGTATATTGAGATGAATGCTTTGAATATGATTTGTATGTTTTATATGTAGGCCATTTTTTATGAAAATTTTATCTAGTACAAGCAGCATCACTTGTTGCAAAGAATGGCCGATAAATTTACAATCCTCTCCCATCTGTCCATGGTTGAATGAGGCGAGATTATCTCATAGTATATTGACCAGTGCGAGTAAAGCATAGTCAGAGGTTGACCTTTGATGTGACCTTTGATTATCCAATCTTAGTTTACGTAAAATATGTTGTTGACTGCTGATGCTTTTACAGCGCTCTGTGTGTAAAATTAAAACAGGTTTAAACGTGACGTAACAGATGAGACATGAGTATTCAGCTCTACGATACTTTATGTGTTCAAGCAGCCATGGGTAGAAGAGACCTATGCGGAATCAAGATTCCTGGCATGAGATATATATCTGTACATTCCTTGTTTTACACTAGTACATGTACTCAATTCCACGACTCAACCTTTTTGCATCAAATCGCGAGAATAGAAACTCGTGAATACATGTACCAAATTTTTATCTTAGTTTCATTTAATTTAGATCTTTTCAAAAAATAAAAGCGAGACTTTAAAATCTGCGAGATGTCCTTCTCGCGATTTTACACGGATATTAATTCCTCTCGTTTAATTAGGAATCTACAGTATATGTCAACACTTGCATTTTCCTCATGTAGTTACAGTGAATTTGTAATTCATATCATTACAGGGTGTATATGGGCTAGGTACTCAGTGGTGATCATTCCAGTGAACTATAACCTGATGACGGTGAATCTCTTTATGGCCATGATAAACGGCATCAACCTCTTCCGGGCAGTCAGGTATTGTAGTGAACCTTTACAGGCCCAAAATAATGTATCGCTCTCGATCAATACAGTAAGAACAATAAATTTCAGATTTTGGATACTGCATTGTGAATAGCTCTTCTCTTGTTGGTATACATGTATTAGTCCTTTACTTGTTGGAATGTAAAAAAAAAATTCGCAATTGACCAGTGAAAATTATGATTGGAAGCAATAGTGATTTATAATATTGTGGAGAAAAATTTTATCGGTGTGCTATATCCTTGGATACTGACATAAATCATGTAGCTGTGAGTGTGTTTTTTTTTCCTATCAATTCTTTGATTCTATTTGATAATTGCAATATGTTTTAAATTTTTGGGTTTATTTTATTTCAGATACCAATACAGAATCAAAGAGGCAGAGACAACTCTGCAAAAAAAAGAATAAAAACAAATTTTTGTTTTTCCAAACGATGATATATTATATACATGTATGTGTGTGTCTCAGGAGGATATAGACACTTACCCTGTGTTTACTCTGACGAAAGTATTAATATGGAAAAGGAAACCAAAATGGAAGGAGAGCAGGAAAACTATATACAAAAGGGCATGAAAATTGATAATACTCCTTTAAGGGAATTTTCGATTAAACATTGAATTCTGAAGAGCTGCATTGATATAACAGACTTGTGTGCAGACAATTTTAAAATTGTATACATATCAGTACTTAAAATGTATTTCATTAAGTACATGATTATCAATGTTATTGCAAAAATTCCAACTTATGATATCTTGTTAAAAATGGCAATTTGTATGCATATAAAAGTGCTCATTTAAATTTTGAACATTTAACAATATTTTGATTTTCTGCTTTATCTCGATCAGTGTTAATTTTTTCTGCATTTTCTAACATTGTGCAAAAGACCCTGTACTTCACATGCATGATTTCAGATGATAGAAATAATCTGGCAGCCCCCCCCCCCCCCACCCATCCTTCCAAAATTAAATATCAAAATGTGCTGTGTTCTATACATGTAGTACATGTTTGTCATACTTTCAAAAGCAGATTTTAAGACCTGCTTTTCCCCCGACTTCTTTCTGTTTACAATTCATTAGGATGTACACGGTAAATTATGTACATACATTCCATTTTTTGGCTTATCCCCTTATTTAATGAGATGTAAGTTTTTAAGTATATACCGGTATACATTTAATTATTTCAAAGAAAATGAAAATGGTTTTCCTTTTGATGTGGTAACTTTTAGGATTACAAAATACAATATGGCATTGCAATGTTTGTTTTACGCAATCACACAGAATGCAGCAAGATCTGCGAGAACCAAAATAGTTGTAGAACAAATATTTTATGCTGGATGAAAATTGAAGATGTAATCCTATCATAAAACAAAAAGCAAAGACGACAAAATGTCTTTTTGATTCCATTTAATGTATGTAGATAACTGTGGCTGTGATAGTGTTGAAAGACTAAACTACATATTCAACACCATTAAAAATTTGTCAACAATGATTTTAATTGAAATATGCAAATAATTTTTTTTAAGCTTATTTATTTGTGCTCTCAGAGGAAGAAAAGAGACCAAAATTCCTTCCCCAACTGCCTCTTCTGTAAGAATTCAGTACTATAGTATCTATTTTTGTGTATGATTCAATTGTCTACATACACATTTGGACTGATAAGTGTGTGGTAGTTTTAGGAGATTGAATTTCAGAGCTTCTGTTAAATGTTGGTGCATTAGAATACCTGCAAGGTGACTTGTGATAGAATTTCAACTCCTGTTTGCCTATGAAGAATTAATATATCATTTTTTTTTCAATGAGGTGATTTATTAAAACATTAATATTATGCTTATCTTGTGTATCCAGAACATGGTGTTGATAGGTTTTAATTTTTTTTGTTAACAATTATCAGTTATTAAAACAATTTTCCTTACATACATGTTGTTGTCTTTTTGTTAAACCTTTACCCCCATCCCACGGAATCTCATAACCACTTTCAAATTTTATTATTATTTCAGTATTTAGAACCATTTTAACAAGTCCTTGGACTTTCGGTAGGACGTATCTATTTCTTGCATCAAAACAAGTTAAAATGACGCTGGTTTTAAGCGAAACATACACAGATTGAGTAGTCTTAGCTTAAAAGCCAGACAAATCTTGTTGATTCAAAGAACCATGGCTGAGTGGCCAGCAATGAAATAGACAGGCCAACATCACATTGCTGTTTGACACAACTACCCAAAGTCCAAGCTCCTGTTAAAATGGTTCTATTATTCCTATGCGGTTGTTATTACCTAGTAGTAATGTTGAGAGGATGATTTTCGAATAGATCATTCTTTAATAAAAATTAGATTCTGATATCCACTCACTTACATGTACAATCCAATGACTTTCAAGTATGAAGTCTTAAAAAATTGTAACATTAAACATCATTGTGCAATGTACGTACATAAGTACATGTATGATGTACATGTAGATTTATATGTACTGGATTATTCCAGTACACAAACACACTCGGGCAGTGAAATATTATATAGATAATATAAATAAAGTTTATATAATTATAGCGCCTTATCTTAAATAAAATTCTAAAGCGTTTTACAAAGTATACATGTAGCAATCTACCTAGACTTTCACTGGTGTTATATTCACGCTACGGCATAAATACAACATGGAAAACATGTTGACTAGCGAGTATCGGAACATAATTAACAATGCTCATAAAAAAATTGAAGATATAACCTAGATGAAGCAAGGGATGTTTTATTAATAGTGTATGTAAGGGCACGTACCGGGAGTGATAAAGTCAATGATACATGAAAGTTGTCGTGCCATAAAACCAGGTATCGTCGTTGTGAATATTGCGGACAAAAAGAAATCAAATAAAATATAGCTCATTTAACCTTTAAAAACAATAACCATAAGCACGGACGTATATACTAACCGGATAGGCAACTTCTACATTCGCCATGTTTACTTCCCATACTATCACGCGAGCCTTGACAAGTTTGTAAAACTGTTCAACCCCAGTAAAATATATCGTTTTTTAAGCGATCTGGTTAGAATATCGTTGGGGAGGCATTGTACTCCGGCATACTCTAAAACCTGGCCTGGCCTGGCCCCATTGGCCTGGCCTGGCCTCAAAGTTGGCCTGGCCTCACTTTTGGCCTCAAATTTGGCCTGGCCCCAAATTTTGGCCTGGCCTCAAATTTTGGCCTGGCCTCAAATTTGGCCTCTTCAAAAATTTTTGGCCTCATATTAAAAAAACAATTTCTCACATTTTCAAAGAGTTTTCATTGAATTTTTATTGATTTTTAAATGTTTAAGAGATTTTTTTTTTATAATAGGTGACCTGGCTGATTGAGTTTTAATTGATTTTATTCAAGTTTGCACACACAAATACATAGGATATGCATGTGCAACACTGCTCTTTTATTGCCAAGGAATGGATTATGCCCAATACTGAAGCTATCGGCATTAAAATTCAGAGACGCAACCCCCTTACCACTTCAAAAAGTAGAATAGAGATATCAGAATAATAAAGTAAAACATCATTTTAAAAGAGACTGACCTGTTTGATGGATAAATAAATATCTCAAACATTTGTAAACTGATTCATAACATCAAATCTCTATCCACATGCAATGCACTTTAAAAATGCCAGACTGAGTTCGCTTACATTACCTGTCAACACCAATCAAACCCAAATTTCCCTCCCCAGTAGAAATTCGATATCAGCCTCCTCTGTCGCTTTATTGGGGTCAGATTAATTGCCTGCACTGCCGTTCAACATTTCACACGGTCTAATTTAATTAATGTCATTTGTGAATGACTGCAACATTGTATCCTCCGATAACTTGATTCAGTGATGGTCATTAATCATCACCCCTATATTAGAGTAGTTTCATGCATGTGTTGTTTGTATATTTAGGAAACAATTTTTCCCCTATAGAGTAACTTCGATATCAGAATTTGAACACAGCATAACATGTTGTGACCTTTAATGTTGGTTAGAATAAACAAATTGGTCTCTGTCATTATTTTTTTTCTCACACAAGTATTTGATATAGGTATTGTCCGATCCTGATAGCAGTTAAGTGCATTGAAAAAAAACATGCCATGGTGGAATACAATGGCAGTATTACATTCTTAAAGTACTTTGGAATAATTAAAAACAGACTGTTTCAAAATCTGAAGAAAAAATTCAGAATCAATCACTCATACCTGTAGACATATACACATGTATGTTTCAAAAAAACTTTCACTATAAGACACTAAAAGCCATTTAGTGTGATTTTTTTAAGTGTATTAAACATAAATCAATAAAAAATCAATACAATCAACATATGTGTAAAGAAAATAAAAAAATAAAATTGAGGCCAAAAATTTTAGTAGAGGCCAAATTTGAGGCCAGGCCAATTTTTGAGGCCAGGCCAAAATTTGGGGCCAAGCCAAATTTGAGGCCAAAAGTGAGGCCAGGCCAACTTTGAGGCCAGGCCAGGCCAATGGGGCCAGGCCAGGCCAGGCCAGGCCAGGCCAGGTTTTAGAGTATGCCATTGTACTCCAGCACTTGTGTCTCAACTTGACAAACGCCTCTTTTAAAAAGTCAATCATAAAATGGAGCTTGTCATCGAGTTTTCGTAATGAGATCTACCAATGGTTTATGGGGAGCGGAGTGGACCAAAAACCCTTGGCTAGCGAAGATGATGTTTTTACAATAATAAAAAAAAACCCAAAACAAAACAATTTATTCATTGATTCACAATACTTTAAGTTCAGGCAAAATGTCATGTTCATGAATGAAACGGATTTTTTGCACGATACATATAATTATAAAACATTCAAAATTAATATTTTATAAAGAAAACACATTAATTTTTTTGTTTTACTTAATATTTAAGGAATTCTTTCATTGCAATTCCCTGCATCAATTTTGATTGATTAACATAGAATGGTAGATTATAAATGAATGTTTTATACAGAAAATCATAGTGTGTTTTACTTAAAATTCAGAGAACTCTTTTACTGCAATTCCCTGCACCAATTTAGATTGATTTACACGGAATGGTACATTATGAAATGAATATTTTATTTGTTTGCTTCCTTATATCACCTCTTTCTATCAAGTTATAATATTATATCAATCACAGAGGACTTTGTACTTTTTTCTAGTGCCATATAAAAACACTCGAGGGCCATTTTTCACCTATAAACTATTAAATGAAAATGTTGCAAACATTAAATCAATATTCTGTCCCTGGACATTGGGTCCTTACCGTCAACTGACCTTGATCGTTTAATAAACTGTACGTGTACGTGTACGCGTACGTGTAAAACATTAAGATTCAACATTTTCAAAATGTTCAGCATACTCTCACTGTTTATGAAATAATTATATGACTTCGATAAAACCAAAAACACAGTAATTCTGAATTTATTCTGTTTCACTTAATACAACGTCTGACATACACTAAGTCTATATTTTTATTTAAAAATGCTACAAGTTTTTACCTCCGTGTACTTTTTTATTCTACACATTTTGCACAACTTGTAGAATTATGCATTAAATTAGGGGATTCCCCATGTTACACGTACTCGTACACGTACATGTTTAAATGGTTAACCTCTCTAATGTACAACATTTACTAGTTATTTTAAATATGACTGTTTAATCGGATGATTATATAATTTATCTATTATGGACATCATTGTACAATAATATGAGGCTATAAGGACCAATGTCAAGTGATTTCGCCCGAAGACACAGAAAAGTGATATCGGCCTCGCCAGCTCAGTCTATATCGTCTCGGTCAACATCACTTGACATGGGTCCTTATAACCACATATCGAACTACAAAGAAGTCCATAATTAAAACAAATTACAGAGTGCTGTAGTTTACATTTATTACGTTTCAAAGTCACGGTCACGTTTACATTGAAATTGTTTTGATGTTGCATGTGCATAACACGAAGTCACATTTTTATCCTGTTGAAATAGCTTTATTAAAAACGGAGAAAACCTCAACTTAGAACTGGTTTAAAGCCATAAAATTTCAGATTTGACAACTCTGAGATGTGTTTTATTCAATTCTGTAAAAATCTCAAAATGTGCAAAAAATATCATAAGCACCCTTTTCTCATGGACTCAATCATTATTATATCCAGTTACTGTATAGACCGAAGTATTTTCGTCGGTTCTGAATAATAAAAAAAATATTATTTCGGAGAAATATGAATAAGATCTGTTCTCGGAATTATAATGTTAAATTAATTTGCTTTTAAAATACGTTATTTACTTTATTAAGCAACATGTTTACAATGAAACTAAAATGGGCCTAATAGATACACATGTCAGCCGGTAGCATTTAGAACAACACACAGTATTCTTAAAATACATTCTTAGAACAGGAAAAGATAAGTATTAAAAGGAATTTTAAATGAAAATAATGAACTTTACCTGTCGTTTACTAATTGCTGGTCTTTTAGATTTTAGTATCTCAGTGGATACCAATGATTATTAAGAAAGTTAACCTTTTGGTAATTTTAAAATTAAATTTAGTCAATGTGGGTTCCCAGACATCACAACAGGTCAAAGGTGGCAGAATAATTTCGCGGGACATTATTTAAAAAATTATACATTTATTTATGAATAGTTTTTTTTGTCTCATTTAAGGTAACTGAGATTGAATTTGTATTTGACGTTTTAACAAGTAGATTTTGAACCTGACATGTATAATTTCTCGATCAATTTACTTGCACATCATTTCTTGATATGCAATAACAAAAAAAGCATTTCCTACTTTAATTGAAGTCTTGTGAAAACTCACCCCACAACGCCAATAATAATGGTTACAAACCAAACATATCTGATAATTCAGTTAAAGGGTACCTGCAGCCCAGCCCATATGAAACTTATGTCATAGAATTTATCTATTAGAATTTAAAGCAAAAAACCGCATCGAAATTGATGCACAAATAACGGAGTTACGCCGCTTCAAAGTGGCTATTTTTACCTGCTACATACTCCCAGTAACACAGTTTTAATAACCTATTATTTTACATTCAAGATTAAATTAAACTCACACACTCATATTGATATACCACTGCTTCTTCTTCTACATGTACATTTAACATTTTTGCATCTCAAATATTTTTAGGTTTAATTTATTATAAGATACATGTACATGTTTCTATCAATTATTCTCCGATTACACTGTTTTTATTTTGGAGAAAAAATTGACACAGTTTATTCTCCTGGCGTGCGGAAATAATATACGAGTATAAATATTTGAGGTGAGTTTCTACATTTGAACAGTTGATTTGACATTAAAAAGAATTTAAAACATTTACTCTTTATGATAATAAACATATACCATTTGAATATTTTAGTTTTTGATTAGTGTCACAGAAATGGAATAAATCTGAACAATATTGATAAGATTGTTTCATTTTATTACAGATTATATGTCATTTATTTCACTTTTGAACGATGAGCATATAAATAGAAATATGTTTATGAAATAAAATCGTGGCAATTTGAATTGTGACCAGTGAAGGTCTTCTTAATCTTTATTGAATATAATTGAAGGCTTGCCTTAATGTATTATTCAACATATGGTAAACTATTCAATAAGGTAGACAATAAGTGTAAATCTGGTTTAACTTTAATTACCAGAGTAACTAAACTGTGTACTATTCTTAACGTATGCCATACCAAATTTTCCATGTGAAACAATATCAAATTCTCATATGAAATGTGATATAAATAAACTGTAAAAGTTTATGTTTCAGCCATTAATTATGTCTAGATTTTATCTTACTTGGAAAATGCAATTAAAGTTCTCTTTAAAACTTCTATGTCTTGTAAGAATAAAAAAAAACCATATTAATATCTGTATGGGAAAAAGTAGCTTCAAGAAAAAGAAAACAAAACAACGCTTCTTCATATCTTTCAATTCTGATAATTCTGTCAGCTTGCTGTAACATTATGCTTCAGATTTAATCAAGTCACAGATATGTATATTATATAAACCTAAATAAATAAAATTTATGTATTAATGTCTTGGAACGACCAAAGTACATTTCATAATTTACACCAGCGTCTAAATTGAACATGTTTCTTAGTTCGTTTGTCGCCTAAAGCGTTTTGATAAAAATAAATTATCCTAAATTTAGAAAAAAAAACCGGACGATGCACACTTTTGATGTGTGTCTAGTCTATCATAATACATGTTTGGCATACGCATTTTAGCATTTTTCCTAATGAAACGGATTAAAAGGCCAATGAACTATAATCAAGCTAATGTGTTAAACAAAGGCCTGTTAATTGTGGAGAGATTGTTTTTGGCAGAAAAGGCATAGGTCTAGTGTTGTTAAAATCATGTATGGAAAGAAAAATTAGGAAATGAAAAATATTTTCGAAAAATTTGAATAAATACACGGACAGAATTGTATGTAATTGAAACAGGAATAAACTTTGGTAGATAGTCTACCTCATATTTGCAAAAATAAGTGTTCTTACTCCAATCAAATTTACTTCAAATAAAATCAAAAGCAGGAAAACAAGATTTTTTGCACGATACGGTAAAAATGCAGTTTCATTACTCACTCCTCTGCACCAGAACCTTTACAAACATAAACTATGAATTTCACACTGTTGATGGAGATAAACATTATTTCCTTGCAATGTTTTTTTTTCTATATAATTATCTAGATTTTGAAATAATGGTGCATTTTTCTGTAATGATGAAATGAAAAGCAATAGAATCCTTGTATTGAGTGCCATGTGCTTTTGTTTTTGCCCATTATAACAATGATGTACACAGTTTGTCCGCAAGAAATATCATTGTGGAGGAGAAACCGTCGTCGGAAGCCCACGTCGGTCTCGCTTCTCTTAAAGTAAGAGAAGGGAGACGACCATTGTTTTCAGACAATGAGGAGGGATTTTTTTCAAGATCTAATGAATATAGACGGTGTGTGACTAACAGGTTTCCCTATTCTGGTAGATGCATCCTTTTCATTCTAACCATTTTACCCAGTTCACCTACAAGATTTTCAATAATGATAAAGTATTCAAATAAAAAATTGCATCATCATTTTTAATTTACTTTAATATGAACCTCCACAATCTACCAGACCGGTTCCTTTTTTTCTACAAATGTTATGAAAAATGAGAAAATATTTATTATAACGGGCGACGAATTCGAACGACCCAAAACTTTGGTCGAATACGGATAAATCAGATGAATTCACCATGAAGTTGTTTTCCAAAAGTCTTATTTGAGCAATTAATATCAAAATGATAACATTTTATTTAATTTAAATTTAAGTATGTTTAGTTTTATAAAACGTTGATTAAGCACTATGTAGGAGGTAAGGGGTTAGTTAAGTCATTTAAAGACAATCAGAAAAGTAGACCTCGTCATGCATTTCTGTCAAAGACTGAATTCTTAATGACAGTTATTACAGTTTTTACTATTTGTCGTGACAGTTCTGTTCCCAAATTAGAAAAAAAATCTCAGTCAAAAGGAGGCAAATTTTGAAAAGCATAGTTTTAATCACTTGCAGCAAAGATAAAAGAAAACGTCATATGAAATATATACAGCTAATCAAAGAAATACAAAGAACTAAAATTATAAGAATTCATTATTATATAAAATTCAGCACATGCAGTATGATTATAAATTGTGCATTGTTTAAGAGGAATGGGATTCTTTCAATGAATCTAAGTAGAATAGATACTAGGTTGTTTTGTTTTGTTTTTCATTTTGTAAATAAAAATGAAATAAATTCTGTCGAAAGAAACTGCATTTACAAAAGAAAGCAATCGAAAAAAAAATAGTTTGGAGAGGGACGAGGAAAGTGTTTGCTTGAAGAATATACTTTTTACTTTCCTCTTAATGTGGTTTTATCAACATTAAAAACATTTTTTGTGGATTTCGTCGTTGACTTGATCCATGAAACTGAATGTTTATTTTTTGTGCAATATCTATAATAATACACTGTAATCATAGAATCATTGCCCACAAATAAACGTATTTTTGAAACGGTTATTGAAACTAAGTCCACGAAAATTGATTCCCGTGAATATTGAAGTAACCATAGATGTATTTGGTTCAGAACTGCTTTATTGGAAGTATTATATCAAATTTTGTTTAAGAAGGAGGGCTTAAAATGAAAACGATTACAATATTATAATAGCCATTGTTTCATCTGAATAACGCACACGGTTTCTGTTAATAAACATTCCTTTGATTATAGCAAAAAGTTCAATTTACGTAACCATGATTTCAAGAAAACACACGCTACTTATACTGATGAATTTGTCAAAGATTAATGTGGTTTACGAAAATGCACCAGTTTAGACAGAAGAAAACAAACATCATTTATAGAATGTTATATCATAATTTGAGGATAAGTTCATATGCAATTTAAAGCAAACCTCAAAAGCAATAATTCATTCATAGCGACTCCTATACATCATGTCATTATGGAAATCGTGACTCGATGCTGATCGGAAATGAGGCTCTATGAATTGTAAATAGATAAAGACCCTCATTTAAATCTGATTTTTTTTAATGGAATTCTTACGCAAGACCAAAGGTGTAACATTGAGTGGCGTAGGAATATTTTTGACAGTTCGTGAAAAGGTGTTATATTAATATCCGCACATACTGTTAAGCAGATCAGAATTTGTTTCTCACTTCATTAGGAAAGAGCCATGGTGAGTCTTACCATAAAATAACCATTTTCATAAACTTATACTTCAATATGTTTATGATTTTTTTAAAAAATTACTTTTGTATATTTAAAAATTGTGTCATTTTTTTCAAATCCGAATGGAAAATAAAACAATTGAAAGAGTTTGCAATGAAGATTTATAAATACGATCTCAACAATTCATTTTTTTTTAATTTTGATTTTATCACCGAATAAAATTTATATGACATATTTTCCTTCGTTGCTTGTAGGAATCGACAACATTTTTCTCCGTATTGATATCATGCTTGGGAATAGTTTTGTCCCAGAACCCCGCACCCGGCCCCCAACAACCACCTATGTGTCTGATGGAGTGCATGTCAGAGTGGATTACATGTGAATACGAATGCAGAATAGAATTCCCCGTGACTATAAATTTCATCGACTTCCAAGATTGTGCCATGCCATGTGAGGAGGAGAGAATGATGTGTATGGCCGGCTCACCCGATCCTGCTTGTAATAACAACACTCTGAACAATGTGGCTCATCTGCCTTTCCAGGTAGACCTGACCCCTACGACTACTGCTGGACCTACTACCACACCTGTCCCAACTACCGCTGCCCCAACACCTGCACCTACAACAACGCCTGCACCAACACCCGCGCCAACACCTGCTGCTGCTGTCGCGGCTTCTGCCCCAAAGGCACCTGTTGCTGGTCCAGCAGTCGGGCCGTATCCAAAGGTTATCAAATCCCCCCAAATCAAGAAAGTGGCCAGCAATCCACAACCAGTAACCATTTCGGGTCCTAGTCAGAGAGGGCCAAACCAACAAGTTAAGACAGCTCGGAACATCTTTTCAGGACTTTCAACTCAGAATGTTTATCGACCTAGACCCAATAACAGGAATCAAAACCGTGTGCAGAGACCAATGCCCGCTAGCAGCGCGCCGTCTTCGAGTGGAAAAGCTGCAATGCCAGCCACAGTGCAACAGGCTAAACATAATGCTCCGTCTCAGAGGTTCGGACACAGATTTTTGAAAGTCCACAAACTTAGTTATAATTTAAATAACAATGGAAAATAGATATAAAAAAGAATAAAAATAACAAACAAACAATATACAAAAGTGATAATACAGTACACTTTTGTCGCTTTGATGGCAACTATCACAAGGACTACTTTCATCACCTGTGGCTTTTTGCTGGTGATAGAAAAAACACACACCAACATTTGAACTTTAATGCAACAATGTGCATTTATTCTTTTGTCTGTGGGATTGGAAGATATGCTTTTTTACTCTGTGTTTTTCTAATTGGGCAGAAAATGCCAAGACTGTCACGCATGGGCATGACTTTAACAATCAAGTCACTAATTTATTTCTCGCACGTTTTAAGTTAATTGAATATACTCATGTTTCTTTGATTTATGTTTTTTTTCTGTTCTGTTACTGTCATGTATTAATGAAATGTTAATAATATGGACGTAGAACAGTGTGGATTCGTGTCTGTTTGTTTGACAAATGCCACTGAGGGGTTAAACTGATCAACCATTCATTACCAAACTTCCATATGTGAATGTAGTTCCATAAAATGTATTACTAGCACTAGTTGTGTTTGGTCGATTATCATATATTTGCACTATTCAACACAAACGTATCAGTTAAAATTTTCAATCTTAATTATAAAAAGAAAGATTCATAAAAAAGGCTTGGAATTATTTAAAAATGTATTATTTGGCAATAAATCAGCGACAACAAGTTTTTACTGGTCAAAAGAAATCAAAATGAAATTAATAGATATAAACACACAAGATGGCTGGGCAGTCATTGCTTCTTTTAGACTATTTAGAACTAAAGGGAATATCAGATTGTAAACTTTGATCTTACTGGTTGAGTAGAACTACAAAATTTACAATATAACAACTTTAAATATGACAAAAGATCGTCATAAAAGAAAACTTTCTCTGAAGAAATATTAAAGAAAATATTCAAATTTGAATAATTTTCAAGCATAAAGTAAAAATTGACCGCCTGTCCCATTAAAAAAAAATGGTGTCTGTTTTGCATAGTTTGAGGAAACATATGTTTGTACAAACGAAATAGGAATAAAAACATAATCAGTAGTTTAACTTACTGTAAGAAGTATATAACGGTTACGATTAAAAATAATCAAAACCAAGATCCATTATCTTATCTTTATGTTCTGTATTTAGTTTTTTTTATTATGTATGTACATACCACGTGATCCCATAAACTACTGTTATCTTTTGAAGTGATATCTTCGTTGTTAAACAATGACTAAAACAATATGATATGCAATTCTTCACGTCGAACATTTTTTTTTTATACAGAGTATAGTACTTCCGATCAATATCCTTAAACAGATATCTTTCTTGGCATAAAAACTGTGTTTATTTTTATTAGTATTCTTCCTTTTCATAAGGATTGCGTCATAATTACTGCATAGGAACAATATATATTTTTTTTCAAAATAATTCAAAACTATGATAATTCAGGTCATATTAATTTAAAGTAATTAGCATGAAAAAATACCGGCCAGTACAGGAAAAAACCTTCCGAGTGAATTATGGACGTTTCATTTCATTGGATTACTCGCTTGACAAGACCTTTTAGATTTTCTTTTTTTTTTTTGGTGAGACTATTTTTGAACACATCTTTAATTTGAAATGACATTCGGCATTGTTTAAGGACTTGTAGAGACATAAAAACCATGTTAGCAAGTTAGTCACGAAGACACTTTTAGTATTCATTACGAAGTGTCGCGAAATTTTAACAATGGACGGGAATATTTATTCAATTGCATAATGGAATTTAATTTTAAGCATAGAGAACTTAGTTTAGAAAATACTTTTGAGTGTAAAATATTGAACTGGACATTGAAATACTAGTATCTGATTATCATCATGCATTTTGATATGAAATAAATCAAGCAGACTCCGGTTCCCTTCCTCTTTGTCTATGCCTTTCTCTGAACAGATATCTAAAAAAAATCCTGAAATAAACCAAAATTTGAAAATAACATAACATCACCCAATCTTTCTATGGGGAAAAAAGAAGCTAAACTCGCAGAAGATACACGTTGGAAAGTACAGGTACCGGTCAGAATCAGATCGTCAGAATCCATGGTTCTGAATCAAAATTGATATAGATCTGTAGATGGGAGATAGATGGATTTGATGACGAGATCGAGAATGTACGTAAGTACTTGTAAGCAATGTATCAAACGTTCACAGGACTCGGACGCTTTATCAACAAATATTTGGAAGCATGTAAAATTGTATCTATTTGGTTCATAGAAATATTTATTATGAAAAAAGTATGTTCTGCAGAAGTGCATTCTGACGTTTTGTGATCTTTACATAAATGAAGAAAGAGTTATCGTTCTTATTAAAACGATACTGTTCCTTAAGCGTGAATTAAAAAAAAAATCTGTAACAAATCTTTGTAATTACACGATACTTTACAATACCCTTTAAAAATCAAAACTAAACTATCCACAAAAAAGGTTTTATGATTTTACTCTATATATTGCATGTGGGGGCATGTTTCCTATAGCCTGCATGTATTTAAATAACCAGTGTATATTTAAATACTCCTTGTATATCCAAAACAAGACATTTAAATACGTTCTTTTCATTCACTGGGCCATGGCACAAGTTTATCCTAAAAGAATTGAACCCTGCCAAGTCGACGTTCGTATTAGATTTTGACAGTATGAAAAAGCAAACTTACACCGAGAGAGTCGATGATTTCGGGGTTCACAGTGTAGTTTCATATTGATTATCAGGACTGTTTCGTTGTTCGACTGATCTCGTGTTATGAAGGAAAATGTGATCTTCAGGTGGATATTATCACTTCTGTTCATTTTGGACTTCCTACGGTATACATAAATAATAAGAACATCGATTTTGGCGGAGAATTGTTTAAAATGTTTACCTGCCTCGCAACATGGATACTTGTGGAAAAATTACCTTTATCAAGGAGTTTTCGGGAGTTTAAATAACTTTACGATAAAAGTTCATATATGTACACTGTGTTGAATATTGATTCGAGGGAGCAGGGAAGAATCGGTTCCACGTGGAAAGCAAGGAATTTGATATTTATTACGGGGGATTCGGCATTAATTATGAATAAAACCTAGGATATATTAGACAAGAAATCTGAGAAGTAAAGAAGAGATTGGGACATGGTGCACGGGGGAAATGTCACTAGATGTGCGAGATTTCGATGCAGAGTTTGTGAACTCGCGCCTTTTTGTGGCGATCAAAGAGAATAACCACCGGCATGTGTTGGCTTACATAAAGAAACGTGATAATGTCAACAACAGGTGCAAGAAGTCAGGAATGACTTATCTGCACGTTGTAATTAAATGTGCAAACCCTATTTCCGAAACAAAATACGTGCCTATTATTTACTTGTTTTCCAATGCGGATATTGAGTTAAACATAGCGGATAACTCGGGAACGAGTCCGCTCCAACTAGCAATCAAATTTAATCTGTTAGAAATCATGGAAGCTTTAATCAAATGTGGTGCCGAATACATTGTTGATCCGGAGGACACGCTTTTTTCTGGGTTACGGGGTCCGTGTATTTATGAATTAATCAACAAGTATAAATTCTTCAGTCCCGGTTATTGGAATGCCGTGAAAGAGGACAAGGCGTTCCGAGTCAATGTACTGGTAAAGTCGTGGTGCCGAATAAACGTTTCCCAAAATGGAATAACTTTGATCGAGTTTGCCAAAAAATCTTTCGCATGTGATAAAATTGTCAAACAACTGACTAATAGTGAGGCTTCCATTGAATTCGCCCATGCTACGATGGCAGGCGACAAGTTCCGAATGAAATACCTTCTGGATCATTACAAAATCGACATGGACATCACGGATTGTTCACACAGAGACAGCTATTTTGAGCCCTATAGCCCCCTATCTCTGTACGGCGCGGCCCTCAAGTATGGACATAAAGATATTCTAGAACTATTACGGACAGATAACAACTCTCGAGGAACTTCCGTTCAATCAACTGTATGCTCGGTTTCGTAACGATATGTGTGTTTATGAATGTTTAATAAATCAACAAAATATTTTTAATGAGTGTAGAAACACATCGATTTGGTGTCAGTCTGCCGAGAAGTACTTGAGAGGAGGGTGTATCAATTTTATACGGTGGTCTTTTGTTGACTCGAATTATATCCATTGACGATAAAATATGACCTGCCCTCAATCAGTTTTGACATTTTAAAGGAAAACTATAGCTCGCATTAAAGTACAATCTAGGTTCTAAATGAGCAATATTGAATCGGTTTTACCTGCACAGCAAGTATATCAATAAACAGATTCGTTTTATTTTTGGGCGTTATGTCGAAAATTTATAAATTACTAGCATTTCTTGAGACGCGATATAGGCCATGGTACTAGTATTTCATAAAAAAACAAAAACTTCATTAAAGACTTTGTAATTAATCTCAGAATTCGACAGTCTACTTGAAATAATGCAAAACATGAAAAATAACAAGTGCACATCTTATCCCCAAGTTTATGAACAATGTGATCTATGCATTATAGTGTTATTATGAACGGTTTCTGTAAATTACGATTTTAATGGTACATTTGTACTGTATACTAAACCTCTTAATTCGACGTAAATGAACTACAAAATCAGCAGTTAATATTAAGCAGTTAATATGTCCTTGAAATCTATGTATCTAGAAAAAACACACGTGGGAAAGTGCACTTAATTAAATGTACCCTGTTCTATTTATGTTAGTCATGCAAGAGTGCATTCATTGAATTTTGAATTAACACCACATTGCAGTTAAATGAAAATTTACGATGTACTACAACATATGTTGCCAACTAAAAGCTTGTATATAAAACCCCACATACAAAAATTTCTAATGTTCTTTGAAAACAATTATATGCTTTGCTTTCTTGAATATACCTGAATTGTTTACGTTTGAAGTTTTTAATGATGAAGCTGCCTGATTTATTTTCTCTTTGTGCCCTCAGTTATAACCGCAACATTTGAAATGCTAACTAAGACTGTACTTTTTTGCAGTAATGAGGGACATAAATCCTTTATTAGGTCTGAAAAAAGCTATTGTGTGACATTGTAATGATAAACTTTTATCATCTATTATGCCATTAGACGTTCCTTGCATACGCTGTCACATATATGACTGTGATTGGTGTTTTAAAATTAAGTAAAAAATTGTCAAAATGCAATTTTAACACGACATTTAGCGAAGTTATTCGGTGTTGGCAGGATTCGTTTTGAAAATATTCGTATGCCCCCTCCTTTTTTTTTTTTATCTAAACTTGTATCAAAAATCGACCAGAAGTATTTAAAACATAGTTATTGCGCATATGGCGTTTGAAATACATGTATGTTTGATATGTCACGATTCAAGATAAAGTTACCTCGGGGAAAGAAAAAATGTAGTCATATCCTAGTTACATCAACCTAGTTAAGAATCAATTTCAATGGCCATAGTTCATTCTATCTTTATATTTCCTCCCATAGGAGATTGCCTGAAAATTACATTATAATACAAATTATAAAAACAACAAAAGAGTGTCAAAGTTAATAGAAGTTATAGTGGGAAAAAATATAAATACATATGTACATTGCATTTGCGCAAGAGGGAGACGAGCTGACGAGAACATATTTCTCTGGATTTGCTAGCATTGGAAAGTTTATTGAATAAACTTGAAGTGTCGGTTGTACCATGCTACCGTATCCCTTAAGAAACGAAAGTTAAGGTTGTGCAATCTGCTCTCATTGTGTTTTCATGCCACAAATACTCTGTTGAGTTGAATGTCTTCAATTATTCATCTTCAAGGGATGACAGCTATAGCTTATAAACAATAAAATCATTCTTTCGTCATATAAAATTAATGTAGCGTACACTTTACTTCTGTTTGAAGCATTGTTTATTGTTACATATACACGTATACAAAAGGAAATTTATATAATATATGTTACCGTACATAATCAATTGCGAGGAATTTTGTCTCTTTTAGTTCATCAATGACTAATGTACATGTATTCTGCAAAATTTGAGTATGTAGTTGACCAAATTCGCACAATTATTTATTTGAATTAGCGCCGCCGAGCGGAGCATCCCCTTGCGACAGGAAATGCTTTTTGAATGTGTTGGCACTTTTGGTTTTTTTACTAATTAAAAAATTTTGATTGCAAATGACTAATTAAATTATTCATGATATTGGATATCGGGAGAAGTAATTCATAGATAACTTTGGTAGTGAATAGGGTTTGACTTATTACAATGCTGGAAGAGGTATGCACAGTATCAAATTCTCTTTTAATCTTCCTCACGAGCTTTTATACATTCTAGCACACACAAAGGAAAGCTCCATCACCTCTACAATAAGCTGTGGCCTAGGGGGTAATTAAGAAAAATAGCACACCAGCAAACTAGAATCATGCCCTCCGTGCATATACGCAAAAAAGCATAATGCATTGTACTTTAAAATTTAAACTTACTTTTTGTTCGGACATTTCAAACTCGCTTAAATTTTTGAATAACTCTTTTTTAGGATTTTTAACATGGGGGCAATGTGACAATGATTAATATCTATTGCAAAGACGTCCAGAAACACGATATAAGTCTGTTTTAAAACATCAAGGTTGACAGATTAGTGCATATATATGTAGACACTTAAGACAGTTATTTTCTATTAAGATTTTAAGTTAATAAGTACTTAGCAAGTCAAGCAAGAAACAGAAATAATAATGTTAAAATATATTTTTGAATTTCATATAATTTCATTAAAATTTTTTTGTTTGAATGTTTTAGGCATCATCATTTTTGCATCATTTATATTTCGTAAACAACTTTTTCCGTCGTCCAGCTTAAAAACTAACTCCTTTTTATTCAAATTTGAATTTATAAGCATAATTAATTTGCTATTTTCATCATTATATAGAAATATATACATTAAACGAAATGAAGTGTTTTCCTCTCTTTTTTCCATGCCATATTATGAATTTACGTTCACCAGATTAAAAATAAGTCACTTGCATTTAACAAAACATACACGCAATTGAAATAGAAATTTCGGAATTTAAAAATGAATAAAAAAATCACTCATCACCAATTGGCATTAACATTCTATTGGCATCGATTTAAGGGACATTGCTTATAATTCGATTCAACATGAATAATTCAACTTCATCGAACAACTTTAAAACACATTGACCCTCTTTTATATTCTTTTTAATAATCGATAAAACTTGTAATGGTTTTCTAAATCTCAATATAAAAAAAAAACCAAAAAACGAATAAGCGCTCCTTTTAATGACAAAAGTACATTGTCTTCATTTAAAAAAAAGAACAATATATAAATGGTGTTTGATTATTAACTCATGTTACGATAGAAACTACAAAACAAAATTTAAAAAAAGAATACAAACGTATTTTAGAAACAACTGTGTTAATAGACTTATAGTATCGGATTCGTGGGAAAGGAAATTTTAAGTCAAGACGTGTATAAAGCTTATTTCATAACATGGTAGCATAGACAATTATTGAAGTACATTCGACGCGGTCATTAATAATAAGTTTTAATTTATATGCAGTTCCTGTGTGTATATAAATAATTACGCTAAATGAACGAGGTTAAAAAAAAAATACATAAATCTCGAGAGACATGCACCAATAAAACCTTTCTAGTAAATTGTCATGTTGAATTATTGACAATATTAGGATAATTATTATGCATGTATTGAAAAAAAAAAATGTCATTTTCATTTTAAAATTTCATGTTCATGTTCCATTAATTCAAAGCTTGATTTAGCCGAAATAATGTTTCCCGATATTTGCTAATAGTGTCTTGTCTAGTAGATCATAAATGTCTACATTTTCATCAATATCACAATAAATAAATGTACATGGATAATTAAAAAGGGAAAGGAATTGACGGTGAAATGCAATTTGTAAAATTGAACATTATAAATTGATGTCATATTTGATCAATCAGTCATGGGTATATTTCCTTATCTTAATGGTAATAACAAAAAGTGATGGGAGGGGGCACCATATTGACCTCCGGCAATACAAATACGTTTATCAAAAAATAATAAAAGACAAATTCCAATCCCGCGAAAGTTGGATTTATGTCTTGAAATTTCACTTGGGAATCCGTTTTATCATAAATAATCATAATTTTGGTAAAATGGATCGATACACAAGAGACAAATAAAAGCCATCCGATAGGTACTGTGACGGTGTTACGTTTCTCCGTCCTCGGATGTTTCTGACTCTAATCTTCAAATCCTATATACAGATGCAGGTTGATTAGCCGTCATTTTCATGCAAAATTTGATATTATCTATAATCTTAAGCAATGATCTAATTATCTTATATACTGCAAATTGTTTACTATCTTACACATGGATAGCTACAGAGAACTTTAATTTTTTAAGGTATATCATTTACTCTCTTCTATACTCTGTCCCGAGTTTTTGCTTCCACCACTTTTCGCTTGATATTTCGATAATTATTAATACCTTTGTGCCCAAAGTACGTTCATCCACTAATATGAAAAATGTCCAGATTATCTGTTTTGAAACGCCCCCTATACCGCATCAGGTTTCAATACACAAGCCAAAATAGAAAGTCTACGGGGATTTTGCATTGCATCAGCCATGAAATAGCCCGGATGATAACGTTAAAAAATTGTGCGAGGTATTCCGAGTAATTCCGAATGGAGAAAAGATGTAAACATTTCCCATTATAAATCTCCGTAAGAAATTTGTTTTTGTTCCTGTGAATTTTTATGAGTGAAGAATGAAAATGTGTCAATGAAGATATCTTGAATATTTTCCCTTTTATCGATTTCAACTGTATTTCTTTCACAGGTATGTGTACTTTTATTAAAAATCACCAAAAAGCGATGGAAGCAATAACTTGGGACAGACTGTAATCTAAGTTCACATTATCTTTCTCTACACTGATCTCTGTCCAATACCTTTCTGCTCTTAATAAATGTAACTATAATTTGAATAAATATTTTTACATGTGTCAGACTGCAATTATCATAATACATGTAATGCTACCGTATGTAATTATTACATCTGAACGGCATCATTGCCTTGGAAACGGCAAATAAATGTTTTCTTTAATAAATATACATTCATTTTCTTATTATTACAAAAATTTTTAACTTGAAAATTACAGTATTTTTCTTAACCATAATGACTGTCGTATCTGTTTTATTTTATGACCAAAAAAATTACGATGATGATGCATTTGAATGGTGGCAATCCTAGTACATGTAGTTGATCCTCCCTCCCCAAACACACACACATTCACACTTTCATATATGTACTAGAGTTGTTTCTCTTTGAACTTTGCAGCATCGGCAAAATGCTGTGGTCTTATTATCAGAACGTCGGTCAATTCTAATTGTCATTCATTTCTGAATTTTGCTCCTTTACTAAGTAATTTTTTTGTAAAAAAATCATTTCTGAAAGGATAAACAGAAAATAGATTTGTTAGGGATGTAAGGTACATAAAACTTCTATTTTAATGCAAGTTTTGTTAATTTACCTATCATTTTTATGTGCTCCCCAAAAAGGGGGAGGGGGACTCCTTTCAAATGCAATTTTCTATATGTATATATATGACAAATGTCTGTTGCGAGAATGAAGGGGGTGGGGGGGGGGGGGGGGGGGAGGGATACCCCCCTTCCACCTACCACCCCCTGACTTATTAAGCTCTTTTGAAGATTCGTTCTCAAAGGATAAGTCCACTATGGGGATTATCAACAGACTTCTGTTTCTGTGTTCTGATCCATGTTCAGATGGATGATCTGTTATTGGAAGCTACCTTAATTTACACGTAGATCTAAACACAACACAAGATGTATATTATACACGATGAAGTAAGTCTGGTGACATTCAGTAGGATGTTTTTAAACCTGTAAATCAATAAAATCAATCGTCAGTTTGAATGATGTTTTTATATCGCTCAATTGATTACCATAAGCAAGTGATTGCATTGTTAACTTCTATTGAGACCATTGATTGGCTTTGTATAAATTAATAATTGAAATGTGCATCCGCAAGGTTTATCTTCCCAAAATACGTTAACCTAGTTTATATGACATATTCGTTGTCGTTAAAATATTTGTTTCTGTCTTTTAATTTGTCATTTCATTTTAAAAAATTCTTTATTACATATACATGCACTTAATAGTCTTGTGATCCTTGCCTGTTTTTGTGTTCATTTGTATATATTTTATTATACTTAGGTTGAACCTCATATACCAGTGAATTGTCTTGAGTGAATAAAGAATTGAAATAAATTGGTGTAAATAAATGTAGATTTTCACAAAGAGAAATCAAATTTGGAGCCTGGCTGAGGTATTGGAATTTTTTGTAAAACCTGACAAACAAGAGTTATAGAGATGGGTTGTTCTTTATCATAGCGTTAATGTAATGACAAATCACGTTGGTTAACAGTGATAACTACAGCAAATCTAACATGTTTGACACTGAAATTAAGGGCTGGATGGTTGTGGCCATTTTTAGACTATACTGATCTCTTTAAAAAAAGAGCTCTGTATAAAAATATAAGAAAATATTCAAATTTTAAAGCTAAATTATTGGGATTTTTTCTTTACCAAGTAAAAGTTTATAGCTGTAAAGATAATTTCTGAAAATTTGATTAAATCTGATTGTTAATTAACCATTCAGCTTTCTTAACACATTTTGTTGTCCATTCACATTGTCCGTTTGCGGCCGGATGGGCGTGGTCTATTCACTCAGATGGAAAATTTAACTCACATTACACGTGCTGAATCCATATAATTTACTCCACCAATGAAAATTTAACCTTTATTGGCAAGTCATGTTCTTGTTCGAGGTGTAAATATATTTCTGATTATCTGAATAAATATTTATAGTTACAAATCAGTACTAGTACATGCATGTATCTGTTAGACAACGAAATGAAAAAAATAAAGGACAAGAGCGTACAATGCCTGACAAATCCCCCGCACCAGAATGTTGAAATGGCATACGTACATATAAAAAGAAATTTACATTTAAAAGTGTACATCAGTACATGTATAATGTAAAACATCATTCTCTGACAAATTAACAAATATACATTTATACTTTGTATTTATCTCGTTTGTTTTATTAGTTTATTTTCTAAACATTAACATCATGATCTCATATATGTGCTAGCGCAATTTTTATGAAAACCACGAATTTTGACCCATTATGGGTCTAGACTCCAATTTAATAAATCATTAGTAAAAATGAATAAAAACTTATCCTTTAAATAAAAGTACTTTTAGGATGGAGTCAAGACCCATTCATACCTAAAATTTGCAATTTAGAACAGTAAATGATCAAGATTTTGGCATAAAACGCTGTGCAGCTTAATTTGGAAACCCATATCTGTCGTGTTTACAGAATGAAAGCATATGTTTGACTCACACCATGACATTTACACTATAAACAATACTTACAAGCCAAAAATTACTATTTTAACTGAAATTGAAAATCGTTCGTGTTTATTGCTCCAAGTGGGGGATATACAACGCCTTGTACGCCCCTGTCCTTTTGCCGCCACATCTGTTGCGTTAACATTTATCTTCCTACGGTAATATAAAAGGGAGTAATGCATGGAAGTTAACAGTTAAGGTGATAAAGTTATTACAAAATTGATTACACGTGTGTAGCGCTATATAATTGCTTATTGACTTTCTCGGATCCAATCGGCACTTCTTGGCCGTTCCAACAACAAGAAAAGCAACTCGGAAAGGCTTGTACAAGTACAAGCATCCAACGATTTCCGGTCTAGCGCTACCTATAATAATGAAGTACATGGTACCCCCAACCAAATGGGTACAACTGTCTTAATGTTTGATTACAATGAATGAGATCGATCTACAATACATCAATGCGTCACTGAAAATCGAGGTAGGGTTGTTTATATTTCCCAACTATTCCTTATTATACATTAGAATTACTGAAAAAGTGGTTATTTTCGCTGGTGGTAAAGAACGCGTTTTCTGGATTCAAACAATACGCGTGGGTATTAGATACGCGGATGCATGATTTACCACACGCATGCCTTGATATTTTTTTTTACCGTACGCGCAGGGGTATTTTACACGGTTTTAAGCTTACCGCGTAACTAGTGTAAATTTCCTCCACGCGTAAATAACCACTTTTACAGTACATGTAGAATGGCTAAGAAACGCTCTCTGGACCTTGAATGAACAACAGGAATCAGTCATTGATACATGTATAAAGATGTACCTTGATGAGTAATTTTTCCCAGATGTCTAATGTTGTTGTTGACGTTATTGCTTTTATAACAAAAAATTAACAGACTGTTTTGAATTTTTAAAACAAATCTTTATCAATTATTTATTACATTTACATTTATAATAAAAGAGGTAATATTAAACTGTTCGCGTGTTCAATAACTCCAAGGCCTAAGGTATAATTTCTCAATCTTTACGCATAAAATTATGCAATAAAAGGAATATTTACGTTCTTTTTCTTTGACCTTGGCAACAATGTTTAATAATGGGTATGGAACCAATACGTGAAAAAATGTCAAAAAGATGGCATTTCTGCGTCCCTGGCATGCAAATTATTCGGGTCTACATACAAAAAAACATTAAAAAGAGCCACATCTCCTATGTTTTTGTTAAAAAAAAATCAAAATTGTCATAGAAAATGCATTCAATTTCATTTTAATGTCAATAGTAAATTTATTAATTATCAATATTGCAGAGATTAAATGAAAATGTAAGAAACTTTACTTTATATACAGAAAAGGTTAATCAGCTCATGTAATTTAATGACTGTCTACTGCGGTCTATAAAAGATCATTAAATTACTATTTACCAAAAAACAAATGAGATCAAGCAAGACAAATTACTTTAAGTTAGTAAACTGAGAAGATAAGGAAATTAGAATTTTTAGCACAGCAGTTTCAAAAAATTATTACCGAAATATTAAAATGAGGTCACGAATCAGAGAACAAAACGACCCCATTGTCCGTCAATTTTCACCCTCTACTTCTACAGCTAGACTTTTCTTCAACACTCACTCCCACTCCCCCCACACACTTACTCATTCCCCCCACTCCCCCCTTCCCATTCTCACACTCCCCCTCTCCCCACTCTTACACCCCCCCCCCCCCCCCCCACACACACTCACTCTCCCCAAACTCATACCCCCGACACTCACTCCCCTCTCTCTCTCTAACTTCCTGCACACTCCCTCTCTCCCACATTCCCCCTCTCTCCCCACTCTCACACTCCTCCTCTCCTCACTCTCACACTCCCAATCTCCCTCTCTCACACTCCCCCTTTCCCCACTCTCACACTCCCCCTCTCCCCACTCTCACTCTCTCCCCACTCTCACACTCCCCCTCTCCTCTCTCTCCCCACTCTCACACTCCCTCTCTCCCCACACTTACACTCCCCCTCTCCCAACTCTCACACTCCCCCTCTCCTCTCTCTCCCCACTCTCACACTCCCTCTCTCCCCACACTTACACTCCCCCTCTCCCCACTCTCACACTCCCTCTCTCCCCACTCGCACACTTCCCACTCCCCCCTCTCACACTCCCCCTCTCCCTCACACTTACACTCCCCCTCTCCTCTCTCTCCCCACTCTCACACTCCCTCTCTCCCCACTCTTACACTCCCCCTTTCCCCACTCTCACACTCCCTCTTTCCCCACTCTCACACTCCCCCTCTTCCCACTCTCACACCCCCCTTTCCCCACTCTCACACTCCCTCTTTCCCCACTCTCACACTCCCCCTCTCCCCACTCGCACACTCCCTCTATCCCCACTCGCACACTTCCCACTCCCCCCCTCTCACACTCCCCCTCTCGCTCACACTTACACTCCCCCTCTCCTCTCTCTCCCCACTCTCACACTCCCTCTCTCCCCACTCTTACACTCCCCCTCTCCCCCCTCTCACACTCCCTCTCTCCCCACTCGCACACTCCCTCTCTCCCCACTCGCACACTTCCCACTCCCCCCCCCCCCCCCTCAACTCTCACACTCCCCCTCTCCCCACTCTCACACCCCCTTTCCTCACTCTCACACTCCCTCTTTCCCCACTCTCACACTCCCCCTCTCCCCACTCTCACACTCCCTCTCTCCCCACTCTCACACCCCCCTTTCCCCACTCTCACACTCCCTCTTTCCCCACTCTCACACTCCCCCTCTCCCCACTCTCACATTCCCCCTCTCCCCACACTTACACTCCCCCTCTCCTCTCTCTCCCCACTCTCACACTCCCTCTCTCCCCACTCTTACACTCCCCCTCTCCCCCTCTCCCACTCCCTCTCTCCCCACTCCCTCTCTCCCCACTCGCACACTTCCCACTCCCCCCCCCCACTCTCCCTCTCCCCCTCCCCACTCTCACACCCCCCTTTCCCCACTCTCACACTCCCTCTTTCCCCACTCTCACACTCCCTCTCTCCCCACTCGCACACTTCACACTCCCCCTTTCCCCACTCTCACACCTCCCTTTCCCCACTCTCACACTCCCTCTTTCCCCACTCTTACACCCCCTCTCCCCACTCTCACTCTCCCCACACACTCACTCTCAACCCCCGCACTCACTTCTACACACTCTCTCCACACACACTCTTACTCCCCCTACACTCACTCACTCCCCCACACACTCACTTTCACTCCCCACACACTTTGAAGGTAGCGATAATTGCAGAAAAATCCCCTTACACGGGTTATGTATTTTTCTGCAATGTCGTTACCTTCATACGCACTTGAAACACAAAAGAAATCATTTTATTGTTTAGATAAACAAATTAACTCATATGAATAAGCATTCCAACTTGATTATCTAACATACAAACTAAAATAATCACGAGTGAATACGAGTTACAAGTAACTTTCTGCTGAAATGTTTCAAACATTAGTTATAACTGATGAAGCATTAAACATCTCTGGATATTCGTTGTTGGAATAACGTGATGTGGAGATGGCACTTGTTGTAGTATCATAACTTTTAGGTACCAAATCTGTTGATGTTGTGAATGGACTTGATATTGAATAGCACATGCAGCACATGTCTGATCTTCTGTTGTTTCAACGGCACAAAATGTTTTGGTAGCACATATTGTTGGTGCCGAACCTATCTATATTTTTGCGGCAGCACAGGTTGTTGTTGTAGCACATATTGTTGGTTTTTGAACCTGCTGTTGTCGTGACAACACAGGCTGTTGAGGTAGCACATATTGTTGGTTTATGAACCTGCTGTATTGTTGAGGCAGCACAAACTGTTGCTGTTGTGGCTACAGCAACAGCTGTTGTTGTGGTGACCCAAGTTGTTATGGTATCTAACATTGTTTTAGCACCCGCTGTTGTTGAGTTATTGTGGCAGCACCTTAGGATGTTGTGGCAGCACGAGTTGTTGTGGTATTATACATCGTTGCAACACAAGCTGCTGTGGTGGCAGGACATGGTTTTGAGGTGGGCGTTGTTTATGTCTACATTTGTAATTACCTGAAATTGAAACAAAAATGTAATTGTTGCAGTTCCACTTACTGTGAAATGTAAATAACACAGCTGCAGTATATATATTTTGAACCAATCGGATATTTTAAGAACCCTTACTCCAAATTAAAAAAGGTGCTGGAATAATTGATAATAGCTGCAGTTGATAATGTTAAGGCCATTTATTATATATAAAAAAACCCCCATTCTATATGATAAGATAGCATGCCCGGATCCGAAATTACTTTTTAATTTGGGAGCAAGGTCCAAGTGATCATCATGTTTTTCTGGTTGGAGGGGGGGGGGGGGGGGGGGGGGGGGGCTAATTTAAGTAATACTAGTATTACTCTGTGTATTTAATAAATTTGAATTTTCCAGGGGAAGGGGGTGTCCCCCATCTTCCTTTAGGTCCGCGCATGGATATTTATTTAATATCACAAATTATATGACTTGTCATTAAATAACAAATTAGCAATTTTTTTTATAATCAAGCGTTCGTTAATTTTATCAGAGTGCTTCTCTTTCCTTTTAAAATTTATAAATTAGATATAGCAAAGAAGTAAGTGGATAAAACGGATTACTATAACAAATAATCAATTTGCATGAGGTTATAAAAAATAATTAATAAATCAAGAGGCTACACGGCCTTAAAGGTAACCCGAATATGATACAACAATCTACAGAATGGCAATTTAATAATGATAGTTCAAAATAAACTGATCGAGAAAAATATGTTTCAAAAAATCAAGATTCATAGCTGGGATGTTTAACGATTAAGAAATAAATAAGCCTTGAACTTTAAAGTGCTCAAGATATTTGATTCCATTCATGACAATGCACTGACTGTGGGTTAGAGGATTATGACCATCACAGGTACATGTTAATATGACATGAATATGACCTCACCGTGCAGCAGCTAGGTCAGATTTATAACATTTACATTTTCCAGTGTCTTTGTCTGTGATAACACTACGAATCGATTTTGTACTGTACAGTTCAATGAATTCAAATGACGTATTGATAGGGGCAAGCGGGGTTTGCATAATTCATATTCTATAGCATTGAATGATTTATATTTGACGTTGTCATGTCAATAACTGCCGTCAGGTGAGCAGACAAATTGAATAACGTGCGTCAGCGCGTTATGATAATTTGTCTGCTCACCTGACGGCAGTTATTGACACGACAACGTCAAAAATAAATCATTCAATGCTTATATTTACTTTCCATTATTGATTAAATGAATTATTTTATTAGATAAATCAGTATAAATTGCAGATCACGGAGGTAGTAAATTAGTAACAGCAAGAACAGCTGATCTCTAAAACCAGTTTAAACTGGTTATCACATAGACTGTTGAGATGAGCATGAAAATATAATTCATTAATAATAACTCATAAAATTTTGCTTTTAACAATAGAATCAGCTCAATTATTGAATAATTGTAAAATTTGGTGTTTTAACAACATGTTTGAAATATATTTTTAAACCGATAACATAGAAATTAATGTTTGGGAACTACTTATGTAAATTACATGTAAATTCATACGCAGTGATTGGGTTGTTGCATTTAGAGGCATTTAAAGATCACATAATTTAATGGAAAAACACAGTAGGATGTAAATATTAATATTTAATCGTACGATTGTTGAAAATTATATAAATATAAGAAATAAGGAATCATTCTTTGATTATTATGAGGTGATAATTTCGGTCGTGGTGCAATCAAATCTATCATAAAGCCCTTCGGGCTTTAATGGATTTGATCACGCCCCGACCGAAATTATCACCATATAATACTCAAAGAATGATTCCTTATTTCTTAATTCCAATACTAAGATATAAGGAAGAGATACACAATACACATGACAGCAGAAGAGGAAAGTAAACAAACAAGAGGCCCATGGGCCACATCGCTCACCTGAACAACATGTAGCATAATATGCTATTTCTATTTTAAACTTTGTACCCTCTCGGGGCCCCAGTATTAGTCCAGTGGTCACAGCTGTATTAATTTAGAATCTACATTATTTTATGATGCTTGCATAGTAATATCACAAATTGAGGCATTGTAGTTTTTGAGAAGAAGATTTTTAAACATATCCTTCTATATTTCTATGTTAAACTTTGAACCCCTTCTGGGGCCCCAGTATGAGATCGAGGGTCACAGCTTTTATAATTTAGAATCTACACTATTTTAGGATGCCTACGTAGTAGTCTGACAAAGTGAAGCATTATAGTTGTTGAGAGGAAGATTTTTAAACATTTTCCATATATACTTTTACGTTAAACTTTGAACCCGTCTTGGGTCCCCAGTACTAGTCCAGGGGTCCCTATTTTTAACAAAATTGAATCTGAATTATCATATGTTGCATGCATGGTAATCTGACATATTGTAGCATTGTAGTTTTCGAGAAGAAAATGTTTAGACATTTTCCCTATTTACTTCAATGTTAAACTTTGGACCCCTCTTGGGGCCCCAGTGTTTTAGTCCGGGGGTAACGATTTTACCAATTTAGAATCTACAATATCCCCGGATGCTTGCATAGTAATCCCACAAACTGTTGCACTGTAGAACCCCTCTTGGTGCCCCAGTATTAGTCCAGGGGTCACAATTTCAACAGTTTAGAATTTACAATAGCCAAGGATGTATGCATAGTAATATCCTAAACTGTTGCATAGTAGTTCTTGATAATAAGATTTTAAAGCATTTTCCTATATATGTTAAACTGGGGCCCCAGTTTTGGCCTGTTGGTCCCGATTTTTACAATTTAGAATCTTCACTATATATACAAACTTTTGTGTTAATATTGGCATTTCTGGTCAGTGGTTCTTGAGAAGATTTTTCGAATATTCACTATATATATTAAAGGCCGGAACGAGCTGACAATTTCTTTAATACAGATATCATTAATTTGAACTTCTGTACCAATAGTCGTATATCAAATAATATCAGAATGAAAAAGTAAATGAATTATGTTTTGTCAAACAAATATATTTTTATTTGCAATTTTAACATCACCATGTGAATGTATACTCAGTATATTTCCTTATAAAATACGTAGTGATGCATTTGTGATACAATAACTCATCATGGTTACAAAAATCGAAGAAATTTCAAAGTTCAAAAACAAATTATTTTCTTTCTGCTTTAAACAAATTTAAACAAATTTCATAGGTTTATAATTTGAATACGAGGATACAACACATTAACAGTGTTTCCCTAATAGTAGAAGCCGGTCCTATGATATCGCGATAGTTAAATCACTTTGTCGAAAAATCTATCAATACGAAAATATTTCCAGACACTAATGTTATTGTGAGTTTCCTCTGTTATAAACCTCAGTGATGTTTAGCGTGCCTCTGTTTACTATGCAATTTTAGCGCGTGCTACTACGTAAACAGAAATACCGTGATACCATAGAATCCGCGATATAATAGGAAACAAGTGTATAATAAAACATACTTTTATTCATTTCAATTCCCGTTTGAAACAAGATTACCTATGGTATGGTTGTTTACAAAGAAATCCACATCACGTGCGTTTATCTGTCGTATCTATGATGCTTAACAAAACTAGCTGCAATGTTGCAACAAAATCACAGATACATTTATCGCTTACATTCATTTTGGAGACCGTACCCGATAACAAATAAATTTACATATTAATTTTTTTTCATCGGGCACGGTCTCCAAATAAACTGTAAGCGATAAACTAAAATAATATTTAGTGAATTTTTACACCTTATCGTATTTATCCGCTATTTCTTGATTAAACAAACTCTATTTATGCATTGAGTGTCAATAATCAGGGAGACACAGTTGGTTTTTGTGCACAATTTAGTTGAATAAATGGAACAAAAATCTTGTAAACAATTTCCTATGTATATCTATGTTAAACTTTGAACCCCGTCTGGGGCCCCAGTTTTAGTCCGAGGGTCACGATTTTTACAATTTAGAATCCTCACTATATAGACAACCTTTTGTGTAACTATTGGCATTTCCGGTGCAGTGGTTCATGAGAAGAAGATTTTTAAAGACACACACCCTATACTCACTCATTCGCAATTATCTCCCTTTAAAAAAAGGTTGTGTCCTTTATTTTAACAATTCATAATCCCCTTTCCATAAGGATGTTTTGTACCTAGTTTGGTTAAATTTGGCGCAGTGGTTATAGAGAAAAAGTCGAAAATGTGAAAAGTTTACAGATGGACAGACGGACGGACGGACGGATGGACGACGGACAACGAGTGATCAGAAAAGCTCACTTGAACCTTCGGTTCAGGAGAGCTAAAAAGTATCTAAGGGCAACAATTGTAACATTATTAACAGTGATTAATTTCCATAGGGTGCAGTAAAGAGAAACAAGAGGCCCATGGGCCACATCGCTCACCTGAGCAATGATAGACATAATAAAATCAGCTTTATGGAGTCATATACAGAATATCTCAACAATGTCGTATAATAAAATTCCCCTGCATATTCTTATGTTTATCACTGACCCCTTTTGTAAAAGGATGATTTTACAGTCATATTACATATTGAGCATTGCAGTTCTCGAGAAAATGATCAGACTTAAACAACTGTTTATATATGGATTATAAACCTACATCAAACTTTGAACCCCTTGTGAAGCCAAAGAATTGTCCAGGGACCAGAGTCTAAACAATTTTAAAGAATCAACAATAATTCAAATATCATAAAATTTGAGTTTTTGTGGATGATTTAAATGTTTTCCTTTATAAAATTGGAACCCCCCCCCCCCTCCATGTGGCCCAACCCTAATCCTGAAGATTATGATTTTTACAAATTTTTAATCTACTCTATTTGAACTGACTTTTCTTGGCAAATGAATTTTAAAGATATTTCCCTATATATTCCTATGTAAAAGTTTGAAACCCCCCCCCCCCTTCTTTTGTGGCCCCACCCTACCCCCATTATCATGATTTGAACAAACTCGAATCTTCCATACCTGAGGACGATTCCACATAAGTTACAACTTTTCTGCCCGATTGGTTTCTGAGAAAAAGATTTTTAAAGATTTTTCTCTATATATTCCAATGTGAAAAATTTGACCCCCCAATGTGGCCCCACCCTAGTACCCCTGGGGATCATGATTTTATCAATCTACCCAACGAAGGATGCTTTAATACAAGTTTAAGTTTCTTTGGTCGATCCGTTTCTGAGAAGATTTTTAAAGATTTTTCTTTATATATTCCTATGTAAAAATTCAACCACCCATTGTGGCCCCACCCTACCACTGGGGATTATGACTTGAACGAACTTGAATATACACTACCTGAGGATGCTTCCACATAAGTTACAGCTTTTCTGGCTGATTAATTTCAAAGAAGAAGATTTTTAAAGATTTACTCTATATATTCCTATGTAAAAAATTCACCCCCCCCCCCCCTCTGTGGCCCACCCTACCCACGGGGATCATGATTTGTACAAAATTGAATCTACACTACCTGAATATGCTTCCACATAAGTTACAGCTTTTCTTGCTAATCAGTTTAAGAGAAGAAGATTTTCAAAGATTTACTCCATATATTCCTATGGAAAAATGCGACTATACATTGTGACCCCACCCTACCCACGGGGATCATGATTTGAACAAATTTGAATCTACACTACCTGAAAATGCTTTCACACAAGTTACAACTTTTCTGGCTGATCAGTTTCAGAGAAGAAGATTTTTAAAGATTTACTCTATATATTCCTATGTAAAATTCAACCCCCCAATTATTGCCCCACCCTACCCACGGGGATCATGATTTGTATAAAATTGAATCTACACTACCTGAGGATGCTTCCACATAAGTTACAGCTTTTCTGGCTGATCAGTTTCAGAGAGGAAGATTTTTAAAGATTTACTCCATATATTCCTATGTAAAAATTCAACACCCCCCCCCCCCCATTGTGGCCCCACCCTACCCACAGGGATCATGATTTGAACAAACTTAAATCTACACTACCTGAATATGCTTCCACATAAGTTACAGCTTTTCTTGCTGATCAGTTTCAGAGAAGAAGATTTTTAAAGATTTACTCTATATATTCCTATGTAAAATTCAACCCCCCAATTATGGCCCCACCCTACCCACGGGGATCATGATTTGTATAAAATTGAATCTACACTACCTGAGGATGCTTCCACATAAGTTACAGCTTTTCTGGCTGATCAGTTTCAGAGAGGAAGATTTTTAAAGATTTACTCCATATATTCCTATGGAAAAATTCAACCTCCCCCCCCCCCCTTGTGGCCCCACCCTACCCACGGGGATCATGATTTGTACAAATTTGAATCTACACTACCTGAAAATGCTTCCACATAAGTTACAACTTTTCTGGCTAATCAGTTTCAGAGAAGAAGATTTTTAAAGATTTACTCTATATATTCCTATGTAAAAATTCAACCCCCCATTGTGGCCCCACCTTACCCACGGGGATCATGATTTGAACAAATTTGAATCTACACTACCTGAAAATGCTTTCACACAAGTTACAACTTTTCTGGCTGATCAGTTTCAGAGAAGAAGATTTTTAAAGATTTACTCTATATATTCCTATGTAAAATTCACCCCCCCCCCCCATTGTGGCCCCACCCTACCCACGGGGATCATGATTTGAACAAATTTGAATCTACACTACCTGAGAATGCTTTCACACAAGTTACAACTTTTCTGGCTGATCAGTTTCAGAGAAGAAGATTTTTAAAGATTTACTGTATATATTCCTATGTAAAATTCAACCCCCCCCCCCCCCCCATTGTGGCCCCACCCTACCCACGGGGATCATGATTTGAACAAACTTGAATCTACACTACCTGAGAATGCTTTCACATAAGTTACAACTTTTCTGGCTAATCAGTTTCAGAGAAGAAGATTTTTAAAGATTTACTCTATATATTCCTATGTAAAAATTCAACCCCCCATTGTGGCCCCACCTTACCCACGGGGATCATGATTTGAACAAATTTGAATCTACACTACCTGAAAATGCTTTCACACAAGTTACAACTTTACTGGCTGATCAGTTTCAGAGAAGAAGATTTTTAAAGATTTACTCTATATATTCCTATGTAAAATTCACACCCCCCCCCCCCCCATTGTGGCCCCACCCTACCCACGGGGATCATGATTTGTACAAATTTGAATCTACACTACCTGAAAATGCTTCCACATAAGTTACAACTTTTCTGGCTAATCAGTTTCAGAGAAGAAGATTTTTAAAGATTTACTCTATATATTCCTATGTAAAAATTCAACCCCCCATTGTGGCCCCACCTTACCCACGGGGATCATGATTTGAACAAATTTGAATCTACACTACCTGAAAATGCTTTCACACAAGTTACAACTTTTCTGGCTGATCAGTTTCAGAGAAGAAGATTTTTAAAGATTTACTCTATATATTCCTATGTAAAATTCACCCCCCCCCCCCCCCCATTGTGGCCCCACCCTACCCACGGGGATCATGATTTGAACAAATTTGAATCTACACTACCTGAGAATGCTTTCACACAAGTTACAACTTTTCTGGCTGATCAGTTTCAGAGAAGAAGATTTTTAAAGATTTACTCTATATATTCCTATGTAAAATTCAACCCCCCCCCCCCCCCATTGTGGCCCCACCCTACCCACGGGGATCATGATTTGTACAAAATTGAATCTACACTACCTGAGGATGCTTCCACATAAGTTACAGCTTTTCTGGCTGATCACTTTCAGAGAAGAAGATTTTCAAAGATTTACTCCATATATTCCAATGAAAAAATTCACCCCCCCCCCCCCCCTTTGTGGCCCACCCTACCCACGGGGATCATGATTTGTACAAATTTGAATCTACACTACCTGAGAATGCTTCCACATAAGTTACAACTTTTCTGGCTGGTCAGTTTCAGAGAAGAAGATTTTTAAAGATTTACTCCATATATTCCTATGGAAAAATTCAACCCCCCATTGTGGCTTCCACCCTACCCACGGGGATCATGATTTGAACAAATTTGAATCTACACTACCTGAGAATGCTTTCACACAAGTTACAACTTTTCTGGCTGATCAGTTTCAGAGAAGAAGATTTTTAAAGATTTACTGTATATATTCCTATGTAAAATTCAACCCCCCCCCCCATTGTGGCCCCACCTTACCCACGGGGATCATGATTTGAACAAACTTGAATCTACACTACCTAAAGATGCTTTCACACATGTTTCAGCTTTTCTGGCCAAATGGTTTTTGAGAAGATTTTTGAAAATACCAACAAATTTTCAATGATTTTATAATTATCTCCCCTTGAAAGAGGGCATTGACCTTCTTTTTAACAAACTTGAATCCCCTTCATCTTAGGATGCTTTGTGCCAACTTTGGTTGAAATCGGCCCAGTGGTTCTGGAGAAGAAGTCGAAAATGTAAAAAGTTTACGGACAGACAGACAGACCGACAGACAGAAAGACGGACGCCGGACAAAACGTTATCAGAAAAGCTCACTTGAGCTTTCAGCTCAGGTGAGCTAAAAACCGAAAATGGTCATGATTCTGCTAAAACTAAACGGAAAGATGCGTAATTCCAACTTGATCTGTAATTACTTACTTTTTAAGTTACTTAATCCTCTTCATGCATTTCAGCACATAAGGCGGCAACAATCCATCCAATTCTATCATTTGCAGTTCTGATGATGTTATTCCAGACATATCCTGCTTCCTTCATCTCTGTTTCTGTGGTCCTCCTCCGTCTTCCGGGCTTCTTTTTTCCGAGTGGAGTCCATTTCAAAGATCTGTAATTATTCAAGTAAATCTTTAAACCAGAAATTGGCTCAATATCTGAACACAATTCAAGTTATTTGTCAATTAATGAAAAAATAGGGTTTGGCTAATAAAATGTCACAAGTATCTATACATGTATAATTAAATCTAAACCTTTTGACATAAAATGCTAGAAATCATTAAAAAAAAATACAAATTAAATTTTTTCCTGACATAATCAATACACCACACCCTAATGCTAAACTCCTAAACCCAAAGGTCATAAATTTCACAGTTTGAGTATAAGCCTCCTCACTTTTCTTCATATATACACATTTTGTTTGCTATTAGCCGATTTGACAGATGAAATTCTTTGAAAAAATAAACATATATTCATTTCAAATATACGTATATATGCCAGCCCCCCCCCCCCCCCCCCCCCAAAAATGGGAAAAACCAGAACCATGATCGAAAAGTCTTTGTCACCCTAAAGATGAATGCAGTGTGCATGCTATAAGGTAAACATATTCAGAAAGTATTTCCCCTATTTCAATTAATCGCTTCTGATTCGTTGATTTGCAAACGGTGACGTAAATAAGTCTTCGCTACTCCAAAACAAGTTGACGTCACAATAGGCAAACAGTCAAGGCAGGTAAAAAACGAACGCGTAATGCGACACGGATAGAAGGATTTACGAATTACTGTGAAGTAATATCAGGTAGAACATCTGTAACTTAATTCCTACGGGCGGTGGGATATCACCAGTAACCGTTTGATGTAGACGATATTTTAAAAATGAACTTTGAACAAAATTTAATTCGTGAATTCTATGTTGAGCTGAAAAAATTAAGGCGACCTGTTTTCAAATCCTTTCTTGAAGTTTGGTTTGTTTCTTTATATAACAAAACAAATAGTGACTGCGTTTTCTGGCAACATTGATTATATTAGCCCCCTTGGTTCATTTCGTCCCTCGGGGCTAATATAATCAATGTTGCCCTCAACCCCAGTCAATATTTGTATAATTATATTCTAAGAATTGAAATGTGTTCAAATCATAAAACATAGGTAATCACAGATTACAAAAATCACCGAGACGAGACATCACCTTTATGAGATCACCTTTATCATATTATATGAAAATCATAGTTAATGATCTTGGATATTCATGGATACTGTACAGTAGTGTGGTTTGACACAATATCGTATATCATATTCTAAATATTGATTGATAATCATATGTTAATTTCATACGCTATTGCAAGATACAATGTTTATCAATACACAACTACAAAATATTATATTGCATCCTATGATACTATACAATATTGTATCATGTTATATATTATATGATACAATATAATACTGTAATATATATTATACAATATGATAAAGTAACATATAATATGACATCGTATCAAGATATGATATTGTACCGTATCATATAATACAATGGTGTATCATATCAAACAATACTATATCATAGGAAACATATTATATCAATTAAGAACTAACATATCTATCAAGCAAGTTTTTGTGAGGTAGGAGGTTCTCTTAGCATCCTTGATAATGGAGACCAGGCTCTGTGTCTGAAGCTTCCTCTGCGTTTCATTCAAAAAGTTAAATCAACCATGCAAGTTTGAAATAGTACAATCATCTATTAAAGATGTTACCTGTTCCAAAAAACTAAACCTTCTCCAGCATCTGAAACCTATGGCTCTGATTCAGCATCCACGCCTGTGGAGTGCATCAGAATCACAAGATGCATCATCTATTCAAATTTGATAAAGATTGAACCAATAATAACTAAGATATAATCATCAAAGGGCACCTGCTCTAAAACTTTAACGCAGCTAAAAACCTTAACCTCATCCAGCATTCGAAACCTATGGCTCAGATTCAGCATTCAAACCTGTGAGGTGCATTAGTATCATAAGACACACAATCCTTGCAAGTTTGGTTAAGGTAGGACCAGTAATAACTAAGATATAATCATTAGAAGGCACTTGCTCCAAAAACGTTAACCAGCTCCAAAAACCTTAACCTCAATCAGCATCCGAAACCTATGGCTCAAATTCAGCATTCAAGCCTGTCAAGTGAATTAGTATCATAAGACGCACCATCCATGCACGTTTGGTGAAATTAGGACAAGTAATAAGTAAGATATAATCATCAGAGGGCACCAGCTCTAAAACTTTAAACAGCTAAAAAACTTTAACCTCCTCCAGCATCTGAAACCTACTGCTCAGATTCAGCATTCAAGCCTGTCAAGTACATCAATATCATAAGACGCACCATCCATGCAAGTTTGGTGAAGTTAGGACCAGTAGTATTTTAAAAATGGCTATCAAAGTGCACCTGCTCCAAAAACTTTAACCTGCTCCAAAAACCTTAACCTCCTCCAGCATCTGAAACCCAGGGCCCAGATTCAGCATCCAAGTCTTTTAAGTCCATTAGTATGTCCAGATACATCATCCATGCAAGTTTGGTGAAGATAGGACAAGTAAGAACTTAGATACAGGACCTGGACCAAAACCTTTAACCAGGTCCGGATGCCGACGCCGGGGGTATAGCATAAGCTCTCCCCGACTTCGTCTCGGTGAGCTAAAAAAGGACCATATATAGAGGTAAGGAGGATGGGTGGTCAATAAATTAACCATCAGATCTGTCTTAAACTTTGACATATGATATTTTTGGCCATAAACTAACATTTAGTGAAGAAAAAATCCAATTATTTTAGCTTAAAAGCGTTTTCCTACGTATTTATACAGAGCACATTTTTATAAGGAGGTAAATATAGCCTAAAAATGGCTATGACCATCCAGCCCTCTTAAAACAAACATTTTACTAAATAACAAAATTTAAACGTGCAATGTACGACCAAAGTGTATATTTTGTGATGACAAGCATCAACTAGTCTTTTAACTCAATTATGGCATGTCTTTTTTTTATATATATACAAAGTTTAAAATTTTGAGCTATTTCGGTGTTTGTTTTATATTCAACATGGCTTGCATGTTTATTCAATGGATTGTGAATCTGATTTAAACACACATTTTAGAGCCTGCAATTTACAGAACAGCGTCTAAATTATCAGTACAATTTGAAATACAAAAGTAATGTAGACAGGGAGATCCCATTACTACTTTTTTATTCATATTAAATGCTGAAAAATTGTCAATTACGATAAAGCAAAACAATAATGTTAAGAGCATATTTATAAATAAAGGAGAACATAAAATATTACAGCATTGATACTGCTGATACTTTAGTGTGTATCTATCTATCTATCATCTATCTATCTATCTATCTATCTATCTATCTATCTATCTATCTATCTATCTATCTATCTATCTATCTATCTATCTATCTATCTATCTATCTATCTATCTATCTATCTATCTATCTATCTATCTATCTATCTATCTATCTATCTATCTATATTTAGTAATTGATGGTACTGTAAACTTATATCATTATTTGAAGAACTGAATAATAAAGATTTTTTTTCTCTCCGGCTTTTCTGGTACTTAAAGGGGCATGGTCACGATTTTGGTCAAAAATTATTTTCCCGATTTTAATGTTCACAATGCTTCAGTAAGGCATTTTTAATAGGCAACTAAAATTTGAGTGTCTTTCGTTAAGTTATAAGCGAGTTACGTAGCCTACAATCCATTGCTATGTAAACAAAGCGTTTGTTGTCATTTAGAATGTTAACGTGAAAATTCCAGTTGTAGACCTAAAATGAATGTTAAACATTAGGAACTGTTTATGTATGCTTAAAACTAATAAGAAAAGAGACAAATTATCTTGAAAAAGATTCTTTTATTACGGGTATATTGAACCTATGTAAACACAAACAGGACACGAGCCTTGTTTACATGACAAAGAATTGTGAGCTCTGTATCTTGTTTATAACTCTACGACTGACTCTCAAATTTCATTTGATCATTAGAAATTCATTCCTAAAACATTGTAAATCATAAAAACAGAAAAACAGAATTTGACAAAAATCGTGACCATGCCCCTTTAAATTATTATGAAATAAGTCAAAATTTGATTGAATTTGTTTAAATAATTTTTTTGTGGAAGTAAACTGAAGAAATTGAAATTCGTTATTTAATTTTAAGGAAGAAACGATCCTTCAATTTTTTCCGGGTACACTGTAGGTCTTCCTTCCCATTATCCTTTGAAAAACAGAACTGGCCAAACTTAAAACTTTGAGCCAACGTTTCAGGCACACACTTTTTGCTTTAATTATCTACTATGTACTTTAATTACAACTATGGCTATCGAGTAAATTTTTTATCAATATGTGATTATCATTATATATATATTTATAGTACACATGTTTCCTAGGCTTTAGCTTTCAAGTAGGACAGCATGAAAACATAATTGACAAGTAAAAAATCAAAATTATAAGAACTATTTTAAAGACTTAAAAAAGGTGGTTGGGGTTAATGTTGTTGCCATTTCCCAACTTTCTACTGGCCTGTTAGAACTGTAATTCCAAGATAAATTATTTATTTTATTTTGTATTTTATTCTTCTTGTAAGATTTACTTTGATGGAAAATTCCTAAGGTTGCTAATAATAACATAAAAAAAATGAACAAAGAGATACATGTTTTAGAGATTATAGTGCAAAATATACATGGCGAATTATGAAAAAAATATCATTTATTTTACCAAAGATATAACTCTGATTATTTGTTAGGAATGTATTGGGTATATCACTTATGTAAAGCACCATCACCATATTAATATTATCAAAGTGTGGTCTATTTAAGCATTGAATGATTATCTGAACTACATATTCATTACTGCCATTATCAGGTTGTTATTAAATCCCTGCACTGTGCTTTACATATATTGTTAAAAACATTTCACATGCAAATGTATGTCTTACGCAATAAAGAAAGTTGAAATTGATTATCTTTGGATATCGTCCCTTAAAGCTCTAGGCTGCGCGGTCAAATTGTCACATAGTATAATGTTATAATAATAATAATACTATTTTAGGTAATCATACAGAAACAATTTTAAAAAGCTATGAAAACTGTAATCAAGATTTGGGCCTGCAACTGAAGCTATCTGTTTTGCTATATACATGCATTACTATAAGCTCCAGTCAATCTTAAGCTTTTTAACAACATGATCATCGAGGTCAGAGTCATGTAGTTACTTAGATACGTGACATATTCTATAAAATTTCCTTAAAAAACCGTTTAACCCTTTCATTTAAAAAGGGGGGGGGGGGGTCAATCTTAAGTCTGATCTAAATATCTATATAATCAATTTAATTTGAACATTGTTTGAGAAATATTGAGTGGCCAGTTCGGAAAATGAAAAAAAAAATCTTTTTAGAGGTAGATATTAGAAAACACTTTCCAAAAAAGTTGGGGGGGGGGGGGGATGTTAGCCCCCCTCCCCCCTCCCCTGCCTTCACGCCCACCCTACCCCACCACTTTTCTTCGTGTCTGAATTACCTCTTAAACTTATTTCTTATCCAGCAAATTAAATTAAATTAAATTAAATCTCTGAAAAAGCGAATACCGGTTTTAAATACTACATGTACATTAAACCTTTTAATGAGACTAACAAGGGATTTTTTTTATTTTATTACATTTCAGTCCCTGGGCGTGTGCTTTGACCAACGCGGATAAAAAATATGTTGAGGCGGACCCCCCTGGAGAGATCAAATTTATTAAATTTATATTTTAAAACTATCAAAAATATGCCCCCAGCAAGAAGAAATTATCTCCCAGACCCGCTGCTCGGGAAAAACTTCTATCGAGACCCGCTCATATTTAATGCATAATTTAATTCAGATCAAACAGTACATGTAATATACTGTGAGTTGTTTGACTATGCGCAATAATGAGACCTTCAAATGCAAAAAAAAAAAAAAAATGGCGGCAAACAAGACGATACCAGAGGAGTATTTTATAAAAACCAACAACATGTCAAAATTGTGAAAATCTTAAATCGAGGCAATTGAGTAATTCACATCAACATTATAATAAATGCTAAAATATCATGATATACATGTACATGTACTTTTTAAGTCAAATCTATGCCTTTAGACCTGTATAACTTCAGTGTTTAAATAAACACAAGTGATACATGTATTATCACAAAGTTCAAGTCTTAAATAGTGTCATACTACTTATGTAACTGTTATGATCATGCGCGGATCCAGATATTTTCTCAGGAAGGGAGTTGTTCAAAAAATGATTGTCAAGGGGAAGAGGCTTCTGCTACTTTTCGGGGGGGGGGGGGGTGCCCTTCAAGATCCGCGCATGGTGATGTTAATTAAAACGCCTTTACTAAACAAAATACCGAATACACCAATACAACAATTGGCCAATTGCTTTATATGATAAATAAGTATAGTGATAGAAGCGGGGGGGGGGGGGATCATAAAACATGTATATCGGCATATATTATATGTTAGAAAATGACCAAAATGTGGTAATTTTGTATTCATAGAAATTTCAATTTCAAAAACCCGACGATATACCCAGTTTTCACATTGATCATTCACATGATTCACATCGCGGGAAATCACGAGGCCAATTGTTGTGAATGAAAAATGGCGCCAAATGTGAAAAATGTCAAATAAGATTTACGCCGACGCCATTTTTCGAACACCGATAACTACGTTTGAATATGCTACATGAATGGTAATAGCACAATGTTACAATAGGTGGTTCCCTACCTTAGACAGGAAGCAAGCTTGACGGCGAGTCCCGGCACAAAACCAGGGGAAATACAACGAAGATGGCATGTCTGTACGTCTGTATACGGAGAACACCGGACCCAGGAATGGCGAGTAAATAATGGGTACCACGTGACCTGGGTGGACCTGTTCTGTAGACAAAACAAGTAAAAATCGCTCATCAAATTAAAACGCGTCTCATTTCGAGACTTCGTGCTCAACGTTCTAAATGGTTTGGGGCTATCTATGGCAATTGATTCATGACCATACAGTCACTTCGTGCAAAAAATAAGATTAACGAAGATCAACTCTGGTAAACGGTAATAATTCAGCACAATGTGGAGAAATCATATTTATCCATGCCTTGACGCAGACAAGGTGGTGTACATACTCAAACGATGAAAATATTTCTTTTTTGCGAAAATGTGAAATGTAAAACCATCTTAGATTTTTGGTAATTGGTTTTTGAATCGTCTATATATAGTACACATATGAGTTGTCACAAACTTGCGAGTTTTTCAATGAGATGTAACTTAGAATAGACCCGGGACTAGCAAAACTGAGCTAACAGACCCCTTTTAAGAATTAATATGTAAATTATATCAATAGGAAAATTAGGAACGTATTTGATTTAATTCATTGATATGAAATTAAAATGCAGTAATGACTTACAAGTTGGGCGTACAAGGATGTGGTGTAAATGAAACACTGACCCTAAATGGAAAATTCAGGCTTATTGTTTTAATAAGGCTGAATTTTTACTTAGCTCAGTCTCCAACAATGGGCCCTAGACCTTTCCCCCTTCAAATCAAAGAAAATTCCCCCGGTTGAGGGATTGGAGGGAATATTTGCTAAAAATGCTATTGAAACTAAACTGTGAATAAATTGTTTAACTATTAAAATGTTACTGCATTTTATTTTTCAGGTAGACAAAAAAAGTTTTCCAAGTTTGACATTCAGAATTTTTTTGGAATTTTTTTTCTAAAGCGTTTGAATTATTTGAAGAAAATTTCATGAAACTTAAATAGATATTATTTGCATACTTAGACAAAATAGAATAAATTTCATGAATGTGCATATTCGCCAGGCAAGGGTCCGATTCGATCCTTTATATATATCTCCATGAGAATAAACGAATCGGACCATTGGCTAGTGAAGATGATAATTAAATGCGTTGGTACATGTTTGTAGTTATTTTGTTTATTTCATTATTTATTCTTTGTGCAAAAGAATTACCTGGCGATCAAGGTAATTAATCTTGGGTGGAACAGCGTCGACCTTTCTTAATGATGAAACCCTATTTGATGAAAGAACATGAATGATGCATGGTTTAAAACACATTGTGTGATATGGATGCTGATACACCGAAGCCCCCCTCCCCACCAACTGTTCTTAAGAGCACCTATAGTTATCTTCTGGTCGGTTGGCACGGAAGAAAATCGATATCTTCCAACAGATGTACATGTATTATATATTTTAAAGTGTTTTCCAGTGAACATGGCCTAATGAACACCTATCGTTTTGCTGTCTTGCATTTGAGTCGCTTAACTTTTTAAAATTTTTATTTATGCATGGACGTTGATATAATTATTGTAACATCACAATGTCGCAAAGTAATGCAAAAATCTGTATAATTTCAAATTTAATTTGTAATAAAGTGGGCATAGACTCTCCAGATATAGTCAGTTTTATAATAATTAAAATAAAGCTTTCCTGTGACATGGATGAGCTAGATCAATACATGTATTAGATCTGATCAGAGCTTAACGACCTCGCACTTTGTCCTCTGTATACCTACTCTCAATGGGTCTATGAAAGGTCAAAAGGCTGTGATTGCTTGTTTAATATCTGATGATTACTAATATATAAAGTTTAAATTTATTTGCTTTTCAAATAATTAAAAACAAGTTTATTATCATGTATCCAAAAGAAATTAATTATAATTCGTTCAGTGCAGGCGGACACGTCTGAAACAATTTTAATAATAATGAATGCATTGTATGCATTCAACACATTTGGCTTTTTCTTAATTTAGATATGTCAAGTTACTTAAAACTTATGTTAAACAATATTTTTACTTGACATGAGCTGTCTTTTCCATTATAATTGCTCATACGATAATTCATTGCATGCTGTAGTTCTTATCAACGAACTGAAATATAAATGAAGAAAAGTGAAATTAAGTGTCGGCTTTCCTGTAAAACTATAGTATAAGATAAGTTCTTTGACATATGCCTTTCTGGTATTCGAGCTGTCACTAAAATTTGAAGATTGTGAGGAAGCTAAATTGATTTCTTTTTTGGCTTCTGTTATATTTGTAGGATCATGGGTCAGTTTTTGCACATCGTTAACAAGTCGTTCCCTATTTAAGGCCGCCCAAAATTAATTCTACGTTTAACGTCACTTCAAAATACCAAACCTACGAAGGAGGGCGATAAAATTAAAACAAACAAAATTTTCAAACGAATGATTTCTATTCGTTTACATGAATACAAATACAGTGAGTATTCAAACTACATATAGTTTACCTCTTTAAAAGTGATTTTTCCTGATAATCCCATTGAGTATCTGATTTATAGTCCATAATGTGCTCTAAACATTTCGAATTTCTACAGATTACAGTACTTTAGTACAATCAAACTAGGGGTTTGTTTGTTTTGTTTTTTTCTCAAAACCCAATTTCTCCTAAACCTACGCGTGCGGGTTATGTTGAACGTAGAAATAACTTTGGACAGCCCAATTGCATACTTTTGCAGAAATTTTCTTGAAGCTCTTTCATGCTGTATGTGATTTGCTAATAAAACATGTAATTTTATCAGTATTATTAGGTTTATTTATCATCTTGACAAATTCGAATTTTGCATCGCACACCATTTAAGTTTGTTGCTCGTTTCTCACCGCTAACTGCGACCCGGGTTCGATCCCCGTGTTCGACAGTGGTTGTTTGTGAAAGGGTATGGTTGTCGCTCGCTTGGATACGTGGGTTTTCTCCGGGCACTCCGGCTTCCTATCACATCAATGACCACCTCCCGCTAATACCATCCGTGCGAACGAGAGATACATGTGTATCAACATAAGTTATAGAAGTTGGGTTTTAATCGTTATAAGTCCAGTTTAAAAGTCAATTTATATTGAATTTATGTTGCCTTATGGGTTTTTTAATTCATTTTTTTCTAATTGTAAGATCATACTATTTCAACATGCAAGGTATATATACTTTTTGGTCATGTCATTGGTAATGCAATTTGGGCTTTACCGGATACTAGCGAGCAACAATCCCACTCGCTTTAAAACTTATAAATCTTCATTTGTTAAATGTCATGCATAACATATAGGGAACTTTTTATGTGCATATTAAGAGTTATCAGATATCGCCCACAAAATCCAGCACGTAAGGTGCAATTTATCTTTATCTATGTTGACAGGCTTAGATGGGCTCTTTTTATGTTATTATGCAACTTACTCGTCTGTCATGCAACTCTTGAAATAAAGTTGCAATAATAATTATATGATGTATGAAAGATATTTTAACATATTGTTGTCGTAACCATTTCATTATTAAGACGTTGTACAGAATTAATTTAAAATTTATTTTTCATTTAATTTACGTATTCCACAAGTGTGCGTCAACCTGTTCAGTGTATATCGTATTATTAGAAGAAGTTTTATTTTAAGATGTGTTTTGCAATATGACGCGTACATTTTTATATGATGTATAAATCCATCGGCATGCGTGCAATAAATGACGTTATTATTACCAGTTCGTGCTTGCTACATCAATTAATTATGATATAGTTTTTTTCCCTCAAAGTTTTACGCGTCTTTGCCCATTATATATTGTAAGAATATACTGTTACATAGTTGAATTCAAACAGAATGTAAAATATTCTAAAATTTGTATAGTTTGTAAGTAAAATTTCTAGCTGTTTTTCAAAACCATAAAGTTACATGTATTTCTAATTTTGGAAAAGACAGTCATCGATGTATCTAAGGTTAAAAAATGGTAGAAAACATTTTATTATAAACACGTACAAAAAAGGATTGATAATTTTATATCCTTAACTGTTTTTGCGTATTTTTTTCTGATATGCACATTTTACGCTAATTCATGTAGGAATTGCGCACTATACAACAATACATATTTTGCTTATATTGAGGTTGAAAGGAATTATCCTACAGGGCAAAGATAAAGAGTACCCCTCCCCTTCCAAAGAGCCCGTGGGGTGTTGCCTCGCATTATCCTAAAAGTCCCTCAAGACATGTATATTTTGGTCACAAGCAACACCGATTCAACCACTATCATAATTATAATACATTCTGCTAGTGCGACGCTGTGCGACCTTACTTTCTCAACGACGCAGTTCAATGTAAAACACAAAAAATATCCTGAAACAATATTTGTAACACCAAACGGAATAATTGAATTCTGTATATTCCTTTTATTCGGCTCTAAGTATAAATAGTATAAATAGGAATACATGTTTCTCAATCGATATCGCCAATATTTCGGCATCAATGTATAGTACATGACTATACATTTGACTGGTATTGCATGATTTTATTTTTTGTTTCTCCGTGGAGACTTGAAGCGAGTTAATTAAGTTGCGTTTGACAATTAAACTTGCGACTTACAGTCATAATAAATGCTTGTTTTTTTTAAATTTATCATCTACGTATGTTTCATTTTTGAACCTGTTAATCATATACCGGTGTATTGATAGGGATCAATTAATATTGTGCATTGAAATAATTCCATGAAAAGATTCTCGACTACGTTATGAGTTCTTTTATAAAATGCATTTCCTTTACGATCTTTGGAATGGAAATATCATCTACCGTCGTGTAATAAAATATTTTTGTCCATATACTAACATTTTGTAAAGAAAATAATCCAAAATTTAAACTTTAAAATTTATTCCTATATTTCATACATAGCTCTTCTTCTTAGGAGATTTAAATAGTCTAAAAATGGCCACGACCATCGAACCCACCAATCGCAACTACTCGGGCCTTTCCGGCATGCTCGGAAAATCACCTCCAATGTATTAACTTTACCGGACGTGAGACTTTTTTTATAAAATGAAGTCGCTTCCCATTAATATAACTACTTGCTAGACAGTCTTGCATGTCTCTTCCGTGGTATATCTTAGGGTATAACTTTAATGAAGTCTAACCCACGTCTCAACAGATCGTAAAATGTGTTGTATATGTAATATTTAGATCATATTAAGTAAAATTTACGCGATTAAGAAGAGGGCGGAGGGAGCGAAGCGACCGAGCCCCTTCTTAATCGGGTAAATTTTACTTAATATGATCTAAATTACTTAGAAGATAACCCACTTTTCATTAGCTGATCAAAAGTTGTTTTCGGCTCTCTAAGCTGTCAATCTAAATATGACGTCGCTTTGAACTTAGAGAAAATCTTAACGATTAAATACATCACTTAATAGAATATTTAGCGATTGCTGATTGGATGAAAAAGCGGGTTATGTTCTAAATGTATATATAAAGTTTAAAAAAAAAAAAAAGGAATTGTCATGGACGCCTATGTAATACATTCGAGGTGTTTTTCCGAGCGTGCCGGAAAGGCCCGAGAAGTTGCGATTGTCGAGCCCGCTTAATTAACTCAAACACACCTCCATTGGTGGTTTAAAAAAACGCAGACGGTGATATCTTCATATATTTTAAATACGAAAATAAATGTTAACAGGATAAACAGCAGAATATTACATAACCATGCATTAATACCAAATAAGAATATTTTTCATCTTTTTTTTTTAATTTAAACATTGTCTTTTCATTACTTCTTTGAAAATACTTATAACATTAAATACAACATGTGCTTTATTTGAAAGAATATTATTTTGCACAGTTATAAATGCCCCGTCTCGTAAACGTTAATCTTCATGTGAACTTTCCTTAAAAAATTCTTACAATGTCACAATTGTGAAAGGGCAAGTTCGTTAAAAAATATTTTCTACAAATAAAAATTGTTTATCGAAAAAAAAAAATGGTGGGTGGGGGTTGCTCAGACATATATTTGCCAAAATGTGCCTATTGAGTAATTGATATTGACTTAAAACTGACTTTAACAAAGTTATCTTTATAATAATTTAGTTAGCTGCATCATACTGGGATCGACTGAAAAAATGTCTTAGATTACAATATACTTAAAATTCTATAGAATTAATTTTGTATTTTATGAGATATTGATTTCATCAATAAAACTACTTAATCAATAATTTCATATTATCTTCAAGTAATCTTTTCGAGTTGAAGCAATAGTTCTTATGAAAAAAAGGATTGCTTAAGATATGACGAAAGAAAATTTGAAATTTTTTCAATTAAGATGAGTAAAACAATTTTTCATTAAATTTGGCAGGTAAGTAATATTCTTAAAAAGTTCATTACATGTCTTCTGTATTCTGGTATTTAAATGCATAGTTTTTATTTAAGTGCATTTTCAGATTAGACGCATCAGTTAAATCTTTCTTTTTAATCAAACATTCACCCATACTAAGACAATTTCCTTTTCGAAGAATAAAAAATGAAAGCCATCTATTGGCTAATGAATTTCAAAGAAATCCTTTTCGTTTTTAGAAAGATGAACTCTGAAAGATAGACCCTTGTTAATGCAATCTCAATACAAAGAGACTGATGGTGACCGTATAGTAATTGCATTAAAGTCTTATCTTAATTGTTTTCATTGGTAATGGGTCCCTGGTTTTACCTGACAGATGTGTCAAGAGTGCGTGGCGAGCTGATGTAAAAAAAAAAAAAAAAAAATTAATTACACTATCTTGGTGCATCGCGTATGTAAATTTCAGATTTTCGTATAAAATTGGAAGGGCTGCGGCAAAAATTTGTAAGTTTACAAGCGAATATCAGACAAAATGGTAAGTGTTGGATTTTTTTCTCCGGCTTTATTCTACCTTATCTTCGTTGTAATCATGACAGAATAAGCTGAAATTCTTTTTTGCTTTAACACAAACGTTCTCAATATTTCTAAAACCGAAATTCCAAAATTTACTCTTGAACAGACAAAAATTCACAGCTTTTGTAATCCTTTAAAAATAATCAATTGCGTTTTTTAATTCAAGCTTTTTACTCAATAATACAATGTAGTTCAAAATTTTCGCATTCTAAGTCTTATACTTTGAGAAACTGATATAAAATACATGTACAGCTAAACCTTATGCCAACAACGTTCAATAAAATATTTAATCTATTTAATAATAGCAATAATATTTAGGAGGTCGGGGGTTAAAGAGTATTGCTGTTCTAATTTTTGTTGTAACATTGGCTCGTTTTTAAAAAAAAAAATATAAATAGATTATCTTCTATCATCCACTCTTCTAATTATGCTCATAAAAGCAGAAGAAAAAACCTAAGTAGTCTCTGAATAAACCAAGTCTTGCATTATTTTTTTTTTCTCCAGGAGAAGAGCGTCAGATTTTTCATCTTCGTTGTCTCCTTGTGTCTGTGTTCGGTGTACACATCAGGGTACATTTTCCACGGACGACCAAAACAGTTGCAGGGAGGACGCCAACAACAATATCAGGGACGCCAACAACTATCGCAGGGACGCCAACAACTATCGCAGGGACGCCAGCAACAATCGCAACGACGCCAGCAACAATCGCAGGGACGCAAACAGCAAGCCATGCCGATGTGTGTAATGGACTGTCTGGCCGAGTGGTTCCCTTGCGAGTACGAATGCAGGAAGGACTGGGGCCACAATCGCCGTCAACTCAGAATGTGTACCAAGGAATGCGAGCAAGAGAGGGCGTCTTGTATGTCTGGTTCTTCCGATCCAGCCTGTAACAACAATGTGGCCAACAACCAGCTTCACAAGCCCTTTAAGACCTTGTAGATGTTGATCTCTATTATTGAACATAGGGGCAAAAAAATTATTTAAATTTTTGTTCTTGCGGACAAATATTTTGTTATGTTTGTATTGTTGTTTTATCGCGCTAGGAATTTGTTTGAAATACAAACTTTAGAAAATGAATTTTTATCTTATGCGTTTTTAGTTTTGGGTTCATAAACGTACAAATAAGTTTCATGAAGATTTGGTACAAATTACAGCGAATTAACACTGTAGGTTTGTGCTTTGTCTACTAACGGTTAACCACAGAAAGAAAACCAGGAGAATTATACCCTAATTGATAAACATTGCAAACTGCAGTCGTTGACGGCAAACGTTAATTCAGCAGTTTATAAAAATCATGCCTTCTCGTGTTTTTAGTTTTAAATAAGTTTTGGCAAAGTATTCTAAATTGTATATAATATAATTCATCAACACAAGAGTTTACTTCTTGCTTGGTCAGATTACTCATTTTGCATACGCGTTTTGAAAGGAACATGTTTAAAATACTTTATGAATAATTCCTTGCCTTAAGTTGGTTTTTAAAAATGAAATATGAAGTATTAGCAAAACGCACGAAATGTGCATTTGTTGTCTTGACCTCTGTGACATTATTGCAGATGTATGCATATGTCTGCATAATAATTAAAAGAAGTTCGTTAAAGTAAATAAATGTAGAAATAATGTTGATATCATTTATCTATGTAATCGATGGGTTTTGGCAATCTCGTTAGTTTAAAAATCTTTAAACCCATTTATTGTGGTTTTGTCTTAAAAGGGTGCCTCTTCAAATTAAAAATGTAGAATGGTCAATATGCAGACCAAACAATTATTATCAAACTTAATGAATTTGTTTATGAAATTCAACTCGATTCATCAATTTAATCCTTGTTTGTAGGTGAAAAACCCTAATAAAATATAAATGAAATGATCAAGCCTTTAAAAATTAAACATCTATTATTGTAGAATCTTTGGATATTAAACAAGGATAGGGGTCTTAGCCAACTCATAAACCGTATTTGTCCGTACAAAGAATATGAACGAATGGGTTTCAACAACCCACTGTGATTCAAAAAGATCAAGTAAGTTTGAAGATTTTCTACCAAATCTACAAACTTTATTAAGGCATATATAGATTATGTAAAAGAGCTTCTTCAAGTTATATACAATATTTCGGAAGACAAAAACTATTTTTTATAGAATTCGAATGTATATTTTGGGAGTTTAAAAACTTCATTGAATTACATGGCTATCATGATATTTGATGATTCATGATGCAAGGATTTGAGATGCGAGACCTTCTGGAGCTCCTAGATTTTACAACGTGAACAACGATATTCACACTAAAATACTAGTATGCAAGTCAATCTTTTTTCGTTTCAACAACTAAAATTAATGTATATATATATATTTGCATAAAGTTCATGAACAGCTTCCTTAATTATTCTGAAAACAAGACAATTAATGTTTGAAAATGATTTATGATTTTTCAGGGCTGTGGAATCTACGGATGATTTTGTCACATTTATATAAAGTGATGTTTATTCAACATTACCGGTATTTTCTCTAAATATTCCTGCAATTCAACACTTTATTGTAACACTCACCCAACATGTATGTTAGATAACATCTACAATTACTAGATTTAACCTGTGTCCGCACAGGTTGATGGATTTACATGAAGATGAACAGAATTTGAAAAAGAAGATAATAAAAGTTTTGTCACAACCGTGCCCTTTCTACTCCAAGGGAATTTTCCATTAAAGTTTATGGGCGCAAATACCAAAGAAGAGAGCGCCCCTCCCCTGGGTTGGATGGTCTTCACAACCCCACGGTACCTCATCCCCGGATATTCTGTTCACATGCTATAAATTAGATGTAGTAATTTTAGTTCGTATATGGAATATTTTCTCCTTTTCCGATCTCTTTTCTTCACAGTTCAAGACACTTTTTTTTCAAACTAAAACTGATGTGATCCAAACACTTTTCATAGGTTTGACTACGCCATTGCTTATAGTAATTTAGAAAAAGAATTGCGAGTGAAGAGATTGCTATTATGTTTTGAATGTTATTTCACCATTTGTTTTCAATTAAATGAACAAATAGTTGATCTAGTAATGACATTAACTAAACCAACCCACCCCTCCCTCCGCGAATCCAAAGCCTATACGTTAAATTAAACCGGCATGGTCCGATTTTTTCGCAGTATCAAATAATTTTCCATACAAACAAATTACATTAGAAAGTTACAGACTTTCGCCTATTTACACCAGCCGAATTGGTCTCCTTTCAAATTTAAGTTAAAAATATTCAAAGTAAATGAAATAATTTCTTTATGGGCACACAAAACAACCAAACCAAACATGTTTAGAAATGGGAACCCTTTATTTATAGCGATGTCAAAGTCGTAATACAATAGCCGCCTCGACGTCAGGGGCGAATTTTAATACGAGGTTAAATAACGCGGTACCCTTTTGTGTCGTTTGTTTTTAAGACAAGTGTTCTGTACATTTTTTTAAATTGAAATATGGCTTAAATGATCGGGAAAACTACTTCAATGTATGGTATTATATACATACTAAGCATAAACATCGTTTAAAAGCGTTCACAATATTTGATATAAAATCGGACCAAGCAGCTTTAAAAGAAAATGCTGTTGCGATGTTCTAGCTACATTGTAAATTAGTCTTCATATCTTCTGAAAATTCTTTTTATTCTTAATACATTGATGGACAGGGAGATTATTTGAAGAACCTGTTCACTTCTTCTTACCGTATAACGTGGCCATGGATCCGCTTCATTTACTAACCTCTATGTGATGCGGAAGCTTAGGTCTTGGCGATTTCATTCCGGTTCAAATTCCGGATTTTTAGACTTATATTTGCTGAATATAAAATAATTACCGCTTATAGAAAAAAAGTCCCGATTGGAGTTAGGTAAATTGTTTATAATATCTAAAACAATATGCAGTTTTTCGCCGATTTACCGGAAAATCGAGTCCGTAATTAGTATTGAAAAAGGTGCATGTATAAATTGCATAACATTCCTTTTCTAAGAGGTTTCATTTTTTTGTTCAATATAATATGTTTAGTGATGTAATAATGTTTAATAATTTTCTTTTCATACCGGTATATTTCTTGTAAATTCAAAACTATCCGATTTAATACTTGAACATTGCTTGTTTTTCAAAAAGATGATCTTTTTTGATTTATTATGTTTTACACTTGCTAAATTTCAATTAATAATTGACTTTTTGTTTTATGTATTCCATAAAGTAGACAGTCCATATCGGATACATGTACGTCTGCAGGCATATTTACCAAAATTTCTTAAGATTCTTCTTAAGAATGTTCCTAAGACAAATCTAAGTAAAAAAGGTCTATCCTTAATCTAAGTCAAACTTAGACGTGAGAATCAAATCTGTGTTGGGAATATCCTAAACAAACTATAAAATATCTCAAATCATTATCACGTATCAGAGATACAAAATGCCATATAAGACGATCCAAGTAGTTGTTATTTGTGGAAAATAATAAGACGTGTTTAAATTAAAATAATAAAAAATCACGTGTGTAATAAAAGAAGCGAAAATGTGATTGTTTTACTTGATGCTATAAGTATTGATTAAAAAACAACTTTTGTTGTGTCAGATAGAAAAAAACGATGCTTGTTTGTCAATGAAGATGACGGTTTTGGTTAAAGGATACTTTGTTCGAAGTAAAGGTGGACAAAAATAATTTAATCTGTTAGTTTTAACATTTAGAAAGAAGGTTTAAGCGAAACAAGTTGTCTTTCTTTCCTATGTTAAAAAAATGACAGAATGACTATTATGAGTTAAAAATAATTTAAAGTTTGATTTTGAATTGATGATGTCTGAAAAGTTGACTAAATGACAAATCTAGAAGAGAACATTCGCTACATTCGTGCGGATTGCGAACATGTTTGTTGGAATTAATTAAAAGTCTTCTAAATAAATATATTTGATTGGTATCTTTTTTTTTTTTAAAGTATTATTTTCATTAGTATAACCTTAGGTCCCACTACAACGTTAAGGACAACAGCTGGATTTTTCAAAAATGCAAACTTCAGCCAGTGTACATTTCATTTTCGCTGAACAATCCTGGCGACGACCGCTTTACTCAAAAGTGTTTACTGTGTTTTTACTTTAACAGAGAAACAGGACAGCAGTTTTCAATATCAGTCGCGTACAATCTCTTGTTGTTTCTATGGCTGTCATGGGCATCTACGCCATCTTGATGATTCTTATGTAGTGTTTGATGCTGTAATGCAGAATATTGGCCAGTTTCATCCGTGCGAAAGACAAAGCCTTCAAGATTCAACTGATGAGAAACCCTCTGGTTACAAAATGGATGGACAGAAATACCAAACAGCATGGAACAAGACCACTGGTGATGATATGACACCTTGGAGGTACTTATAAATCTTCTGCAGGTCATGTATCTCAATAATATCTTTGTGAATTGTTGGTTTTGACAGACTAACTCCTTGTCACAGACTATATTTACTTCTCTCCGAAAGTCAGCAAGATGGCGATTTATTGCTGCTCTGATATTGATCAAAGTGTTTTTGTGGTACAAAGGCTCATCATCATCATTATCATCATCATCATCACCAAGTTTTCCTTTGGGCCTGGCTTCACAAGAAACGCGAGAGATGACTGGCACATTTGCTGTTTGTATGTCTAATGTAGTACCATACACCTCCATGATCCAATCTAAAAAGAATGAGTTGTGTTTTAGAGACTGACATTGTGTAACTTTTGGAGTCTTGTGTTTGGTTGTGTAATTTTTGCAACAAATCTTGACTCTGAAAGATTTTTATACGAATGTCGATATGCAATCTTCATTTCCTATACTGTATTTCTTTTTGTTGATTTTGCTTGCCTAGAGTCAAAGAATGTTTCCTCATTTGTTACAGTTTTGAAGCTCTGTGAAAAATGTGGTTTGGTTACGATACTTCAGTTTTGAATTTTGTTAAATATTTTACTATGAATGATAATTTTTACTCTTGATAAGACATTCAAATGTACATTTTTCATTGAAGAAGAAGGTACAGTTTCTTTCCATATATGTCCTAAAATTCAAAAGTTGGTTAAATCTCATGAAAATACACATTACCATTATATTTGCATTCAGTTTATATTTCCCCTTACAGTTTACATGCAATTGTGAACCTACCAATGATAATAAACATAGTTTTGTTTTCTTATATTATAAATGTATAGTTTTTATATAAAAATAAATTCTAAAAATATTTTAGTTATCTTTGATTATTCATGAAGTATTCTATTAGCATAATACCTCATCATTTAGTTTTCTATATCTTTTCTTTTGAAGGCTGTGATATCCATTAATATGAACAACCTTGTTGCTTCCCTTTCTTTATATGATTAATAATTATCCACGACATCATCATTATATTCTACAAATGATCTTAAAAATGGCAGGACAAAAGGAGTATTAAAACATACGCGTACGTAATACATTGAATCAACTGCATGCCTTACCATAGTACCTTGTATAAATACACGTAGTTTCAAATTTGCTTCAGACTGAGAGTTTGAAATTTGATGATTTAATCTCGAGAGTTTGGACTGTTATATGTTGTATAACAAAACATTATATGGCAATGGGAAAGTTTTTTTTTTCCATGGAAACACTTTCAGGTGAATGAAAACAAAGTGACTTTTTTTTGTGTTTTTTTAATTTGTTTATTGTTCCAGTTGAAAATTAGCATATAATCAATCATCATAATAAACAATAAATGCTTAACATTCCTGACCAATGTGTTTCTAAAAACATCCATTTCTGTAATTTAAGTGAAGTTTTATGTACACAACTGAAATTTGATTTGGATTTATAAAATAGATACAATTAATCATCGATATGATCTACATTATTAAAGAAAAGAAAACATGGCTTCTAGGTCCACCTCGCCCGCGAGTTGGAGATCAAGGATTGGGAATTGAAAATCGTGGTGGTGTAGTAAAGGTCCTTCAAAAGCTGTAAATAAAAGGATCAACTTTACTGAATAGAAACATGGGCCATCAATGAATTCACAAGGTTCCTGAGTATTTTCACTGCTGTTTACAATTTTTTTTTTTCGTTTGTTACGTTTTTGATCTAATGCAATGGGGTTTTTAAATGTGCAAATGTTTCATTTTAAAATTCATATTCTTAAACTTTCATCAATACTACGTCTTTAACTTTCATCAATACTACGTCTTTATCGTAAGTGTTTTTAAAGACCAAGCGTAGGTTAAGTTTCCGAAAAACATTGTGTTTTTTATGATGACATCTAATGTTTATTAAACAAAAATAAATGTTTTCTGTGTCATCGTGAATCGTTTGTTCGTTTAGGGGCTTGTAATTGACATGACAGATAAAAGGATTGCATCATTAATAAAATTAACTTCAGCTGCTTGAACAGTTTTTGCCTTCAAGTGGTTTTTTAGTGATTCACAAAAAAATATTCTATCTGAATTTTTGTTACGTATAATATAGTCCCACGCTTTCTACTTTATTTATAAGTATTATTAAACTATATTTATTCTTTTCAAATAAACAAAATCTTTACATGATAATGTGGAAATAGATGAACTGATGAATTAAGAAATGGGAAACTATGGGTTTTTTTTCTAACAGAGTGTTGTGAATTGAATATTGCTGCTAAAGAAAAACGGAGTGAGGTACTTGTTAAAGAACATTAATGTATATACTTAAATGCATTGTGCAAAATACATTGTATATTCATATGAAGTGCTATTATAATTCCAGTACCATTGCCAATGATCAACATTTTATATTTAGTTGCATACTAAGTGAACACTTCTCACGACAAACATAAAACGTAAATTGATATATGTAAAAGATATTCAAAACTTCAAATATTACCTTTGATTTGGTTATAATACTGTGCATTGTGCTAATGCTAAATATGAGTAGTGAAAAACATCAACGTTACAGTAATGTAATAGAAAAAGTGTTAATAAGAGGACAAAGACATCTACCCATCACATGCATCACAATTCCATCAGCTCTAGAAGCCAGCCCAACCCGCCGTGTTCTCCCATCCACCACGGTTCTTTCTGGTTAAATTCTATGTTATATTCTGGCTCTTCTACGCCCGTTTCTTTTTCTTCTTTCTTAGATTTTTTAGTTTTCTTTCTGCGTGAGAGATTTTGCTTTTTCGTAGGCCTAGTCTTGTTTTTGCGATTAGCTTCTTTTACAGCACCGCCACCATTTTGTTTAGTTGATTTTATTTCCGTACCTCCTTCATCAGCACATTCTAATACACAGGCTTGCTGGATCGTCTTACAACCACGAACACAGTCAAACAACAGTTTTCTGTTTTTGGAAATAGGAAATTTGCAGTCATTTGAACACTGGAAGTTTCTCGAATCACACTTGTTTAAACAAATGTCTCCCTTAGATGCAGGTTTTTTGCTTGGCGCTGACGTCACTATACAGAGCATGGTGGTCACAAATACGCTTGTTGGTGATATGAGCTGCATTGTGATCTGAAGAACACCTGCAACACAGAGAGACTGTGCAGTTATCACACTTATTTCTATATCTCACCCGAATCCTTCCCTTCTGTAACCTACACTGATTAAACATTAATTTGCTTGGATTTTTATACTTACTGAACAACATCTGCATAATTTGAGGTTTAATATAAAATGGAGACATATTATATCACTTTTAAATAATGGACCTACTTATGTTTGATTTATTTGCTATATTTACACCGTTATCACATGCTTTTGACTGTTTCTTACAACGTAAAGTTTAAGGTTCAAACCAACACTCATTAATTACCTCTTTACAGGCTTTTAAGACAATAAGTGTAATCATGACTCTTAATTTTGTGGCAGTAATTAACATGTTCTAAATCGCCAAACAGCTAAAATTTGAACTCATTTTATACTCTGTTTAGTTTGTAGCACATTTCTATCTTTACTTTTATTTTTTTTTTGTAAATATTTTATTTTAAATTCTACTTTTGATGACCAGAACAATACACATTCAATTTTCATTTAAATAAAAATGTAAAATACATAAGTACAGAAACATGAGATGACTTATAAACATGCAAGAACATGTATAATTCAGTTATTATATGTTTAAAGCTTTATAATAATCTCATGGATACATGTGTATATTGTACCAAAAGATTGAGTTTGGATGAGATATGCTCTGTCGTAGGTGTAATTTAAAGCTTATTTAAAAATACAAACTGTAAAATATGTATTAAAATGTACTTGATTAGCATTCCAAAAATAGATTTTTTCTCTTTTGAAGAAGTCTTAAAAGCTTTACGGACGGCTCTAATGAGACATAATACAGGTTGACCTGATGACCTTAAATCATTTAATGGATACTTTTCTATTTTTAAAAGTATTAAAACATTACACAAAAGTATATTCCTATTTTCAACTGTTGATATTTATAGTTTTGCACTTCTGTTAAAGACAATCAATTTTTTTTAACAGTAATTGTTTCTATTCCTATGACTATTAAACTGTACTTTTCTGACATCATAAACAATGTGTACTGTTACTATTCCTGGCCCTGTACTGGTACATTCATCGAAGTGCGCAAGCAAACTATACATAATATTATATAGAGGGTTAAAGATGAAGATCTCTTTACTTAGATTCAGGAAATATATTCTAATTATTCACCTCTATTATTTAGATGTTTTCTTATCGAATAAACTGTTCAGGAACAAAAACATCATAGGCAAAATCATTGTTAGGCATATCTGAATGGTAATTTAATTTGTTGACCATCTAACCTCATTATTGACATTGCATTGACGTGCATCCAAAAAGCTAAGCATTGTTTTTCTTTTAAAAGATATCTCATCAATGTTTTTACGTAAAATTTCTTTTGCGCGCAAAATATAAATTAGCATAAAATTTCTAACTTACCTGAATAATTTCCAAATCAGTTCAATAGAATATTAGTAATGTGATGTTATAATAAGTTCTGAATTAACATAAACAGTTTTACCTCTGTAATAATCATATGCTTAATGACCGAGTCCCGGGAACAGACTGAAACCACAGCAAGCGAGGGGTTCCGTTTAAAGGCTAATTGCCTCATGATTAATATTATTACTAATTACACAGGATTCGGCTGCTTACACAATTTTTTTAAATAACTTTGATGTTCAGGAATGTATGATATCTTGTTAAACTGTAATGGCTTCTTCCAGGTGAATTTGTATCTTGACGAAATATTTTGTTACAAACAAGACATTTTTTACCAAAACATTTCCTTTTCTAAGCATCACGTATTTTATATGGTGGGCTATTAATAATTGTGATGTATGATATCAGCAGATAATACAGACAACGACGAACCCAATTTCTCGTTGATTGTTTGCTCGTCTTGATCTTTGACATGCGCATGATTAGCAATAATGAATCAGACAATATAGTTTGATATTTTGATAAAGAAAAAAGATCAAATTGTCAACAAAATATTCATCTTGTTATAATGGACATCTTTAACCTCATTAATAGTTTAAAATTTGTATTTTTTTCAGATTTGCCGAATAATAGATGGTTTATGTCTCAGACACACGATTAAGCCACATTATTTTAAAATCCTTACTTTCAATATGAAGGCTTTTCATTTTTGATTGAAAAAAAGATTAATAACATTGGTTATTTACAGATGCATGTCATTCTTCATCTTTATTAATTAGTTTTTAATTGTATTCCATTTCACATAATGACACAATTCTTGTTTAATTTTAGTATTGTTTTAGTATTGTTATTTGCATTGCAAAAGCAAATATTTTTTCCTCAATTTTTCTGAGTTAAAACGAGGAGATAAAAAGGAGAAAAATGTACAATGTTTAAATTTTATACCAAATATTCTTTTAAATTTCAATATAAAGAGAGGTGTGGTACCAAAAATTAACAATTTACAACCCTAATCTTTTACATACACAAACTGTTTTCAAAACGTCTCTAAAGTATCATCACAAAGTCGTATATAGTGTAGTGTAGTTTAGTGCAATTAAATGTGGGTATAGTGTAGTGTTGTAGAAGTTGTGTAGCAAAAGCGTAGTGTTCTGAAATGTAGTTTAGTGTATAATGTGGTGTGGTGTGGTGTGGTGTGGTGTGGTGTGGTGTGGTGTGGTGTGGTGTGGTGTGGTGTAGTGTTTTGTAGTATTGTGTATAATGTAGTTTGGTGTGGTGTGGTGTTTTGTAGTGTCGTATAATGTAATGTATAATGTAGTGTTTTGTAGTGTAGTGTTTTGTAGTGTAGTGTAGTATAGTGTAGTGTAGTGTAGGGTGTTATGGTGTAGTGTTTTGTAGTGTAGTGTATAATGTAGTTTGGTGCGGTGTGGTGATTCGTAGTGTAGTTTAGTGTAGTGTAGTGAAGTGAAGTGAAGTGTAGTGTATAGTGTAGTGTGGTTTAGTGTTTTGTAGTGTAGTGTAGTGAAATGTAGTGTTGTTTAGTTTTGTGTAAAGCTGCTTCTAAAATTAACACAGATCACATGCATACTATTATCCTTACAAATTTTAATTCACCAGTATCGGATGTGTTGTAGTGGACACAGTTGCAAGTTACACACATGGATACATTTAAATTGGTTATGTACTTTTATAGCAACAAATATGACAGGATGGACAACAAACAACCCATCAGATCTGCCTTGAAATTTTAAATATGATATTTTTGACCATAACCTATGATTAAGTAAAGACAAAATAAATGTCGGCTTTAAAATTTACAGTCTAAAAATTGCTACGACCATTACATTGAAAACATATGAAATGCCAAACAAAATTAATTTTGTTCATTTAAAAAAACCCATTAAAAATTATCGCCGTGGCATATGAATCACAGAATGGTTTGTTAAGAATCATATTTTAATTGTTTGGTTAGTTCTTGTCTAAACATGCATGCAATGCCAGAAAATTACCCATCAAAACGTACAAATTGAACCGGACGTCGTGTACATTTATAAATAGAAAATCTGGCACGATATCAGTACATTCGTAACGCACGGAAATGTAAGCCTTCTAACAAATTATTGAAGCAAATAGCTTTGAGTAAATGAATGGAACGTTGCATGTAATAAAAAATGACTAATTTCATATCCTTACAACATAACACTGCATTTGGATAAAGTTTCATGGAAAAAATACCGGTACCGGTGTTCAGATAAAACTGCATGAACCAATTATGTAGTCAAATAGCAAATAAGTGTGTGTAAAATGTAACGAGATGACTATTATAAAACGGATACATTAAACAATTGTTGTAACATGAAAAATAGTTCTAAGGTCTTGAGGTCCAGTTCAAAAAATAAAAATTGTTTATATTATTTTGGTCAAAGTTCTAATATAAAGAAGATATCCTTTTATACATAGGCAGAATGTGGATATAAATATATGAGAATGTTTAATCTTTATCAAAGAGAAGACTTTTGGTCTACAAGCAATTAGCGGAAAACAGTTTAAACTTAATGAGCTGTTATTTGACGTCATACACACATGGTCTTGGCCTATCTGTAAAACTAGGCAGTAATTAGTATATGCGATTACCAACACTCCACGCAATCAGAATAATCAACAACACTCCATACAATCAGTATAATCAACAACACTCCATACAATCAGTATAATCAACAACATTCCACGCAATCAGTATAATTAACAACACTCCATACAATCAGAACATTCTGAATGTTGACTTATCACTAAACTAAGATTAAATGATATTTATAAATAAAGTATGTCTTTTTATTTGTTTCTTCGATAATATATTTGCATGAAATATGACGTCAAGAGACTTTAATTAGACAAAGCAGAAACGATTAAGTTTGAACTTGTAGCATTATGGTGATGTGTTTCAGAATTCCTGTAACAAAGAGTCAGATATCTTGGCGTCACTCTTATAGGAACCATTGACTGATCTTTGATGCTTCTGTATTTCTTATATCTTTAAATAACATGACATGTAGAAAAATCAGGTTTAAGGAAGGATTGTCTTTTGTCAACAAAGCCCTGGAAGGAAATGCAGTTTTACTTTTCTTCTCTAAACTTGCGTCAAACGTCTTACTAAATTGTATCATGATACCATTCATATTGTTATATTACATGTACATAATCAAATGTGTTAATTGTAAAATGGATATGGGAATTTCAAGTGTTCCTTCAGAGTTACGGTTACTGCCAGTGGTTAAGGTATGTGGCAACCGTCTTTATGTGCGTAACAGGGGGCATAGGGACACTCCTGGCCGTGGAATCTGTATCAACAGTATTCCTTGTCAAATAACTACAGAAATCGAGCAAGAAACACTGATATAAAATTTTTATCAAATAACAATGAAATAAAAAAAAAATCATACAAACGTTACTTTACACCTCTCTCTCTCTCTCTCTCTCTCTCTCTCTCTCTCTCTCTCTCTCTCAGACAGGTGATTCAGCCCTTCCGATGTGATTTATTTCAGTGACAAATTAACAAAACGTCCCTTGCTCATAATAAAGGACGCAAAATGGATTATAAACTACTTTTAGTTTCCGTGTCGAGCAATGTGAATAAATGTGTGTCATCCGAACGTTTAGTATCATTCTGTCACATCAAGGTCAAGGGCATGCAAGGTATCGCTATCCTTTCACGCTGTTGACCATAAAACTCTTTTGTAATTTTTTTTTCAAATATTCACATTTCATGCAAAATGAATGAGTGTATATTTTTGTAAGGATGTAATTCCAGAGAAGTAAATGAAATAGCAACAATAAATGCCGACTCAATGCTTTAATGACTTTTTATCGTTTCTGCAAAATGCTGACTCAATTTTTTGATGGCTTTTTATCGTTTCTGCAAAATGTCTTACCATTAAGACGATATCTTTTGATAGGTTGCGCTTCGTTTGACAAGGGAAATTATTAAAAATTTCAGTAGACGTCACTTTCGCCTACTAATAAAAGAAAATATTTGTATTGATTTTAATCGATTCCCTTAATCACCCTTAAACACCAATGTCTGTCCCCATAAAGGATCTACAGGACTGCCCCTAAAATATTCAAATACATGTTTCTCAAAAATGAATAACAATTTTATATGCGTGCAAGATTGTATTTATTTAGAGGCCAAGAGACTCAGAAAGTCTATTGTAAATAACTTAAAAACAATCAATATTATGAAAAGCATTATAGAAACAAAGTTGTTGATCATAACAATATCTGTTACAATACATAATAATTAATGACGCACTTAGGAATTTTTATGGAACTGAAATCTTTAATCTTTAATGTGCCCTATGTTAAAAAGATAAACACTCTGTTGAGCATTGTAAACGATATTGGCAATCCTATACTTTATTTGAAAGAAGAGGGGGGATTCTGAAATTTTATCGATATTTCATCGTATCGCCTTAAAAAATTGGACGGAAGACTTAATCGTTACTCGTTACGAGATCGTATCTAGTTGCATTTCATTGTTTGTAAAAAGAATTGTGATAGAAAGATTACATAATGCATTAAAAAATGTCATACGTGAAATCGTATGTACTGTTAAAAAGGAATATAGACTTGCATGATTTTTTTTTTAAAGACATGAAACGTATCCATGTCACCCTAGCATTTTTATACATGAGAAACGGTAATAAACTTACAAGTAATCAAACTACTGGTATAACGAAGAAACATTTTCAGAACTATACACTGCTATATACAGGTCAGGGGAACTGTTTCTCCCGAACACTATACGCCCCCAGTGCGCGTTGTGTCTTTTTTCCAATGTTGATCAACTGCATGTGTGACAAAACACTGCTGCTATATCGAACTTCAATTACTAGTCCCACGCTAATTTCGCTCATTTTGAAAACTTATATTTTTTGTTATTAATATTGATTTGATGTCAAAGTGTATACATTATTTTGTACGTTATTAAGTTAATAATTTTAAAAAAATCTTGTGCATATATCTAGAAAGCTCTATTTTTAACAAGATATATAAAACATATTAGACATGTGAAAATAAAATAAATTTCTTTCTTAACTATATTTTAAGTACAAAAACAGTTGAACATTAACATTTTCAAAAGGAAGATTCGTAATGTTTATAATTAAGGAAGCTGAGGTGTCAATAAATTATCCATCAGGTCTACCTTAAATTATTTTTTAGCTATAAACTTTCATTTAAAAAAAATTCCACATCTTAAGGATTTAGAATGTTGAACATTTTTTTCATATCTTTATGTAGAGCTTTTCTTTTAAACAACATCAATTTACCCTGAAAGTGGCAATTACCACCCAGCCCTCTTGAATTCTTTTACCAAAAGCTATGTAAGTAAATCAACATAAATGTTCTTATGTTGAACGTTTTTTAAATAAAAACGATTTCTCTTGCTATTGTTCACCTCCCAATTTTTTTTCGTTTTGTTTTTAAATTAATAACATATCTATAAAATGTCAAGAAATATGTTGGGTATATTACGTCAAATAACCTTGATTTGTTTGTTTGTTTGTTTACGGTGTAATTTATGAAGAATTGTGAAAGTACTGGAAGTTATTATATTATATTCTTATTTCTATACATTACGGGATACATGTATTATTTTTGTTACATTGCAATTTAGACATATTTCAAAACTCGAAGCATCAGTTCACGTCATAACGTTTTCATTTTTCTAATACAGTGTATATATAAAAATGTAAGTAAAGGGTTTGGAGTAAATTTTTCTCCTATATTAGAAGAAAAGGTAGAAGAGAATGACAAAACAACGTCAAGTATATCAAAGAAATAAATACAGTGTTAACCAAAACATCTAACCAAAAATGCGAAAGATGACTTATTGTCATAGTATCTTGTTGTATAAACACAAAAGCTCGAATTCTGATTATGGCAAAGTTGTGTAAATTTATATGAAATAACCTCTTTGATGAAAAAAAAATTAAGATCTGAAATCAGGTTAATTCATGAAATCAGCCGAATATCTTATAATTATCGGTCAATACCGATTCTGATCAGAAAATATGTGTTAAAAGTTAATGCCAAAAATTAATTAAAAGTTTCGCAGACAAACGGAAAGACACACAGAAGCATGACAAACACAATCAATTCGACTATATAGCGGGGAGTATAAATGTGTCGCCATTGAAATATTCTTTATAACTTTTTCAAAGAATATTTCAAAAGTTCTATTGTTTGTGAAATATGCATGACGAATTTTGAGTGAAATATCAAATTTTGAAATACCATAAATATTAATGGAATCAGTTTATTAAAGTTTAAACCGTGAGTGCAGATTAGGAGATACCATTTTAATAAAGTTGGAAATACTAGAATGCAAGGCTCCAATGTGAGGAAAGAAAGGGAGACTGCAAAAGTCTGCCTCGTCTACTCCAGTTTTCTATGCCTTCTGACCCTGCGTTAAGCATACTATTACTAATCTGAAGGTACATATAATAAGTCAGCTGAATAAAACTCAGATATATATATATGAGAATATTAATGTATGTCTATAGGATTTTGTTTTACGCACTTTGATAAATTATTGTATAGTGTATGTTTCTTTGTACCCGGCTGTAATAAACATATATTTCACAATTACAGCACTTTATACAACACTTGGACACCTTCCAACAAAACTTCATCACCATCCACTTTCTTAAAGTACGGGCAAGATGTAGATTCAACTTTTTGCCACCTGCCAGCTTTTTCGAGCTCATCGCAAATTGGATAGAAATCTTTGTATTCTTCAAGATGTTTAAAACTTTCCATTCGAGTCACAATACAAATGAGTCCGCCTGGAAAAGAAAGAGATGTCATTACAGTTATTTGCAAATGAAGTATTCACATGTCAAATTTAATTGAGATATAAACATAAGAATAGTTGTAGTACTTGGTATTTCTGAAAAATGAACTATTTAAGAATAATTTTAATCTGTGTACAAGTCTCTTCGATTAAGAGGAAGTATATTCAGTTCAGGGTCCACCGCCATAAAACATTCTTAAGTCTGAGAATGTTCTCAAGTCTGAGAATATTCTCAACTCCCCAATTCTCAGACTAAGCCGCCGCCATAAAAAAGTTTAGCAAAATAAAAATTCTCAAATTCTGTTTTATTCTCAAATATTTGAGTGTACAAAAAAGTAGACTTAAGAATTTTCTCAAGCAAACAAAATGGCTGCCGCTCACAGAAGATTTCAACGAAACCGCAGAAGACGTAATGTTTTAGTTCGTCCGAGGGTTTTCAGAGATAGAAGTAATCACTTGGAGTCGCTTGATGAGTTTGAAGTCTATAAGTGTTACAGATTTCGTCCTGACACCATTCACTTCCTTGTGAATGGTGTTTACGACCATCTCGTAACAGTCACCAAGAGGAACAGTCCGGTGCCTCCACTTCTGCAAGTGTTGCTGTTTCTACGGTTTGTAGCAACTGGGGCCAACCTTCGCCTGATTGATTTCTGAATCATCAGTAGGAAGATCCGTCAAGGCTGTCACTGCTGCCATCATTGCTGTTTTTGCTCAAGCACAAATTGTCTTCCCTGTCGGAGAAACTGCAACGAAAGTGAAGGAGGGCTTCAGACGAGTTGCAGGTGCATGCACACACATTGCAAACACTAATATCTTTTCAAATAAAATTCCTTGTCTCTTACACTGTACCGCCACATGTTACATGCAATTTTTCCGTAGACCATACTGACTCGGTGAAGAAGCCGTGTGCAAAAATAGCATATTAGTGTTTTCCTTTGTAATGAGAGTTCAGATGCAAGGGGGAGTACTTGATAAGAAAAAAAAAATACGGGCGGATCCACCTATTAGTAAATGATCTAAAAATACACAGGGGTAGCATTGAATACATATGGAACAAAAAATACAAACATTTTCCTATTTCGCAAAAAAAAAAATTCTGTCAAATAAAATGATAGATTATACAATTTGCAAATTAAGTGTGGGTGGGTGGGTGGGTGTGTGTGTGTTGTGTGTGTGTGTGGGGGGGGGGGGGGGTAGTGTGATAAAGTTTTGAGAAATTTCTATATTTTATACATGTGCAATTGAAATAAATTAATTCTAAACCACAATTCAAATAACATCAATTTGTTGACCACAACTGATATACATCTAGTACATAGTTAATTGCCTTTATTATCACTTATTTTCATTTATACTATTTCATTAAAATTATTTATACTAGTTCAAATCAACATTAAATTCGCAGACATTTATATAATCAGTCTATAGAGTAAAAGATGAATAAATGATAATTGAGTTAATGTGATAATCCATATACAGGTGCATTTTAATTAACAAGTGTTCCATGTTCCTCATAGCTACTATGGTTTTTGAGAAGATTTTTAAAGATTTACATAATATATTCCTATGTAAAAATTTGACCCCCCATTGTGGCTCCACCCTACCCCAGGGATCATGATTTGAACAAACTTGAATCTACTCTACCTGAGGGTGCTTCCACACAAGTTTCAGCTTTCTTGGCCAAATGGTTTTGGAGAAGATTTTTTTAAAAATACCAACAAATTTTTAATAATTTTAATTATCTCCCCTTAAAAGAGGGTCTGGCCATTCATTTTAACAAACTTGAATCCCGTTCACCCAAATGATGCTTTGTGCTAAGTTTTTTTTAAATTGGCCCAGTGGTTCTGGAGAAGAAGTCGAAAATTTAAAAAGTTTACAGACGGACAGACAGACAGATGGACAAAAAGTGATCAAAAAAGCTCACTTGATCTTTCAGCTCAGGTGAGTTAAAAAATGAAAGAGCTAATAAGTTGTAACACTCTATCCTTTTTATCCTTATTGACATTATTGAGCACATAACTAGAATAATGGTAGCTGCAGAACTGTAGCTCCACGGAAAATTTGGGTTGACGGACCGTCAAACCGAATTTTCCGTGTAGCTACAGTTCTGCAGCTAGAATAATGGATACACATGTATATACAAACTAAGTCTAGTGTAATCTTTTAAAAGTTTTTTTTTTGAATGAAATCTATCGCATTGTTGACCATTTAAAAAAATCTTTAAATGGTTTGATGTTAATTTTATAATTGAGAAAGTTAACTAATGGTATTAAATTGTACCTTGTTCGAGGTGGCCACCTGCAGGGTCAACTGTCTGAGAAACTGAAGACGTGCTTGGAGCTATGAAATAATTAAATGCTTCCAATAAGAGAATGTACAGTAATCAATGGAAACTTCCATAGCAAGTTAACAAGTCATAATCTTTTAACATTTAAAATGATTTCATCTGATTTAACAATCGAGATTGATCAGTTTTTTACTTCTTCTTTTTTGAAGAATTAAAACTTTTTAAATAATAATTAAATTGCTACTCACCATCTGTATCAATACCCCCTGTAGACCACAGAGATGTGGCTCTCCATCTGCAAGACGCAGAAATGTCTCCTGTCCTTGTGTGAGAGGGGGGAGAGGGGGACCACCACCAGATTTGGGCGTTTAATTCCATCCAGCTTTTCCTTGCCTATGACAATATATACATGTAGTAAAAAGTAAAAACTACTAAAAGATATGAATGTAATATAATTTGTCTACAATCTGATACCAATCATAAATGCCTCTTTTAAAACAACTTATTTATCTTTTCCATGCATTCTAATTATAAATTTAGACCTTCATCTGGCTCTTCATATATAATATGTTGCCTTATATATAAACAAAGGTCTAGCTTTAATTAAATTGTATTATGACCATGATACATGTACATAATTTATATGCATTTAAAACTTATGCTAAAAAAATACCCCCCCCCCTCAAAAGGAAAAGAAAAATGATGTGTCAAGTTTGTGTCGAATTAGAACATATTAACTATTTTTTCTTTAAATCAACAGCCATTTAAAAAATGTTTTATTAAGTGATGCAGTTAATTGTTAAGAATTTCCTCTGTTCCTGGTGACGACAGAAGTTTGGAAAAAAATAGTTATGCTCTAAATACATTAGATCATATCAAGTAAAATTTGGCAATATTTCATATAATCATTTAATTATTTGTTATGAATTAACAACCCCCCTCATCAAATTAAAAAAAAATTAGGGAAATAAAAAAAAAATCCGAATTCATACAGACCCTACCCTTTTAAATTAAAATTGAATTCATACTTACTTCTTGATTTGACATTAAAATATTTTTTCTTAACCTCCTCCCAGGTCCTCCTTTTGGTGTCGTAAAGTCTACAATATTCAAGAAAATGCATGATCCACCCCTTTATTAGTGTCCACAAAGCAGATATACATGTAGATACATTTTTTCTTATAACTAATGCATCTATCCTTTTTTCTAATAATTAGTTTGTCTTCCTTTTAAGCAACTCAGTGTATCTATCGTAAAACGTTTCTTGTATCATAAATTTATTCAGTTGTGTGTATACGTGCACATAATAATCACTTCGACGATGTTCTTAAACTGTAAAGCAGATACGAATTTGTCAACTATATATTTTAAATTTTATACAAACGAGTAAAGTTTACCGGCAAAATTTTATACTAACGAATTCAATTTATCGGCAATCATTTGCCACTCCCTTTCTCGCGTTTCTTGTAGTTTTCCTTTAGCCCCGCTCCCTTTCATCAAGCCGAACAAGGCCCCCGATCGTAAATTAACTTCCTCAATTAACAACACTTCTTCGTCATCTTGCCAATTCTGAGATCGTCGTTTACCCGTAATTGCTTTGTCGTTCATTTTTGTTTTTTTAAATGAAAAAGCAGACGATAAGAGGTACTTACGTTTTGTTTACACGTAGATCCAATATGTTTTATTGCCCTTTCAACACTAGAGAGTTCCATGGGGCCGCTTCATGCGTTAAAAAAAAATCCGCGAAAACCGTCTCGCGAGAACATAAATTTGAGAAAATTCTCAACTCAACTCTTGAGAATTACTCAGCTAAGAATATTCTCAAGTGGCTTTATGGCGGTGATTTTGAGAATATTCTTAGCTGAGTAATTCTCAAGAGTTGAGTTGAGAATTTTTTTGAGAATTCTTAAAGTTTTATGGCGGCGGATCTTGGTGTTTTTTTCATACTATTGAATGAACATCATTTGGAACCAGAGGTATTTGTAATTATTAAAATAATTAAGGAATAAGGAATCATTCTTTGAGTATTATGAGGTGATAATTTCGGTTGGGGTGTGATCAAATCCAATAAAGCCCGAAGGGCTTTATGATAGATTTGATCACGCCCCGACCGAAATTATCACCTCATAATATTCAAAGAATGATTCCTTATTACTTATATTTATATAATCTTGAGCAATTGTACGATTGAATATTATAATATTAATTATGCAAACCAAACAATATGTCGTTTGAATTTATTGGGCTGTATAGTACAAAATCGATTCGTAGTGTTATCACAGATAGAGACACTGGAAAATTTATGAAAATGTGCGGCAAAAATGTCTTTGTGCAGACTAAAGTAAATTTAATATGCACCCAATATTTCTCCTTTGAAACGCACCCTCTAGCTTGTCAGATTTCATTACACGATTAAAATTTTTTAAAAAAAGTTGATTTTGCATTGAAAGAGAGATGAAAATATCCGGATGATAACGTTGAAAAATTGTGCGAGGTATTCTGAGTGACTTCCGAATGAAAAAAAAAGATGAAATCATTATTTATTATAATTCTCCGAGAAAAAATCTGTTTTCGTTCCTGTGAATTTTTTCAAGTGAAAAATGATAATATGTCAATAAGATATTTTGGAAATTTTCCCTTTCATCGATTTCAATTGCACTTTTACACAACTACGTGTACTTTTATTAAAAATCATCCAAATATGTTGCATAAATATCTTGGGACAGACTATAATAAATGTGTCATCAGCAATGAAACAGCAAATGCATCCGAAAATATCATACCTGACCTGAATCACCTACTAGACATCACTTACCTGGCTTGGTCAATCGTATCATCTCATACAAAGCCTCGCTTTTAATGTGGTTTACTGCATGACTTCCTACAGCTGTGACGATGTCGTATGATGCTGCAAACCAAGAACAACAAATTAATCTTCTCACACACACAAATTAATACACCAAGCAATGTTTTAGAAATCAATATAGAAATGGTCTCAAAATAGTTACTTTCTGTGAAAATTTCAATCCCTAATCTAAATTTAGAAATTATTACAAATAGAAGCTGAATTGTACGTAAATTATAATTGTCAAAGCGGATCCTAAGTAAAAACCATATGTACGGACATTTTTAAATTGAAGTCAATTAAAGAAAAACAATACAGCATACAAACTACAATGTAGTATAGACTAGCGCTATTCTTGCCATCTTTTGTAAACGATTTTGTACCGTTAAAAATTTGTCCCGATGCATTTTTTTTTCGAATCAATGATTTAATTCTATATAAGCCGTGTTTAAATTTTAAACCTTCATCTAAATACCTGCTGGAAGGCTCAACTGTCCTTTGCCAATGGCTTCGCAGATGTAGTTTCTATACAACCCTTTCTCTTTGGCTATTGCCAACATTCCTTCAGACGGGTCTAAAGCGTCAAAGGTTTTAAATCCAAATCTACGCATCTACAATATCAAAATTATATACAAGTACATTGCTGCATTATAATTACATAAGTACTACGAATCACCCCATACTCGAGTTTCTTGGACGTTTTATGTATCGCTAGGCAATGTACGAACCGTGTACAGATAAAACTACCCAACAGCCATCATCAGCAATATTAAGGTTATATTCATACAAAATTTTTAACAGGAAAATTGATACATTAACAACGTAATTTGTGATTTAATTAATGAAAACTTTATCATTTATGAAAAATCATGCATATTGAAAACATTGTTCAATAAGTCTTACCTTTATTGCTGCATTAACAATCGACGAAACAAGGCAGACTAATTATGATAAATCAGCAAATTTATAGGCTTTCAAAGCCCTGTAAATGTATTTTACAACATTTATGAAATGTAGACTAAATATACGTAGCTGCATTGTCAATCCTCTTCAGTTTGGGTATTTCAAATATTATGTGTACACAATGACCACAGCCTAACACAAAGGTGCGTTATCCACACATGTGTGTTGCCAATTTTTTTGTTTGTTTCATTATTTATGTTAATTAAAGGCAGTTATATGACAATGCTTGAGGTATAATAGTCGGTATCTGTTTTTGGAACGGAATGTTTAATAAAATGATAATTATACCACAAATACATGTTCACAAATACAGTGTATTGAAGCTAAATATATAATAATGTTAGTAGATTACCCTCAGGTTATAAATATGCATAGCTATTGTCTCATTGTTTGGTTGATTTAGTGTATTGAAACCCAGTCACCGTATTTGTACGATTGTTCTACCTAAACCTTTTGATTAACTTTGAATTATTTGTATATACTTATCATTTGTTTACATTTTTTTTTTAAAAAGGGTGCTAAAAGTTAGCAATATTCTTTATCAAATATTTGAATGAAGAAGACATATAATTTGACAAGTCATCCACGGTCAAATATATTCAATGACCGACATTTTAAAGATGATTGTCATTAATACAAGGTTTTGCACTTTTTTCTCAAAATGTGTGTACATACAATGGATAGGGATGTAACTAACATCAAAATAGTAAAATACATGTACAGAATTAATAATTTTCTTATTTTTGTTATAATATTATTTCTGTTGGACTTTTATTGCCCTTTTAGCCACTATCTCAAAGTATCCGGAAGATACATACAGTGGTGGTGTCATAAAGTACCTGCTAAAGTCGTTATGTCAAAGATAGCGTAAGCGACATAATCCTATTATATTTCTGTTGATTCCAAAGTACATGTAAATATTTTTACATCTACCGTGTATTTTCTCATCTATTTCTTATGAAACCCGATTGTGATTCATAGCTCTATAGAAACTGACATGGCTTAAATCTACATGATCCAGTTCAAATTTGGTTTGGAATACCCCCAATGACAGTATCTTTGCTGTTCAATATTGATGAAAGAAATCCCAAAATCAACTATTGAAATGTCCTTTCTTTTAAACATTGCATTTCCAAGGTGATACAATAGAAAATAAAAAAACAAATTTGATGCATGCAAAATTATTTAAATTTTAAACATTTAATTTAAACTCATTCGCGTACTTCATTTTAACATGCAAAATCCCTTAGATTCTTTAGTCAAACGGTAAAGAGTCATTCAACATACATCATTTTTATTCCAAAAAAGCGTATACTATATAGGTAGGAAATATATGCACATGCGTAATAAGTCTTTAAATATTAAGAAGAAAGTGATCCAGAGAAAAAAGGCCATGAAAACCTCAATTCAGTCGACAAGGAATATATATTGCATTGGTAGGGGACTACAACCTTTTCCACTACCAATCCCGTCCCAGCACCGATGTCGAGGGTTATCTTCTGGGCTCGCTCTTCCTCCGAAAAGATTTTTGCCACAGCTAGAGCCGCGCTGTTTGGTGCCACATAACCATCCTCTAAACAAATCTGCCAAAGAAGCGTTATTTATGTAGAGCACATATAGTCATACTGTGTAAAAATTTAGATTCAATTCAAGCTTGAAGTAAACCGAAGTTTAAGAACAATTGTAATCTGTGCAAAGTTCCTTTTTTTGTTAAAATGAATATTTTCTTTTGTAGAAATACTGAAGAAATCACTTAAAAAGCAATGTACCTTCAAGACAATTATATTTAATTCCATGTACATGAATATACTCTGAAAGCATTTTCACATTTTAAGGCCGCGGAAGAAAACACTACAATAAGGTTTTGTAGCTTTACAAACTATTAAACAAATGAATGTATGTTGTGAAATGCTTTGACATACATGTTCATGTAAATACCTGCTCAAAACAGCTTGGTAAGCTATTGCTTATCAAGTAATGCAAGATCTTAAACCAGAAGTAGATTAGAATGCACATCAGAACGGATGTCTTAAATTTAACACAATTACTTTCATATTATCAAAGTCGATTAAAAATATGTGTCTTTACCATTACTATTAATATAAGGTGAATTTTAACATTTAGAAGCGGATTCATCCATTTTTGTGCTTGCATTTGCGTACTTCATCACACGTTTATTAAACAAGAAACGCAGTGTGAATGATGAAAAAATAAAATGCGTTCGTTAAATAGTCATATCAACCGTAAAGGTAAATGATACCTTTTCGTAATCTTTGCTGAAATCATCATAAGCTTTGTTGAGTTCTTCCTGTGACAGTCCATCGGTCATGACTCTTTCCAAAAGTTTTACAAGCAGTGGGTGCTGAACAGGAAAAGTATGTCTTAATGCCGCCATTTGATACTACAAAACATACAACTTTGAAAATCTTGTTACTTTAAGTATACTAGTAGTTTAGTATACTAAACATTAAGGTTCGTGGAAGTTTATTAAAATCATAGTTTCTTTGTCTTTAGCTAACTAAACCCGAATGTTGCCTAAATTCTGCAAAAAATGTCATATGTGTTGTTGATATATTTATTTGTTTTCCTCGCACTGAAATGTTACACTTTCATTGATGGAAACATGATACCTGCCTGCAGGATTAATATCTCTATGCATGTCTGGTGAGAATTAATATTCTGCAATATGGCCGTCACTTCGCATACTTATCTCGACATTTCATAATACTTAATAAAAATGTGTTTCGTATATTCTTAAAATATTTGGAGTAGTTGCCTTTTGAAATTACTATGAAATTATACTATAACCCAAAATATCCTCGATTCACATTTTGCTTCATTACTCAATTTTTGTAAATACCTCGGGGTTCAAAATATGTTCATTCAAAAGTATGAAATTTTTCCAAGATTTGTCCTTTTAAACGCCTCTTCTAGCTTATCAGGTTTCAATATACGACTTAGAAATGTGATGTTTACGAGGGTTTTGTATTGCAACAGACCCGGAGTTAAAAAGTATTCTGAGTGACTTCCGAATGGAGAAAAGATGTCAATTATAAATCTCCATAAGAAATACTTTTTGGTTCCTGTGAATTTTTCTGAGTGAAAAATGATAATGTGTGAACGAAATTGATTTATATTTTCCCTTTCATCTATTTTAATTGCACTTCTTTCACAGGTACATGTATGTGTATTTTTATTTAAAATCGTCCAAATGAGCTGCATAAATGTCTTGGGACAGACTATAGAGTAGTTGGACACGCATTGTTGTGTCTTGAGCAGAATAAAACGGCAGCGTCGAGATTTAATCATGTCCTTTACATGTCTTTTTGAAAAAAAATCGCATCTTGTGATAAAAATGTCTCACTTCATGTCATTGGGAAGACAAAACACTTATCAGGTTTGTTACAGACTGACTACGGAAATATATTGGGTTGATCAATATTATAATAAGTAATTTGTGTACGTGCGGTCCCGCCGCAGTGCTACACCTTTTCATTCCTATATTTCCATGTTGCATCCTTGTCCCCTCAAATTCTAAGTATTATATGCATTTACATGTCTGAAATATTCTCTTTATATGTTGTTTATGCCATGACATGTTTATAAAGGCAAACGTAAAGCACCCACGTAATAACCGTTGCTGTAGTAGGTTGTAAGTCGCCATATTTTCTCGTGTTTACATATCTTGATGTTAAACATAGGATACCTTATCATTTATATGATTTAATGTTATATTATTCTGGTCATTAATTATATACACATCACACCTATAAAGTGTAAATTCTGTGATTATATTTTTCAATTACATTGTTCCACTTTTTACCTGCATTCCATAACTTCTCTCAAGCTACTGTTTCAATACTCGGTGCACATTTTTAAAATTTGTGTATTTTGATTATTATCAATTTATTTCTTATGACAACCATGATGTATATGCATTATTATGTAAATTGTTAAAATGCTATTTTTTCATATTAAACCATGTATTCATATATTATTTATAATTTGTTTCAGCACTTTACCATCAGATCTACTTCTGCATTCAATAAAGCTTTCATATTGAATATTGGTTATACTTGCTGTTTTCCAAACAGTATAGTGTGCGTGTGGGTGGGTGTGTGTGAACAAATATTGTGACTTCACAATATGAATACAATGTGGCAAGTGACGTCAGAACAGCAATGTTGCGCAAAAACACATGAAAAATTGGTGAAAGTCATAGCGTTAATAATAGTTATATAATAAAAGAATAATACGACTTGAAATAGAAATAGGCATTTCTTCAAACTTAAAATAATATAGTCTTAAATCAGTAGGCTTTCTTTTGTTGATACCAAACGGCAAGTAAGTATTCAATTTTTTCCTCCGCAGATTTTCTCTTAATTTCATCTTTTCATCTTTGTTCATTTTTTCAACTGTATGTGCATAAAATGTTGTGTAAAAATACATTGCTACAGGGTCATTAGTTTCTCTTCTAATCAGTGATAAATTTAAAACATGTCTTTGATATAATTTCACCTCCGTTTCGGCGACGTATTCAATTCTGTTACATTACTTACAAAATACTTCAATAACAACATCGCTTGATTTACAATCGATATGACTGAAAAGTTTTGCCGTTAGACTCTTGAAATTGGCTTAAATAAATAATATATTTACACCGCCCGTCTCATACTAATTTTCTTTCTTAAAGAAGAGGTAATTATTTTTATGTTCAGCCTAGCTATACTATATATACATTGCTGCAACCGATACAGTTCCGGCGCCGGTGTCCTGGATAATCTACGTAGGTCGTTCAACAATTTTGATCAACTTAAACGAAACACTACAACCGTATTTATTTTTAATCAACTTGATCCAAGTTGGTTGTGTTACTTCGAAAAATAATAATTTTATCTTGATTTAATACATTTGATTCAATGTTATGTAGACACCAAACAAAGCAAGTTTGAAATCCCGGCTCATGTATCTTAAAAATCGTTGCTTTAGATCGATACGTTGTCTACCACAGTTATCGCGTCGCTCATGCACGAACCATAAAGACATTTTTTTTTGAGGAACAAAACAAAGGGATCACAAGTTGTTGCCTGCGTAAATTTATTATCGCATAAGCCTGGTATAGTATTTTGGATATAGTGTCCTACGATTCTACAATTTGGCGAAAGTTAACGTTGGTTCAATATGAAAAAAATGCACGCTGCATCGATGTGCATGTGAAATACATCTTACACAACATACCGTTCCAGTTCAAGATTAATTGGATATAGTGACAATTCTTGCCAAAAAGATTTATTTTGTATTTTACACCTTATCTGACATAATTTTTGTACAAAATGAAGTTCATGTACTTATAATCTTGTGCAATCTGAATGCCTCGCGATCGGAGAGTAACCAACGAACGTATCTCTTTAGATCTTGTAGCAGTATAGGAACAATCGAAGCAATGGCGACAAATTTTGTTTCAAATATGTAAAATTCGTTGATAGTACTAGTTTTAAGGCATATTCAATTCAGTTATGGTCATATATATGGAGGATCACGTTCCATTACATCACGTAACAAAAATGTAAATTTTCCGCCGGATAAACTTTACATAATAAAACTAGTTTTTAAATGGCACATATAAAGTAAAAATCCTACGTCTTTATAAAAATGTTTGCCTCGAACAATTGTAAAAACAACTGTAAACAACTCTCACATGTATTTAAATGAACACATTTTTTTTTTTACAAAAAGAGAAGTATTATAAAAATAGTTTTAATTTTAAGACGATCAAAAAGAAAATGACAAGTGATCTGAATTGTTGCTGTATTTATCGAATATAACAATGTGAATGCTATATATAGTTTACATAGCTACAAAAGCATCATTAAACTTACAATAATATGGTCGCTGCCAAAGTCAAGCAGATCCTCCTCGGCAATGACGAATGCTGTATATGTAAGCGGCCTTCGTAAACGATACGTAAGACCGCGCTGGTCGCGTTCCATTTAAACAGCGGTTCTTCTGTTTCAACAATGCCCCAAAAAGTGCAAGATAGGCATCGGTTTCATATAAGGTAGTTAGCGAGTCCTATAATACCCTTAGCTAAATAAGGGTTTAAAGAAGACGCTCACCGTCCAATTAAGGTTTAGTGAAACTCAATTGGAAGGGTACGGAACAAGTTGCCCCCTTAAAATTTATTGCACTAGAAAAGACAATATAAGTTCAAATATCTTTGTCAGGGCACTAAGTGGACCCCATCAAAGTTTTATATAGTTACTAGATTATATCCCGCGCAAGCGCGAGTATTAACACTTTATACATTTAATAATATGATACAATGCTTCATGTACATGTAACTGGCCTTTATTCTTTTTGTTTCAGCTGACTGAAAAAAAATACAATTTTTTATTTTATTTCAATTTAGGGAATGGGTGCATGTATAGTGCGTCATATTTCTTCCAAATTTTGTTATTAATGTCAAATCTCACTATATAACTTTTATCACTGTCCCAAATAAGAATTTCCGATAAAAGACCGTCACCCCTCCATCACAAAAAAATTCAACTTAGTTCCCCGTTTTATGCATACATTGTATGCCTACATCATCTACTCATACAGACGTAGAATTGTTAACACTATCTGTTCGTGGTTTACAAATTAATGTATAAGATTTACTACCAATCTGTTGTGGTATAAAACTATGTATTTTAAAATCGCTAGTATATACATATTCATTTGAAAATCTTTTACATATCCAACGCAACTGTCCGATTATTAACTGGCCCTACACTTTTCGCCATGACGTTAATTAGCCAACCCGCGTTCTTGGTTACCCCGTTGGAAAGTTATATCCGTCAAAACTAAAATCGCGCGTTCAAGAAACGAATTGGCTCAATTCATTTATTCCATATTTGTCATTTCTTCTTTTCCATGTATAACCTAAATAAGTTTCCAGTAAATATATTCACTCTTTGTGTAATCATTAAATATTACTTCATTGCAAGCATATATTTTGATGCAAATTCCCACTGACTTGGATCCGCCAAAGCGTGTCCACGACCTTACTCTCATTTTTGCTATTTCGGTCTGGTTTATTGAAAATGAAAGTAGGTTTTTAATTTATTTCTCAATAATTATTTATCAGGTAAAATTTAATTATAGTTAACGGACATCAACCCACACGTGATGAAATACTTAAAGTGTAAGCAGTTACTCTGGTGGAGGCATTTCGTAGTTTATTGGCAAAAAGTCTTAATTTATAAGTATAGATATGTAAGGGGTCTTAATTGGTGATTAGCGCCTATATCAGGAAATAATTAACTCACATGAGAACAAATAACTCGGGGACGAGGGCTAATTTAATATCCCCAATACCGAAATGGGCAACAATAACACGATTTGATTTTTGCGCCATGGCACAAAGTGGTTTCGATCGTACATTTAGTTAAGGGGTCTAAACAAAGCGGCAGGCATTCGATCTTCAACTTGTGTTACTTAGACAAGAGTAGATGTGCGGATGGACGGATTGCCTAGTGCAAAAATTAGCCAGAATATCATTAACAGTGTTGATAAAAGACTAAGACATCAACTTGTCAATATAGTTGTATTTTATTGTTTATGAAAAACTGTAACAAAATCTTTACATAATGTATTAAGAAATGTCATACGTAAAATCGCATGTAACATGCTTGTAGTTTTAATTCTATTGATACATGTATCCTATTGAAAAGGGATATTGTCTTGCATGATTTTTATACAAAACATGAAACTTATCAATGTCATCCATGCATTCTTATACAGATGAAACGGTAATAAACTTACAATTCAATTACTGGTATGATAAAATGATACATGTATGTTCAGACTATACACTACTCTCTACAGGTGAGGGGAACTGTTCCCCCCTAAACTCATACACCTCTAATGCCCATTTATATCGTTAATTAATTTTGATCATCTATGACAAAACACTGCAGTTGTGTTCTACTTCAATTTACTAGGAACACGCTAATTTTGCTCATTTTTGAAAACTTTCATATTTCGTTATTTATAAAGAATTTGTAAACCGAAGGGCTTAATCTTATTTTTTGTATTATAAATCAAAATATTTTTACACGTTATGAAGTTAATAAATGGAAATAAATACTGTATTTATATTTAGAACGTTCTACTGATAAAAAAGATAATATTGAGCATAGACATGTGAAAATTTAAAAACTCCTTTCTTAACCATATTTAGATACAAAAACATTTGAACATTAACAGTTTTAAAAGGAAGATTCGAAATGTTTATAATTAAGGAAGCTGGGGTGCTAGTAAATTATCCATCAGGTATACCTTAAATTAAATTTGAAATTATTTTTATGTTATAAACTTTTATTCAATAATATTTAGGCTTTAAAAAGCTTTCTGTATCTTGATATAGAGCTCTTCTTTTAAAGGAGGTCAATATACCATGAAAATGGCCTCTACCATCCAGCCCTCTTAAATTCTTTTACCAAAAGCTATGCAGTAAATCATGAAATCTCAATATGTTTAAAGTTTTCAAAATAACAATGATTTCATATCTTGTCATTATTTTTTAATTAACTACATATGTATAATATGTCAAGAAATAAACGTCAGGTGAATTACATCCAATAACCCTGAGGTTTTTTTGTTTTTTGTTTTTTTTTGTTTTACGATGTAATTCATTAAAATTTGTGAAAGTACTGGAAGTTATTATATTATATTTTTATTCTTCTACTTTGCAGGATACATGTATTATTTTTGTTACATTGTTATCTAGACATATTTCAAAACTCAAAGCATCAGTTCACATCGAAACACTTTATTGTTCTAATACAGTGAATATAAAAATGTAAAGGCTGAAGTAAATTTTGCTCCTCTAATAGTGAAAAATTAAGAGGAGAATGACAATACAACATCAGGTGTATAAAAAAAAAATACGAAGTATTAACAAACAAAAAATGTAACTAAAAATGCGAAAGTTGATATTTCGTAATCGTATTTGTTATATTCCACTGCTCATTATACACACAAAAGCTCGAATTCTGATTATGGCAAAGTTGTGTACATTTCTATGAAAAAACTCTTTAATAATAAAAAAAAAAAAAAATAAAGATCATTTACAAAAATCGGGTCAATTTATGAAATCAATCGAATATGTTATCGTTCAATACCGATTCCGGTCAAAATATATGAGTTAAAAGTTAACGCCAAACATTAATTGAAAGTTTCGCAGACAAAACAAAACACATACAGAGGCAGTAACATGTCAACCGCAATTTATCCCCGATCAATCCAACTATTTAAGCGGAGTATAAATGTATCGCCATTGAAATATTCTTTGTGACTTTTTCAATGGACATCTCAAAGGCTCTCTTGTCTGTTACATGTAAGTATGTGTGGTTAATACCATAGACATTAAAGGGATCAGTATTGACTGTTCAAGTTCAAGCCGTGAGTGCAGATTCGAAAATACCATTTCAATAAAGTTGGCAACACAAGAATGCTAGGCTGCAGTGTGAGTAAAGAAAAGGAAACTGCAAAAGGCTGCCTCGTCAGTACCAGTTATCTATGCTGATGACTATGCATTAAGCATATACTCACTAATCTAATGGAAATAAGTCAGCTGGATAAAAAGCAGATATACATATAGTTGTCAGTAGACATAGGTGTTTAATAAACATACAATGAGAATAAAAAATTATATGTAAAGCTAAAGCATTACAGGCTGTGATTAATTGTTGTAAAGTGTATGTTTAATTGTGCTTGACTGTGATTAACATATATTGACAACTACAACACTTTATACAGCACTTGGGCACCTTCCAACAAAACTTCATCACCACCCACTTTCTTAAAGTACGGACAAGATGAAGATTCCACTTTTTGCCATCTGTCAGCTCTTTCAAGCTCATCACAAAGTGGATAAAAATCTTTGTATTCTTCAAGATCCGTAAAACTTTCCAATCGAGCCACAATACAAATGAGTCCGCCTGGAAAAAGAAGAGATTGTATTACGTTATTTTCAAATGAAGTATTCACATGTTAAAATGAAAAAAAAGATATAAAGGTACAAATAGATGTAGTACTTGGTATTTCAGAAGAATGAACTATTTAGAACATGTAATACTATTAATCGGTATACAAACCTCTTCAATTAAGAGGAGTTTTATATTCAGTTCAGGATGCATATTCAATTTATTAATAAACGCATCAATGGCAATGAAAAAGCAAATGCATTCGGAAATATAACACATGTCCTTAATTATATACTAGATATCACTTACCTGGCTTCGTTAATCGCATCATCTCATACAGAGCCTCGCTTTCGATGTGGTTTACTGCATGACTTCCCACAACTGTGACGATGTCGTATGATGCTGCAAGAAAAATATAATGGACACACACACAAATTGATACATCAAGCAACGTTTCAAACATTGAATCAAGAATTGTTTTTTTTATCAATAATTAAGAATGAATTAAGAAGTTTCAATAAACAAATAAATATAGAAATGGTCGAAAATAGTTACACTCTGTGCAAATTTCAATTCTTTTGTTATTTGCAGTAGATCCTTTAACTTAACATAAATCGTAAGTCAAATCAATATGAAGTAAACTAAACTGAAATTCAAACCAATGATTCATCTTTGAATAAGCCGTGTTCAAAGGATCACTTGTATATAACAAAATAATTGACCAATATGGCCAGTATTGTTTTCTGTCTTTACTACAAAAACATATCGAATTTCTGTTCCACTTCTTGAGTTTAGGCAATACACAGTAAACTCTGCGGTTTTAGTTCTCATAATGTATAGTGATTGAAAACAAGTTTCACTGTCGTTGTCCGAGCAGTATGAGTTATGGACGCTACTTTTACTTTATTATCTTTAAAGTTTATTTTCAGTTTATTCTATAAGACGATAAATGTACTTTATATGTGTTTATTTACAACAAGGGACAAATTAGCAACTATCGACAGTCTCACGTGACGCGATTTTAAAGGTCGTTTTATGCATCAATTTTCTTTTATTCTATTGAAAATATCAACACAATATCCTTTAAAAAAAAATAAGGAATGTGTTATTGTACTTCATTCCCGTATAGGATCGTAATTATGATGATGAAATTCTCACATATGCCGTGTCCACAATGACGATAAAATCGGGATTTTTTATTCCTTATATCTGTTTGAAAAATTTTTAATTATCATTTGCAAAACTGAATGAGTTATAATGAATAAAGATTAAAGTGATAAGTGATTTCTTTTTTCGGGAGATCTACCTCCCCATTAAGTCAATTCTTTTGTTATATACAAGTGATCCTTTTAGATAAAGAACGAGTCGGGTAAACAATCATTCCAATTCTGATAGATTATAACAAGTCTTCAAGTAGAACAACATTCTTCAAAAAACCTGCTGGAAGGCTCAACTGTCCTTTGTCAATGGCTTTGCAGATGTAGTTTCTATACAATCCTTTCTCTTTGGCTATTTCCAACATTCCTTCAGACGGGTCTAAAGCGTCAAAGGTTTTTAAATCCAAATCTACGCATCTACAATATCAAAAGTATTTACATTGCTGTATTATAATTATATGAAGTACTACGAATCACCCCACATTTTGTGTATCTTGGAAGTATTGCTTTGCAATATACGATCCGTCTACAGGTAAAACTACCCAACGGCCATCATCAGCAATATCAAAACATTATCTTCATACAAAGTTTAAACAGGAAAATGATACATTAGCAAATTGATTTCTGATTTAATTTATGTATACTTAATCATGAATGAAGGAAATATGCATATTGAAAACATTGTTAAATAAGTCTTAATTTTGTTACTGCATTAACAGTCGACGAAACATGACAAACTATTATAATATATTGGCAATTTCATAGGCTTTAAAAGCACTGTAAATGTATTTTACAACATTTATGAAATCTAGACAGACCAAATATTTGTATCTGCATTTTCAACCCCATTCAGTTTGGGTATTTCAAATATCGTGTGTACAAAGTGACCGTATAAACGTCCATTATCCACACACGCGTGTTGACTGTTTTATTGCTGGACCCTGAGGTCCAAGCAGAAAATATATAAGCGATATATAAATAAAAAATATAAACCGGATGCTATGGGGGGAAATTCAGCTTCGGCATGAGCTAGCCTGGTTCCTGCGCGATATAATGGGTTGGTAAGGAACCAGGCTAGAACATGTTTGTCTGAATCGAGATCGGGATTCCACGCCATAATGCGCAGTTCAAAGGCGCTGTAATTGTACAATTGTCGGTGAACAGTACAGAAACAAAAAATCCTTTTAAAGAAATGATCGTCATGTGATAATTATGAACTGTCTGCATCACGGAATACGTTAATCAAATAGCATAAATCGCGATATTTTAATTGTTATTTCCTATATCGCTTTCCTATACTTTTAGTAGACGAGGCTTGTGTACTTCCCGATTAAAATTGTTACACATTTAAGCATGATTAAATAATTATGTGTATTTTTATGATACATGGTTACATATTAATTTCACTGTATAAAAGTTTACATTTCAAGAGAAAATGCATCAAAATATAAAATTAATTTACACGAAGCCGCATAGTTAACAAAATAGAATGAGGCGTGATGTGTGTGCAAGTAGTGAATTCGCCGAATGCCTGATACTATACATGCAATCTTCATTAATATAATTAATAAGTATGTTTAATTCTGAGGTAAAAGGTCAGTGCTATACGTGATACAATGTACAAATTTAGTAGTTAGAGGCACTAAATCCAGGCTTGCTACTATAATATACACCATAACACTTTTGCAATTAGAGGTCGCCTCTGTAGATCTATGTCTTCATATAAAAGCAGGGGGCTAGAGTGGACTTTTTGATAAATTTAAGGGTTTCACGTTTTCGTTAGAACCCCATGCAAATGGTCCACGTCCCCTTAGACTCTTTCATTCAACCTAACAAGAAACATTCAAAAGACACCATTTTTTATTCCAATGAAAGCAGATACAATATAGGAAGGAAATATATATATTCATATGCGTTATGCTTACACATATATTAAGAAGAAAGTGATCCAGATAAAAATTAAAAAGAATATACATGTACAGTGAAAAGCTCTCGATTTTAAGGTTAGACATTCAACCGCAGCCAATGCCATGCAAACCTTAAGCATCCAGTCGACAAGGAATATATATTGTATTGGTAGGGGACTTCAACCTCTTCCGCTACCAATCCTGTCCCAGCACCAATGTCGAGGGTTATCTTCTGGGCTCGCTCTTCCTCCGAGAAGATTTTTGCTACTGCTAGAGCCGCGCTGTTTGGTGCTTCGTAACCATCCTCTAGATCAATCTGAGAAAGATCATGAGTGTCAAAAGCGTTATCTATGTAGAGAACATATAGTGATACTGTAAAATTTTTAATGCATACTACTTCAAAAAGTGTAGATTCAAATCAAGCTTTTATAATAAACCAAGCTTAAGAGCGTTTGTATTTCAAGTGACTGTGCAAAGATTCTTTTTTGTTTAAATGAATATTTGCTTTCGTAGAAATATTTAGAAAAAAATTATTCTTAATTTCGTGTACATTTTCACATGTTGGAAGAAAACACTACAATATAATTTTGTAGCAAATTTAAAAAATATAATACAAATGGATGTATCTTGCCAAATGCTATGACATACCTGTAAAGCGTGCTTAAACAGCTTGGTTAGCTAATGCTTATTTAGTTATACCAGATCTTAACCAGATGTAGATTAGAGTGCACATAAAAACCGTTATCTTAAATTTAACACAATTACTTTCATGTTAACATAGAAAATTTAAAAAATATGTATTTTTACTATTGCTATTACAGTAAATTGAATTATTAACATTTCAAAGCGGATTCATCTTTGTTTGTGCTTGCATTTGAGTACTCCATCAAACGTTTTATTTAACAAGAAATGCAGAGTTAATGATGAAAAAATGCTCTACCTTATTTACCAACGAGTCATTTTCTTCATGTAAAATGGGGTCTTGAAATTGCGTTCAGTGTACATAAGTTTTCATATTCATATATTTTTTTCTGATGTAATTTTAGAAGTAGGCTGACAATTAGTTACATAAGTACTTGTAATGCTACAATCAAAACAACGCATTGTTACTCCTGCCAATTGTATACACATATTAAACTGGTTGAAATTCTACATGCATAATCGATAATGTCAATTCAAACTCATATTAAATGATCAGCTTTTTCTAAAGGGTATAATCATGCGCATAAGCATGAGTAAATATCATGATGTCACAACTGAAATTCGTTCAAATAGTCATATCAACCGTACAGTAGACGTACATGTAGATGATACCTTTTTGTAATCTATGGAAAGATCATCATAAGCTTTGTTGAGTTCTTCCTGTGATAGTCCATCGGTCATGGTTTTTTCCAAAAGTTTTACTAGCAGTGAATGCTCAACAGGAATAGTATGTCTTAATGTTGCCATTTGATACTACAAAACGCACAGCTAAGAATGAAAATCTTGCTACTTTAAGTACAGTTTAATATACTAAATATATAAGTTCGGGGAAATTTATAAAAATCCAAGTTTCTTGCTCCTTAGCTGGCTCAACTGAATGTTAGCGATGTGCAATGATTGCTACTTTCATAGCCAGAAAGAAACAGCATGGAAAGCATTTTACTGTTTATAATCACTTCTATCTCTGAATATTCAATCAATTGTCCGAGTAGTTCTGTTTTTTTTTTTTATATAAAAAGATGATGAATCAGCCTTCTTTCCTAAATTAGCCAGATGAAATAATAGATGTGTGTTCTTTTTGCCTTCGGTAAAGAGTCATCAAATTGTTCATTGTCAGCAATTAATTTCCTCCCGTTTTATCTAGTATGAATTTCTATGGTTTTATCCAGATGAAAAATGTTCAAGGATAAAAATTGGATCTCCTGTGCGTTCCATCTTCTTGTTTTTCTCGTATTATCCAGATAAGAATGTTAATTGATATATTACTGAGTATGTCTCTGTATAAAGCGATACGGTATATTTACATTGCCAAGTGTAAAATTGCAAATCAAATTTCGTTTTATTGTCAATGAAATTATCAATGAAATTTCAACATAAAAAACATTTTTTTAATTATTTGTCTCTCCCCTTCCCATTTTTACAAATACTACGTACATTGCCCTTAAAGATAAATACTGTACGTATACATACAGACCGATTCGTTTTCTCAATGAATTTTAAAATGTAATGAATGTCAATAAACAAAAACAATTTTTGATTATTTTTTTATGAAACAATAATCCAAAGATGTAAACGGTTTCACAAAAAAAGTACCAGCATTGAGAATAAGGACTCCTTCATAATAAACATTTAAAAAAAAAAAAAAAAAAAAAAAAAAAAAACCCTGCTACTTAATACATCTGCATCGACCAGTATCAAGCGTAAAACTTAGGACCTTCTATTTACTAAAGAAAACTAATTTTGAATTTAGAAAAAAAAACAACACATGACGTTAACTAAAATTGTACATACTGAAGTTGTCTGATTTATTGAAAACATTAGGTACCCGCCATTTTCCCCGGGACATATATATTCGAAGACATCGAAGAAATCTATTTGGTTTTGGTTTCATATAGTGACAAAGTTTAAAATAATTTAAATTTGGTCTGAAAATTACTTCTTATCATGTTCACATAATGGGTTTCTTATTTACTAGTTTTTATTTAATTCCATTTACATCAAAAGGGCGTTAACTCTAGCTACAAACATACTTCAGGATAAGAATTCTTAATGTAGTCTTCACTAAGATAAAGCCAATTGTTAATGTAAATGCAATTAATGAATTATTACATTTACATGTATTTAACACACTGTCACATTTGATGACGTCATAGTTAAGTTGCAATGCACTTCGAAAAATATTACGCACTTTGATAATTATTTTTTAAGTGTCTAAACAGAAACTCTCTTCTCAAATCAAATTCAATTGAAATAAATCACTTTAATATAAAAATAAGAGAGGTACATTGTACAAACAATGAAATATTATCAACTAAGAATTAACCATTCGCATTTTTCGCACTGATATTCTTAAAGATCATATTGTGTTTGGTATACATAATAAACACAAATCTGTTCTCATCATTTTTGTTTATAAGCTAATAAGCATAAAGGAATTTGAACCATTTGAAATATGTGGAACATTGATCTTCATTATATAAATTATTTCGTTTCCTACATTGCCCAATTTTTAGTACCAAAAAAGAAATCCCTTTTAATGGAGTCCCAAAATGAACGAACTTTTAATTTTTTTTTTCATCAAAAAGGTGCATAGTTTTTCAAAGTGCGTTGTAACTACTAAAGTGAGAGGCAACTATGAAGATGCTTAATGAAACTGTAAAATAGTAAACATATTTTATATCAACTAAAATTAGATATTTTGAAATCCAAACAAAAACCCTTATCAAGGAATAAGTTGGTAATAGTTTTGTGAAAAAGTCTGAGAAATATACGTAAATATTCATCATTAACAGCAAAATAAATAAATCGCAAATTTCAACAAAAGGTCCAATTGGAATGTTTATAAGTTTAAAAGGATATCAAAGACACACAAAATATCAAATGAAATGAATCGAGATAATCGAGATGATGGATGATGTACAGATCCAAGCAAAGGGAAATTAAAATGATGATGTTATAGAGAGTTGACAAAGGTTCATACTTACAACAGTCCACCTCCTCAGCAATAAAGTCTACAACTATCATACGCTTATCGCCTATATAAACATCATTTCTAGCCCGACAGATAAAATACATTTTAAGATTTAAAACATATTGTCCTAAGTAGGTTATATACCATTCAGATGAGACGGTGTTTCGCGGAAACATATGGGTCAACAGTACCAAAAAGTGAAAAAATGCACAGGTTCGGGTTTCATAATACCGTTAGATAGAGATCTTATTAAGGCGATTACCGTCCAAATAAGGTCTTGTGCAACTTTGTGTAGATAGCACGAAATTAGCTTATCCCCTTAAGTTATAGAACGGACAATATTAGAATGTTTGTTGGTCATAGGGCATAGTGGACTCCATTATATTGTGATATAATTATGTGGTCTAAACAAGGCGTTTTGCAAGGGAACAAAGCGTTTCAATTTAACCCGTACTGAATGCAGTATTCATAGTACTCTTATTTTCTATTAACTTGGCCCAAGCTGGTTGTGTTATTTCGAAAAACATTTCTTCATCTGAATTAAATACATTGGATTCAATAATATGTAGACATCAAACAAAACATACTTGAAATCCCGGCTCAAGTATTTTAAAACCCGTAGTTTCAGAACGATACATTGATTTCCACAGTTATGTCATTGCTCATGCGCCAAACGAAACAAAAGTGATCACAGATTGTTACATACGTGATTTTATTATTGCATATACCTGGTATAGTATTTTGCATATGATGCCGTACATTTCTATAAATTGGCGAAAGGGTCGTGCACCATGAAAAAACAATGCACATGGGATCGATGTGCACCTGTATCAAGACAACGTACCTTTCCTGTGCAAAATGAATCGGATATTCTGATAATTCTTGCAAAAAAGGATTTATTTTGTTTTTTATACCTTATTTTCAATCATTTTTGTACAAAATGAAGGTCATGTGCTTATAAACTAGTGCAATCTAAATACCTTGCGATCGGAGAGCAAGCAACGAACGTAACTTTCTAAATCGTTTGATATACTCTTGTATCAGTAGAGGAACGATCAAAAACAATGGCGACAAATTCTGAATTATGAATTCATGTCCGCTTTAAGAACTTGGTGTAAAAGGCATAAAATGATTTTTTTTACCAAATAACATTTTATTGGCACATAATAAAGTTTTTAAAAACCAGTTTTTATTCAAAATTTGTCACAGAGACCTATAATTCTAACCTTAAAAAATTGCACACTTCAAATAATTGTAAAAACAATTTAAATGAACACAATATTTTACAAAAAGACAAGTATCAAAAATGACAAGTGATCTAAATTGTTTCTGTATTTATCATATATAAAACAAATAAAATGTGAATGCTATACAAATTTTACACAAATACAAGAGCATCATTAATCTTCCTATACTATGGTCGCCACCAAAGTCAAGCATAACCTCCTCAGCAATATCGAAATCTGTATACGTAAGCCGTCTTCATAACGATAAATGCGCTGGTCGCGTTCTATTGAAGCGGCGGTTCTTCTGTGTCGAGAATACCAAAATGTGCAATATAAGCATTGGTTTCTTGTATCACAGTAGTTAAGCAGGCAAGTTATCATACTTATCTAAATAAGGGTCTAAAGAAGACGCAAAGCATCCAAATAAGGTACTATGCAACTTAGTTGGTAGTGTACGGAACAAGGTTTCCTCCTAGAAAAGACATTATGAGCACAAAGCTCTTTGTCAGAGCACTTAGTGGACCCCATCACAGTTTTATGTAGTTATGCGGTCTAAAATTGGCGTCTTGAAATTCAACACTCAAGTTAGATTGAATAACTTGGGGACGAGAGTTGATTTAAGTTCCTTGATATCGAAAGGGGCAATGAAACAACGGTTGTTCTCACCATGATACAGAGTGGTCTCGGTCGTACAGTAAGGTACTGGATCCAAACAAGGTGGTTAGCATCCAAACTTGAACTTGAATTCAGCCGAAACTAGATTTATAAGCAAAAACAGCTGTTAATAAAAGCACTAAGACATCAGCACATCGATGTTTTCAATTTCAGTAATTTTTTTTTTGGAATTGTGATCAAAAGATTACATAATGCACATGTAAAAAGAAATATAACACGTGAAATTGTATGTAAACACTTGTATTTTTCCGTTAATATTCTTTTGAAAAAATGTAGTTTTGCATGGTTTTAATAAAACAGGAAACTTATCAATGTAACAAATGCTTTGATATGCACGTAAAACAGTAATCAACCTATAAAGCTAATCATTACTGGTATAATGATGAAAATATTTTGAGATTATACACTACTTTATACAGGTCAAGGGAACTGTGTCTCCCGTATTCGATCCGGCTTTGGTGCCGATGTCCAGGATTGTTCAGCAATTTTGACAAGCATGGCAGCTGTGTTTACTATCAATTCAAAAGGCCCAGCCTCATTTGTCTATTTTTAAACTTTTAATATTTCGTTATTTAAAACTATTTTATCTGAGGTTGTCAAAATTGCAAATTAAATGGAACTGAAATGATTATAACTTTATAATTAAAATGTTTTCATAAAACTAGATACGCTATTAAGATAAGATTAAAAATAAGATATTTATAACTGGTATACTCTGTTAATAACAAGACATACATGTAAGCATAGACATGTGAAAATAAGAAAATTTCGTTTTTTTAAGACTTTTAATTAAACGATATTTTATCATTAGATCTAGCATAGACATGTGACGTTAAGAAAATTTACTACTTCTCAAATATTCTTTTAATTAAACGACATTTTGTTATATTATCTGAATAAAAATTCCATTTTTTCTAAAGGCAGTATCATAATATTCATATTTCTTTTACCAAAAACTAGACAAGTCAAACAGCATGAAATTTCCTCATGTTAAAAGTTTTTAAAATACAAATGACCTCTAGGTATTTTCAAATGCGACAATATAATTTCTCTCGTTATCTATTACAATGATGTATTCTATTATTGATGACATGTATCAATTTTCAGGAAAAAGACGGTTGGTATATTATATTATATTACATGTATATTACCTTGGTTTTACGATGTAATTCATCAAAAGTTATGAATGCACTGGAAGTTATTTAGAAGCAATCTCGGTGCCAATTTTTCTACACTAAGGGATAGACACTCCGGCTTCCTCCCACATTAATGACCCCTCGCGCTAACATCCGTGCCAACGAAAAATTTAATATAAGTTGTTATTTATTACAGTAAACATGTTTGTCAGTCATTGTAGAATAATAAACTCAGTTTCAGTATTTTTGTTACATTTTTATTTTACATAAGTAGAAAAACTCAATGCATCAGCAAACTTCAAAACACGTCTTTTGTTCTAATACAGTATATAAAAAGGCAAATAAACTCCTTGAGGTTTTCTTTTCTTATTTATTTGATAACAGTTTTATACAATTGAATTGATCAAAAGGCAGAGAAAAAGATTAAAGACGACTAAACACATACCGTATACATAAGAAATACATATGACAAATCTAACAAAAGATAGCGAGAGATAATTTTTCTTCGTATCTTGAAAAACAAGTACAGCTTATTCAAACATAAAAGCTCGGCTTCGGATTATGACAAAGTTGTGAAAATATATATATAAAAAATACAAATTCTTTAATAATTACATTCTATAGACCTTAAATAAAATATTATCGTATGTAGTTCATTCGTTATTTTATTGTTAATTACCGATCCTGATCAAAATATGAGTTTTAAGTTGATGCCGAGCGCTAATGGAAAGTTTTGGCAGACTTTAAAACATACAGAAAGAGAAACATGACAAAAACAACTTCCCTTGATCAGTCAAACTAATCAAGAGGAGTGTAAATGTGTTAATGAATTTATTTTTACAACTTTTTCATAAGAAAAGTCTCAAAGGTTCTCTTGTCTGTTAAGTATGTGTCATGATTTTTTAATGAAACATCAAGTTTTGAAAAGAAAAATATTGAAATGATGTATACCTGTATGACTTAAAAATGCACTCAGAATTTAATAGAACATGTCTGCTACACATCTACGACAGAAGATAAAAATATATGAACATCAAATACCATTAATATTGGAGAGAATCAGTATTGGCCGTAAAATCTTAAACTGGGAGTGAGCTACAGGAGATAGCATTTTAATGAAGCTGGCAATATTAGAATGCCAGGCTCCAATGTGAGTAAAAGAGGCGGGGTTATAAACATACCAAAAGTCTGCCTCATCAACCCCAGAATCTTAAATACTTTTTGTAAAGAATATGTTCATTTCTGCATGTGATCATATATAGAACATCTACAGCACTTTATACAGCAATAGGGCACCTTCCATAAGAACCTCAGCACCATTCACTTCCTTAAAATACGTACACGACGAAGATTTTATATTTTGCCATCTTCCAGCTCTTTCAAGCTCATCACAAAGTGGATAAAAATCTTTGTATTCTTCAAGATCCGTAAAACTTTCTAATCGAGCCACAATACAAATTATTCCGCCTAGAAAACAGATAAAAAATTAGTCCAGATATTATATACATGTAGTATTCATAGTTTTGCTTAATATGAGCAGAATAATGAATCTTAAAATTACATAAACACCATTTTTTTTATTTTTTACAAGTATATCCTAATCATAAAAATGGAGACTTTGTATAAGAATTTGCATATCAATAAAAATGATTGAAATATATAACATAAACTGGTAAAATAAGACGAAGATAAAGACTATGACATAATTTCTTTAAATGATTAAAAAAAACAGGCGATGCTCCTCGATATTAGAATCCTCTGCAATATAACTGTATGATAATTCGACAGCACGTTCTTCAACTGTGTCGGTTTTTTGTCAGTACAAAACATACACATTTATAAAATACAAAGATACGGAGATGAACGAACGAAAGTGTGTAATTTGTCATTGCATGACTGATTAGCCCAATTAGCAACAAATTACATAAAAACAAACTAATAACAGTGTTAGAAAATGACAGTAATTCAGAGCTGTTTACAAAGATTTTAAGCTAAAACTTGCAACATTTTGTATATACATGTATGTTAAAATCACATACTCTTTTCTTTTAAATGGTATAAAGATAATCGTTATGTTTTTTTTCTTTAAGAGTTTTACCTTATTAAAAAAACAATATTGAAATTAAGGAGTATTAGCATAAAATTACCTTTATCATATATTAATCATTTCAGAAAATTAAAAAAAGCAATTGAATATATTTTTTTATGTGTTCTGAATTAACAGGTGTTCGATTCAATTTAAATTACCCTACCTGGCTTGGTCAATCGTATCATCTCATACAGAGCCTCGCTTTCGATGTGATTAACTGCATGACTTCCCACAACTATGACGATATCGTAAGACTCTATGAAACGATATCATTTAATGTAAATGAATCAACCGAGCATTCCCTCACATCCAATATAAATATATATGAATAACTGCATATTTGCAAACGATGTTGAATTTTAAATTCTACCTCTTTGAACAAGTCCAGTTTCAATTTTGTCCACAACAGGTAAACAGATTACAGTGATTCCTATAACAGAGTAGAACTAGCACCAGAGCTGTACAAAATCTTTCGAAATACCTTTTGGTAGGTTTAACTGTTCGTTGCCAAAAGTTGCACAGATGTGGTTTCTATATAACCCTTTTTGTTTGGCTGTATCAAGCATCCCTTGAGACGGATCCAAAGCGTCAAAGATTTTAAATCCTATTTTACGCATCTACAATTACATTATTTATATACCGAAGTTATGCATGTTATTATATATCCCTTACCATATAGCATTAACAAGATATATTAAATTAGAGTGTGTTTTATTAGAAATCATGACAGCCTTCATCAATTCGGAACTTTTTGGAACACCGTACAATTGTTCATTACAATCCAAGTACTTTCATTTTTGAATGTGTTAAATCCCCTTGGTGTTATTAAATCTGGCAGAGGGCAATCCATAAACTAAATATTTTCCTTTACCGGTGAATATATGCATTTTCCAGAAAGCAAATGCATTACAATGAAGTTTGGATACAAAGGTATTAATGACTGTTTATATATTAAGTAAAAGCATACAAAACCTGGAACAGAAAAAAACAAAGACGTTCTTCCATAATAAAAGCCATGCAAACCTTGAATGTTAAACCAAGAAGGAATATATACTACATTGGCAGAGTGCATATACCTCTTCCGCCACAAGTCCCGTCCCAGCACCGATATCAAGGATTATCTTTTGGGGCCGCTCTTTCTCCTCGAATATTTCTGCGACAGCGAGAGCCGCGCTATTTGGCGCCATGTAACCACTGTCTAAACCAATCTTCCGAAAAAATATCAAATAAGTAAATTATATTGAACAAGCTAATTACCAATCGCAAGATATTCAATGAATTAAGAGGTTCTTTTAGTCGCAAACAATGTTTCATATTCACAGCGATGTCAAATTGTCAATCAACAGCTTACAACAAAGAAAAACATATGGTTTTTAGGCCAATGAAAAAATAAGTAAATAAAGTTTTATTAAGATTAAGGTATTTGTCCATACGTCACAAAACATCGTATGACATAATCACGCGTTGTTACGTCTTGTTCGAGCCCGATCTTTACTCAATACGCTTAGCAACGAACATAAATATATTTTCCCTAAAAATTGTTTTTGGAATTAAAATTATACGTTGAAGAAAAGTTAATTCATTTTTTCACTACAGTCTTTAAACCAGTAAACATAGTTGAATATAGGTTTTGTCTTAAAAGCATATAAGGTAATTAGCGTTCTCCGTGTATGTGACTACAATTTCTAAATATCGATCACGATCCATAATACTTACCGATATTTTTAAAAAAAACATCTTTTGCGATTTATATAATACAGATTGATCAACGGTTTGTTCAAAATATGTTTTCTATTTAACACAAAGTTAAATAAACGCCTCAGAAAGATGAAATAATAAAAATATGCAAAATTTTATTTTTACGGACCTTTTTTCAAAATATATATTTTAATGAATTTTACCAAAAATACGCTCATTGTGATCCTAAAAAGGCCGGTCCCCTGGGTAATTTTTTTTCTTTTGATTAAGGGCCTTAAGGGGTAAACAATTTCACTATTTCAGAGATTTCTGTAGGTTAAAAAAATTATAAGAGATTAAATTAGTTGTAAACAAATTTATTTATTTAATAATTAATAAGCATGTGTAACATTAAAGTATTTGTTTTGAAAAATAAATTCGTTCATTTTACATAGGATATCAGTCTAAAATGATTTTCTGAAAGTCAAATTTCAGGCTTACACTAATACTCTTAATGTATGAAAAAAGCACCATTTTCCGCAATTGGTTCTATTTTTAGCAACGGTCCGAGCTTTTATAATACCGATGGACCAACCAGCCAACTGGGTAAAATTTTATAAGGTTATATCCCCAGTTACATGTTTGAGAAATTTGAAAAAAAAATCTGTAGGTATTTTATTTATGAGTGGGGTATGGATCATTAACTTAATTAGTGTATATATAAACTTTAGAACAATTGTACACTAACTGATCATGCAGTATCACCTCTTGTTCTCTAAAATAAGTGATTTTTTTTTAAATATTTCGCAAACTGCTTCAATTCAAAATTCAAATTTATTCGAGAGTAATGGCAAATAAACCTCGAGGTGTTATTTATTCTATCTGAAAAACATTGTATCGTGTTCATGAACATTCTTAAAAACATTTTCATATCCATAAGCTGAGTAATGAATCAATGACGCCGTTCAACAACAATGTAATTTTGTAGAAAAATTGAAACACTCTTTTAAAAAAAAATATATCTTGCTATCGTAATAAAAATGCTTGTTTAAACCACTTCGGTCGGCTAATGGTTATGTTACGAACTCAAAACCAATGTAAATGAAATATATCTATTAATAATCGTATCACAAACCAACTAACGAATCATCACGCATAACACCATTAGGACTTCAATGTGCATATGCAATGATGCAATTTCCATGCTAGGGGAACCATATGTGAACATGACGAATAAACTCATAATTTTGATATAATTTAAGATATATATTACATTCAAATTCGTAGAAGTAAATTTAATATCATCTCTTGTTTGACAACCAAGTTTTCAAGGTGTCATAGCAACTAAAAATGTGAGCATACTATAATACCTGATCATAATCTTTGCAGAGATCATCATAAGCTTTGTTGAGCTCTTCCTGTGACATTCCATCGGTCATGGTTTTTTCCATCAGGTCTACCAGCTCCGGATGCTCAACGGGAATCGTGTGTCTTAATTCCGCCATTGTATGCTACCTAGAACGACACGCAACTAAGATTAGGATTTCGTAATCATAAATACCCCCTGTCATAAATGCAGAACTCGGGGGAAAAGGGAGGTGTGTTATATATATATATATATATATATATATATATATATATATATATATATATATATATATAGGATATAATAACTCCTTTTTCTTGCTTTTTATCCTACTTAACTGCATTTTCAATGAACCACAAAATAATAGCGTCAGATTTGATGATAAGGAGTCATCAATCGCAACTTCTCGGGCCTTTCCAGCAGGCTCGGAAAAACACCTCGAATGCATTAACATTACCGGATGTTAGAATTTAAAACAAAATGGAGTCTATGCCCATTAAAATAAGTGTCGGCTAGACAGCCATGTATGTCGCTTCTGTGGTACAGAATATTTTAGTATATATCATTGACTTTAATGAAGTCTACCTCACATCTCAACAGTTCGTAAAATGTATTGTATTATATCAAGTTTTACAAAAATGGGGGTTGTCATGGCCGCCTATGTGATACATTTGAGGTGTTTTTCCGAGCCTGCCGGAGAGGCCCGAGAAGTTGCAATTGAAGGAGTCACAAGAGATTGCTTATAGTCCTTGTAACCAGATAGCTGTGTGATCAAGATGACGTAACGAGGTCGGGTCTAATTTGTTATGCCCTAGATTTTTTAATGAATTTTTTACATGAATTTCTACTGATATAATTATCATTCAAAGATAAAAAATATCAGACATTTACCACATCGTTTGTTTAGGGAATAATCTCAAAGGTAATTTTTAACATAGGACACTATAGGGATTTTGCTTGAAATGTATCAATTTTGCGCATTTTGTTTTTCATTTTTGTTTAAACTTCTGCCCTAGGGATTTTTTCTGTTCTATACATGAAAGTTATTGCTAAAATGCATCAAATGATCAAATAAAAAAAAAACTTTTACCTCTTGGTTTATTCCAGGGATCTTATCAAAGTTATTTTTGTATGAGAAATTTCCCAGATTTTTCAGATAATGGCTATTTTTTTATTTGACAAAGTCGGAAATATGACAAGCAAATATATGATGTCACAATGCAAATGAAACGCTACGCGAACTGTACTGCCTCGTTATGTTGGTGTGATCATGAACAAAAATGTGCTTTATTAACTATACTTCTGTAATTTGTTATTTGCTTGTATGACAAAATTGTCGCCAATTGAGGAGTCAGAATTGGGAGGCTGAAATTGATGCAATTATACTCAGCTTCTCGACGATCTTAATAAACATTAAATTTTTATGAGTAATTAATTTATGTTAGTAAAACAAAACATAATCCGTGTCAATGACCAAGGCGAGACACTCCGCGGAGCTAATCTATATAAATGTCACCAGGTTAACTACATATAGAATGTAACTATAGCACAAATTTCAATGGTTTATAATTGTTGTTTAATTATTTACGACTATACATGTACCAGACGGATACCAGAAGGATAGAAACAATCTGAATTGTTTTCTCTTTGCGTATATAAATGTATATAAACTCATGTTAATAGATGCTTAATTAGATTTTGAGAATGAGACTTCAAGAGCCTGAGAGACAAAGAGAGCGGCAGAGATTTAATTCCAATGGCATCAAAAGTAAGGTAACTCTAATTGCACACCTACGGCAGAGATACTGTAAGCTACTGTGGTAAAAGTATACGATCAAGCTACAATAAACTGTATTGAAATCGAAGTCCCAACAGATTATTCTTCCTAAGCATAAAATTTAGTATACTCATTTGTTTGAACTATATGACATCAATATTGCGCATATTGTTGTACAGTCCCTGAAACGTTCCAATTTCCTTTTGAACGGTGGATGAAAGGTGAGCGAACGGTGAGCGCACACTGAACGGAATTTGGTGAGCGCTTATGAACGGTGAACGGTGAGTGAACGCAGAGCGCAAACGGAGCGCAAACGCAAGCGCAAAGTGAACGGTGAACGCACGGTGAACGATATGTGAACGTTATCTGAACAAAATATTTGTGAACTTTCAAAATAGCTTTTATGTGTATATGTTTTGATAAATAAACTAAAGATGCAAGTGTACATGTTTTATTCAAAACAACCCCTTCACACCCATCCCCAGGGCCAGACAGAAACTCTCCCCCCTCCCAAGGGCATTTGAAAGAAGAAAAACAATGGTAAACTGTCTTCTTTTCTCACTTCTAATGCTTCGGCGTTTCAGTATTCAACCTTTGAAATGGGGACACCATCTGGCATTTATCCATAAACCATCGTGCATGTACCACATATCAGTGTTTTCGGTTAGCCAATTATTATTTTACTTTTACTGGTGTTTTGATTGACTGTTTTATTTTTTATAATAAAACTACTATCATAACTCTTGCAATCATTTAACTTCGTAATTACATTATTTACAATGATTAATTATTAATATGAACACGGAAGGGAAGATAACTCAGCTTTAATGTTGATGATGTTACATAAATTCATACTTACAATACTCAACCTCCAGCTGAGCAATATAATACTACAATTATCTTACGCTTATCGACTACATAAACAACATTCCTAGTCCGACAGATAAAACACATTTTTCAAAATAATTGTCCTAAGCCGGTTATATACTACTCAGATGAGGCATTTTTTCGCGGAAACGTACAGGTTCACAGTACAAAGAAGTGCAAAATTAGCACTGGTTCAACACAAAACTGGCTTATCCCCTTAAGATATCGAACGGTTGTTAGTAGATCTGTTGGTCATAGGGCATAGTGGACCTCATTACCGTTATACTGTGATTTAATTATTGAGAATCTGGTCTAACTTCTAAGCAGGGGGGTTTGCAAGGGAGCAATAATATATCAATGTCACCCATTCACTGAATTCAGTTTTAATGGTACACAACCTACAATATAGCAAAACTAGACTTTAATGACAAAAATATGTTCAGACTAACTACTGTATACAACACTGCAACTGATACAATTCCGGTGTCTATGTTGAGGATTATCTATTTAGGTCGTTCACCATTTTTTGATCAACGAAATACCATCATCGTATTTATTTTTAAATAATTTGGCCCATGCTAGCTGGTTCTGCTATTTCAAAAACTCTAAAATTTTGTCATTTTCAATTGATTAGCTGCAAAATTGTGAAACGAAGTCTTCAAACTTCTTTTGAATTTTCAAAATATTTTACTCGAAACATAAAAAAACAAAAATAAGGCAATGAAAGCAATTATGGAACAAATTCGTTAATGTTAAGGAGAAACAGGACACTGATCACATGACTATCATTGCAATGATGCTTTGATGTGCTAACTCTATTATGACGTCATAATTGATTTGATTGTATGATGCTATGATGTTATTTATTCATTATGACGTCAAACATGATTCGATATATCTTTTTCCCGTATTTTACGGCTCTAAAGTAGTCATTGTCACAACATGAATTGGGGAAAATTTAACATTTTTAATTTTAGAAATTTAAATGTACAAAATCATAAGCAGTTAATATAATCAAATATGTATTCTGATTATTATTCTGTTCGTGTGAATTAATAAATGTAAAGAATGTATTACTTTTTTGATGGTTCAAAACAGAAATTGTCACAAAAAGTCATAATTCCAGAATAAGGGGTAGGGGTGATTCCTATCATAGTATCTCCCTTGAATGCCAAAGAAAGTTGCCATGAAAATTTTATAAGTTATAAAGCACATGCTAAGGTTGATATATGAAAATTTTTGAAAATTTCATTGAGAACTTTTCATGTGCAAAGATCATCATAAGCTTTGTTGAGTTCTTCCTGTGACAGTCCATCGGTCATGGTTTTTTCCATAAGTTTTACTAGCAGTGGGTGCTCAACAGGAAAAGTATGTCTTAATGTCGCCATTTGATATTACAAAACGCACAACTAAGAATGAAAATCTTGTTACTTTAAGTACAGTTTAATATACTAAATATATAAGTTCGGGGAAATTTATTAAAATCCAAGTTTCTTGCTCTTTAGCTGGCTCAACTGAGTGTTAACGATGTGCAATGATTGCTACTTTCATAGCTAGAAAGAAACAGCATGGAAAGCATTTTACTGTTTATAATCACTTCTATCTCTGAATATTCAATCAATTGTCCAAGTAGTTCTGTGGGGGGGGGGGGTGGTTTATATAAAAAGATGATGAATCAGCCTTCTTTTCTAAATTAGCCAGATGAAATAATAGAAGTGTGTTCTTTTTGCCTTCGGTAAAGAGTAATCGAACTGTTCATTGTCAGCAATTAATTTCCTCCCGTTTTATCTAGTAGTATGTATTTCTATGGTTTTATCCAGATGAAAAATGTTCAAGGATAAAAATTGGATCTCCCGTTCGTTCAATCTTCTTCTTTTTCTCGTATTATCCAGATAAGAATGTTAATTGATATACTACTGAGTATGTCTCTGTATAAAGCAATAAGGTATATTTACACTGCAAATTAAATTTCGTTTTATTGTTTACTAATTCCACAATTAGCACAATTACTGGAAGCGTTCAACAGCATCATTTGCTTTTTTACCTTTTACTAAAATTAATCAATGAAATTTCAACATAAAAAACATTTTTTTTTAATTTTTTGTCTGTCCCCTTCCCATTTTTACAAATACTACGTACATTGCCCTTAAAGATGAATACATGTACGTATACATACAGGCCTAATTGTTTTCTCAATGAATTTTAGAATGTAATGAATGTCAATAAACAAAAACAATTTTCGATTATTTTCTCACAATAATCCAAAGATGTAAACGGTTTCACAAAAAGTACCAGCATTGGAAATAAGGACTCCTTCATAATAAACATTTTTTAAAAACCCTACTACTTGATACATCTGCATCGACAAGTATCAAATGTAAAACTTAGGACCTTCTATTTACTAAAAAAAACTAATTTTGAATTTAGAAAAAAACATATGACCTTAACTAAAATTGTACATACTGAAGTTGTCTGATTTATTGAAAACATTAGGTACCCGCCATTTTTCCCAGGACATATATATTCGAAGACATCGAAGAAATCTATTTGGCTTTGGTTTTGTATGGTGACAAAGTTTAAAATAATTTAAATTTGATCTGAAAATTACTTCTTATAATGTTCACGCAATGTGTATATTATTTACAAGTTTTTATTTAATTCCATTTACATCCAAAGGGCGTTAACTCTAGCTACAAACATACTGCAGGATAAGATTTCTTAATGTAGTCTTCACTGAGATAATTACATAGCAAAAATAGCCAATTGTTAATGTAAGTGCAATTAATGAATTATTATATTTACATACATTTATCATACTGTCACATTTCATGACGTCATAGTTAAGTTACAATGCACATCGAAAAATATTACGCACTTTGATAATTATTTTCAAAGTCTCTAAACAGAAACTCTCTTCTCAAATTCAATTGAAATAAATCACTTTAATATAAAAATAAGAGAGGTACATCGTACAAACAATGAAATATTATCAACTAAGAATTAACCATTAGGGTACTTTTTGCACTGATATTCTTAAAGATCATATTGTGTTTGGTATACATAATTAACACAAATCTTTTCTCGTCATGTTTGTTTATAAGCTAATTAGCATAAAAGAATTTGAACCATTTAAAATATGTTGATCTTTGATCTTCATAATATAAATATAAATTATTTCGTTTCCTACATTGCCCAATGTTTAGTACCAAAAAAGAAATTCCTTTTAGTGGAGTCCCAAAATGAACGAGCTTTTAAATTTTTTTTTCAAAAAAGTGCAGATTTTTTCGAAGTGCGTTGTAACATTGGCAAGCTACTACCATGAGAGGCTACTAAGAAGATGCTTAATGAAACTTTAAAACTAGTAAAAATTTTACTAAAATTGGATATTTTGAAATCCAAACACAAAACCCTTATCAAGGAATAAGTAGGTAATAGTTTTGTGAAAAAGTCTGCTATGAGAAATATACGTAAATATTCATGATTAACAACAAAATAAATAAGTCGCAATTTTCAACAAAAGGTCGAATTGGAATGTTTTTAAGTTTACAAGGGTATCAAAGACACACCAAATATCAAATGAAATGAATCTAGATGATCGAGATGATAAATGAAGTACAGATCGAAGGAAAGGGAAATTAAAATGATGATGTTAAAGAAAGTTGACACAGGTTCATACTTACAACAGTCCACCTCCTCAGCAATAAAGTCTACAATATCTTACGCTTATCGCCTATATAAACAACATTTCTAGCCCGACAGATAAAATACATTTTAAGATTTAAAACATATTGCCCAAATAAGGTTATATACCATTCAGATGGGACGGTGTTTCGCGGAAACGTATGGGTCAACAGTATCAAGAAGTGTAAAAATGCACAGGTTCGGGTTTCATAATACTGTTAGATAGAGATCTTATGAAGGCGATTACCGTCCAAATAAGGTCTTGTGCAACTTTGTTCAGATAGCCCGAAACTAGCTTATTCCCTTCAGTTATAGAACGGACAATATTAGTATATTTGTTGGTCATAGGGCAAAGTGGACTCCATGATATTGTGATATAATTATGTGGTCTAAACAAGGCGCGAGGCGTTTTGCAAGGGAAGAAAGCGTTTCAATTTGACCTGTACTGAATACAGTATTCATTTTCTCTCATTTTCTATTAACTTGGCCCAAGTTGGTTGTGTTATTTCGAAAAACATTTCTTTCATCTGAATTAAATACATTAGATTCAATAATATGTAGACATCAAACAAAACATACTTGAAATCTCGGCTCAAGTATTTTAAAACCCGTAGTTTCAGAACGATACGTTGTCTTCTACAGTTATGTCGTCGCTCATGCGCCAAACGAAACAAAAGTGATCACAAGTTTTTATATACGTGATTATATGATCGCATATGCCTGGTATAGTATTTTGCATATAATGCCGTACATTTCTACAATTTGGCGAAAGCGTCGTGCACTATTTTGAAAATATATTCACACGGGATCGATGTGCACCTGTATCAAGACAACGTACCGTTCCTGTGCAAAATTAATCGGATACTGTGACAATTCTTGCAAAAAATATTTATTTTGTTGTTTACTATAAAAGGTTTGTACAAAATGAAGGTCATGTGCTTATAAACCTGTTCAATCTGAATGCCTCGCGATCGGGTAGCAACAGCTGAACGTAACTTTCTAGATCGGTTAACATACACTTGTATCAGTATATGAACGATCAAAACAATGGTGACAAATTCTATAAATTCATGTCCACTTTAAGAACTTGATGTAAAGGGCATAAAATGATTTTTTTTACCAAATAACATTTTGTTGGCACATAATAAAGTTTGAAAAAACCACATTTTATTCAAAAGTTTGTCACAGAGACCTATAATTCTAACTTTAAAAAATTTGCATATTTCAAATAATTGTAAAAACAACTTAAATGAACACAATATTTTAAAAAAAGACAAGTATACATGTAAAGCTCTTCTTAATCTTAAGAAGATCAAAGACAAATTGACAAGTGATCTAAATTGTTGCTGTATTTATATATATAAAATAAATAAAAATGTGAGTACTATACAAATTTTACGCAAATACAAGAGCATCATTAATCTTGCTATACTATGGTCGCCACCAAAGTCAAGCAGAACCTCTTCAGCAATACCGAAATCTGTATACATGTACGTAAGCCGCCTACATAACGATAAATGCTCTGGTCGCGTTCTATTGAAGCGGCGGTTCTTCTGTGTCGAAAATACTGTAACACAGTGATTTTCTTTTTGGTAGTTGATCTTTATTTATATAAGTTGACAATTTTGACAGTGGTCCTAAAATAAAAATACATAATTGAAAGTGATGGTCATAACAATACAGGTATAAACATACTCTTTTCAATATTCAGAAAGATTATTACAATAATTATAGTAAGTTATAGCGCATAACAATATTTGTGACTATCCATTACAAACATGACTGTTATTTACGGTAATGCATTTTATCATACAACATATCATCTAATAGATAGAATATGAAGTATAAATAAATTAAACTAATAATAATATACACAATTTACAAACCTAAGTAAGGAATGTACTGTATACTACGTATATCTCTCAGTGCTGGCCTCACAGCTGCTGTATTGTGCAAAATATCAGACAAAGGTGCAAGTTTCAACTGACCTCTTCAACATACCAACGGAAAATGCCGCCAAAGTATGGCTTACTGCCCACTTCCGTAAAACAACCAATCAGTAATCAGAATCACAAGTGTGAAGAATTAAATATAAAAATTACTTGTTGCCAAAATCTAACATTATTGTAACTATTAAATATAGATACAAGTATAAAGATAAATTTCTTTTACTTAATTCACAAACTTTATATAAAATGTAAATAATTTCTGAATCTCAAGCCCGATGTTATTAATCAAACTTTTGCCCTCTTACAATACCAAAAATGGGCAATATAAGCATTGGTTTCTTGTATCAAAGCAGTTAGGCTAGTTATCATACTTATCTAAATAAGGGTCTTAAGAAGAGGCAAAGCATGAAAATAAGGTACTATGCAACTCAGTTGGTAGGGTACGGAACAAGGTTTCCTCCTAGAAAAGACTTTATGAGCACAAATTTCTTTGTCAAGGCACTTAGTGGACCCCATCACAGTTTTATGTAGTTATGCGGTCTAAAATTGGCGTCTTGTGCCTGAATAAAGAAATTCAACACTCAAGTTAGATTGAATAACTTGGGGACGAGGGTTGATTTAAGGTCCCCGATATCGAAAGGGGCAATGAAACACCGGTTGTTCTCGCCATGATACAGAGTGACATCGGTCGTACAGTAAGGTACTGGATCCAAACAAGGGGGTTAGCATCCAAACTTGAACTTGAATTCAGCCGAAACTAGATGTCTAAGCAAAAAAAGCACTAAGACATCGGCCCATCGATGTTTTCAATTTTAGTAATATTTTTTTATAATTGAGAACAAAAGATTACATAATGTAAAAAAAAGAATGTCATACGTGAAATTGTATGTAAACACTGGTATTTTTCCGTTAATATTCTTTTGAAAAAATGTAGTTTTAATAAAACAGGAAACTTATCAATGTAACAAATGCTTTGATATATATGTTAAATAGTAATCAACCTACAAAGCTAAACATTACTGGTATAATGATGAAAATATTTTGAGATTATACATTACTTTATACAGGCCAAGGGAACGGTGTCTCCCGTATTCGATTCGGCTCTGGTGCCGATGTCCAGGATTGTTCAACAATTTTGACAAGCACGGCAGCTGTGTTTACTATCAATTAACTAGGCCCAGCCGTATTTGTCTATTTTTGAAACTTTTAATATTTCGTTATTTAAAACTATTTGTTCTAAGGTTGTCAAAATTGTAAATTAAATGGAAATGAAATGATTATAACTTTAGAATTACAATGTTTTCGTAAAACTAGACACGCTATTAAGATAAGATTAAAAATAAGATATCTATAACTGGTATACTCTGTTAATAACAAGACATAAGCATAGACATGTGAAAATAAGAAAATTTCCTTTTTTTAAGACTTTTAATTAAACGATATTTTATCATTGGATCTAGCATAGACAAGTGACAATAAGAAAATTTATTCCTTCTCAAATACTCTTTTAATTAAACGACATTTTGTTATAGTATTTGAATAAAAATTCCATTTTTCTCTAAATGCAGTATCCTAATATTTATATTTCTTTTACCAGAAACTAGACAAGTGAAACAACATGAAATTTCCTCATGTTAAAAGTTTTCAAAATACAAATGACCTCTAGATAATTTTAAATGTGACAATATAATTTCTCTCGTTATCTATTACAATGATGTATTCTATTATTGATGACATGTATCAAATCTCAGGAAAAAGACGCTGGGTATATGATATTACATGTATATTACCTTGGTTTTACGATGTAATTCATGAAAATTTATGAATGCACTGGAAGTTATTAAGAAGCTATCTCGGTGCCAATTTTTCTATACTAAGGAATAGGCACTTCGGCTTCCTCCCACATTAATGACCCCTGGCGCTAACGAAAGATTTTAATATTAGTTGTTATTTATTACAGTAAACATGTTTGTCAGTCATTGTAGAATAATAAACTCAGTTTCAGTATTTTTGTTACATTTTTATTTTACATAAGTATAAAATCTCAATGCATCAGCAAACTTCAAAACACGTCTATTGTTCTAATACTCTAATACAGTATATAAAAAGGCAAATAAACTCCTGGTGGTGATCTTTTCTTATTTATTTGATAACAGTTTTATGCAATTGATTTGATCAAAAGGCAGAGAAAAAGATTAAAGACGACTAAACACATACCGTATACAAAAGAAATAATGACAAATCTAACAAAAGATAGCGAGAGATAATTTTTCTTCGTATCTTGAAAAACAAGTACAGCTTATTCAAACATAAAAGCTCGGCCTCGGATTATGACAAAGTTGTGAAAATATATATGAAAAATACAAACCCTTTAATAATTACATACTATAGACCTTAAAAAAGATTATCGTATGTAGTTCATTCGTTATTTTATTGTTAATTACCGATCCTGATCAAAATGTGAGTTTTAAGTTGATGCCGAGCGCTAATGGAAAGTTTTGGCAGACAACACTTTTAAACATACAGAAAGAGAAACATGGCAAAAACAACTTCCCTCGATCAGTCAAACTAATCAAGAGGAGTGTAGATGTGTCAATGAATTTATTTTTACAACTTTTTCATAAGAAAAGTCTCAATAGTTCTCTTGTCTTTCAAGTATGTTTCATGATTTTTGAATGAAACATCAAGTTTTGAAAAGAAGAATATTGAAATGATGTATGCCTGTATGACTTAAAAATGCACTCAGAATTTAATAGAACATGTCTGCTACACATATACCACAGAAGATAAAAATATATGAACATCACATACCATTATTGGAGAGGATCAGTATTGGCCGTAAAATCTTAAATTGGGAGTGAGCTACATGAGATACCATTTTAATGAAGTTGGCAATATTAGAATGCCAGGCTCCCATGTGAGTAAAGGATGTGGGGTTACAAACATACTGCGAAAGTCTGCCTCATCAACCCCAGTATCTTAAATACTTTTTGTAAAGAGTATGTTCATTTCTGCATGTGATCATATATAGGGCACCTTCCATAAGAACCTCAGCACCATTCACTTCCTTAAAATACGTACACGACGAAGATTTTACTTTTTGCCATCTTCCAGCTCTTTCGAGCTTATCACAAAGTGGATAAAAATCTTTGTATTCTCCAAGATCCGTAAAACTTTCCAATCGAGCCACAATACAAATTTTTCCGCCTAGAAAACAGATAAAAAATTAGTCCAGGTATTTTCGATATAGTATTTATAGTTTTGATTAAAATGAGCAGAATAATGAATCTTAAAATTACATAAACACCAATTTTTTTTATTTCAACTAGTATCTCCTAATCATAAAAATGGAGACTTTTTATAAGAATTTGCATATCAATAAAAATGATTGAAATATATAACATAAACTGGTAAAATAAGACGAAGATGAAGACGTTGACATAATTTCTTTAAATGATTAAGAAAACCAGGCGATGCTCTTGTTTCCTCCTCGATATTAGAACCCTCTGCAATATAACTGTATCATAATTCGACAGCACGTTCTTCAACTGTGTAGGCTTTTTGTCAGTACAAAACACACACATTTATAGAATACAAAGATACGGAGATGAACGAACGAAAGTGTGTAATTTGTCATTGCATGACTGATTAGCCCAATTAGCAACAAATTACATAAAAACAAACAAACTAATAACAGTGTTAGTAAATGACAGTAATTCAGAGCTGTTTACAAAGATTTTAAGCTAAAACTGGCAACATTTTGTACATATGTTAAAATCACATACTCTTTTCTTTTAAAAGGTATAAAGATAATCGTTATGTTTGTTTTCTTTAAAAGTTTTACCTTATCAAAAAAAAAACATTATTATTATGGAATATTAGCATAAAATTACCTTTATCATATATTAATCATTTCAGAAAATTAATAAAAGCAATTGAATATTTTTTTTTTTTACGTGTTCTGAATTACCAGGTGTTCGAATTAATTTATATTACCCTACCTGGCTTGGTCAATCGTATCATCTCATACAGAGCCTCGCTTTCGATGTGATTAACTGCATGTCTTCCCACAACTATGACGATATCGTAAGACTCTATGAAACGATATCATCTAATGTTAATGAATCAACCGAACATTCCCTCACATCCAATATAAATATATATGAATGACTGCATATTTGCAAACGATGTTGAATTTTACACTCAACCTCTTTGAACAAGTCCAGTTTCAATTTTGTCCACAACAGGTAAACAGATTACAGTAATTCCTATAACAGAGTAGAACTAGCCCCAGAGCTGTACAAAATATTTCGAAATACCTTTTGGAAGGTTTAACTGTTCGTTGCCAAAAGTTGCACAGATGTGGTTTCTATACAACCCTTTTTGTTTGGCTGTATCAAGCATCACTCGAGACGGATCCAAAGCGTCAAAGATTTTAAATCCTATTTTACGCATCTACAATTATATACCGAACTTATGCATGTTATTATATATCCCTTACTATATAGCATTAATAAGATATATTAAATTAGAGTGTGTTTTATTAGAAATCATGACTTCCTTCATTAATTCGGAACTTTTTGGAACACTGCACAATTGTTCATTTCAATCCACGTATTTTCGTATTTAATGTGTTAAATCCCCTTGGTGTTTTTAAATCTGACAGAGGGCAATCCATAAACTAGATTTTTTCCTTTACCAGTGAATATGCATTTACCAGAAAGCAAATGCATTTACAATGAAGTTTGGATACAAAGGTATTAATGACTGTTTATACATTAAGTAAAAGCATAAAAAATCTGGAACAGAAAAAAAAAAAACGTTCTTCCAAAATAAAAGCCGTGCAAACCTTGAGCGTTAAACCAAGAAGGAATATACACTACATTAGCAGAGTGCATATACCTCTTCCGCCACAAGTCCCGTCCCAGCACCGATATCAAGGGTTATCTTTTGGGGCCGCTCTTTCTCCTCGAATATTTCTGCGACAGCGAGAATCGCGCTATTTGGCGCCATGTAACCACTGTCTAAACCAATCTTCCGAAAAAAAAATATCAAATAAGTAAATTATATTGAACAAGCCAATTACGAATCGCAATATATTCAATTAATTTAGAGGTTCTTTTAGTCGTAAAGAATGTTTCATATTCACAGCGATGTCAAATTGGCAAATTAACCCACCAGGTGTTATTTATTCTATCTGAAAAAACATTGTATCGTGTTCATGTACATTCTTAAAAACATTTTCATATCCAAAAGTTGAGTAATGAATCAACGACGCCGTTCAACAACAATGTGATTTTGTAGAAAAATTGAAACACTAAAAAAAAATGTATCTTGCTATCGTAATATAAATACTTGTTTAAACCACCTCGGTCGGCTAATGGTTATGTTACGAACTCAAAACTAATGTAAATGTAATCTATCTATTAATAATCGTATTACAAACCAACTAACGAATCATCACGCATAACACCATTGGGACTTCAATGTGCATATGCAATGATGCAATTTCCATGCTAGGGGAACCATTTGTGAACATATGACGATTAAACTCATAATTTTGATATGATTTAAGACATATATTACATTCAAATTCATATAAGTAGTTTAATATCATCTCTTGTTTGACAACCAAGTTTTTGAGGTGTCATAGCAACTTAAAATGTGAGCATACTATAATACCTGATCGTAATCTTTGCAAAGGTCATAATAACCTTTCTTGAGCTCTTCCTGTGACATTCCATTGGTCATGGTTTTTTCCATTAGGTCTACCAGCTCCGGATGCTCAACGGGAATCGTATGTCTTAATTCCGCCATTGTATGCTATCTAGAACGACACGCCACTAAGATTGGGATTTCGTAATTATAAATACTCCCGGTAATACAATGCAGAACTCGGGGGAAAAGGGAGGTTATTATATATATATATATATATATATATATATATATATATATATATATATATATATATATAAACATCTCGAATGTATTAACATTACCGGATGTTAGAATTTTTTACAAAATGGATTCTCTGCCTATTAAAATACGTGTCGGCTAGACAGCCATCTACGTCGCTTCTGTTGTACATGTATATTTTAGGGTATATCATTGACTTTAATGAAGTCTAGCTCACATCTCAACAGATCGTAAAATGTATCGTATTTATATCAAGGTTTACAAAAAGGGGGGGGGGTTGTCATGGTCGCCTATGTGATACATTCGAAGTATTTTTCCGAACCTGTCGGAAAGGCCCGAGAATTAGTTGCGATTGAAGAGTCACAAGAGATTGCTTATAGTCCTTGTAACCAGATAGCTGTGTGATCTAGATGACTTAACGAGGTCGGGTGTAATTTGTTATGCCCAGATTTTTTAATGAATTTTTTACATGAATTTCTATTGATATAATTATTATTCAAAGATAAAAAATATCAGACATTTACTACATCGTTTGTTTAGGGGGTCATCTCAAAGTCAATTTTAACATAGGACACAATGGGATTTTGCTTGAAATGTATCAATTTTGCGCATCTTGTTTTTCATTTTTGTTTAAACTTCTGCCCTTGGGATTTTTTTGTTCTACTCATGAAAGTTATTGCTAAAATGTATCAAATGATCAAATAAAAAAAAAATTTTACCTCTTGGTTTATCCCAGGAATCTTATCAAAGTTTTTTTTTTTATGCGCGATTTTCCAGATTTTTCAGACAATGGCTATTTTTTTATTTGACAAAGGCGGAAATACGACAAGCAAATATATGATGTCACAATGCAAATGAAACGCTGCGCGAAAGCGTGCGTACTCGAACTGTACTCGGCCTCGTTATGTTGGTGTGATCATGAACAATAATGTACTTTATTAACTCTACTACTGTAATTTGTTATTTGCTTGTATGACAAAATTTAGGAGTCAGAATTGAGAGGCTGAATTTGATGCAATTATACTCAGCTTCTCGACGATCTTAATAAATATTAAAGTTTGATGAGTAATTAATTTATGTTTACTTAGTAAAACAATACATGTACATAGGCCGCGTCAACGACCAAGGCAAGACACTCCGCGGAGCTATATCTATATAAATGTCACCAGGTTAATTACATATAGAATGTAACTATAGCACAAATGTCAATGTTTTATAATTGTTGTGTAATTATTTACGACTATACATGTACCAGACGGATACCAGAAGGATAGAACCAATCTGAATTGTTTTCTCTTTGTGTATATAAATGTATATATTAAACTCATGTTAATAGATGCTTAATTAGATTTTGAGAATGAGACTTCAAGAGACTGAGAGACAAAGAGAGCGGCAGAGATTTAATTCCAATGGCATCAAAAGGAAGGTAACTCTAATTACACACCTACGGCGGAGATAGTGTAAGCTGCTATTGTTAAAACTATAAGTAAACGATCAAGCTTCAACAAACTGTATTGAAATGGAAGTCCCAACCGATTATTCTTCCCAAGCATAAAATTTAGTATAAACATTTGTTTGAACTATATGACATCAGTATTGCGCATATTGTTGTACAGTCCCTGAAACGTTCTTCTTTCCTTCTTGAACGGTGGGTGAACAGTGAGCGAACGGTGTGCGCACACTGAACGGAATTTGGTGACCGCTTATGAACGGTGAACGGTGAGTGAACGCAGAGCGCAAACGAAGCACAAACGCAAGCGCAAAGTGAACGGTGAGCGCACGGTGAACGATATGTGAACGTTATCTGAACGCGAGATGACCGATTTATTCGGAGTGGCTCGGGAGTTATTCTTACATTGTGTTTCGTCGGTAATCAGGAAAAAATAACAAATAAACTACATATAATATGATGTATTGATACCAGCCTAAATATAGTATCATCTGACTGAACGATAGGTGAACGCTGACCGAACGGCGAGGACAAGATGAACGCACGGTGAACGCACGGTGAGCGCACGGTGAGCGCTTTGTGAACGGTGCGCACGAACGGAGCGGAGAACCCAAGTGAACGCACGGTAAACGTACTGTGAGCGCACGGTGAGCGTACTGTGAACGCACGGTGAACGAACGGTGAGCGCTTTGTGAACGGTGCGCACGAACGGAGCGGAGAACGCAAGTGCACCCACGGTAAACGTACTGTGAGCGCACGGTGAGCGTACTGTGAACGCACGGTGAACGCACGGAAAAATGGGAAAGTAGAACGTTTCAGGGACTGTAAGTACGCTTTTTTAGCCTGACTTATCAGAATTCAATACAAAAAGTTTCAAGTTCCTAGCTAACAATTACATATGTAATCTCAAATTGGTCGTGTAATGAAGCATAGCTGGAATCCTGGTTATCGAGGCATTTTTATCAAGAGAAATGTTATTTTTCATTTTTCTTAACATAATCGACTTTCATAACTTAACTTGCAAGACTCTGAAAAAAATATTTGTTAACTTTCAAGATAGCTTTTATGTGTATATGCGAATATAAACTTCTTTCATAAGGTAAAGAAAATTAAGTGTAAAAGAAAATTAATGAAGATAATGCATAATGTACACGAAATTAATTACATTCGATTTGATGTTTATATAATCCAATTTCAAGATAGCTTTTATGTGTATATGTTTTCATAGATAAACTAAAGATGCAAGTGTACATGTTTTATTCAAAACAACCCCTCCACCCCCATCCCCAGGGGCCAGACAAAATCTCCCCCCTCCCAAGGGCATTTAAATAAAGAAAAACAATGGAAAACTGTCTTCTTTTCTCACTTCTCATGCTTCAGCGTTTCAGTATTCAACCTTTGAAATGGGGACACCATCTGGCATTTATCCATTAATCGTGGTACATGTACCACACTTCAATGTTGTTTTGGTTAGCCAGTTATTATTTTACTTTTAACAAGTCTATTTGTTTAATTAGAAACTTCAAAAACCGTTTTACTATTTTATTTTTTATAATAAATTACTTTTAAAACACTTGCAATCATTAAACTTCTTAATTACATTATTTACAATGATGAATTATTAAATTTGAACAAGCAAGGGAAGATAACTAAATTTTAATGTTGATGATGTTATAGAAAGATGACAAAAATTCATACTTACAATAGTCAACCTCCTGAGCAATATTATACTACAATTATCTAAGATTATCGACTACATAAACAACATTCCTAGCCCGACAGATAAAATACATTTTTTAAAAAAAAACAACAATTGACCTAAGCGGGTTATACACTACTCAGATGAGGCAGTTTTTTTGCGGAAACTTATGGGTCCAAAGTACCAAGAAGTGCAAAATAAGCACTGGTTTGGGGCTAATAATACTGTTAGATAGGGATCTTATTAAGGTGATTACCGTCCAAATAAAGTCTTGTGCAATTCAGCTGGGGTAACACAAAACTAGCTTATCCCCTTAAGATATAGAACGGATATTAGTAGATATGTTGGTTATATGGCATATTGGACCTCATTACCGGTATACTGTAATATAATTACTGAGTATGTGGTCTAAGCAGGGGGTTTTGCAAGGGAGCAATAAAATATCAATGTCACCCATTCACTAAATGCAGTATTAATGGTACTCAACCTACAATATAGCAAAACTAGACTTTAATGATGAAAATATGTTGAGGCTACTCACTACTGTATACAGTACTGCAACTGATACAGTTCCGTTGTCTATGTTGAGGATTATCTATTTAGTTCGATCGACATTTTTTGATCAACAAAATATCATCATCGTATTTATTTTCAAATAACTTGGCCCATGCTGGTTCTGCTATTTCAAAAACCCTAAAGTTTTGCCATATTCAATTGATTAGCTGCAAAATTGTGAAACGAAGCCTTCAAACTTCTTTTGAATTTTCAAAATAATTTACTCGATACATAAAAAAAGAACAACAAAAAAGCAATGAAATGAATTATGGAACAAATTCGTTAATGTTAAATCATAATAAATTTTCTATAAAATATATCTTGGAAATCTAGTTAACTAAACCCCTTTTTAAAAGTGGGACGTTTCAAGGTTATCCGTTACTTGGTTTACAAGACACGTTTATGATCAATTTAGACTTAAAAGACTGTTTCATCAACGAAACTAACCATGAAAAGCAAATGAACTACATTCACTAATTACCCTTTTGAAGAAAAATATCGAATGTAACCACGTCTGCAGATGCTGCGAGACACATGTGGGCGGGGCAAAATAGTGTCGTCCAATAAAATGATATTTTTGTCATGATTGAGCTCTGCTCTGACCCATTTTCATGGTCACCTCTGGTCTGAACATTTTGCATCATATATTTATTCTAATTATTTATCATTCATGTTTTACAATGCGAAATAAAACATATCAGCAGACACCGTAACTTACATATTTGTGTGCTTTTTTGCCCATGTTATAGTCATCGTAACAATTATCGACTGCATTTGATTTATCAAGTGTTATCTCAAAACCATATTGGTTTTACCAATATTGAGACTAGTATTATTTCCTCGGTTTTGTCCCATAACCTATTTGGTATTATCAAGAAAATGAAGTTAATTTAGCTAAAACTCGTTTATTAATGATTTATCTATAAATTCCAATATCTGAAATTCCAATATATTCAAAATGCACAACGTACAAAAAACAATTAGTTGTTTTTTATTTGATTTAGGTTTTCTATGTTTCAAAAAGCATCTTTTAAGGAGAGCTACTGAAAGTTTATTCTACAAAGATTACTCCCTTTGTTATAATACACAAACTAAACATGTGTGCTTAAATGGGCTACAGTCGATACACTATGGTTGTGTCTCAGATGTTAGCACAATTAAGTTCCTTCTATACGGTAATGGTTTTTAAAGACCCGAAGAAAACCATTTTTCAAGAAGTTGTACATGTAAAGCTTATCTATATTTGAATAATCAATAATGTTTCTCCATTACCCCCAGGTGAAAATATTCAAACATCGAAATGACAGAATTCATTTTGTTTTAGCTTGATTACTTTAATTGGAAAACACAGGAAAATAAAGAATACAGTCATCTAATTTTGGTCCACAACAATGTATACATTCTGTTATTAAACATTACCTAAAACAACGAATAAGTTTGCATTTTATTCTGTTTAGAGAAAAAAACCTACTTTATATCTGTCACAATTGCTTCGGAAATAGAATTTTACTAGTCTGTCCTTAACCAAGCAATAATTTTACATAATCAGTTGATTAAGGTGGAATCGTGGGGGGCGGGGGGGGGGGGGGATTTCGTGGATTTAGGGTTTTTTACTTTTTCGTGGGGATGTAATTTTGTGGATGCGTCGGTTTTCAATTTCAGTAAGAAAAATAACTCTTTCTAAATTTGTTTTCATTGAGGATGTAAATTCGTGAGGGAGGGATACATGTACCCACGAATACCACAAAAACTGAGCCACCACGAATTCTAATGATTCCACAGTAATTACTATGACGGAATGTCAAATTTCATGATTAATGTCTAAGTATTTATTTAATCAATCGTGTCGTTTTGAGACGTTTTGGGCTCACGCATTGAAAGGCTTCCTTATATGTACCCCAGTACATGTGTCGTGAAATGTATATGTTGTGTTTATGTTCATAAGGATTGGAATCATTGATTGGTAAGAAATTTCATTTGCACACCACAAACTAATTGTATGTTGAAACGTTGAATTTATATATATCACGTGACTGCGATCAGCTGTTGTCTACTTTAGTAGGTCAATTCTAACCTTGTGTATTTTTGTCATATTTTCTCAATTTGTTGGCCATATACTTTATTTTTAAGTCATTTTATATACAATCAATTGTAAACAAAGCAAGAAAGACGTACGAAAGAACTAAAATATATTTAAAACCTTGCTTAAACTAAAAATCCGGAAATATCCGAAATCTTAATTTCTATAAATATTATACTTTGACACCTGGTAACAACATCCGGTGAAAACAAAGTCACATTTTCTAGCAAGTCTGGTGGATTTTGGTCATTTGTATTTCAGATCTAATTTGTCTGTTCATTTTATCGTCCAGAGTTAAACAGGTTGATAGAACTATACCAATTAAAAATAACTTTATGTAATTTTCAGCTGTTTAGAACTTTGTGTTAAATTTCATTGCCCATACCCTGTGTGAAAAGAGAGTGTTTACTAACATTGCACTTCCTTTCAGCTTTTTCAATCATCATTGATCTAAAGCATTGCATAGATTATTAGAATATTACAGAGTAAAGGTTTATTTGACATTCTCCATAGCAATTTATTGAGTCTGTCTGTCTACATTCATTGAAGGTAATTCCTATCATGGAATAAAGTATACATGTAACTGGTATATGAGATATCTACAAATTTATTGGGTATATTTTGATTTTCAGGTTATTTGACTAATTATTTGTCAACGCGTCGGTTTCTTTATATCAATCAAATCGTGTCGGTTTCCTTTATTTCGTGTCTATTTCATCGCGCTATTCTATTTTTTTCTTTACATATCAAGTATTTTTAGTATTGGTTAATTAGTAATAAGCAGTACTGAGGTAACTTAGTTATTTATTTAGAACTTAATTATTTAGTAAAAACTTATTTAAATTTAGTTAAAATTTTTAGAGCTTTTTGATTGAATTTGACTTATTGTTCTTAACTTTAGATTAATTAGTGTATATTTATTAATTGGTCTAATTAAGTTAATTAGTTTATATATATTTTTTTCTTTTTCAGAGTTTATTTCAGAAACTTAGTTTATTTATTCAGTTTAATTTATTAGTTTATTAAGGTTTATTAACTTAGAATTTAGTTAAAATAGAAATTTATTTCAGTTGCTAGTTCAGTTATATAAAGTGTTGAATCATCATGTCAGAAGAGGACTTTACACAGGATGAACTGCAAAGTTTAGCTAAATCTTTCAAGGAACTTGGAGTGAAACCAAAACTAAGATCTGGAGAAGAACTCAAATCCTGGTTGATTAACTATGCTAATTGGACGGCACCAAGGACATCGCAGATTGACATGCCTCAGGATAATAATGCATCAAGTAGTCCGAAAGAAACAATATCATATACCACTAACACTCCAAAACTGCCATTCTTTTCTGGAGATGAGAAAGGCGAAACATCATATGATTTGTGGCATTATGAAGTTGAGTGTTTGATTAGAGATGGCGTTAAGACTTCAACAGTTCTGCAGAGCATCAGAAGATCACTTCGAGGAAATGCAGCAAGAGTCCTGATGCGGCTCGGAACAGAAGCATCCATTGATGAAATTTTGCAGAGATTTGACAGCGTCTATGGAACTGTTGATGACAATGAGAATCTATTGTCCCAGTTTTACAGTGCATCTCAAAAAGAAAATGAAGATGTTTCAGAATGGAGCTGTCGATTAGAGGATCTGTTGAATAAGGTGATACAGAATGGTGAAATTGTTCCAACAAATACAGATCAGATGTTGCGAAACATGTTCTGGAATGGACTTGCAGAAAACCTAAAGGACATAACTGGCCATATATTTAAAGAGTGCATTGACTTTGATGAACTAAGAAAGGCAATCAGGAAGGTAGAACAAGATAAGATCAGACATAAAGATGCCAGTATTAAGAAAGCTACTATCCATCAGACTGTTACCAGTGATTCAAAGATGGATGAATTAAAAGCAATGATCCAAAAGATGGACACTAAGGTGAATCAGATGAAACAGGATATTGATATTGTACGTCAGAAATATCAAACAGAGAAACCATATAATTCAAGACCTCAAGGTCAAAGAGGACATTTTCAAGATCAGCAGTACCAAGGAAATTATAGAAACAGAAGGAAAGATTACACACAAGAGAGAAGAGATGAGAGAGAAGTTGTGTGCTATAGATGTGGACAAGTTGGACATATACAATATGGCTGTCGTGTGCGCTTGGATCACAAACGAGATTTAAACTCGCAGCGACCTGCTTCTCGACGCGGACGCTAGGTCGACGGAGAGATGAACAGCGTCAATTACCAGGAATCATTGGAGACACTACTGAAGTAGAAATAAAAGTAAATGGAATAACTACATCTGCTTTACTGGACACAGGATCCACAGTTTCCACCATTTGTGAATCCTTTTATTGTGAACATTTTCCAGATATAGAAATTCAGAACATTGAAGATGTATTCGAATTGAAGTGCGCAGATGGCAGTAATTTACCTTACAAAGGAGCAGTAGAGCTTGAAGTTATATCGGATGGACTTGGAGATGAGAGAGAATATAGATGCCTGTTCCTTATTGTGAATGACACAGATTATCACAAGAATATTCCAGTTTTATTAGGGACCAATATTCTTAATTCCATTATGGGAGGAATAAAGGAATATCACGGTGACAGATATATGCAAACAACAAAACTGCATGAACCCTGGTTTTGGACATTTAGATGTTTAGCTACAAGGGAAAGAGAGCTGGCGAAAAATAAATACAGACTAGCAGTAATCAAGTCTGCAGAAAGAAATCCCATTATTATTCAACCAAACTCCAAAATGACAATAGAAGGATATACAGACAAGATGTTTCCCTACAAGCAGACCATGGCAATTATTCAGACAACAGAGAAATCAGCAATTCCTGCAGATTTAGACATCATCCCAAACTTAGTGGAGTATAATCACCAGAAGAGAGAAACTATGTGGGTGACTGTAAGCAATGTGACAACTAGGACTGTCAGGGTACCACCTAGAGCGATTATTGCAGAAATTCAGCCAGTCACTCTAGAGGACATACCAGAATTTCCTACAGGCGACAACACGTCCAAGGCAATAGACTTTAATATTGCCCAAGACAACCTGACTAAGGAGGAATTTGCCAAGGCCAAAGAGGTAATAGCGAGAAATAGAGATATTTTCTCCTGGGATGAGACAGATATTGGCCACGTCACCACAGTCAAACACAGGATAGAGATGATGGATGATTCACCTTTTAGACAGCGTCACAGGCGAATACCACCATCCATGTTTAAGGAAGTCAGAGATCACTTACAGCAACTACTGACAGCAGGAATAATCCGGAAATCCAAGTCACCATTTTCCAGCAACGTCGTCCTAGTGAGGAAGAAAAATGGAGATTTAAGGATGTGCGTGGATTACCGGCAGTTGAACAACAAGACCAAGAAAGATGCCTATGCCCTTCCGAGAATTGAGGAGATATTAGACAGTCTATCGGGCAATTCCTACTTCACAGTACTAGATGCCAAGTCTGGATACCATCAAATAGAAATTGAGGAGAGCCACAAAGAACGCACAGCTTTTACTGTTGGCCCCTTAGGCTTCTCTGAGTACAATAGGATGCCCTTTGGCCTTTCCAACAGCCCGGCCACATACCAAAGACTTATGGAAGACTGTCTTGGAGAATTGAATCTTAACATCTGTTTTATTTTTCTTGATGACATTATCATCTTCTCAAAAACATATGAAGAACATCTAGATAGACTTCAACAAGTATTTGACAAGTTAAGGGCAGCAGGGTTGAAGCTTTCCCCTAAGAAGTGTACTTTCTTTCAAGAAAGGGTCAGGTATGTAGGTCATATAGTTTCTAAGCAAGGTATTGAGACAGACCCAGAGAAGACGAACAAAGTTCTTAACTGGCCCATACCTACAACTCCTGAGGAAGTTAGGAAATTTTTAGGTTTTGTCGGTTATTACCGCAAATTCATAAGAAACTTCAGCAAGATAGCAAGACCTTTATCGGAGTTAATGCCCATACCAACAGAGAGTAAGAGATCAAGCAAGAAGAGAGGAAAAGTCTGGAAGTGGGGAAGTGAGGAACAGAACGCTTTTGACAGACTGAAGGAAGCATTAGCAACTCCACCTATACTCGGTTATGCTGATTACAGTCTGCCATTCGAACTTCACACAGATGCGAGTAAGATTGCTCTGGGTGCAGTTCTATACCAGACACAAGGAGATGTGAAGAGAGTGATCAGCTATGCCAGTAGAAGCCTCACTAAAGCAGAAAAAAACTATCCCGCCCACAAACTTGAATTTTTAGGACTGAAGTGGGCAGTATGTGACAAATTTAAGGATTATTTACTAGGGAGTAAGACTAAAGTCTTGACGGTTAACAATCCACTTACTTACGTCTTGACCTCAGCCAAGTTAGACTCTGCAGGTCATCGATGGTTGGCTTCTTTAGCTAATTTTGATTTAAACATTCAATACAGACCTGGATTTAAGAACAACGATGCAGATGGACTATCCAGAATAACTGAACCTACTAATATTGTTTCTTCCATTTCAGATGACTGTTTGAAAGCATTATGTCAATCTATCCAGTTAGAAATCCCTTTTGTTGAAAATTTATCTGTAGATTCAGAATTAATTAATCAATTAAATTGTGACATTTCTCAATTTCAACAGGTTGACTGGAAAGAAGTTCAACACAAAGACCCAGTATTACAGAAGTGGATGCATCACGTCAAAGCAGGTAAGCGACCATACATGAGTGATCTACCAACTTCAGCTCATTCTCTAGCTCTTATCAGGAATTTTCACTTACTAAGCATAGAGGAAGGAATTCTGAAGAGGAAAGTGACTATAGACGATAAATGTAGAAAACAGATTGTAGTCCCAAAGGATATGATTCCAGTAGTCCTCAAGAGTTTGCACAATGACTTCGGACATCAAGGACGTGATCGAGTTACTTTACTGATCCGTGACAGATTTTACTGGAATGGTATGAACTCAGACATAGATAGATGGATCAAGAATTGCCATAGATGTCTACGTAGAAAGGTTCCAACAAACCAGCGAGCACCTCTTTTGCCAATACAGACATCGTACCCCCTAGAGTTAGTGTGTATGGACTTTCTTACGCTTGAGCCATCTAAAGGAGGATACCACCATATCCTAGTCATCACTGACCATTTCTCAAGATTTGCTCTAGCAGTGCCTACAAAGAACTTAACAGCCAAGACCACTGCAGAAGCTTTCTACAACAGCTTTATCACTAACTAGGGAATCCCTAAGAGGATACACAGTGATCAGGGAGCAAATTTTGATGGAAATATCATTAAAGAATTATGTCTCATTACAGGGATGAAGAAATCAAGGACCACTCCTTATCATCCCATGGGCAACGGGATGTGCGAGAGATTCAACAGGACGCTGCTCAACATGCTTGGAACTCTCCATCCGGCCCAAAAGACCAACTGGAAGAAGTACCTTTCTCCTCTGGTGCAGGCATACAACAGTACCAGGCATGAGAGTACAGGACAATCACCGTACAGATTAATGTTTGGCCGCGAACCACTTTTGCCAGTCGATGTTGCCTTCGGAATCAACAACCAAGAGAAGAAATCACTTACCAAGTATATAGAAGACCTCAGAACAAGAATGAAAACAGCATACCATCTGGCGAGGAAATCAGCAGATAGATCAAGAGCGAAACAGGGTAAGTATTATGATTTAAAGGTAAGAGGTATAGATCTTCATGAAGGAGATAGAGTTCTTGTCAAGGTTGTTGCTTTCGATGGTAAGCACAAAATTGCTGATAAGTGGGAGGAGGAAGCATACATCATATTGCGCCAGCCAAACAAAGAAGTACCAGTCTATGTAGTACAGAGAGAGGACGGAACCGGAAAGAAGCGAACTCTTCATCGAAACCTCCTATTGCCAATAGGATGCATAGACCCAGAATTTCAGGAAAAACCAATTCCCAAACCAAGAGCAAAGAAGCAGCAGAAGGACACAACACAGAATGAAGAAGAAACAGAGAAGCAGCAGAATGACGTGGCAGATCTAGATACCAGTGACAGTGATTCAGAATATGAGATCCAAGTTGTAAAGGTACCGGTACAAAGAACTCCCATAGAGATTTCTAAGGAACCAGTCAGAGTTGTAGAAGAAGAGGTTACACAGCTAGAAAGGGAAGCCGCGGAAGACCCTGCACCCCAAGATGAAGAGGGTGATAGCTCTGAACCTGATGCTGAGATAGAGTTGAGGAGATCTGCAAGAACTAGACGACCACCGAAGAGATTTGCCGATTATCAGCTGTATCAGATTTCTGACAGGCGAACGGAAGAGTTGAATATTTTGAAGCAAATTTTAGAAAACACGAATAGGTCAGATGAAAGAAATATTTTATTAGGTTGCATTTCAAACATTATTAGCAAACTGTAAGAATACTGTTTTTATGATCATAGCTATTTCAGTTCTCAGTTTGTAATGACGAGGACGTCATTTCACAACTGGGGGGAGTTTGTGATAGTTTGACTTAGTTTTATTTTTAGCATTATTTAGTTATTCATTCATTTCTTCCATCTTTCACTCTTTGCGCTGCACTAGTACTAACAAGTGTGTGTAAACTTAAACATCCCTATTCTAAATAATGGTACAGCCCGCTTAGTTTGTTTATTTCCGTGGTTTGGATTATTCCATTTGAAGATAGGTAGTTTTATATTTATGGTTTGTGATTGGTCAGTATTGGTCACTACTGACAGAGTTTGGCGGGAGATATTCTTTTGTATTCTGGTTTTGCATTATTTTTAATTGCAACCTAGACTTCTAACAAGACAGGTGTCTTTTTGAAACACTGACTGAGACAAAGCACACAGACTTAGACCTGTAAGTAATTCTTTAAATAAATACAATTCTAAACTTTTATAGCCCAGGTTAAAGATTAAAATAAAGTAATAAATAAAGTCAATAAGTATGAGTGTGTAGAGTGAATGTTTTGAATACAGTACAATGTAAATATCGTTGAGCAGTATATGTCATATATTTAATTGTGTAGACAAGATCTTAAATATTGTATAAATCAAATAGGTCAAGTTGTCATAATGAGCCTGATCCGCTGATACGTACATACAGTGTCGTGCACTCAGTTCCATAAATTGGTAACTATCTGTTGAAATTCATTATTATAAATAGTTTTAATATAATCTATATATTAGAGTAATGTTTCTAATAGTTGGAAATGTTATATATCATAAAAATTCATATTTATCGTGTATTGCGATTAAATGTAAAGATATATGATTGACCTATAAGTAAATGTATGTTATACATGTTTGTGATGTCTATAACGTTTGTATTGTTATAGTGGTGTGCTTATATGTTTTATGTATTGTTTTAGGGTGAAACGATCGATTCAAACGATTAATACAACGTATCAGAATATATATATATTTCGAACCCTACAATCGTCTTGGTGTTTTGATTTATTCTCCCAAGAACGGTTACAATTACTATGACGGAATGTCAAATTTCATGATTAATGTCTAAGTATTTATTTAATCAATCGTGTCGTTTTGAGACGTTTTGGGCTCACGCATTGAAAGGCTTCCTTATATGTACCCCAGTACTAGTCCGGAAGTCATGTAGTACATTTTTATATATGATGAATAGTAGGCAATAAGTTTTTTTTTTTCTAAAGAAGTGTGTACAAATGGTTTGTTCAATCGACTCACATGAAGATTATGAGTATAATTAACAATTCATTTCTAACAAATGTTGACATAATTCTTTCTAAGTTTAAAAGGGAAATCAAAACCTGCCAGATGTCAAATGAAATAAATTAGGATGCTGTATTGATCGCAAAAAAGAATAAATAAACAGTGATTATGATGTTCTATGAAGTTTATCATCATTAAAATTACAATACCAAGGTCACCATCAAAGTAAAGCGGTACCTCATCAGCAATAAAGACAGTCTGTAACGTGTATTGCCAACCTTGACTACATTTCTTTCTTTGCTTGACGTATAATTTTAAAATATATTTCAATAATAGACAATTTTGTACCATATACACGTCATACTAGCAAGACATCCCACTATAACGCCTGTCCTTATGTATCCACAGTACCAAATCGTGCAATACATGAAAAAGAAATAGGTTTCTTGCGCAAAGGCTTTTGAGGAGGCTTTATTATACAGTTATATACAAATGTATATAGAGTGTCCCAGAAGAGCGACTAGCACCCACATTGGGTCTTGTGCAATTAAGTATGGTGGGCTAAAATTTGTGCCGTAAAGTTCCCCTGAACTAGAAATTATAATATTGGACCTCGTAATACTGTTATGGTGTTATTAAAATGTCTAAACTGTTTAAATTGTCTGTCACCTAATCAGGAACTGGTCCACTCACACGAGACCGAGTATATCAAAGCAAGAGTTATTTTAAGGTGATATGGGACACCTCCATATTGTGACGTACTTCCTATCGAAATAAACAATAAAATGAAGTATAATTTTATAGATATTTTCTTTCTCAAAATTGTTTCCTAACAGCGTATCGCAATGGGCTAGAGCATTCACTATGAATCCGTAAGTCATGAGGTCGAATCTCTATGGGGCATTTATATTTTTTACCTTTCCAAAAAAATTTAAAATGTATTTTTTGGTCAAATATTGTAAAATTTGAAAACCGATGAAAGTGTTTTGATTATAATGTACTTTTACCCACGTTGAAATCGACAGATGTCACATATCACCTTAAGGTCCCCGATATCAAAGGGTGTAAAATAAGCACGGATTTCTTGCGTCTGAACTCGATTTCGATCATTCAGACTATACGTTACCTTGACACACAGGTAAGACATACAAACCTTGAAAGATGGACATCAGGATTTTATTTTACTTCAGTGTATGCAAATGTTTGTGAGGTAACCTGGTCATTTTAACATAAGATTAAAATAAAATTGTCAATTCATCATGAAAATATCAGGTGAACATCTTTGCTCTTGTTCCGTTTCTCTCCGAACAACAACTCCGAACAAAACCATGTCTACATACGGATAGACAGTCGGACATGTTGATTTTATCATCATTATTTATATACAAAGTCTGGATGGCCAATATTTGTGCTTTCAAATTTTAATAATTCATTTGTCAAGAAGTGACGAGAAGTTAAACAAAATAATATTTTTTATATCAATGATGCAACTGAAGAGCCTCTCTCGTTGCTTTGGGAATTCTCCTTAATGAGGATTCAATGTCCTTTTTTATTGTTTCTGCCAATGTCCTATGACTGTATCTTTTGATAGGTTGTCCATCATGCGACACCAGAAATTTCTCATAATTCCAGCTGACGTCACTTCTACAAACAGGATGCCAGCAAATCTCGCCTAAGTCCCGCGCGATTTGCCCGTCGTCGTCTTGAGGTACTGGTAGTTTTACTTTGAGGTATTCATACACGGGGTGGGTTTGACTGCCATTTACATCGATTTTGTTATATATGGGGAATTTTGGTTCAAATTTCACCCCTGGTCTCACGTTTTGTAGAAATAAAGGAATTTCGGCGTTACTTAAGGGTTCCAATTTACCAAACTGGTTGCAGGGAAAAGCCATAACAACGAGTCCTTTTTGTCCATATGACGTCACAAATTCATTCAACTATTTGCAAAAAAGGATATCATTTTAATTTATGTCTGTTACATGAATTTCAAAGTTTTAAAAAACAAAGTCATAAAATATTTGAAATTCAAAATTTGAAATGGAAGATGAGATTTCTCTCGAAATGAAAAGTGTGGCTATATTTTCTTAGTTTTTCAATGGCATTATATTATAAATATTTGGATAAAAACAATTTTTAAGGTGAAAATCTGAATACCGTTAAGCAATATGAGCTGTATTTTTTATAATTCAAATTGATTCTTCTGCAAAAATGTTCTATTGTGACAATTCTACACAATAATGAACAATAAGTTTACTTAATCATGCAGAAATATTTCCGTAATATGAACTATTAATAGTGCAACCTAATTTTTTAACATGATGGCAATAATGTGAATTTCTTAAAACCAGAGCTTCGAATTAGCTTTTTCCCCCAAAAGACTACCAACAAAACTGCATAAGCTTCATAGTATTTTATCAGTTGTATTAGGAATTATATTACGTTTTTTCAATAACAAGAAAAACCCCCAGACATATTGCTGTAAATATAGAGAGAATGTTAATGATATATGTCTTATCTTTATTTTGTAAAAGTCTAATATGTTTTTTTGATAAATCTTTTCTAATGTTTGTAGAAAGAACGGATATGGATATGGATAAAAACAAATTACAGTAAAAACTCGTTTAGTACGAACACGGATACATGTATAGCGACATCTCGGAGATGGTGAAGTTTTTTTGAGTCCCCGGTAAAATTTTTAGCAAATCTTTGCAAAATTTTACTGCTCTAACGAATTTGGATATAACGAATCTACGGTTATTGCAAACTGATTTTGAGTCCCGTAGAGGAAATCATTGTACAGAGGATACCTATCACTTTAATCTTGATTTTAATTATCATTGCTCATTCGCTGTTTATCTATGACGTCACCAAAATGACCTAAATCCCGCAAATTTGCAAACAAATGAAAATATTCTCATTTTTTATTTATATTTCGCAATCAGTAGTATAGAGCGCAGGTCTGCTCAAGTAGTCCTTTAACACTTTTATAAAGGATTTCTTTACAGTTTATAAAGTTTGTACTATCATTTAACATAATAGTTTGAATAAATTTATTTTCACATAAATTCTTGAATTTACAATCCGATTATTAAAGTTATAGAGAGAATGTATTTTCATTCTAAGCCTCAATCAGCAAAAACTGTAGTCTGATGAAAGAAAACATGTATATACGAGTGTATTTGTTATAGCTATTATTACGAATTCGATATACGGATATAACGAATTCCGGATATATCGAAGTAAATCCCTGGGTCCCTAGGTCTTCGCTATAGCCGAGTTTTACTGTATAGAAAGATCGTAAATAAGAGGTATGTCAAATATTTGTTCATAAGAAATTAGGAGATTATGCCCCATTTTAATGCCAGTTGTATATGTAAGTATTTGATTTTATTATTATGGAATTTATATTCTAGTGTTTAAGTAATGTATTATAACACATTGTTATGCAAATGGTTTCCATACTTTTAATGCCAGTTCTGAATATTAGTAAGTTTTGTTTTCCATAACTATACACCATGATGATGAATTTAAAATTAACACGCCAGTGTGAATATCGGGAATCCATATTTTGCAAAATAGATTTTTATATATTTTTCTCATTTAATTTTAGTTTAAATGGACATTCAACCGTATTGACGTTTTACTGCAAGTTTGATTTACAGTAGTGGAATTGTTTGACACATTGAAATCAATAACTTTTTATCAAACTGAAGTTTGTTTTGTCGAAATATAGAAGCGTAATTATAAGTTCTTAGTCAAAGGATGCGAAATGATATTTTTCTATATCAGGATTATATTATGTCGATTGTGGTTTTAAATTTTAAATGTAACCTATTCATTCTAATGTGGTGAAATTTCCGGCAATGACCCCTTAGTGAAAATTAAATAGATATATTAAAGTATATTATTCTCGAATTATTCAAATAAGTTCATCAATTATAATCAAATTATTAAATGTAATTGAATATTTTTTTCTACCTGAGTAAGTTCCTGCTTCGTATTCTTATCACAAGAAGCCATGTTGACCACAAGAATCACCTTCCCGTGATATTTCTCAAAATGGTCCATTTTCCCACTGGGCAAGTACGCCGACAACTCATAAAACGAGGACACTGATAACACCGGAATCGGTTTGACGGACATATTGTTCCCGGAAACATTCGTTCCTTTTTTCCTCACGGAAGGCGAACCACTTGGAGATTGTTGGGAATTGAATTTCCCGGCTCCATTAGATGTCCCTGTTGTATGAGGTACTTTAAGGGTCGGAGTCTGAAGATTATGCGCTGCAGCGGCAGCGGCTGTTTTTTCGATTGGTAATACAGAGGTCATGGCGGAACTGTCAGTAATGACAGAGAAACTCGCAGGAGAGGGGCGAGACACCGGGAATACCTCGCACCTCTTTGTGTACTCGTCATTATAAGAGAGCTAATATCGGAAATGTTGAAAATGGACCTACTGTACGTTCTTAAAATCAATATTACGTCTCCGATATCTACGTAGAGGCACCGAAAGGGTTTATTCCAGTATCAGCAAATACCTGGCTTCTTATAATTTAATAAACTTATTGACAAAACATAGGATTTTTTAAAAAACAGTTGTTAAACTTTCAACCGAGATATTTCAATTCTTTCACCAAACTGGTGATAAGGTTTGAAGTTTGAAAGGAAAGTTTTCTTTTTTTACCCAGCGCGGACCTTAAAAGTGACGTGCAAGGGATATTTGTAGAGGATATGTTTGCGATTATTGGAGAGTTAAACATTAGGCCTTAGCTTATGTGATTACATATATTTGTAGACCATGCTCCGAGAAAGAGAAGCGACTATTGATTTAAGCTGATACAAGAGGGGCAAACTTCCAACCAAGTGTTCCGCAAAAATTCGTTTTATCTTTCCCAATATTGACCGATAATTTTCAAGTACCCTTTAATTTCTTTGTTACCGTCCACAATCGATATCCTTAAGTGCTGTATATATTAACTTCTCTAGCCGGAGATTAACACCAGTTATCAATATGTTCTTTTGAAATACACAATAAAGCCCGGTGCTCATACTGATGAAGATTTTTTTGAACTGTATCGTAGATTAATAGTGACCTTAGTCGTGAAGAACAATGGTAGTGAGAATCAATATTAAATACCACTATCTTCAAAGTGAGGTTTTTTTTAATCATGTTGTTTTCATAGTTAATCCATCGGTTTAATTTTTTTACAAGCATTCCTTTCCCCCTTTGATATAAATGAAATTTAAAGTCGTGGAGAAGAATAGTAAGGAGCTGCAATATCAAATAAAAGCTTCCACTGTCTTCAAAGGCAGGTTTTTTTTCAATCATGTTGTTTTCAGAGCTAATCCGTCAGTTTAATTTTTTTACAAGTAGCCCTTTCCCCCTTTATTAAAAGCAAGAGATTGATAAGCAAGAAATTCTACAAAGATAGAGAAGTTCTTATTTATTTTTTTTCTGTTTTTTCTCGCCAAGTTGTTAGAAATATTTATTGTAGGGCCATGACATTTATTTATTTTAAAAATTACTCTTTAAAAGTCACTGATCACTCGACTTTTCGCCCTTTTTTCCGCTACAGTGAATAAGAATTTCTTTGAAATGATAAATACAATAGCGCTATAATATCATTTTTGTGGTTCATCTAATTATTTTGCACAAGATTTACACAAATTATAATCAAAGTTAAGGTGTTTATATTTTAAGTAACGGATGCACTCCACTTAATGTAAGTACAGATGTAACATTGACTTCCGGGGTACACATACGTTTGCTCATCCTTAAGAACACTAGACGTATTAATTCATAATGAATTTGATCAATCTACATGATGTATCTTAATTCACATCAGCTTATAATCTTATGGACAATGATTTATGCAGTCTCGGCTAACTCGAATTTGACTGTTGACCAAGATATCGATTCGAGGAGTCGAGTCATCGGGCAATCGAGTGACGCCGTCGAACTTCGATCCTTGCGACAACAACTGAATCAGGAGTCTTTGATCAGACTGTCTCTGGTCAACCAGTTGCACACTCTGAACAGCGGCATGATTGCCCTAAAACAACGCATGATGGCTATCGCAGTGGAAGGTCGACAGTTTGAAGACAAACTGGAAAAAATGGAGAAGAAAATCATTGCACTTAAAAACGAAAATCGGCGCATGCGTGATACTCAAAAGCATAATTTGATCCATGTAGGCAATGAAACTGATGCCGCAACTAGCCGTGCTACTGCAGGTTCTCATGGTAGGTTATCAATCTTATTTCTGAAGTTTAAATTATGACCGTTAAATACCTATTATCAATTGAATTTAGGAATATTTATGTATTGATCCTTCGTGTCATCATATATCATTTTTGAGCGATAAAAATGTCAAAATCAATTCATAAGGGGTATGATTTTAATTTCACTAGGAAACTATTTGTATTACAGTACACTTTTCACCTCCTCAGAGGTAATATGAGTGAACTCAAACAATACAACTAAGTCGATAATACATGTGCACTGTTCTTATCAGAAATATTGCAGATACCCGCTTAAAGTGTGTAAATATGGTTGTTCCGAATGTTTTTGTTCGTAAATACATGTGAAACCCGATGCTTGTGCATTTTAAGTCAACAATTATTTTATTTATGTCAACGATCGTGTTTATTTCCCTCGTTTATAAAACAGGGGGAGCAACGGGAGAACTCTTAAACTTTTTCACTTCAATTCACTTTACATCAATAATATTCCAGGAGAGAATATTTTTTAATCGAAGATGTTTATTGGACCAATAGTAATCCCAAATGTATGATTAAACTAAGCCTTTCCTAGCTAAGTATATACATGTATAATAGTTATTGATTTTGTCAACGTCAATCTCTTATTTAGATAAATCTAGACTAAATAGTAATTTCATGACACAATTTTAATTTCACAGATGAACAGTCAGTGGTCGCTTTTAACGCCTATACAAGTAAAAAGCTTAATTTCAAAACAGACTCTACAGTAAACGTTGTTTACGACAGAACCTTGCTGAACACCCATGACGTGTACAATACGACAAATGGCTTCTTTACAGCGCCATCTGGCGGACTATACGGGTTTTCCTTGGCGAGTCTGGTAGCAGAAATGTCAAAGTTCAATGCAGAGATCCTTGTGAACGGGGAGAGAAAAGACCAGGTGAATTGCAATCATGAACTGGGTCAACAAGGCTTTGAAAGTTGTTCCAATACGGTGCCCGTTATTTTGAAAAATGGGGATTTGGTGAATATTAGAACAGTGGATGAAATTTCTCTTCTTGGAGTTCCGTGGTCCAGTTTCAAAGGATGGAAAGTCCGATAAGGACTCTTGTTCTATTGAAGCCTTTTAAGAAATGCCTTGTATTTTTAAGTTCGAACTTTTAAATAAAAAATTATACGAGAGCTAGGTAAAATTAAAAAAAACAATAGTTTGTTTATGTTTTTATCTTTAATAAAGATCAATGTATACGTAAAAATTTGTCATAATGATATTGTTTTGTTTTGCTTTTAAGGAGAATGTGGAGTTGGATTGGGAATAGAGGTGTGATTCAGAGAAAATTACATATGAATCACCCATCTCCCCAATCCTGCATAACAATATCATATATCGCAAGCTGTTAGTAAATTTCTTAAGGAAGCTTTATAAGTATTGAGCAAGCACCTTTATTTATTTTTCAGCTCACCTGTACAATTTCAATCCTTCAACGATATTCCAGAATTGGCATTCGGAACACTCGATTTTCTGCCACTTTCCGTCTTTTTCTAGTTTGTCACAGAGCGTAAATAATGAATCTTTATATTCATCGCATTTATTAAAACATTCCTTACGAGCAACTATCCTGATGATTCCTACTAAAAATATAGCAATTCTTCAATAGAATTCTTCGAATTTTATCATGTGCATAAAGCAGCTTCTGGTCGTAGCAATACATTCAGTACCTTGATTTCAAGGACATTTTAAGAATGGCATCGTACAATTGTAAAATGATATTACATATATTTTGTACAATGAATGTCAAATAAATAAATTTTAGAAATTTAATTTTCTATTGTTGTAATTTTAGCAGAGGCTGTCACTTACCATACTTTGGTATTTTCCCCTGGGCTTCACTTTTAATGTGATTTAACAATATCAAACGATTCTATTTCCGTAAAAAGGCATATTATGAGTTCCTAAACATGTATGTTACACATTTTTCAGAATACGATATCAAAACCTTATACATTAAAGCTCCGGAAAAAAGACTCAAACTTGGCACACACACACAGACATATACAATTTTTCAATATTTTTTTGTGCAATTATCCAGTTCTGGTTTTAAAGGGAACTATCAATATTCTACCTGATGGTATGTTCAGAGGTTCTGTACCAATCGCTTCACAGATGTATTTTCAGTACAATCCTTTTCTCGTGCCTTCTCTAGCATTCCAGGTGATGGCTCCAGGGCATTAATAATTTTAAAGCCATTCTTGGTCAACTGTTACGATATACTAATACTAATCGACGTAGAACTTTTGTTTGAAACTTTTTGAAACAAAAATCATGGCTGTAGCATGATTTCTGTTCAATTTCATTGTCTCCATTACTTTCTGAAAAGGAAGAAAATAACGTATTATTTACATAGAGCGGTGGGACAAAATATAACAGCATCTTTAAGTCATTTGAAATTGTCTTCAAAATACACTGCATTTCCATTGTATTAAATTCAAGTTACATGTACGATTTTTTGTAGAATGTTAGATACCTTTATGATTTTACTTTCATCAATATACTATATTGCACTACGACGTCTTGATGGAAGAATGTCTACATACCGATATCTTGCAAGATGTTAGGATTCAAATATGAATAAAGTACAGCATTTGATATGTGCAGTTTGTGAAGTGTTGTCGCATCAACGAGCTTAATGATGCAGTCCTGTTCGAAAATAATATCATTTATACCGAGCTGCTTTCAGATTCTCAGGACTTTTTATCTGAAATTGTTCGTAAAATTCACAGATTTTCCGATGCTCTGAATTGTTTAGCACTGGTTGCCTTCTGGCGTTTTTCTTGTTAATTGAGAGGAGTGGAGTCGGCATATCTAAAGACACTGAGAGAGAGAGAGAGAGAGAGAGAGAGAGAGAGAGAGAGAGAGAGAAGAAAAAGTACGCAAAGACGTAACCTGAACTGTTATAGATGTTTAAAAAAAATCATAAGCTTTATAATTTAAAATATTTTTCATAATAAAACCCATTCAAAACACAGATAGTGGTATAATATACAACGTAAGATCGGTCAATGTAAGATCAGTAATGGATGACCAAACTATACAGGTAAACTACCTCTTCAACAACAAGTCTTGTTCCGGCGCCGATGTCCAGAATTATTATCTGCGGTCGTTCATCCACTTTGATCAGCACAGACAGGGACGCTGATGTTAATTGATGGTCGAAGTATTCACTCATAGTTACAAGCTGCAATCGAATAGAACAATATCCTTTACAGATTCTTTAAAATCTCTGAACATTGTATGTGTAATTCTTTTTTCAGAACTTCGTGCACGGATTGGTGTAAACATATTGTTCCATTATCTCTTCCAAACAGCAAGCAGGGTATTTATCATACATTCACCCTGTTTAAAATAAATTTGGTTTTATATTTGTAAAATATACCTGAACCTAATTAAGATAAAAATCAGCAACAAATCATCATAGTGGATAATCTCAACATCAGGAAATGGACTTGCAAGATTTTTAAGCAGTTGTAGTAACCATCACATATAGTAAAAACTCTGTGTAATATGCTAATCGACAATGATTATTTACACACATTTTAACTGACTGAACTACATGTAAATATGAACAGTAAAAATCTTTCTTTTGTGTGTCATTTAGGCTATGAAGGTAGAAACTATTGCAACTTCCTGTTCCCGGAAGATGGCTTGCAATGCTATTGAAGGTTTACAATGCGACATCTGTTCACAGCAATATTTAGAATGATTGAGAAAAGAAATCCACCGACAATTTTGCAGTTCAAAGTGTAAAATTTACAAACTAAAGTGTAAATCTTACAATTTAATGTCAGTGTATTTTTTACTGGAAAAAAAGGAGTTGTACATATTAAATTGTAAAGTTACAGATCAATGGGTAAAAAAATTAATCTTTAAAGAGTGGGGAAAAGAGTCAGTTTGACACGAATAAAGCTTCTGTAGAACATGTATATACATGTACAGTATCATAAGCGGTGGTAAGTTCTGACTGGTTGAGTCCATCTTAAAACTCTCCGTATAAGAGTTGTCACCCCTGTCTCTGCCGAGGGGAGGGTATACTTGTCTGTTGCCACCTGCTCCAATGAATTCAAAAATACTATTCTTGTCAATTTTGCATTGCATTCCTTTGGGCCGACCAATCGTTCCATGAACTACTTGGGTAATTAGATAAGTTGTCATATTATTGCAAGGTTTAATATAATTTGTTGCCAAACCGATACTGATAATTAAACATGTACACAATGTTTAAAATAAAAATAATACTCAGTCATTTTAAAGGAAAGCTCTCTTACCTGGAAATGTTGATTGTGCATCCAGATTTTAAAAACGTCAATTAATGATAAACATGCTTGTAATTTGAGAGAGAAATTGAACACACTTGAAAGTGCAAAACTCTGACAGAACAGATATGAACATATGCATATGGTGCAGAATGTCGTGCAATAAACATAAGCATACATCTCAATGATGGAACGTTCTAGCTCCCTATTTGAGTTCAACTGATTATTTGTTGTTGTATTGTAATTATATGTCGTGTACTTTTAAATATTATATGCTACGATTTAATTATCATTTGCCATGGCTTTATTATTATATGCTGTGGGTTTTTTTTTTATCAGAGAGAATGATTATAAAAGGCTTTACAGTCTATGTAGGTAGCGATCATAAAAAATACATTAATGTTTACAATTTTTAAATATTCCCCACCCTTTACAAAGCTATGAATTACCTCATATAAGTTTCCGTAGAAATACTCGGTAGATGTAAATATATATGTATTTGAATTTAACACTAATTCTATTATTTGATTTTAAAACACATCCTAATGGTTTTTGTATCTATCCTTTAAATGCCAACTGTAGATTAATTACACATTTCATCACTTTACATGATATGAGTTTGATATTAACACGACCCCGTATATATCGGTAATTTATGTTGCAAGATAGCTAGCTATTCATGTATTTTCATGAATTATTTTTAAATCAAAAAGGAGGAATCATCATCTTAACCGATTTTTTGACACTTTAAAATCAAAAACTATCCTAAAATATGTTTGGTTTTATTTAGAATGAATAAGTATTTCGTTGCAATGAAAATATTTCATTATTACGCTTCAATCTGTGTGTCATCTATATATTTTGCACTAGGTGTACACAAATTTTAATTTAGGTTAAAGCGTATATATTCTGAGTACCGGATGTACTCCTCTTAGCCTATATTAACCTTTACTTCCGAGGCAAGAAATCATAGTGTTCATCGTAATTTGGAGTATTCTGCAAAATGTTTATCAGTTCACATCAGCTGATAATCTCATGGACAATGATCTACGCGGTCTCGGCTAACTCGAATCTTACTGCTGACCAAGATGTCGATTCGAGGAGTCGAGTCGTTCAGCAATCGAGTGATGCCGTCGAGCTTCGATTGCTGCGACAACAACTGAATCAGGAGTCTTTGATCAGGCTGTCTCTGGTCAACCAGTTGTACACGCTGAACAGCGACATGCTTGCCGTAAAACAACGCATGATGGCTATCGCAGTGGAAGGTCGACAGTTTGAAGACAAACTTGAGGAAATGGAGAAGAAAATTATTGCGCTTGAAAACGAAAATCGGCTTATGCGTGATAATCAGGAGCAAATTTCTATCCTTTTGAGCAATGCAACTGACGCCTCGACTTGGTATGGTTTGCCCTATGTTGCTACTTCAGGTTCTCAGGGTAAGTTCTCAATCTTTTTCTGAACCTCAAATTATTACACCTTCTTTAAAATATTTGAGTTTTGAAAGAGTTATGTATTGTTCTTTCGTGTAATAATATCTCAATTGTGAAAAAAGAGCAATAAGAACTTCAAAATCATTTCATTATTAATAATCAAATCACTAATTTTACAATGAAACTATTTGTATTAAATTTCACTTTTTTCAAACGAGACAACAGTCGATAATATATGTGCACTTCCTTATCAGAAAAATTGCCGAGATACCCGCTTAAAATGTGCAAATGATGTTCCAAATATTTATTATTGAATATACTTGTGAAATTCAATGCTTGTGCATTCACTCAACGATGATGATAAATAAAATTATGAATTTTTACAAAACACAACGTTTTAGAAAAGCGTTTTAATTACTTTAAAATAATTATTAATGGAACGGATCAACGAATTGGTAACACAAAAAAATGGCCTAAAAACCCCCCAAAACTTATTTTTAACAATTATTATTTAATATGTCAAAAGCATCCCATATTTAGATAAAACAAATTATTTTCACAGACAATGACTCGATTGTTGCATTCAGTGCCTATACAAGTCAACAGCTTGAATTCAAAAGACTCACTGCGGTAAACATTGTGTACGATAAGACCTGGCTGAACACCAATGGCGTATATAGCACGATTACTGGATTCTTCACAGCGCCATCTAGTGGACTATACGTGTTTTCCTGGACGAGCCTCGTAGGCGAAATGTCTAAGTTCAATTCAGAACTTCTTGTAAATGGGGAGAGAAAAGATCTGACCAATTGCAATCATGAACTGGATACACAAGGATTTGAAAGTTGTTCTAATACGGTGCCCGTTGTTCTGAAAAAGGGGGATATGGTGAACATCCGTACTGTGGATGCCATTTCTCTGCGTGGAAATCAGTGGTCCAGTTTCAAAGGATGGAAAGTGCGATAAAGACACATTTGGAGATATTGCTTAATATTTTGTTACAATAACCATTGTGAAAGTCTAATCAGTTTGAATGTACATAAGTTGAATTTAAATCAGAAAATTTTCTGATTCATAAGGCAATTAATTGATACAGATAAATGAAGAAGAATTTGTCATCAGAAGTTTGTGTTGTTTTTGTTTTTGTTTTTTTTTTTGGGGGGGGGGGGGGGGGTGGGGGGGGGTTAAGGGTCATCAGGGGGAGTGGGGAGGATGGATTTATTTTGGGGTTTTTTTTTTCAATCTAAGCGCTCATTGTCAATAGAAATCTTAAGTGAGACTTTGATAATATCATGATATCTATGGTGTACTGTTTGAGCTACACGTGGATGAGAGATTTTTGGTTACTTTTTTTCTGTACGGGGTTTATTTTTCAATTGAAAATAAAAATAATAATGAAAACTATCATCGATGTCCCTTGTTTATCTGGATGTTTTTTTTCATTAAACATAAGCATCGACTAGTTATGACCTTACTGCTCAGCTACAACCTTCTCTCTGTTAATCTCTACATGACACATTTTATATATATATTTCTAAAATATCTACGAATAAATTTTGATATATCTTTATGAAATTAATCATTAAATATTTATCTCTTCATTATGTTTAAATAAAAAGGTGATGAATTTGTAATGATACAATGGTATGGTAAAGACTATCTAGATGGGTTTGTGGGTATCTTATTCCATAAAAAGAGATTTATTTATAAGCTTTAAATATTCTTTAGATTTAATAGCATTATTTCCCATGTAAAGCAACAAACAGTCAAAAACTTTTAATATATATGTATTATCAAAATAGATCAACTTTATTCCTAAGTTTCTTAAGAAAATTATATATAAATTGATCTAGCACCTGCATTTTAGCACACCCTGTACAAAAATTTTAATCCTTTAACAGTGTTCCAGAATGGACATTCGGAACTCTCGATTTCCTGCCATTTTCCATCTTTTACTAGTTTGTCACAGAGCGGGAAGAATGAATCTTTATATTCCTCAAATTGGTAAAACCCTTCCATGCGGGATACAATGCAGATGAGTCCACCTTTAAAAATACATGTATAATAATTCTTCAATAGAATTCTTTGATTTTTTTTTATAATAGTAGATGATGTCCGGCGCTTGCGCGGGAATTAAAACTTTACACATTAATGACATAATGCTAAACCGTTGAACTATATAATTATATATCTTTTTTATTTTCGTATACACTGTGTCCGAGGTTTTTCTTAATTGCTTTCTTAACCTATACTTAAAAATTTAAATAAAAAACCAACTACATGGCTGGATATTAAGATACGGATGAAAAATCTAAACTGAATTGGATTATATACACGTATGTGGCCTAAATACTTTTGTTGCACCGAGTGGAAAATGGTAACAATGATTTATATAAACCAGTGAGTGGTCACACATGTACCCCCCCCCCCCCCCACCCAATTTAATTTCCCCGTTTAATGCATACATCATTTATTCATATAGATATGCATATTTATTTGCATATTTTAAACCAAAGTTGTCAGATCCAAGGTATCTGCCCGATGGTTAACTCGCCCTACACTTTCCGCCATGATGTAAATTAGTCAAACCGCGTTCCTGAGCACCCCGTTCTGGAAAAAATTCTTTCCATCAAAACTAAAATCGCAACAAATTGTTCCATTTTAATTATTATCTTTTTCATATTAACCAAAGATGTCCCTCCAAGGTATGACTATCTTCCCGCGATGCATGATAAACACTTTTTGCCATGACGTTAATTAGTCAAACCGCGTTCTTGGTTACCCCCTTCTGGAAAGTTCTATTCCATTCTCTCGCGAGAGGTCGCGCTTCGCTAGCTTCTATCTATCAAAACTAAAATTTAAATTCAAGAAACGAGTTGCCTTATTTCATATATTCAACATTTGTCAAATCTTAACTTCTATGTATAATCCAAGTAAGTCCCATAGAACTATGTTCATTGTTTACGTAATCATTCAATATTATTTCATTGCAAGTATATATTTTGATGCTAACTCCAACTGACTTGGATCCGCCAAAGAAGGTCCACCACCTTACTTTCGTTTTTGCTGTTTCGAGCTTGTTTATCAAAATTGAAGGCAGGTTTTTAATTTATTGTACAATAATTATTTATAAGGTAAAATTCAACTATAGCTTACGGACTTCCTATAACACTTGTTGTAATACCAAAGGTGTGAGTAGTTACTCTGGTGCATGCATTTATTAGTTTATTTGCAAAAAGTTTCAATTTATAAGAGCAACAGTTGCTCGTAGCAATACTTTCAGTACTTTGATTTATCAGGAATTTTGGGAATAGCAATGCATTGTTGAAAGATGAAAATATTTTTTTTTCACAATAAGTTTTAAATTGATATATGTTCAAAATTGCAATTTTAGCAGAGGTTGTCACTTACCATGCTTCACCAATCTTATGATTTCCTCCAGAGCTTCACTTTTAATGTGATTTTTCGTATGACTTCCGACAACAGTTACAATATCATACGATCCTGTACAGGAAAAAAAGTGTATTATGAGTTCAAGGATATATATTTGCTTAATTCAATTTTAGGTCCCTTTGTTAATTTAGAACATTACCCACTTTTTCATCCAATCAGCAGTCACTAAATAGTCTATTAATGATGTTTTTAATCGTTAAGAATTTCTCGTAAGTTCACAGCGACGTCACATTTCGATTGACAGCTTCGAGAGCCGTAAACAAAAGAGAAATGATATTTGATTGGCGCAGACCGTTTGATCAGCCAATGAAAAAGTGGGTTATGTTCTAAGTATGTTAGATCATATGAAGTAAAATTTACGCGATTAAGTAAGGGATCGGTCGCATCGCGCCCTCCGCCCTTCTAAATCGCGTACATTTTACTTAATCTAACTATATATTACATAAATTCATCTAAATATCATTCTTTAATAGCTTCAGAAAAAAACCATAACTTTCCTCTTGATTTAATTTTTCACAAAAGATATCTGCGTATCATTACTGCTATTTAAGAACCTATTTGCTACCTGAGGGAATGTTTAAAGGTTCTGTACCAATCGCCTCACAGATGTATTTGCGGTACACTCCTTTCTCTCGAGCCTTCTCTAGCATACCAGATGATGGCTCCAATGCATCAATAATTTTAAATCCAATCTTTGTCAACTGTAATAGAACAATTTAAATCCACGTAGATCAATGAAAACAATCTAATTTTAATTAGACATGTTCATTCGAGAATTTACAAATTTTATTTAAAACACATTGCAATTGTAGCCAACTCTTGTGTTTGGCAATTTCTTAAACAAGATTAACATTCTATTTCATCGGCTCCCATGTTTTTTGCTCTTCTACAAAAGACAAAAGGGAGGAATTTTGACATCAAGCAGTGGGACAAAAAACATCACTTTAGGTCCTTTTAAATTGTCTCTAATAAATAGTATTTTGCACTGCATCTCAAATGTATTAAACTTAAGAATTTTGTAAGAAATTTTGATTTCTTATACAGTATCGTACGTAATTACTTTTATGAGATATGCCACAGTGTAGTGCGCCTTATTAATAGAAAACGAAGAAGAGTGTTACATGTGGTGTATTTTTAGCCGTTTAAACGTTAATGAAGTATGGCGTTTGATGAAAGTATGAAAACTGTTGTCCCATCCATGAGGTTAATATTGCAGTGAATTTACCCCTTTGGTTGATAAGTAAACAACCATTCATATAATATAGGTTTATATAGAGCTGCATTAAAGATTTTTTACCTTAAAGTGTTAAGAATTGTTTGCTTCTTGTTTCTTGAATTGAACAGCATTTATTGCCTTACACTTGATTTGTGAGAATGGGCATATTAGAACACATACATTGAAGAAGATAGTGATGATGATGATGATGGTGGTGGTGAACAATACGGTACTTGAACTCTCAAGATTTGTCAATGCAAAACCATTGTTCGCGGTCTAAATCTAAATATTTTTACAGCAAACTACACTATAGAATGTAACATCAGCAACATTAGATTAGGCAATACGGAAAAACTACCTCTTCCGCAACCAATCCCGTTCCAGCGCCGATGTCCAGGATTAATTTCTGTGGTCGTTCATCCGGTGTGATAAACTTTGAGAGGGACGCTGCTGCTGTTTTATGGGCCACGTACTCACTTTTAGTTAAAACCTGCAAGAGAACCAAGCGTTGTATATATTTATGGAAATGTATTTCCTGTGTATCAATTGTTCCAAAGCTCAACGCATGTATTAGCTCAAATATTTTATAGCCAAATTATTTTCATACAGTGGGCTTGAGAACAACAAAATACACACTGTTTGATATTAATTTTGATGTGAATTTCAACATATGCCTTATTCATTTAGATCAAAAGAATCAATAAGGCATCATTTTTGACGATAATTGCAATATAGACACGAGTTGATTACATGATCAAATCCCAAAAGGCTGGTTTCCTTTTGTTTGCAGTCTGGTCCTTACAGACAAATTAGATGTGTAGCTGTTTGCAAGATGTGAACATTCGGGGGGATGATGGAGGTTTACTATACGATAATGGTTCATCGCAATATTAATATGTAATCGCTCAAATATTTTACCGATTTAAGTTTAAAATTTGCAGATTAATGTGTAAATATTACAGTATAAGTTGTGAATTTTACAGATTAATTTGTTAAATTCACAGATTAATATGTAAAATTAAAAGATTAGATTATGTGTGAGAAAATGATAGAAACAAGTGTCATTGTGGCACGAATGCGTCTCCTTAGTAAATATTGCATGAGAATAATAAACATATGGCCAACAGTAGACACCACCTTTACTCTACATATCACCTTATCGTAATCCTTGCTGACGTCATCATAAGCGGCGGAAAGTTCTGACTGGTTGAGTCCATCTTGAAAAACTTTTCCCAGCAGAGTGGTCACCCCTGTGTCTCTCGAGGGGACAGTGTACTTGTTGGTATCCATCTGCTCCAATAAAAAAAAAAAAATTCTTTTCTGGTAAATTTTTTGTGTAAGTCTATCATTCCATAAACTGCTTGATATCTCATTTTTTCAAAATATTGCAAAGTTTTTTTGCCAAACTAAAACTGGTATTTTGACATGTACATGTACATGTACGCAATATAATGCCAAATATTAATCCAGGTATTTTAAAAAATAAAAAGATTCTTTACCTGTGAATGTTTTGAGTGTGACCTATTTTGATTGTACAATTATGCATCCAAATTTTAAAACCCCAATCTTTTCAAGACATGCCTCTTACTCTAGACAGCGTTAGAACACAACTGATAGAGCAAATCCCTTACATAACAGATATAAAGATGTGTGGAAGATACGTCGTGCAAGAAGTACAAACATTACAAACATCATAATTATGAAGTGCTCTAGCTGCCTCGCTAGATATATTAATCATTGACTGTGGTTTCGTAATTATATGTGATGTACTTTTCAATATTACATGCTATGGTCCGATTATCATTTGTCATGGTTCTTATTATATGCTGTGTTTTTATAAGAGAGAACGATTGTTGCTTTATTTTCATATTAGTTGTTCATTAGGTCTATGAAGGAAGCGATCGTTCAAAAAAACAACACTTTATTCAATTTTTACATGAATATTTATCCGCCCCCCCCCCCCCCCCCAAAAAAAAAAAACCAAATATCATTTCCTGAGAGCAACGACAATAGGACTCATTATTTAAGGGAAATTTTCACATCTTCCTAATATTTATTCAAATTGTAACAAGTCGAGCGGTCCTTGCCACAAAAGAAAAACACCGTTTTTCTAACACACAACAATTTATTCAGGATGGCAAAATATCAATATCACAACACAGACTAAGATGCTGACCATTTCAAACAATACAACCTGAAACCTGGGGCTATCACCGTTTTAAAAACTTGTCATAAAAAATAAAGAAAATGCTACTCGTTCTCGTATCTGCAGGATTTGTCGTTCTCAAGCTCAATATCAACAATAAACAGCGTAGAAGAATTGTACTGAATTAATGAATATTAAATGCATAAGCTTGCGCCGATCCGGACAGCTAAACTCGACACACGCAGTCTAATTCTATCTGGTAAAATCACACCCCCTCCCCATTGGTAATAGGTATGCTAATTAAGTCCTCATAATTTCCAGTAAATTGTAAATAATCTAGTCAGCCTTATCCGGACACCCGGACAACTCGTTATAAAAATGAATAACCTATTTGAACTAATGAATTAAGAAAATCCGAACAACAATAATACGGATTCCGAACAATCCGGACAACTCGTAATTCTAAACTTGAAACAGTTCAAATAAATATAACAGTTCCTTTTATATATCAAAACTAATAACTAGAACTATATAACTGGAAAGACTGGTCTACATGGTTGCTATACTATACAGATTCTGTCCGGACTACGAAGTCCTTAAAAAAATTAGCATCGTCTACGACCAGGTTCATCTTGCTTATCTACCTTATATGGAGTTCTCTGAGAAGTGCTTAACCGCACGGAATGTGATCGAGTGATCAAGTGATGATGCTGCTGGAACTAGCTTATATTTATAAACTTCTCCAACCAATGAGTACTTGTCCTTTTCTGTCCGGACACAAACAACCGATCAAAAATCTGTACGGATTTTGGACATTCCGGACAAGTATCCTAATTTCCGAACAAGCATATTTAAATAATAAATAAACATTTTATTCCTATACAAAGCCTTGTCCGGATTAATTTAATAACACAGACACATATTTCTAAGTCAAAATACGCATATAGCTTTAAAACACATCCTTGCGATATTTTACACTAAAGGAATTTTGAAATTAAGCGCCCTCTGAAGTAGTGCGCGTAGCGATACACTTGAATACGGAAGTTCGCTACGAAGTCATAGTTCATCAATCGATGTGACAGATAAAAGCAATCACCGATCATACTGAGGTAAAAATACGGAAAAATAGTGGTCAGCATCTAAATACAATAATACATGATATAATAAAGCATACAACAATGTTGATAACACAAAAATAAGTGTCAGAATACGTTTGCATGTCTATGAGTGAAGCGGTCCGTCAAACAGCATGTTCCGTACCGAGAAGTTTGTGAGCGGTAAAATGACGATTATCTCGCGGAAAGAGCATTAAAATGGCATGAAACTGAACAGGGTGATTAATCTGGTAAATATAAACATGTTCAAAACAGTTATCATGTATTTAATCGATTTAATTACGGGTCAAAGCAGATAATTCGATCTCGTAAAAATGTAAACAAAGTAAGGGGGTAGTGTCAAAACACGAACGATAATTCAGAACATGTAAACATTAGTATTTTGATAAATCACGCATATAACAGATTTTTAACAGGTAAATAGCAAATAACTGAACATGATACGAGCAATTTTAACTAGAATTGCATGTCTGATGTAATACACAATGAAATATTAATAAAAATACTTAATTGATCTTAGATGATCATATTACAAAATGTTTTTTCTTACACGAAAACACCAATGTCTATACCACTTTATAAAGTTATCGATTCTTGAACCTTTCCAAGTTTAATCCAGCAAACACATACATTGTCATGTTCCTTGTGTAAATAACATATTTCTTAATTTAACTTTTGAATTTATTTTCTCAAAAGAGATGAATTAAATTATCTTTGTAACTGAAGTTCTATTTGGTTTTTTTTCATCTTCTTTTGACATTTCGTCTACTCATTCTCGTTTTCTTGTTACACCTTTCGAGAAAAACACGAGGCTTCCAAAGGAGTTGTGTGTGATAGCTATATCCTGGGAGAACGGAGTTTTGTTCATCCTGAAACGTGACTGTCTCAACCAATCAAATGGCGGGTTCGTTATGAGGTGTAACACATCCGTTCACCCAGGTTATATCATTATTTTCGCTACCTTCGTGCCAACATGATCCACCAAAAGCAACATTTTTTTTAAATGTTAATTATTTCCATATTATATTAAATATTAATATTTCCAATATTATCAATATCATAGCAAATTCTACCAAAGACAAACATTTTTGTTTAAATATTAAATATATAAAATGCACATCATATACAGTTCTGGGGATTCTAAAATCGTCTTTAACAGTTAATGTTCTTATTCCATATACATGCAGCAAGATGTTTGCCTATTGATGTACAATGTTAGAGTGTATGGCATATTCACATCTTATTGATGAGCCTATATTTCGTGTGTTCGGTGTACATTCATTGGAAATCTGTGAGGTCCAATTTTCAATAACACACACAGCGTATGAGCACAAGTGAACGTTATCACCCGTTTTGAATAAAGAGGGTGTTGCAAAAAAGCGGGATTATTACTGTGGTTTCATCAACATTTGTTGAATACCAATTTTCGTGGATTTCGTTTTTAAGTTGATCCACGAATTTAAATTTTCATTGAAGTACAATCTCTACTAACATTTTGTATAGATAGGATCATTCGCCACGAATTTTAGTATCACTGAAACTGTGATTTTCACTTTATCCACGAAAATTGACACCCACGAATATTGATGAAACCACAGTACCTATCGTGGACAGGACCTTTAAATATCCGTATCGCTTGAAGAGTCATATCTAAATATAGACACATTACGTAGACGACTATATTTTCATAGAGGGTATGTTCCGAATGCAGGCAAAATACACTAATATTATACGCGCATTTATATCGAACACGACAACCACCGTTTGATTTTCAAAAGTACAGTTAGGAAAATGACCATATATTCTGTATTTTAATGTTAACATATATCAGTTTGATTTATTCTGTTTAATATATCACATGAATATTTCTGATTCTTGCTCTTCAAAACCTTCAGAGTTGTAATTATAATTGTCGCATGTTTCTATAGTATCTAGATAAAGTCCTAGTCTAGATAAAAAGGTGGAACAAAATCCGTACATATTTTCATTCACCTATTGCTTCATCACCAATTCATACTTTTTTGAATGATTTTTTTTTCTATTAACAACCTGTACATTTATCTTTGAAAACGGCATGCCCGGTTATTTTATAAAAAGGGAAAAAACCAACTCCACATTGTTGCGTACATTGTTTTGAAATCCCTTGTTCAGAAGGAAATGTTTATAATTCAAGTTTATAACGGGGACTTCACAAGGTAAGTAATGTTGAAAAAAAATTAAGCACGCATGCAAAATATTACATTGACAAGCGTTTAAATAACTTTATTCTGACATTCTTAAATTATATAAATTATCTATATACATTACCTTTCCATGCGATTAAAAAAATATGCTTTTAAAAAAATTCAACTGTTCGGTGATTCGAACCTAATCAAAAAAGTCGGAGTCGAGTGTACTTTGTTCTAACGGCGTAACTACTCGAGACATGCCTAAAAGTTGGGAAATTTAACACAGCGTTCTTAGATTTCAAAGGTATCGGTGATATTTTCCAAACGTTAGATTTTTATAAAAATATGCCTCTTTGAAACAAAAATCGGAAATGGCAGTTTTCAAGGAATTGTTGGACTCTAAACGTCAAGATTAAATTAATTTTTTTTTCAAGGAGGCAGTTTTTCACAACAATGAGGATTCCCCTTATATAAAGCGTGAAATCTGCCACATTTGTCTGTGTAACCATTTTTAAATCTATTTCATTGTCTTATAAAAGTTAGTATAAACTTTCCATGCAGATAAAATTCTTCACTGCCTTATGTATAACATTGCATGCAAAAAAGATTTAGATTAAATTCTGTAACTTTGATTTTTCCATTTTATCTGCAACTCCTTTAGGTAAAATTAGCATAGGAACTGCAACACCCTTTTTCTTATTGTACGATGAAATAAAACTTACAAATCCATTTCGATATGCGTTTTTAAAAAATAATCTTTAAATCATATATTTTCAATCTCAAAAAAGACTTCTTCAAGTTACTGGCACTATATATTTAACCTCGGAAGCGAACTAAATATCATATCTTATGGCTGTTCCATCAATTATTCATATCCCTGAAAAGAGCGTATATATAATGGCTTTAAAGCGATGATACAAATATATTTCATAGAAATAAATATCAAAATAAATATAAATATAAGCATTTTTGGATAATCGTCGGTGCTATAACACGAGGTATTTTCATTTGTCTGTACGGACTGGTGTGTTACATGTATAGGACCGACAACATTCAATGCGTTAATATGCTTATATGCTTAAATATCGTACTGTAACCAATAGCTGTGCTGTGATATATATGAATCTAGAGCTACAGCATCGGTGTGACCTATATTAGTCAAGAGATTGTAATGAACAATAATATGTCCTGTTACGATTATTAATTGTTTGCTGGTATAAAAGAACTGTCGCTAATCTAGAAGTCAGAAATTGGGGGGGGGGGGGGGGGGGGGGGGGCTGAGAGTGGTACAATTAAGATCATACCCTTGACAGTCTTAAGGATCATTAAATGATAAATATTAACTTATGTTAGTGAGACATCACTTAGGTCGTGTCAATGACCCAGGCGGAACCCTTCGCACGGCTACTCTATGTACCGGTATATATATTACTATAGGTTAAGTACATATATGCGTACATGTACTTTGCACATACTTTATGTAATATTTAAAAGCACGAAATGTCAATTGTTTAAAATCGTGGTCAATTGTTTTCTCTGTGTACATGGGTGTATATAAACCCATGTTTATAGATGCTTGAGAGAGAGAGAGAGAGAGAGAGAGAGAGAGAGAGAGAGAGAGAGAGAGAGAGAGAGAGAGAGGGGGGGGGGGAGGGGGGGCACTAAGATTAGCTATCCTCTGCTTTTAGCTTAAACTTGTATTATAAAAACTATACGATCACGCAGTAATAAATTGTATAGAAAACGGATTTTGGACATTTTTAGTTATTCCCTTCAACAAAACGAGGAATTGGATAATAGGCTTACAGTAATGCTAAATTCATTTTGACGTTAATAATATTGCATAGTATTTAAAATTGACTTTGCTATAAAGGGACTATGTAGAAACCAATTTGAAAGCTTTTTTTCTAATCATTACATTGAAATCAAATGAACAGTAATATTGAGATCTACATACTTTTGTACATCTTTTTTTATTTGTTTAAATAATTAAGAGAAGAGTCACATACAAATAACCGTTTTTGTAACATATATGGATTTTTTATGAAAATAATTGTGACACACTCAACCATGAGCAATCTTGAGTTTGTTTTTTTTTTCATTGTGTTGAAAGGGGGAAAGGTGTTTAATTTTTGAGCCATTTTAACAAGACCACAAAATCTTGGTTACTAGAAATCAAATCAACATTTATTCAGCCATCTGCTATACCTACATAACAAGTGCATATATCACTTGAGGCCAATATTACTGTCAACTTTGTGTGAGTGTCAGACATCAAACCAAAAATCTAGTACGTTAGAATAGCCTTTTTACTGGTTTTTACGCGTAGATGACGGTATGCTGTAAATGTGAAATTTATTGAATACGAGAGTGTTTTTAAACATCTCCTGATTGTCTATTTGCGGAATATTTCCTTCTCTTAAATTAAGTGTAAAGTATTCCATTGAGAGAAAAGTTTAGGTTTATCAATTGAAAATTGGATGAAGGTAGAATACAGGTTAATTCTAATTTCTGGTGTTACATGTACCCTCTATTTCGGTACATGTAGATGTGATATGAATATTAGTCGAATCCATTAAAAGAAATGAGAAAAAAATCATCTTCTACTCTAGCTAGCATTAGAACCAAAACATTTTGTATGGATATAAGTCGAATTAAATTTGCGTGTTAAACTGTTGGATACCCTTTTTGTTAAAAATCGTCAAACATTGTAAACCAACTTTTATATACATTCAAAAGAATTCGGCGACTTTTGCGAGAACGCCAGCTTCGTGAACATTTCTAGCCATAAAGATAATGTCGTTTTGCAAGATTCGGTCTCATTGAAACTCATGAACAATTTATTATCAAATGTGAAATAGATGCTTAGAAATATAGACCGAACAGGCACCTGCTACATAATTCCGTCAGCACACCCTGTACAAAAAAATTATTCCTTTAAGGGTATTCCAGTATGGACATTCGGAACACTCGATTTTCTGCCATTTTCCATCTTTTTCTAGTTTGTCGCAGAGTGGGAAGAATGAATCTTTATATTCCTCGAATTTGTAAAATCCTTCCATACGGGCTACTATGCAGATGATTCCACCTGAATAAAAAGAAGTGACATTTTCTGATAGCAATAAAACCTGCAAATTTCTTGTCAAAAAATTTATGTTGTAAAGTTGTCATTTATTACTTCAATGACAGAAAAAATATGGTCAATCTATACCTCTGTAATTTATGTTTTGTAAGAAAACTATATATACATTTACAGAACCTGGTTCATTTTTAGAAAGCAAAATTACAATATTTTCATCTTTGTAATTTTTCATCGACAGTTTGGAAAACTTTATACTGGTACTATGTATTTTCCTTTTTTTTTTAAAGAAAATATTTCATTTTCGCTAGAACTGTAGTTAAGAAAGTTTTATTATTAAATGAATTTTTCGACTTCTTTGTACATTGCTCGCTAGAATACTTTAAATGTTTCAACTGTTGCATTTACTGATTTAGATCAAAGGTTGAACCTTACCAGACTTCACCAATCGTATCATTTCCTCCAAAGCTTCGCCTTTAATGTGATTTTTTGTATGACTCCCAACAACAGTAATGATACCATAGGATCCTATATATATATATATATATATATATATATATATATATATATATATATATATATATATATAAATTTTTTTTTTTTTTTTTTTTTTTTTTTTTTTTCAGAAAAAAGAAAAGAAAAATACTGCACACATTTATGTGTATATGTTTACAATTTACAAAATGTACTGAATAACAATATTACAAGAAGTGCAACCAATAAGAATTTTATTATACCTAAAATAAAAGGTAAAGAGTCTTCGTGGGTTTTTTTCTACAATGTTATCAAAGACTCGAATGCATTGCCTTTGGAGGTCAAGGAAATCAATTTTAAACAAAAATTTATGAAAGCTGCAAAATCTTCCCTATCTACAAATGCAAGAGACACTATATGACTGCTTGTCCAATTCTATTTTTATCTTAAGTGTTGTTATTACTTTTAAATAACCAAGGAAACATGTAGCATTATGTTATATTCCTTTTCAGTACCCTGCCTAAATTCCATTGTGTAAATTTATAGTGTACGTTTTTGTTATTAACTTAACTGTTATATGAGGTCCCCTTTAGAAATAAAGCTTTTAAACAAAGCTTTTATGGGCTATCCTTAGATAATAATTATCATTTGTATGTCATGTAGTCTATATAATAATAATTGAACAAATTCATCCTTATGAAGTTGCAAAGTGCTGAGATATTGTCTATTTTTCTATCTGTTATATCTTTATATGTGTAATCATGGCATTCTGTGATATATTTACCTGAATAAAATGAAATGAAATGAAAAACAAATGAACAATTAAAGACATTCCTTATTTTCAATATAAGAATTGTATGACAGTTGTTTGAATCGTATCTTTATTGTTTCAACCTAGTACTATTTCAATTAGTTTGGAGTGTTTTGAATTTTGTTTCAGAGTTTCAAGTTGTTATATGTACATGTACCTGAGGGTATGTTCAATGGTTTTGATCCAATCGCCTCACAGATGTAATTCCGGTACAATCCTTTCTCTCGTGCCTTCTCTAGCATACCAGGCGATGGATCCAAGGCATCAAACACTTCAAATCCCATCTTTATCAACTGCAACAATACAATTCTGGAATTTTGTGGGTTTTAAAAGGAAGAATAAAAACCATCTAGGTGTTTCCTTAATCAACTGATTACTTGGATATTTATTTAAATCTTAATTATTGTTTGATTAGTTCATTGCTCTATGTCTCACAGTACAGTACATCTTTTATTCATTGGGTAGCGAGTAAAAGATGATTTACTTTCAATTGATACATTCTTCAAAAATCACTGACTTTTTACCTTTTACCTTTTATTAAGTTTCTTTTGAAAAAAGAAAGAGACTTTAAATTTATCGAAACAACCCTTAACCAGAAATCTATATAAAAATTGTCATCAATCATGTCAACAGTCTCAATGTCTGATGTAACTAGTAAACTAGAATCACATTGGCAAGACGTCAAAAATATAAGACCAAACAATACATGCAATCTACCTCTTCCGCAACCAATCCCGTTCCGGCGCCGATGTCCAGGATGATTTTTTGGGGTCGATCATCCACATTGATTAACTTCGACACGGCCACTGCGGCTGTATTTGGACCGTAGTACTTACTCTCAGTTAAAACCTGCAAGAGCCAATATATTGTTCTTTTACAAACATTCAAAATGTTATTAACGACATTTGTACAAAAAAAACCTAAACAAAATAGAATATTTTAGTAGAAGCGATACTTTAGTAGGATGTTTTTGGTGTGTTTTTTTTTTACTATTTTATATATATATGTGGTATTAACTTCTTATCAAAACAAAAAACCCTATAATCATTTACATTTTGATTTTCAGAAGCTATTTGTGCAATCTTTGTTTTTGACCTCATCGTACTCTTTGCTGATGTCATCATAAACAGCGGCAAGTTCCGTTGTGTTGAGACCATCGTGTAAAACTTTTTCTAACAGAGTTGTCACCTCTGTCTCTGCCGAGGGAAGGGTGTACTCGCCGTCCGATGCCATCTGCTAAAAAAAAAAATAACCCCCCAAAAAACACTTTACATTTTAGGTTTACATAGCTAAATTATGTGTAATCATGTTGTCGACTTTCAAGGCTTTGTGCTTGATATTCATTTCACTTCCAAGACAAGAAAAGTATCCATAAAAGCGCTAGCGCCAAAAGATCTAGAGTGGCCACTAACCGTTTGTTTCCTTTACCAAAACTTTGTCTGAGAAACGTGGATTTGAACTTGTCAAACAATAAAATATGTGCATGTTTTAAGTATGAGAAGGTTGAAAACTCACGAATACTCAGTATTCGTGAGTTTTCAACCTTCTCATGGTAGAGTAATTTTAACGTTTTGAATTATTGCTTTACAATGGATGTTCGACAAATATAGGACACAAATGCAGCATAAACTAATAGTGATAAATAAAGGTCAAATTCAATTCCTTGTACACTTATTATATAATGATAATCAAATCCGCTTTTGTTTATAGTTAAACATTACTTAATATGTGTTCTGAAAAAACTGCAATCCTGATGAAGTCAATTTTTTTTTCAAGTTGATAAAAAAAACCAAAATAACTTAATGAGGCAATGTAAACATCCAAAAATTAAAAAAAATTCAAAAATATAAATATTTTTAGGCTAAATCATGACCATATCCCTTTAATAATATGCTTTCTGGTCACATGTTTGAGCTGGCTCAGCGGGCGGAGCGTTATTATCCCGAAAGAAGCGACAATTTGGGAGAAAATGCCTCACAAGAACGGACGTCTTGGTACTGAGCAGCATTGATATTTTCTTCTTCTGGCAACATAGTTGATACACCCCCACCCCACCCCAACCCCAGCCAACAGATGTGCCCTAATATCATCATTTCGTTTCCAACAGATCCCATGTCAAAAATGTGAATTTGAAATGAGCAGACGATGAACGAATAATTCACGTGATTTACCATGTGACAAGTGTGGTGCTAAATACACCACCATTTTGTGACTGAATACTTAGTACACGTGTCTGTACAAATACAATGGCATGGACACTCAACTCGAAACTTGGACTTGTACATCTATTGTGTCAAACATTTGCTTATTTTCGTTTATCCAGGTAAATCTAAAAGGTGAAATTGAAATCGAGCAACTGTGTAATCCAATCGTTGACTTAAACACGGCTTGATTCATACAACGTCATGCATGCATATATCATTAAATTCGAAGAACGCAAGGCTATTCGTCAAGTGCATGTATTTTACCGGAACACCCTCAGCTAACAATGCATACATTTGTCTTATGAATATACACGACATGAATGTGTTTAGGATTTTCACTACCAATATGATTTTATAAATAGCCAGTTGCATACATTATACCAAACTGAATACTTTTTCACTTAAAAATTATCTTATCGAAAGAAATGAATCTGAACCATAGAACAATTAAATCAACTATTGTAAATTTCATACTGGTATTTTGACATACACTGCTTAAAAAAATGAAGGAGCTCTATGAACACCTCTCTTACCTGTTGATGTTACATTTGACCTATTTCAATTCAAAGAATCGACAGGGTTATCTAAAGCTAGGTTACGGAGCGCACTTATGGGAGCGCATATTCATGACGCAGTGTTATACTCGTCTGAAAATTTTATGAAAAAGATTTGGCCGACCACAGTTGCTTCTTACGAGGCATCTGGCAATTCATGACGCTTTGCACTACTTTATTTACAATGCACTGACAGCATCAAGTAAATCTCTAATAGATGTTTGGTGCTGAAAAGGTGTTTTTTTTATTCATTTATCCCGAGAAGAATACAATTATACAGCTATTTGGTGATCATAAAACCAATTTTTAATGCTTATGATTAGCTTATGGAGTTCACCAGTGAACGACAATTTCACAATTATAACTATTCAATATCATTAAAAATATTTAACAAAAGCGCATTGTTACTTGTTTCCGCTACGTTTTTCTTAAATGAGGAATAAGATATGGTAATTCTTCGAATTTTAATTAGTAATATTTCCAAAAAGGCAGAGCCTTTTATGAACATGTTGTATTACCTGATAATACAAAAAAACATTATACTCAGTTCGTATACCGATCGGTTCGGATTGATGTACATTTTACTATGCACAATTAAAAACAAAAACCCGGGTTGGACCTCTGATGAGGGGCAGACTCTGGAATATCTCCTAAATGTGCCCGAAACACTGATTCAGGTGTCAGGTCCTCATCCGTCGGCACACGTGGTGCTGGATGGCAATTATTTTTACATTAGTCATTACTTTAGACTTAACATTATTTACTTGTCGCCTATTAATATAATAGTATGTATTTGTCGCCTATGAATATGATAATACATATTTGTCGCTTATGAGTATGATAGTATATATTTGTCGCCTATGAATAAATTGGTACATATTTGTCGCCTATAAACATATGATTGTATATATTTGTCGCCTATGAATATGATAGTATATATTTGTCACCTATGAATAAATTGGTACATATTTGTCGCCTATAAACATATGATTGTATATATTTGTCGCCTATGAACATACATACAATACAAATGCGTCGCCTATGAGTATAATAGTATATATCTGTCTCTTATTAATATGATTATAGAGTACATATTTGTCCCCTATGGATATGATAATACATATCTGTCGCCTTTGAATATGATAGTATAATATATTTATCATCTATGAATTTGATAGTACATATTTGTCGCCTATGGGTATAATAACACATCCTTGAATATGATAGTATTTATTTATTAACTATGAATAAATTTCACAATTATGCTTAAAATAAGCTCGACAAACTCACCATTTAAATTCATTTTAATCAAAGTTTTTCCAAAAGTCAATTCTTTTGTCATATATAAATGTAATTAAGAGCATTCTTGAAATTTAATACACAAAGTTCTTATTTTCATTACTGGTCCCTAGGGCTTGGGAAATTAATCTCAAAATTCTCGACTTTATGCTTTCCTTGTGTTCATGTTTTAAAAGTATGTATTCCTGTTGTTCAAACTTAACATTTTAAACATATAGGATTTCTATGTGCGGATGGCTGCGAGTTCAAACCTAACAGAAGCTTGTTTCGACACACACAAAATATATGATACAAAACTCAATGGTCGAAAAATTCTCATTTCCTGACACACCAATACAAATGAAGAAGTCTGATATGCTTGATAAGTTATCGTAGTCTTCAATATTGCATTAAAGAAAATGTGTGATATTCGAACGCACAGCAAATTCGAATCGAACGAATAGCTATTCGAACGCAAAGCCAAGTCGAACGCATGGCCAATCTGAGAATGTGTTTTTAAATATTATTACTTTTTTTATCACAATGATGTAACATGTTAATTCAATCTTATTGGTAACGTTAAAAATATCATAAATAATTTATTAAAAAGAACTAGCACACTTTATACAACACTTGAGCCCCCTCCACTTTCTGCCAGTACGGACACGACGATGAGTCTATTTTCTGCCATCTACCTTCTTTTTCAAGCTGATCACACAGTGGGAAAAATGTATCTTTGTATTCCTCTAGATTCGTTAAACTTTCCATTCGTGCAACGATGCATACAATTCCACCTAGTAATTAAAAAATAAGGCATTCTGAATGTTTATAATCACAATATCCTGTTTGATAGTAAGAGTACTTTATACAGGGTTATTTTCGTCCCGTCTTATTTTTGCCCTTCCACACTTGCAAATCGTTTCGCCCAGTCTTAAATTCGCCAAGACACAAAAATATTTTTTTTAAAAATCAAAACATAGATACTCTCTCTAATTAACAAAGTTCTTTGAAAATTTTTTTGAATTCGCCCAGTTTTAAATTCGCCCCCTGACAACGAGGGCGAAAGGGTCGAAAATAAAACGGGGGCGAATATCTCCCCGTATGCAGTGCTCCATTGTCTAAGGAGTTTGGGTGGTCAACAAATTACCCATCAGATCTACCTAAAATTTTCAAAATGATTTGTTCATCTTTAAACTATTATTTAGTGAAGAAAAATTCCGTATATTTTGGCTCTTAAATTTGAATGTTTTTCTATATCTTTATACAGAGCTCCTCTTCATAGGAATTCTATAAAGTCAAAAAAATTACTATTTTAACCTCTTAAAAACAGTGCGTAACCTTAATTGCTAATCAACCAGGACTCCTTGATTACTTTGGATCTTTGAGAAGTCTGGTATTGCAGCGATGTCTATGGTACAGCGTTATGTTACGTATACGTAACCAGTGACACATAAACTAACGTCCATGACGTAAAACCAATAACCACACCCCTTAACCAAATAGAATAGGTCAAAATTACATGGTAAATATCCCATAACCGTATTTATGTACATATAGTGTCGTACTAAGCCCTTGGCATTCACGTTTGGCATAAACAATCATATATTACACGAACCTGGCTTGGTTAATCGTATTATTTCGTATAAAGCCTCGCTTTCGATATGGTTTACCCCGTGACTTCCGACCACGGTGATGATGTCGTATGATGCTGTAAAACAAGATTAAAATAAATAGAACACAGTCGTGCACAAAGAGATTTACATTTTAATAATAGCATATGGTCTTCTAACAAGTAAATATTAACAAAGCACATTTAAGGCTTAGCTTAAACAATAGCAATGGAACACTCCCCCCCCCCCCCCCCCCCCCACCCCACCCCAAGTGACCTTAGGTAGTTTGGTTCATAACAATAAGATTTATGTAAATAAATGCTTTGGTTTTATTTCATAATTTGATGGTGCTTTATTACAATAACACCCATTTCAATTTTTCGTTCTGAAAATAAAGGTAATCGGGGACGAAAATTATCATGTTAACATGTTAATAAAAGCATACACTAATCATGTTCTGTATTTGTAACTATGCAAATCATTGCTCTGCCAAATATACCTGCTGGAAGGTTCAACTGTTCTTTGCCGATGGCCTCACAGATGTAGTTTCTATATAACCCTTTCTCTTTGGCTACATCCAGCATTCCTTGGGACGGCTCTAAGGCATCAAAGATTTTAAATCCTACTTTACGCATCTACAATACAAACGTTTTCAAGTTGATAAAAACTAGTATTTATTTTTACAAACAAAATGCATGTTTATTTTTTTCAGTAATTTTTTTTTACAGTCTCCATACATAATAAAATAATTCAAATGACAAAACTCGCACAAAAAAGAGAGTTTTAAACAGTTCATAATGCTGTATAAAATGTAATTTTCGCTACTATTTTTCGGCCAATCACACGTTTTAAAAAAAAATTCCCAACCTCCACACCCCCCCCCCCCCTCCGAAATTTAAGTGAAATAACCGCAACGCTATAAATTTTCTCACTGGTAATGAGTGGACACGTTAGAAGAAGGCGAAAATAAAATGCGGTCGGGTGCATGCAGCAAAATTAACAGAAAAAAAGTCAATTGTATCTGGCAAGTACAGATCCCTTAACACATTGGTTGGTCACTGCATAGCCAATCAACCTAGGTATCTTACCATTGATATATTTAGCGTACTACCGACAATCACTCTTTAGACACATTTGAGGGAGGAGTGCAAGTACCTCTTCCGCTAGCAGCCCCGTCCCAGCGCCGATATCAAGGGTTATCTTCTGGGCTCGCTCCTCCTCGGGGTAAATTTTGGCCACTGCTAGAGCCGCACTGTTTGGAGCCATGTAACCATTACTTAACACAACCTGTCAAAGAGTGAAAGACGTACACAAGTAACCATTACTTAACACAACCTGTCAAATAGTGAAATACGTACACATGTAACCATTACTTAACACAACCTGTCAAAGAGTGAAAGACGTACACATGTAACCATTACTTAACACAACCTGTCAAGTAGTGAAAGACGTACACATATAACCATTACTTAACACAACCTGTCAAATAGTGAAATACGTACACATGTAACCATTACTTAACACAACCTGTCAAATAGTGAAAGACGTACACATGTAACCATTACTTAACACAACCTGTCAAAGAGTGAAAGTCGTAACCTATCATGAGATAATTTAGATACATTCTGTTCCATTAGTCAGTTTGATTCTTTTGACAAATCTAGAATTAATGATTACAATCTAAATCGATTTTAAGTTTCCAATTCCATGTTTAGGAAAATAAGTACGCAAGGTGCGCTTCCATCATGTAAAATATGAGAATAGTTTAAAAGCAAAACGGATTTTAATATTTATTAATATGTACATTTCATCAAGGGAGGCAACATTTGACAAAATTCTACTTAATTTAATTTGATTCAAAGCTACATTTGTGTAACGAAACAGTAGACATGCATTGTTACATCACACTTTGAAAAACTGCGCACTTTGAATATGACTGATTTGGAATCTTACCAATATATACGGACCCAGGGGAAATGGGCGGAACTGTTGTAAAACCAGTAAGATTAGGTTGACAACTTACAGAAAAGGTGTGTGGATATAGGGAGAAATGGTAGTAGAAAAGGTGTGTGGATATAGGGAGAAATGGTAGTAGAAAAGGTGTGTGGTTATAGGGAGAAATGGTAGTAGTAAAGGTGTGTGGATATAGAGAGAAATGGTAGGACAATTCTATCGGTAAGACTAAGTCGTCCTAGAAAATATGTTTTTGTAAGGATTTATACCTTATCGTAATCTTTGCACACATCATCGTAGGCTGCGTTAAGTTCTGTCTGGGACAATCCTTCCGCCAGGACTTTCCCTACAAGTTTCGCTGCATCCTGATTCTCAACAGGAATAGTGTGTCTAAAGGTCGCCATTTGTCTCTTCTATGAATAACAATTAAAAAGTATAATTTAAAAATTAATATGCTTCTTTAATTGGTCGCAAAGAGTATACTTCTGAGCACAAATTGTAATTACTGTCAATCTGAGTAGAATGCGACCGTTTAACAGAGCTATACTTACTTTATATACTTATAATTACTTTATCGTAATTTTTTACGCTAACACTACCGAGTACTTCAATTTCACAGTTATTTTCCTTATTTTTATTTCATTTTTTACATGCTCCAAAAAATTGGGAGGGGAAGGGGGCCAACTTCATGATAATTGAATTTCTTATATGTAAATTTAAAAAAAATGTTTTTACTGCAAGAAAAAGCCCCCCCCCTCCCCCCCCCCCCCCCCCCCCCCCCCCCCACGATCCTGTGGGGCACATGTTGGTCTTCCCATTCCTTGTCCGTGCCGAGTTTACATTACGTAACCCAAATGTAAAATTTTCCATTGGATGAATTCTATACATGTATTATAAATTCAAACAAACTTAATAGCCCTTAAGCTGTTAAGTGGCACATAATAAACTAATTAAGCATATCGCGTTCTTCAATGAAATTGGTGTCAGAGAGTATATAGCTGTGCATAAAACATTTAAAAAAATATATCAATTAAGTGAGATGGAACCATTTGTAATGAAAGGTGGGAACAGGAATACAAAGACTCTCTTACCTGTTGGTAAATTTCCCCTACTGATCTCCACGATTTTCCTCGGTGTTTGACAATGACCTTGGCATTTAAATTACAGATGAGTAACGGCTATATACTGGGCTAGACCAAGTGGTCAAAGGAAATTTTCAGTGGACACACCGGATTGTGTCGTCTGGCCGAGAAAAAAAGTGGAGTTGACAAAGGGTAAACTGTCTTTTATAATGTACTTGTCTTTTTTTATATTTGTAATGTCCGTACATGGTGAAGGTCAGATCAAATCTTGTCCGATATATTTCATGTTCGTTTACTATTAGCTACATGTATTTCTGAGAGAGAGAGAGAGAGAGAGAGAGAGAGAGAGAGAGAGAGAGAGAGAGAGAGAGAGAGAGAGAGAGCGCAGTTATTTCAGCGGTGGGGTAGAGTGCTCCTCATATGGGTTAGAAATAAAATATTTTACACATTCCACTCTACCCTTTCTCTTTTTTATTGTTTAATTGTATTAATGAACGCAAAAGGGGCAGATTTACATGTACACTTCCTTTGAATATTTGAATATCCTAATTGTTCATCGGTTCCCGTTTCTTTTGCATGTCATATGTTTTAGATGCGCCCCTCCCTGAAATGCTTGCACATTAATGACCTGGGGCGACGTTGCATGATACTAGTGTGCATGATTTGAAAAACAAAATCACGCCATGTTACGTAGTTAAATGAAGAAAATGATCTGAACGCGACCTTGAGTGGTGCAGTTGTGCGTGGTCTATTCAAATAAGCGAAGTTCATTATATTTTGGTGTCCGTGAATCGATGCAATATATACATGCGCACACACACTTAAACCAACACATTTGAATAGAACTATAGAGATTGAGTCGGACTGTGGAAACCAAACTTAACTTTTTTTTTAATTATTTGGGATTTTACATATCAAAATAAAATATACATCATTCACCCCTACACGTATACCACACAATCGACACACCTGCATGACGTTATATATTTTTCTCATTAAGAAAAAAATAAATAAAGGGACATATCTTTTACGATAAGAAAAAGGTGAACCGACTCTAATTTTATCTGCCAACCATACGTTTTTTTATTGCGTGAATCTGTGAATTACTAGACAACCGAAGTTCGTCTGCTGTGTTCATTGAATTATTTTTAATTACTTATTTTTCAAATCAAATCCAAATATGTTATTATTATATGATACATTGTATACTTACATTCACTGAGTATTTTCTCCTCTATTTCTTCAGCAAACCGATTGTAATTCACAACGCTCTTGATACTGACGGGACTGAAAATCTACACGATCTAGTTCTAACCAGTTTATCGATTGGTCGAAACCTTCAGCATCCTAAGAAATATCACGGACTGCACAAAGTAATCATGAGGATGCAAGACTCAAATTCCCATATATGAAGACTTCTCTAACGTATTAATGTACATTGATAATAATTGAGTTACTTTTACCTACTCTTTATAATTAATTCAATATTTCATTACAAGAAAAATGTAAATATAACCAATAAAATGCTATTTTAAGTTGTGATTCATGCGGGATATGGAGGTAGTGATCATTGCAGAATAAAAACTTAAGGCCGTTTTCACAAGAGCTTGGACTTTGGGCAATCCGATTTGATGAAGGCGGTGTACTCATGGTTAACTGTCCTGTCACTGGCTGATAGACATGAATACATTGAACGCAATTATATACGACCTGATCCAGGGCTGTATTTCAGTTGAAACAGCGTCAATTTCACACAACAGAGCAAATCTTCGGGGGGGGGGGGGGGGGGGGGGGACTTTCCGATTATGACAATCTATGAATATTAATGGGCTCTCCTTAGCGAATTAGAAGAAAGGTGGTCAATATTTGAGAGCATGTTTTGATGAACAAACTAGATAGTAACATCAAACCGAAAGTCCACGCTTTTATTGAAACGGCTCTACATAACACGCTAACGCGGGTTAATATGTATTTTTTTCTGCAATGTTGCTACCTTCATTTACATAATCATTGTTTGCAGATATAGTACTTATTTGTTAGTATTCCTTCTGATAAATAATAAGGTTTTGCTTATGTGCCGACCATTTTCACTTCTTTTTTTAATTCGACCTAAACTTCTTTCATAGAATTAATCATTTTCATAACTGAAATCCTTATTTTTTTTAGATATAAGGTGGTTAAAGGGTGTACTTTAATGATATACTTTAAACAAATTCAATTATGAATAATTTAATTTTTTTAAACTAATCCTGATATATAAAGTGACACAACAGAGATATTGAGCTGAAATTAGGCAAAGATGGTTGACTCTAGCTCTAATCTTTATTGCATTGATCGTTTTGGACTCTCTCTCTCTCTCTCTCTCTCTCTCTCTCTCTCTCTCTCTCTCTCTCTCGTCGAAAAAACGGCATCAGTTATGCTGGTAACTTTAAGGAATTTCAATTCGATATATATTCGAAAAATCTAAATTATAACAAGAAAAAAGTCAAACAAACAGTTTATATTGTCATAACATTTATTAAAACTTTTTTGAAATGTTAACATGTATATTAATTTGTACAACAACAAAAAACATATTTGTCCGTATGTCAATATCATTACATATCATAGAACAGTGTAAAACAAATTAACATCAACACACCCTGTACACGAGTTGGACACCCTGGATTCTGTTCCAGTATGGACACGGAGAACACTCGATTTTTGTCCATTTTCTGGCTTTTTCAAGATCATTGCACAACGGGAAAAAAGAGTCTTTGTATTTGTCTAAATTGGATAAACTTTCCATCCTGGCAACGATGCATACGATGCCACCTAGAAAAAAATAGACCCAATATAGAATGTGTGTGTGTTGCATACAAAAATTTATTATGGTATTTTTTAATTTTTGTTTAACAATATAGAATATTATACTGATCTAAAATTAAATAATATGAAAGAAAGAAGAATATTACTTTTTTTTCAAAAAAAAAAAAAAAACAATCGATCTAGACTCACCTGATTTGACTAAACGGATGATTTCTATCAGAGCCTCGCTCTCGATGTGATTCGCTATATGACTTCCAACAACTGTGACGATATCGTATGAATCTGTAAGAAACAGACAAAAATTTAAAATCTTTACACTTCCAACTCTTTCATAGTCAAAAATCCTGTATTTGTTTACTATGAAGTAATATACATCCAAATCAAACTTAGATTAAGCTTAGATTATTGAAACATTTTGTCAATTATACATTCGTTTATTGAAGGAACAGCCTAAAATGGCGCCTATTTCATTGTTCGATTTATTTTACCTGCGGGGAATTTGAGGGGTTCTTTGCCTATCGCATCACAGATGTAGTTTCTGTAAATGCCCTTTTCTTGGGCTATATCCAACATTCCCTGGGATGGGTCTAAAGCGTCTAATGTTTTGAATCCTTTCTTTAGCATCTATACAAGAAAACGATAACTATTTAATTCTTTTCTGGTAGCTAAAAATACATTATTTACTTATTCACTGTGTTCAAAAACTCAAGTGGAACGTAAAACGCTCGTTCTTTTCCGTAACGGTAATTTGACATTTTTCTTTTCACGGAAATACCCGAGTTGTAACATTTGAGCGCCGATGACAACGTCACGCTTACCTCCTCTGCTAGGAGCCCGGTCCCGGCGCCGATGTCGAGGGTCACCTGACTGGCTCGGTCTTTCTCGGGGAACAGTTTAGCCACCGCCTCCGCACAGCTGTTAGGGGCCTTGTACCCGTTGTCTAGCACTACCTGTAAATAATAAAAGTTGAAAAAATCAGCAAGGAGTGAAGAACGAACGATTTTGGTTGCTGGCGATGGCTTATTTCAATCTGTATACTATTCTATGCGGAAACTCGTTGGTCTTATTGTAAAAATGTGTTCGTTATATAAAAAAAAAACTCTTCCTAAAAAGGCGCATGTCAAAATATTGTCATTGATGACATCAAAGCAAAAATAAGAGAGCATCACAGCTTTGTACTGCCTTGCCCCCCCCCCCCTCCCCCCATTAAAAAATGTTGAAGTACAATCATTGAGGAAACTGATTTTAATTCCCTTTTTTATATGAAAGATAATTTATAATTTTGATCAATGACTTCAAACTTAAATACCCCCCGACCGTGGATTTTGTAGCCCAGTATTAGATATCCTAAATTCTAGGTAAAAATTATGTATTACATGTAATCTTATAACAAAGTATTCGTTGCCTTTTAACAAAATTTATTTTATAGATATAGCAAGCGTAGTTAATAAGCTTGGCTTTTCCAGACAGAATGCTTTTCTCCCGCTTGTCCGCATACTGCCCAACACCGTGAGTTATTATGTGCACTACCCGATTACAGTCAGATTTTCCTCCTTTTAGTCTTTATATATGCCTAATATAAAAAAAATTGGCCCTCCATTCGAAAATTATTTTTTACCTGGAAATTTTTTGGGACTTTCAGAAGCTTGATTGTAATTTTGGATATATTGCTCTCTCGTTATTATTTTGATTTCGTTTTGGTAGATCTGTACCTGATCGTAGTCTTTGCTGACGTCATCGTAGGCTGCGTTCAGCTCGTTTTGTGAGAGTCCGTCGGCGAGAATCTTCCCCAGTAAATATTGCGCCTTCTTGTCCTCACTTGGTAGAGAGTATTTCTTTTCTGCTACTGAAGTCATCTAAAAATTCAATCAATGAAAAATTTCATATATTTCTATTTTTAAGCTTTTCTTTAATTCAACACTGTGCTTGTTTTCAAAGAAGTAGTTTTTTCGGTGCTAAATGGTTTTTTTTTTTAATCATATAAATTTTTACAAAAAGGTTGGCAGCATGGTTAATGCATAAACAGGAACAAACGAATCGTTTATAAAAGTTGAAAATTGTACCTATTACTTTTAAAATGATTCATTTTCGAAATAAAATAATTTGCAAGTTTATATTCAATCAAACACTATTTCATTTTACTCCATACAATTAAACTTCCAAACCACTGCAATTTCTTTGCATTAGCTTTTATATGCTAACCTAAACAAAAACAGAAAGACCCTATTTCAAATCTTACCTTGAAGATTTTAGACCTTAAAAAATCAGATTGCAATAAAATTTTTCAGTTTTAACACAATCAGACTCTCGGCTGGACAGTAAAGATTTAGGGTCACTTGACAAGAATTTTTCTATTTAAATGCCCATTCATACTTTACGGAAAATTACCAAATTTTTTTCCCGTAGAAGCGTGGTCTATATACATGTCATAGTTTTCAAGGTTAGTTGGACCTGACACGGTCTTCTGTCATGTCAAAAAAATGTTCTCATACCTAAGAGCGAGGCGCCAAGTCAGATTGACCAGTATATATATACGCTGATAAACGGACATACAGATAAATATCTGTAAATACCTGTTAACAGGGATGTACCGCATTTTACGTGCAAACAACATTTTCCTTTATCGGAATTTCAGCTTACTCAGCACAAAACATATTTTTCAATATATGAAATGTGAAATGTTACATAAAATCTCTCTCTCTCTCTCTCTCTCTCTCTCTCTCTCTCTCTCTCTCTCTCTCTCTCTCTCTCCTTTATACAAAAGGAATGGAATAGTGGCACATACGAAAATGCCAAAATATGTAAGTTCAAACATATAAGTTTCCATTCCCATCCCCCACCTCTCCCATTCCTCCAAAAATTCTTTTTTCATATAAGATATGTAACTATCAATAATCTGTATAATGCTGGAACAAGACTCATTCCGTGCAAAAAATAAAATTGAAAGTGGATTAAAATAAAGAAAACTAAATGAAAATCAAAGACCTTATTTTGGGACACGTTAGAAAATGAAAGGTGAACGGGTGATGACGACTTATGATGTAATGGATTAAAGGATTATGCATTACATAATAGACTTGTAAATAATTCTACAAATAGATATTACATTTATGAAAGCAAATATGTAATTAACAAAGTGCCCTATTAAAAATTGGCTTTAAATTTTCAAATGATTAACTTGCTATTAAAACATACAGTGTTTATATATTCACCTTTATCAGTCAGTGTAACAAGCGTACACATGTAAGATAGAGAGAGTGTGTGTATAATGACTGACAATTTTAATGAAAGATATATAAATGATACGTAAACTAATATTTTAGCCTTTTTTTAAAAAAAATTATAAAAAAAATATCTACATCTGACGTTGATTCAATATGTTTGGAAGTTATTAAGAACGCTAAAGGAAATAAATTTTTAAAAATATCCTTTAATACTTACATTTTCCAGTGTCTCTGTCTGTGATAACACTACGAATCGATTTTGTACTATACAGCCCAATAAATTCAAAAGACGTATTGTCGGGGGCGCAAGCAGGTTTGCATAATTAATATTATAATATTTAATCGTACAACTGCTGAAAATTATATAAATATAAGTAATATGGAATCATTCTTTGAATATTATGAGGTGATAATTTCGGTCGGGGCGTGATCATATCTATCATAAAGCCCTTCGGGCTTTATTGGATTTGATCACGCCCCGGCCAAAATTATCACTTCATAATACTCAAAGAATGATTCCTTATTCCTTAAATAATTTACTTCTAGTTCTAACTAATGGAACCTAGTTACCTGGTTACCTAGTTCTAAAATATATCCTAATATGGTATCGTATACATCTGAATAAATTTAATCTTTACAATATATGATTATTTCTTAAAGAATTTATATTTGCAATTAAAAAAGTGGAAAATTTTCTTGTTAATTGTGTGTCGTCACGGACATCGGACTATGGTGTTGAAAATTGAAGCACCTTTATTTAAATCTTAATAATGCATATGCAATGTTGAAATAAAGGATTTTTTCATTAATTCGTATATATGCGCATGTATATCACCTGACATTATGATGTAACACGTACTGAAATTGCTTTAATCAACAAATTTAAAAGGGGGGGGGGGGAGGACTTAAATAGGAGACCTTTCTGGTGTAAATATATGTGTCACTGTGTTTCACTCTAGGGAAGATAAGTACATGCACTTAAATACCCTGACCTGCTTGTGCATGTAACCTGTCTGAACAAACGTATTGAAACACTCCGCTTGTCACACTGACCTTGGAACTGATAGAAAGGACCGTCCTGACCTGTTCAGATGTCCCTGTAACTGAGATAACGGAAAATTTAAAGATTTTTTTATCATTTCCACGGGTAATTGTGGGCAAGACCCCCCCCCCCTCCCCCCGATTCAGGACTCATGAAGGGTGATTGACTCTTTTATCACTCAGGGTGATGGACTCCTCTTATCAATAAAAATGATCTCAAAACATTTTTATTTTGATATTAAAAAACAGTTGAAAAAATGTAGAGGGCGATTCTTAATTTGTGTGAATGAACAATCATGTGTTTTAGAAGACAATTGTCATTGTCAATTTTGTATGAAATTTTGCAGATGACGATTTTACATAACACTGACATCAAATAATCGTAACATTTTTTCGATTTTTTTTTTAATTTTAAATAGGTGGAATGAACAATGGCTAATCTAATTTTTAAAATGAAAATTAAAACTAAGTTAATCTTATTTACACTAAAAAAAATTATTTCTAAAACGTCTACTGGAAGATGTCAATTATCAAAATAAAACAGCTCGTACTTTCTTCCTATTTTGGGTGGTCAGTTCAGATAAGTGTATGATAAAATGCCAATGAAAAAAAAAAAAACCACTGGTCTGCATAATGAGAATGTTTTAGTTGGTACAAATGCTGTATCCAAAAAGTATATACATGTATGATGTTAAAGTTAAGAATTAATGCACATGTGAATTATGTATAACGGGTTAGGGCACATTTTTTTTAACAGAAAGTTTAACAATATAGAACCAAAATGGTAACACATCAATCAATTATTATACATTTAGATCTTCTAGTGAATTATTAGATACGGAATCCTTGTTAAGCAGATGCCAAATAGCGATAAAACTCACAAAGTTCTATGATTAAAATTAGCAAGCAATCTTTTTTTTTACTTTTTAACAAGTACTTGCGTTACTATTTCTAGATACAATACACGCAAATATACAGAATGTTACACTGTTGAAATATAAATCTGTACCACTTTACATAGGTTTGGGCGACTTCAAAAGCTATGTAAGCTAAACTTCCTGTGATACTATCATACTTTTCAATGGGATATATAGCTTTTTCTTTCTTTCAAACACACTAAATTTAAGTATACATAATTATAGCTGCTGTACATGTAGCTAAAAAAGTAAGAATGTGAGGTCAGTTTCGAATTACTCGTTATTAAAACAGTCTTGTATACATGAACAGGTTCCTCTTGCAGCTTTGAGTGTTTTGCATGGTGATATTTTTTTTAATAGAAAAGTAAATGTGCCAGATGGAATATTATTGTTTGAAAAATAGGGCAACCAATTTGGACCCGCTCTGCTCCATATTGAATAAGGAATGGAGAAGGCCGAAATTCCTTATGTTATGATGGACACCTTACAATAAAACTGAAATGATTCAAATTTAAAGAATGTTGATAATATATAAGCGAATAATCAATCAATTGATACCAAATCGTAAATACATCGAAATTGAAATCATACGATAACGTGAAGAAGAAATAATCGGAAACAGTTCTGAGTTTAAACTCGTGTAGCTTGATTTTCATTGGGGGGGGGGGGAGGGCGCTTTACAGAGCAAAGATTTTTATCTGATGATGATGTTGGAAGTCCTAGAGCACAGAGTAACGAGGTGTGGACAGACTGAAATTGCAACTTCCCGGCGAAATTATGTATGTATAAGATATCGCAATAGTTTTCAATATAAGAAAAACATAATGCATGTAATATCACGAAGTGTATTTTATTGGGAAAATCTTGTAATCTCGTATCACAGAGAAAAGCCAACGTTGAGGATGTATATAATCAGTCGACAAACAAAACAAACCAAGTGACATACATGTATATAAGTATATTTCACTGGTTTATTGCACGTGGAATAAATACACGCTTTAAAAAGTACCTGTCGGGAAACTAGGGATTTACCACTATTATTACAATATTGTTGAAAAACTATTCGCGTTTTACCCATTATTTATGATACGCGCCAAAACAATACATAACTGGATCTGGCTAAAAAAAAAAACATGCATAAAACTGTTGTTGCAAATAGTTTCAAGTAAAATGTCTAAGTTGACCGATAGTTACAGAATCACTAAATGTTTTGATAAAATAAAACTTGGCTTAGTTTTATGATCGGATCCGCTCCTCTTCTCAACTGGAAGGCAATAAAAGGAGCGGATCCTAAACCATTGGCTAGCGAAGACGCAATGCATGCAATGCTTACGTTATATTTACATTAAAACAACTGGCATTTAGTCTGTAAAATTGATTCAATCAGTATAAGTAGATATTCTGATTTTTAGCTCACCTGGGTCAGACTTTTCGTTATTTATGTTTTTGTTTGCCATCGTCCGTGTTGTATAAACATTTTCAGTGTCTTCTCTGCAATTATTTTGATAAAATATTGTATAAAGCATCTATGGACAGGAAGGGGGCAATTTAATAAATATAATTTAATTATAACATTTGTAGACCCAACCGCTAGGGGGGAAAAACTAGGGTAAAAACTGTAAAATTTGATGTATTCGTTGAAAAAAAATCTTTTCTTTATTCTGTAAATAAATAAAACAATAATACAATGTACATGGTTATGATCATTAAGACCAAAATTGTAAAACCTATGGCTCCAAGATATGAGGTTCTGATGTAAGAGAGTGGGATGTGATGGTCCTATAGGAAGAAAATTCATTAATTCATTCAAAATCTTCATCTAGCAGGCAAATTGAATGTATGGTTAAGACGAGCAAGAAGCCCTTTATCCAAATATTGAATTAATTTCAAAACGCCTTGATCAGGGGTTTTGGTTTATTGTTTTGTTTTGTTTTGGGGTTTTTTTTTGGGGGGGGGGGGAGATTAGTGATGTAGTGTATGTACGATGACCAATCAACACAAGTATACATATTGAAAAATAAATGTAGATTTTCACGTCCTCGTATATTTTTGTTATCTCATCGTTGTGCTTGACAATACAGCTATCGGAAAAACAAAATGATACAAAATTTTTGATATAATAATAATTTGATGGGGGGAAAATTATAATAAAAAATAATAAATTATAATGGAAAAATTCGTTATCTTTTTTTTCAGTGCGTAAAAATTCTTCAATGCAACCTCATCGCAAAAGAAAATCAAAAGCTTCGTTTTCATATGAAAAACAAGATTTGAAGCAACAAAAATGGGGATTTTAGATCTTCCAGAGGAATCTCTTCTGTGGATATTTCATACGATCCTTTATACAACATCTTCTCAGTTTAGCGAATATGTCTTGCATAGAGGGATCTGTGCTTTCACCACATCTTGTGGAGAGAAGTTCATTATTGCAAGGAGTTCGACGAAAGATTAACCAAGGAGGAACTAATTTCCGTTCTCAGACAAGTGTCTAGAGGCATACATCGTCTTGATATAGTTTCTGATTGCGCACAGAACGATTCTAATTCAAAGTTAATTCAATGTGTTCTGCATGAAGACGCAGAAATAAGCACATTTCTTCGCTAAAAGCACCGTCCATTCCTGGTGGATACATAGAACCCTTATTGGGAAAATATTCAGGGTTGTCTTCGATAGTAGTTGGGTTTCCTTGATATGTGTATTACAACGACGGTGATTTTTTTCGAGGCCATGAAAAAGCTTCCCCACCTTAAAGTGTTCATGATAACGCCGCTAATGGAATCCATTGAAAACCATTACTCGTATGAGAACGCATTCAACAAACATTTAGCCGACATGTTCAGCGGTTTGTTAGAATTAGAAGTTGTTCAATTTTTTTCTACAAATATGTTAAACGATTCTACAGTTCTTAGTATATGCTCTCCTAAAGAACTGTTAAAACCTGAAAAAAACTTACTTTGTATGGTTGCTGCAATGTATCCAATTGGTCGATCCCTGTTCAATCAGGCATTGCTTCCCTTTGTTTGTGTTTTATCTCCATTGATGATGAAGGTGTGGAACAAGTATGTAGGTCGTGCCCTGGTTAACGCAACGTTACTTTTGTCGGTTGTGAGTACGTTACAGACATTTCGATCAAACATGTATGTACCCACTGTCCGAACCTCGAATCTTTGTGTGCGTCAACCCCAGAAGACACATCTAACATAAAATCATAAAACTAAAATCGTATCAAATTGGCCCATTTTACTTAATAACTTTTTGTATTAATCATCAAAGGTATCCGCCCGCAATGCACGATGAACGCTTTCCGCCATGACGTTAATTAGTCAGCCCGCGTTCTTGGTTACCCGTTCTGGAAAGTTTTTTATTCTTAACGAAATTATTTAATATTGTTTCATTGCAAGTATATATTTTGATGCTATATTCCACTGACTTTGATCCGCCAAAGCGTGTCCATCACAATACTCTCATTTTTGCTATTATCGGGCTGGTTTATGGAAAATGAAGTTAGGTTCTTAATTTATTTAACAATAATTATTTATCAGGTAAAATTCAGTTATAGTTTACGGACATCATCTCACACGTGTTAAACTTTCAAAGGTGTAAGCAGTTACTCTGGTGCAGACATTTCGTAGTTTATTGGCAAAATGTCTTAATTCGTAAGTATAGATAACACATAGAAATGTCAAATCCCCTTCATTTTAGTTTAAAATTCATTATTCATCATCAAACTGTTCATTAGAAATGAAATTTTTAAACCTTTTGTACCATTTAATATTAAAACCTAAGTATTAACAAAAAAAAAGGTTCAAAACCAATGTACTATGATATATTAAATCAGACTAATGTAACACCAGTGGGAAAGGAAAAATGGAGTAAACATTTTGTTATCATTTCAGAAACACAATGGATTTCAATCTTTCATCTACCTTTTACTATTGCAGTACAGAATAAACCATTGTATATTAACTACAAACAGTTTTATGTATAAAATTGGTAACATGGATACTAATCTACGTACATTTTGTCAAAATGCGGAGGAAACAATATATCACTTATTATGGGAATGTCTAAAGGTACAACAGTTACTAGCAGAATTTGTTAGAGTTATCAACTCTAAAGGAATTAGATTATAGACTTTGATAATAAAACTTTTATTTTTGGTGATTTAGATGGTGTGAAGTCAAAAGTGGTCAATGTTGTTCTCCAATCGCAACTTCCCGAGAAGTTGAGATTGTATTGTACTCATTATATGATAAAAAAAAATACATAAACAGAATTAGATGCCAGAAAAATCAATTAACAGTAATTACTGTTAATTGATTTTTCTGGCATCTAATTCTGTTTATGTAGGCCTATTTTTTTTTTTATAAATACCCTTATAAATGATTTAAAACAGTTGTATAAAGTATTGCAATTCTGTCCAAAGGAAAGAAGTGAGATGGATATGTTCAATACAGACTGGGGAAAATGGACCCCCTTGATTAACTCGCTCTAGATTGCTCTCTCTCTCTCTCTCTCTCTCTCTCTCTCTCTCTCTCTCTCTCTCTCTCTCTCTCAATAAAAATTGTGTTCTTATAATGCAATGTTGACGCAATTGTTTCATTGTACTGTCTAACATATTTTGTATCCTTGAAGCAATAGGTTCATTAATATTTTTGTATCATAAAATTTAAATTAAAAAAAATACACTTGTAGCAGTAAATGAACGATCGAAAACAAATTTTATGAATTCATGTCCACTTTAAGAACTTGGGGTACAAGGCATAAGATTCTTTTTTACCAAATAACATTTTATTGGCACATAAAAAAGTAAAAAAAAAAACGCACGGTTTTTATTCGAACGTTTGTCACAGAAACATATAATTCTGAGCAAAAATAACTTCTTAGAAAAATATTTTTCAAATCATTTTAAATTCAATCATAAACTCTTATTTAAATAAACGCAATAGTTTACATAATATGAAATATTCTTAATTTTAAGAAGATCAAAGACAAAATGACAACTAAACTAAATTGTTGCTGTATTTATTGAATATGAAATAATATAGATTATTATTGCTATAGCAACAAAAAGGTATTCCGTTCTTTTATACATGTAATAATCATCAATATATTGCTTTCTTTCATGTAGAAAAACTCATGGATATAATACTTCTGTGAAGGAAATTTCCAGAGCTTACTTCTATGTAAAACAAAACAAAAAACAATTAATTTTTGGAGTACTTCCTGTGACGACCGGAAGTTACACCAATTCAAACAAAAAATGTTAAACGTATCTTCATGCATTGGTCTGTCTTCACAAGTCTCTGCCAGTTCTAAGAACTCGCTGAGACAAGTTGTTTTTTTTTTGTCTCGGGACCGGAAAACGACAAAACGGAATTGCTCAATGAAAATAAAATTTAGCAGTTCTTGTAATTTTTTTAAAAAGTATATCATTCTTTATCAGGCTAACTAAAACTGTAAAAGAAAAACAGTTTAATTAATTAAAAACTTGATTTGTTTGAACGCCTCTAGTGAGAACCGGAAGTAACGGTTGACAAGATGACACCCGTTAAACACATTTTCAACGAAATGCCTATCATCCACAAAAGTTTTGTGTCTTGATCACATACAGTTTCTGAGATCTCACAGGTAAAAAATTTGAAAAAAAAGAAAGCTACCTGAGGTATTTGAGATATCTCAGCGGAAGTAGAATTTTTTATTTATTTAACATCGCATACATGTAGATGTCATCTGTAAGATTTTTTACTAAAATATTAATTTTATTTAAAATGACAAAAATGAAAAAAAAAATCATTTTTGAAGTACTTCATGTGCCGACCAGACTACCATCCCAAAAAGTTTGGTTGTTGAAGTCATTACCGTTTCTGAGATTTCGAGAGGACAAGTGTTTTGGTCACGGGACCAGAAACGGACGACCGAAAGCTCTTTTCTAGGAAATGGAAAAAATAAACACCTCGAGGTATTAACATTGTCTACTATCCCTAAAAATTTCAGGAAAATCTATCCAGTGTTCTCTGAGAAATTCTGCCGACAAAAAAGGGGAAAAATAATAAGAAAGTAATAAATAAAGAAAGAAAACATTACAATCACTATAAGGTGACGGAAGACCTTAATAATAATGTGAATACTATAATATGAAGTTTTGACAATTACAAAAGAATCATCAAACTTACAATACTATGGTCGACGCCAAAGTCAAGCAGAAACTCCTCAGCAATAAAAGAAATCTGTTTACGTAAGCCGCCTTCATAAACGATTTGCATACATATGACAGGAGGTCAAGCAAACTGATTATTCTTTATTCAATATAAGCATGAAATAAAGAGCCTGCATATAAAACTGAAAATAATACATGTAACAACCCGTGCCAACAGAGAGAGAGAGAGAGAGAGAGAGAGAGAGAGAGAGAGAGAGAGAGAGAGAGGGGGGGCCAATAACAAATTAACATGATTTCACACTTCATGTCTTGTTAAATATATAAATAATAAATTTGTTTAGAATGATCGGAATGTACGTATTTTTAAGCTTATCATTTAGCATATAATTCAGTGCAGTGTATTGGTGACATTGATGCCGACGAAGCGTCACCGTTCGACTGAATTCAACAATTAAGCGGCTGATGTAAACAAGACTGTCACCGAAAACTTTTTCTTCATGCAGTGGATGCATGCTGAAATTATTGAATGATGTTGAAATGAGTGTTAAATCAGGCAAAGCATTAAAACAATACTTTTATATTTTAATGGGTTTTTTCTTGCTCAAAATAGCCGTTATGTATAATGATTTTTCTGTTTGCACGACTGCTACAACCTCTGAAATACGTAAGAACCTTCGGAGTAGTGATTGTGAAAACTTTTGATTTTGATATTAAATGATATATTATAGTTTTTCCGTTTGTTTGGTCAGGCATATGAAACTTTCTGAACTTCACATTTATATGTGGATCCTTAATCTACCGTTAAGGACCATCTTTCTAAAAAAAAAAAAAAACATGAAAAATTAATCAGTGTTTTTTCATATTCAACATTAGGAAGTATAGAGCGCAACGTTGCTCCAAAATCATTTTCACATATACATGTATAATTGTTCATATCATTTTGCGTATCATATTTAAAAAATGGTGTTCTAGCAAGCATCAGCTCTGCTGGATCACTTGTCCGGGACATATCATCTCTCACCTTGGCCCAATCTGACCTACAGAGTGCCTTTGGGAAAAGGGTGTGCAGTGACCTTGAACCAAGTATCTGGGTCTAGGGTTAAGGTCATAACAGAATTATCTGAAAAATCCTTTTCCGGATCATATTCTCTCCCCTTGGTCCAATATGGTTCAAAAATGTACTTCACCCATAGAGTGCCTTTGGTAAAAGGGTGTGCAGTGACCTTGAATGACATTTCTAGGTCAATAGTCAAGGCCATATCAGACCATGCAGAAAAAAAATTTCAGAGCATATTTACTCTCCCCTTAGTCCCATCTGGCTCATACTTCACATAAACAGAATTTTTGGGTAAATGGTGTGCAGCGACATTTATACCAAGTTTCGAAGTCAAGTTTCAATGCTGAGCTATGTTATACTTTGCCAAATGATCTCTGTGTGCAGGATGCATTTAAAATCTGTTTTAGAACTACCATTGATTCAACTGTTAACTGGTTACAATATAGAATTCTCCATAGAATTCTTCCTGTTAAATATTGTCTTAAGAAAATCAAAATTACTACCTCTGATTGCTGTACTTTTTGCAACAATATGTCTGAAACTATGCAACATGTTTTGCAACATGCAAGAAAATACAACCTCTGTGGAATGCACTTAGTATACTTATATATGAGAAATGCTACAAAAATATTAGTTTTGGTGTTTGTAATATATTATTTGGTGTCTACCCACTTAACGGGGAGAACAGAATTTTAAACTTTGTAATCTTATATACAAAGCAATATATATTTTCATGTTTAAAACAAAATAAGACGCCAATATTTTAGGGCTCTTACTTACACTATTTTTATCAAAGATACAAGATTGAAAAGTCTATTTATATTCAGAAATTAGAAATTGAAGAATTTGAAAAAGCATGGTATCCATGGATCGAATGATTTTATTAATCATCTGGTAGTTTTAAATGTGTTTAAATGTTTTAAATAATACATCACTTTAGTATTTATGGGTTTTTTTTTTGGGGGGGGTGGGTTTTTTTTTTTACTTGTTTTTTTACTCTTTTTTCATGAATTGTAGCTGTACTGCTTAGGCATTTAGTTTCAAAATTATCTCAAGCGACTACCCTATTCTTAATTACTATGAGTATTACAATATGGGATGAAAAAGTGAGTATGCGAGAAGTGAGAGAGTGAATATAATTGATATACTGTGTACATACAACCTTTGTTTACAATAAAATAAAAAAAATTTCAAGGTCAAATGTGAAGGTCATAACAGATCCATTTTAAGACCATAAATTATTTCCCTTTGCCTTACTCTTCCTCATATGAAATCCTAAAAAAGCCTGTTGGTAAGGAGTAAGGAGTTTGACTTAAGGTTCTATGCCAACCTGAAAATTTCTAAGTGATCATAGGTCAATGTCAAAGCAAAATCCTCTGAAATGCTTTTATCCTATTTTCCATTATTTAAGCGGGGCCCTTTGAGATGGTCACAATCTCAATGAAGTCAAGTTTAGTGGATGTACAGGATTGAAAACAATTTGTTTTTAATCTCGAAAAAAATTTCAAAACCTTTTTTTAATTTATCGTACATGTATTTTTGTAAAGTTTGTGTTTACTGTCCTTCATGGTATGATTTGTGTTATAAGGCAAACAATATTCAACGTGACTGTATAATTATCATGTTTGTTAAAGTAAATTATATCACGAAGGACACTACATTGTAATATTTTCATTACCCATTGTGTTGCGGCTTAATTAAGTTGCTGACAATTGCCTTTTGATTCGATTTCACAACTCAACTGTTCGGGATTTAAACCATTGCAAGTTTTGGCATCTTAATAGCCTTTGACCCATTGTCTCATAGTTTGGGTTCCGGGTTACTTACCATTCCACCCATCTTCGCTAGCCAAGGGTCTAGGATCTGCTCCTCTCCTTTACTCCCTTGGCTCCTCTCCGTCTACTACCCTAGGGTAGTAGAGGAAAGGAGCGAATCCTAAAACCCTAGCTAGCGAAGTTGTGTTCCTCTCGGACCTCAAGATCCGTAGTTTTTGGATCTGGATTTGTAGTGTGTGGGTTTGTATCTCGGATATATTTTGAACAGCAATTCTACTGAAAACTTTGATACAATTATGAATGTCTATTTTTCATCTTTTTTTTGGTAACTCAAAGATTTTGTATGTTAATTTTCACCGTATCAAACTATATTGCTAAACAAAAGTTGGCAATAAACTTTACATACAGTTTCATGCTGTTCAATTCTGCCGAAATCCATTTCAACCAAGGCAAAAAAAAAAAAAAAAACGAATCGGAAAGTAAATAAAAATGTGTCTTTGATGGACTGATAAGATGCTCAACTAAATTCCCAATAGAAGGATATCCATCTGCAATGATTATAGTATTCAATAGTTTGAGTAATAACAGTCATCACGTTTTGAACACGATCAGTAGTTACTGATATCTGCTTTAAAAGTATAATATTGGTAATTTCAACATCAATCCTTCAATTTAACCGAATAACTTTTAGTTTTTTCAAAGAATGTTTTGTATTCAAGGAGCACACTTGGTAGTCATGGGATGAAAAAAATGTACATGTATATTGCAAATTTGCTTCATCTATCATTACATTATATAAAACAAATGGTGGAAACATCTACATGTATGAATATCTATATAAATATCTATATGTAAATTAATGCATAGCTCCCAAGGAATTTGCTATAAGAGAGCTTTACTGTATTAATTACATTTGATATGGTGTGCAATTTAAATAAAATATCTTTCCTCTCTCTCTCTCTCTCTCTCTCTCTCTCTCTCTCTCTCTCTCTCTCTGTCCCTCTCTCTTTCTCTTGCAAAGAAAGATAACTCTGTGTGAAGTGGTTGAATTTACTTTCATTGGTTCAGAACATGGTTTTAAATTTTTAATAATAAAAGTTCAACTTTGATAAATAAGAAATTAAAAAGAAGAACAAATTACAAAAACATCAACAACAAAAATAAGAAGAAACTACCAATATATAAAATGGGACGGAAAATATAAGCAAATCAGTTAATGTGGCATTCAGGTACATGTTTCTTTGTAGAAGTAGCATTATGCAAAAGTTGATGGCACAAAATAAATTCCTCAAATATAAGTTAAGAGGAGGCATACTAATATTTGTAGAAAAAAAATTAAACTCTCAAGCTGCAGAACACAGATAATTAAAAGTTGAATTGTCGGAGCGTGATATTACTGCAATATTGTAGCCTTCTCCATTTTTCTTTTATCTGAGGTTTTCTCCCCCCCCCCCCCCCCCCCCCCCCCGTCAAAAAAAAGATCAGGAGAGGGCTTCATTATTGCAGCTAAGTATGATATAGTTACATTGATACATTATCAATGTGACACAGTATTAATATGGTTAAAGGTACACAGAAACATTGTAAAGTAATTTTGAACATTTGAACATTTAATGCAAGGGGGATGAGCTGAGGTGATAATGGTTTAAATGGTTAAAAAATTTCGCAATTTACACCAAGTATTATACTAGTGTGATGAATTTCCATGACATTCAAAAGTAATCTCTACACGTGGATTATTTTGCTGAGAACTGGTATTTTTCTCTGTATGAAATAAATAAACTGATCCTTGCACACAGAAATTTCATGTAATTGTCCGGGATCCGGTTTTTACATATAAAATGCCATTCAGGAATAAAAACTAATAGGCATAACAATTAGTTTACACTATCTACATAGATTACCCCAACAAACACTTAATTAAAGCTAATTAATCACTCCAGGATGTGTCCGTCAGAGTTGTACAACAGCACATCCAGGTGGTAGATATTGCCTTTGTAGCAGCCCCTACAGAACACATTCACTCTCTTACATGAATTCATGCCGCTATCCATCGACAGAATGTCCGTCTTCAGAATCTCCGGTGATTTGGTCGTCAGTGACACGGTGCAGGGCAGAGAGCAGTGATCGAAGAGATTCTTATAACCGTCCAATGACATCAGAGGGTTCTTCTCCACGAAGAGCTGTCGCAAGCCCCTGCAGTGCGTCGCTATGGAGACCAGTGACTGGTCTGTCAGACACATCTTCTGTATCATGGAACCACTAGAGATGTTGAGCAGCTTCAGTCGCTGACATCCCCGGGCGATGTACGATATTCCAAGGTCCGTTGTGTTGAAGCAGCCCTTGATGTCTAGCTCGCGAAGATCGGGACAATACGTTGCAATCTGACGTAGACAGTGGTCGGTGACTTTGGAACACAGGCCCAAATTCAGGAAGCGTAGTTCCGAATGGACTTTTGGTGAAGGGATCGATGAACAGGTCAAGGCATTCAGGAAGTTTGCTCTAGCTCTAGATCTGTCCAGTTGTGATTTTTTGTCTGTTTTATGGGTTGTATCGTCAAATGTTTGCATGCCGTTTTCTGGATCATTTTCTTCCATCAACTCGGGGTCTGCTGCCAAAGTTTCTCTGTTGTCATCATCTGGGGAAACAAGTGAATTATTAAAATTAAGCGTACATGTTAATTAACAATTACATGGAAATGCTTACAAATAGAAGCTTTGTTAATGTATGATAAAACTCTGCTATTGTACAGTTGTATATTACCATGATGCAAACAGGGATGAATAATTCTTTAGACACAAACTAAATGATTTGTTAAAGTAACAGTTTATTTTCAAGAGAAAACAAGCATTATTTACACAAAAACAGAAGTTTTTTCAATAAATATTATGATATGGTTTTTACTTATAAAAAAAAAATTAAAAATATAATCTTAATGATACTGCTAGTATCAGAAATGAAATGATAATTCAAAAATATATACAATACCATTTAACTTGTCAGGGCGAATTGACAATTCTTCCTTTTCTTTTAAATATCTGGAAATAAAAAATTATCACAACTATCAGTACATGCAGAGCAAATGATATATTAATATAAATTATAATGTAAGGTACAGTAAATGTAGGTGTAATACAGTGTAATATAATCTAATTAAAATTAGAACTTTGATCCGTTCCAAGTAGATCACTGTGTAGCGATCTACTTGGAGCGGATCAAAGATCTAATTTTAATTAGATTGGTTGTAATAAAGATGAGAAGAATGCACCTTACACCTCTAAATGAAAATAGATGTACATGTACCTGGTATATCCTGTATAAAATGTGGAATTATGTGCTAATTTTATAATAAATCCAAGTTATGCAGAATTCATCCCCATGTGAACAATTTTAAAAAGATATACATGTACCACACAACAGGAAGAGTGACACATTTTATGAATTCTTTACTCCAGCAGAATTAACTCAAATAAGAACACTTTGTTAGTTTTTGGAATTACATGTAAAATACACGTACTCAACCTTTAAAAATATACACAGTTTAAAGTATATGAGGATCTGTTCCGAAACCTATATATTATGTATAATTCATGTACATGTACAAATGAAACAGCTAGAAAAAAAAATTCTACTCAAGTCTAAATATACTGATTTTTCACATTCTTGTTCATTGTTTACACTACACTACAGAAAGAAATTATAAATATGAATCAATAAGTTAAAAAAGACTCAAATTGACATTGATGTAATATGTGTTTTCTGTTATAGTTACCTATCATAGGGAGTCTCTATCTGATCAAAAGCCTCGAAATTCAGGGTCTGTACAAATGGACAGTTGGCCACATTCAGTGTTTTCAACCATTTACAGGATGTCACCAATGGGTTGATACCTTTGCCGGTCAGATGAACACATTCGCTGAAGTTCACAGTCTGTAGATGGTTACAGTACTGCGCTAGCACCTGTAGTGTGTTATCTGAGACTGACAGACAACCCGACACGTCTAGCTGCATCAGGTTACTACAGCTCCGAGCCAACTGGTCCAAGCCCAGGTCGGATATCTGAGCACTGTTACACATGGTGAGTGAGCGCAGAGCGTGGGAATTCTGGGATAGATAATCCAGTCCTCCATCCGTTATGTTGGATTTGTGGTAGAAGATTTCCGGATCTGACACGCACAGAGATTCAAGGTTTGGGCAGTGGGTGCATAAATGTTTGATTGAAATGTCTGTAACGTACATACAGCCGGCGAAAGAAACTTTGTGAAGACCAGGACACAATCTACAAATGTGTTCCATTCCTTTGTCATTAACGCTGGTAGAATTCAAGTGAAGGGAGGTAATTCCTGATTTTTCTGGTAAAGATTGGAAGCCAGCATTAGATATCCCATCACATCCATACAAAGCAAGCTCCTTCATGATTTTACAAGAATCTAGCAGAGCACACAAAGTAGAGTCGTATAACTTGTTCACACTGGCAATGTGAACAACTTCCAATTCCAACAAACTGCTGAACATGTCTGCAAGCAGTTCATTGAACCTGTCCTGATGGAAGGCAGGCTCAGCGAATGTTTCAACTGATTTGGAGCTCTCTGTAATCTTGAACACTTTCAAATGTGGAAGTTTTTTCATGGCTACGAAAAAATCTCCATTGTTGCAGTATGCGTAATAATAACTGACTTCAATCGAAGACAGTCCTGAACATTTATCCACAAGGGGCTCTAAATACCCGTTAGGAATAGATGGTATTTTAAGCGATGAAATATTACTCACATCCACATCTTCATGTAAAATACACTGAAGAATTTTGAGGAATGAAAAATTGGTCTCCCTGTGCTGGAAAGCTTTCTCAAACACTAGATGCTGAAGACCCCTGGACACCGATTTCAGGACTGAAAGCAGTTCCTCTTCAGTCAGCTTTTCATCAATCTGTTGGCTGTAGTGAACCGTGCTCCACAAGCTGTGGTGGAAGCACAGATCCCTCCATGCAAGACATGTTTGCTGGACAGAGAAGAAGAGATTGTAGAGAGGAACATATGAGAAAATCAACAAGAGCACCTCCTCTGGAAGATCTAAAATTTCCATGTTAACTCAAGATATAAGTACTAGTCTTGTCTTTTCCACACAGAAGCTGGGTTCTAAAGATCCATGCATGATGGAGCAAGAGGTCACAACTGAAGAACTGAATTTATGCATCTTCTTGAAAATGGAGCATAAGCTTATTTTAGTTGTCTATCCCCATTGATCCAATATCTGCACTTATTTTCTTCTCAAATAGCAATTACATGTACCTGGAAAAATATTGATATGTAACAGAAAGAAATCAATCAGACAACACTCTGGCATTTCTAATATGCCAGAGTCTGAGAAAAGGGTAATTTTAATAGAGATTAACTCATCTGGACTTGATATTTGGACCAACACCTTCACCAAATCTCGGGACATTAAGTGAAGTGGGAAATTAAGCAAAAATATCCTGATTTTAACCATGACATGTGACTAATGTTGGGGCAAAATTTCCAGACATTAATTTAGTGAGGGCGTGAGTCTCAATATCAAGTTTAATAATAATCTTTACAAAGATAAGGGAAAAAGGATGAGTCTGAGGAATCAAATTCAATACGTATTGAGAAAAAACAATTAACTATATAATTAACTTGAGCATACTGAGAAGCATACAATATTTTCAATAAATATATACAATCAATTTAATCTCAGGCATTCTCAGCTGAGATTGATCAGCTCTGCTTGATATAACATACTGAATTGTAAAAATGTAGAACGCTAAAATTGTTTAATGAATAACGATGAGCCAACAATTTTATTTACAAATCATTAGAAATAAGCAATGATTTCCAAAGGATTTCATCAGAACTGTTCAGTTTTCTTTTGTGTTTTTTTTACTTCAATGTAACATGTGTAACAGACTGTGTAACATTTTCCCAGCTGATGCAATAAGGTTTAATAGATCCTTAAAGTGTGTCAGCTATTGATATCATTGGGTGCCGGTCAATCCGTTCCCAAATAAAACCGTCCCGGTCAATCCGTCCCCTGGATTTTGGCTTATCTGTCCCCAAAGTTTGGTCAAATCGTCTCCTCGTAGAAATATATAGGGTTTTATATCTGCCCCCAAATTTGCCCCCAAGTTTGGTCCTCTTATTGTTCTTTTGTATTTTCCCATATTTTGTTGTTATCCGTCCCTGAGTTTGGTCAATCCGTCCCCAAGTTTGGTCAGTCAGGGTGCGATTATCGTCAATTATATTTAAGGTGTTATAACTAATTTGGAGACTCTCCATGTAAGTGTTATCATAATTATGGGACGGCGGGTGTTAATTATAAGAACTAATGGTAACACGCGGAGATCCGTTCTTCGTGATCACCAAATAATTTATTTCTATATGTCGGGCTTTATCAAAAATATCATAAATGATTTGATTTGAACATATGTTATTGTATATATTGACATACATATATGGCATAGCCCCCTAACTCCGTCACTACCCTAACTCCGTCACTTTTGGGAAACTCCTCGCCGTGTGAAATCAAGTGAAATTACTTCATTTTTTGCATGTCAAAAATCTTTAATAAAATGTTAACAATTTACAAAGGTTAAGTTCAAGAATGTGTTAAAACAAAACAAAATCACACTTTGTTCATTTCATTCACAGTTAACTGCGTAAAATCAGTTAGCACTTTTTCACGGGTACACTAAAACATCGATATCTCTTACTAAAGTTAGGGGACGGAAATCATTTATATACGCTTTTAGAAATGAACGCTTTTAATTAATTTAAATCAAATAAAAAATACAAATAATTCTATCAGGATACGGATTGACTAAAGTCAGGGGACGGATTGACCAAACTTATGTGCAAAACCTATAAAAGTATATCAGCGGATGGTTTGACTAAAAGTTGGGGATGGTTTGACCAAAACTAAGGGACGGATTTGCATTGCCTATATAATTATACAATGGGGCGGTTAGACCAAATTTTGGGGACGGATCAGCCAGAATATAGGGGACGGATTGACCGGGACGGTTTTATTTGGGAACGGAATGACTGGATTTCATATCATTGTGTGTCGTAATATATTTGTAATTGTGTATTGCAGACAGTTTTAAAATGATATCGACTAACATTTCTTCAATAACACACAGTATTACATGTGATGTATAGGCCTAAAGTTACTTATTTTTAAAGTTGTCAATTAAGTATGCCACTAACGTTATATTTGACTATACCTCTTTGAAACATTGTTAGTTACTTCAAGTTTCTTTGAAATCTATAATTGTTGTTAAGTTAAACTGCATTATCATTTGCATTCTGTTACACACCAAATTATTGTCATAATCAATAGAAATACGTACATACATCATTTTCGTCGTGAAGAGGAAGTTTTCTGCGTTTAGAGGTAAAATCCCTGTAACGGGTGTCTTTATCTTTCGTTCCTCTATATTTTCGGACCACTGTTGGGAGTTGGGGGGGGGGGGGGGGGGGGGCTAAGGCGAAAGAGCTTGATCTTTTTGGGATGCAACTAATTAAGATTTTCTCTTTGAACTCAATATCTTGGGGTCTGCTCATGAATTCATTTTTTTTTTAAAATACATAAGTCTTTCTACTTCCTACAGCTGTTTTTTATGTCTCAAGGTACTCAAGTTTTTTAAATAACTTTTCAATTCAGGATTAATTCATGCTCTATTCAAATTGGCTCCATCACACTTTTGCAAAAAAAAAAAACATCACTAATCCTGTTCAATTCTTACACATAAATATCGTAACAAAAGCATGCTTTCATTACATGACCTCCAAAAGCTACAAGTTTCACTTCATCATTACTGAACTGAGAATGATAAATATTCATGAAAACTACAGAATTTCAATGAGTTGGCCCCTAGTCAGTAGGAGTATGCTAGACTGGACTTGGTTTTCTACAAAACAGGTCTTTATCTACTTTTTTTTTTTTTTTTTTTTTTTTACAATAAACTTTTAATTATATCAGCACGAAAGCTGGCTGTCTGTTTGTTGATCAACCTTTAAAAAATACATACCCATAATATTTGAGGTGAGACAATATACATTAAACTGTCAAAAGAACACTGAAAAAATAACAGAATACTGAATTCAGTAATTATATTTTTTTAATTCAATATTTTCACATGAATTAACAACTTATCACAGAATTCACTCAATCATCCATGAAAAGCGCTCAAAATCAAACAAATTTCATCTCGCTGCATTCTTGTATCAATGAGATAAAAATGGGCTGTATTCCTTTCATATCAAACCAATCAGAGACGATGGAAGTCTGCAATCACTAAACACTACACAACAACTTTCTGAAACTTAACAAAAAATGTGTACAAACATGTACATTTCAGTGTGATATACAAATGTTACTGGGTATTTCGTATGGACAAATTCAAATTCCTCTACATTGAAGAATGATGAATGTGTTGGCAAAATTGTATTTATAGTAATAGATACAGTATCAGTCATTAGTCTATTAAAACAGTCTATTGAAAAAATTGTTAATGGAAAATATTGGCCAAAAGTTGGTATATTATTATCAAACAAAAAGAGTATCTGGACATTACAAGTAAATTAGAAAACAAATTGACACTTGTGAAACTCAGTACAACTACACTACATTAAATTGAAATTATTTAAAATGATACTTTATCATACTATGAGAGAATTGCAGGAAAAATACACAGAAACAACATATGCATAATACAAATATAGCAGTCCCACACAACATTTATATTGGTCACTAAAGCTCTGCTTACATACCGGTATCACTCAAGATCCCTGATGTTCACATGCACCTAATACCTTCATGCAGTCATTCATATCTAGGATAAAATTTGGAGGAGCAGGGACAATGGTTATTTCTGGCTTATAAGAAAACTGCAACACAAATGGAGGAAATGAGGCTTCATAATCAAATGGGAGTTCTAGCATAAAACATTAGTACATGGCCCCCTAAATTATATTTTTTTTCTTTCTTTTTTTTAAGCATAAAATTTCCAAAATGAAAAGCTGCATCAGTTTGCAAAGGGAAATAACTCAGAGTTCATATTTTTACTTAAAATTGAAAAAAAGTGTTTGTTCCCATTTTCAATATGGCAAAAGATTAATTAATGCAACAGCATTTGTCATTTTAACTAATTTAGCTGTATCTGAGAAAGAAAATATTTATTCTTTTATCTACAGATTTATTTTGACATTACATACATGTTCATTTTCTCTTTCCAATGCATGATTATCGTAAAGATGTTTGGGATATATGCATTTAATTTGGGATAAATGCATCAAAATAGCAAATATGGGAATGCATGGTCAAATTTACAAACAACATATCCACTGATAAATAGAGCCATGCAAATGTTATCAAGAAACTGCATGCAAGCATACATGTATATTTCACATGCATGCAAAATATGTATCACGAATGATGAAAAAAAACTTTATTTTCTGTTCTAAGGAGTTACAACTTATTTTTAATCAAAGCAAAGACTCCCTGTTTAAGAATATGTCAAAATTTAAAGCAGGACAGGAAATCTGAGTTTTGATGATTTGAATTCAGTCCGATTAGAAATGATCTTTAGATAAAAGTTGACCTGATTAAGAATACATGTATGCTTTAAAGCATTGAATTAAGAGAGACTTATGGTACATGGTTTTTTTTTTTCAACATTGAAAACAAGAGGTCCTGTTGCAACAAAAATGAAATTAAGGAATTACAGTATATCAAACACTAAACAATTTAAGGAATGCATTCCAGTTATCTTCAAAAATGACATAATTTACTGCATGCGAAATGTTTAAATACAAAATTGTAAAAGCTGTTTAAACTGAATTTCAATACTCTACGTGATTATGATCTCTCAGTTAATATCACTGTTACATATAACTATACCATATTTTTATATTTTACATCATTAAATATGTATTCATTACATGCATTACATGTACATTTCAATAAATTATGTATGAGTTTATCTGCCGAAAGGGGATAAACATCCAATTATAACTTTTAAAAGCAACCTCCTCAATTCTTTTGGATTTTCCCTTTTTAAAAATGATTCCATACATTCAATGCTCTGGGAAATGTTTGAAAACAAAAACTTAAACATTTTGAAAAATAAAGAGTGCAGAATGCATACCCCAAAAAGGGGTTACCATTAGCATAGACTAGATGTAAATAAAAAAAAATAAAGTATACATGTATTACTTCAATTTTTCTTTGACACAGGCAAACTTGTTATAAATCATTTTCAAAACATTATTGTACATAAATGTAAATTAACTGAATAAAAAATCAAGCTTTTCATTAGATTTGCAAAAGAATGATCAATGGGATTCAGCACTATTAAAAGAGGTGTTCAACAGCTGTACATTCACAATGATACTTTTTATATGTGCAAGTACATGTACTGTAAATTCTCAGGATGAAAAGAGAACTTTAATAAAACGCATGTCCATTTGACATGCTCTATCCGTACATGTATTATGCATTTCATTTTATCATGAAATAATGCCAACATCACATATCAAATGTGATATTAAAAAAAAAAATAACATACACACAAATATTTGGGAATTCCAAGGAACCTTACAATATCAAAACACAAAACATAATCGCAGCCATGATGCAACTCACAGCTTTATGACTAATGCACTTCCTGAAACTAAATTTAAACACTATAATAACTTCTTTGAACCTTCCATCAAAACTTGAAGCTTGCTTGTTCTTTCTTTTGGGAGAAAAAAAATAATTGGCATCACTATGGCAACAGTGTCAACAACAGCCGGACTTTTGTTGTGCTGGAGTATCATCGTCGACGACAACAACACTTTTACGGTTTGTACTGTCTTTTTGATTGCGGTTGTTATCCTGTCCTGCTTTCTCTATCATACCTGTAAAAAAAATAATTTATACAGTAAATATAAAAACAAACTGCAATTAAAGATAAATATAAGGAATTTGAATATGTTGAATTTATACTTGCAAATGAATATCGATAGTTAATTTTGAAGTGCAATGAATGTTGAATGAAACAGTGAAATACTATTTTTGAACTTCTATCACAGACTTTGAAAATATTAACAGGTTTAACTTTATTTTCAAACAGTTTTAAAATAGTTTATTTTATATTGATTAGAATGGATGCAAATGATACAACAGGTAGTATACAACACACTCAGTTTATCATAGACATTGATGAGGTTCTGTGGAAGGTGAAAAACAAACAAAATTGAACCCATGCCAAACTATTTTTTTTTTACAAATCACATTCACGGTTTAGATATATTAAACGATGACTAATGAACGTTACAATGGATCAGATTTGACATCTACTTTTCTGACTCACCTTTACTTAAGTCTAGGAACATTTCCTCTATACCTTTGTTCAGTTTTGCAGATGTGTGAAAATGTTTAGCCCCCACAGATGCAGCATAACTACAAAGTCAGATGAATGTGTCAGAAATTACAATTCAACAACAAAATAACTTATAAATGCTGGTTAAAAATGATTCAACATCATTCAACTTCAAAATACAAATTTTAACTTATAGTACTGATATGAATTCTACATTTCACTTCACACATTTCATCATGTCCACGTTTTAAGAATACCTGTATAATTTAATTTTTTACATAATTTTTTTAAGTGAATGAAATAAGTTTGCAAGATGCTTTCTGGAAAATCCAAAAATAGAACTTTGAAAGGACTATATATGATATTAGTCAAATTTGGCCCCCATAATTTGCAATTTTTTAAAGTGATTCAGGTACATTAAATTGTTGTGTTATTTTTCAGAAGAGTTAATATAAATTATATTTTTGGCCTATTTGATTCATTTGCACTCACTGGCAGTATATTACATCAGAAGTGGTGCTATTTCTATAATTCAATCAAAATAAGTCAAAATTTGACATTTTTCTAATTTTTTTTCGAATGGGAAATATAGAGCAACGCTTTGAACAAGAACAAACTTTTTGTCACTCATAAGTACGGGATAGATACGTCTTTGGTTAAAATATTTTGGTTGTTCAAGCAATCGCTCAATGTTTTCTGAAAGAAAACCTGCTTCAAAACAAGCCGTTTTATGCTAAAAATGCGAAAATGGTGGGAAAAGTTAAACTTTATAATGTCATATTTTTAAACTGTGGGCAGTTAAATCAAAATGAAAGTTATGAATAAACTTCAAAAGCATACCTGTACCGAGAAAACAAAGAATAACAGTAAAATGACGATGTTCATTTAAGGGGGCCATTTTAGGCCCAAACCATATATAGTCCTTTGTACATTGATTCACTTGTTTTCCATTTTCAGATATAAGTGGTAGATGCTCTTAATTCTCATTTCTATCAAACAAAAAGGATAGAAATCTAACCCATAGCAAGAATTTGATACTCTCCAAAAAATAGATTCTCAAAAATAAAATTTTTGGATCCAGATCAAACTGAACTCTCATCAATCCTTTCATATCCACATTTGGACCAAAATTAACATGAGAGCTTATGGTCCAAATATTAATTAGCACAATACAGAAAGTCTCTTTATTTCTTTTTAATTCCTGACAACTACATGCACTTTAATCTCTACTCATATCAAGGGTAACTGATCTGCTCTTCTCAAAAACCCTCAACAGATTTATCTATAAAAAGTTAAGACTGATTTTAGCACTACAAATCTACCAATCACGGCCTCATGCGTCCTTCGGGGCACGGAGAAGATAAGTAAGTAATCTACCAATACAAATTACATCAGACTAGTGCCTAATCTACAGTCATGCATCTATTATCATTTTTATTCCAACTCTATTCTAACTGAACCTGTCAAAGGAGGGAGAGGAAAGAAGAGTACCAGAAAGCCCCGACTCTGGAATATCCTCTAACTCTTACAAATATGGAAATGGATGCAATGAATTATAAAATAACTGTAATTCCTTACACACTGCATCACCATGGAAGAGGACTATCAATATCCAAAAACAAGACATAAACTGATAACATACGCTTCCGCATCTGCCACAGACACATGGCGTTCCTTCTCTAAGTCTATCTTGTTCCCTGCTATACACAGACAGATGTCATTCCCCAACATCTTCCTCAGCTCCTTAACCCAGTTTTTCACCTGTAAAACAAATTCATTGAAATTGAAATTAATAGACTTTTTGAGGTGTTATTTTTTGCTTGTGTACTGTCATAATAATCAGAAAAATCAAAATTTGTTTAAACTGGTCAGCAGAAAACACAGGTGCTTTTGGACAGTGTGTGTCCAACAATGACTTAATTGTCCTCTTTAATATATACTGTTCACATACCTTCTGGAAGGAGTCTTCGTCAGTGATGTCATACACCAGTATTGCACCGTTACTGTCGCGGTAGTAGATGGGACCCAGGGCATGGAAGCGCTCCTGACCCGCCGTGTCCTACAAAGGGGGAGCATTTAATCAGTCTCAAGAGAAGCAAGCCAAAATGTCATCCCAATATTTTTTATATAAATCCAATTTCATATATGTAATGCTTTTACCAAATAATTTTTCAACATTGTGTCTTATTCCGTGTTTTCGTGTTAACATTTCTTCTCTCCCAGATTTAACCGTACTTAAATTTCAGATTCAATTATATTAATCATACAGTGGTATTAAAAAGAACAAATTAATCAATTTTCATGACATGCATGTATGCAACTCAAAAGTCTTTCAGATAATCTTACCCATATTGACAAATTGACTCTTTTTCCTCCAATGTTTAGTTTCTTGGTTAGGAAAGAGGCCTATAGAAATGATACAAAATAAAATGTACATAATTTTCAACATAGAAATCCATTTATAATTTAATTGTAATCAACTGTGAGTCAATGTTTTAAAAAATTAAATATATCAGAATTTCTATGTACATTTTTAGTTCAATACAATTGTTAGTCTTGACAGCCAAAACAGGAGCACAGAGACATTCAGAATGAGGTTTATTTCTGTAAGAATCTGTGGATCAACATAATGCAGGGATAAATTATCTTCTGCAGCAGAAGACTAGGTCCTTAGACATCAATAAAAACTCTGCTCTGAAAAGGGCGGAATAAGGTTTTCAAAATAGAATTTGAATTTTGTCATCATGTTGAATTGTTTTACAGTGCTGTTAGTTGTTAATGGTATGTTTCTGTAAAAGTACATGTCAGCAGCAGGGTTTGACTGTTTGACTGTCAGTGACAATATCGGGTCTCAGTAGCTCAGTGGTTAGTGCACAGTACTGCTACGGATGACCAGAGGCCTTGGTTAAGTGGGCATTGACAAAACTTGACTTCATGTTAAAATGCTCATGTGTTATACATGATAAATAATATTACAAGTATTATTAACACGATAGTCAATTCTTATCTATAACACCCCTTTTACATTTGTTTTAAGTGCACTCATGCTCCCAACATATCTGCTGTCATTTATTAACAACAGCAGAACGTAATACAAACATTTATGACTAACACTCCATTTCATTACCTGTAATGTTGTTATATGTTTATCGTTAAATTTATTTTCGACATATCGCAGAACCAATGAAGTTTTTCCAACACAACCTTCTCCAAGAAGAACGCATTTGAACGAGAAGTTCCGACCTCCAGAATCCGCCATCGCTTAATTCCAACAAAATATGTTTAAAGATCTTGTGATGTACTGTTACGTGGCTAAAATTAAATATGTAATCATCATCTGTAGGTTACTTTCTGCACTTCACATTAAAACATGGCGTTTCTTTTTGTTTACGTCATGAAGAGATGGTCACGGGTTTCTTCCGCTTGAAGGCCGCAACATCAATGAAAAATATAAACAAATGTGAACATCATTTTAAATCAAATTCTTGCTATTTAAAGCTGATATTATTCTTAATGATAAAATTTCTTCTCTCTGTGAGAAATTATTCCGAAGACAATGGTCAATTTTCCTCAAACAAAATTCATTTTATTATAGACGTAAGGGGCATGCAAGTTAACTTGACGTCATTTCTAAATGACAACATTTAACTAATCTGTAAAAACATGGCACTGCGATCACAGGTAAGAACTTTCCCAACGCAACTATATGATGTTTTATTAGACCTTACTTTACTTGTCTTCCAGCGTCATTTTCTAATACGCAATTTGTTAATATATGAAAATATGGTGTTCGGCCATTACAATTTAAATACCACCTTCAAGAAGTTCCTGTCCATGTTTTTAATAATTTTATACATTTTGTAACACTGAAATATTTTGTATTTATAATATAGAGATTGTTTTACAAAAGGTTACATGAAATGTCATCACGACTATAATGAAAATATTTGCGTTTGTTTTTAGGTGCTATTTGAAAAGGATGGAGTTTATATTCAGGTGAATGTGAACTCCAACACTACAGATAAAGATGCTCACATTCCGGGCAAAGTTTACCTCATGAAAAAGGTATATAATCAATTTAGCAAATTCATTCACACAGCTCTCTGAAATTATAACATATGGAGTCAAACCATGGCTCAGCAGTTTGATCTCATATTATATTCAGCATATATACATCTGTAACAGGATGCGAGAAATCATGACAGACCAAACCAGGGGTTCGAACCAGTCCCCCTCTCCCTCCTTCTTTGAATCTCTAGTCAGGTGCTCTGCTAACTGAGCTATCTAGCGTTGGCGATCAATCTGGTCTGGCTGTCACACATTGTTAGAAAACAATTATAGAAAATTTTTCTCCCCCTTGATACAACAGTCGAAATCTCATTTTGAATACAATGCCGTTCATTCAGAATGAAAGAAACTACATGTTTATGTATCTTTTTGTCAACAGCCCGAGGGGATATTTATTGAGTGGAGGGCTGAAGAGGTATTGATGTTGGATGGACAGAATAATGCTGATCAGGAGTGGGCAGTGATTGGATCCTCCCTATCGGTTGGCTACAAACCGGACAGAGACTCAGACGCTTGTGAGCTTTTATGATTAAATTTTTTTAACTTCATTAGTTCCCATTGTAAAGATATTATAAATTTTAAAAATATGATTCATGTTGTGGGAGCCAGGTTTGGTATTCAAATGAAGAGACAGCAAATTTATATCAAATATTTTGGCAATTTAGTGAAATAAAAGGAAGACATATTCCTTAATTTGGTTCTAATCCACATGACTTCCAACATATTAGGAACTATTCTCAAAGTCTCTAAGACATTAAACTAATAAACTTTTACCATGTTACAATATGATGTTCAATAAATTTAGAATTTTTTTTTTTTAATCAGTAAATATGAAAGCAGAATTACGGAAGAAATATAACATTTGCTTTGACATCTTGGATCTGAAGAGTTTTAAACGAAGTGCCCCTAACCATGGCTGGGCTTACATCATATTCATTTTGAAGGATGGAACCACCTTCCCAGCACTGCATTTCCACAATGGAGGGAGCAAAGCTTTATTGCAACAGTTTGGGAAATACATTCACATTAAAAGGTACTAGCATTCTAAAGTATACTGTGTGAAAAGTACACATACCATATATAGGTATTAGGGCTTATCAAGATAAATTACCCCCCCCCCAAAAAAAAAAAAACAAAAAACAAAAAACAAAAAACAACAACAACAAAAACAACAACCAACAAACATAAATAAAAACACTATGGATTTAATGAAGATCAGATATACGGCCATATTATGTATTTGCAATGTCTCATATCGCTGAAGATATTTTGAAAAGTAGATACCATTTAAAGTGTCTTAAGTTTGGAGAGTGTGGTGGGGCAGGGCAGGGTGGGTTAGGGATGTGGGTGACTATGAGAAGCTGTATTGTTGAGCATTTCTGATACCTCTTATCACACATACCTCATCTCACAATTTTTACTGCAGATCTCCAAATGACAACCGTTTATTCATTGTCCAAGAACACGATCCAGACATGTTGTCCAAATCTTTCGATGAGCTCCATTTATTTGCGGATTCTTCAGGCGATCTTGTATCTGTAAGTATTTCATCGTATCCAATTTAATCAGATTTTTTCTTCGTATTTTTCAATGGTGTTTCTTCATTTTTCTATTCAACTAATAGTCACTTATACTCATAGTTTGCATACCAGAGGGTGAACATAATTACTTTGTATTCAATTCTTTAATTATCGTACTAGACACTATTAGAGCATTTCTTTTATTTCTCTTTGTGCTTGCATTCTTTTTAATATATAAGAGTGGAGTTTTATTTATATACATGTATTAAACAATGCACTGTCACAGATTGAGTATTGCATCATTATATAATTGATATGGGAAACCTCTCACCTGTATGATGTAATGTGCATGCTTGTGTTTTTTAGTCAATGACACAGGTAAGACATTTAACTGACAGCATCCACTGCTTTCGTGCCACTATCAAATTGTTGCATATTGGAGATTTCTTTTTGTTTGTCTGTATAGAGATAGAATATTTACTTTGGTAATGAAATGCAGTATTCAACTTCAATGATGAAATGACATAAATTTCCATCATGGGTTTTAGTGTTGTGTTTATGTTCATAAAAAATATCCAGCAGGTTCATGTAACAAACACAGGAGAGAGAGAGAGAGAGAGAGAGAGAGAGAGAGAGAGAGAGAGAGAGAGAGAGAGAGAGAGAGAGAGAGAGAGAGAGAGAGAGAGAGAGAGACTTTTATAACTTTTTGGTCATACTTGAATCCAGTTTGTTACCATCTTTATAAATGATACATTTTCATACCAAATAATTTAATCGATATATATGCACTTAGTCCCATTCCTGTTATTTGTAAACGATATTTAGCTGCAAGACAGTATTATACAAATTTATACTTATTATTTTATTGTGTTATTTTAAAGAAATTGTTCGATATTATACTTCTGTTATGTAGAATAAACATTTTGTTATCATTAAAATAATTTCTCTCTAGAAGTAAAAACAAATTTTGAGGCTTGTAATGATATGAAAGGGTACGGTGGAAATATGAGAGAGAGAGAGAGAGAGAGAGGACTCAGGATAGTGAGAGAGAGAGAGAGAATGTACACACTGTTAGGTAATGATACTTGCAAAGGACCACACAAAGCACATGTAAAATGATTGTATGATATATGCATGCTTCGTAAACATTGTAATGAAATTCAGAGTTTAATATATTAACAATCTTTGCTATTGCAATTAACATTAATTGTCTCCAACCTGTACATTATTGAGTATTGACCCTGCACATATGTATGTAAACAAAAATTCAGTGTTTTAAAAAAACATTTGTGTACATATTTTTTTTATTCAAACTTTATAATACAGTTAGGAACTTGGTTGCACAAATGCTTAAAGATTTGATGAGCAATTTAATACAGAAATAATATCAAAATCTGGGGGGGAGGGGGGGGGGGGGGTTTAAGCAAAGTAAAGAAATTAATGATGTAAATGATATGATTTGCATTGATTCAAATATCAAATAGAAACTAAAGTGCAATGAATCAAGAGCTCGCTGATTGTTGGTACATATGTATTTATACCTGTAAACTGACCCACTCACTGCCTGGTAGATATTACTGGGCTGGTGAGCATGATTAAAAGAGAACCTGATGCAAGTTAAATGACAGTGTCAGTATTAAATTGTTTGGGAAACTTTGGTTTCAATTGGGTATGTAAGGAAAAGAGGAAACAAGTCCGAAACTAACACTCATTTATCTCAAAGAATGCATGGGTGTTTTTTTTTTCCGTTCATGGAATTATGGCACTATGGTCTTTCAACTCAAATTTTCCTGTAGAGCTAAAATTTTGCCGCTAGGTGTTCATTTTGCAGGATTTATTTTTTTTTTTACCACAATTGTTAAAGTTAAAATAAAAATCTTGTTTTACAGAGTCTAAAAAGCAGAAAATTTAGGATAACTTTCTCTTACCAGCTACCTACTGTCAATCACACATCAATACAATGTACCTGCATTTATCTGTACAAAGAGAACTGTATCTTCAAAATGAATAGCGTTGCTATACAGTATAATCATAGTGTTGTTATTAAGTGCACCTTGAAATTTCCATTGACTTGTACCTTCAAGTGAATGGCACACTACTTTTAAGTCCTGAAATAAACCTTCCCAGCACAATATAACCACTGTATCCAACGGTCCAGTCATAACAATTAACCCCGTCAACATGGTCAAAACAAAAATAGAAAATATCCTTTGTTTGAAGTATTTCCGGGAAAGATTTCCTGAAGTGTAAGCTACCTTAAGTGTATCAGCACAGTTTTCCCTAAGGAGCATGTGGAATGTTTATTCACAAATTAATGATGCCTTGAGTCAGAGCTATTGTGTTTGAATTACATTCTAGTTATAAAACCTGTCTGTTCCCATGTATACCCTTCAAAGTTGATAGCTCGGGTTAAGAAAGCGTTAGTAGTTTGGAGTAATCTTTCAAAATTTCTGCTTTTATAATACTGCCCCCTGGTTTTTAAAAAGGATGAAGCATAAAAGGGTTAGTAACAATTTGATAAAGATTTGTCAGTAATGAAATGTGATATTTATTTTATTTCTATTCATGGATGTAAAATGTTTTTAAATTACAATAATATATGTGTATACTGAAATTGTTAGGTTTAGTTTAATATGCACATGTACTTGCTTGTATGAAATTAGTACAATGTACCGTATATCTGGTAATTTTTGTGATCTAATTTTTGCTTTTTTCACCATCACTTTGACGTCACAAAAAATTCAATACATAAAAATTATATCCTATGTTGTTTGCTTTAAGAAACTTTTTAAATCACAAAAAAATGACAAAAAATGACTGACTTACCGTTCATTAAAAAAAGGTACATATTTTCATAAATTTTTTGACACATGAAAAAAATGGATACGACATCCATTAGAAGATTCTATGATTATGTGTTCAGAAATTCAAAATGCAATGATATATAGTAAAATTTTGCTAAGTTTTAGTACTGACCGTAATTTATCTTGTACATGTGACGAAGTGTTCACATTACCAGTAGGTAAAAAAAAAGTTTAACTTGTCTATTGCATACATGAATGTATCTCCACCTGGAAAAATAGTATGATCAATTCACGATTAGTACAATTATGATATACTGCTAAAAATGACATTTTGATTAATAGATTTCTTATGATTTAATATAATACATTCATGTCAAATGAATATCATACACAGATTAAATGCAGTGTTAAATAATATGATAGGAAGAAAGATGTTGTTGAAAATGGATAATGTCTTTGGAAAATGTGTTATTTTACCTAAGTTTGTCTCTACAGCTTGAGATTTGATTGTGTTTGCAGCAAGTACATGACTACCAGTAAATGTAGAGGGTGTTTGTCCTTCAAATCAACACATTTGAAAGATTAACAATATACTACTGACAATAGATAAAGCAAGAATGTATCAGTGGCTTTGATGTTGATATATGTTTTTCTTTTTAGATTTGTCTTCTTTTTTAAAATTTGTCTTTTTTGGGGAGTGGAGGGGGGGGGGGGGGGGGGGGGTCTTGTTGATAGAAAGCAAAGACTTTAAGTGATTCTTTAAAAAAAATCATAGATACAAACAATATACAAATTTACTTTAAACTTTAGTAATTGTTGCTGTAATAGAACATATTCATTTCAGATTATGTACATGTCTTGTCTTTTCAATTATAGAAATTCATCAAGGACCCCTACACCACCACCCTGGGCGGCTTCTCCAAGGTGACCAACTTCTTGAGGGACACCATGTTCACCCAGGAGCCGGTCACGCACCGTCCCAAGGAGGTGGCAGAAATCCTGCAGGCCGAGGAAATCCCAGGCATGGAGATCAGCCAACAGGAGGCGGGGTTTGAGTTTGTCACCAAGGTAACCAATGTAATGTAAATGTAGTTCATTAATGTCACCTTTGTAGAAACCCAGTCTTGTGCTGTAAAAGTGACTTTTATTCCCTGCAGCTTTACAATGCAATTAACCAGGTGGTAACTGGTTTGTGGCAACTCATTTTTTGCAAGCTAGCCTATGTAGAGAATCTTCAACAAATTTGATAAGATTTTCAGGAATCTTGCAACAATTTCTTGCATGCAGATAAAAGATTGGTTTGCAATAGTTTTGTATGCTCTGAAATTATTCAAGAAGGGGATGGGGATGTTGAAAAGGAATCAGATATTTTTTCTTCATTATGGAAGTTTTTTTTTTTCACATGCTATTGATAATAACATCTATATTTGCTTCAGTGCATGTAATAAGTGTTTTACATGAATAAGATATATTTATTTTACATAGCTTCAATATAATTACTCTACCACTATTTGTGTGCAATGTAAAGTGACCTTGACCTTTACAGACCAAGCTGCCCTCGCGGCCGGAGGTGAAGAGAAGTGCCCCCCTGACGGCCCAGCAGTGGTCCAAACACATGGACGCTGATGGGAGAATTAAGAATGTGGAGCATCTCAAAGACGTCATGTTCAGAGGGGTAGGTACCGACAATATGGTAATGTAATTTCAAAGTTGTCTTTAATTTTATAGTCATTAGATGTTGTTTACAATGATTTTTTTAAAAATCAATTCATTGACACTGTTGTAGGGTATTGAATCATTGATATAACCTACTGATATTGTTGTAGGGTATTGAATCATTGATATAACCTACTGATATTGTTGTAGGATATTGAATCATTGATATAACCTACTGACATTGTTGTAGGTTATTAAATCATTGATATAACCTACTGACATTGTTGTAGGATATTGAATCATTGATATAACCTACTGACATTGTTGTAGGGTATTAAATCATTGATATAACCTACTGACATTGTTGTAGGGTATTGAATCATTGATATAACTTACTGACATTGTTGTAGGATATTGAATCATTGATATAACCTACTGACATTGTTGTAGGGTATTGAATCATTGATATAACCTACTGACATTGTTGTAGGATATTGAATCATTGATATAACCTACTGACATTGTTGTAGGGTATTAAATCATTGATATAACCTACTGACATTGTTGTGGGGTATTGAATCATTGATATAACCTACTGACATTGTTGTAGTGTATTAAATCATTGATATAACCTACTGATATTGTTGTAGGATATTAAATCATTGATATAACCTACTGACATTGTTGTAGGGTGTTGAATCATTGATGTAACCTACTGACATTGTTGTAGGGTGTTGAATCATTGATATAACCTTCCGACATTGTTGTAGGGTGTTGAATCATTGATATAACCTACTGACATTGTTGTAGGGTGTTGAATCATTGATAAAACCTACTGACATTGTTGTAGGGTGTTGAATCATTGATATAACCTACCAACATTGTTGTAGGGTATTGAGCCCAGTATTCGGATAGAAGTGTGGAAGTTTCTCCTGGGCTACCATGATTGGCAATCAACCTACAAAACCAGGACAGATGAGAGGAAACGAAAAGTGTATGTAATTTAATTAATCTGTTTGAAATTATTTGATTCTATTATGATGGCACATGCCAAACTACAGTACTACATGCATATTAAATTCAAAGTAACTAAACCATAATTTCTGTGATTTTCATCAAAGGTCTCATGATATACAAATGTAACTAATTTTTCCTGTTTCTAGGGATGACTACTTCAGAATGAAGCTACAGTGGAAGACCATCAGTGAGGCTCAGGAGAGGAGATTTTCCCTGCTGAAAGAAAGAAAATGTCTGATTGGTTAGTCCATGTCTACATTGTAATAGCTGCCATTGTACCGGAATTGTGCATCACACGAATTCATGGTTTGATACTTGTAGTAACAACATGATGCTCTATATCAAATTCATATAATATGTACATAATCTTTAAGACTTGCTCTTAATATTAGTCATCACAATATTTGTGTTTCACAATTCATTCAGGATTCTGATGTAAATTCATGAGTAGTGAATACATGTGCGAATGAAATCCTAAACACTAGAGCTGCAACATATTCTAATGATTTATCAGTGTAGTCTAGACAAATATTCCAATTTTTTATATTTGATGGAATATCATTTTGTTTGTAGAGAAAGATGTGACACGCACAGACAGAACCCACAAGTTCTTTGAGGGGGAGTGTAATCCAAACCTCCAGGTTTTAAACGACTGTCTGATGACCTACTGCATGTATAACTTTGATCTGGGTAAGTCAAAATCTCAGTACACAATTGTAAATGACTGGTGATTTGATATATTATAATTGTATTTCACTTAACAATATGCTTAGTTGTTTTACCCCATTTATGTAAGTGAAGGAGATTTCTGTTTATCAGAATTATGATGTATTTGAATGCTTTTCTTGAGGAAATTATGACATGTTCCCATATTAAAAATGAATCAAGATATTAAAACTCAATACATGTACAGGTGACACTCGATGGCTCGAACTTCGATCTCTCGAAGTTCTTGATCTCTCGAAGTGAAATCACGGTCCCGATTTTTTTCCCTATATAACTAAGCAAATTTACTCTTGATCTCTCGAACTCCGATCTCTCGAAGTTCTTGATCTCTCGAAGTAAAACCTGGGTCCCGTTAAACATATTTCATTGTTTTTGACTCTTGATAACTCGAAGTGGTGGCTGTGTACACACGCGACCGATCAAGCGTATAATTAGCTCCGCGTGGACCTTACCTGGATGATCGAATGAACCCCTGGGGCTAGCGTGGTAGTGTTAATTGGTTAATTACGGTAGTGACACTACCCCTTGCTTCCTTCAAAGGGTAGATAGTTAATTTGTAACTGATCTATTAATTTCAACAACTTGTGAAATTAACGGTAAATTAAACCGGTCTTTATTTAAACTATTCTGTGATCAAGAAAACATAAAATACTTTTAAAAAAATTATAAGTTAACAAAACAATAAATAAACACAAAACTAATTTCTGTATTGTTGAATTTGATGTAAAGTAGCAGAAAATACAAATGAAACCATGTTAGACTATCATTCCATGTTATGAATATAAACTTCCGGCTACTATAATTTTAGAACCAACATGACGGGAACAAAAATTTCCGGATTTTTTTATACTATCGATCTCTCGAACTCTTGATCTCTCGAAGTTTAATCATGGTCCCCTGAAGTTCGAGTTATCGAGATTCACCTGTATATATAAATGTTATTGAAGAACTGCATGTAAAACTGTAGTTATTCCCCTTTTCAATATGGTAACAAAAGGAATCAATAGTCACATATTACCTTTTGCGGCAGTGCCTCAGAAACTAGACATACGTTAATCTTGGCCTGGGTTGTTTTGTATGTAGGTTACGTCCAGGGAATGAGTGACCTGCTGTCCCCTGTACTGGTGGTGATGGAGAACGAGGTGGATGCCTTCTGGTGCTTCGCCGGGCTGATGGAGAGAGTCGTGAGTATATAATGGTGTTGAGCTGCTGATTCTTAAATGCTGGAGGAAGTTAATTAATCACTAAAATCTCAATGAGAGGATCCCCATTAAGGGAATTTTTTTCCTGAAGTAGAGTGTGACAGTGGCCTACTGGGGAAGGTTTTTGTTAGCATTTACAGGTTATCCTGAAGCTGTGAGAATTTAGGATAGTGTGTTCCCCTTGCACTGGTTGTAATTGTGAAGACAAAATTTATATACAAAAGCAAACAAAGGACTATGTGCAGGATTAAGTATTTTTATGCCCCACAATTCAAAGTTATGAATAGAGCTTTAGAAATTTGCTTAAAGATAGATGAAAAGATATATCGAATTCAAGTTCATAAAGATAAATTGTCTGATCGATGTCATGATAGGAATATGAAATATTAATAATGAGTTAATTACCTAAAAAGTTCGTGATTTAGCCAAAAATGGGATATTTCCTATCAGTTTTTACCTCACCTGAGCCGAAGGCTCAAGTGAGCTTATCTGATTAAAATTTGTCCCTTGTCTGTCGTTGATGCTGTTGTTGTCGTCATCTTCCTCAACTTTTCACGTTTTCATCTTCTTCTCAAGAACCACTGGGCCAATTTCAACCAAACTTGGCACAAAGCATCCTTGGAGGAAGGGCTTTCAAGTTTATTCAAATAAATTGCCATGTCCGCTTTAAAGGGGATATAATTTAGAATAATTGAAAATTTGTTGGTATTTTTCAAAAATCTTCTCAAAAACCATATGGCCAGAAAAGCTGTAACATATGTGTGGAAGCATCCTTAGGTAGTGTAGATTCCAGATTGTTCAAATCATGATCCCCGGGGTAAGGGTGGGGTCACAATGGGGGTCGAATTTTAACAAAAGAATAAATAGAGAAAAATCTTTAAAAATCTTCTTGAAAAACATGCAATTACAAAAAAAACAGAGAAGCTGTAGCTTGTGTGGAAGCATCCTCAGGTAGCGTAGATTCAAGTTTGTTCAAATTATGATCCTTTAGGGTAGGGTGGGGCCATCATGGGGAGGTGGAGGGGTAGTTTAATTTTTACATGATAATACATAGAGAAAAATCTTTGAAATCTTCCTCTCAAAAAACAATTGGCTAGACAAACTGTGTAGAGGCATCCTTAGGAAGGGTAGATTCAAGTTTGTTCAAATCATGATCCCAGGGGTAAATGTAGCCACACTTTGGGGGTTGAATTTATAAATAGGAAATAAATTTGATTATTCTAAAAAACTCAAATGTTATAGTATATGGTATTACTTACATGCAAGAATCTTGACATTTGTTGATTCTTAATTGTTTATATTTATATAAATAGTTTATCTTCTTGATCTTGAGAACTGCAATGCTAAATATGTAATATGACTTTGAAATCATCCAGGTACAAAAGGGACTCAATGTTAAGCATAAGAATATCTAGTGAAAATTTTGAAAGTCTTTTTATACAGGATCTATTTTACTAAATTGTTCAGATATTTTGTGTATGACTCCATAAAGCTGATCTTATCATGGCTTTTGTTGCTCAGCTGAGCGATGTGGCCCATGAAAAGGAAAAATTGAATTAATGCTTGCTCCAACACCATTTTTTAATATGATATGCAAAAAAATATGAACAAAAATTTATGTGAAAATGGTTTTGGAGCAACATTGCGCTCTATACCTCCTACAGCTGAATATGAAAAGAAACTGATGAATTTTACTTGCTTTTGAGAAATTGTGGGAAATGGCCTATTTAGGGGACATCATAAAATCATGAGGAATGAATGATATTGTAAAACTTCTATATTTCTGTAACTAACATATTCAGCCTTATGTATTGTCAGTGTTTTAAAGATGAAATTATTCTCCACAGTGTGATAATTTTGAGATGGACCAAGCCGGAATGAAAATCCAGTTGTCTCAGATCCATAAACTGATGCAGTTTGTGGACCCGGAGCTGTGTAGCTATCTAGGTGAGTGGACAGGTTCCTTTGTTAGACTCCGTATTAGGTGTACATACTGTAGACTCTTAATAAAATGCGAGGAATAAACATCCAAGTAAAATCGCAAGAAGCACCCTTCGCGGATTTTAAAATCTTGCCATTATTTTCTGAGAGATGAAAACTATAAGAAATAAAGATAAAAAGATCTGCACTAGCAATTTTATATTCTCATGATTTGATACAAAACAGCGGGATCCTGGAATTAAGTACTCGTGTAATATAAGGAATTCAGTAGTTAATTACAGATAATCATTTCACTGGATATCAAAGTACATGTACTTCCAATGGATAAATGTATAAGTTATACATTTATTTGTCAGTTAATTGGTCCTACAGTGTAGGTTGTTTTAGATGTACAATAAAAGTAATATTTTATACATTGAACTGTGTGAATCTGTACCATGCATCCAGGAGAAATGTATTTTGTTAGTTAGCTTATCACATGTGAACATATTTCACCATTTTATTTTATACCTTCTCCAAATTATTGGCTCTATTTTATATGCGTCTGTTTCCTAATGATATCCTGCATTAATTACAGATTATGATGCAAAAAAATTTATTATATATTGTTTCAGAGAGTCATGATTCTGGAAATTTCTATTTCTGCTTCCGATGGCTATTGATTTTATTCAAGCGAGAGTTTTCCTTTAATGATGTGATGAGGTTTTGGGAGGTAAGAAGATACTAACATGGTGATGCATACTTTATCCATAATGAAAAAAAAATATAGATAATACTGTAGGACTGGTATTCAATTACATAGCTAGTAACTAGCAATACATGTACATGGTTCCTCATTACATATTTACAGGCTAAAAACAACTAAAAATTAAATTTTGTAAAAATGTATAGATATCATTGAACATTTATATTAATTTCCTAATAATATAACTGTAAAATGATAAGTGACATTCATAAAATTACTCACCTTGGTACAGGTACATGTAACAGGAGATTTTGTTGTTAAGGTGTGGTAATCAAATGACAATACGTGCACATCTTTATTTGTACATGTATAGCTGTAAATTGAAATTTTATTGAACTACCGGGTACATGTAACTTCAGTATAACATGATGTTGATTTCTGTGCTAACTAGGTGTTGTGGACGGACAGGCCCTGTAAGAATTTCCACCTGTTGATCTGTTTAGCCGTACTAGACACGGAGAAATCCACACTGATGGAAAACAAATTTGGCTTTACAGAAATACTCAAAGTAGGTATTCTTATAACAGTGATCCTTAAATGGTGTTTTTTATTCTTTAGAAAGAATTCAGATTCATTGTTTTACAGCTACTCGTGATTAATGGATTGGGTACTGTACAGGGTTATTTTTGCCCAGTGTAATTTTCGCCCCTCTACACTTGCAAACAGTTTTGCCCCGTCTTGAATTCACCCAGACACAGTTGTGTTTAAAGAGAGATAATAAGATACACTGGAATTCGCCCAGTCTTAAATTCGCCCGCTAACAACGAGGGGGAAAGGGGTGAAAATAAATCAGGAGCGAATATTTCACTGTATACAATAATTATACTAGTACATGTATGTGTCGTAGATTTATATTAAGGTGGCCGGCTCACTACACCTTGAAACAGTTTTAAAATCAGCAAAACATTACTTGATTATGATAGATAAGAAGTATATAAGTTAAATAGTGGAAAAATATGCAAATTTGGATAAAAAATTAAGATTTTCAAAAAATTAATTCAGTAATTATGAACAAGAGCTCAAGGTGGATTTGAACTCATAATCTGCAGTTCACAAGCCTGATACTTTAACCACTGAGTTATCATGATATTCAACAATATAGATTGATACAAATAATTTGACAAAACATTTAAATCGCCATCTTGTGACATAGTGTCTTAAAAAGTATAAGTGATGTGATGTATCTTACCAAAATTTTGATTCTGAAATGTTATGACAAACAAACTCTGTTTTGATTTGATTTTGTTTTGCATATTCAAATTAAAATGAATTCATATTTAATTTATTAAACATTTTATTTTTAATTTTCTTTCTTTTTTACCAGCACATAAATGATATGAGTGGTGCGATCCATCTAGAGGACACACTTATAAAGGCGGAAGGCATTTATTTACAATTGAAAGACAGCAAAAAGTTACCTGCTCCAGTAGCAGAAATAATCGGACTAGATGTGGTGTCTCCTAGTGATTCTGGTTATGTGGCTTCCCGAGAGAAGTCACCGCATTTGGATCTAAATCTTAAAGAAAATGGAATTCACACTCCTAATTCTGGGTCGGGAACCACCGGCAATACGCCCGACGACAGTAGTATAGAAATTCTGGCGGAGAACGGAGAAGTGGGGGTCAACAACTTCTACAACTGATTTGGTTTTATCAAGAGTGGTTTTGACCGTACAGACAGCATGCAACTCAGTAAAGATGGCACACAGCTCTTAGAATCACGGAAAAAAATTCTATTTTTCAGTGTGTGTTAAAAATCTTTACTAAGTGGATCTTCCATTGTATTTGACTTGAGACAGAGGCATGATTTGACCAAGTTTGTGCAAAACCTTTTATTTTTCATCTTTTTTTTTTTGGATGGCAATATACAGGATGTTTTTTTAGTCAATGTGCGTTTGATTACAAAATGAACCATCATATCCATATTTAATGAATCCATATTTTGATTACTGGTAGTTTTTGTTTTTTTTTTTTATTTTGACCTTGATCTGAAAGTAGATAGCAAGTTGGAATAGATACCAGATAATATTGCAGTTGTATTGAAAGACTTGATCTTGAGTGAAGAAGTTTGATGCGTGATTGGTACATGTACAGCAAGTAAAGAAAGGAGTAAAAGTGAGATGATATGTATAACATAGTATAGTAGTGTTAAGATCAAAGTTGTTGTGCACATTTATTTTTTTTTTAAAACAAACATCTGACAGAAATCACTGAAACTTGAAAAAAGTTTTTCCAATAATTAAAAGAGTTAACTCCCTTTAGAAAAATAAAAGGAAAACTGCCTTCAGTTTAGGGAGTTGTTAATTTCATTATTTCCATTGTTTATATTTGTTTAAACTAAGGTTTGACTCCTCTGTTATGTCTTATTTCTATTGGTGAATATGTTGACCAAGTTTAGTAATAGATATTGATAAGTTCAACCATATTGAACTTGCATGAATAGTGATTTTTGAGAGAACATGCACGAACAATTGCTGAATGTGGCTACAAGGAGTGATTGTATACATGTGGACCAATGATATTGTTTTTGGAGACAGAATGTTGTATTTTTATGTGTAATCATGTATAGATTTGTATTTTATCGTGTATCGCCTGTTCCTGTGGTCAATTTACATTGTTTTCATGTGAAACATTTTAGATTTTGTTTCATACTAATGTTTTTTTTGTAAACAAGAAAAAATAATTTTGAAGTATGGACATTGGTAGTGCTCTCTCTCTCTCTCTCTCTCTCTCTCTCTCTCTCTCTCTCTCTCTTGTTTACATCTTATCTTATCTTATTAACCTACATGCTTCCTGAAAAAGAAAAATATATACACATGTACATCTATGCCAATGTGCTTCGTTTCTGTTTTTTTTAATACATTCAGTCTGTCTGCTGACATTTTGCAGGATTGATTAAAACTTGATATTCTTATTCTTTGATATTCTAAAACCAACAGTGTAATGGTACTAATGGCTTTAATTTATTAATTTTTTTGTGCATGTTGAGTATAAACCCTAAGATTATATTTGTGTTTTCGGTGGTATGTTTTCAGATAGGGTATTCAGGCTATCTCCTTGTTAAGCTTTAATGTTTTCTACAGCGTATTGAATAACAGAGGTACATATTAATTTGCTCATGCTTTCAAAAATAAATTATGGGAAGAAGTTTTGGCCATGTTAACAGTTGGCAGAGAGATATGATAAAGAAAAACGGTAGTGTTAGACATGTTAGAGCACAAAAATTATTCTCGTTGAAAAACTAAAAGAACAAACAAATGACACAACTCGCAAACAAGAAGTTGACGCAAAACATACATGTAGGCTAATTTTACTTTCTTTAAACGTGGTACATTTAGTAATACAGTTCTAAAATATATCAGCGTTCCATGGAATTGATTTTTTTTTCATGGTAGAATCATGACAGATGATGTGAAGTTTTTAAAGATGGTTTTTGTATTTGAGTGATAACTTTTTATTTAGTTGAAAATTGTGTACATATAGGAAGTGACAAAAAATTTCCCCACCCACCTTATATCCAATATTTTTAAAATAGTTTTTTGAATAATAATTTGGTGCAAATCTCTGTCAGAATGTACATTGTATGGTGGTGCATGCAGGTTAAAAATACTCTTTTTTTCTATTTTTTTTTTATTTGGATTGGCAGATATTTTTCAGCTGTAACAGGGAACGATTTGAGTGCTTTTTTGTGCTAATGTTAACGTATGCATTCAGATATGTCAGTTGTATGTACGATAGATGTGCAGATACACAAAAGATTATGTACCTAAGCTTGCATTAACGATATGTGTGCAAATACATAAAACTGTAAAATTTCTAAAAAATGTACATGTGTGCAAGACACATTACTACACAAACTGTTATGTGAGCTATTTCATGTTGATGTGCTTGACATTTTGTGAATATGCCAACATTCTGCTGATGCGATGTACATGTAGCTTGTTGGGTTTTTTACTGTGATACATTGGGTGTGCAAGTTATATATGTAATTAATTTATACCATAATGATAAAAACCATGGTTGAATAAATTGAAAAAAAGAAATCTGAAATTCTGTTTCTTGAGTTTTCAAATAGTTATCATCGACCTTCTGAGATTTCATATATTGTTATGTTGCGTTTTTGACACTTTGAGTTTGGGATACCCTCACACAACCTTTTGCCTCGAGTCTATTCTTGCCCTTGAGCCTGATTTCTTGAATAAGTGAAACCTTTTCCCCAGATGGAGCGATTAATTGGCTATTGTGAAATGTCTCCTCAAGAATCTCTCTTTGGTTCTGAGATTATATGATCTCTTGTGCAGCATTCTTGGATTTTCATCAAGCCAGTTTCTTCTGCTACTCTAAGTTTGATCCACCAGTACCAATGTTTATTTAAATTGCTTAAGGCCATATTTTTGTGATTTGTTTTTCAAGACTTTTCCCAAAAAAATTTGTTCCGTAAGTCAAAATGAAAAAAGACATTTTCACACAAAGAGGTATAGCGCACTTAGTATACCATTTCGCCTACAATATAGCGCTTTTGCTAACCAGACATTTTCAATATTAATATTTATACAATATTTCGTTAAAACATATTCAAAGAAACGCAAATTACACAATTACTATGTTAAAAGAGTCTTAAATATCTTACACAACATCATTAAAATCTGCATTTGTTGTAAAGGATATGTAGGAAAATAGTATGCAATAAAAAGTTGGATATTTGACTAATTGAACCACTTTAAACCAAAGGAATCCAATTAAAATTATGTTCTACAGGTATTCTAGTTTCCATTGAATTAATTTTGGTTTAACATGGTCTTCATACTATAATTAGACAAATATTTCAATTAGTGACTTTTCTAAAACAATCATGTACAGTATATAGCCACATATATTGAAAAGATATCCTATAAAAGTGTTATATGCATGGCCTATACTATGGTGGTAACGCTTACATATTTTTGATTTTGCAGTCGCTGGATCAATTCCACCAAGTAGTAATTTTTTTTTTCTTTTCATGATAAGAATAGAGTTAAAATTACATGTGTCTAATCTGCTGGATTTTTTTTAATTCTCTTGTTTAATTCTGAGTATGAAAACACCCATATAAACAGATCTCTTCAATAACACTATGTTTGCATTTACATTCATTGCCTTTTGCTGGAAGTTATCAATGTTCAAAATATCAGCAGACTTTATACATAGAGTTCTGTAGATTCATTTCTCGACGCAGGATTCCTGAATTTATGAGAAATCAGTGGTTCCAGACACCATTATAAAATCAGTTCTTCGGTTTCGAATATCATATTGCGACATGTACCAGTTACTAAAAATAGATACATGTATCTATTTTTAGTAACTTGTTCCATTCAAACATGGGTGTAGGCAAAATAATAGGAAAAGGTGCTATACCTCTTTATAAATTTAAGAGTAATACAGCTAGTCCACCATCCACTACCAATATCCCACACCCAAAAAGATTGAAAACATAGTAAATTACCTCTTTTAAACTTGTTTAAATCTCATTCTATTTAAGCCAATTTCTCTGTATAATGATAGTGATAGTTTGTTTATTTTTTTTTTCAAATTCTTGAAAATTTGGGTCAGTCAGTCTTGAAAAACAACTAATAAAAAAAAGGCCTTATTTAATATGTTATACCAAATTTTGATTAATATACCCACAGAAAATTATTGTTGACAAAGCCGCAACTCTACAATCTGATCTACCAACAGCATAATTATAACTATTTTGATAGTTTTTTCTTCAAATGATCTCAACATGAATGTTAATTCTTATTTCATTTTGGACTCATGAAGTTCGTACATGAACAGAATATGAAATCATTTTGGAGTCAATGTCATCTTGGTTAATAAATGCACTCGTTGAGAGACTGTAATATAGCTTATAATGATGGTCATTTCTCTAGACTGAAAACAAATCACAGAGCCATTAAACACGATTTGTAATGGAATGACTCTGAGTGCCCAGTAAGCCGATTACGCGTCCAATTTAATCATATAATATACTTCTGGTGGTCTTGTAGCCACTAGCTCTGGTAACATATGGAATAAGCAAGCAATAAACCTTTGTATGACTTCCAAGTTTGTGTAAACAAACAACCCTCTTATTATCAATGACTATGTATCAATTCTCCAACATATACATTTGTATATATACATCTCCATTTCTGGACCTTACAGAATAATATAAATGAAAACTCGGTCTTGAATATATTTGTTTAATGAAAACAAAAAGGAAAAAAAAATAAACATGATGTAAAATGTAAAAGAGACAACCACATCCAACCATACACTGTGTATACATATAGATATATATGGATATAAAATGTCAATGATTTAAGATAATAGAGATGGCAAAGCAATGATGCATGACAATACAGTCTGTGACATTGCGCAATAATCACGTTCCCCTCTCACTGACGTCCGGTCTCCGCGTCTGGATAATTTTGGGTTTTTCTCCGGTGCACCTGATGGGAGGATCCTCACAGATGTGAACAACAATGGCGGGGTGTTTATCCGACGGAGGGTGGATCTCGTGTGACATACCTGTAAATGGTCAACACAGATGTAAACATGAGTCAAAAGCATGAAATTAACGTCATTCTTTAAAAATGTTACTGGATATGTGTTAGATATATGATGGGGAAATTTACAGTAATGCTGTAAAAATAGAAAGGTAACATAGGGAGATGTTACAGTATACATGGTTTTTAAATATACTGGTAACAATGTGAGATATTAGACATTTTGTGCCTGTAAATTCTATCTTTTGGTATTTTGAGAAAAAGAGAAATTATGCCAGTAAAAATTCAGATAGAATTTACAGTAAACCTGTAAAAATATATTGCAAGTAAACAAAAAAAGAAACCTGTAGACTAGAATGAGAATAAAGTAAAAACAATAGTTTACAAGTAGCTATAAATTTCCCTTTCATAGACTGTATAAAAGTATAAAATGGAAGACATGCTTTAGATGTTATTTCATTGCAGCTATATTTATGCAGTAATAAAATTCTCTGAGAAGTACATTGCAGAAAACTGATACTATTCCATGTGCACACGAGTGAGAAATGAATGGATACTGCAGGTACCATGATGTGCAAGATTCTTTTCATTGATTATAAAGTCAATATATCATCTCCTATTCTTGTGAGCCTCGCTGGAGGACATTCAAGAAAATCTGATTTTGATGCATATATACCTTAAAAATGTTAAATCAATACTATATGACTACTTGTAAACGAAATCTCTGAGAGAGAGAGAGAGAGAGAGAGAGAAAGAGAGAGCGAGAGAGACTCGTCACACCTATGTACACCTCAATGCTTTATGAGTTGTGAATGTGAAGAAATCTACAAGTGTTTGTGCTATTTGTGCGTGTACACTAATAGACCCTCCAGAGGGGAGGCCCCCACAGGAAGATATTATCTACAGTGGGTTTGACGTCATTTGTGTCGTGTGTCGGGTTTGAGAGGAGATATCTAGAGATTGTCAGATGTACCAACACGAATAATGACAAAGGGCACTATGAATGGGTGAAAACCAGAGAGAAATTTCTCCAATCAAGCCAAAAGGGGGAGAGGAAATTTATATAATGTTTATACATATTTCCTAGATATGAATCGTGGTCTATATCATAAGCATGTTATGTTTGAGGACCAAGGCAAGAGAAATATTTTTTGTGGGATGATTTACGTCAGTTCTTTCATTGATAATCTCTTAGAGGGAAACATTTAAATAAATTTATAGCACCTCAAGTCTATTGATTTGGCTAAAAATATAACATAGCAAATAACTCTCCAAAATAAAAATATATGGGCCAGACTGAAATTACATCAGGAAACTTCAGAAAAAATTCACACAAAGAACTTGGACCAGGATTTATCGTGTTTATGAATTCCAGGTGATTTTGAAACAAAATTTTACCTCCTGCAGACTTATCTTATGAATATATATATAAGTATCTCCATATTCTAAGGTAACCAGGTGTACAACCAACTGTCCAAGAATTTAAACAAGAATAAGACTTCTTTTTAACCGGTATATTATATACCTAGGTCTTGAGAAATTCTGAAGTAAGATCTTTTTCAATATCAATACTAGTGCATGCATGTACATTCTTGTTTAGAAAAAAGAAGGATTAAACATGCAATACCACTAAAACTACACCTGGTCGTGTACAAAATAGAAACAAGTATACATACAAAACAGTCTTTTCAAAACTCGTTAACCAATATATAAGTTAACAATGTAAGCAATATACATTTGAAATCCTTATAATCATGATAAAACTAAAGTATTACCTTTGAGGGGGAAAAGCAAAGAATAACAAAGAAAACAGAAAGAGAAAATTCTTTGTGCATGTTGTGAGACAATATAACATTTGGTACCAGTTAGTAGTACTATTTAGATCTGTAGACATTCAATCTAATTAAAATTAGATCCTTCACGCTCCCGTATTTGATATGGCACAGCGACGTATATCAAATACGGGAGCGTGAAGGATCTAATTTTAATTAGATTGGTAGATATTCTATATACTGTTCCATATATTATCATACAATTAAGCATTGAATGCTTATTTTTGGATGTCGTCGGTCCTGTAACACACCAAGCGGTGCAGACAAATTGAATACAGCGCGTTACTGATGTCTATTTTTATGAAATATATGTGTATTGTCGCTGTAAAGCCTTTATCTACACTCTCAGTCAGGGATATGAAACATATATGGAACAGCCATATTAACATGTTATTTAGTTCGCTTCCGCAACTAAAAATATAATGCCAGAAACTTTGTACAGAAAAATCTTTTTTATGAAAGAGTAGATATAATTAAATAATTATTTTTCAAAAGAACATATCAAATTGGTTATATAAGATTGAACGTTTCATTTAATCTTGCAAAAATAAATATACTCAAAACACATGAAGATGTTTATATTTGTGCACATGGCGCATGAATTATCAAAGTGTATTCATAGAAAATTGAATGTCGCAGATTTCCAATGCAAACACAAGGGGAAATATACACTGAATGTAAATATTGAGTGATGATTCCATACTCCATAGTTATCAATATTCTAGGCAATAGTAATGTTACAACAAACTTCTCAGTAGCTTATGGGATGATCATCAAACTCAGTTTTAAATCAATTAACCTAATATTAGCATACAGATCTGTTCTAGGAATCTCCCAATAAAATCTACCCACATTCCACCCACATTTCTAGTTCTGCATGATTTGAATCAAGAGTTAGTGACTCTAGCGAAAATTTCTAAAATTATTAAAGTTTGTCTGAGATAAGTAATTTGATCTACAACATCAAAAACTAGCAGACCAACAAACAGCGCCCTCCTACACACAATGGACTCTATATAGTATCTATACAGATATGTCAACACGAACGTCAAAGGTGTGATGACGAGAATATAATTGAATTTGTTTGAACAGGTATTTCTGAAATGCTGACAGATAATACAGGACCAGATCAAAGGTGTGTGAAAGTACACGTTGTACGCAAAGATATATATAGTTCATGAAATACCAATGTACTATTACAAGACCTTAAGTAGAAAACATTTTTAAAGACTTTAACAAGGTTATTTGGTGAATTAAATTACAAATGATAGTTTTTTTTTCCCTCTTTGTAAATAAAAATCAAATGTACAGGATAAAATATTCAAAATTAAATCATGTTCAACCATACTGTTATTTTTAAAATGTTTTTTTTAACAAGTTAAACAATTTCACCATCTAAAATCATATTTATTATATAAACATGATAAAGATCTTTTCTCGTAAATTGCACATAATATATAATTTATCATGTACATTTAACCTTCTTTAATTACCGGTACATAATTTTGTATATGTTCATGATATTTTTATAAAGTTTTAGTGAAATCTAAAATTAACTTCCTAAATAGAATACACACCAGAATAGGTCCATGACAAACTTTGATTGAACATGCAATTTATTTTCTCACACACTGATAAAAAAAAATATTGATTTTTATAAGATGTTTGGGAAAAAATTACGTAAATATTAAAATTCATAAAGTAATTTATCAATACACCATGTCTGCATGCATGTAATCTATATACATGTAGTATATATTATATACTTTTTTAAAGATTATTCTTATCAGCCTTAAATTGCATAATTTTAAAGATTTCTCAAAACGACATGGGTAATTTTGTGTTGAATATTGAATTAGATCATGCAGATTTTGATTTTCTTCATCCTTTCCTTATGACTATATAAAAGTTAACTATGATATTCAAGTCCAATAAACCCACAAACACAATTATGACATATTCATCTCACAAAGTGACTAAAGTATTTTCTTGACCATTTCATGCCCTGGTATAAGGATACATGCACTTTAAGGTGGTATGGGACACCTCCACGTTGTGACGTACTATTTATCGAAATAAACAAGAAAATTAATGTGTAATTTAAAAACTAATTTAATAGATAGTTTCTTTCCCAAAATTGTCACCTAACATGTTAGTGCAGTGGGTTCGAGGGTTCACTACGAATCTGTAAGTCATGAGTTTCGAATCCCACTGGAGATTTTAAAATTTTTACCTTTCCAAAAATTTTTTAAAAGTTATTTTTTGGTTAACTATTGTAAAATTTGAAAATTCTAAACCAGTGAAAGTATTTTAATTATAATGTACTTTAACATGTTTAATCCACATTAACATCGAAAGATGTCCCATATACCACCTTAATACCAACAATCTAAATAAAACTTTGTCTAATTTCAAATCTTATACAATGTAATATAACAGTGTACTGAGAATACAGTACCAGTCATTAAAGTAAGCTTACACAAGTCTGCAGATATGAAATAACCTTATTTTAAGGTACATATATCATATTTTTGACAACTGACATTCAAATACCAAATTTAAAGCAAACCCCCCCCCCCCCCCCTTCCTCCAGGACCCCCATCCTCCCCTCACACACATGCACAAACATGTCACACATTCAACTTTTTGTGAGTATAGTTACATGTGCATGAAGTCATGAAAACAAACGCAACAAAGGAATACCCTTAAGTCTGACCGAATATTGATAGATATCCAATGACCGCTCTACTAAAGAGGAAGTCTTCGGGGGTCTAAAGTTCCCTAGATCTCTGTGGTGACCAGTTTTACACAGTGCACAGTCAGTGTCTCTTTGTTAACCTATCAACCCTGAAAGCAAGCATGCAGTCATCCAGCTGACTCCATATTGTTTTTTTCCTCCACAAAAATAGACTTTTTAACACCATGAATTAATGAACCCTTGTTTCTATTGTCAGTACAGGGGTTATTCTAGAGGTCATTTGCTTGAGGATCATTGTTTTGGAATAAGCATGTAGGCCTGGTAAAGGATACGGCTACCTTGCTATTGTTTTCAGCAGGTTACAGAAGTCACCACTGATTATATTCACCTAGGTACGGGACGTTTATGACGACAGTGGGTGCCTGCGCTTCACCGACAGAACATGCTATACACCGGTACTGAGTGTGTTTTCTAGCCATGTATCACGAGATTTCAGAGCTGATAATATAATTACCACTCTCTCATTTACATCCACATGGACACCGTGCTTGCATGACGTGAGGAAACTTCATAATGTAACAGCTAGTGATTAGAGATAACATCATTTATATTCATTTTTTGTGTTTTAAATGACTTTTAAATATACTGTACTTTGTAAAAATAATTCTAGTGTAACCACAGTCATGAAAATGAGTCACATATCACGGAGAGAGAGAGAGAGAGAGAGAGAGAGAGAGAGAGAGAGAGAGAGAGAGAGAGAATATTCAATCTCAAAACCTTTGAAAATATATATTTTTTTTAACTTAGACATGTAAGAGAACTTACTCACTGCATGTACATCACAAGCACATCAATAATGTTTTGATACCATTAATGCATTGAAACCATAAAAATTCTACTTCCAAAATAGAATTTTAGTTTTAGAATTTATACATTTCTATGCAAAACCTTCCTCACCTGGTGCAAGATTTGCGACTGCTGAAATAAGATCATAATTGATAATGGGTTCTGCCTCGTGTGTTTGTTCCCATCCCACTGGGGGTGAGGCAGGGGGAGAGATCAGGAACTGTTTCTCCAGGGGAGGGGGGTGTAGGTGTGGGTCCTTATTTTCACTTTCCTCATCCTTGGGCTAGAAAAGAATGAAAGTATACAAAATACTGCATGCACCCCTCATTCAATTTGTGTAACAATATGACTTTATGAATCTAGTATTCTTCTGTAATCATATTCAGTTCAGTTTCATCTACCTTTTTTTTTTTTTTTAATTAAAAACTACTCGACATTATAAATTAGAGGAACATTTAGATGTTGATAACCACTAGTAAATAGTTTTAAATTTGAAATTTAAACTAACAGACAGAATATACCAGTATGCAGTTTAGCAATGTCTGTTTTTTTCCACTAAAATATAGTTCTTCAAACATGTGTACCCAGTATGATGTAGTTTAATGAAATTATGAAGAATCTCAAAAAATTGGCAAATAAATGTTGTGTATAGGCCTAGGTTGCCTATCTTAGAATACAACAGTCCAAAAGAATTATATTAGATTAGAATTAGACTAATGCATGCATGCATGTACTTTAATCTCTGTCATTGCCAAATGTGCTCTTTTAGCATGACCAGATCAGACTCAATTGCTAATTACATAGTCGACAATAATCAACATGTACTTTCTGGAACTCCCCCAAAAATTGTAACACTGTATTATACATGTATTTTCAGTGATGAATTCCACTTATTCAAAACATGTACTTTCTGGTGCTCCCCCAAAAATTGTAACACTGTATTATACATGTATTTTCAGTGATGAATTCCACTTATTCAAAAAAATGTATAAATATTAAGTAAATTGACGGAAGTTACAGAAGTGAGAAATTGACATGGTATTTAAAGTATATATACTAGTAAACTTTAATTGTTGAAATTCTTTAAGGCATCATACCTGTGCAAAATAACATTTGACTCTTTTTCCAAATAATTCCAGCTCATGGAGATGAATTCTCGCTGTTGCTGCCATTTCTGGAGTGGAAAAATTAACACGGGCTCGCCGAAACGATCTGAGGTAAAGAAAAGATGCAGTCTCGTCGTATTTCCTAAATAATGACTCAAATTCTACCTGAAAAGTCAAATTCATACTGTCATTATGGGTTCCATATCAAATAAGAGTGATCAAATTAATATGGCACAGTATCATTAACAACAACTACCAGCAATCAGAATTACTGCACCTTGATGCAAAATTGCATCATGCTTATTTCCAGCCTTGTTAGGTTAATTATCTTAATTCAAAATTAAAGCAAAATGTGCCAGCTATACAGTGCAGCCATCTGGTTAGAAGACTATACTCCATAATTTGCTAAAACAGTCATTAAAAGATCAGAGTCTTTACTGTCTTCAACATTTAAGATTGAGCTACATATGGTTTTAACACAATATGCCCCCCCCACCCCCCCCCCCCCCCAAAAAAAAATTGTAAACATGTACATATATAGTATACCTATATAATAGTATACTATAATTTTTTTCTGGGCACAGATTGTGTCAAACCCCTTTGCAATGTCCATATAAATTGAAAACTGCATGCATGCATGACCATCATTTCTGATAATCCATTCAGGTGAGAGTTTGACTGTCATCTGTCATAGCCAATTTAAAAAAAAAGTATTACATGTATTTCCGCATTCACAATTAACAGATATAACATAATTGTATATATTCACATAGCAGTGCTAACCTCAACGCTATTAAAAACAATAAACAAGTCTTGATGTGGCGTTTATTGCATTAACAACAACAAGTATCTCAAGGACACGTTAAACTGTCAAATATTTTAAAACCTACTGTTAGACGTTTCTGAGCATGTTGCAAAACAAAACCACGTGCCTTACCTTACACTTCACCTCGTCGAATATACATTCATCTATATTAGTGACAATCAATGCATCCGGTAAATCATGAAAGTACAAATTTTCACGTGCGTCTATCCCAGACTCATTATGAGGCGACGAAGACAAGCCATTGTCATCATTAAGCACTGCGTTGATATCTTCTGCATCATCGACATCCGCCATATTTGAATTAATTTAACCGATGAAAGGGTTAGCTTACGCCTCCTTTACGTAAGCAGTGGAAACATTAAACAAATTTGAATAGAAATATCACTACTGATGATTAAAAATCCTCATGCGATACACTCATAGAAGTTGTGATCTTTTGCGAGTGAAACGTACATTTGCGTCACAATAGGTGTTTCCCAAAGTGATGTGACGTCATACTTCTATAAATATGGATTTATGGGGCTATTTGTAAATCGAAGTACTGAGAGTTTTGGCAGCCACAGACATGTGTATGAATAACTCTTATAAAATTAATACCCTCTTAATAGATACCTCCTGGGGTCATTCATTTTTTTAAAAAATTTGGACATAACATTTTACTGGTCTCAATACACAGACACCCGTTCAATTACCTAAATATCAAATTGTAACTCATAATCTTATTATTTTATTTACGGAAACCAATAACAATCAAATACCGAAAAACGTATTTCAAGATTCAGATTGTCTTCGCATCAATTATAGCAATAGAAACGGGTCGATTTAATAACATTGAAAGACAAAATATCGAAAGTGTTTTCTGTATTCATTTAAACAACAAAATGCATTATTTATTTATTGTTAAGTTTGTATTTACATCTTTCCTTTAACAAATTAATAAAATTGATCATAAATAGTAAGTAAAGTTAACTAAATTATTGTTACTGTTCATCAGTGCATTCGATAAAAGAAGCAACCGAATCGTCTTCTATGGGAATTGGAGTAAAGCTAGCTGGCATCATCATGATTATTTCGTGCAGTCCGTGATTTTTCTCAGGTTGCTGAGGGTTTCGACCAATCGATAAGATACAAAGCTAGACAGCTCGACAGCTCATTAAAAACTAAATAGAAAAAGAATAAAGAGAAAAAAGAGTTAAAAATCTATGTAGATAGTGCATTGCACATTGTCAAATGGGAAATAACACAACCTACAAAGTGGGTCCGGGGGCATGGATGCAACGTATGTATTAATTAGTATGCAAAAATAAACAAATTAAAAAAAATAACTATGAACCAGGGAAAAAAATCATATATATCATTTACACATTTGATCAAATTAAACACAAATTATATTTTACAGACTGATCAATTTTCTCCTAAAGTAAAGAACGATTTGAAGGGGAAGCAAGTCTATGTATTTTGTAAGATTATTTTTAAAACATAGAAATATTATTTCTCTCTCTCTCTCTCTCTCTCTCTCTCTCTCTCTCTCTCTCTCTCTCTCTCTCTTAAAAATTCTTTGATGTTACATGTAGTTGATTACTGTCAAAATATCACAAAGTTGACAATGATGCAAGATATGTGTAATTCTTGTTGCGCTCGCCCAAACGGTAGCACCGTTTAACATATTAGGTGTCAAAGCTGTAGATCTGTAGCTCCCGCTCTGGGTTGACGACCTTGGGGCTACAGTTCCTTATGTGTTAAAAATATGCAATTTACGGCGCAGAAAAAAAATCACTATATACCCCACCTTGGTCACATTAATTGCATGCCATCTTTCCCATGGGAAAACCAGAAATATGTACAGTATAGCATTAATGTTTTCAGCCAAGGAATGACTGGTATGGCTTATATACCTTATAAGTCGGATTTTTTTTCGAGGAAAAAGGAATATCCGATCCTCAGCCTCAAAGTATTTTTTTTCATCATACAAAAAATTATTTCTCCTTAAAACTTTATAAATGAAATGAAATTAAAAGAAATTTTTTGATTGTATCCATGTATTTTATAAAGTTATTGCAAATTTGCCCACGCTGAATATAATGGAATAAATATACAAGTTGAGATTTAAAAAAAAAAAACAAAACAAAACAAAACAGTTGTACCGATGCATCGGTGGCTCGAACTCCATTATCTATATGTGGTAGATCTCCGTGGAGCCACTAAGCCAATCATTTCGTTGAATAATTGATCGTAATACTAACACCAGAAGTCTAATTAAATTTGTCTATAAAAGGCAGATTTATGGTATGAATAAAAAAAAATCCGGATAAGTTAGAGTTATCGAACATTGCTGAGGCTGAGGATCGGAGATCGTTAAAGACGCACTTTCCCTCGATCAATCCATTGCAAATTTTGCTTTATATATGGTGTGTTCCAACGCACTTTGAAAAATAAAGCACTTTGAAACATTTTTTAAAGTGCGTTAAATTTGGGACCACTTCAAAAAATTTTATATTTTTTTTTCAAAGTGCGTTGATATGGTTAATATTAACGCACTTTGAAAAAAAAATTGTGCAAGGTCTAGTCGAAGCTTAAGTCGTTAAGACTCTGAAATATGAGAGTTAAATGTTTTAACCTAGTTTTGTTCGATAAGACATTGAACAGAGAACCCATGAGATTTTTAGCTTTCCTTAATAACAATTTCGCAATGAAAAGGTTTGTCGATGTGATCATTTAATGTAATAATTTACACATGAAGAAAAATAGTTCAAAATGTAATTGAGATATGTAAATCAAAATATCACATGAACTGCACCAATTAGTCGTCAGTCGTCCTTCCAAATAATATATCTTTTTACTTTGTGAATATTTACTCTCTAAAGAAAAAAATGCGTTTATAAGCTTATGAACAAATATAATGACAAAGTATATCAATACAATACTAGTATGTATATTTTTTTGAAAATTAATGCAAAAAAAGTGCAGACTCAAATGCTGATTTTTGAGTTGATATGTTTTAACGGCTGTACATGTAAATATCTTACTTGATATATCGAAATAATTTATAATAATTTATTTGGTTCAAATTTGAGAAAGGGATTTATGCTTAGAAACCTGTGGATATATAAGTTTATGGAATTGATATAATGTTTGGGAATGCTTAGAAACTTGCAGATATATAAGTTTATGGAATTGATATAATGTTTGGGAAGAAAATATGATGCGAATGCATTCTTCATGTAATTGATATAAATATTTTATTGGAAATTGTACTGTGTCTGTGCATGTTGTACCCTCCCTATTCCCATGCAATGATGCCAGACCATATTAAAAAGTGTTTACAAAGAAATTAAAACAATTTAGCTGAATAAAACGAAATCAGTTAAGAACTAAGTCCATATTTTATGATTTATACATTTTTTTTTTTCAAATTGCGTTTAATTAAGTGTCTTGATAGTAAAAAAATGTTGATGTACACTCATAACGCACTTTGAAAATTTTTTGCAAAGTGCGTTGACTTGGTCCCAAATTTAAACCACTTTGAAAAACATTTTCAAAGTGCGTTGATTTTGTCCCAAATTTAACGCACTTTGAAAAATGTTTTCAAAGTGCATGCGTAATTTTTTCAAAGTGCGTTGCCACAATGGTGTGTGTTAATTTGTCTACAAACACATGATTGTGGGTTTTTTTTTGGTAGAGGTTTTGTTTTTTACCTTGAATTAAAATAATCCGCCATTTTCATGAGCATTTGATCCAATTAAGGCGAAAGTTCAATTAAATTAAAATCCTAGCAAATTCGAATCTAGCTGATGTAATGGATTTTTCAAACATTTCATCTTTTTACTGGAAAACGCCACTTTCTGTTTTAATTAGTACGATGTTCCAAATTATGTGTATACTTTCAATTGCTATAAATGAATAAAGAGAATTTTTAAAGCCTTCTACGATAACTTGACTTGCAGCGTGATTGATTACAACAAATTGAGCAACTGGCTCAGCATCACAAGTGGAGAAAGACAAGGATGCATCACGTCACCATTGCTATTCCTTGTGGCAATAGACTGAGTCATGATGAAAACAGTCGGCAACAAGCGGGGAGGAATAAGATCACATCTATGTTAGAAGACCTTGAGTTTGCTGACGATATCGCCTTAATTTCATCTACAGAGGAAAACTGAAGATCTTTCCAAATATGGAAAACAAGTTGGATTAAGCATCAATGAAAATAAGACCAAAGCAATGCAGCTAGTTCCATCACCTGCTGTAACTGTCGACCATGAACCATTAGAAGAACTAGAAGATTTCACGTCTCTTGGAAGTGTCATCAATAAAAGCAATGCAACATCAAAAGATATTGGAAGCAGACTACAGAAGCAACCATATCATTTCAACAACTAAATCAGATATGGAAAAACAGCAACTTCAGCCTGATGACCAAAACTAAAATATACAACAGCAATGTTAAGTTTCAGTTCTTCTATATGAATCAGTATGTCGGCGAATCACTCAGAAAGATTCCCAGAGACTCTCAGGATTCCACAACAGATGCTGAAGAAAGATCTGCAAGATTTACTCACTGGCCAAACAATATCACCAACCAGGCACTGTACGAGAAAACAGCTAGGTCAAAGAAATCTCATGACTCAGATAAAACAAAGAAGATTAACGTTATGTAAATGGACTGCACCAGACGAGAAACGACAGAGGGGAACACCAAAGGAAAATTGGAGAAGAACTCTGACCACCGAGTTCAAAAACACTGGAAAGACCCGGGGTGAAATGGAGAGAATCGCTAAAGACCATGGTCACTGGAGGTCCCTGGCTACAGCCTTATGCGCCACCAGGAGCGAGGAGGATAAGTAATAAGTAACTGAATGCGCCACTTTCTTTTTGTTACTCGTTAATTACTGCAGTATTCCAAAATACGTGTATACCTTCTATTGCTATAAATGAATAAAGAGATGAAAATGTGGTCAAGAAGATAGCGGTGATCATGCATTTCTGCGTGCTAAAATAATTACAGATCAATCCGTGAATATACTATGGCTAGTATTTGCAAGGCTATCCATACCTTCATATCCGTATATGAATAGCCAAATTCGAAGTATTTCATATTTTCTTCGTTTTGTGGATGTTCATGAAAAACTGGAAATCACTGTGATATGCCCATAGATATCTTTTCTAGAAGTAGAGTAAACTAATTTATTACAAGGGTGGGGAGGCAATTTTCAATAAAAAATTTAAAATGTTGTATTGTTATCTTAAAACCACCAAAACTTTTCTTATCTAATATATGGAATGTGATTTTCATAAAACATGTATATAATTTTTTAGAAAGTAATATTTTTTATCATAATGTTCAAAGGAATTTAAAGTTGGAGAGGAAAGAATGGAAGCTCATTTTTGTAGCTAAAAAAATAATTTTTTGCGAATAAATTAGAAACTTTTGCGATATAACACGGAAATTTCTCGAATAAACGCGTAAGATTAGCGATATAACGCGAAATATCGCAAAAACTTTTACATTTGTTTCACGGTACGGGTAACAATAAGCGCATTTGAACCAATGTCAGTTCAATATCCGATGATTTTTTGTTTGTTTGTAAAAATTGGTTATAATAATAAATATCTAACAATAAGCGCATTTGCAACCAATATCAGTTCAATATCCGAGGATTTTTCTTTTTTTGTAAAAATTGGTTATATAATAATAGATAAACACAAATTATAAATAATATAATAATAAATAAACACAAATTACAAGGTAATTTATGTAATAATTCACAAAAAAAAAATTAAACTATACTGGTATGGGTTGACCAAGAAGTAAAGTCGCATAATGCATCGCGATTAGCATATAAGCAATGTATTATAGAAAATAAATTATCAAAAATCAATCAATAATTGAAAGGATAATAACTGTTCAACGACATCGTCACCTATCATGCGCGGATCCAGAATTTTTTTTCCAGAGGGGGATATTGAAGTTTGGCTGGGGGGGGGGGGGGGGGGGGTCCAAGGCATATTTATGACAATTTTACTATATGAATTTTCCAATTGACCCTAGCTCCCCCCTCTAGATGCGCGCATATCTAATTGGCCGTTTTTATTTCAGAGAAATTAGACAGTTGAGAATTTGAAAGAATTAAGTCTACAATTCTATCACAATTTATTTAAACAGATAGAGCATGAACCTTTTTCTAACAATTCTTCAAATTTAGAGAACGGAATTTCGTCCTCTAAATTTATGACATATAAGTAGTAATATCTCATTTATAAATCTGTACCAAAGTTTTGAAGATTTCTTATGCTTCAATTTGTATTTATTTTAATAATAAAAAAAAATAACATAAATAATATAGGAATTAACAAATTCCTCTGCGAACACAAAATTCGGCGGAAAAATACTGGTAACGAGAGGGATGTTCTCCTTTACTTTGAATATTTTTTTTTTTTTTACATGGAATTGATATAATTATTTATTTAGAATAAAAAAAAAATAAATGTACATTTATATTATTTTTCGTTTTCATTGTTATTTATAATATTTCTTGTTTGAAATAATTATAATCTATATTTAAGTTTTGCGTTTATTCGCAACAGTTTCGCGATGTATTGCGAAGGTTACGCGTTCATTCGATAAAGTTTCGCGTTTATTCGCATAAGTTTCGCGTTATATCGCGAAAGTTTTGTGTTATATCGCGACAGTTACGCAGGTTTTTTGCGAAGGTTGTGCGTTTATTCGCGTTACGTGTTAATTTTTGATAATTTTATTCTAAACCATGATGAGCTAAATGGGCTTTTGTTGGAAGGTACATATATACATATATCGACTTGTGCATTTTCAGACATGTGTGAAATTTATTAGATAGTCTCAGAGAGAGAGAGAGAGAGAGAGAGAGAGAGAGAGAGAGAGAGAGAGAGAGAGAGAGAGAGATGTGTGAAGTTTATTAGATAGTCTCAGAGAGAGAGAGAGAGAGAGAGAGAGAGAGAGAGAGAGAGAGGGGGGAGAGAGAAAGAGAAAAGGGGGACAACTCTGATAACCTACAACATTCGGCAAGTCGTAAACAAGTTTATCTTTCCTAATACAATGGTAAAGCAAAATATTTCATTGTTTAAAGATATCAAGAAATAACAAACAGTTTTATTATTCGTGTTTTACAAAAACAATAATTATATTGATTAAAAATAACAGCCCGATATTGCTTTTATTTCTTTGTCTTCGCGCGCATTTCCGGTAAGTCTTGCACATGGTTGACAGCCAAGTTTCTTTGCTAAGTACACAGTGGTTTCGGTTGAGCAGTGATGGATCAAATCCCGGCCGCCATGGATCGGCACTTGGACGTGATTCAGTGTCATAAAGGTAAACTCTTTTTGTTTTTGTATGAAACCAGCAGAATCTTGAACATTTTTCGTAAAATATAAATCAAACTGAATTTACTCTGTCGCCCTGTCGATCATTCGTGATGGCCATTGATTAAATGCTAATGCAAAAATCGGATTTTAATTGCGGTTTTTAATTTGTTGTTTATTAAGTTTACCCACGTGGTTTTTAGAGACACGATGTGCCCTTGATTTGTTTGTTCGAGAATTTGAGTAATGAGGACCATTCTCTTGTGTAGTCATTAGTGTGGTGGATCTTAAAAAAAGGGTGGTGGAAAAGTCTTAGGTGTAACAAATAACAAATTTATATATCTATATAGTTGGAACTTTTAGTATAATGATAAATACTCATAGCAATTTTATTTGCAGCTCATGTTGTTGAGTGGTATTGGTTTTAGCCAAATTTTAGGACTCTGTAATGAATGAAGTAAGCATATATCAATTGTAAAGAGAAATAGACTGAATTACATTCAACATCTTGAGTTACTGTAGGAGTTGAGATATCATTATTTACTGTATATACAAACCCTTTTGTAATGTAAATCTCATTGAGTTAATAGACCCATAGATAAGGTGTATGTAAAAGATGATAAAGAAAAATGTTGCAGGAACAGGTCAGGGTTCTGTACTCGATATTGTGGTTTGATGAACTGAATCATTAGATACAGATACCTTTGCTGTTGGATGTATAGAAATTGAACTGGTCTTCAGTACTGACATGCAACCAGTTAAGGCTAGATTTAAGCATGATCCCAATCAATGAGACAAGGATTGTACCAAAATATATTTGGAGGATCAATGGCAATTAAATTACTTGGTTAAGATTTACTTCAAGAAAAAAACTTTACATTGTTTGAAAAATAAGTTCATTACCCAGGCTGATGGTGAGATTGATGAAAAATGTATCTTGTAAGAAAAAAATATATATATGTAGAGAAGGGCTGTGAAAGAGTATAAGGGAGGGGTTGCACATATGTTTTCTTATACAATATGTACTTAACTATACATTTCATAATGCAAGCATGACACATAATGACATATGCAGCATAATATATCTTCTGTGGTATGTGTCAATAATGATCCTTCCTCAGAATGTAAAAAAAACAGTTTTAGATGTTTATTAAATTCATCTTTTGAATTGTTTGACCCAGATAGAATTTAAATAGCGCAAACATCTTTAAAAGACAAGATTTTTATCACTCATGAGAAAAAAAGCACCTCAATCCCTTCATCTTTTTAAATAACCGCTCTTGACAATGTGAAGTTTAGTCTTAATGGGTCGTGTATGGCATGCCTTTGATTTTTTCTAGATCGGTAGCGAGCAACAATTTACAATTAAATCGTTCCGAGTTCAACAACTTGATCAATCGATGTATCAGTTTTCGGATCAATTAAGTGCAGTATAAGAATATATGCCTTTGGAATTTATGACCACACAGGTGATTAGAGTCTTACAATGTGCCAGTGTTGTTGTTCGAGCTACATGTACATGGTTTACACTTAATCTTTGGAAAAAAAAAATTGTGCTTTGCTCAAGTGATTCTGGGGTGCAACACAGGCTTACATTGAAATTGAGCAAATTACTCTGGTTACAATAAATGTTAGCAGAATGTGGCAAGTTTCATTATACTGACATTCGTGCAAAAAATGAAAGCAACCATTTGTTAGCATTTACCTGGAGATGACATTTTTTCAATATTTCATTTAAAATGGAGCAATATTGCCCACTGAAAATTCAAAATATATATAATTCCTCTGTCTGTAGGTGGATGGATGTGTGGGTTAGTATTAAATGAGTGATCCATATGTCTGGTAAGCCGTACGTATGACATAACTCAAAACATATATGAATTTCAATTATATAATTTTTAAAAAGGGGGAAATAATTATGAAATCTTTACACCAATTACTATCTGGAAAGGGGAGAGGAAATTGGTACAAGTTGGAGTTTGATATTGTTGTGGCAGAAGGTGAGGGAAGGTGGGGGGGGGGGGGGGGGGGGGGGGGGTCCAAAAGAATTCTCAACATGGCCCATTTTGAAGAATGTCTGCCTCGTTTGGCACCAGAGACAGGTTTTGTATCTGCCCACTGTTTGTGTCAATAAGTGATTAGCTTTGTGGCTGGATTTAGTCCATCACTTTCATGTGTTATCAGCCCTCCATTAAGAGGGAGAGAGGGGCTTTCTTATCACTGCTATTCAAACATGCTCACTTTCTTCTAGAGATTAATCAGAATTCTCAGCAATGATAATTGAAACAGTACAGTCTTAATTTGTTTTCTGATTAAAAATACTTGGAGACTGCTCATTATATCAGAATTGAATGCTATATATATATACCGGTACTTTGTACACTTGTGTTTTGGTCTGCACAGAATTACCATAATAGATTATATTCTTAGAATTCTTATTCTCAGAATCTTCTTTAATCAACCTGTATTTTTTAAAATCATGTTCAGAACAAAGGTATTCAAATGTTATGTGGATGACCAGGTACATGTAAATTAATTGCAACTTGCATGCATTATTCATGTCGTTCATTATAATACAATTGAGTGACACAAATATTAATTTAGATGATTTTATATAACTGATTTTGCGAACCTTAATTATCAATAACATGGAATTATGAAATAGGGTTTAGTTGAGGAAAGGGGGGATGTGTTAATTTCAATCTCTCAAACTGTGAACATCGGGCATTTTGTATCTGTCTGCTACAGAAGGTCGAAGGGCGCATCATTCAGACTATTGTCTGGATTTTTTCCTTCCTTTTCTCCCCTCTCCTGATTTCTATGGAATCTGTTTGCAATTTTGCAGTAAAAAAGTCACATCCTAAAAAAATTAATGTTTGCAGGGAAACAATGTGTAGACACAGTTGGAGGTGGCTTTGCTTTTAGAGAAAATTTCCCCATTCATTCAGACTGCAAAGAAGGCTATCATTTCATTGCAATTTCAGTGCATCGTTTAAGATATAATCAGCAGTGTTAAAAAGTTCACCAGGATATGAACTTGGTTGGTCATGTGATCAAATCCTGTGAAGCCCAAAAGGGCTTCTCAGATAGTCTGAAGAGGGGAGGTAATTTTTTTGGAAGTTGCCTCATCTGCACATTTATGTGTAGTTTGAAATTACTCATAAAGATGTTATACATGTAAAACTATAATGGCAAGCCATTTTGCTAGCTCCTATAAGACCCTAATTTCTGAGCTATTCACAACCGGTGAATTTTTAGCATTTACGAGTTCCAGAACCCCCATTTTCAGTTTCTTTGTAGAGAGGCTAGTGCATGTTTTTAATAGAAAAAATGAAATAAAAAGACAGGCCAAACATTTAAAAAAAATGATTTTCTATTTATATTTGTGTTAGTATTAATTTGTATTTCTGATGTGTGCCTTATCTGTGTATTTATCAATACCCAAATAAAAAAATGGGTTGATTTTGAATTCGGTTTTGATATGATGTATGAAGATTAAGTTGGTTATAACCTTTGTTCAGTTGTTTAATATTGCACGCCCACTTGTGTCTTTTTTTAGATATCTTTAAAATTCACATTCCTTTAGTTATTATTGATGTGAAATTCCTTGCGGACGTACATTTGGCTGTTTAGATCATACTAGAGAGGCAGCCCAAGGGCTGTATGTGTGTATTCCATAGTCTATTTCACGTGTAGTAATTGAATGGCTAGAGTTTTCACATGAAGAAACTCTATGCTCTCCTTATCAATTAAAAAAAGGTTTAAATAAGAATGTTATTATAGTACTACACTATTAAAGGTTCTTGCACACCCAAAACTATTTCTTTTACCATGTAGTTCAAAAAATCAAATGTATTTCAAAAAGCAAAAGAAGATCCAGAGTAACTCAAACAGTAACAGTAAAGGACTTTAATTTTACTTTGGAACTGTATTTGCGAGGAATACATGCAAACAAAACAATGCAGAGAGATTGAGCAGAATATAGAGTATTTTTTTATACCATGGTGAGCCCTTGATGCGGTATGCATGTCAAAAGCCTGGTATAAACTTGAAGAATAAAATTTTGTTACTGTACTGCTCATTCACGATGTACATGTACAACAAAATTTGCTATTTTTGATAATTAACTTTTATTAAAAAATATGAAATATCTTTACTGTATGTATGTATAATTTTTCATCAAAGTTTTAACCTGTGTTCATAGTTAAGTGACGTTGGATAGAATTTTTTTTTTTTTTTTTTTAACCAGTGATTTAATCTTTGATCTGACTGTTGTTGTAGATGGTGGGATTCTACTCGGAGCCTCCGGACTGACCGGGAGATACTGGCTGGGGTCCCTGTGGTACTACGCCAATCCGGATGTTGCTCCAGATGTGGAGAAGTGTACGGCCGGAGTACAGCTGGAGGCTGGATTTCAGGAGGCAGTGTGGCTTGACAACACGAAGGTCCTGGTGGGATTAGACACAGGTAATGCTCCGAACCGATATAGAAATATGTCTGGTAATGCTGTGAACTGATAAAGAAATATGTCTGGTAATGATCCAAACCGATACGGATATATGTCTGTGTAATTCGGATCTCTCTTGAGGCTATAAAGTACTACTCTCTGTGTTTTCATTGTAGTTTTTGATTGTCAAACTTTAATTATAGTAGACATAGTCACCAATACCCATGTCTTTATAAACTTGTCACTGTTATTAAAGGTAATGTGTGGTCATTTTAAAGCACTATATAGTACTTTTGCCTGTCTGTTACTATAACCTTTTATTAGTGTTACTGTATCAAAATATTGGCAAAGACATTGTTTGTGTAAGGTATGTGTGTCTTTTAAGTCTCTTATAAGAGTTTCTTACGGAAGTAATGTGCTATAAGTAGAGCCATGATATTCTTCAAGAGGATCATTTAACATTTTGCCAAATCTGTTCTGTTATCTCAATACTTAACCTCAGAATAAGTTCTGACTTCTGAAATGTCATAGTTTACCATGAGATACCCTATAGATAGTACACATATCTCTGCATTTAGGTTTCAATCACAATTAAGTTATCATTAGTTTTGATTTTTTCCCTTAAATCTATTTACCAAATTTGATAATATCCCCTCTTCAGTTTCTACTCCTAATTGCTTTCCTCAGCATTTGGTACATGTACAGGAATATATGGACTTAAAAAAGGGTCCACAGATATTTAGGTTGCCCTAAGGGAGTTAAAATCATGTGCATGTTTGTTTAATGATTTTGTCTTGTGTATTGTCAGGGGTAAGTTAGACCACTGCAAATACTGCTGAGTAAATCTGTTCAGACAGTGAATTGTCCCTTGAAAAGTATAGTTCTAAGGCCATTCCAATGAGATCCTGAGGTAGATCCTACAAAAAGAGTTTTTTCTTTTTCTTTTTTTAAATGTTGCAAGAAAAAAAAAACATTACAAAAGCGAGTGAAGGAAAAAATATCAGATCAGGTCCATTTAAAATTGAAAGGAAAGAGGTGTATTGAGAGCAACCAAAATACCTAGCTTTAGTGTATTTCTATGGGGGCTGCAGGTATAATAGGTGTGAAACAGGTTACAGTTGTTTAGTACAGTGACAGTTCTGGGTGGGTGCCAGAGGTCTTAATGAATGGGCCGGCACACTGAGAGAAAGAGAGAGAGAAAGTGAGGGATACGGAAAGGAAATCCATGTGGCCAGGTGTCCCTGGGTTAATAGTGGGCATTATTAATTATAGCAGTTGGACATGGCTCGATCCTTGCTATTTTTGATTTATTCCAGCCAGAGAGATATATACTGTAAATTTATAAGCTCTAGAATAGAGACAGACAGCTGATTCTGGTTATGAATGTAGATTGATACATGTACCTTTAATGTGATGATCAAGGATTTCACACATCAGATACTGTCCTGTTCCCTGTGGGTATAGTTTGGTCCTGTACTGTATTATCTCAACTCTCAAGAAAGTGTGAAAAAAAGTAAACCTTATAAAGCCCAAGTCCTTTAAAAATTTTATGTTGATAAACAGATACATGTATTAGTTATATTTTTGTATGATAAAAACCTCCAAGTGAAATTACGAGGTACGAAGTTGACCTACAGTTAGCTGGGGGGACATAATAATGCAGAGTTTTACCTTTGATGTTTGAGTCAAAGGTAATGTTTTGGGCCATTAAATAATCTAGTTAATATTATGCAAAAAAAAGGAAAAGTTACATTTTCCTCTCTTCATTGACCTAGAAAAATTAATTTTTGCGGCTATGGTAATGTGCACTCGCATCTAAATCTATTTATTGATGATTAATGCATGTTTAATGAAATTTTAACCTACATTGTATTTGCATAGTATATCAACAATTAAAAAGTATTCCTTACTGCTGTTATGAATTAATTATTAATATGATATACTTATAAACAAGTAAAAAATATCAATTTTATTTTAACTTCAGACAAGCATTCATAAAAATTTTTAAAGTTGAAATGCAACTCAGTTCATGTATCAGGAAGTTGAATTCAATTTGAGGAAACTGTCTCTCTGTTTAATAAAAAAATATTTCAAAAATAAGATTTTGAAATTGATTGAATAAATTGTAGGAAAAAAGATTATAATTATAAACAATGCATTCAATGTGACAGGAAGAACATGGCACAAAGCCCTGAACATTACGAAACCTTGCACAGAAAAAGCAGCTTATTTAATAGAGGGATGTTGTCAGACAAAACAAAGAGAGAGTTTGATCTGTGTGTTATTCTTGGATGTCACTTTATCTCTTGGCTGATCCCAATCTCTGCTCAGTGTAATTCATTAGACATAACAAACACTGCCAGCATCTCACACATGCTTTTTTTTGCTGCAGGATTTTGTTTTTCTTCTAAAACTTATCGTAAAATTGTACAGGTGCATGTCAGAAATTTCGAGCAAGTCACTGAGTAGAAATTGCACAGGTTCACTGCCCCCCCCCCCCCCCAACCTTCCAAAAAAAAAATGAAGAAAATGACTTTAATTGTTGATGAATATTTATATATTTATAGGTGGCATAGCATTATGGGACTTAGTGGATAATTTCCACACATTTGTCCACGTGAGTGGGGTTGTGGAGCATGACGACCTTGTGACATCAGTGGGCGTGGTCAGTGGAGGAAAGTCAGCTGTCTCATGTGGAGCCGACCGGTGGTAAGTGAGGGGCTGAGAAAAAAAATCTAAATTAGGGGCCAAATGATGCAAAAAATCAATTTATAGAATTAGGGGCCAAGAAATGCAAAAAAGAAATCAAATTAAAGTCTAAAAAATGAAAATATACCAGTGGTGGAAAATTTTGAAAAGAAATTTTTTTTGATTGTTTTTGAATATTAAAACATTTTCCCCTAAGTTTGTATTGAAATTTTTCAGTGTCAAAGTGTGGGATTTGGAAAATATGCATTCAACGAACACATATAGAGGTAAGAAATTAAACGCTTTCTTGATATAAAATGATTTTAGTTCCATTCAAGTGGAAGGTTAATTAAAATGAACAAATATATCTCATTGTTTTACTGATAGTCATTTCAATGTGTTCTAATGAAGGTTAACCATGGTTAGCTATTGAAGTTTTAAAAGTTGATATCCCTGATTTGCTTTGGATTGTGTTTCAGCCCATCACGATGTCGTGGAGTGTATCAGCTGTCATCCAACGGAGCCAGCCTTATTTCTGTCTTGTTCAGCAGTTAGTAGAAATTTTTATACCAACAGTTGATAATACAGTATCTGTCCAAATTTTTAATTTCATGTAAAATTGCTTAATATTCTGATTAAGAACTATTTTATATGGGACATGAATTTCTGTTTTACAGGATGGTAGAGTATTCCTGTGGGACACGCGGAAGTCTCGCCCGGTGACAGTTCTAGGTGGGTTTCCTCCCCCCGTTGTCCCCATAGTCACAGTAGGTGGGTAGGAAGTAGGGTCGAGGGATTTGACTCCAAGTGTTAATTCATTAGCAGCACATTTTGTTGGATTTTATACATTATTTTTGAAAACATTTTTACTCCATTTTGATTCATAATGGTTTTTGAAAGCTTCAGCATTTTTTATAACTCTAAGTTAGCACTAGTTTTGTTTATTTTGTTTCTGTACACTACCCAACCTATTTTGAGATCTTCTGTTGTCTTTCATGCTAATTTCCTATCCATGGTTTGTTATGTTGAGGTTTTTTTCAACAACTAACTCAATTTTTGGAGAAAAATCACATTTTTACACCGTTCTGTTTTGCAGTCCCTTGACATAATGTGTATGCTTCTGTAGTTGTATGTCTAAATTTATATTTGTAATTTAATTTTTCAGACACATCCCCTCTTCTACATTCCCCAAAACAAGTTGTGTGGCAACCAGGAACGCACAATTTTGCCATCGGAGGAGAGTGTGGACAGGTCGTCGTCAAGGATACCAGGAAGGCTGTAGGAGCTACGATGTCTTTCAGCTGCCATTCGCGTGCTGTCACAAAGTTATCGTTTTGTCATGAAAAGTAAGAAAGTTTGTGGGGAAGATGTTTTTTATAGATATAAGATAAGGTTATGGAGGGGAACTAATCCATTTAACAAACTAAACTTTTCTACTTTCATTCTTTGACAATGTTGGTTTATTTAAAATGTATGTACATTGGAAAGAGAATTGTAGATTCGTTCTTAAATGTAAGGAATTGATATCCTTGTAAAATTGGGAAAAGCACCCCTGGCAAATTTTGAAATCTCCTAATTATTATTCTAACAGTTGTGAACTTTTTGAAATTTTGATGAAAATTTGTCATTTTCCCAATTTAATGCAAAACAGTGAAATCATGGAATTAACTACTGGTGTAAAAGAAGGAATCTATAGTTTTGCTTTTTGGTTACCATAGCACAACCTTCCTACTTTTTCTGACTGTCTGTTGTAGTCCCTGCCTGTTGGCCTTGGCGTCTTAGGACTGTACAGCTGTTTTTATGTTTTCTGTTTCTCTGTTGTAGTCCCCGCCTGTCTCGGCGTCTGAGGACTGTACAGCTGTTTTTATGTTCGCTGTCTCTCTGTTGTAGTCCCCATATGTTGGCCTCGGCGTCTGAGGACTGTACAGCTGTTTTTATGTTTTCTGTTTCTCTGTTGTAGTCCCCATCTGTTGGCCTCAGCATCTGAGGACTGTACAGCTGTGGTCATGTCTGTGGACAAGGAGGCAGGTCGCCAGATGTAAGTACCTCAATAGTAAAGTAGGGTAGTTTGTGTTTTATACAAACTTATATGTGCACCATGAGTTGGACTCCCCTGTATAGTGGAGCAGTGATGTTAAGGTATCAATTCCTGGTAATGCTGAGGAATTTTGATAGAATTTTAATATAAAATGGGGTATTTTATATGTTAAAAATGACTTTAGCTTCTAGTTTAGTAAGTTCACTCAACTTTACTGTACCTGAAATATTTAGTTCTCAAATAGTCTTGAAAGTTTGTTGTAAAATGTTAATTTTTTAAGAATTATAAATTAATATAATCCCCCAAACTCTTCTTATTTTCAGTTTACTGTCTAATGAATTTTATGACAGTTTTGTTTTTAATTTTTTTTAAAAAAATCTTCATTTTTCAGCTTCAAAGACACTGCCCATACAGACTTTGTTAGCAGTCTAAGTTGGCAAGGAATCGATAATCTCTTCACCTGTGGTTGGGACTCAAAAGTGAAAAATCACTGTGTATCAAAAAGTGAACAAACTTGTGAAGACTGTGTGGTGGTTCATATGGAAACAGACAGTATAGACAAGGAGAATGTTAAGAAGAAGATAGCCAACATTTCGCTGGTCTGCAATGGGAACGGTGCTGGGTTGGAATCCACCTGATGTGCATCTACCTCGATTAGATACATACCTGATGTCCTTGTGTTCTGTGACAGTTTATAGATTGTGTACAACTCCTCTCATAGCCAAAAAAAAAAGAACTATCTCTAGTGGCCATCTGTACTACTCAAAAAGACAACTCTTGTTGGTGGTGTTAGTGGAACACACTTTTAGTTGTTGTCAGACTTTTTATTTTTTGCAGGAGTTGTGTCACCTTTGCAGTTTTACCGTGGAGGGTATTTGTTAACAAAGATTGAAAATGAAGGTTGTTGGATCTTTACAATTTGTTTAGTTTTTCATATTTCTTAAGATCACTTGATGGATCTTCACCATTATCAAAATTATAGTTGAAAAAAAAATCATGCAATCGTAAAAATAAACCATTTGGAAGTTGTATTTCTTTTGTTTTATTTTTTTTGTTGAAATTCATATTTCAAGTGTGACACTTACGCAAATAATAAATCAAGAACTAAGAATTCTTTTTTCTCTCATTTAATCTTTAAAAGTATACAAAATGTTTCTCAATAAGAATGCATTAATGAAAATAATTCACAACTGCTGGCACTTTTCATATAAAAGCATGCACATTCAGACTACTTTGGAATAATTCTCTATTTGTGGGGGCTCATATTTCACGGATTTGGTGGCTACCCCTTACCCAAGTATTAATATCCCCAATGTAAAGACAAAACAGTCTTTGTTTATCTATAAAACATTGTATATACAAGTGGATCTATGAATTTACACAAGACACCAAGAACCTGTAACTTATGAAAAATTGAAAATCCAAGAAAAGTTGGCCCAAACGATTTAAATGATATTTCACAGTACTGTAGATTCCTTATTTTTCGCTAGTACATAATTCCCCAATTCAACCGTTTTGCATCAAATCGCGAGAATATAAAATCGCAAACACCAAATTTTTATCATAGTTTCATTTAGTTTACATCTGTCAGAGAAATAAAAGCAAGGTTTTAAAATCCACAAGACGTGCCTCTCGCGATTTTACGTGGATATTGTTTCCTCGCGTTTAGTAAGGAATTTACAGTTTATTGTACATAACTACCGGAGGGTAAATCGGATTATTGAACTATTATTGCATACATGTGTGACCCCATGGGTACTAAACCAATAATCCATACCATTGTACAAGTAAAGATAAAGGTAAAAGGACAGGTTTTGCCACATAGGTCATGCATTGCTGGCAGTACAATTTACTTAAATACACCGGTAATTACTGTGTACTAAGTATGGACATGTCCAACAGATAAATATATAAATGTCACATAATGTGTCATTGTAATTAACACATGAAAACAACTTTTACATATTACATTTTTAATATATCTGAATGTCAAACATATATCCGGTAGATAAAAATTTGCTGCTTTAATTGGCGATTACGTAAAGCACATAGGAATCACTTGAACTTCAAATAAATTCATTTGAATGTTTCATCATTCCTTTAGGCAGAAACCCTGGAGAGGAAAGACCCACTTTCTAAGACGGCACTACACATGTATTGTCAAATTAGTATGGCGTAGCTCTGAAAAAAAGAAAATGTATACATGTAAACATAGCTTTATAAAAAAAGTAGTTCTAATATACAGACTTTTTTTTTTACAAAAAAAAAAGAAAACAAAATTTCAAGATATTAAACTAAAAGAATGAATGAAAGAAAATATGATTCCACAGACAATATTTTAGATTTATTTATTAATTTTATATATTCATTTTAGACAAAATAGATTCCACAGACAATATTTTCACTTTTCAACCTTCAATCTTTAATGTTCTGTACTTGGTTCATAATTAACATTTTAGTAAGATCAAACTTGCATTTCTCAATTCAGCAATTTAAAAAAAAAATACAGCAAAAAATAAATAATATATTTAAAGGAAAAAACAAGACTAGGTATACCAAATGAAAGGTTTTTACCTTGCAAAATTAATCATGCTGACAATTCCAAAAATGAGTTCCAGTCCAATGAAAGCAGCCTGAATGGCAGCTAGAATGACATCCACTCGTAACACATAGGTCTGCCATAAGATGAGATAAAGGGCCCCTAGGACTGCAGGAATACTCAGCAATATTGATATTACTACCCCCACTATACGCTCTGTCAGGTTCCCTTTTTGTGCTGAAAAAAAAATCTTATTAAAATGAGGTGTTAAATTCTGAATCCACTAGCTACCACCTCTCAAGAAGCAGCCGTGATATTTTAAAAAATCTCATTTTATTAAATTAGATTGTATGCATTATGATATGTACATGTATGAGAGTGTCAATGCAATATTTGTTTTCAAGATTTTCCAATTTTAATTTATTTTTCTAGCAATAATTACTGTATACCGGTATTTACATCTTCACAACGTCGAGGCTTTGTGATTACGGAACTCCACACAAACGTTTGTGTGGAGTTCCGTAATCACAAAGCCTCGACGTTGTGAAGATGTGGTATTTATAAAGAGGTTATAAGTTCTGTCTGAAAGAAAGACCAGTCCATAAAACTTAATGAATTATGATAACTTTGTAAATACATTATTCAAGAGCATTTAACATTGTTTAAGATACACATCAAACAAACCAACCTTTTCTGCATATTTATCTTTTACATCAATGAAGTGAAAGAATATGACAATGAATATTTTTTTAAAAAACACTAGAACTTGACTTATACACCATAATTCTTTAATGATTAATGTACTTACCAAAAAACAATCGTAAAGCTTCTATGCCTGCCAAAATGAACACCAATATGACTTCTGCTGGGAGAACGTTGTCAGCATAGGGAAGGGTTTCATCTGCAAGTTCAACATTACATTTACAAGTTACACCAATCTTAATGAATCCGGGAATTCATATTCATTACAAATTTTGTAATTTAATTTTTATTATTTCATAATATTCAAAGCTCGTGCATGATTACACATTTTCTTTCTATTTATTGTTAACTATCATTTATCACATAAATTCCACAACATGTGCTACTTTAAAAAAAAATATTTTCCATTTGAATATTTTTTTACTTCAAAAATTGAAAATCATTTGTACCGGTAATGAATTTTACCAATAAATGAATGTAAAATTAGAACACTTATACTCACTTTTGTACACATAGATGAGAATTTCACACAAGAAAAAGAATGCAAAGTACCACCCATTAAGGTAGAGGAGGACTTGATATGGCAAAGAGGATCTCTATCATTCAATTAAGGAAATATCTTTTGTTCAAAAGAAAAATGTCAAACTGATTCCCTTTGAACTTGCATCATAAAATCATGACCATATCAGTATTTAAACTCAGAGTTTTTGACAAATGGGAATTTTCCAGATTTAATATTACATGTAAGACTGGCAACATGTTACTTAGCTTTAAAATGGTATTAAGTACTTTACTGTTAAGTTACACTAAACTTCACAGGTGCTTGTTTCATACAGTGCAGTTTTATATATATCATCAACTGTTCAAAATGATTAAGGACTGTAGAACAAAAGACCCTGACAAAAACACGATTCAAACTGGAGAGTGAAATAATAATGTGCGCGTGCTTGCAAATCTCATCAGTTTTATTTAAACAATGAAATATTACAATATGCTATTGTTTATAGTAAATAAGTGCATTGAATAAAATAAACTCATGTGCTTAACGTATAGCCTCAACATATTTATATAAAATTTGTTTTCGCACTTCTCAACAACATTTTTTTGTTTTCTTTTATTGCATGCATGGAGGTCATCATTTCATTGACTACATATGATGGACGAAAAAATCAGTTCATAATTAATAAAACATTTGACATGCCATCCTGCCATTTCTATATCGATTTAACTTTGTATAACTGTAAATATAATAAAATATAATACATGTATATGACATCATGAGTATCAGAGATAGACTTCACCAAACATATTATAGTTACTTCATGTAAGCATCATAATGAATGAGAAGGCAGTCAGACACAACACAAAGTTTGTTTCAGATAAATCTTGTTCTTTCTTTTACAAAAAAAGGAAAAATCGAACAGCTAGTGTTGTCTTGATATTGAACTAAAATTCTGTGATTGGCATAACGGTCACTTTGTTTACATATTAGTGATTCATTTGCAATTGATGCATTTAATGTCAGTGAAATTAACTTTGTATATTAGGTTTCCAATTCAAGTTGTCCTAATGTTTGTTTTTTGTTTTTTAATTACTACCCCCCCCCCCCCCCCCCCCCCCCCCCCCCCAATTCAGCTGTTATTTTCATCAGTAGTACGATGTGCATAGATGAACTAAAAAGGATACCACAACTTGTACTCTGCCTGCAAAAATAAACCAACATAAATATCGGCAATCAAGAAAGAATTCAACATCGGTTACAGGGTGTAATGTTTTGACCTGCATTCAAGTTTTTACATGAAAGGGAAGCAATATCAGAAAAATTACGATAAATCGACAACATTTCCTATATAAACAAGTTTGAATCTTTAAATGTACTTTATTCTCATCATACATAAAGAGACAAAATCCTATATTCTTTCAACGTGATTAAGATTTTCGAATTTTACCTTTGTTTTGGCGCTGTGGTTGACCTGTCGTCGCCATATTGAAACAATCTGGTTTCATGTAGCTACACTTCCGGCATCAAATTGCTTTGGCCGGATTTAAACGGATTTTGCAGCATTAAATCATTAATGTATATCGATTTGCCCTTTTGCACCAAAAAATTGAAATATCCTTAAAGCGATGTAATATAACCAGGGAGTATATACGACCTGGTAATTCAATTATTATAAATGAAAATTTGATTATAGGTTTATGTTACATATGTATAATTAATCAATAAAATGCTCTCTTTGATAATTCATGTGGGATATGAAGGTTGCGACATTTCAGATAAATTCATAACCCGCGTTAGAGGGTTGTGTACATTTTTTCTACAATTATCGCCATCTTCATAACCCCCATAAATCACCAAAGAAAGCATTTTATTAGTTGTTTATATTTACATCTTTCGTTAACAAATTAATAAATTGATTGTAAAAAGTAAAATTAAGTTAAATTAACTAAATTACTGTTAAAGTTTTTTTTTTTTTGCAACGATCGCTACGTTTATAAACCACCGAGTGCACAATCAGTCAATAATGTCTGTATGAAAACATCTTTCTTAAATGTTCACGTAAATCTTATGAAAGTACTAAAATATACGTCAGAACGTTATATGCTATATTTCTATTAGACGGAACATCCAAAACGTATAATCTGTTTTTCGGTCCAAGCAGATCATATACTAAAAGTACAGTTACACTTGGCGTACCTTTTTGTCTCTTGGTACATAAGAATGCATGCAGTGCCTCGTGGCCACGTAGTGCACGTGGCACGTGCAAATTAACAGCTGAATTACCGAAAAGTCAAAGTCTGCTTAATACCCAATTGTAATGTCAAAACAACAATTTAAATCTATAGATCAATTAAAAATTTCACAATATACTAGTTGTTAATACATAAAATAACGTATTTATATACTTTAAAAAGACTGGTATGTGTATTTCGAACATAACCCGCTTTTTCATCCAATCAACAGTCGCTATATATTTTATTAAGTTGATGCTTTTAATCGTTAAGGATTTCACAGCGGCGTCACATTTTCGATTGACAGCTTAGAAAGCCGTAAACAAAAGAGAGATAATATTTGATTGGTGCAGAACTTTTGATCAGCCAATGAAAAAGTGGGTTATGTTCTAAGTAAGTTGGATCATATTAAGAAAAATTTACGCTAATAAGGGGCTCGGTCGCTTCGCTCCCTCCGCCCATTCTTAATCACGTAAATTTTACTTAATATGATCTAACTATTACTAAGTATATAATCTTGAGAATGTTTAATCTTTAGTTAACAAAGAAAAGGTGATAATTTCCCTCCTTAATTACGGAGAGCTTTTAGTTCCATATACACGTGTCTAGTAGTAGAATACAAAGAGGAGTTGGTAGTTTATGACTGAAGGCCAAATAATGACCAAGAAATGGAATGATGCTGTGTGAAAGTTACATGTACGTCTAACACCTATGAATAGATTTAATTCGTTATAGTATGCCAATACTTTGATTAAAGAATAACAATTTAATAAGACGTTCACTGATTCAGAATTCTGTAAAAAAAAAAAAAAAATAACATGTATTAAAATAAACTATTTTAAGACAAGTAATTAAAACATCGTATGTTGTTTGTTTTTACCGATTATTTTCTACCGTAAATCTAACGAAATTCAATAGTAGCAGTTTAGTAAGTATGTCAGGAAGGACAACTAGTCAAAAAATAAAAAAGACACTGTTTAACAATGTATTTATTAAGTATTTTAGGAGCGCAATATGAGCTGTATTTTTAAGAATTTCATTTAGCTGCAAAAAACCTTAAATTATAATAATTCTGCATGTTACATAAACCTTAATGACAAATCAGATAAAAAAGCATTAAATCTTATCAGAAGAAAGATTTCTTTACTAAAGAATATAAAGCAAACCGATTTTTTAATCGGTACACGACGAAAATAATGTAATTTTGCTTTAACAGGGGACTCTAAATAGCTTTCCCACAAAATCTAAATGTGACCAACAGCAGTTTATGAACCATAATCTGATTAAATACTAGTTTATCATAATTTCACAATAAAAAAAGTCGACATGAAAATTGCAGCTCCTATTGCTTTATATAAAAGTCACTAATTAATGGAACTCTATGTTCACGATAGAAAAAGAATCCGCCTTAAAAAATTGCAGCCCATGTGTCTTTAATTTGATAAACGTTGTTATTGAGTTAATGAAACTCAATGTAGATGTATTTGATTAAGATGAGGGCTATTGCTGAGACTAGTGTTATTGTACATGTACATGTACCAAGAAACATCCTGTTAGCGGAATCTTTTTCGTTCATCGTGTCTAGCTGTTTTAAATTACTGGATCTCTATACACAGGAAGAAGTAAAACACATTTATATTATTCAGTATCAAAAGTATATGAGCAAGTTATATATGCCTTATACAAGTTAAGGAGGTTAATGTATATTGTTGACTATGTATAATTTTAAAAAGAAGAAGAGGTGAAAACTGTTATGTTCATGCTTTCTCTGGACACAAAGATAAATGTGTTTTTATTTTTAAATAAAAGTTAAGATATTCAAAATAAACATTTATATAAGATATATATATATATATATATATATATATATATATATATACAAGCTAGAATTGTTTCTGTTTGGCATTGAGCATGGAAATGTACCTTATGTTACGACTTGAATAAAGTGCCGGAATTTCGCATACAGATCAATTAAACTTTGAAATATGAAGAAAAGATGTTTACTATAATTGTCCTCTCCGATATATTTAATTTTATCAAATAAAATATAGTCATGTTGTACATTTTATTTGATAAAATGAAATATATCGGAAAGGACACTATGCTAAAAAGTTAACCGCTGCACAATATTAATAAGACACCGATCGAGAGGGATTCCAACTCCCTTTTTCTACTGTTTAGGATTGACTTTTGTTTATTATGGTGTATTCGTGTTTTGAAGACATTAGAGTACCATTTTAGGTACAGGAGTGTGCATCGTGATTTGAAAAAAAATTGTCTACTCTCTACTGGGATTTACATATCATTGATATAACCATCATTTTACATGTACTTGTATTAAACAAATGCGTTGTACATTCAGAAAATTGTTAATAGGATAGGACAGGAGACGGGCGTTTTTTGTTTTTTTTTTACGTCAGTTCACATCTTTCGAACAGGCCTTTGTCTCGGCTGAGATTCGGCTAGGTCAATTAAAGAATTAGCAATAGTTGTTAATTATAAAATACAATAGAACGGTTTTGCATCGGTGATCGTTTTGTTTTGCATTGATGTTTGTTGATTTTGCAAATAAATCTGTTGATTTTGTTTTTTTAGCTGGTCTGTTTCGTATTTCAGTATGTTTTTTTTTTTTTAAAATTAGTTGTTCGTTTTGCAGTAATGTCTTTTTTTTTTTTACCCTTTCCGCCGCCCATAAGTATGTCATGAAAGATTGACAGAAAAATAAGACGTTCAATGATTAAGAATTGTGATAAGTATCAAAATTCACTGTTTTGAAACAAGTAATTAAAACATAGAAGATTGTTGGTTTTTTGTTTTTGTTTTTTGACGCTTTCACCAGAGATTCGGCTCGGCTTGATATTTGGACTGGCGCCTTTCCCTGATTTATCCTTAAACGAATCTCGAAACAGTTCTTTATATATGTGTCCTTTCCGATATATTTCATTTTATCAAATAAAATATACAACATGACTAGTAGTCATGTTGTTTATTTTATGGCCTTGCAAAATTTAAATTCTATGCAATACGAACAAAAAAAAATCGACATTATTACTTTGGATGTTTTAATTTTGTTTGTAATATATGGTTATATTAATTTGAAAGCATGAAAGATTTCAAAAGTTTACATGTACGGAAAACATAATGAAATGAAAAGATAAAACTGCCCCTACTTTACAAACAGTACTCTTCTATCCTATAATGGAATGAATGGTCGAGACTGTAGGAAACGTAATACAATCAAAAAGAAACCTCCAGAAAAACTATGTTAGGATTAATATTGGGGCTTCACACTGACCTAGAACAAAATAAAGAAACTTGAAACGATTTACATTCGTGCAATAAAAAAAAAGCTTTTATATAGATACTATTACTTTGTAATTAACATAAATTAAAATGACTATGATTTCAAATTGTGCATGCATCTGTCCACCTCTTTGTAATCTTCATCGTGTCAGAGAGTTTCTGTTATCATTTCTTACATTTTAATCACTTACCGTTGCAAATATAATTCTTGGAAAACAAGACCCTTTTTAAAGGGATCAGAAATGACGTTTTTAAAAAAAAAAAAAAAAAAAAAAACAAAACAAAATCTATTTGAACTCTTGCTTTGAATGATGATGTACTGCATTCGTGCAATTTGATATATTCTTTTTTAAACATTCATAAAAATCAAGCTAGGATTTTTCTAAAAATTTCCTCTATCATAAATGTTATTAATTTCTTTTTAAGAAAGTATACAAATGACTGTATTTGAATTAGAATTTTTTACGTCGGTTTTGACTTAATAATAGTAAAAATGCCGTCAATAATCCTTGATTTAACCGAGTTAAAGAAGTGATCTCGTATTCTCATGATCAAGGAAAAATCATTGACTTAATTTCCATCATATTTTTCTGACGTTCTCTGAAATATCGTTCCTGATCATTTATCAGGATACAAATAAAAGACTTTCTCTATTTATATATAATTCTTGTACAAACAACTTGTCACGTGACAGGATGTTTCTTGTCTTACTTAAAATATAAGCCAAACATATTCAAAAACCAAACTGGTATACAACAAACGCAATCTCAACTGTGCCTCAATATGGCGTAAATTTCTCTCTCTTTCTAATTTATTGATCTCTTTTTTGTTATCACGATGATGTTGGTCATACCATTCAGTAATTTATGATTTATTTTTTCATAAAGGTTTTTTGATAAAGGTAGAAAAAAAAGAATAGACAGTGTAAGTAGTGATAGCTCATCTAGCAGTCATGAGCCCCAACAACAGCAACATCATCAGCAACAACAACAGCAACATCATCACCAACAACAACAGCAACATCAACATCAACAACACCAGCAGCCCCAACAACAACACCAGCAGCATCAGCAGCAAGCACATCAACAACACCAGCAGCCCCAACAGCAACACCAGCAGCCCCAGCAACAACAGCACCAGCAACAACGGGGCCAGCAACAACAACGCCCGCAGCATCAGCAGCCCCAGCAACAACAGCTCCAGCAACAACAGGGCCAGCAACAACAACGCCGGCAGCATCAGCAGCCCCAGCAACAACAGCCCCAGCAACAACAGGGCCAGCAACAACAACGCCGGCAGCATCAGCAGCAACAAGCACAAGCACAGCCACATCAGCAACACCAGCAGCCTCAGCAACAGCACCAGCAACAGCACCATCAGGCCCAGCAGCAGCATCAGCAGCACCATCAGGCCCAGCAGCAGCATCAGCAGCAGCATCAGCAGCACCATCAGGCCCAGCAGCAGCATCAGCAGCACCATCAGGCCCAGCAGCAGCATCAGCAGCACCAGCAGCAGCATCAGCAGCAACAAAATGATGACGCATCTATATCTCATTCTCATGGACATGGGTAAAATATAAAAAATCGCAATATCAAGATTTAGTAGTAATGAAAACAAAACCTCGTCTTACTTTTTGTTCATTTTACTCGTTAAAGATTTCATATCTCCGTCATTTAACACCGATAATTTTAAAAATTAACATCCAAATCACATCTAAATGCAGACACTCCGGGGAATATCTGTTTGATCCTGAGCTGCCCAGAAAAGACAGGTAAAATAAAAACATGTATAAAACGGAAAGATTAAGGGTCTTTCTTCTGACCGTATCATTTTTTAGATATTAAATTTTATACAAGTATGTATTATACATGTATTAAGATATTGTCTCACTCTTCAGCTCTTCAGTATCATCTAGCCACTGAGAGTCAACACTGTATCCAAACGGACAACCTCTATAAAGTAGGTTTATAGTTCAATCTCAACAGTGAAACTGTAACCTGCCATGTATAACCTCATGTTAATTTATTCAAAGCTGATTTAACTTACAACCACAACAAAACTTATCAAACCACACTGATTGATATTTCGATAAATTTTGATACGCATATCGATGCAGACAAAATTAGCTTATACGCTTCTCTTTTTTTAACATTTCAGGATAGCCAGGACTAAAGCCAAATTGTCTTCAAATTCTGCCCCCTATATTACATATATCCTACAACATGTTACCTTTGTATTCTAAATTTTGCCCTATTGTATATTGATATTTATCACATGTCTATCTCAATGTACAGTGGATATCATTCATGAGATAAATTTTTGATATTACACTGTGTGTTCTTGCGCCACGTGACGTCATAATTAAACATTGCGTAGTTTTAGCCGGTTGATTGACGTATACTGAAAAACTAAAAAGTAATACAGTTGAAAAGTGTTGAGTTGTAAAACTGAAGCATTTAATGTTGATTCATATATTTTTCATGAATTCATATAAATTTGTTCGAAAATGAATACTACAAGGAACTTTTTTCCATGCGTAAAGCTGTTGACGTCTTGTAGTTAATGTGTTGTGCGGCTCACAATTATAATTTTTACAGAAAAAAATGAAGATTAACAAAATACGTGGTAAAACATGTGATAAAAAGAATCTCTCATATTTATCCAACTCGTTGTGTGTTTTCTTTCCCCTCGCCAAGGCTCGGGGATAGAAAACACTCAACTCATTGGATAAAAATCATATACCATCGCAAATCATGAGAGATTCTATATTTATCTATGTTTATGTTTATCAAGATATGTAATCTGACCAATGGTTGAGAATTTAAAAACCACAACGGTCGGTGATTCCCAAACCATAATATACGCACTGTTCTATCTATGACTACTGATATAAATAGATATAAAAACTACTCTTCGCATGCACGTTTGTTAAAAAAGTTTTGAACTATTGACTATTTTATATTGTCAACTTTGTCTCAACATAATTAAATGTTAATTAAACGTAAATTAAAGTGGGGTTATAGGGAATGGGAGCACTAGATACACACAATTAACATGTATCCATATGCATGTATTACACCACTGAAATTAGCAAATTTTAAATCTGCCTACACATGTATATGAGATTTATAGAATCTTCCTTTATTACGAGTGTGGGACAGTGAAATTCTACCGAGGGGACAAGATTCACGGTTTAGGACGAGGCTCTGCCGAGTCGTAGGCCGTGAATCTCGGTCCCGAGCTGGAATTTCACTATCCCACATGAGTATATAATGAATGATTATTTTTCTCGCATTGTTTTAAATCAAAAAACGATGTCTGACAACTTTCTGTTATGACGTTCGAAAGATTACATTTTATTTATCCCTCCGCTTGGTTCAAATAGTGCAAGTCAAAATGAGAGCATACGATAGTTTTTTCAATAAAAAAATGATAAATTGTAATTTAAAATCATATAAGCAAAACAATTACTTAATTGATAATCTCAATCTATCATTTTGCATTTCCCTACAGCGGACAACGTTTGTTAACGTTTTAAAGCGGCGTAGTAATACACGTGTAAGACAGAAAAATCTCACAATGCTGTCTCGCACTGGACAAACCGATCGCACACAGGTGATAATGCGAGAAAGAGGTGTCAAATTTACTCGAAGAGACTAGTCGATTTGATCGGGAGCTTTAGTCGAGCGATTGTCGAATTCGTTATATGGATAATCACGAATTACGGATATAACGAAGTAAATTCATTGGTCCCCTCGACTTCACAGTAAACCGAGTTTTGCTGTATTGGTTGGTTTTGTGCGTCCTTTTTAAATAAGATAATGCTACTGTCACATACCTCGTGTTTTTGAATTAAAAAAAAAAACAACAAATGAATTTGAATTTAAAATGAATTGAAAATTATTTAATATTTATATTCGATAGCAAATGTGCAAGCCTATGAGTTGATTCTGCTTCTTGTCCAGTCCAGAATTGATAAGTCCGGTTCGGTGTTGAACAATAATTTATTAAAGCGTGATTAAAGCGTTTTTTGCATAAATGTGACAACTTCCGTCCACCCTTTAGCCTTTTGTCGCATATCTAAGGCAGTAGATGCAAATTGAGGGGCGATTTTTATTAATGACAGGTGTGACGCGTCGTTTTGGTTGAATAGGTTGTAAGCTTAGATGTTGAATGACCGATCGGGAGACGGAGAGGATCGCAAAATAATTTTACCGATGAGTTACAAGCATAACTTCCACCTGATGTGATAGTTTGATATAAATTCAAGATGGCGGCGATGGGTACCTTGTCTATTATTAGGTAGATCTATAGGGTATTCATTTTTATAATGAGAAAAATTTATAACGTCAGGTGCCTGTGGGCCAAGCCGGCTATCTGGTTACAAATGTCCTCGGCTGTCATTCTTTCTTTTTTTTGTGACGCCGATACATAGAATCTAGTTGAGTTACATAAATGTTTCATCAAAATGATCAAATCCAACTCAAACGTGTCTTGCTCCATGACAAGGCATTGGCTCGTCCCTAATCAACAGTTAAATATTAATGATAATGAACACAAACACCTTAATAAATAACATAAGGTATTTCGAATTCTCTTCACTTTATAACGAGTAATCGACTAATAGAATTTTAGTCGATGATCGTTGTGACCGAGCGATAGTCGAGTACTCGTTGACATCCCTAATATAAGAGTTGTATAAAATACCGGTACATGTATATGCTTTGATTGCGCACTACAGCTATCAGTTCATGAACGACACATTGTTCGAAGAACCGCGATATCTGATATATTTAAGTTTAATGATACCGGTATATGATACCTAAAATGATATATGATACCCAAAATGATATATGATATCTAAAAAGAAGCATCGTACATCCAAAGATAGGGTAGTTTTTTTTTGTTAACAAAGACAAATTAAGACCACCACCGACAACGACCACAACACCAATGACAACAACAACAACAATGACAACAACAACGACAACAACAAAGATAACAACAACGACAACTACAACGACAACAAAGATAACAACAACAAAGATCACAACAACGACAACTACAACGACAACAACATCAACGACAACAAAGATAACAACAACGATAACAACAACGACAACAACAAAGAAAACAACAACAGCAACGACAACAACAACAACGACAACAAAGATAACAATAACAACAACGACAGCAACGACAACAACAACGAACGCAGTATTCATGAGTGTAAATTATTTTAAAATTGTTCAAGGGAATTGAAAATTTTACTCAAATACATGTATTAAGTGGTTAATTTTACCTTTAGAGTATGTACGTGTATGTACATGTATTTTGAGTTGCTCTTTTTTCAAATGACACGATTTGCAAATAACAAATCCCTTGATTTTTTTTTAATGGAGTAAATGAGTTTTCCTGCGTAATATTAAATAAAAAAAATCACCAAGAGTTTGCTAAACTACGTTAAAGTTAAAATGAATCTGGACTCTACCTAAATTAAAGCAATAAATTCTAATTACACAATTTTATTTTTCATTCTGTTATTCGATGGATATGACCTTTGATATAATAATAAATTAAATTCATTTAACTGTTAAAAAATATTTACATCAATGAAATGTTTATCAGCGTAAGTATAATACCAGGCCGTGATCCGGTTTGAAGTCGCAAGGAGAGTCAGTCATCTTCTTCGAGAAAGAAGGAAGATTCTATTCCTACGCACCAGATTTGGTAATTGGGTCTTCTGTATTAGGCGTAGATATCACTCAAACCAGTCAATGCAATTTAATTGGGGGAGAGAAAGTGAATGTTAATATTTAACAATGTTTAACTAATACGCTTAAAGGATATGAAACTATTTTGCACTGGTTTTACGGGTCATCTACACCCTTGGCCACGTGACTAGCCATGGCGCAGTAGGTGTTTTTCGGAGGCTCTGACTTTTTTGCCCGAAATGTACACTTCAAAAGACTGGAGCTTGAAATTCTCGCAGCGTAAATAGGTATTTTTTGTATGCATTATGTTCAAGCACCTGCATTTAACTAGATTCTGGTGAAATAGTAAAGATAAACGATATATAAGGACACGACCGATAGACAGTATGGTGGTATGAACTCTTCTCACTATTCAAAAACAATCAACGTTACTAGTGTATCAGTGTCTAAATTTGTCCTATGTTTAAACCTGTGGTAGTGCTTGAGTAATATATGTGTACTCTCTGACAATATTCAACTACGAAAAATTCAGCCCGCCTGTTTCCGTTAAAATTCGAAATCACCACATCCAATATCCAGTTATCAAGTTAACGAACATGGGTGGACATAATCAAAACAAACCCCACTCGTCACCACGAGACGAATCAAGGTCCCAAACAAGGTCCCAATCAAACAAACGTCAGAGGCCAAACTCTGATACAGATTCCAGACAAAACTTGACTCAGGACCTGTCAGACCTTAGTTCGTTATTAGAAAACTTGTCAAATGACGAGGAAACGCTACAACAAGCAACAAGTATCATTCTTAAAAACTCAGCTTTCAAAAACAACATTGTTGACAGGCTTGCAGCTAGAATCGGTGATCTTGAGCAAAAGATTAATTATCTCGAAACCCGAGTAGACGATCTCGAACAATACAGCCGGAAAAATTGTTTGAAGTTTTCTGGAATTCCTGAGCAACACAATGAAGATACAGACCAACTTGTTCTAAATACTGTCAACAACTACATTCTGAAATCTACTGAAATTACTCTTGATCGATACTCGATTAGTAATTCACATCGTTTGGGACCCCCACAAGGTTCGAAGTCTCGACCTAGGGACATCATCGTGCGCTTCACAAGATATCGAGACCGTGACGCTGTTTTTAAGAACAAGAAGAACTTAAAGAGCTTCAACACAAACCCCACGAACAATTACAAAATATTCGTCAACGAGGCTCTCACAAGACGCAGGGCCCTGCTGTTTAAGAAGGCCCGTGTAGCTGTCAAAACAGGCCTGGCATCTTCCTGCTGGACTAATGACGGGAAAATAATTGTCAAACTTAACAATGATAAGAAAATCACCATTCGCTCCGAAGAAGATGTAAATAAACTTTCGGCAACAGGTAAAACCCGCCATCCAAGCTATGCTGCCGCTGCCGCTTGCAACACCGACTAGTGCGCGCTTTGTCTTCGGTCAGACTGTGTAAATATCAAACTAATATTATTATGTCTCCCTTCCTATGTCAGCCAAACCAAGTTCAGAGCCAACCGGTTTTTTTTTTTATAGAAGTACAGACTTCAATCATGTTTTGCTTATATGTTCCTACAATGTCAAACACGTGTGCTATTGTATTTGTCTTGTATCATATGTGTGCTTACCTCTTTACTTTTTCATTTAGGAGGTACATGTACGTGTTTAAACAAAATACGTCTCTCTTGTACATATCTGTTTACTTGCAAATGCTGAGAATATTGCATGTTATCTTTATTGTCTCTTATTCATTTAATACTTTTTTCGTTGCTCTTGGTACTGATGTCCTACTTTCACTTGTTTTGAGGACATGCAATACCTTCCACCCACTTTACGGCACTTGTGATATATTTTTTGATCTGTTTTTGTGTTTTTCCATACTTTCAATGTTTTTCATTATTTTGTACTTTTTTGCTTATTTCAGTTATACTCATAACAGCAACTGTCAACAGTTTTTGAATTATTTGGAATTAGTTCAAGCATATTATGTACATGCTTTTCTAAAATTTCCTTGTTGCGGCTACAAAGTCATTAATGAATCTAAGACACTAGATAATGGGTAACAGTAGTGAGCAATACCGAGCCGCAATAGGTAATTTTTACTCTGCGTGTAGGCAGGTTATTCGTTCAGAAATTTTCGTTATTTTCAAATTACAACATATTTTGTCGTTTATTAATATGTTGATGAGAATGTGTAGTTTTAATAGCTTTCATAGAGTTTATGGTATCGCTTCATACATCATTTTTTTCATGTACTTTTTTGCTTTAGTTCTAATATTATCAGGTGATATTGAAACAAATCCCGGCCCTACTTATGAAAGTGTAGTTGAAATTATTCATTTAAACGTTCGAAGTATTAGAAACAAGATAGATTCCCTTAACGCCATAGTTAGTGATTTCGATATTGCGTGTTTTACAGAAACGCATCTTGACCACAAAATTTCAAACGATGACATACTTCGAGACGGTTTTTGATAATTTTTTTCGAAAAGATCGAAATTCTTATGGGGGTGGGGTCATTATCTATACTAGTAACAATATTCGATCTCGAAGACGTATTGATCTCGAACCAGGTAATACTGAATGTATTTGGATAGAAATTGATAATCTCACCTCGAGACTACTCCTATGTTGCGTTTACCGTCCACCGCATGCCGATTCCGCTTTTTGGAGAAACTTCTCGTGGTCTTTAGACAAAGCCAGTGAAATATCCGACAAACTCATAGTAGTTGGTGATATAAACGTCGACCTTCTTACTATTCCTGACACACACATTTTATACGATGTAATATCCAACACTCACTTAGTCAACAAAATCCATGAACCTACGAGAATCACGAATTCCTCACGAACACTTATTGACCCAATTTTTACAACAGAACACATTGACGTCACTGAATCCGGAACTTTAAACGTAGAGGCGCGGCTTAGCGATCATAAGGCAACCTATGTGTGTGTAACTATGAATTACAAAACTAATCGTGCATACAAACGTAATGTCTGGCGATACAAAGATGCTGATTTTGATAAACTTAACAAACTAATTAATGACTGCGATTGGCGTAACATAATAAGCAACACAGAAAATGTTAATACTGCAACTGAAAACTTTACTTCACAATATTTAAAGCTTGTACGCGAATGTATACCAGAAAAATCGGTCACTATCCGGCCCAAGGACAAACCATGGTTTGACTCCACGCTGAGAAAAACCATTAGAATACGCAACCGGCTTCGAAACAAAGCATTAAAAACAAAGAATGAATCTGCTTGGTTAAATTATCGTAAACTTAGAAACAAAGTTAACAACATGAAAAAACATGCACTTTGTAATTATTATGATAGTATTGACCTTCAATTGTCGGACGCGAGCTCGAATAATAATAACAAATTATACTGGAAGTTAATTAAAGACGCTTTTTATGCAAAACCAACAAAAGACATTCCACCGATGCAATATACGTCTGATACGGGTGAATTTAATATTGCTTTTACCGATACAGAAAAAGTTGATGTATTAAACAAATATTTTTCATCTGTTTCAAACGTTGATGACACTTTAAATCAACTACCACAATTGTATCACATATGTAATGACAAATTAAACAATGTAACTATTGAGGAGCAAGAAGTTATTGATATAATAAAAATACTCCCTGTTAACAAAGCCATAGGTCCCGATGCAATAAGTCACAAAATGTTAAAATCAACTTTGCAATCTGTCGCCAAACCACTATGTTTGTTATTCAACAAATCTTTGACTGAAAATGTGTATCCAAATAATTGGAAAATTGCTCATGTATTACCACTGTTTAAAAAGGACGATCCTTCTGTAGCAACAAACTACAGACCTGTATCACTCTTGAGCTGTGTTAGTAAAATTATGGAAAGAATTATATTCAAACATGTCTACAATTATTTTATTAAAAACAATTTATTTTATAAATATCAAGCTGGTTTTTTGCCTGGCCATTCAACTTTATATCAGTTACTAGAAACATATCACAGTATTGTTAAAAATATAGATGAAGGGAAATTTTGTTGTATGGTTTTTTGTGATTTGTCAAAAGCTTTTGACAGAGTGTGGCATAGAGGTCTACTTTTTAAATTACAAACATATGGTATATGTGGCAATATTTTTAATTGGTTTGAAAGCTACTTATGTAATCGTAAACAAAAAGTTATGTATAAGGATATATTATCCTCCTGTAGAGGAGTCAATGCTGGTGTACCACAGGGTTCAGTTCTTGGCCCTCTTCTATTTTTGATTTATGTTAACGATGTGTCAGAAAATATGCTTTCACTGTGTAGACTGTTCGCTGATGATAACTCTTTACAATCTTCTTCATACAATGTTGCAAATATTGAATATGTCCTGAATCATGATCTAAAAGTTCTAGAAAACTGGTCATCCAATTGGCTGTTAAAATTTAATCCATCCAAAACAAAAGCAATATTTTTTACACTTAAAACAAATTTTTACTTCCCCAAACTCCAATTCCAAAATAGTCGATTAGAATATGTTTCATCACACAAACACCTGGGATTACTTTTTTGTCAGAACCTTTGCTGGTCTGAGTATATCGATAATATTGTTAAAAATGCATACCAAAGATTAGGCCTATTGAAGAAGCTCAAATTTAGCATAGGTAGAAATACTTTATCAAAAATGTACATGACTTTTATTCGACCTTTAATTGAATACTGCTCGGTTGTCTGGGATGGTTGTTCGTTTCAAGATGTAGAAAAATTAGAAAAAGTTCAACTCTATGCAGCAAGAATCATCACTGGCTTACCCATATTATCTTCAAGAGAGTCCCTTTATTTAGAAACAGGTTGGATGCCTCTCTCAGAGAGACGAAAACTAGCAAAATTGAGCACAATGTATAAGATTCATAATAATTTGGTACCGGACTATTTAAAAAATATTTTTCCTTCTACCAGGTCTTTAGAATCTAATTACAATACACGCAATCGAGAAGACTATACTATTCCAAAATGTAGACTAGAAATATTCAAGAAATCGTTTGTTCCTGACACGATCAATAAATGGAATAGTTTAAGTTTAATCACCAGAAATAAATCCTCGTTTACAAGTTTCAAAGGCAGTATTCAATTAAACCAAACTAAACCTCCGTCCTATTTTTGCTTCGGCAAGAGACGACTTAACATTATACACACAAAACTTAGACATAACTGTATCTTAAACTTCGACCTTTTCAGAAGAAATATTATTGAAAGCCCTAATTGCCAATGTGGATTACCAGAAGATTCTTATCATTTGTTTTTTGGATGCAAGAAATATACCAATGCACGAAATGAACTGTTTTCAAACCTTTTAAATTTGAATCAAATTAACATTATTAATTGTCATTTACTTTTGTGGGGAGATGAATCTCTGACTGTCAATTTAAACCAACGTATTTTTTTAGCTGTTCAAAGATTTATCAGAGATTGTGGCAGATTCTCGTAATTTCAGTCTTACTGCCTAGACCAAATTCAATTCAAACAGAACTGTTTATAAATACATGTACGTTTGTTCAATAATTTAACCAATTTAATAATATCCATTTCTATGTACTTTCTATTCTAAACTACTACACAGTTGTAAATTGTTATACTTGGTAAGAACCTTGTAAGTTGTTAGAACTTGTGTTCGAACCATTTGTATATGTTTATACAATAAAATATGTTCAAACCCTTGGGAAAGGATTATCCTGTACATACATATCGCGTATACAAAACTCATCGAATAATAAATTATTATGATTGCAAATGAAACTGTTTTCTCAGGTACACTAGTATATGTATCTATTGTTGTCCCAAGGACAGTTTTGTTTCCTTTACAGAAAACGAAAGTGGTCTATTTATATGTAAAATCACCTAGTCTTAATTTTAAATGCCAATAAAACAATATTACATTTAACTTTGACATAAACATTGATTTGTAAATAATCACATTATTATATCATATACTGAAAGAAATCATAAAATACTTATTCTTGTGTGTATTGTATAAAAAGTTAAATGTTTATCTTTAATAGAACGATAAGATAATCTTGTAAAACATTTTTTAAATGCGGGCTGGATAAGGAAACAAGAAAGATTTTTTTTTTTTTTTTAATTTTACATCTTAACCTTTTCCCCTTTAAAAAAAAAACACCACAAAACATGTTTAACATTAAAAATAGTACTTGGAAAATATCCTCATTGTGAATGCAGTAGAACCATTTTAACAAGGCTTTGGACTTATAAAGCCGTTTTAATGCATTAAATAACTTATTCAATAAATAATCAAATAAAAAATTCGTAATATATTAGCTATTTTCGTGTTATTTTAGAATGTAAGGCATTAAGTAACTTACGAAGTCAGTTTTTAGCTACAGATTACTGTTCTTCTCCTAATACTAAAAAGTTTTATGAAATCATGTCTTCAAATAATTATACGACATTAAGAAAATTGTGTTTGTTTATTACAAAAATTAATCAAATTGTTTGTTCACCCCATTTACTTTTTTTACCTTTACAACTATATTGTATATATGTAAATATGTTATTTTTTGTACCTGATGTACCATTATATGGTTTTTGAGTAAAAATAAACTGAACTGAACTGCAGTATTGATTATACATAACCCCGTACATTAAATAATTGGACATGAATTGTGTTTACACACAAACAAGCGTCGCCTGAGCAGTTAAACTAGCCGGCAGTTAATCAATCGATACAGTATAACTGAAATCGTTAAATTGATTGCATTATAATTGGAGAATTAAATAATGATTATAATGATAAGAATAAAAGGACGATTATATTCCATTTTATATGATATTTTTCTATTTAGATAAATAGTTTCAACGGGAGATATATACTTTGACTTTTTTTTTTATAAGCACTCAATTGGATTTTTCTTGCTATTATATGGAAAATCCAAAATATTCTAACTAATTCAAAAATAGCTCACGGCATGCTTTTGTTTACATATATTGTAATGAAATTACTATGTCTTAAAGAAGACTACTTATAACAAACATGTTAAATTACTTCATTTTATTCATAATAATCATTATGCACTGAAAAAATAATAAGATTTAAAGAGGCCGTCTTTTAACCTCCGAGGCATATTTTCTATTTTTTTCATGTAAAAAATTAGCTGTTATTAATAACGTATGTAAATTTATCAATATAATTAATAAGAGGGTCAACTCTCCAGGTTGATGTGTACAGTATACACTCTTGCTTTTTGTATGATATTGTCTGTATTGCATATTTTCTCTATGTTGTTTTATGCAATATGTGAATAAATGAATTGAATTGAATTTGTGATTTCACTATATAAATTTGAAAAAAAAATGATTTTCCAGGGGGATGGGTGGTCCGGACCCACCAGACCCCCTCTAGATCTGTGCGATCTCTAAGAGAAAACATACATTTGGGAAATCTTACACAGAATGTGAATAAGTTATAAAAATTATTTTAATGCTCAAAGATACATTAATATAATAATACTTAATTTTTATAGTCTGTATATATCATTATTGATGCAAAAAAATAAAAATAAAATAAAGAATAAATGCAATAGAATGCACTCAATGATAACGATGTCTTCGTAGATAATTCACATGTATCCACTAAAACGAATGTAAAAGCATTTCAAATAGATCAAGCTTAATAACGTATGATACATAGAGCATGTCCTCTTGTTATAATTCCTTTACAAAGCCTAATTGTGAGATTGTATTTACATTGTATTTATTTAAATATATTTTTTTAATGATTTTGGTACATTTTGCCTTTTTTCACAGGAATTTTAACATTCCCAATAAAATTCATATTAAGTAGCTAGTGGTTGAATATAACAATAATATTGCACATGTGTATCATCAAAATGAATTTTTAAAAATAGATGAAAGAATTATAGATATTTCAAATCATTAAATAGTGTCCCACTAAGGTACATGTATATAAAACACCCCTGACAAACTAAAATTGATGTGAGGTCGTCATAACTTTTACGTATTTTTGCATTAATATTAACGAAATTCTATGCATTTGAAAAATACAGGGAAATCTCAGATAAAAAAGCCGACTACATGTATAATTGTTATGTACATTTAAACATCAATTGTTCTACCTATTGTTCTGTACCTAATTATCAAATGTGTGCAAAACGGGAACACATCACCTCGGACATCCACCACTGACAAACCTTAATATCCCTTGGACCCCCTCCCCGGAAAAAAAATTCTGGGTCCGCATGATGCGTACCCTAATACATTTTTGCACGCCATCGAGCGTTAATTCAGTGATTGACCGTTGGTTTTGCATCGGTAATCATTTGTTTTGCATCGGCGTCTGTTGATTTTGCAAACGAGTCTGTTGATTTTGTATTAAGCTGTTCTGTTCGTATTTCAGTATGATTTTAAAAATTAGGTTAACACAAAGTATCAAGTTAATATTTGCCCTTTAAGTACATGCAATCTTTATGTAAAGATTATTTTCTCCAAATTGTCTTCATCTAAGGTGATACCTAAGTAGTTGTTTCACCAACAAGCCATTGAAACGATTTATTAGAATAGATGTAGTTTGTATATAAATACGCGAGTTTTATCATTTGTAATTCACACTGCATCGGTTCTGGATATTACTTTTGATTTGAAAACCTTTATTAATTAAGCCGAGATCAGGTACACAAAGCTATTTAGTTGGAAAGGAAAATTACACAAGTCAACACTACAGATCAACTCTCGGTTCAACGGTTTTTGATCAGGGTTTGCTCGATATTTTAAGTTTTTCGTATTAATTGTTAGATTCGGATATATATATATATATATATATATATATATATATATATATATATATATATATATATATATATATATATATATATATATTCTACAAGTCAAACCAAATTTAAACCTTAGTTAGGTTTATATAGACGCATAGCTGTAGCTCTACAGGAAAATCGGTCTGTAACACGAATTTTCCCGAAGAGCTACATTGTACAGATCTGCAACTAAGCATTTGAAATTGATCAAACACCACCATAAACAAATTAGCACGGTTAATATTATAAAGTAATATTGACGCATCAATTTAAATGTACATTTTCTTTATTAATTCAAAGTAAATTTGTTAACAACCAGCACATCGGTACCTTAAGAGTAGAATTTTCTATCTGCATCAAGCACTCGACACCCAGCCATAGTGTATCGTGGTGGCTCCTAGAACGGTGGGACACGATGTCCGCTAGGTAACTGAACGAGCCGCCTTTTATGCAAATGTTACAGAACTACGTCATCACTATAGATAGTGTCTCTAGCCAGATACAGGAAAGTCAGTACATGTATTTACAAGATAAGAAAACATGTCGGATATGTCAAAAAATATTATCTCTTTTGTCTTAAAAAACATTTTCCTCCTGTCATGTTTTTCTGCAAGTAGGATAAGACAAAGCATGAGTTACAAGTTGTAATTTACAGAATAAACACAAAAAAAAAAATTTAATCAGCAACTGCAATACCAATAGTTTCCCACACGCACACGTATAAACAATGTAAGATTAATTATGTCCTATAGAAATTATATTACCTCTATAAAACATTATACCCAACAAAACTTTTATCCTTAACTGCTAAAATACACATAACACTGTGGTACATTCCCGTAGAAATTTATTGCTCCGCCCGACAGATGATTTACGTCAATACATGTAACAAAAGTGGTTATAAACTACTTTAGCAATGATCTATTATATGACATATTTGACATTTTCCGAACATGCACATTGAACATTTGCAAAAATTCTACATTGGCACTGGCATAATTATCCGGCACAATGTTATATAACACATTTTTTTTGTTTCTTTAACTACGGAACTTAGGATGTTGTCAGTCTCGAGAAATTTAGCTCCAATGTAAAATTACAAACTATTAAAAACGCGGTCTCTCTCTCTCTCTCTCTCTCTCTCTCTCTCTCTCTCTCTCTCTCTCTCTCTCTCTCTCTCTCTCTCTCTCTCTCTCTCAAATATCATATGACTTAAGACCAAAGTTATATAACTCTGAGTAAATGTATGATACTGAAAATGCATGTAGGCTGTTACAAACCTCTTCCAACATATTACCAGTTAAGGCTTTTAAGGAATTTAACATTACACATATAGGATATGGCCAAGTTTTAAAGTAGTATATTAAAATGTAATAGTTAAAAAGGTTAATCATAATAAAAAAATTATTTTATACTGGTTCACACATTTGTAATCATCGTTCGATCAACTCTTATCGAGAGGGCTAATATCGTTATTGAAACTATAAAAATTCTTCAATGGGCTGTTATCATTTTTTAATAATCATTATGCTACCTTGCTTATGATAAAGTGTCAACACTAAGTATGAATTAATGTGAAATCATTTTTATAATTGTCAAAGCACACTTTTTAAGAAAAAAAGTCAAGATAAGTTGCCAATATTTACAAGCTATGTTTAAGCAAATTATTTCTTATTGCAAGCACGGTTTCGTGCTATTTTAAAAAAAAAAAATGTTCTTTTGTTGCAATCGGAAACAAAGCTTGTAAATGTTTCTTTGACGCACGTGAAATGACGTCCATGTACGTACCGCCCATATCTGTATAAATAGCCGTCTGTCGAATCACTCGGTGGACCGTGTGTCCATCGCTCGCCATCGTACGATTGAAACATTATAGTCTCTAGTTTTGTCCCATAATCCCTCTGTACTTCAAAGTGAACGTACACGGAATCATGGGACACGACTAAATTATCTTGCGCATTTAGATGATGCTGGGATACAAGTCCGCCGGTCGTCCGAATCTGCAATACCGAACCGTTTCGTGTCTACAAAAAAATCCATCTTATTCAGTTGTCAGGTTATGTACTGTATACAGGGTTATTTTCGCCCCGTATAATGTTCGCCCTTTTACACTTGCAAACAGTTTCGTACCGTCTAGAATTCGCCCAGACACAGTTGTGTTTTTAAAAAGAAAGATACTTTGAGACATTGGAATTCGCCCAGTCTTAAGGCGGGGGGGGGGGGGGGGGGGATATTTCCCTGTACACAGTATTCACGTCTACGAATATGATGGTTTGACAGGTATCTGTATCAGTGCAGATTTTTGCTCTTTTTAAATTTGTTTTGCATGCTTTGTTTTGATTGCTTCGCATGTTTTGCATGATATTTTAAAGATTTCATTTGTATATCGTATCCTTAGTTTTGTATTTAAGGCGTTACTGTAGAATAGTTATTCATTAAGTTACGAAATAGTTATAGATTATTTTAATTGTTATTATTTGCAACCATTTACGTTGATTGCATTTCAATCGAATATATATCAGAATAAGATTCTAAATCTATTTAATTTGCGATATAAATCACATTGTAATAACTTTGAATTCCGTTTAGCTATTCATTTTAAGGCACGTCGTTCTGATAAATGTTACGTTTTTTGTCGATGTAATGATTTTGTTGCAAAGGTATATTTTATAATTAGGGGTAATTTTTCCGACAACAGAAAAACCGAATTTCAGCTAGTTTGTATGCTAGTATTAAAAGTAACATGTATTTTGCAATGTTTTGACCAGTCCGGTAGAAAATAGGAGATACTTAAGAAGGCGTTGTGGCAACGAGAAAGCAATTAATATTTAAGGACGACGCTTATGTAGGTTTGGTTTCCACGTTGCAGACTACAAAAAGGTACCGATATGTAGTAGGTAATACTGTATATGATATAATGTAGCCCAGAGAAATTATGCTTACAATTATAATTCAAATTAAATTCTTAAAACTCTTCTTAGTGTAAGCACATTTCCGTGCTTTCAAAAATATTCTTTTGTTTAATCGGAAACGATCGAGGCTTGTACAATGTTCTGACTTCCTTTGACGCACATAGCCTGCGTGACATAGTGGGGCTCAGATCTGTATAATTAGTCGTCTGTCGAATCACTCAGCGGACTGTGCGTCCATCGCTCGCCATTGTACCAATCAAAATTTATAGTCTCTAGTTTCGTTCCATAATCTCTCTGCACTTAAAAATGAACGTACACGGAAGTCATGGGCCAAGTCTGAATTATCCCTCGCATTTAGAAGATTAAGTAGGGACACGAGTCCGTGGGTCTTCCGAATCTGCAATACCGCACCGCTTGGTGACTACAAAAATCCGTCCGAAGTTTGCAGATTAAATAAGTATTCACTTTTATGAGAATATGGCATCATTGGTAAAGTTCAGCTTTAAGCTTTTTTTTGTTTTTTAAATTATGTTTTGCATGCTTTATTGCAAGACATTTTAATGATTTTAAGTGTATAACCTATTTGTAAGGTTTGTATTTAGTTCGTTACAATAGAATAGTGATTCTTTAGGTTACGAAATAGATTTAGATTAATTTATTTGTTATTGTTAGCAACCATTAACATTAATGTTGCTTTTAAATTGAATATATATTTGAATTAGATTCTATATCTTAGTATTTAGTTTGCGACATCGAGCATATTGTAATATATATGAATTCCATTTAGTTATTCATTTTCAAGTACGTCTTGCTAATGAGTGTTTACATTTTTTCAACAGAGTAATGGTGTTGCAAAGGTAAATACTAAGGGTATTTTTGCCGAAAACAAAAGTAACATAACTTAGCTAGTTTGTATCCTAATACTTCAAGCTAATAGACTTTGTAGCCTGTATATTTTAAGTCATGTAGAAAACATGGGATCCTCAAAATGGCGTTGTGGCACAGGAGAAAGCAATTCGTAGTTTAGTTTGCCGCGTTTCGTGTCTACAAAAATCTGTCTGAAATTTTTAGGTTAAATAAATATTCACTTTTATGAGGATACGGCATCATTGGTAACAGTTCAGCTTTATGCTTTTTTTTTGGTTTTAAAATTATGTTTTGCATGTTTTATTGCAAGGCATTTTAATGATTTTAAGATATTAGTGTATAACATATTTTAAGGTTTGTATTTAGTTCGTTACAATAGAATAGTGATTCTTTAGGTTATGAAATAGATTTAGATTAATTTATTTGTTATTGTTAGCAACCATTAACATTAATTTTGCTTTTAAATTGAATATATATTTGAATTAGATTCGATATCATAGAATCTAGTTTGCGATATGGAGCATATTGTAAGAAATATGAATTCCATTTAGTTATTCTTTTTCATGTACGTCTTGCTAATGAATGTTATATTTTTTTGCAACAGAGTAATGGTGTTGCAAAGGTAAATACTAAGGGTATTTTTGCCGAAAACAAAAGTAACATAACTTAGCTAGTTTGTATCCTAATACTTCAAGCTAATAGACTTTGTAGCCTGTATATTTTAAAAGTCATGTAGAAAACATGGGATCCTCAAAATGGCGTTGTGGCACACGAGAAAGCAATTTGTGTTTTAGTATGCCACGTATGATTCGTGTCTACAAAAATCTGTCTGAAATTTTCAGGTTTAATAAGTATTCACTTTAATGAGGATATGGCATCATTAGTAACAGTGCAGCTTTATGCTTTTTTTTGGTTTTTAAAATTATGTTTTGCATGATTTATTGCAAGGCATTTTAATGATTTTAAGTGTATAACGTATTTGCAAGGTTTGTATTTAGTTCGTTACAATGGAATAGTGATTCTTTATGTTATGAAATAGATATAGATTAATTTAATTGTTATTGTTAGCAACTATTTACATTAATTTTGCTTTTAAATTAAATATATATTTGAAGTAGATTCTATATCCTAGTATTTAGTTTGTGACATCGAGCACATTGTAATATATATGAATTCCATTTAGTTATTCTTTTCCAAGTACGTCTTGCTAATGAGTGTTATATTTTTTGCAACAGAGTAATGGTGTTGCAAAGGTAAATACTAAGGGTATTTTTGCCGAAAACAAAAGTAACATAACTTAGCTAGTTTGTATCCTAATACTTCAAGCTAATAGACTTTGTAATCTATATGTTTAAAAAGTCATGTAGAAAACATGAGACCCTAAAAGTGGCGTTGTGGCATATGAGAAAGCAATTTGTGTTTTAGTATGCTGTGTGTGTTTTCCCCCACATTAAAAACTACAAAAGGGTACAGATATGCAGCAGGTAGTTCTGTAAAAGATTTGATCATGCCTTAAATATTTTAATAACTATACTATAAATTAAGACTCTAAACATTTGTCCTACTGTAAGCACATTTTCGTGCTTTTTTTTTTTTTTAAATTGGAAAGGAGGCTTGTAAGACGTTCCCACTTTGACATTCGTGAGGCTCAGATCTGTATAAATAGTTGCCTGTCGAATCACTCGCCATTGTACGAATGACTAGTCATAGTCTCTAGTTTTGAATCATAACCCTTCTGTACATGTATTTCAAATTAAAGTTAACGTACTCAGAATCAGGGGAGAAGCCTAAAATATCTCCCGTGTTTAGAAGATGCTTGAAGTCCGTCGGTCGATCGAATCTGCGAAACCGCACTGCTTCGTGTCTACAAAACCCAGCTTTTATTCGATTTTACAGGTTATGCAGTGACTTCTGTGATGGTTTGACAATCATCTGTAACAGTGCTGCTTTTTCCTTTATGTTTTTGTTTTTGTTTTGCTTCTCAAAATATGTTCTTGATTTATTGCAAGGCATAATACACGTTCCATTTGCATAACGTTAAGTTTTGTATTTAGATTGTTCTACAATAGTTGATCATTAGGTTACGAAATAGCTATAGATTAATTTTGATTGTTATTGTTTGCGACCATTTACATTAATTTTTTCATTCAATTTGAATAATATACTCTTATAAGATTCTAGATCATAAGTTGCAACATGGAGCATATTTCAAGTATTACTAGAAATATATTTGAATTCGGTTTAGCTATTCATTTTGAGGTACGTCTTTCTGAGGAATGTTACAGTAACTTGCAATTAAGATTATATTTAAGGGGTAGTTAAGCCGACAACAGAAAACCCGCAACTCATCTTGTTTGTATCTACAAATAGATGTGCTTTAAAACATGTATTTTTCAAGGTTTTAAAATGTCATGTAGAAAAGACATCATCAAAATGGCGAAGTGGCGCAAGAGAGAACATTAATTTGTTGAGAATACCACGCATTTAGTTTTTTCTCTCTATATATTACATACTACAGAAAGAGACATACATGTAGCAGGTGGTTTTGTAAATGATTTGACCATGCCCGAATCGCGATAATACATGCTGTAATTCAAATTAAAACTCGCGATCGGGTGTTTATGAGCAGGAATTTTTTTAATTTATGCATTACTATATTATTAATTAATTTTACCTTTAATTTGAAAGAAGTTGCAGAAGTACAGAGTTTGTTAAAAATAGGTAGTTTGGATGGTGACAGAGCAACAGTGAAGTGCTGCATGGAGTAGCCTCGATCGTTAAAATAAAACAAGTTTATTAATTTTAATGATTTTGACCACTACCAAAGGCGAAGTTTTTTTTTATTCAATATAAGGTGGTAAAATCTTAATTCGTGTAAAACAATCCGCAAATAAGTCGAGTCCGATTTATTTGATAAGTTTTTTTTTTGGTCTCTTCTCATAGGAATAAAGTTGCATGTCATTTGTAATAAAGAACTAACTGTTTCACAAATTGACTCTTCCCATTTTACCACCGACTTTCTTTTTTTTTTAAGGCTAGATTCAAGTTCTTTCGGTACTCGAGTATTAGGAACTATTATTTAAAAAGTAACAATGATCTACTTTCATTATCATTAACACTTAGTCTAGTACTCTTTAAATGTCTCTTTGTGTCAGACTTTTTATTTTTAAATCCCCCAATACACTTCCATTTTGTAACGTTACAAAAAGTTTAAAAGATATGTACCATTGTTCATATAATATGTATTGTGCTTTTGTAGTGAGATTTGATATTTATGTTTCATCGGATATAGTGTATGTATGTGGGCTAGCTAGCATGTTTCCGTTTCAAATGTCAGAGGAAAGCCTTTAAAGCACGGGGATGGTGTCAATAAAAATCTGACCATAAACATGCCTGTACCGCGTGATTATTTGTAGCGCAACGCAAACTTGCCATAATTTTGATAACTGGCTTAGAATGTATTGAGCTATAAGCTATGCTACACCATAAGACATTTCTTCTTTAATTAATAATACTGATACAGAAATATTTCTAGAGTTGATTTTCCCAAGGGTAGCCTAAATCAAAAGCGGAAGTTCGTTAACTACTGCTTCAAGTGGACTGTGACTCTATCGGTCCCCACGTGCACTGCCCTGCAATTCAAATTGAACATAGAAAAAATCTTGGTTCTGCCATGGTATGATTACGTCTCGCATTAAAATGGTTGAATTGATTTTGACCAATAATATCAAACCAAACCGCACGGTTTCGTCTACTATACTAAACATATCGAGTTCCTTACTTCAACAGTACACTCAATGACTATACCATTGACTGCACGTTAATAAAAGTTTAACAAATCTGTAAGAGGCTGTTTAAAAAGCTTTATAGGTCATCTCTCTTCGTCCAATCATCTATAAAATTTGACAATTGAAGCTTAAAATTATTTGTCATAGCGTTGCGTTTCAGCTGTATTTGCATGTATCATAATAATTCAATTTCAAAAATACGTCTTTTAGGGTTTACTTTCGTTTCATTCGGTGCTGGAAAATTCATCGCCAAATAGTGCTTGTAATGGTTACGAAAATATCTCCAGACTGATCTAATTAGATGCTGTGGCTTTTATGGAAAAGGCGGCAGACCAGAGGCACACGATTTTTTTTTTTACCAACATCAGTTCTCTATGTAAAATACAATATCTTGATATTTATCTATAAATCTCGTGTGCTTTTAATAATAATGTGGTTTGCGTTGATAGTAAGTGATAATCATTCTAGGACGTTTCTTTCTTTATGCATGTCTTTTTTGTAATTGAATTGATCTACTTTTGTTGTTGCCTTAGTAATTAAACTGAAAAATACCACCCAGCGACGAGGATAAACTATCTTGGTGAAAATTTGGGGTTTAAAAACAACGTCGACGTCAAATGTAATTTCAAAGGTTATGAAAAATCTAGTGATAATCTTCTTATCTTGGTAAAATACAACCTTTTATATTAGGTTTAAGTAACAAGTATCAGTTTTAGATTTCCGCATTTAGTTATTTTCATTAAAGTTTGATTATTTAAGATTCAGAATCAAAGTTCTTATTTTTTAAAGAAAAATGTTGGTTTTTTTAATATTTCGTTAAAAATATGAAGGTATTCCATTGTCAGGATACATTTTATTCAAGACAAAACACACTTTAATTTTTGGAGAAAAAATCCCATGGAAACATATCTCTGCTAGTACATTGTAAATCTTTATTCAATGGTTATTTCTTGGATTGATATATCTATAACTAACTTTAGGATCTCGTTTATAACCATTGATTCATCGGTTTGTGTAATAGTATTAGTTGGAATTTTTATTGTTGAGTTTTTAACCATACTAAAATCTACACATTACACACAAAATCTTCCACCTTCCCCCTAGCTCGGTCTTGCATACTTAACGGTAATAGGAAGTCGAAAAACATTCCTGTAAAGAATTATAAATGTTATTTCCGTCTTTGAGTATGAAGGCTTGAAACAATTGAAAATATAACATTGTAAAAATCAAACTTTTCATTAGGACGAATCTTTGAATTGTTGGCTTACGTTTTAGTGGTTTCGCTATAACACAGCGTAGATACTAAATAATTGATAGGACAGGGTAAGGTTCGAAACTTCGTAAGAAATATAAAAAAAAACAATCATTTAAGATATATGGTAGTTTGACTCTCCGATATCAAATAGTTTCAATGTACAGGTACACGAGATCACTACAGTTAAAAAAGGAAACTAACATGAGTAGATTTAGTTGACAACTCTTTCCGGTACATGATCACGGAAGCGCCAAAATACATTGTGTGTACAAATGTATATGTACAAGTACTGCAGCATAGCATTTAGAATGAGCAAGAGGTCGATCCCAGTTTCTTCATAAACTGATATTGTAATTATGAATATCTCTAAAGAATCACTGTCTTTATCTGATTTTTAAAGACTTATATATCATTTCTTTTCTCGATGTTATCAATCCGATTTGTTCAGACTGAAATCGCAACCAAAAGAACCGTTTTGTTAGGGATGTTTGTAAATTTTTTATTTGAAGGAAGAAGGGACGTCACCAATTTTAAATGAGCATACATTTTTTGCGGATATTGATGGTCTTCATTTGTGAATATTTATTTATCAATATACATATGAAGAACTATGAAAAAAAAATACTAGTGTTTTTTTATATCAGTATGAAGTACAACAAGTAATTGTTTATCTATATATAAACCAGTCCTTATTTATTTTGCAGGTATTTTAGTCAGAGTTGAGTCAGTTCGTCATTTTGCTTATGAGAATGATGTACCTCTTGGTTGGAAATCAGACTGCGGGTGCTGACTTTATTCCGTTTGCGTTTCGATATTTTTATTGTAAATAAATAATAAATTATTATTGTAAAATCATTTTGTTTCACCTTTTATTAAATATTCGACAAACATGGTAGCATATGCCATCAAAAATCAGCTAAGCAATCCGATATCCCGAAAAGGAAGTTTTTCCAGATCTGAAGGTGCTGTAAAACGAACCCTGACCTGTTGATGGACAAATGATTTGAAATTTATCTCCCTTTGAAGCAGCCAGAATCACAAACCCTGTGGCCGAAGCGTCATCATAATTTTTTTCTGTATCTGCATAGACCGACCCTTTTTGCGACTCCATTTTGTTTCAACACTGCTGCCATCTCTCCGTACTGACCACTGGAGCCAGCGTGATGTGAACCCGCGGCGTGAATGGTCCAAGAAAATGCGTACACACCTTTGGATGGGGCTGTAAAAATACCAGTTTTTCTGTCGTATCCGTTTCCAAAATTTATTTCCACAGCATCGAATATAAAAGGTTGACGTGTAGAAAGGGCTTTAAACGTGTGGGAAATGTGCGCGTAAAAGGCGACTGGAACAACGGATGGCGCCTCGTCTTTTTGTACACATTCGAAGGTCTTGTAAGAATCTGTAATTTGATGGAATAAGGAATTTAGAACATAAAATTACAAATCACATACATGTTATCAAAATATCCTAATGAAGTTGATACACTTTAAATAAACACTTTAGAACTGAATAGTATTGCCATTCTCTCGTCACTATGTAATATTTATAACATGCTTCAGTTATTGCTCTGATGTTCAGTTTCTTTGTTAAAAGTGTGTCCTTCGGTAAACATACTCTACTGCATTACCTTCCGTTATAATTGCACCAGATTTAGAAAGAGCCAATTAGCTTATGAAGTGACAAATATTTGCAACCAAATGAAATGTTCATTTTGGTTGTTGAGTCGAGGGTCGATGACAAAGAGCCAAGTTCTCCTAAAGAGACCTATTTAAAACAAGTACCAAATAACCGAAATTAATAAAAGCAATGGCCAATGAAAGAAAAAGAACGGCTCGAAGGTTGATAAACACCGACCGAGGGTTATAACAAATTTATCATAACAAGATATACGAGTAAGTAGAGGCTTCGTTGTAAACTGCTATTGGTACACGTATGCTATCATTTGCAAATTCACTTAATTTATACTTTCTTTATGTTACATTAAAGTTTTAAAATTCAGAGAATTCAGGGAGAATGGTTTAAGATCTGGATGAGTAAGGTTGGGCTAACTGTGCTGGAACCCCGCACGTTAGCATAGAGTGTTATGTTGGGCTAACTGTGCTGGAACCCCGCACGTTAGTGGAATGTGTTTGAAATCGGACTGTGCTGGATTTCCGCACACTAATGTCGATTTTGTGTACAGAATCGGACTGTCCGTGCTGGAATCTCCGCACGTTATTAAGTTGTTATCTCGGAACTCCGAGAATCGGTTTTCATTGGAATACCATGTACCGTTATTTCACCAACTTAAATACAACTTGTTGAACTTTTGTTTCGTGTTTGAGTTTTTATTCAGCGTATACTTTAGCGAGTGTAACGAATTGAGCTTTCCCCTGAATTCACCATATGGATTTTAAGACCATTAACATTACAATTTACAGTTACAATACAAATCAAATGCAAGATACGCTCGTGAAAGTTGGGTAGTATTTTAGTAGAAAGCCGTGTCGCATCCTACCGGGCTAACCACAACTTCACGTAAAACTTCACGGATAAATAAAAAACCTTCTTGCTTAAAATCTATAGGTGAAATTTATAATAAAAGATATTCTGACACAGTAAAAAGTGTTTGCATTTTCTTAAATTATTAATTCCATTCCATATTACATTAAATTCAAATTTAACTTATTCTTAAAGGGGTATGGTCACGATTTTAGTCAAAAATTATTTTAATCTTACCAATGCTTCAGTAAGGCATTTTTTATAGGCAACCAAAATTCGTTAAGTTATAAGCGAGTTACAGAGCTTACAGTTCTTTGCTATCTAAATAAAGCTTTTGTTTACATTTTTAATGTTGAAGTGAAAATTCCAGTTTTAGACCTAAAATGAATGTGTTAAACGTTTGGAACTGTTTATTTATGCTTAAAATGAATAAGAAGATAGACAAATCAGCTTGAATATGATATTTTACTGGTATATTGAACCTATGTAAACAAAAACAGGGCACAGGCCTTGTTTACATGACAAGGAATTGTGAGCCCTGTATCTTGCTTATAACTCTACGACTGACTCTCAAATTTTATTTGATCATTAGAAATGCATTCCTAAAGCATTTTAAATAATAAAAACAGAAAAATAGAATTTGACCAAAATCGTGACTATGCCCCTTTAATTGTTCGAAGATTGAACATTCTTTATAATGGCAACGACCAAATGTATACATTTTAGTCCTCTTGAAAATATAAGTTACAGTTATAAAGTAATTAGCTCTATTTAAAATCAAAGATTTTTAATTGATATAAAGGTGTATAATTTACATGTATACAAAGAGAAAGTTTGAAAATAACCCCTTAATTACCAAACTTGGCAGAGAGATGAAAAAAAAGAAGAAGAATTCCCTTTGAAAAATTGATCTTACCTGTGTTTTGACAGAGCAGGACAATAATAGCAGAAATAATGGTACTCTCCATTCTCTTAAACTTATGGGTACAAGTTACGCATTCCTTGGATCGAATGTATATTGAATATATACACCATAGGTGCAGACACACTATACATAAGGTCACTCACCGTCGCGTGCTCGGTATAATTATCATGAAAATATTCTGCGTCAACAAATTATTTCAATCGTATTTGAGCTCTATGTTTGATCAAATATTTTTATTTAAATTTGAATATAGAATAGGTAATAAACATCATTTTTCTGTGATTGAACCATTTTATGATTTTTTGACATATATACATGTACTAATATATAATAACAATTATACAATATTTATTGTATATTACAGACAAGAGAATTACGACTTAACTCATATATTTTTGCGCAATACGTCTACTAATTATAAGATTGCCATGCATATACTCGTTTAGTGTATATATGAGATATAAATAAATGTATATATACAGATCTGCATATTTCTCAAAAAATATCTGTTGCATTCATATGTTTATGCGTTATTTCCCATAAAACAGCGATTATCGCTAATCATAGTCAAATGTCACCAGTCGTGAAAAGTGTTTTTTGCATGTTATATCGTTATCAAAAAATAAAAGAAAAAAAATATAACAAGAGGCCCACAGACCTCAATGGTCACCTACATTCCTAAATATGTAGTCAGCTTTTTCCGTATCAGCAGAAGAAGAAAAGATTTTTATACATATATACATCAACACTATCTGACTACTACTATATCACCATTTTGGCTCCGCCCTAGAGTCAAAACACCTACCCTGGGGATCGTGAAATTTTGGTAGAGGGCTTTATGTTCTTTCTAAATAGGCAGTCAGTTTCAATTCAGTATCAGTAAAAGTAAATGAAGATTTTGAAACATTTTGAACATTAAGACTTTATGACCATTTACGCCCCGCCCTTGCAGTAAGAAGTCATAAAATATATAATTATAGTAGAGGGCTTTTTGGTCTTTCTAAATATGCAGTCGGTTTTTATTTAGTGTCAGCAGAAGTAAAGAAGAAGTTTTTTAAAAACATTTTTTACATTTACACTTATTATGACCATTTTTACCAATTTGGCCTCACCCTCAAGTCAAAACTCCTTCCCCAGGGGACATGAAATTTATAATTTTGGTAGAGGGCTTCCTGGTCTACATATGTTGCAGTTCCTATGCTATTTTCCCTAAAGGTGTTGCAGATAAGATGAAAAAAGTGAAGTTACAGGATTCGATGCAAATTTTTTTTATATGCAACGTTATACATAATACAATGTAGAATTAAATCTGAAAACTCCATACCAACTTTTAGTAGATTATGAAATGAATTTTGAAATGGTTACACAGAAAATATAACAGATTACATGCTTTTTTAAAGAGAAATCTTCATTGGTGTTAAAAACTGCCTCTTTGAAACAAAATTAATTTGACGTTAACATGAAGAGTCAGAAATTTTCTTAATAACTGCCGTTTCCGATTTTTGTTTAAAGGAGGCATATTCTTAAAAATCTAACTTTTTGGTGCTCTGTCATAGAGAGCAGAGCGGATAATTTGCCCCTTGGAGAGAGAGAGACTTACATTTTGCGTCGTAATATTGAATTTGATATACAGAAACATAATTATTTAAACAATCAAAACAATTACGGATTGAGCATGCGAGAGAGGCGCACCTGTACTTCTGTCTGGTGTTTAAATGGTAAATGATACTTTGTAACACCCTTTATCACGCAATCGTTGCTAAAGAGGTACACTTGATATCCATGCAAACAATGAAACATTTCATTTAGTTGTACATATATAATATTGTTTTAACATTGATTGATTTTACTAGTTCGAAACGAATAATTTAGAGACATTTAGCTATATATTGATGTTGTCGCTTCACTAGTCTCTGTTAACCTGACTTGCTCATATAGACACCGATCCCGATTTGAATTTGTAAACGAGATTGATTAATACCAATCGCAACTTCTCGGGCCTTTCCGACAGGCTCGGAAAAACACCTGAATGTGTTACATAGGCGTCCATGACAACCCCCTTTTTATAAAACTTGATATAAATACAACACATTTTACGATCTGTTGATATGTGAGTTATGCTTCATTAAAGTGAATGATATACCCTAAAATATACTGCAGAAGCGACATACGAGGCTGTCTAGCCGATATTTATTTTAATGGGATGCGACTCCATTTTGTATAAAATTCTAACACCCGGCAATGTTAATACATTGATGTGTTTTTCCTAGCCTGCTGGTGTAAAGAAGAATAATGACCCCCGTAGAATAATGACCGGGGTCATTTTTCGACGTAGAAGAATGAACCCGGATTATTTTGAAGAAAAAAGACCGGAGAGGCCCGAGAAGTTGCGATTGTGATTAACTATTTAAATGATGAAATGAAAATAAGGAAACGAGGCTTGACTTCAGTGTAGGATTTACAATGGGACATCTATTTAGACTAATATGTATGAAACTGTGGTTTTATGTGTGATATATGATGAGTGTAACTACTATACTACTGAGAATACAGTACAAACAACAAAAACAAATACTATCTCCACTGACAAATGCAAAATAAAATAGTACCAAGTAGTATGTAATACCTCTGACGACACAAATTAACTATGTTGCAAAAAAAAAACCCCAAAAACGACGGCATCCTAACATCCAGACATGTCTTAAACTTATTAATTTAAATTAAAATTAAATTAAAAATACTTGCCACTCGGCACCACGTGTGCCGACGGATGAGGACCTGACACCTGAATCGGTGTTTCGGGCACATTTAGTAGATATCCCAGGGTCTGCCCCTCATCAGAGGTCCAACCCGGTTTTTTGTTTTTAATTGTACATCAATCCGAACCGATCGGTATACGAATTGAGTATAATGTTTTATGTATTATCAGATAATACAACATGTTCATAAAAGACAATGTATTTTGTCTCAGAGAGATAATATTCTCTAATGTGCGAGCTAGTAGAGAATTTGCTCTTGCTATTGTACTACTCAATGTCATGAATTCGTTAAAAGCATACAGCTTTGGACTCACAGAGCCTTTTATGAACATGTTGTATTACTTGATAATACATAAATCATTATCCTCAGTTCTTATACCGATCGGTATGTAAAATTAAAAACAAAAACCTGGGTTGGACCTCTGGGGCCCGTTTCTCAAATAAAGGCCTACGTCCTGGCGTAAGCTTAGTCCAGACTAAATGAGGGACTAAACTCTAAATCTGGACTAAGTTGCGTTTCACAAAAAGGCGGAACTTTAGTCGGGACTAAAGTTGGGTTTAAATCTACGCCTGCTTATGGGTAGGCGTAAGTTGTTAGTCCGTATACAAAAATGGCGACGTTGTTAATTTTGAGGCGGAGACGAAGACGAAAAGAGAGAATTTATAATGACAGGACGAACTGTTTATTGACGTATGACGACAAGGACCTCATAGAGAGGTATCGGTTTCCTCGGTACGCCATAGAACGTCTGATAAACGACGTTGAGCCGCTCATTGCTCGACCAACTTACAGGGCCCATGCTCTCCCTGTTCATACACAGGTATTAATGCACGTTATTAAAAAATAAATAAATGTTTCATTGTTGTATTTTATATTTGTAAATATTGTGAACAATACTTTATTAAAAATTATAATTTGATTTAGATTTTTATCTGACAGTAAAGATAATGGAACGGCAAATTTATTATATATTTATTACATGAACATTTTACAGAAAGTGTTGTGTGTGTGTGTGTGTGTGTGTGTGTGTGTGTGTGTGTGAGAGAGAGAGAGAGAGAGAGAGAGAGAGAGAGAGAGAGAGAGAGAGAGAGAGAGAGAGAGTTCATTTAGATGTAAACAATGCCGAAATCAGAACACGTTATAATGTTAACTTTAAAAAATCACAGTAATAACAGTGATTTCCTTTTTTTTTTGGCTTGTCAAAATATTTTGTGAAAATTAGCAAAGACTGGTCCCGCTACTTTGAAAAGCAATGCTACGCCTTAATAAGAAAAATAAATAAATATGTCGTTCCGTTATGTAACTATGTACGGCACTGATTTTCTATTGCATGACTTGTGCCTTATTATATTTGATTCATTATACATGCAGGTTTTAGTGACCCTAAGGTATTTATCGAAGGGAGATTTTTTCTCAGAGGTTGGAGACTTGCATGGCATATCAAGACCCTCCGTTTCACGCATTATTCACAATGGTATGAATAAAATTCAAATATCTTAATCAAACATACAAGGTGATATGCATGCATACTGTCTATATTATAAAATACAAAACAAAAAACATTATTTAGTGAACAACAAAATGGTATTGCGATCTATAGTTTACTTTTGTTTATTAAATTTACAATAGTGTGCTTGGCCATCAACACTAAGGTGAAGAACATCTCGTTTCCCGATAATCCCTGCGATTTGAGGGAAATAAAGAACCATTTTCACGCAATAGCCAGAATCCCCAATTGTGTGGGTGCCGTGGATGGAACTCTAATTCCCATCAAAGGCATGAGCGGGCTAGAGGAGCCTGCATATGTATGCAGGAAAAGCTTTCACGCCTTAAATATACAGGCGGTTTCAGATGCTAGGATGAGGTTCAAATTTTACCCATAACTGAACACTTTTTAGCAAATCGATTCGAGTTCCTATATTAAATCATACAATAACATATTGTTCTGACATGTACATTTATGAATTTTATCAAAAGATTCCTACATCTCAACGCATGCTTCCCGGGATCCTCCCATGATGCCTTTGTTTTGTCTTCTAACTCGGGACTTCCAATACGAATGACAACATTACCCGAGGGAGGATGGTTACTCGGGGACTCCAGGTACCCGTTGAAGAACTGGCTAATTACATCCTTTGCAACTCCGAGGAACGATATGGAACGCAAGTTCAATGACGCACACGGGAGAACTAGGGTTGTTGTTGAAAGGGCTTTTGGTGTCCTAAAATCTAGATTCAGGTACAACACGTTCTAGCTTAACGTTGTCCGCTTCTCAGCTATGTTCGATACATGCCCTAAAATATCCGAAAATGTTTTACTCGTATCATAGATTTTGTTTTTTATATTGCAATATTTGCATGCGAGGATCTCGAGAGGGGAGGGGGTCAGGGGATGCAGACCCCCCCCCCCCCCCCAAGTAAAAATTTACATTATAAAATTACCAAAAATATGCTTCAGACCCCCTCCCCGGCAAACTCAAATAACCGTCGGACCCCCTACCCCCTGGAAATTTTTTTTCTGGATCCGCGCATGATTAATTTTGGCACACAGTATCAAATAACCCACGGCTCAGTGGTATCACGGACTTAATTAAAAGTACAAAAAATATAAAGTATGCGGCTATTTCATTTAAAATACAAGTATTTTATATTTGAAGGAAATATCACATTTTTAAAAATGAAAACCATACTTTTAGGCTGATGATCAGACAACCTTAACATTTTTTTTTACAATAAACCACAACATTTTCAAAATTAATTTCTTGCATTGCAGTTTAAATTTATTTTCTTTTCGAATAGATTAATGGTGCTGTACTCAATATTTTTTTTCCCTTTTCAAACAAGGTGCCTTCATAAATCAGGAGGATCTTTGCCATTCTCCCCTCTAAAGTGCTCCAAGGTTAATATTGAGACCTGTTTCAGGCTCCACAACATGGCCATTGACGAGAGGGTTCCACTGAGGGAAGGGGGCCGTGTTGTAAACGTTAACCACAACGCAATCTGCAATGACATTGCCCCAGCTACAGCTCAACAAACAAGACAGTGTGTTGCAGAACTTTTATGAAAATCAGAATACATAATCATTTTGTCAGTTTAGCTTCCAAAGCTGTAGCAATTCTTTCAAGTGCTGCTACTTTCCGTGCTTCGACTGCATTCCTCTGTCTCTTAACTTCTACCAGACTCATGACAGCTTGATCGTCTGTGTTCGTTCTTTTCTCTAAAGAGAGAATCCTTTTCTTTGAAATTAGCAGCACGTCACTTAATTTGCTTAATTTTTGCTTTTGAATGTCCATCTGTCATTATTCATTTTGAAATTGTTTGACTTGTTTTAAAACATGCATACTTTAAATATCTTCATTAAATATATAAATTCAATGGACAAGTGTGTTCTATGTTTATTAAATTTTGTTTTTTCCATAAAATGAATTAAAATGGTACCCTTATTACAATACTGAACTTACTTGGAGCAGCTTTCCCTCTTGGGCGAGCATGTGAGGCACGTGATGTGTCCTCCGCGGTGAGGGTCTCACTGGGGCTGGGCTCCGTTGGTATGTCCACTTCATACACTATAAATAAACAGAAGAATTAAAAAAAAAAATGGAATATCAAAAATAGAATAGTAGAATTGTATTGGTATATAAATCAGAATAATTCAAATTATGATAAAAGGGATGTAATACTTTCATTGGTAATTTTAGAATATTTACCTATAAAAGGATCCACAATTGATTCTTGAGCTTGTTGCTCAGTAGAATCAACTGATTTTTCAGCACATGCTGCAATAGTAAAACAAAAAATATTAAAATAAAAAAATTCTATCTTCAATATAGTCAAGGAATGAAGCAATAAGCATGATTTATTTTCTTTTATGCATTACAGGAAATAAATCCGTATTTGATTTTCATATCGTAAAATGGAAATGTGCACAGAATATGCATAAAAATTATAATCAATTTTTGGATTAATATTATTTAACCTGCATAATATAACAAAATTGAAATTACATGTGTCTAGATATGTGTCAATGGCTCCTTCTAAACCGACGATGCTCTCCTCGGGAATAAGTGTCAATACCTGTGAATAGATTAATATTTTTCCATTATATCAATATATATGCAAACTTTACAAGCAATATATGATAGAAATAATATGAAAAAAGGTATTAAGTTTGCTACCAAATAACATAAGAAATGACAAATTACATAAGTATAAATAATGAACAAACAAACCTCCATTTCCCATGGTTTGAACTGTACCCTTGGCGGAGGACCTCCCCCGTCTTTCTTTGATCCTGCTTCCTTGCAGCTTCCTTCTTTTTAACCCTAAGTTTGATGTCTTTCCACCTCTTTTTAACGTCATCTACGTCTCTTGATCCACATGTTATGGATTCAGAATTTATTCTATATAAAAATATTTTATTTAATCAGATTTATGAAATTATTAATTATAGTATATATAGTATTACATTAATGTCCTTAGATGCATCAGAACAGGGAGACCTCCTTCATTTTTTGGCATAGAAAATTTCCTCTTTTTTAAAATAAGTATAATTATTAAAAATATTATAAAGGTAGATAATTTTAGGTGACAGTAACTTAATTAAACGAAGGATTATACTTTTTACTTGCATTTTCTTAATATTTTCTCTCTCTCTCTCTGTTTCTTTCTATCTCTCTCTGTTTCTCTCTCTCCCCCTCTCTCTCTGTTTCTCTCTCTCTCTCTCTCTCTCTCTCTCTCTCTCTCTCTCTCTCTCTCTCTCTCTCTCTCTCTCTGTTTAACCATATGAATAGGTTCGTTTATGTTCGTTAGGTTTATTTCAGTTAAATTAATTTTGATGTTTTGATGAACACAACAATTAAATGAATTTTACAGACGTTCGTAACAACTTACTGTTTTGTTATTTCTGCCCAGACAGTCTTCTTGTTTTCAGACGTAACACTTGTTGTAAATTTCGAAAACAAAATCTCACGGTTTTCGACTGCCAGGGTTGCAAGTCTCTGCGTATCTTCTTCATTCCAATTTGGTTTTCTTTTTGAAACCTTTCCCTTTTTACAACTTTCGCCATCCATTTTTTTTTGTGTTTGTCGCAGACGAATACTGTATGATTAGTGCGCAAGTGCATGTAGATCACCATCTAGTGCAATATACATTTATACGTTTGCTGTAACTGTAATTAACATGACATTTTTGTTTTGTTTTTAACAGAATACCGTTGATTTTGTTTGTTTAAAATATATATGTTTACATAATTTAATTACGTAAATGCATTGTAATACAACTGGGTTTTTTTTATAGATTGGGGAGGGCTTGGGATTGGGTGTATGCAATTTTTTGTCCCCCCCCCCCCCCAAAAAAAAAAATTGTAACAATTTTTAGGAGACGGCAACTTTACTATAAACGAAGAATTATATTTTTTAACTCTCTGCTTTACCATAGGAAGACGTATGTTATTTTAGCTGTAATGATTTTATATAAAACAAACAAACAAATATGTGTATGCATATTAATTTTTAATTAGAAAATTGATCCGCCATCTATTATCATAGTCTCCAAGCCAAAAGAAAAATTAGTTGCGCATGCTTAGTACCAAACATAAAGGACTAAGTTTATTTGGCATTTAAACCCAAAGTTAGCCCGCTTTCAGAAACGCAACTTAGGTCCGGCTAAATTTTGGCGTAACAAAGTTAGTCGGACTAACTTAGGCCCAAATCTAGGCCTTTTTGAGAAACGGGCCCCTGATGAGGGGCAGACCCTGGGATATCTCCTAAATTTTACACTAGGGTTCTAATAAGTTTAAGACATGTCTGGATGTTAGGATGCCGTCGTTTTTTGTTTTTTTTTGGCACGCATACAAACAAGACGAGCAATTACTCTTAGCTCGCACATTAGAGAATATTATTTCTCTAAGACAAAATATATTGTCATACTCATTGTCTTGAATTCGTAAAAAGCGTACAGCTTTTGACTCACGAAACCTTTTATGAACATGTTGTATTACTGGGTGCCGGGTGGCAATTATTTTTACACCTGATTTACACAAAACTATGTCCTGTCAGTAACGGTCAAACGTCAATTAATAGGTATATGTAAAGCAATTAATTCTTAAAGAATTAGTACCTTGTAAGAATAAAATGTTATAGAAGTACAATGAAATTTGCACTATTGCATGTGTAGTTACACCACTTACCACTTCCAGCACTCTACATTCTCACCGTTATAAAAATTATAACCCCAAAAAATGTAAAAACAAAAACAAAAAAACAATAAGTCGAAAAATAAAATAAAGTGCACGTTCTGCATATGTAAATAAAAAATCAGAAATTGCGCATGCAATATACCTCAGAAACAAACATTCAAAACTTCCCAACTTATCTTCAGTACAAGTTACATATATACATGTATCATCACTATGCAATCAAGCCTTTACTCATTGTCAATTATAAACTGATGATTAGTGGTTCATCAACTCACCAAAAACTGTCAGTACTGTACGAGTCAGCTGATTCACTCGAGATTATTTCGTTGATTTCACGACTTGAATTAAGGAATCATTCTTTGAGTATTATGAGGGGATAATTTTTGTCGGGGCGTGGTCAAATCCAGTAAAGCCTGAAGGGCTTTAAGATGGATTTGACCACGCTCCGACCGAAATTATCACCTCATAAACATGTATTCAAAGAATGATTCCTTATTACTTATATTAATATTATTTCCAATTTCAACACTTTAAAAACAACATTTTAAAAGCACTATTTTTTCATGTAGCATATGCCATGTATCACTACGCGGCGCACCCAATACCGTTTTTAGGTTATTCTATAAGACACGCCCATTTTGTGTCGCTCATCTTTTATGAAATTATTGGGCAAAAGGCTTAAAAATTGATTCCTAATGTTATCACGGTCAAAGACAGTTGAAAATGTAAATACTCACTGGTATTGTCGTATCGATACACGAATCAAGTGCGGGCCACAGTCTATGACACACTCACCGAACTCAACAATCGAACTCACTAGTGCGGCGATGAGTGGGGCGGATCTATCTATCAGGCCGTCTCCACGGACATTTACTAATCTGTTCCAGCTGACGTTGTCTCTATCTCCTTTTTTGTTACTGTGTCTCAACGTGGACGCCAATTTGTAACAGATTTTACTTAGGTGAATAGAAATAGAAATAACCTGTTGAGGGTTCGTATAATTAAATTTACTGCGGACACAGTGACAAAGTTAAGTACTGGTGCACGTTCTATTGGTAATATACACATTATTAACCCTTTCTATGGAAAAAAATTGCTTTGTTGCATCTGTTATTTCATTATATACAAGTATATCAGAAAGAGAAATAGTCTGCTGTCAAACTTTAATTTTTATAGCTGGGGTATACATGCTAGCCTTTAGATATCTAATCAATGATTGACCAAACTTGGGAGTGAAATATCATTCACAGATCAACAAACCAACCAAAACAAAACAAGCATAACAATAAAACAATAAAACCCATGTAACCAATTGTTTACCATATCTATGAAATGACTGCCACGGGTTATATAAAGGTGTGAAAAGGTAAAAGGTGGATCTAAATGTATGGGGTGTATCTTAAAAAATGATTGTCCGATCTGTTTGGTTGTATTATAAAATCTATATGAATAATACCTATTATCAATGATATACTGTAGATACTTTTACAGTAAGGTGAAGTAAGTGCATAATAAAAATACAAATATACATGTTGATGACCACTTGACATGGAAATAATACACCTCATTTTCCGAAGATGGTATCTGAAATTAGTATAGAAATTTAGATTAAAGAATTAGTTGAGAAATTAATCAAAGGATAACAAGCAACCTTTGCTTAAGTTTTCTTTTACTTGTACTGTACGGAACATGCAGCTTTACAGGCTGTCAACGCGACACAAAATGTTGTTTTGAATATTCTTAATTGCGTTATAACTGAAAAAGATATGCTATCAAAACATAAAAACAGTTACTACTGTATGTAATCTATTTTTATTGCAACATCAGAAACAGTACCAGTAGTCTTTCTAGGTAATATCCTCACATATCAATTAAAAGTTATGCAATGCGATATCCCGTAAAAGATGTTTTCCCATTGAGTCGGGTGCTGTAAAACGCGCCTTGGCCTGCCATTGGACAAATAATTTGAAACTTATCTCCCTTCTTTGAAGCCAATATTACAAATCCAGTAGCCGATGCGTCATCATATTTTTTTTCAGTATCAGCATAAATAGATCCTTTTACGACCCCATTTTGAGTCAATACTGCCGCCATCTCTCCATATTGACCTCTTGAACCAGCGTGGTGCGAACCCGCGGCGTGAATGGTCCAAGAGAATGCATACACACCATTGGATGGGGCGGTGAAAATTCCTGTTTTTCTGTCGTATCCATTTCCAATGTTAGTTTCCACAGCATCGAATCGGAACGGTTGTCCTATGGAGAGAGCCTTAAAGGTTCGTGACATATAGACATAAAAAGCAACATTTGGCGGTCCTTTGTTTTTCTCCACACACTGTAAAGTCTTGTAAGAGTCTGAAAAGTGAACGGTTGTCGGTAAATGAAAATATCCATGACAGGAAATAACAATTATTAATAATATTTTCAAACAAGATATTGGACTAATAAAGCTTTAAAAAGCTGAAAGTCTTTGTTATTACCTCCGCTCTTGTACAAAAGGCCAACAAACAAGAAAATGATAGTCTTCATTGTCCGTTGTATAAAAATATATCGCGAGTTCGTTATTGAGTACCCAAAATATATACTGTAACTTATCAGCCAAGTAGCAATCAGCTTTAGTGGGTTGAGAGGTGACTTGTGGTTTTTTTTAGTCATTTGGCTGTAACGTCTTGCTTAGAAGTAGCTATGCACACTGCAACATACGTTAGAAAACTACTTACAAATATATTAAGAGTTTGAATGAGTACCATTGAACTTTTGTTAAAAACTTTACACTCAACTGGATATTTTCACAGCGTGTTGTACACTTTATAAATCAAAAGGTGAAACACACTTATAGTCAAAATTTATACCTCATCAATGTTGTAACACTGGACTTCAACAGCTGTGGTGATGCAACGAAACTAAACGACCATGAACAGTGTATACTGGCACGTGTCTACACAAGTGACAAGTTTGAAGTATTAAAATATTGTTGAGTTTGTTGTTCATTTCGTGTACGTCACAATATGGAGGTGTGTCATGTTTTTTTTCCAAACAGTTCATATTTTATCCTAAACGCGTGTTTCAGGTTATTGGTCGTAGCGTCCTTGATTCTTCATCAAATCAGAGACCTTACAGATGATAACACAATATCAAGTTAAGATACTAAATATAATCTTGTTTAATGCAGATAGCACCGCAATAAAAAAAAGACTTTAGATAACTATACTTCATATCAAACAGTGCAGTAAAAGTTCTAGATGGTCTTTTGATGTTGCTTCGGTATATTGTCTAATTTAAATAATGGAATGGACAACATTACATATTATGGAGAGGTTGTCGCTACTCCTTCAAGATCATTTTTGGTGTTAAGGATTTGAAAAGGATTGGTACCACTATAACTAACATGTCTACCCTATCAGAAAAAATGAAAAAGAAAGGAAGATTTGATATTTAAAATTAGATACACATTCATTGTATCTAAAAGAAGTAACCTAAGAACAAAACAGATTTTACATGTTAAATATCATACGTTACCACAAAGCTAGTCAATGCAGTGAAAAAAGAACAGGCTTTGTTCGACAATTTGAATTTCAATTTTTTGTGGTTACTTTGGTTTTTATGATTTTTGGGGGATATTACCTAAATTGTTAAGGTCAAGATCTAGTAAATGATTCCAAAGTGTCTTTTTGGTGTAGAACCACTATGGCGTCATAATTGATTTGTTTAATCTTTTTCCCGTACTTTACGACATTAAAGGAATTATGTAGAAAATAAAACAGTTTCTTAATATTCTATATTAATAATGGGAAAAGTAATCCCAATACCTACATTCATTTTTACATCATTTTAAAAGGGGGGTGGGTGGGTCAAAAGCTTGTTTAATACTGTTTTTGGAGAGACTGTAGACATTCTATCTATCTATCTATCTATCTATCTATCTATCTATCTATCTATCTATCTATATCAGTCGTCAAAACTCCCAGATTCGTTACTTATTTCATAGATATTGACAGTTCAAAACATGATTGATCATTGTGTTTATCAAAGATTTAAGCCCCAGTACACGCTATCAAAAAAAGCTATTGTTATGAAGCATCATTGAAAGAATTTATACGTTGAATTTCATAAATCTGTAGGCACCTTTCATTTACTAGATCTTGACGTTACATACAAAGTATTTATGAACTGTGTCTTCATACATGAAATCGGTTTTTTAACTGAAATGATTGCAACCTTCATAGCGCGTAAGAACACCCCAAGAAAGCCTCACTCTATCTTCATTATTAATATGAAGTGGGAAAAAGTATCTAAATTATCGTAATTGTCAATTAGTACTAGAACTTTGCATAGAAGGAATAGTGACTTCTCACGTATATGAATAAACAATTTAGATGATACAGTACTTTACTACAGAAAAAAAGCAGCAACCCCACTCCCAACAAGTTAACACCACAAAATTATTTGAAGTGTTAATGAACTTGTAATACAATAAGGAGGTAAGAAAATGTGAACCTTAAAGATACAATGTGTATAATTTTCCTTTCCTTAAAAATATATAATTTTTTAAAGAGAGATATTGAATGTTATTCTTACAACCAAAATATATATGAACGGAAAACAGGGAAATATTCGCGCCCATTTTATTTTCGACCCTTTTCGCGCCTTTTTCAGCAGGCGAATTTAAGACTGTGCGAAATCAAACAAATTTAGATTACTGTGCTAATAAAAAATAATACTCCAGGATCTCTAAGCTCTTTGAAAATCAACATGCAAGACTAATATAACCTTGAATAATTGGGGACCAATGTTCTTGCTGTATTTAGAGTTTTTAAAGACATCTTGATCAGATTTGAGATCATTCTTTAACGACTTGCGTTAATACAAATTTGCTGCAATTTGAGTTTGAATTTATAATCGCTGGACTTATCGTCATTTTGTGAGCTAGGCATTGAAAAGAACATGCCATTGTTGTTCTTAAGTTTATCGTCTTGTAAATTTAAATGTAAGCATTTTATCATGGATATGTGATGTATATTATCAATATATGTTGTTTGTCATGCATGACAGTGTGCAAAGAAATATTTTAGAAGTCACTTGGTTATATCCCTTTGCTGCAGTGTGTTGCTGCAATATTTAAAGCTAGTGAAAATCTTCTGTCTAACAATTGACAACCTTATTGTGTGTTTGAATATGCCACTTAATTGCAAGTTGCTCTCTTATATATATATATATATATATATATATATATATATATAAACAAAGTTTTTTTGTTACAGTATTCAGTCTGCTTAGTAAATATTAATGTTAAATCATTTTCATTCATAATTTGGTTGCAAATTAGTTACATGTGTTATTTCAGTGTTAATTTGAATTTTTTATATAGACGGATAACTCGCAATTTACTCAGTAATTAAAGCAATATGAGCTGTATTTCTTAGAATTTTATTTTGCTGCAAAAACCTGCTATTATGTTTAATTTTGCATGTAACTTAAACTTTTATGATAAATAAGATTTAAAAAAGAATATTAATTTTTGTCAGAAGAAAAATTTCTTTTTTAAGGAATATATTGCAGATCAATTTTAGTACGGGGCGACAATAATTAAATTTTGCTTCAATTAAGGCTTCTTAACGGCTTTTCCCACAAAATATGGCTAACAGAAATTTAAAAACCATGATATTTTTCGTCATTTTAGTAGAAAATAACATTTTCGTAAAAAAAAAAATTCAACATGAAAATTGCAGCTCATATTGCTTTAAGTTTTGTTGGTAATTTTTATGGAAGGTTTTGTCTAGTTTTTGTTTACGCAATATTTTCATCCACGTCGTTTATATATACTGTTAACTTTTTAAGTTGTTAAACACAATTTCACGGTTTTGTAAATTATTGTTTATCACCATCACGATTATTATATTACATTTCAATGATGATATTACGTAGGTGTAACTGTTGCTTTGCAATCACAATTGAAAACAAACTTTAAAGTGACACGGTGACTCAAAATAGATGTTTCCTTTTTAAATATGACAATGGAAATAAGAAGAAATATACGAAATTTCATCATACTGGAAGGTTTCATGCTTCATAAGTAATTACCTATCAGTTTACAAGTCATTAAAACTCATCCGGAAATTGCACATGTAAACACACCGAGTTGTTTTGGACATTGATTTAGTGTCACGTGATTGTGGTTGCTATCTAAAAATAGTTATAGTGGGATTGTCACACTGAGAAAAAAATTTGAATTTGAAGCTATTCGATATCTGTGGTAAGAAATATACATTTCAAATAAATATGTAGTTCTTGAAAACATCAGGTTTGAATGAGAGGCTTCTGGCTCAAGATATATGCCACACTGCCGTATTTACATGGCTATGAAGCGGAAGGAAAACTCAATATTTTTATGTTGGCCCAACGCAAAATTCTATTTTTCTCTTTTTAATTTGATTTATTTACTTTTGAACACTTTTCAAAAGTTCGTCTTTTCATATGATATATATTTTAAAAAAATGGTAATCCTGTAAAAATTCGATATTGGCTAAATCATGGGATTGTGCGTCACCATGTCCCTTCAAGTTTGATATAGACCGCACTTTTTTCTTCACAAAAGGGGCTTCATTAACAAAGTATCCCAGAAACATAATTGAATTGTCCTTAGTGTTCCCAAAATAAATTTAAATCCATTATGTACATTGCAATAAATTCTTTATTTTTCTCAAATTTTAATTTTCAATATTAAACAAAGAGTTGATCTGTCACTTTTCGAATATGTTTAACAGTATCCTTTCCTTTTATAATGTCTGCTGCTTTCTCGGCGATCATGATCGTTGGAGCATTTGTTGTTCCCGATGGAGCAGAGCGCATGACGGAAGCGTCAACCACTCGTAAATTCTCTACCCCCCTTACTCTATGAAACGTAAAAGTCATAAAAAAGAAATAAATTTTTTGCATTCATTTTAAATTTTACCTACAAGTATGTTTTTATTATAAATAAAAAAGGTTACTATGCCTACATCTCATTTAATATAAGAATAATAATATAATAATAAGATCCTGATTTTCTTTAAATATAAGAATTCATTAACTACCTAATAAATTAAAAGTAATTTGTATATTTTGTTATATTGATCACAAACCTGAGCTGTGGATCAACAACTGCCGTGGGGTCGTCTGACGCCCCCATTTTGCAAGTGGATGTTGGATGAAACATTGTTTGTGTGTAATGCTTGATTCTACAGACCCAGTACTCCTCTGAGGGATAAGGCAGTTCCTGACAAGCAGGTAAATGCTTCTGATAGGGGTCTAATGGTGATGCACCAACCGATTGTAATGCTTTTGTTTCTGATAGTTTAAGAACGTGGTTTATTCCTATAAAACCAGAAAAAGCCCGAGTCTTTATTAAGTTGTCAAGCATAATTACTGAGATTGATCTGGAAAATTATATAGTATATAACTATGACAAAAATATTTTTCATCATATATATTCTTTATCGCCATCATGACTAAAATTCAGTATAATGTACTTGGATTTCACTGTCTCCATTATTGTCATACTGTTCATTTACCTTTCAATAGCACCTTAATGTCATCAGGGTGATCCAAGTAGTTGGGGTCTATGAGAGGCGGATCTAAGGGATCGCTACTATGCAGTTGAATTGCTCCCCGACTCTTTGGATGTAGAAGAACAACGAATGACATGAACGAGTTCCCAGCGCTATTCATCACGTCCTGGCAATATTGCTTCATTGCGTCCTCTGTCTTAAACGACATGCATCTAATAATCATTTGAAAATTGATAAACTTGCAGAAAATTCTTGTATGTTTAGATTCAATGTCGAATTTTGATAACAGGTAAATTCTGATGTTGCCTGAATTGCCTTCCACTGTGACACAAATGTAATTGTTGAAAGGTCGATCTTTTTTGGTAATAATTTTGATAATAAGTAAATATTTTAAATAAGAGACATCCAAATATAAACACAATATCTAACAAATGTGGGTGATAGAGTAAAATGTTAATTCACATGTATCTACCCTTTTCTCCATATGAAATCTAGAGCACAGAAAGAATTATGATAATGTTTGTCTTTTTGGATTTGCATACTCGTATGATGTAAAACTATGAAATACAAAATACATATGTCCATATATATTTTACTTCTTTAAACATACCTCTTGATTCTCTTCAAAAATTTTGGGAAACGCTTTCAATAAGAAAGGAAACGAATTGACACTATGAAATGATATTTGAGTGAACGGGGGTAGGTTTTCCCCGTCTGAAAGAAATGCACTCGCCTCCAAATGAGTTTTACTGAAGGGCCCTGTAAAGCGATTATAATGCATTTTATGTAACAATCAATCAATCACATGTCATTTTTCAATTTTATTTAGGTACCATAAACATTGCGATAAAATTATGTCTGTTTTGATAGATCAAAGATAATTTAATTCTCAATACAAATCTTATAATTTATGAATCATTCATTTTTGTATAAAATATCCTCTACCTGATTTATCAGCAATGTATTGCTTAAGATGATCGTAAAATCCAGAGCAAGTATATGCCGACGAGCTGTTATCTTTGAAAGAAATCGGAACCATAACATGGTTTTCCAAGTTTTGTCCAACTGGCAAATCTTTCACAGTATTAATCTATAAAGAGAAGAAGTATTACGATTTTTTTATTTTAAAAAGGCTGGAAAAGAATTATTCTGCACTTATTACAAAATAATTTGTTCTCACATCTTAAAATATAGATTGATATTGAATGGTGTTCGCCATTACTTTTAAATTTTCATTCAATAAAATGATTTCTTCTCACCCCCTTTGACTGCAGATGTGCTTGTGGTCCAATGCCAGACATCATTAGAATTTGAGGACTTTTGATACCTCCAGCAGATAGTATAACTTCCTTTCGTGCCATCATCTGGTATGTTACTTGATCTCGTACAACAATCACTCCAACAGCTTTGTTTTTATCTATCAGAATCTAAAGTTTCTGCTATTTGAGTAAACAGGAGCAAACTGTAAAATGTACATACGTACAGCAAATTGATATATGCATTAAACTCACATTGACTAAGACCCATTTCTTCCATATTCAGAAAAGATTACCTTGGTGACGTATGCATTTGTTGACACGTGAAGATTTGGGCGGTCCGTTGCAGGCTCCAAGAACGCTTTGGCGCCGCTCCATCTCTCCCCATTTCTAGTCGTTTCTTGTCCATGGCAGAATCCTGTAAGTAACAATATCAGTAAGTTACCCACAATTATCTCTTTAAGCTCAAAGTAAAGTATTTCATGTTCAAAGTTTAGTTTCATGCAAGATACTAGTACTCACTCATTGCCAACGAACACTTTTTGAAATATGACGTGAATGTATTTTTATATACCTTTTTGATACCCGTTCCTGATTTCAATTTTAAATATGAGATATAGTCGATCGTAACATGTTAAACTGTTCGTTTTTTTGAGCAATAATTTGCTTAGTATGCTATTTAAAAAAATGTGACTATTTTAAGTGTTAAAAGAAACTGGTAATTTTGATAATATTAACCCCTCTATTTCATTACATGACATATATAGACCAAAATTACTATATAAATGTATAAGCTGTTGCAATTATTTCTTATTATCTGCCTGTTTACATTGTACCACCTAGTTGAGATCCTGAGATTCATCATTAACAAGTGATTCTGCTTTGGTTCACCTATCTGTGATTCTCCATTACAGTCCACTGTTGAATATCCCAACTCCTCAAAGCCTCGTTGGTAAACGTCGGCCATTGGTGTTGCAGTCCCAGAACTGACAGTCAAGAGCCCGCCTCTACCCCTGAAGGCTGTAAAAGTATCATAACATAATGATGCAATTTTATTGCAATTTATTTTAGTGAACTCTAAACTACTATGTTTGATTCATCTGCCTACGTACTTTAATAGATACCCCTATCATGTTTATGGTAAAATAACGTTTTTCATCTTGTTCTCACTACATATAAGATGTATTCATGTATTCTTAAATCTTTTCTAAACCTTCTAACACTGTATTTAATGGAAATGAAATTTGAAAGAATGGAATGCAGTTTTATTAATTTTTCAGACATTTTATTATTTGGGAGGGGTTCATTAAGACGTAACTGCCTTCGTTTTCATGAACACGTTTTAACCATATTGGTCGTGTTTTGTCACAAAAATACTGTTATTGGGTCACATGTTATGAATTAATGCTTTGCCGACACCCAACTTGGTGTGTTGGTAGGTAGAACATAATACATTTTAAACCACTACAATGGAACAGATACATGCAATAATTCTGCAAACAAATGCAATTTAAAAGAACCGTATACTCATATTTTCAGAAAAAAATCTTTATTTTATTTCATCATTCTATTTGAAAAACGAGGTTTCTGTAGGAGAACTTGATGGATATTGCTGAACTTTTTTTTAGATACCATATTGTATTTCACATGCATTTCTAATTCATGAAAAAAAAATAGATGCAGCATAAATTTAACCGGGAACAATGGTAGATTTAATCCTAGGTATCTAAGTGCAAGTCAGCACATACGGTGCACCATGTATTTTCAGCACATACGGTGCACCATGTATTTGTTATCGAATTTGATTATCTGAATACCAGATTATACCGGTATTAGGTTGGTTATTTTTTTTTTTTTATAGTTTTCCTTTTGTTTACATGCATGTCTAGCAAAGTGTACATGTTCTATATCCTATCAGACACAAATGTTGTCAAATTATTCAGCTGCTTGAACACTAACAAATATAGTTATTCATTTCATTGTCTGTCAATAGAAAAAGAACAATGCAACTGCACCAATTGATTTGTAAAGGCTGATTATCTTGATAACATTATGAATAGGTGCAGGAAAGCAGGGTTTTTTCTCGTTTTATGAAACAATTTTCTTCTTACGCGAGTCTTTTAATTCTGGTATTTGAACATCCTCAGATTTAATGAAATATGGCAATACATCCTTATAACTCCACCCTGTTGCACCTTCCTTTTCCCAGGCATCGAAATCATGGCGGCTACCCCGTATGTGATGCATGTAGTTCAATGAACTGGAGCCCCCTAGGACTCGTCCACTGGACATAATACCCCTCTGTGATAATAAATTCAATAAAAAATATCGATAAGTATCCGGCAAATAATATATATTGTTATTATATCATTTAAACAATGCATAATACTACATGTGGCTATAACAAACAACATGACTAAATAACGTAAGCTATTTTTAATCTTTAATTAATCCGTTTCATTTATCTGGTGATATCATTAATAAAAATTACTTAGCCTGAAATGTAGGCAAATAATCACGTTAAGATAACTTGTCTAAATCACACAAATTGCATAATAAACTATTAAGAATGGTATCTTTGTTTAAGACCCAAAATAAGGCACGTAACGTGGGGGGGGGGGGGGGTGCTGCTTTTTTTTTTTCTGATAGCTTGCCCAATACCACAGTAATAAACGACGTAACCATGACTGTATGGAAAACACTATTTATACTCGTAATCCCAAATATCTTATTATTATTTTGTGTATTTAATGCATATCCTGTCAATTATTATCTGTAGCATTGTCATGTAACGGGGTACTGGGGGTATATGATCTTGAGCTTGCTCACTTTTTCTTTCATTGAAAAATGTGCTCAGCTTCTGCGCCCCCTCCCCCCAAGACCCCCTGCTTACAAATATTTTGTACCTAGCTACGTCACTGTAATTACATAAACTCGTTGACCAAGTTATATCCTTGCATCTCCATACCCCCTTTTTATAATTATTTTACATTAAATTTCAATTCAAAGCATAAATGTACTTGGAACTTTTATTTAGATACCTGCGTAAGTAAAAAACAATGTTAAGTAAAGTAGTTACTACCCTTTAAAAGTGTAATGAATTAACTGTTCAAAAAAGAACGCTGCTCAATATGTTTGTTTTGAATAAATTCTAAGATAAAGACAAAACATTTTGAATTGTCTCGAGTCAACATTTATACCATGTAGCATAGTGAAAATCGCCAATAATCAGAAGTGTCTACAGTGAATCTCTGTTCAAAACATTTCAAAATGGCGGATTATCTCGGTTGATACTTTTGAAAAGTTTTGTAACAATCAATTACTGTTATGTCGTCTAAGGAAAATCCACTAAAACATGAATGCTTTTTTAAAAGCATACATACGTGTATTTATAGAGTTTCATGCAAAAGACAATTTACAATGTATGTCTAATTAAAAATCATACCTTGTCTTTTGATCCTAAAAACGAATTCTTTTGGGGAACAGTGCTGAATCCCCAGTCATATTTGCTTTTGTTCGCGAACACAACTGCTAGTGGTATTTGCATCAGTTTATCATCATGAACAGAATCTCCTGCTTCGACGATAAGTATGGATGACTGAGGGTCTTCTGAAAGTCTGTTGGCGAGGACGCACCCAGCTGTTCCTGCCCCAACTATTAAATCATAAACAAATGAATAATATAATTTATCATACTTATTTTCTTGTAAACAACAAAAAACTTTGAAAATGTGAATGCATTATTAAATTATACAACCAACAAATTCTCTTTCCCTATAATCTACTGCTTTAGTTTAGAAATTTTTAGCTGCATGTGCTATGCCAGTTGTCTTTAATTCAGCAGAATTTTTATCCTAACAAAAAACGTTTAAGATAACGGAGAACTAAATAAGCTTAATGAACAATAACAGAAGATTACCAATGACGTAGTCGTATGAATATTCTATTGCGGCAGATGATTCTTTATTTGGAAAAATGATGTTAACAAACAAGTAAACAACGAATGCCAATATCACCACTAAAACACTGCAAATCAAGCCTCCACATCGCCCTTGCGCACACCGTGCACTGAAAAGAGAAATATTTCTAATGATAAATGTAAAACATCAATTTTATATTATTAGAAATACTCAATATCCTTTGATTAAACCAAATACAAAATGAAAACAAGGCGTATAGTTTATACCGCTTAGCTTGATAACCAATTCTCAACTATGGCACACCAAATTCACAAAATTGTACTAAACAAAGTCTCACAGTCAATAAACTAAGTTTATCGGTTGTATACTGTAGTTTATGTAGTGTAAATTGACAACAACCATCTAGTTCTCTTAACTATTTAGTTTTTACCGTAAAGTAACACTCAACGTTTTGATTGAATTATCCATAACATTATCCTTTCTAAGACTATTTCATAAGTAACAGTACCTGTTCATGTACGTACCTGGTAAATGTATTTGGTATATGCTGAACACAGTTCTGTATTTGAATTACCGCTGTGACGCAAATTTTTTTTTTATTGGTGTAAAAGTTTACTAAAAAAGGCTGTCTGCTTTTAGTAAAATTATGTCAGATTATATTACACTTAATATCAGACTGTTTTATTATCGGTATCCTTCCAACTGGACCGTGTCAGGCCTAAAAGGCATCAGCGGAAAAACCGATAATAGTTCTTTTAAAGATATTGTTGGTTTTTTTTAATGACTAATGATTTTTATTTATGAGTCATAAAATAATATAAAATCATAGCATTTCTGTTCAAACCCGACATCCAAAAAGTTATGCTTTGGAAATGGATTTGTAAAATTCGGCAATGAAATGATATCAATGTCAAAGTAAACACCGGCTATGAAAGCATACGGCGGGCATATTTTGATCGCATTTTGTTATTGGTTGACAAAACATTAAACGTGGAAATGCAATTTATTTTTAAAACTGCTCTGCAAAATTCACAAAGGAACTAATGTAAACAATATTTTACGTATATATTTCTTTTTTAGCAGACCCAAAGAATAGAATCTTTCAAAACTTAACTATTGAAAACATAAAAACAAAAGCATTTCTACGATTGTCCTTAATTTTGGCATGTTATATTTTCTAAAATTCTAAATATCACCTCTGCCACTTTTCTTAAACGGGACGTTTAGTTCAAAAATTAATTATCATTACACATTTTTAAAAAATGCAAATATTCATGATTTTTCCATGCTTTATTAAAAAATATTGTCCTAAACAATCTTGCTTTAATCTTGCTCTTAAGATGAAGTTTTTTCAGTTCTCATTTAATGAGCTGTTTTCGTGTATTCTTTAAAAAAGTTTGAATAATCATATTCATATGATTTCTTAATATAATATCACCCACAAGCTATTTTTGTTTAACTCTTTTCTTTTACTAAATGTAGCAATACATGGATTCCTGCATTTTGTTGAAGATTATTAAATGATAAAAAATAATTCCTTTCAGAGAAAGAGGTTGGCCAATAAGAAAGAAATAAATTTATGTACAGTATTTAAAATATCCATATTTTCACATTCTTGATCTTTTTAATAATACAATTAGCAATACGATGAAAAAAAAATCAAATCAGATTTTACAATTTTCAAAATAAAATACCATTTTATAAACCCTCTAATGTAATTCAATCATTTTTTTAATAACTAGGAAATAATAATGCTAAAGTTGCCGTCGACAATATCAATCATTTCGGTTCTCAACTCAAATTATATAAATAAAAGATTATGAATTTTAAGTCAATGCTCAAACTTGACGCTGTGTATTGACTTGCAGAAATTTGTTGACGGTGGGAAAATTTTTGGCTACGTTTATTTATGTAGCTTTGTCTAGCTCATAATTTAATTTTCGGATCCCTTAAAGGTAGTGAAAAACTTATTTCACATTTTCTGAAAGGGGTGGGGTTAAAACAATTCCTACAAGCATAATTAACTCAGTTGGAAAACTAAGATATAAGATTGATATAAATCAACAAAACTATCAGCTTTAAAAAAATACAAGTTGTTTACCATTCTGTAAATTTGCGATGTTATAATACATGTACCTGGATGATGTATTAGACATAATTTGACCGACCAGTAATTAATAATCTATTAAATGTATAGCTACATATAAATAGAAAACTAAGGATATTGTTTTTAAAAACATAAAAATAGATTCATCAAAACTTGGAGAGGTGGGATAAATTGAAACCGACTAAAAAACATAAACCATATATGCATTATTGAACACGGTTATATTAAAAATAGTTAATTTTATATATGTATACTTTGACCCTCCGTTCCGTCTGCCAAACAGTTTCAAACTCAACGACACAACGCCTGCATTTTAAACATCATTGTTTAAAAGACCATTTCACCAAATTCAAAGTTAAACGTGGTACGATCAATTCACATCTGTCTAAATCTGTCAATGGTTTTTTTTTTTTTTTTTTTTTTTTTTTTTTTTTTTTTTTTTTTTTTTTTTACAAACGAACGCTGTCTTAACTGACCTTGTAATTTTTTTTATATCATTTTTGATCAATGCTTTACAAGTGGTCGTAGTTTTCATAACCTATGGATTAGTATACTACATGTATATACAAATTTATGATAAACCTTACCGCAAATAATCTATGAGAAGTCCCATGTGAATGTTTTTGTCGTTTTAACCACAGTTAAATGAACAACGCTTCTATCAGGTAGCTAACAATGAAGTCAAGTAAAATGAGACGGATGAACTATTTCCTAATATAGGGTATTTAACAATGACAGACGTTATGAACCGAATATGAATCAATCCGTACAGGTTTCGTCCCCTTGATGTTTGGTCCCCGATGTAAGAGTAAACAGTCAAACGATCTTGCTAGAAAAATAGAACGCGTTTGCAAAATAGTTCCCCCTTTCAATCATAAATCATTGTTAATAGCTGTGAACATGTAACATAATTTTGTTTAAAAATCTTGTTAAACTATGTTCGACCTCTTTAGATCAGTGTCAGTAGAACAGTGAGGTAACAAGTAGTAAAGGCACCGCATGACCCGTTTGATAAAGACGCATTTATTGGACTTTAGAGATCTTTTTAAAAAAACGTCGATTTTCATTACTTTTTACAGGATTGGTAAACTGCAGCGCGCTCACTTAAATTGTTTAACTCAATCCTTACATTTCAAAAGAATATTGAAAAGAAATTCAATTTAGATTAATTTGGAGCAGTTTTTAAGCATTCTTTGAATATTATGGGGCGTGATCAAATCTATCATAAAGCCCTTCGGGCTTTATTGGATTTGATCACGCCCCGACCGAAACTATCACCTCATAATACTCAAAGAACGATTTTTTAAATAAATGTAATAAAAACATATTGTATCTACACTGTTTGTGTACTAGTCAATCAACGCAGTTAATTTTAACTGCTTTTTAAAATTTTAATTTTAAGATAGATTTTGGAGTCAATTCCAGGAATACTGATTTATACCAATGGCACGTCCTCTTTTTGAGATGAATTAACGAATTTCATATCTTACAACAATAATACTCGATTTTAAGAAGAGAGAATGTTATGTAATCTCAAACAAAAAGTATGCAGATGCTGAGAGAAGGGAACCTGCCTTTAATGCTACTTTAAATGTTGAATAACATTTGATGTTCATCTCAAGAGAACAATTTCAGATCGTTATTGAAAGAAAAGAAAGGGGCTTATAGGTTAATGTCTTTCCTAGTAAACTACTGGCCCAGAAACGTAAGCTCGTTATTTCTGGTTTATTGTAGTTCCTAGTCAATCCTTTGTAACATCCTACGTGTACCAGTTTCCGGACACTTGAATAATTCCGTTTACACTCAACTCATTTGGATAGTTTATATCTAGAAAATTTTATTGTACGTTGTCATGTCTGCAATTAAAATGTTTTGTGTATTTGGGGACGGGTGGTGTTAGGGAGATCTGTGTGGCCTTTTATAGCAATATATCATATTAAAAAAACCCAAACAAAAACAAAAACAAAAAACGAACCCCCCCAACCCCCCCCCCCCAAAAAAAAAAACAAAAAAAAAACAAACCGATATAACCGATGTTCCAAACGCATTCATCTTAGATATTTTTTTTTATTATTCCACAATGTATAAGATTGATCCAAGATAGTTCATTTTTTAAAGCATTTAGTTGTCGCTTTTCATAATGTACATGTATTGCAATTTGGTGACCTTATATTTTATATATTAGTCCAAATATAGATTTACATAGAACTATGCAGTTTGAGTATGATAAAAAATAAATTATACATTTTATCTTTAAAAAAAAAAACCCACATATATACAACTCAAATTTTCAATATTACAAATCTAATTGCTCATATAGGTTTAAGGTGGTTTTTCCAATAATACAGAATATTAAATTTTCTGCCTGTGAGTAATGTTGAAAAGAATGCGTTTATGTCGTGTTTACAAGCGAATACCGGTAAGTAAGTCAGCTGTTATTTGAGCATTTTGTTATTGCTTGATTTTCCTCCTTCATTCAATTTTAGAAGCATCTCACTAAAAATTAGGGTTTGACCAAATGAATTTAATTGTTCTTTTATTGGGTGAATTAAAACTCAATATATACTGAAGTAATGTAGACATGCGAATAATTTTATTTGTTTTAATGAATTTGATTTGTGTTTTAGCATTGCCTGCCAGTGTCTAAATATTGTCGTTTAGCGTGATCATGTAAACAGTTATCAGAACAATCACTATACTCTATAAAGCATGCTTAATGAAATTATTTAAATGGTGAATCCTTCAACGTTTTGTAACTGTTTGCGTGTAAAAAGGTGATGCTTATTAAGTTTTTCGCTCGGGACTACCAGAGCAATTAAGAACACAGTTGGAAAATGTTCAGGAAAATATTGGTGTTTATGCATTTTCTGAATCGCCCTCAAAGGGGAACTGTATTCGTATTTAATGATGGTAATACATATCTTCAGACACGATTGAATAATCGGAAATCAATTCGTCGTCTACGACGAGGTAATATTACAAAAATATACAAGAAAATGGACGCTGTAATATTTGTAAAATGTCATCAAGCTTGAAATCAATTCCTTGGTATATTGAAAGTAATAAGTGTTAATTATTTAAATTTGATTAATTAAAATGAATGTGGTTAAAAATTTTACATTTTCCGATTATTTTGTTAAGGTATGTAATTGCATTTTTCGTCACAAAAGGTCTCTAATTTTGTTTAGAAAAATATTAGTTTGATAATGGATACGATTAAGGCAACAATTCAATGTTTATGAAAAAGATATCTCATCCATCTTAATTTAGTTAAGTTTATTTTTTTTATGGTGCATATCATCAAGTCGATGAGAAATATGTGTGATGAATGAGTAAAAGAATTTATATTTTTTGTTTTCAATACAGGCTTAATCAATATAGGTTGATAAGATGCATACTTATTCATATTTTACGAAATAAACCCATGAATATTGTTTTAGGAGACGAATTGCTGCCCGGGAAAAAATAGTATCTTACAAATTGGATTTTAGGTTATTTCTTTATGTCCTATAATTTACTAATATTATGTTTTGGTAATAAAAGTGTAAAAGTGTTATGAACAATACGATCCGTAAATGCATGGATTATTCGTCAAACCCGCGAAATTATATTTTGTCCTATGGCTGGTCAATTGAAATTCTTATTTCATGAATTTTTAAAACAGATTTTCAGAGTTTACAGCAAATATGTTCATAACACTTTTACAGGAGTGTGAAGTAGAAACAATTTGAACATGCAATGTCTGTGTTGATGTGACACAAATAAATTTAACTAGATAGGATGCAATTGTATCTTCTGCAAGACCACAGGGACCAAGCCCGTTTTGACATAAATTTCAATGTAACCGTTTTGACATTAATTTCAAAGTAACCATAAATAAAGAAAGGGGTCGAACTCTGACCCAGATAAAAAAACTACCAGCTCGATTTAAAAGCCTGATAAATCAATTAATTGTTATAAAATTCGCAATATGCGTGTAGTTTTAAGAAAAGTGATGTCTGAAATACACGCATGCCGAATGTCAAGTTGCTGGGTCTTAAATTAGCAGAGATATACGTCATTATTCTCTCGAAGTCACCAGTTTTTTTTTACTCGGACATTTTACCGGTCCAGGGCTTGCGATGGGTTTTTGTATATGACAACAACAGCATCTCGACAAGCGGAGAAGCATTCGCGCTAATTTCTTAAAAGCTCAGATCAAACGCACGCTACTTACATCCTCAAACTCCGATAAAATTCCTTAAATACTCCAAAAACTAATGCTAAACTCAATTTCATTGGTTAATATTCTGGCTATTTCTGATCATGAACTTTTGGTCAAATCAGAATCAGTCTTTCTCGAAGAATGTAAAAATGGCCGGTGTAAAGCAGAATAATGACCCCCGTAGAATAATGACCGGGGTTCATTTTTCGACGTAGAATAATGACCGAGGGGCGGTGGGCATTATTCTACGTAGAAAAATGATCCTTTTGCCTGAAGAATAAGTGTCATTTTCATAGAAATGAGCATACTCTACGTGAAGAAAAGTGACCCCCGTAGAATAATGACCCTCTTATAAATTTAAGTTTTTCAGTATCATTTTTTGTTATTTGTGGAAAAAGTCTTTACAATATTGTAATTTTTACTTCAGTTAACAGAAAGTAACATAAATTATAATTCATATTCAATAAACTAAAATTGAAAGAATGGGTATATTTTAGAAATAAAAAATCCTTCCGTTATAACACGATACTGACATTTTGTACCAGAGTATAGTTCTACATCATTACAAGTGAAAACACATTAAATATTTTGAGATACAAGTCACTAAATAACAAAATTTTGTGTATTGGCGATGAAAGAGTAGACTACATATTGTTCATGAATTGTATTTGCATTGACGTATATAATTTTCCCCTGCTACAAACTATTGAGTATGCAAGTGCAGCACACAGAATTAATGATTAAACCAAAATTATGAAAAGTTTACTCCATTTTTAGGAATTATTACTCGAATGATTAATCTATCAAATCTTTTAGCTCTGAAATACACGTACCTCGTTCGCAGTCAAAACAATATATTCGATCAGTGTTTATTATCTATTTAAGATATATTACTATAGTCAGGTACTCTTCACACAATTGCTCTTAAAAATATAGTTCTATTCATGATCAGCAAATTAATACAACATTAAAACAAATATTTGGAATATCGATGTGCAGGTATATATATGTAATACGTAGAAGAAAACATAATTAACGTAAAATGAGTTTTTAAAAAACATCACTTTTCTCCAGGAATGTAAATAAGAAATAGTCATATTCCTACGCTGCCTGCCTCCTTAGCCTTTTTCGGACAAAAAATATATGTGTCATTCTGCGATTGACAACTTTTGCACCGATGAATATTGCTTATATTATTACAACAATTATATTACTTTCATGATTATTGTTCAGTAATTATGACAAAATATCCTCTGAGAGAGAATGTTTTTTTTTCTTCTCTCTTTTATCAACATTATAACCATATGAACATTAATATAAATAACAAGTAAGCGCACATTATTATCATACACATGATTCTACAAGGAGATAATAATATACATATAAATCTAGAAATTTTCTGTGGAATCATCATTGATCGTAGGGGACCAATGTTCGTGGTTTACGTGGGTAACCCTTTCCCACGAATTCACATCCCCTCGAACCTATATACAATCATTTGTTTAATATTTATTGAAATTATCCCGATTATACTGTCAGCGAAATTACGTCCCCACAAACCAAGAAAATTTTGGCCACCCACGAACATTGACCCCCACGATAAAAATGATTCCACAGTGTACCATTTGATAACATTTTGCTGTGTTTGACTCTACAAGGAGATAATAATATGCATATAAATCTAAAAATGTATACATTTTGCTTTTCATTTAATACTGTACAAATGGTAATTTAAGCAACGAGGAGGTCTTCCGTTGCAGCTTCGTATCGAAAAAGATTGTCAATATGATAATAGTCATAATGTTATATATTAGTGCTTATAAATGAGTAAATGGATGGCATGCATCCGCCTCTTATTGAAGATGACAGCAATTCCAATCCAGTAATAATTCAGTCACGGAAAAACACGTAGTTTCTCTTTTTAGTACATTTGACAGCGTATTAATGGTTAAAAATGTGTGCGAAATACAAGTATCAAGACTGAATTTATCAACAACTGCTAAACAGCAAATGCCATATTTATAATAATAAATATTTTGCCGCAAAGAGATTGACCATCAAAAGATTTTAGATCCAAGTTATGATTTTCTGTTATTTGTATTTCACAACTATACATCATTGGGATCTTGAAATTCTAAATAGCTAGACATTGAAAAGCACTTTGCGTAACTATTCACTAAAAAAAAAAAAAATAGTTCAAGGTCACAGCACACCCGTTATTTATTCTGGTGAAACTAAAACAGGATTTGACACAAGAAGGAGACAACATAGAATAGACATCTGTTTCACTGATGTCTACCGTGATACGGACCTTTAATTTATAAACTCATAAGCACTGTTTGTGTGAAGTATGATCTAAATTTTTGCCATGAGAGAGAACACACGGTCCAGACTACAGTGTATTAAGTTGTATGCCATGAAATTGACTCTCTACCTAGACATTTTAGGCCCTTTTCGCAAAAACAATCTGAGTTATACTGCCATATACTAATGTATTTGACATCATTTAAATGGTGTCCCTCTCAAAGGACCCAGCCGCTTAAAAAATGGACATTAGAATGAAAAGCTTTGCATGCAATTTTGTTTTATTCTTAAATTTTGACTAAGAATTTATTGAAACTTTACACAGTGGTCTGTGATGTGACCATGTCATTTAAAAAGTACATGTCTCTTGATTCAAGGTCACTGTACATCTTTTACTTACAAGCAGTTTTTATAGTAATGTATGAGCCAGACAGAATCATCGGAAGAAAAATATAATTATGGTTAGACAAGGAATTTTCTAACAGGTCTCATATGACCCTGACATTTGACCCATAAACTTTGTTTAAGGTCACTGGACACCCTTTAGCTTAAAGCTCTCTGTAGCTGAAGCATTAGAGGTACATGTAAGTTACATAAATGTGGGGGCAAGATTCGGCCAACTTCGGAGAATATATGGTTTGGACAGCTGACCTTCACCCTTTACCTAGAAACTTGGTTTAATGTCACTACACACTCTTCATCCAAAGGCACCCTGTGGATGAAATATTAGAATTACATGCGAGTAAGTTTAATGTAGGTAGACCCAATTACAGAGAAATTATGCTTAGGAAAAGTAATTCGGACGGACAGAGAGCCACGGACAGGGGGACATTCTGATCATTATACATCGCCATCAAAGTGGGACTTCGATCCTAATTATACATGTATATGAATAGATATTATGATCATAAATTATGATTTGTACCCATTGCCATGTAAGAAGGGGGAATAACCAAGTGTTCTGTCCACAAGTAACCGAGTTACAAACGACTTAGATAAACGTATTATTTGCATTGTTATCTAAATACATGATGTATAATGCTGCATTTGTGTTTTAGGAAAGTATCAAATGCAAGAAACAATCTGTTTTGAAAATATGTGGTCACAATTTATCTATGTAAATGTAGCTTGTACACTGATCCTGGACATATTTTAATAAATTTTCGAATTTTCTGCGATGTTTAGTATTGGGTGACGTCCATGCGCGGATCTAGAGGGGGCGGATGGATGGGTAACTGGAAAATTCAAACAGACTTATTAAATTGACCTAAATAAATTACTAATCATACATGTAGGCCTTGGGCACAAACTGGCAAACATTATCCCACGGACCCCCCTCCCCATCTATTAAGCGTCCGGGAAAAAATTTGGAACCGCGAATGACGTCGTTTTTACTATGCCCTGCCCTGAAAGATCGCGGGACTCCATGACTATGTGCTTTTGTTTAGTTAAAAGTTGTAAAAGTTTTAAAAGTTGGAAGCATGTAGTTGATCCCGTGTTTTTTACATTTATTATGCGATTCCCGTTCGCTTATTTTGCAGAAGAAGTAAAAGCGTAAATTACCAACCATTCGAGTGCACCGCATACACACAAGTTTGATTTGTAAAGTTCATCCGCATGAAAATCTCCGCAAACTACAGATTTGTATAGCATTTTCAATCATATTACCGCTACTCTATCTTCTACTACCCGAATCTAAACAATTTTTTAAACAGATCTTTTACTCTTCGAATATCAACAAAACTTGTTTAAAATTCATGTTCCCATGAAAATGAAAGATATAAACAGTAATTGCAATGAGTTTGCTTCTACAATGAATCGAACGACCATACAGAATCAAAGTACTGATAGTACTGAAAAGCGCTAACCTAGCTTGGTTCTAAAGGAAAATTACTTTGTGCAAGCTTAGTTAGAAAGAATCAATTTGATATTTCTATATTTCAGCTTCTGTATAGGCACTATCTTTCCTCATCACTGCGTGGCAGCCCCTGCAATGATGTACGTAAGCCCCGCACCTTAGATTCACAATAGCCCGTACATTATATTCACAATAGCCCGTGCAATTATGTCTGTAAACCCCTGAAACTGGTTCCTGACCAGTTTAAATGATGCATATTTCTGCTTATAGTGGGCGGTTATTTGATGCACCGGAAGTAGAAGTCTAACGACAATAAAGCGCTTAGCTATGCTTAGCGCTTTAAAAACTACAAAAGCGATCATGTTACAGTTTCTCTTTTACGGCCTGAATCTAAAGATAATCTTTTCAAAATTTCACGTGTATATATACCTAAAATAATCACTGAATCCTTCAATTCCGGACATCGATTAGGGAGGGTTTTTTTTATCGTGCGAGCCCCTCTCGTATACATGTAACATTGCAACACGGAACTTTGGTTTTAAAGTGCCTTACAATAAACGCTAGGAATGTCACCGTGTACAATCGCGCGTGCGGGGGTCGTGATTTCGAAGCGGAGAAAGTAGGTCAGTGGATATTCAAAGACTTATTGTGTGTAATTAAAATAAATTTAGTTGACCAAAAGAATTGCACGGAAGAAAAAAATTACTAACAAGCTACCATTAGCAATATATGGGTTAGATTTCTTTGGAAATACCCAAACACTTCCACAATATATAGGTAGGGTAGGCGACTCATATTATTTTCGATTCAGTTCAGTTCATTTAATCACTCAAAACAAAATGTGATTCATACGACAGAAAATCTACTTCTTTTGTCCAAAAACAATCTTTATATAGAGGAAATCAGTATTCTTTAGAGAAATACTACAAAAAAAATTGAATTGTAGAGTACATTTATTTGACCAAAAATCATGTGCCGTTGGGGGGCGAAGATCATGTGGCGGAGGGGGGCTGTGACTCGTTTTTCAATTTTAGGGTTTTTTTCAACAATTTCCGTGTAAAAGTGAAATTCATCAACAAACGGTGAATGTATTTTTTTTTTTTAAAATTCTCCATTTTGGATCCTGTTCAATCAGTGCATTAAAATTCTATTTTGCTCTCTCTCTCTCTCTCTCTCTCTCTCTCTCTCTCTCTCTCTCATTTTTGTACAACTTATAAGAATACTTATAACACTTTATACACTTATACACTTATTTGTGTTTGCCAAATATTGATTCATAAGACAGGTTGATCTGGCAAAGTGCGAATGTCGTCTAAAAAGTGTTATAAAGTTTGTCCTGTGAATGCATAAAGTCTCAGCAGTAATTAACGTTGATAATCATGGGTAAGTATATTAATCTCTAAGTTGAAACGCTAGTCGATTTTAAACCGGTCAAAATTCGGCGTTGTATTGCATTTAATCAATAAACATGTACATGTGTGATAGGGACACGAAGCCGGACGTTTATTAGACTACCGCGGATCTCTTGTCCACTCGCGCGGAATTTACAAGGGATGGACTATGTAAATGTATACACAAATCACAGTGGCCGTGTTGGGTTTAAAATGTTTGCAGTTTTATTAAATCTTTTTTTAAACAATATAACTATTTCATGACATCGACAAGATCTCAAAGAACACCTTTTATTAAAAGAGCTGAAGCTAAAACAAATTTCATCATTAACAGGTTAATCCTTTTTGTTGTTGATCTCAAACATTATTTCTATAGTTTTTAGAACATTTTAGACTTACAAACCCACCACTGATCTATGTCTGACTATGCTTCAGATGGGAATAATAATGCTTTTACTAATTCTTAATTTACACTCTATCGTTTAAATCAATTTAAGGATGAATAAACATTTATATGTAATCGACATTCAAACAATTCTTTGTGTTTGCGTGTATGTAAGACGCAAGTCTTGTATTAGATCACCGCTGACCGCTGGTAGTCCAGCCGCGACCGATCTCCTCGGTCGCGGGCAAGGGATGAGTTACGTAATGACACACACAACTAAGAACCCAGGTAAATGTAGATTTGAAATGCTTTCAGTATAATGATCAAAATGCATTACATAGGTATTATTTTTTTTAGAGACTTACCATTGATTGGGAATTATATTGCTTTAAATTTATATTTCTTAAACACTCTATCGGTTCAATCAATTTAAGGATGCCTAAACTTTTATATGAAATCAAAATTGAAACAATTCTTTGTGTTTACGGCTAAACAAACCCATACAAATAGGATGCAGGACGCAGGGTAGTCCGGCCGCGACCGATTTTCTCGGCCGCGGGCGAGGGATGCGTCACGTAATGACACAGACAACTAAGAATCCAGTTAGATTTGAAATGCTTGCAGTAAAAATGACTAAAATATATTTCATAGATGTTATTTTTTTAAATCCAGTTTTTGTATTTCGCTAGAAAAGAAAAAGATTGTTTATATTTTCTCATTCTCGTTTTCCTTAAGGATTCTCCACTAGAGGACCTAAAAAAAATGACCAAAAATAAAACCAAGAAAAACATGTATACTTTAAAAAAAACTTTCTGGAATGAATTGGAGAATTTCGTATAAGCTTATATACACCTCAGTTGTTAATTTATGTCAGTTGTGTGCACAAAGACTATTTTTTTACTTGCAAAATGAAAACAGGTACATGTTAACAAGACAAACTTTTTATACTCATATTATGCAATACCGGTACAAAATAATTTTGTAACGACATTAATAACATCATAATAAACAACTTTTCCTGCGACAGCTATATCAAAATATAAACCGATTTTTAGTTATAAAGCGAAGACTTTTAAGGGCTCTAGGCCCTTTATTTAAAGGGCCAGCCCTTTTTCAATAGTGTCAAGTGAAAGCCCTTGATATTTTGCAAATTTTTTGTTCTGTATGTGTTCAGAAAAAATTTTAAACTAAAAAGTTACGAGACAAAAACACGACCAAAAATCAGCATGCTTTGAATCATAAAATTTAAATTAATTTTTAGATACTTTAAATGGAAAAAATTGTAAAAATAAAAGTCGGAGGACAACGTTCAAAGTATCTATTTTCAGGATTTATGACTTTGAAATACATGCCATGGATGGTTTCAGAGCCTTTGCGTGCACAGGAATGCCTGTATTTTTTTGAAAAAGGGGAATAACTCGGCACCAGAAGTGAGGATTTCAATGATTTTAAGCTGATGTTGAGAATTTGTAATTTCCAACGTACCCTGAAAATTTGAATGTAAAAGGACAACAAACAAGCGAGATATTTGAGTTTTAAAAAACGTCTAGAAGAAAAATAAGAATAATACAAAACAGAATCAGTACAAGGTCTTCCGTTGAAAACGGAAGACCTTAATAAATTAAAGTATTGAAAGAATTGTAGAACAGGCGTACATGGTATTGTTTTTTTAGATACCTTGACATATTTTTCTGATTTTACATGTATGGATAAAAAGCCAATGCTAGCATGGTGGTCCACCAGTCACCTACCAGTCTTTATTGTCCTCATGCTAGCTAGACAGTGACCACGTCTGGCATGTGGACCTGATGGCAAATTATAAACCTATACAAATTTGCTTTAAAAGTTTCTTAATTTGTATATACATGTAATTATACGATTTCTCTGCAATATATTAATAAGTTTTTAAAGATGATTGTACAAAGTTATATAAAGTTTCTCTATCTGATTTTCAATACGTCAATCTACATTTCATTTTGTATTTATAAATTTTCATTGCAGTATATAAAATAAGTGTATTCAAACCATTAAATCTGAGTTTTCATATAAGCCTCTGACAATATGTTTCCAACTAACAACAAAACGAACAATAGAGCTTATTTTTTGAATATATACATATGAACGAAGAGTTATTACAATCGTATAACAAATGTTTATCATTTTCAATCTCTCCACAGTTTTCACAAAACATTTTTACATTTGGATTCCATTTACTCACACATACTTTATTATTCAAAATATTGTGCAGTAATTTATAATTAAATTCAGCAATTTGCTTATCATGCATTCTTGTGATTTTCATGTAATATATGGAAGACCAAAAATGGTTAGGAGTATCAAAACATTTACTCCAAAAACTTTCTACTAAAGGCTTTGCAAATTTTATTTCAACAAAAATATGATATAAAATTGAGGATTTTAAGTTCGCATAGGAAACATATGTATTACCTTTTAGAAGTACATACTTACTGTTTTTTATATTGAAATATGGTACTTTTTCGCATTGGTACTGTTTTGGGTATTTACAAAACACTGTCCTGAGAATAAGTTATTCACATAAAATATTTTTTTTAGAAATTTAGTCGTAAAAATATTCTAGTTGACGAAATGATCCGTTTATGTCATACAAATCCTTTGTGTAAAGTATGCCTGATTTTATCCAGTTTTCAAAGTAAATTGGTTTATTTTTTAACGTAAAAGAACTGTTTTTCGAAATTGGCAAGGATAGGAATTCATCTGTGGAAATCTTTTTTAACTCTTTAGTCTATTTGGAACAGTTAAGAGCACATATTGCTTCTTTATAGAAAGTCGGAAGTTTGTTAATCTCGTTGTAGTCACTTAAATTTTCTTAGTAAGTTTATAGTATATATTCTATAGTCAGATTTTCTCTACATAGTAAATTCTCTATGAAAAGCAAAAGAATGCTTTTTGTGTTCGTTAATCATTGAACCATGATGCCTTTGACGCTTTCAGTTTAGATTCAAAGTCAATTATGTTAATTCCTCCTTTATTTTCTTTCCAATAAGAGTATTTCTTTTGATACGATCTTTTTTACTCCATAAAAAGTTAAAGATAACTTTATTTATTTGCTGGATGATTTTTAATGGTGGACTTGGGAGAATGGTTGCAGTATATTGAAGTTTTGAAATAATCAATGTATTTATTATTTCTTTCTTTCCAAATAGAGTCAGTTTTCTTTTTTTCCCCATGAACCTAATATTTTGCTTATTTGATCAAGTTTTTCCTGCCAATTCTTTTTCTAAAAACTTATATTTGTGGTGTCCTATGTATATTTCCAATGTTTTAACCGCTTTGTGTGTTACTTTTATATTTTCTATGCTTTCGCATGGATTATTTTAGAGGACCTAGAAGTATGCATTTAGATTTATCAATATTAAGTTTTGAACCGGCTACTTCAGAAAACTTACTTATCAATTCAACTATATTTTTCACAGATTCTAAATCTTTTTAGTATATATGTTGAATCATCTGCATGTTTTACCATTTTTATCTCTTTATCGTTGCCAATTTCAAAACCATGTATTTCCTTCGAAATTTTTACACGAATAGCTAATGTTTCTACCGTCAAAATAAATAGCAATGCAGATATTTGGCATCATTGTTTAATACCTCTGGTCATATCACACGTTTTAAAAATAAATCCATTATTTTTTATTCTGAATATAGGATTGTTATACAATATTTGTATCCATTTGATAAAGTTTGGTCCAAAATTTAGAATTTTTAATGTTTCAAACATAGAAGACCATTCTACAGTGTCGAAATCTTTCTCAAAGTCTAGAATTAAAAGAATTCTCTTTTCATTTTGATCTTCGCAATAGTCAAATATGTCCTGAAATAATCTTGCGTTATATCCAATATATCTTCCTTTAACATAAGCAGATTGGTCATTGTTAATTAGTTTTGGGATCACTGTTTGAAGTCGTTTGGCTAATACAAATGCTAAAATCTTATAGTCGCAGTTAGTTAAACTGATGGGTCTATAATTTTTAACTTTGTCTCTATCGCCTTTTTTGTGTATAAGACTAATTACTGACATTCTCTGTGTAATAGTAAGCCCTTCCACTGTGAAAGATTTTATCATTGCATCATAAAAGTACGTTTTAATTTCATTCCAAAAAAATTTATAGAACTAAACTGGTATTCCGTCTAATCCTGGTGATTTATTATTTTTCATATTTTTAATTGCTTCTTCACATTCTTTTATTGAGGGTAAATCATCACAATAGTTTTTTCATTATCATTAAGTTTTGATTTTATTTCAGTTTCATTTATATATGTTGAAATTTCTTCGTTTAGTGGTAATTTGGATGCATAAAGATTTTCATAAAAATTTACACAGTGTCCCTAATATATCATTGTTGCTATAAACAGATTTGTTTCCGTCATCAATTTTTTCTACAACATTATAATTCTAAAACGTACGAGGTACATTTTTCACCTTGTTTTATCCTATTGGCCCTAGATCTAATATACGCCCCTTTTGATTTCTTATCATATATTTCATCTAGCTCTTTTTTAAGTTGTTTTTTTTTTTATATGTGTTATGTATTTCATTAGAATGAAGATAATTAAAAATTATTGAAAATTTGTTGGTATTTTTCAAAAATCTTCTCAAAAACCATTTGAACAGAAAAGCTGAAACTTGGGTGGAAGCATCCTCAGGTAGGGTTAGATTCAAATTTGTTCAAATCGTGATACCTGAGGTTAGGGCCCATTTGACCAGAAAAGCTGAAGCTTGTGTTGAAGCATCGCCAGGTAGTATATATAGTAGTTGTTCAAATCATTATACCCAAAGACAAGGTGGGCCACAAAATCTTCTCAGAAACCATTTATTTGATTGTAGTTTATTAAAGTCATGATCTTCATGCCAGGGGTAGGGTGAAGCACAAGGGGGTCCAATTTTTACATAGGAATATGTAGAATAAAATCTTTAAAAATATTTTTCTAAAAACCATTTGCCTCGAAAATCTGTAACTTAAGAGAAAGCAACCTTAGATAGTGTATATTCAAATTCGTCAAAATCTTTAAGAGGAGGATGGGGCCCATCTTCGCTAGCCGAGGGTGACGATCCGTTCCTCTACTCTTTGAAAAGAGTAGAGAAGCGGATCGTCACCCTTGGCACCTTATTGGGGGTCCAATTTTACAAAAGATAGCATTTTAAATTATTCTAAAAACTCAAATGTTTCAATATGTTGTTTTACTTATTTGTAAGCATTTGACAAATTGTTAATTCTTTAAAATTGTTTAGACGTTGTCCCTTAAACATTTCCTTGGCCTCACATAACATAACTTGCCTACGTCACAGTACGACGCGCTTGCAATTTAATGTTATTTATTTTGACGTTATAACTTGCTGGATTCACGAAGAATTATATTAATCTGACCGTTTTCTGATTGATTGTTTGTATCGGTATAATAAAACACTCGACTTCGCCTCGGGAAATAGACTTGCTCTCGGGGAACCGGAATCTTGCTGACTCCCTCAATTGTATAATTTAATTGTATAATATCTTATATATAAACAGTTGAGAAGAACACTTGCGAACTGCAATGCTCAATATATGATATAAATATAAAATCATCCTGTTATCAAAGGGACTTAATAATAAACATTAGAATATCCAGGGGAAAAATGAACTTTTTTATACAGAATATATTAAACTACTTTGTTCAGATATTTGGTATATGACTCCATAAAGCTGATTTTATTATGGGTATTGTTTCTCAGGTGAGCGATGTTGCCCAACGGTATGGTTACGCAACACCTGCACAGATTTCTGATCGCACTCGTGTAGACATGGGCTATTTGTTGCAGATGCAATTGTAAAGTCACGATAAAATATAGTTCAGCAGGCTGTGCATAAATTTTGTAAATCAAATATCGTTTTTAAATAATAAAGCTATATAAAATGTTATTAAGTATTATTCATTGTTAAGTAACAGGTACAGTTCAGCATATTTCTACGCTCATTTTCCCGACATATGAGGACGAGAGAAGAGACCTAACTGTTAACAATCAATTTGTATCAATGTGTGTTTGCTACGGATATGAAAAACTACACATGTATATGCAGCGATTTCATAACAAGTTCGGTGATTTTAACTTCAACTTCAGCTAAGCAGAGTGAAAATTCAAGTAATTTCAAAGTCAGATATCTTGGATATGGGGTAACATATATCTATTCTTGTTTACAGCGGGGGTCATTTTTCTATGGGGGTCATTTCTCTTCATGTTAAACATGAAGAAAAATGACTCCTAGGTCTTTTTTCTTAAAAAAAAGTCCAATTATTCTACAGCTGGGGGGGGGGGGGGGGGGGGGGTTATTATTCTACATCGAAAAACAACCCTCCGGTCATTTTTCTACGGGGGCATTATTCGTCTTAACACCGGCCTTGTCAGAAGTCAATGTGGTTGTAGAATAAAAGTTTAGTTTGGGGAATATTTAAAGAATTTTATCGGAGTTTGAGGATGTAAGTAGCGTGCGTTTGAGTTTTTAAAAAAATAGCGCGAATGCTTCTCCATTTGTCGAGGTGCTGTTGTTTTCATATACAAAAACCCATCGCGAGCCCTGGACCGGTAAATGTCCGTGTAAAAATAAACTGGTGACTTCGAGAGAATAATGACGTAAATCTCTGCTATTTTAAGACCCAGCAACTTGAAATTCGGCATGCATGTATTTCAGACAAACTACATGCATATTGCGAATGTTATAACAATTAATTGATTTATTAGGGTTTTAAAGCGAGCTGGTATGCATCTATTTAATTATAATTTGTCATCATCGACAAAAACAGAACCGATAATGATTCCCAAAGTACAAAACTAATTAATGTTGTTCATCAGCAACAGAAAAAATAGTACATGAGAAACACGTCATTTCGGGCATTAAAAATAATCAACATTTATTGAAAATATGTTGGACTGGACTAAAGACACTTTTTCTGTCTTGTAAAAATCCGTATGTTATTTTGATTCATAAGAGCCATGTTCAAACATTGCTTTTAGTTTAAAAAAAAAAAAAAACGCCTACAAACTGTTATTTGCTGTGTATCAGTTTGTTATTTTGTAAAAAAAAAAAACAAACAAACAAAACCAAAAAAAAACATGGTCTGCATACGCAATATCTGCGTTATAAACACATAGATTAAATCAACTGAATAACTAGAGCCATATATGGCATTATAAATCGATATAACGAGAACCAATTGCATCAAGATCATTCAAGGTGGACATACATGTATGTTTATTAAAAGAGAAAATGTTACCACCGAAACCTTTTGAAAACGCAGAACTAGATATCACTCGTTTGTGCTCGGGTATTGCGTTTTTATAAACACGATTTCTCTTTCTCTCTCAATCCCTCTCTACCAAAAATGCTTTTCTCCTTTCTGACCATATGTTTGCTTATGTGTATAGTTATTTTCGCAAATGCAAATACAAAACAAGCATTGTTAAAATTGATTTATTAAGTTCTTTTTGCGAAGACGTGTTACGTCATTAACATTCTTGACTGATGGTTGAAGTGCTACCTGTATAATCACCAGACAAAAATGTTTCTGCCCTGCTAGTCACAAGAGATTCAATGTTCATTTCACAGTTTTTATTAAGATTTTAACAGCTTACATAAAAATAAAAAAAAACTTATTGAAGGCGCATTGTTTTTTTCCCTTTTTAAAAACAAACACAGATATCTTGTTTCAAGAACTTTCGAATAGATGAGGGAACTTGAATTGTCTCCCTCGTTCGTAAATAAAAAAAAAAACATTTTTCACAGAATAATCATATTCTTTCTTTTTTTATCTTACTAGAGAAAATAAGATTTTGCTACGGTAAGTGAAATGTAAATGTGAAAAATTTCATCGTATCCATTTGTATTTTTATTGTATAATTTTATATTTTTATTTCATAACTTTCATTTGTGCTGTATAACTTTTCTTTTGTTTTGCATAATTTTGTGATTTGTATTGTATAGATTTAATTTTTATTATATACTTGTAATGTATATTTGTATTGAAAAGTATTTAATTTGTATTGTAAAATAGATCATTTGTTTTGTATTTTTTCATTTGTATTGTATGTATGTACATACATAATATTTCGTTTGTATTGTGTCTTTAGGATTGTTTATTTTGGTTTGCTGAGAAGGCTTTCTTTGATTTACTATTATCCTTGATCGAACCGAGTAATGCATAAGGTTTCTGGATGGTTTTTACGAGGCCATTGCTCTTAGCCATTTTAGCAGGAGTTATTCCCGTTGGCGCCCATATTGTGGGTCAAACTGCCTAGATTCTTCATTATTGAACCAATTTTAACATGTCATACTAGGCATTCTGATAAGTATAGAATTTAAAGGGAATACATTATTTATATGCTTAGATAGCAGGTTATTTGATTGAGCAAAAATGTATTTGCAGTGATGGGAGTTATCAATCAAATTAAATGGCATTGTCAGGATTTTGGTCAAATTCTATTTTTCTGTTTTATCATTCACAATGCTTTAGGAATGCATTTCCAATGATCAAATAAAATTTGAGAGTCAGTCGTAGTGTTATAAATAAGATACAGGGCTCACAACTCTTTGTCATGTAAACAAGGCTCCTGCCCTGTTTTTTTTTTTTTTTTTTTTTTATATAGGTTCAATATACCAGTAAAAACTATTTTCAAGCTGATTTGTTTCTGTTTTTATTTATTTTAAACATAATTAAACTGTTCCTAACGTTTAACACATTCATTTTAGGTCTAAAATTGGAATTTTCACTTCAGAATTCAAAATGTAAACAAAAGCTTTGTTTACATAGTAAAGAATTGTAAGCTCTGTAACTGGCTTATAACTCAACGAATAACAATCAAATTTTGGTTGCCTATTAAAAATGCCTTACTGAAGCATTGTAAACATTAAAATCGGAAAATTAATTTTCGACCAAAATCTGACCATACACCTTTAAGGTTTTGTTTGCAGGTTGGGGTTGGGGTGGGATGGGGTGAGAGGGTTTTGATTTGTTAGCTTTATTAAAGCTTGTATGATTTTTATTTGCCATTTGTGTAAATTGATAAAAATCCATCATTTAGATTCTTTATAATATATATATGTACAAAATTAAAGATAATAAGCTCAGAGTGATCTTACCGAAGAATGAAATAACAACTTACTTTCCCATCGTTTCAGGAATGTATTATCCTCTTAATTTTATATGTTTCAGGTATAACCTCTCTACGGATCTTCGGTCATCAAAGGAAATATCCGGTTTAATTAATTTTTTAAAGTTTGATTTCCTCTAGTTTTGGAAGTAATTTATAAGAGGAGATAATGCCAATCATAAAGTGAGATAATTTTATTGTAAGGAATATAACTTGAATATATTAATATTTATGAAGATATCGTCACGTGGTATATAGCTCATGAATAAAGAGAACAACAATTCTCAATATGATATACATGTATTATATGGCTAAATATCTGCCCCAAATGATAACAATTATTTTAATAGTATGGTATCAAAATAAATCTTCAAAAAACATTCTACTAAGAATGTCTATCACATTAATCTTGATATTAGTCATTCAAATAGCTGTTCTTATATGACGTCACTAAAATGGGCAAATTATCACAATTTTGCAAACAAATTAAAATAATGTCATTTTTCCTTTATGTTTTGCTTTTGGAAGTACGATTATAACATATGGGTTTTTTCATATAATTAAACACATCGTAGTGAAAATAAAGAAACTTGAGCAAGCATGCGCTCGATGTTTCCCAGTCGAAAAACCGTCAGAAAACACCCATATTTTGCCCCAAAACATTATCAAATCACAATAAGACATCTTTGTGACGTCAAGCCTACATTATGACCCCACTGGGGTGATAACCTTTTATAATTAAATACTTTTATGTTCAATATGATTTCATCTATCTTCAACCTTATTTTAAAGCTTTCTGTCGAACTTTAATTTTTGCGGTGAGAAATGCACAATACCGTATGTAGTCCTTTTAAATCCAATATTATTTTAGTTTTACTTTTGAAGTTTATAGACATTTTTTTCTTTTATCTGTCCATGTTTTTTTTTTTTTGCTTGTTTGTTTGTATTTTTTTTTATATTTTTTATTTATTGATTTTGATTATCATTATTATTATTATCATGATTATTATTATTATTATTATTTTTAATATTATTATTATTATTATCATTGAAATTATTAATGCAATTAAGATCATATTATTCATATTTTTGAAAAACACAATTTAATTTAAAAATGATTCACAATTCAAAACAACATTTGTCATGGAAATATATTTATTCATGAAAATTATCACAAAAAACTTGACTATCACGTGTACATATGATTCACACCTAGAAAAGAGCGCTAATTGAAATCAATAACAACTTATTTATTAAATATGATTTCAACCAGTTTTCATTCAACACTCAATCTGGACAGAGTGGGAAATTAAATTTCCTAAATGTCAAATCATAGTACTGTCATAACGGAAATTCTGTACATGCTATATATAGATAGCGTATGTTTGTTTGTGTTCATAGAGAAATGTTTAATTAAGTCTAGTGATAAGCCTTATCAACGCCGGGTCAGAAATATAAATAAAATGCTACTGCTGACCACGGTGCGTCAGATCATCAGTATGGACTTGGCCACATTTACTTATTAGGATGAGAATCTAGTAGTGCAATGTCCATGCGTATAAAACAGGGGTGCAGGAAACAGCTGTCCAGTAGTCATCTGGAAGTTGTTATTCTGTCTCCTCTTTTTATACAGGTAAGGTAAATAAATGCAACTGCACGTATTCTCGAAAATAAAGTTAATAGATTCAGGGGATCCAACTAATATTTTTATTTCAGAGACTTTTGTAATGAATATAAATGTTGATATATTTCATTGTAATACATATTGATATTTATTTTAAAAAATGTCATATTAACATATTTTATTTGAATAAAGAGTAGTCATCTGGAAGCTGTCTTTCTGCCTCCTCTTTTTATACAGATTGGTACACGGGCTACTCCCCATGTAGAGGAGACTTTTCAGTAACACATTGGCTAGGGCACCCGCCAGGCGTGAACATGTTGGGAAATAAGATCCCGAGGATTTAATACTGTATACATGGTTATTTTCGCCCCGTGTTATTTTCGCCCCTCATCACTTGCAAACGATTTCGACCGTCTTGAATTCGCCCAGACAAAGTTGTGCTTAAATTAAGATAATATGAGGCATTGGATTTCGCACAGTCTTAAATTCGCCCGCTGGCAACGATGGCGAAAGGGGCGAAAATAAAAGGGGGCGAATATTTCCCAATATACAATATTAGATAACAAAATTCTATGCTACACTTAAGTGAAGCTTTATGATGGTTCGATGTATTCTGAATGAGATACCGACTTTACATATCATTAGCACAGTATACAGTAAATAATCATCGGGATTCCGAGTCGCCATTGTTTACGTGCACGTTTTATGTACAAATTGTAGCCTGACAGTTCTGGTTCCTAAGCGAGTGCCAATTGGAATTAATGAATAGGTTTTGTTAATCATTGTTTATCCAGAGAAAAAAAAACCGCAAAGACTATTTTAATGGACGTTCAGCTTGAAGACACGTAGTTCTAATCAGTTGCGTAGGAAATTAAAACAAGTCTGCCGCATTCAATCAAAAACTAATAGTTCAGACTTAATGAAATTGAGACATCTTTATAATTAATCCCACGTATTGAACCTTCGTTCAACCATCGCCCAAAGTATGGCAGCCTCCTCGTATATATTTGTAAATGTACATGTAATTCTTGTAGTACAAAGGGCTTGAATTACTCAAAACCACTTACAAATGTCAAACGACTAAATAATGTTATTAAATAGATAGCTGTCTGTCAAAGATTGTCTTTGATCAAAGTACTAGGACAATCGTTCTCAAATCATTTTAACCTAAGCGCCTGTCTATTTTAAGAGATACATGATGATGTTTGTACAAAGTTTGTACAAAGGATTCCATATAAAAATCTTACAAAAATAGTTAAAGCCCAAATCACGATTTGAATATATGATCACTGAATAAAAAAAAATTTTCTTTTAGCTCACCTGAGCTGAAAGCTCAAGTGAGCTATTCTGATCAGTTTTTGTCTGGCGTCCGAGCGCCTGTCTGTCCGTCTGCCTGTCTGTAAACTTTTTACATTTTCGACTTCTTCTCCAGAACCACGGGACCAATTTTAACCAAACTTTGCACAAAGTATCCTTACGTAATAGGAATCCAAGTTTGTTAAAATAAAGAATCGCCCTCTTTCAAAGGGATATAATTAAGAATCATTGAAAATTTGTTGGTATCTTTCAAAGATTTTCTTCTCAAAAACCAATTGGCCAGAAAAGCTGTAACTTGTGTGGAAGCATCCTCAGATAGGGTAGATTCAAGTTTGTTCAAATCATGATCTCAGGGGCTAAGGTGGGGCTACAATGGGGGACAAATTTTAAGAGGAATATATAGAGAGAAATTTTTTTTAAAAATCTTCTCAAAAACCAATTGTCCAGCAAAGCTTGTACTTGTGTGGAAGCATCCTCGGGTAGGTAAGATTTAAGTTTGTTTAAATCATGATCCTCGGGGGTAGGGTGAGGGCACAATGGGGCGTCAAATTTTTATATAGAAATATATATCTAGAAAAATATTTAAAAATCTTCTTCTCAAAGACTAATTATCCAGAAAAGCTGTAACTTGTGTGGAAGCATCCTCGGGTAGGGTAGATTCAAGTTTGTTCAAATCATGATCCCCGGTGAGTAGGGTGGGGCCACAATGGGGGGGGGGGGGGTAAATTGTTATATAAAATATACATATAGAAAAATATTTAAAAATCTTTTTCTCAAAAACCAATTGGCCAGAAAAGCTGTAACTTGTGTGGAAGCATCCTCAGGTAGGGTGGATTCAAGTTTTTTTCTAATCATGATCCCGGGGGTAGGCTGGAAGGGGCAGATTTTTGCATAATTAAAAAACCATTAAATTATTCTTGTAATTCAAAATGTTATAATACATTGGTTTTACTAAAATGGGAGCATCTTGACATATTATTGATTCTCAATTGCTTAGAATCTGGATTTTGTTTCGGCCCCACCAGGGACTCAGAGTTTGACGTAGGTTTATAGATATTTGTTAAGATCTTCTTGAGAACTGTAAAACTCAACATGACTCAATGTTCAACATAATAATATCTGAAGAAAAATTTGAAAGTCTTTTTATATTTTTATTCTACTACACATTCCAGATATTTTGTATATGACTCTATACATCTGATTTCATTATGGCTATTGTTTCTCTGGTGAGAGATGTGGCCCCTGGACCTTTTGTTTTAAGAAGAAATCAAACATGTTTATTAGATACGTTTGCAAAAAAGGGAAGATTTTGATCTGTTTTCCGTAAATAGAGTAACGCTTTAATCGTGATCATATTTAACATTAAGGGATGAAATTCTTACGATATCGCATTTATATGTAAAACATTCAAAATAACTGTCTTATGCGATACCCCCATGTGCAAAATGACAAAAGTCTATTTCCCAATTATATCTTTTGGTCTGTGAACGCTTAAAGGTATTCTGTATATGATATTGAGGCTTTAAGGGATATCATATGCACAAACTAAGCAATCTTAGTTTGATTATTTCTATCTACCCATTTTGATGGCTGTCACAAATCCCTAAAAATATATACACATTGCGAATCGTTTAATTATACAGATTGAGTTTATTTAGTATTAAGTCGCCATAAATCGTCTTTATTCAATTACAACCCAATAATTAATAGAGATTCAGAGCATCATTTTTTGATCTTGAATTACTGTTATGTAAACTAATCATTAAGTGTGAAGCATGATGCTAATTGAACTGTTCGTAAATCTTAAGGATAGGATCTATAGAGAACACTATCATATCGTTATTATTATAGTAACGCAAGTTAAGAGGTTTATAGGTTAATGTATATTCTTAGAAATACATCACAAATTACATGACTTCGCTATTTCTGCTTTGCATTCTCGGGGTTATTCACTAATTGTTTTGGTAACCACCAACCGATTTGACTTGATTCTTGGGAGATTGTGGAATAAAACGATGACATGCAATGCATCAGAACATACCATTAAGTTATTGAGATGAATAACACCTTAAATTAAATTAGAGTTATAGCCAACAGGAATTAGTCAGAGTTAGGGCAAATGATTCAATCTGCTTTATATTGAGTTTTAAAAAACGAAGAATTAGAAAGCATAAGACATCATAAAATACTCATTAAGAATGTATCTCTAGAGTTGAGCATTCTGCATACACTTTGTGTTATTATTTACAGATATCTTACCTCTATGTTTATTATGACGGATTGTCAACAATCATTTTATATTTATTAACAGTTTTTTGCAGAAAGACAATGCATAAACAATATATGTTAATAGGAATGAAAATTTGTTCAGATTGAGTGTATTTAAAGTTCCAATATTTTAGGTAATGGTTAGTAAATTGTTCTCGTTTATGTTATTGTTCAAGAATACATAAATTAATGTAAAGCAACTAAACACAACTAAAGGGTTTTATCAATTTAAAAAAAGGAAATCAACATTTTTATAAGAAACTTAGAAAAAGGATAAATATCGGTTAATACTCTGTGCAAGTGTTATATATCCTGAAAGCGAGTATTGCTTCAAATGCCTTTTAAAGACTTTTTGCATACACCACTCTGGGGTCTATAGGAATCGAACGTTAGCATATTCTGATCTCAATGAAATACTAAAACAGTATAATCTGTTAAAAAAATCACAATACTTGATACGGGAAAGACATTTCGTGCTTACCAAATGGTTTCGCCTTTACGAAACTCTCTGAATATTTGGTCAATTGGGAGATGGTAATGAACAGAACAGGCAGGGTCTTGACAGTAGGTTGCTTGGCTGCCCACATTTCGTCTGAGTTTTAAAACACCATAAAGTGTATGAAAAAGGTAAAAGCCAATGAATGCAGGATTCGTGTTTTCTTTTCGTAGCCATGCTTACAAGTAATTGAATTCCGATATATTCGAAGCTGCAAATATATGGAAACAGCGCACGTCACAAATTAAGAAACATGGAATCGGCATAAAAAATGTTATAATTTATTTCAGGTTTTACATTTCATCGGAAATCCGTGTCATTTACAGATCATTATTAAAAGAGTTCGATGTGTCGTATAGTTATAGCGAAATATTAAATCCTCTAGTTCGTCTTACATTTTCAATTCTAATAGAATTATAGAATATGAATATAGCATTATGTAAAGTGATATAAAGATCTTGATTCAATTCAGTAGATCAGTTGACTATCGATCCCTGACCGCATTTGAGTAGAAATTATCTTTTACTACATGTTTCATATCTTATACATCAGATTGAATATCATGTCTATATTTATCTATATTTATATCTTTCCATGTTTAATTGATAAACAGGTATATATTTGTTTTGGTCTAATTAATCGTCATTTCTTGTTATTGCTCGACAGTCTTGGCCCCACAGTCACCAACTTTCCTCAAGTCATTACTCAGCCTCAAGTCAGAATTTTGACCTCAAATTTATGCAATTTTCTTTTAAGGGTGTGAGTTGAGGACTCAGTTGAGTGATTTGAAAATATTGGTGACGGGGGGGGCAAGTTGATATTCGTTATCTTTCAGAATGTACTGTGTAGTCCATTCAAAAGAAAAACCTGCAAAATAACAAAACGTTCGATGTTACGCAACTGTCTTTTTAAAAAAATAGACTTCGTGTTCATTAAGCTGGTCCTTAGGGATTACCGGAACAGTTTACCAGAGCCGTTAGCTGAATTTTGTTAAGCCAAGTATTTTGCCATGATGCACATACCGAATATCTCACAAAGAAAAAGCAGAATCAAAATTGGGGCCTTTTATCTGTATTTTATGGAGGTAATGTACATGTACAGACAGGATTGCGTAATATAGTCGGTCTCGCGGGTATCATATAGCACAATATACAGGATCGTGTTTGCTTGAATGTGTGTTATTGTAATACTCTGAAATGAAGTCCCTTATGTATTAATATTACCTTATTATAAGTTTCTTGTTTGACCTTTTCGGTAATTTCGGTTCGATGATCCGTAATTTTGTTGGTCAATTAAAGTGTGCAAAACAAATGCGATTTTTTAAAAATTTGTTTGGCGTTTTATTTTGTTCCTTTTTTTTAAGTAATGAGGACAAGGTCAATCAATTTAAACTATGAGCATCATAACATCTTAATTCAAGAAACAATTATTTGTAGAGCTATAATGTTCAGTTCTGCTGCAGGTTGTAACACAATTTTACTGTTTTTCAGCGGAAAGAGCCATCGAACCATGAGCAATCTGCCTTTAAATCTCATCAGTCGTCGACTTCGACGTACAATTTAACAAATTTCATCGATGTATTACCAAATGCTAACAACAACAGAAAAACAATCGATTTGATTTACACCCTATTCTTCTTATACTCCCTTTACTGCCTGAATTTGTCAATGAGTTTAACTTTTTCTCTTCATTATATAGTCTTTATGTACCGATTTAATGTAATTGAACTATTTTGTTTATATTTCAACATAAAATAGTCTATTGAATAATGCCAAAATGGCCATTCCTTTCTGATATTAGGAATGGCTGAATATTAATAATCCGAATCGATTTTTTTTTACACTAATATGGAATTTAATTAAATGTTTTTCAGATTCAGTTTATATAGAGTATTAGTTTTCGCTATCAATATTGGATGAATTACGTATAACAAAATGATATAATCCATCGCTTTGTCACGACACTATCGTAAATAAAAATTGGAACCTGCAATCTTTTTTATAGTTACTGTAGTTTGTCCAACATGCCACAATACGATTCAACGATGGGTTATCCCCAGTTCCGAGGAAGTGGTGACTTTCTTTCAATAAAAAGATAGACACTGAATTACAAGCTCTTGTCAAATGGTATGCATTAGATTTACTTAACAGAAGTGTTACGTTCATTGTCATTTTATAGAGAATATATAATTGTTTTAAAGTTGACATGTTCAGTTTTCATCATTTTAAAGATAACCAATCTTCGCCCATCAATTAAAAAAATGAATATGTTCTTCCTTAACAATGAGAAAAAATGCAAAAAATTATGTCTTACAAGTTTCTTGACAATCATCATGTCTCAAAACAACGTTTTTGCTAGCACCTATAGTCCAATCCACACTTTAAAGTTACCTTTTGCGGGGTCAACCCAAAGGTCAAAAGGGAAAAATCCAACTTTCCCCTTCATTATGCAACCAAATATTCGTGCATCCTGTGATGAAATCTCTTTGATATAATTCAAAGAGATTTATTGATTATTAATTAATTCTAAATTATTAATTAATTTATTCCTTCGATGTGTTGGTTGCCCCAGCCTGGGGTATTCAAAATACACAAATATACACGGATTTTAAATGTCACATGACAAAGTTACAAACCTCTAACCAACAAAAGCTATTGTGAGAAATCTTTGGGTTTTTTCCAAAGATGGCGGTCAAGGGACGTAACTTTTGAAAAGTAGGGATTGGTCTATGGTTTTATCTACTTTCTTTGGTAGCGAAGGAAGGGATATTTTGTAGCCTGTCAAACATTTAACAACTGTTACAAATTACTATATGTAATACATTTTCGTTTAAAAAATCCAGCAATTTAACATTAGACTCGTTTTAATTATACAGATACTGGTATCTTCATTTTAATTTCGTTTAGGGAATTCCAAAGATGTTAATGTTATCATTTTAATTGAGACCAATCGCTTATCAGACAATTTTAATTAATAGGTAAAATTAATCTGTTCAACTCGAAGTTTGTGTCAATAATATATGAAACACTACACGTTTATTTCGTTCTGAAATTTTATTTTTTTTTTTAAGAAAAAAAATGTCAAAACTTTCATCTACACTAAAAGGTTTTTAAAAACATTGCATTTGATAATGCACGTACTTGCAATAAAAATAGAGCAACTTGACGTATTTCTATATTATTCTGTAACGAATAGATTTATAGGATCGGTGTTCCCTTGTGTAACACACAAGGAATTAAACGGTAACATATTGTTACACATTGCACCGGACAACACAGATCATCCCGAATAAGGAGTCAATTGAAAACAATTCGACGAAATAAATGTTGGTATGTCATGTAATCAGTAATCCCTTATTGATCTTTATGATAAAATCAGACAAACATGTTTTGAGCAATCAATCACGAAATGTAATGCGTAGTCAAAATTCGGGAGGAACGGGTGCTCCATCGTCGGTGACCCACGTGCGATTCACATCGATTCTCTCTATCATCAGATGAGGAAACTTGTGTACTCAAAACCGTGGTTTGCGACGATGCGGGTGTTCCTGTTGAAATGTTTTTATAATCAATAAAAACAAAGCAAAAAAAATATTCACAAACTATGTAGAAATAATAGTAGGAAAATCAATAATGTCTTTATGATGATGATCTTTCAGAATTTCGAGAACACAACCGAATTGCATCTGTTAGAATTTCAGCATTCTATTAAAGCGATTTTCTCCTGTGGTTACATGTATTTATCAACAACAGAAAGAAAATACCTTGTTCGAAAACATGCCATTATCCGGACTTGATCATCGAGCTTCGGACTGGGATTTTTAGCGAAATGTCAGCAGATCAATGCGGTTTACAAAGAACAGAAAGCGGAAAATATTGATATTAGATATAAGACACATTTTGCGGAACAAGACCAACCATTTTTTCTCGGTGGTATAACTTAAGGGTGAGCGCAGGGCCAAAATTTCACAGATATATAAATGTCTTTAGGGCTCGCGGTTTACTAGTGTTCATGGACACTGCTAATTACTCTTACTGCACAAGAGGCAATTGAATACACAGGAAAAAGATAATTTGTGAAATATACAAAAGGCAAGAATAATTTAATGCAGAAACAAAGCCTATTTTGAAAAAAAACAAAACATCATTCTCTATAATGTCGAAATCTTTAAAATTGGTACTTTACACAGCAGTTAATCTTTACTAAACCATTTCAACAAAATTCAAAATGCAATTTAAAATTGTTTTACATTTTTTGTTTTATTATATACATGTTGAGCAACAATCTATTTATAACAAAATTGTTTTACATGTTTTATTTCATTCTATAATTTTGAATCTATCAATAAGTATGTGATAAATGAATGAAAGTTCCTAAATTTTATATAACTTTTTCCAGGAATTTGTTATTAATTTACATCGAGATATACTTTGACAAGCGTTCTTGAAAAAAAATTAGGGTATTTTACCAGGCTATAAAGCAAGATACTAGAGTATGCAATTTTCTAGATAATCTTAATGAAAATACACTTGAATTGCTGATATAAAAAAATGGCATGCATATATATTTATATTTAAAACTTTAATCTTTTAAAAAATGATAATAAATAATAATAATCCGGATTATTTTTATTGGAACTCTTTATTAGGAGATACAAACAAGATGCTCGAGGAACGTGTCGTCTGACCTTAAACCTATGATCCTTCATGATTCTGGGTCATAATGCTCTTTGCAATGTTTGTACAAAACACGGGCCCATCAGTTTGCAGTTTTCTCAATGTGTGTTTGTTTTCTCGAACACTTCAATGTCAAAAGCATTACACTTTTGATCTGATGATCTTTGCCTGATAGTCTGGTTGAATTTATCCTATTCCTGAAGCAAGAAAATATACAGTGTACTATTACTTGTTAGGTTTGTTACTGACTGACTTCGGAAATATATCGGGTTGGTCAATCTCATAGACGGCGAAGCGAAGCTAGCCAAGTTGTCTATGTTATTGACTGATCTATCTCATAGATGGCGAAGCGAAATAATTCGATTTCGTTGTGGCTCAATTTTCGTGGAATTCGTGGGTACCTCTCATCCACGAATTAACATCCTCCACGAATTAATATATTAGCTAGGGAAATAAAGTTACGTTCCTTTTGTAGGTATAAGAGAATACACGAAATTACATTCCCGCGAACCTATAGAATTTAAGCAATCCACAAAAATTGACCCCCACAAAATTAAATGATTCCACAGTATATCCCTAGTCAGTCAGTATCAAACCTAATAAGTAAGGACTATCAAGTGAGACATTTATTCACACAAAAGCGATGATCTACGCAAATTCATGTAAAAGTTGCCTTACATCTCGTCCAATTTTACACAGTCGAACTCTTCAAAATTATCATTCTCACATTTCAAATACTTGTTATGAATCTTCGCTGCATCCTTATTCACTTTCAATGTTTTGTTGCCATTTAATTTTTAACATCTTCTCTCTTTCCTACACAGAGGTTTGAGCAAATCTCGACGCTGTCATTTTTTTCTGCCTCAGAGACAACAAAGTGACGAAAGTTCAAAGGGCAGCTACTCTAATTTAAAAAAAAATATCAAAGGGCAAAAAAAAAAAAAAATATATAGAGATAAGTAGGCGATCTCTGAAATAACGTGTTATGTTTTAACAAATGACATTTTGACATTTCGGTCCGGGGAAAAACAATGGGAAATATTCGCTTCTTTCGCTCTTGCTGACAATACTAGTGGGCGATTTTAAGACATGGCGAATTCTTTTCAATGTTTAATGGAAGTGTTAATTAGAATATTAAGTATATATTTCAAACAATACATGGGGGCGAGTAGCATTCCGATACACATGTACTACATATATCTGGAAGATGTCCTTGTAAATTAACATTTTAGTTGCTTTGATTCGGTAATCATGAAATCCGAGCAGGTTACCCCGTATTGTAAACACATATAGATCTATCAAAAACCAGAGACTAAGGTATATATACGTATACATAATCAACTTTAGATTTATTTGTTTGGTAAAATTGTCAACAACTAGCTCTCCTGCAGATCTCTATGTCAGAGAGAGAGAGAGAGAGAGAGAGAGAGAGAGAGAGAGAGAGAGAGAGAGAGCATGTGTTTGTGTGTGAATGATTTTTTTAAATCAAATATTGTAAGTTTTCTTTTATATATATTAATGATTATTTTCTGTAAGTAATTGTAATCTTATTATTTTTAAGTAACATTCTCTATATTAATCTAGAAACTTTATATGCAAACAATAGTCAAACATTGTTAAAAGTAATTTATTTACCTCGTCAAGCAAAGAGCTATATAAGTGTTTAAACATGTGTAGGTGCATTCTTAGATTGCTACATTTGAAGTGCAACATGTTTGTATAATCAGCAAACAAAAATGTTTCTGTTGTAGTACTCAAGAGGTCTCTTGTTTAGTTCATTGTCTTAAGTCACAGTTTTTTTTATCACGCTTCCAACAGCGTGAGCGAAACGTTGTTCGAAGGAGTATTTTTCACTTTTTTAAAACGATCACATATTAGGTGTTTCAAGGAATATCGAACATGGTAGTCAGTTAGCCAGAGGCAAGAGATGACGGAGCTGGCGGTAGTCCCCATGTACGTGAAACCCACGATGAGCGAGTAGGGCGGCATGCAATACAAACACATGGCCAAAAGGAGGCTCATCATGTGATAGGGCGACCACATGATCAGAAACGTCACATTTATCAGATACAGAGTCACAACTGAAAAGTTGTTTTCGTATGCATAATACCCATCTTGGTTTCTGGGTGTCCCGGCTGAGCGACTGCTTATCGATCTAGCGCTAGCTCGTGTGGTTCTACGGAAAGAGAAAAAATGGGTAATGATCATCACTAAGATCAGGAAAAAAGCTGGTAGAAAGAAGACCAGTATAGGTGATGCTAACGAAGCTTCGTCCACCAAGCCAAAGACACACATGTTTGTCATTTCTATTGGCGACTGTTGAAATCCGCCGACCCACAGTGGAATCACCACCACCATTCCACTGATCCATGGAATAAGAAGGTAGATTTCTCTCTGAAATCGGAATTTCACCGATTGGTAGAAGGAATGGAAACGGGCGTAGAAGAAACGATCGATGGACATTAGCATCAAAGTCATGAAAGACGTGAAAGGTAGAAACACATCTAGAATGATATAGGCCCTACAAACAAATGGACCCAGTTTCCACATGGGACTCAGTTCTTGATACACAACCAAAGAGGTCACGAATAGTCCCATGAGTAAATTCATAAGGCAAAAGTTGAACACGCATGCGTACAGGGGCTGGCGTCGTAATTCTTGGGTCACAAGTGTGACATAGCACAGGGCAGAGTTCACAATTGTTGAAAGACAAGTCAGAATTATGGCATACACAGCAATAGGTTGGGAATGCACTTCATGTGCTTTTGCTATTTCCAGTATAAACGAAGTCCAGTTAGAATGGGCATAGTCATCATACATGTAAATACTGTTGTGTTGATATAGGGAGTTGTTGTTCATCTGAAAAATGAAAGGATACATTTTTATTAAACTTTGACATTTTAATCTGGACAATATTACGACCACACACTGTTAAGTAGTAAGACATAGCAAGATATTATGTTAAAGTATGATATGTCCCAGGAGTTGCAATTATAAAGGGAATGATTGTTGATCTTGATCTTTTGACTAAACCTGTCTTGTGACAATTTACTCTTAAAAGAACCTTAACAATTTCTAAAACATTGGGGGATATGATAGACGCATAACATGGTCACGATTTTGGTCAAAATATAGAGTCCTCTCTCTCTCTCTCTCTCTCTCTCTCTCTCTCTCACACACACACACACACACACACACACACACACACACACAGAAAAATTCCTAATCCACCGTTAAATATGCGGATTTGAGAGACAAGAATCAGATTTACAATTTGCTTTACACTGTCAGTTCGCAACTGTTTCAACGTCAAATACAAAATTGATACCTTATAACCCAACGTCGGAATCTTGTTCGATCATTGCATCGCTCTCATGCAGTTTGTTTTGAAAGGCGAAGTTTCATTTCAGCACTCCGCTATTTATATATGGACATTCCTAACCATGTCATAACTAAGACAAACACAGGTATAAATTCGTATTACTCATTAACATATCATTTATGCAAATCTCATTCATACGTCAAAAGATAATGGAATGTAAACAAAAGTATTTTCTTTTTTTGCGGTTGTGAGTGATTTGTACGATTTGTATCATTGATGCACTCGAAGCGAGTTTACGAAGGAAAAACATAATATCACGATTTTTAATGAAAAGTTATTTATCTAACTTCATAAGTCGCATTCGTTGTTTATCTTTAACTACACACCAACGCAATGGTTTTCATCACGCATTCATAGGTTAGGCGTGGAATACGTCACGTTAATCTAGATACATGTATCTAGACATGAACTCAGTACGAACTTTTTATTAAGGTAAATCCTTCTGATGAGGCAAATAATGAGGATTTGAAATCTGTCTTGTATTTTCAATAATTTTAATCATGTGACATTTCAGAATTTTAAAAACAAAAGTATTAATACTTTAAAATTGATGAGAAATTTAAAAAAAAAAAACAACAAAAAACATGTGCTTATAATGAAGAGATTGAAGACAAGTATTTGTCTCTATCGCTTTAAAAGAAATCCTACTGCTATTGGCAGTTTTTACATAAGTATAACTGTTAAAGCTTTAAAATTAATAGAATTTAAGATTATCTTTTGTCATGGATAGTTTTAAATTCAATGAATTTTAAACCTTTAATTTAACATCAGTAATATAAGACCAGCAATAATTAGGTCCACAAATTAAACAGGCAAACCACTTGTGTTGTTACATGTAGTTCTTCAACAATTTAAAGCAGTTTCGCATTTCAATAATGCATTTGATGTTGCACTTCCTCAATAATATGGAAAAGTCGCATTATTCTTTGCAACAGTTGTACTGGCATTTAAATATTTTTTTTTAAATGCTTGGCTTTATTTTTTTTTTATTATCGTAAATGCTATCATTAAATACTTGCGAACGGTTTTTGTGGTTTGAATATCCAAATTTTAAAAATGCAATTGGTGTAAGCTAATTAAATCTTATAATATATATTTATTTATTTATATATATAAAAGCAATCAACTAACAATAAACATTTATTGCATGATGGTGAGGTAAATATGAAGATTTATTATCCCCAATTTTTTTTCCGAAAGCAACTTTCCTTCTTTGAATAGGACAATGTTTTATTATTTCTCTATTTCGCAGAAACGAAAACTGCTAAATCCGCTTAACTAAATTGCTTCATCTTGTTGTATAAGAGTGATCGAAGTACAAATTATTATTATTTTTTTTTAAATGGATATCTTTTTTATTAAATGACAAAATTTTATCATTAAGCCAACTGGCTCAACTTGTTTCATCTTGTTGCATGGTTTGAAATTATAGTACATGTCGTATAGATCTAGAATTACAACGGAGTACAAAATTTCATATGGAATGGGTTTTAACATTATCTCTTAAGGTGAGACGTTTTATTTGTGGAAAAGAGGGATTGGTTAGTATCCAAAGAATTAATACTCCAATAGTAAATTAATATTATAAATTCTATTACACACGGCACACGTTCTTCTGACAGACGGATTTGACAATTGCGTATATTCTTATATTTGTCTTGGGTTTCAGCTGTAATCTGCGGCATATATTGCGAAAAAGTTGCAGGTCTGTAGCTCTATGAGAAAATGCGGGGTCTTTCTCGTAAAGCTCCAGACCTGCATCAAATTGTATAAACAGTTTCACGTATACATGCACCTACATTTCGTTTGATAGTATATTATAAGCACAGGCACTTGTTTCTGTAATAAAAGTTCGCCCAATAGTATAAAATATACTATGAAGCAAACAAGTGCCTATGATTATAAGCTTAGGAGAAATTATTTAGTTCTTTTAGGACCCATTCGCTCTACGGCAGACGGAGATAGGGCACTAGTCTGAAAATAACAGAACTTTGGACGTCAGGCAATTGTTGCGATGGCTGACGAACAATGCGGAGTTTATAGTAGCATCCTGGAAATCTAATTGGAACCACTAACAACACAAGTATGTCTCTAATCATCTGGAATTTTGTAATGTTCTTTGATGTATGTGTTATAATAATGAGAAATGAGGATAAATGTATCAACCATACACAGGTTCGGGGCCCATGTAAGAGGAAAGACATTTTCAAAAGAGTGTTTCAGAACTTATACATAGCGTCGTGCAATTAACTTATCTCGAATATTGCGAAAGTGAGGTAGCAAATATGATAATAATTTGTTTCAGTATAGGTTAATTAATATAGAGGCGGATCAAGAATTTTAACAACTTACTAGTATATTTCTAATTATATGTTTATGAAAAGGTAAACCGAACATAGGGGAAAAAGAAGGTGTTCTGAAGGAGCCACTGTTCGTTAGTGTATAAATTGTATTTAAGTATGAATAGACATCATCATGATATGTGATTTCAATCATTATTCTTATATATGCATACTAGTATTTTGTAAATGATTTTACGATAAACTACTAGATAAGGACGATATCTGCACATTGTGTGTACATGCGTATTGTAGAGGGACTCTTGTCCTAAATACAGGTTTCGAACCCAACATGGCGATTGTTTTTTTAATAAAAAAAAAGGGGGGGTCAGTCATTCAACATAAAAAAAACTGCAATACTGAAAAAAAATATCTAGTACGAATTGTAAAGAATTTAAAAACTAAAACATATTTCCCACGATTTCTAGCAACGTCACATAGTAAATAAAACCATACAAATACGTTATTCATCTAAATTGAAACTGCTAATATATGAGCTTATCATGACGTTCATACTGAAACTGTAAATAATTTTAATCCACCCCCACCCTAAAAAAATCAGATTTTTTTTTTTTTTTTGGGGGGGGGGGGGGTTATGTACTACTTGACTATATGGTTTGAGAGAAATAAAAAAAAAATCCACATACCTTTATGTTTTCGCTATAATATTAAACAAGAAATTGGTGCACGTGGCTAAAAGAAATAAGTCAGTTAACCTCATAAGTACAAGAGTTATGGGTGCTTCACATCAATCTCACGTGAAAATTGCAGGGTAATACCTAGAGGACGTTTATCGGCGTTAATAAAGAACGGCACGTGTGTCTGCTAGATTGTTGACATTCACATGTCTGATACATATCTGTAATCTGTAACTTTAAATTAAAAATTGCAACAAAAATATAACTAACGACGTCAAATTACGGATTGCGATGATGATTATTGTAAGTTTTTAAATTAATTTTCTATACATGTTGGACTCGTGGAATTATATTATATGAAGTCAGTACAGATGAACTCGCAACAAAAAGGAGATAAAAATGACTGGTAAAAAATGAATGCTAGAGAAATAAGGCATGTTCGATTGGGATTGACAAGTGAGATCAAGACAAAGGGGAACTTGTTTATAATTTATTCATGTTCATTATATGATTATTCTTGATATAAACTATGATGAAAAGACACATGTAAAAAGCAGCAGTTATCTAAGGCATGCCAAACACGTTATTAAAAGATCATCCCATCTTAACATGATAGAAGAAATTTCATTTGGAATGACCCAAATAGTTTGAAATGTTGCTTATGTAAGTATACTCTTACAAATGTGTGAAAAATATTCTACTAATGTGCGAGCACCATATTCGTACCATACTCTGAGAATTGTTAAAATTTCAAATTGAGAGCAAAGCCACGGCCCAAACGGAGTCAGGCGATCAAAATGAAAATTTCTTATCATATTTATATCGTTTTATTGATAAAAAATAGGTAACCCGGATAATCTCATCAGGTCCGTCAGCATACATGTATTTTCAGAGCCGATAAAGAGTTGCTATTACAGTTCAAAAATTCTTGCTATTGTAAGGCTTTCATAGCGTTTGAACAGTGCACCGCGTTCAAACTCACTGTAAATTTAAACAATAGGTGGCAAATTCATTAAAAAATCCCAATCCCACTATTGAATATATCTTAATTCCATCGCCAATATTATTTATAGAGCCGAAAAATGACGTCCAAGGTCGGTCTTTGTTCTGCTTCCTGTGCCTTTGCACTACACGGATATGTATCGTGGTAACTAAATTTAATTGCGACGTCGGGGCTCAAGATCATGAAGCAACTACCGGCATAAACTACATTAAGAGGGCTGGATGGTCGAGGCCATTTTTTTAGGTTAATATATCAAATCTCATTTAGACAAAGAGCTCTGTATATAGATATAGAAAAATATTCAATTTTATTCCTAAAATGTTTGTATGGTTTTTTTTTAAACTTACAAATAGTTTATGACCAAAGTATCATAGTGACTTGAAATTGTAAGGCAGATCTGATGGTTAATTTGTTGACCACCCAGCCTCCTTAATCTGTACATTTTTTTTTAAATTTTTTCATTAATTGAAAACTCAAATATACACGAAATGTTATCAAAGGCTGTTTCATATTATAAAAGTAATTACTAGATTCAAGTGGGGTTATATTCATTTTAAGACTGTATAGTAGGAGCTCATGACTTTTGCTCTTGCCTTAATGTACGTACGTAAAACCCTGATAACCCCCCCCCCCCTCCCCCATTTCCCATCACACATACACACACTTAAAATATCATAGAAAATATGACGAAGCTGCAGTACTTGCGAAGCTAATACTTTTTCAATGGGTGCTTATTTAAGGTTTTAAAGCAAGTGTTCCTTCAAGTTATATCCGAATAAAAGTACCATCTCATTTTTGAAATATTTCTAGACACGAAAAGATTAACATTATCATTCATTAAGATCAACTACATACTTGGCTTAACGCTTATGTCTGGTCGTTTATGAAGTTTTGTATGTAACACGCATTGGTTGCAGTAGATTGCAGCTAAATATCGTTTACAAATAATAGGAATGGGACTAAGTGCATATATATCGATTAAATTATTTGGTATGAAAATGTATCATTTATAAAGATGGTAACAAACTGGATTCAAGTATGACCAAAAAGTTATAAAAGTCTCTCTCTCTCTCTCTCTCTCTCTCTCTCTCTCTCTCTCTCTCTCTCATATTTCCACCGTACCCTTTCAAATAATTACAAGCCTCAAAATTTGTTTTTACTTCTAGAGAGAAATTATTATAATGATAATAAAATGTTTATTCTACATAACAGAAGTATAATATCTAACAATTTCTTTAAAATAACACAATAAAATAATAAGTATAAATTTGTATAATACTGTCTTAAGATATACATTGTACATGCCTTACCTTGGAACTGATAAAATCTTTGTCAAGTTTCCATGCAGAGGTAAAACAGAAGTGAAGTATTAAGAAGAGAATAGCCCTGATAATGGGAACAACAGTTACCGCCTCCTTTTTATTAGTTTGATGTTTAATAAAACAGCATCCACTGATATATCGGCTCACGTGCCTGTTGTATATAGCTAGTGGTGAGCCAAGCGCTGACAGCAAATCGCTCACTGGTTGCCGAGTTCGTCTTACGGATACGCCAATAGTTTCTATGACTCTATGTTATTGTGTTTCATGCTGAAAACCAACAGAAGAAAACAAAAAAGAAATCAGTATAAATGTAGCTGTATAGACGTCAATCAATCACAGATATTGTCAAATATTTCAATAATATTAAATACTACATGGCACACACACACACACACACACACACACACACACACACACACAACATAAAAATGTGAAATTAACACCTTTAAAGATTGGTTATTTTAATAATAAAAACAGAAAGTTGATTGAAAAAAAGAGAAAAAAGAGCTATTTATTTTTTTCAGCTATGAATAAGAAACACAGACATTATGTACCTGATCCAGCCAGAAACTGTTAATGATTTTTTTCCTCCGAAGATTGATGATCTGACCAAATAATGTGTATATACAGCAGGCGGTTCGTGACACAGCGTGTATATATCAATAATTATCTCCTGCAATCTACGAAGACGTGAACTGAAGCGAAATCGACTTCAATTTTGATGCGATAGAATCTACGAGTTGTCATATATTGATTTTTGTTTGTTCAAATCTGCATCATTTGTATCATTAAGGTTTTATTCGTCAGTCATGCAAGGGGAAAAACTAAAGGTGACTTTGTCAATAATAATATCCTGTTTTCGACTTCCTTGCTTTCTAAAGGCCAATTATTAGATATTAAAAGGTATAAGGACTGGGAATAGCAAATAAAAAGAATTGTTTCAATTTCCGTCAGAAAAAGGAGAGAAATCCATTCCCAAATGTTATCAACAGCTCTAAGCCAAAATTGAAAAAAATGCAGTGCAGAAAAGAATTGTACTTTATAATGGTAAAAAGGGACCTCGTGATTTAAAAGAAGCCCTTAGAAGATTCATCAATTGGTTGCTAATGCGTATCTAGTAGGTGGGGATAGTGTATAGTAGTGTAGGTGGGGGTAGTGTATAAAAAGATAGATAGATAGATAGATAGATAGATAGATAGATAGATAGATAGATAGATAGATAGATAGATAGATGATAGATAGATAGATAGATAGATAGATAGATAGATAGATATCGCCTCTATGGAGGTTCACATCTTCCCCGGTCGGGATTTGAACTCTAAACCTAGGACACCCACTCTCCGTGCGGCCAGCGCGTTAAGCACTCGGTCATATTGGTAAGCCTACGATTTTGAATGGAATCTACATGTATCAACGGTGTCGCACATTTCAAGGTCTAGGGTCTGGGTTTGAGATAAAGGTGAGATTGTAGCGATACATATTGCATTGAAATATACATATTTAAAACAAAAACATAGCAATAACTCCAAAACTAATATATACTTGACAATAATGAAGACATTTTATATAAAGCACAAAGAAATTCATCTTACTGGTGCTTCACCTTTCATCTCAAAGACGCACTGCTAAGATAGTGGATTTCACAGGACTGGAGGTCAAACCCCGGCCGAGGCGGAGGTGAAGCTCCAATAGGTGAATTTCTCTGTGATTTACACATCTTATTTTTTCACAATGGACAGGCATATGTAATTCTGAGAGTTATAGCAATATTTGTGCTTATTATATAGTATGTAATTTTCTATGTGTTGCTAGGTACTCTTCGTCATCGAAAGCATGATTGGTTTTTTTGTTTTGCCTAGATGGCCGAGTGGTTAGCGCGCTGGCCACTCACTGCTGGGAGAGTGGGTTACGCAGGTCCAGGGAGTTCTGCAGGTCCAGGGAGGGGGGGGGGGGGGGGGGTAAAACTCAAATAGGGTGAATTTCTCTGTGCTTTATATATATTTTATATGTTTATTTTATTGTTATTTCATCTAAAATACTCACACATTATGATTGACCATGTTACACCTTTTCATTTTTTTTTTTGGGGGGGGGGGGTGGCGGTTAGATTTAACGGTGGTACGGATATATCAGCTAATAAAAAGCACGTTCCCGAGATGGCGTGATTGTGCCTATTCAGCAGAGAGTGAGAGGTAAAAAAGTGCACTTTTATATAATTCCACGTGATTAAGTGCTATTATGTATCAATACGTATACGGCTTTTGATCTTGAATTGCAACCACTAAATGTCCAGGGGAAAAAGGGAGATTCGATTCCCAATAATTACGGCTCTTTTTTTATAAATATGCAGAATAAAATATACCTCTTGACCTTGAGTATGCAATTGTTTGCCTCGCTGATAAAGGTATCTCACTACATCAAGATTTATACTTTTTAAGATACTACGTCACAAAATGGCGATTTAAATGTTTTGTTAAATTGTTTGCATCGGGATTGTCAACCGCAGATTACGAATTCGAATCCGCCTCAAGATTACTAGTACTGAATTAAATTTTTAAAATCAAAATTTTTTAAATCAAACATTGCCTATTTTTTCGCTGTTTTTGACTTATATACTTCTTATGCATCATAATATATATCATAATCAATCATGTTTCTACTGATTTGAGAAACTATTCCAAGATGTATTGAGCCACCTTAATTAATACTGAAATAAAAATAAAAATAGCCAAATTGTGGTTCTAACATAAATAAAATAAAAATAAAAAGTAATTTTCATATTGTCTTATAGTAATTGCAACATCTTGGGAATTTACGACAGAGCTTGAAAAAACACGGTTGTCGTAAAAGCCCATGACTATACATGTACATATCTTTACAAGCCTAAATTGAAGTTTTATATACAAACTATTTCCTTCTTGCGGAGTAAACAAGAAAATAAAAGATATTTTTTTCAAATTTTTTTTTCACAATCTAATAAAAGCTTTCGCCCACTGTCTAGCTGTACAATATAATTACTATTTCACTCAGTACTTGCTGATCAAATTCACAGAAAACAACAAAACAGGGCGCCCAGTATTCTTTTTATCATACAACTTCACATGCAAATATTGCATAATATTGCTTATTAATCTTGTTTATAGGGAGTTAACTTGCATACTTGACAACATCTGGGAATCTAAATTTTGAAGTATTTTCTTCTTTTGGGATCGTCATCAGAAGAAGGGATGTATTTCTCAACGCTGGCTTAATTTGTTTTATGTGTATGCGATTAAAAGATTTCCCCCTCTTCAGTAGAAACTTTTCCAAATCCATATTATTGTTGTTGTTCTCTACACATAGTCATTTACCGATGTAATATTCTAAAAATAAGCACACCTTCAAAGCCTCAGTAGATAAGGGCGTGCATCTGGCGGTGATAGGAGGCAATAGGGCCAGGAACTTACTTCAAGGTTAAATCATCCATAAAAAAAGTATATTAAGGTTACCGAGCACCTGTGGCTTTGGCTTTGAACTTGAATTCAAAAAAGTTTTAATTGTCTTTTGATTGACAAAAATGAAGTTTATCAAAACTACTATCTTCTTTCTTTATTTAAACTTACTAAGAGACAAGTATCTTTGTTGATCGCAGGCGAATTTTTTTTTTTCTGCTCTCTTTCATAACGTTTGGATGCCAGTACCATACCGGGTGATAATATGCCATTAAATACATGTAACAATTACTGTAATTGCTGTTGTAATAAGCTTAAGGTAGGCGGTCAGCGCTCTTTTTCTCCTCTCCAAAGGTACATTTAAACTAATCCCGTCAATTTGTCGCTACATAAATATATAGGTCGCGAATATATCGTGGCATTTGGAACCACGACAGTATCCCAATTCTCGATAGATTAGATAGACTACCCAATTATCAAATTTGTCCCCTACCGGGCATTAAAAGGCGCGTCCCAATTCCGAACAACGCAGCTCAGCCCCACTTTACAAGGATCTAATTCAAGGTGGGTGTTTGAATGTCACACCCCAACCTTAACTGAATCTACATTGTATACGAATATTTAATTTCAGTCATACATTATATAAAGCATTTTTGTATTCGATTATTCTTTAATAATTCTTAGATGTGTGCTTTTTAGCTCACCTGAGCTGAAAGCTCAAGTGAGCTTTTCTGATCACTTTTTGTCCGGCGTCCGTCTGTCTGTCCGTCTGTCTGTCTGTCCGTAAACTTTTTACATTTTCGACTTCTTCTCCAGAACCACTGGGCTGATTTCAACCAAACTTGGCACAAAGCATCCTTAGGTAAAGGGGATTCAAGTTTGTTAAAATGAAGGGCTACACCCTCTTTCAAGGGGAGATAATTAAAAATCATTGAAAATTTGTTGGTATTTTTCAAAAATCTTCTTCTCAATAACCATTTGGCCAGAAAAGTTGAAATTTGTTTGGAAGCATCCTCAGGTAGTGTAGATTCAAGTTTATTCAAATCATGATCCCGAGGGGTAGGGTGGGGCCACAATGAGGGGTCGAATTTTTACATAGGAATATATAGAGTAAATCTTTAAAAATCTTCTTCTCAAAAACCATTTGGCCAGAAAAGCTGAAACGTGTGTGGAAGCATCCTCAGGTAGTGTAGATTCAAGTTTGTTCAAATCATGATCTCCGTGGGTAGGGTGGGGCCACAATGGGGGGTCGAATTTTTACATAGGAATATATAGAGTCATTCTTTAAAAATCTTCTTCTCTAAAACTGATCAGACAGAAAAGCTGTAACTTGTGTGGAAGCATCCTCAGGTAATGTAGATTTAAGTTTATTCAAATCATGATCCCTGGGGGTAGGATGGGGCCACAATTGGGGGGGGGGGGGGTCGAATTTTTACATAGGAATATATAGAGAAAAGTCTTGAAAATCTTCTTCTCAGAAACAAATTGGGCAGAAAAGCTGCAACTTGTCTGGAAGCATCCTCAGGTAGGGAAAATTCAAATTATTCAGATTATGATCCCTGTGGGTAGGGTGGGGCCACAATTTGAAGGGGGAGGGGTGTCAAATTATTACATAGGAATATATAGGGAAAAACTTTCTAAAACACAAATTGTGTAGAAAAGCTTTAGTCAGTTCAGTCTTCAAATGTCTAGATTAAAATTTGTCAAAATCATATTCTTCAGGAGTAGGGTTGGGCCACATGGGGGGGGGGGGGGGGGGGTTCTAATTTTTCAAAGGAAAACATTTAAATTGTTCATAAAAATTCAAATGGTTTTTATATACTTATGGTTTTACTTAAATGCAAGCATTTTGACATATTGTTGATTCTTTAAAATTGTTTAGACTTTGGCCCCTGGACAATTCTTGGACCTCAAAAGGGGTTCAAAGTTTGATGTAGGTTTATAGTCCATATATAAACAGTTGTTTATGTCTGATCATCTTCTCGAGAACTGCAATGCTCAATATGTGATATGACTGTAAACTCATCCTTTTACAAAGGGGGTCAATGATAAACATAAGAATATGCAGGGGAATTTTTTTTATATACAGGATCTATTATACGTCATTGTTCAGATATTTTGTATATGACTCTATAAAGCTGATTTTTTTTTTTATGTCTGTTGTTGCTCAGGTGAGCGATGTGGCCCATGGGCCTCTTGTTTATTGCTTGGCGATACCGATATCCTTCAAAATAGCACTGTTTCCAACTAATGAAATTTAAAGGTAGTGTTTTAAGTACGATATAATAGTTTCGATTTATAAAAGTACTTTATTTAAAGCGTATACGGAATTTGGTGGAAAAATAATAAGATGGATTTTAAGAAGCGTATTTCTAATAAGATATACAGCCTAATGTACCACGCTTACAGTATATGTCTCACACAGTTCTTCAACGTGTATATATATATATATATATATATATATATATATATATATATATATATATATATATATATATATATATATATATATATAATGGCGTACCTCTCGGCGTATCTCTCAGGTCTCCAGGTGAGATTAACGTGACCTTTACATTTCTTCTAATGTTCTTCCAATGAAATCCCGCGTTTAAATCTCTCACAGCGTTCTGTGATTTTTGTGTTTATCAGGACGCTAATTAAATTATCCCATTGTCATTTAAGACAACCATGATAAAACCCAGCTTGATTGACGAAAGGGCATTTATCTCATACGTGTGTTACAATGTACTTTGAAAAATTACGCACTTTGAAATTTTTTTCCAAGTTCTTTGATATCGTCGATATTAACGCACTTCGAAAAAAAAACTGTTCAGGGTTTGATCGAAATAATTGATACTTTTATATACAATAAATGACTGTTTAAACTTTGTTTAGCTCTTGTTTTGGGATATATTTAAAAAAGAACCCAATGCATTTTCAACTGACTTGATATACAGTTTCTCGATTATAATTTTTTTTCTTTTCTCATAAGCTTATCCAAACATGACAAAAACTGCCTTTTCCTTTTTTTGTGTATGCAGCAAATTTAACTTCTTATCTCGTACATTGGGCTTTGCCAGAAACGAAAAAGATTTACATATATTGATTTCTGAGATCAATGCATACATATTTCAAATGACTTCAATTGCATGGGCTTCCAAACTAACATGATGTAAAATAGGATAGTTATGTTAGTTATGTATCAAAAACAATATGATCTTTTAGAACATCAGTGCGAGAGAGAAAAAAAAGGCCTTCATCCTAATGCTTATTCTTTAATTCATCATAATTTATATATAATTAACTGTTGTCCATGTAACCTTATATAATGTAGTGATTTTTTATTAGAAGTTGAAAAGAAGGTTTGTGTTGAAACACTTCTAGACTCTTTAACATACCATTGGAGAAATTATTGTATTTGTTTTATAAAACATTACAACAGATTACTGTTCCTCCTTCGAGTAAGTTTTTGGGTTCTTTCGCGTTAATTCGTTTTGCTAGCGTTAACAGTAGTTTTTGTATTTCTCGTCAAAACTTGGTAGTTTCGTATATAAATGAATAAGAACTAACCCAAAATTGTCAACTTTTCAATATCAAAGCACATTTTAAGAAAGCAAATCTTTTTTTTTTTGTGGGGGGGGGGGGGGTTGAAATGAACTCTCTGGAATGCAAAACTGTTTTGCTATTGAAAATGCAGCACTTGACGTCATTTTAATTTTATTTTTAAATATCGTAAACTATTTTCATCCTTTAATAGATGTCACGTGCAAAGAAAACCGACATTTGTGCTGTAAAAACTGTAATCGCAACACTTACAAATAGAAGCTGTGGCGTACAACACTGTGTAATCTTTGGTCTCTTTCTTGGTTACACCCTCTTTAAATTGTTTTTTTTTTCTTTTAAAAGAACTGCTCTCGAACACCGATCGATGATATGGATGTATGAAGGACGTTATCAATTTAAATTTTTTTCTTTTTTACTCGTAACGTCAAATGATTACTCTCTATTCTTACTTTTCAATCATTCATTCCTTTCATTAAAACATCTAGAATTTCAAAAAAAATCTATAAATAGATTATAGATATGTGTAGTCATGATATGTTTTTTATTTATGTTGCTTTGTTCGGTTAAGCAGAGAGGCAACGCAATACTAGTATTATAGGTGCTATAAAATTAATGAAAAGAGACATTCAGAGAGTAAGATATGTAAATATACCAATAAAATGATCCCTCTGTTGGTTCATACGAGCTATGATTTTAGCGATCGTCGCAAATAAAAAAAAAATACATAACCTGTTGACGAAGTTTGATAAGCATTTTCCTAAATTGCTGTCTATCTGCTTACATGTACATTCATGAAACATCAAATAAAGCATTTTATCCTTATAATTATTCAACAAAAAAAGGTATTGAACTCTCTATATTCATACTTCGTCAGAATGAACTGAAAAACATTCATATAAAAGTAGAATCACGCGAGTTTCATCCTGCTCCATTAATATTGATGTAATTAAAACATTGAACTGTGAATATCGTGTCTTATTTGATAAATTTAATGGGTTGGTATAAGTACAAAATTGACAATAAAAATTTTGTATTTTCACCAACCAACCAAGTAAATTAAACGTTTTTACATTTTAAGAGTTTACATGTTATCAACAAATCCGGAATGCTGCTTGATTTTCGGCTGCTGGTTCCATGTGCTTTGGAAATTTCAAATTTTTTTTCAAAAAAATTCTTCAATCATAATTAACAATCTTATCGTGGTAGTTCGTGTGGGTACGAATGTAGCGAGCAATGCGAAAAATTAACATAAAACCGCGTTAACGTGTTATATAGTTCTCTTTTTAATGATCGCTACCATTATAGACCATATGCACCACCAAAGAAAGTAGTTTATTGTTTAATTACCAGCAGTTATTTGTATATGGTAAATTATCGTTAACGTCGATCAGTGAACTACCATAGTAAACACGCACTTTGAAAAAAAAATCAAAGTGCAAATCAACGCACTTTGAAAGTGCGTTGATACAGTCGATTTTAACGCACTTTAAAAAAATGTTCAGGGTTTAATTGAAATACGTTATATTTTTATAAACAATGGATGATTACATGTATTATAACCCTGTTGAGCTCAACGTGCTATATTAAAACAATATCTTTTTAAACAATTTTACGTTTTGAAGAGCTCACGTGGTTAAACAATTAACACCTTAATATTCAAATAGGACATAACCTGCATCGCTCAGAAAATGCCCGTCCTCTCTTTCATCTGTTTACTTTGTTCAATTTGCACCCTTAAATTATTTGGTACAACACAATGATCCATGCCTGAACCGAAAATGATCAATGTATAACATTTCAAATGGCTTAAATTTCATCTGCTTATGAACAAACACGATAAGAAAAAAAACATACGATAGTTAGGTATATCAAACGCAAGATGATCATTTAGAATATCTGTGCAAAAAAATACCTCCATGCTTGTTTTTAGTTGATACTATTTAAATGTTTGTACAATTCAACTCTCTTACATTTTATATGTTTAGACAACGACAAATTTTGTTAACAAACTATGGGAGAAACAATTGTTTGGTCAGCTTGATTTTTTCCCCAATATCTCTGTACTTAATTAACATCAAAGCTATTCAGCTTTTTCGTGTTTTTTTTTTATACGTAAACTGTAACACAGTTGTTTGCTGAATGCATGATTGGGAAGGATAGGTGAGAGGAGAAGACCTTTCTCCTGTAATCAATGTACTGGTAATTGAACTTTGTACCATAGTTTACGATTATTCATTATATCTTATTATTATAGCTATTGGGAGTGCACTTGCCTCTAAACAATACCGTGTCAATGCGTTGGTCTTTATATATGTACATTGTACTCCGTGAATTTCGAAAATGACTTTCTATATTCCCAACAAATATTAATTATTCTTTATTTCTTTTAAAATTCATAGCCATTAAGAATAAATTGACTGCTCATTGTCATATTTTCATTTCATATTTAATCATTTTCCGACTTCTAGTATCGATATTTGCTTCAAAGAATTAAACTTATTAACATAATTTCATGTTTACGAACCCTAAGTTGTGCAATGCTTCTGTTTACACAGTTGAAATTAGATTTAAATTGATGAGGGTAGTCACTCTTTTTAAAATTCTATTTGATACTCTTTTTTTTTTAAAATGGCAGAAAAAAATGTACATATATATACTTAAAAAAATCAATCAATAAGCAAAAAAAAAATATTATTTGAAAAATGCATGTTGCGAAACCGTGAATGGTAAATGTCAAATACGATTGGCTACCGCTATTCACTATGTCCACAAAACAAGTTTACTATTCAAACGCGTTCCTATCACGTGATTGGCTTTCTATAAAACCTTTATACAGGATACCCCTATTTCATCTTACACGCGTTTCTCTACTTGTTCGCACATATGAGGGAGAATAAAAATAGAGTCTTTCTAACAAAACAATCGCCGATCTTGTTTTGTCTCGAGCTACAAATGAGATTTATTCGACGAAACTTAGTTTGAGTCAGTTATCCGTGTTGAGTTTTGGCAATTTTGATCTGGAGGAATTTCTTACTGTGGAATATTATGGATGTGTTAAAAAACAACTTTGTTGATGTGGTTTTTACCTGAGATAGTGGGCGGAGTTAAAAAAAAAAGTGTGGGGTATGTACAGATAACCCACACTTTAAACAATAGAAAATACGCCAAGCTATGGTACAAGTAATTTACCCCCTATAATATTGTTGATTATGTGCAGATACCCGATGGGCGTGGTCATAATGACACTCGGGAGCTACGCTCCCTCGTGCCATTATGACCACGCCCATCGGGTATCTGCACATAATCAACAATATCATAGGGGGTAAATACTACGTATCTTTGGTTGTCACCTCCCCGTTCTGAAGAAGGTAAATAATATTCTTTAGTGTTTACAAATCATCATCCTATCAATTAATTAAAAATCGAATCCCAGTCTATGATTTATACATATTATTATATATATATTATATTATTATACATATTTTTTCAAAGTGCGTTAATTGTCTCGATCTCAAAAAATGGCGATGTACCTTCATAATGAACTTTGAATTATTTTTTCAAAGTGCGTTAAATTTGTGACCAAATTTAACGCACTTTGAAAAAAAATTCAAAGTCCGTTGCCACAAATCATGAATGCTGTCGATATATGGAAGGTTGACCTTCGGCAGACGGCGCTCAGCCGATTCGTATCTCATCTAATGATGTCATTGTCTCATTTTACAAATTCCCCATCTACATGTAGATACCCAAGTTTTGCTAAATGATGACCGTGATGTGAGTGACGGAATCAGACGATGTTTACCGAATGATAGAAAGTTATCGATTTTAAAGTCTGTCCGTCAGTCTGATTTAATATTAAGAAAGTATTCAGAAATATTAATTCATCTTCAATTTTAAAGGTATGTGACCGTTCAACTCGAAACAGAAAATTATTAATGCTGCTAAATGTAATCATATGTATTCTGCAGCTGCAGGTTGAATATCGAGATCCTGGTTAATGATCCATTGCTGTTTTTTTTTTTAATTGCCACGCTTGAATGAATATATAGACTTTAGATGTTGACATACATTGTATCTAACCTTTCTCCAAAACTACTTGATATTAGCTCCTATCCATGTCTTGATATACGAAAATTTGAATTTCCCGATAACGTATATGAAAGGATAATTAACAAATAAAATAAGATAAATTCCTGCTAATACACATTGTAGATTAAAACATCTATTTCTGTTTTCACTATCTTTCCGTTGAATTGAAACTCTTATCGTGATGGAAATTTATTTTCTTTAAATGTGAAAAAAAGTAAAAATTAGATATAGAAATAGCCGTCCTATACTAGTATTCCTAGAGTATCACTGTTGATAATAAATTTATACCAAATCACGGAACCATCGATTTAAATTTTCAATCAGAGTGCGAAATATTGATTAATAATTGATTACATGTATTGATGAAAACGTCAACTGTACATGTTTCAGAACTTATAGTAAAAAGAAAAGATCTACTGCAAGGATAATATCCTTAAATTTCTATCAGTTGAGAGTGTTTTGAGTTTTGAGATCAAGTGACCATAGAGCTAATAAGATTTAATATTTGTTCGGAAATCCGATTTTGACTAAGGATCAGAATTGTGATTAGATCAGTTGAATATTTGTGCAGGGTTCGCGGGTCTTAATAACAAATGCGTCACATGATTCGGCCAAACTGTTAGACGACATTTAACAAAGCAACATATTATATACTTTAGTTATTAAATTTTCCCTGGGTGTATCAAACTGTTAGAACTGATTTGGAAAGGACACCTTCACTTTCATCAATTTCCACACACTACCAAGGCACTTAGGTTTTAATCTAGAGCTCGTTTCAAAATACCGTCGATTTTCCCACTTGGTGACAGTCTTGTTTTCGTCAGCAGCTCGCTAAAGCCAGACGCTCGTCGCTTCGCCGGCATCAAAGACATGCCGCCGAAACACCGACGCAGTACGACCTCATTAGAGCTGGCCGGGTCGCTTTGCCAGCATCAGAGAAGTGCCGCCATCTGTGCAATTATTCTGCACGTTAAATTGTTTAGTATTTATACACATACGTACATGCATGCATATATACATGCGTTTACTGACAAATTCTGTATATATATATTGTTTTCCTGAAGACTGTATTTACATGTTTGAATCATATCGATACATTTACTTCCTCAGCTCTCTCTCTCTCTCTCTCTCTCTCTCTCTCTCTCTCTCTCTCTCTCTCTCTCTCTCAAGTCACGAGCGATAAATATCTTTACTTCGCCTACTACAATCACAGGGGAATCCTATCCGCTCTGCTCTCTATGACATACATATAAATAATACATTATGTGTATTTATATACATTTACATTTTCCAGTGTCTTTGTCTGTGATAACACTACGAATCGGTTTTGTACTATACAGACCAATAACTTCAAATGACGTATTTTTGGGGGCGCAAGCGGGTTTGCATAATTAATATATTAATATTTAATCATACAACTGCTGAAAATTATATAAATATAAGTAATAAGGAATCATTCTTTGAATATTATGAGGTGATAATTTCGGTCGGGGCGTGATCAAATCTATCTTAAAGCCCGAAGGGCTTTAATGGATTTGATAACGCCCCGACCGAAATTACCACCTCATCATACTCAAGGAATGATTCCTTATTCCTTAAGTATGTACATAGAGAGCAGAAAGGATAAGATGCCCCTGTGCTATATACAATCTGATTGGACAAGAGTCAGTTAAAATTTTTCATCAGCGTAGATGTTACAGCTTGTACACTGACATGGGTCACCCAGAAACATGTCGATACTAAATAAGTGCACTTTAATTAGCATAATCGGCGCAACTATAACGACATCAATTATTCAGTGTGCTAAAAAAATTTTAAAAACCCCGAGGAACCTCTTTTTAAATCTGATGAAACCCTGTTTCGCTCATCTTCATGTGTAGTCCGAAATATCTTACCTTTTCCTGGCTTTTGTAACGATTTTGTTATTTCACATGCCAGTCCGAAATATTAACGATTTTGATATCTACATGCCATGCAGGAAAACATCAGAACCGGCGCCATTACGAAAACTGGAAATTTGCCCCCATCCAACTGGAGGGGGCATTCTCGGCTCGATTTTAAATATTTACGAGTTGAATCAAATGTTTCACTCTCAACCATTAATAAAACAATGATTTTACTGCTCACTAATATCGCTTTTACGGGTCCTTACATCCCATAAACAGGCTGCTAAAAACATTCTATCGAACTGCTCAGATTTGTTTTGATTTTGAGCATTTTTTAAAATCTCGCGAGAAAATAAGTCAACAACACTATTATTTATCAGTGTTATTATCAAAATGTGCAGTAAAATTATGTTCTAAGCTGTATTATTGAGTTTAAATATATATCTGTTTGAAATCGCCGCTTCCAGCTGGAGACGCCGAGCTGTGTTGGGCCGAGATGTTTGTCTACCTTTCCGGGCATGTAAAATATCAAAATCGTTAAAAAAGCCAGGAAAATGTCATATATTTCGGACTTCTTCGTTTCAATTTTTTGTGATTATGGAACTCCACACAAACTGCGTGGAGTTCCGTAATCACAAAACATTGACATTGTGAAGATGTAATTCGCTTAGGCAGCTGTTCTCTCTCTCTCTCTCTCTCTCTCTCTCTCTCTCTCTCTCTCTCTCTCTCTCAACATATATTTGAATAAAGTCATTCCGAACATAAGAATACTTTCAAATGTTAGTATACATAAGTAAAATATTTGTTTTTCGACCTGCAGTACTCTATTTTTAATCCAGTTGCACTGTTTCATCCGCATGCGTTGGTGTGGCGGCGGCATGTCTTTGATGCTGGCGAAGCGACCGGCCGACTGAGTCTAGCGAGCTGCTGACGTAAACATTGACTCTCACCAAGTGGGAAAATCGACGGTATTTTGAAACGAGCTCTAAGTGATAAAACGCGCGCAAAAAATGCCCTATTCGAGAAAATACCAATCTAAACATCCACTCTTTTCCTTACTGTCAAATGACTGTAAGGAGAAGGGGAAAGGGGGTTGAAATTAATCAGACTGGGGAACTACAACCATCTAAAACCAAAGGTGGATGTGTAGGCTTTCTGAAGATGTTTGCATGTTGAAGAATATCCCGTCAAGGAAATTTTGAGAAATAATTACAATGTACATGTATACACTAAGCATCAGTATCAACATACATCTATGAATATCCACAATTAATTGTCACCTTCCAAAGATAGGAAGTACAAAATTGTTTCCGACGCTGATCATTTTATGGAGACGTTTATGTATTAAATCATTTGCTGGTGTTTATTTGATCCAAAAACTAGATTAACCTTCACAGCTCAAGATATGGATTACCATATACTTGCTCCGACCATAAACTAATGCTTGCATCCCTCAATAGCTAATGACCTACCGATTCCTACAATTCACCTCGTTTAATGAAGTGTAAATTCGTCTGGACCATATAATGAAGACAATTTGGCTGTGACTAGTTGCTGATGATTTAAGAAATCATATCCATAGACTTAAGCAATAGCCTTGTAATTTCGTTTTATTAAATACATTGATGCAAATGGTAACTATGCAACACGAGTATTAACTTCTTACTAAATTGTAATTAAATTTACAATAATATACAAGATTGCTTTGCCATTTACATTTCAGTAATCTTTTTTAGTCACTTTGTTAGCGAAGTTAATCTAAAAATGAAAATCATTTACCATAACCCTTACTCATAATATATATTAGCTTTACGTCCGACAAACTTGAAGGGACTCTTAAAAATGTCAGATCCCTTTCAAATTTGCACCTGAGAATTTCCAATCAACTGTCACAAAATTCCTAAAACCCTGTCATCAACCCCCTTGTATTTCTTTAGTTAATGAGAATTTATCTCCTTTAGTCAGACTCAAGAAAACAGCACAGATATATTAACACATTTGGAGCCTGACACCATGCATGATTTAAGGCCAATTTTTATCCTTAAAAAAATGAATCACAAAATCTTTATGGTAGCAAATCAGAGTATATACATGTACATTTTTCTTTACATCAAATCAAAAAGATACCATAAGAGTCACTTCATTAATAATTGCATAACAAAGAAGTTTAACCCTATTGTTCACACATTTTATATCTATATTGTGAATTATCAGGTAAAAAATGAAAACTGTATCTGGTAAATCTACATATCAGGTAAAGCTTGTTTACTTACCTACACGCTGCCACATTAACTTTTATTCAAAAGCAGCATGGTAACACAGGACAGCACATATGATATAAGCATGTAATGGAGCTCAGGCCTCAGGATCTTAAAACATTTTCAGACTTAAGTCAAAATTTCAGTCAGTCATAAAATAATTGTTAATCATAAAACGACGATTAAAATTTGTAAATAACAACGTTATATCAAGGTACTTTTAAGACCATTTCAATTTTAATTTGTCAATGTTTTCAATCAAAAGACAATAAAATAGTGTACAATTTTGAACTTAAGTCTAAGATTGCTTCACGATCTTGAGGCCTGACACTTACATACTAAACCTAACAATTTAGCTTAGCATGTTTCATTGCTTTATGCCCTTTTGATGCACCACCTTTTTTGCTGTATTTTAGTATTGATTAGTTTTTATATGTTTAACATTAAATTGGCTGGGCTACTTGGTGTCATGTGACCTTTTGAATCAACTAGTCAATGTGAACTCTTAGTTTAAATTATGTTTTAGCCCAGCCAATTTATTTCGAGGTATTATTATGTTATGTATATTTTTTGATGTTTCAAGTCATTAATATGCTAATAAATGGCCATTACATACACTAATTATTTGTGTCATTATTCTATACGTTAGTTAGCAAAATGCAAATAGCCAGAATTTGGTTTCTCTATTTATTGATAAAAATTAGTGGATATAAATCTTGCTTTGATGATAAGAATGTAAAAGAAACAAGTGGAATGACACTTCATTTTGTGATTTATGTAACATTCTATTTATAGAGCAAAGGTAGCCGTGCAATTTCAATTTGACACACTTACATGTAATTATACCCTTCATCAGGCAATCCCTATAAAATTTGAAGAGAATTACTGAACAATGATGATTGACACATCTTAAATAATTTACAACAAGAGCAATAAGCGTATAGATAGAGTACTTCAATAAGGCAATGCATTTCTGAAGCATATTTTCAAGAGAAATCACAAAAGTACACGAAATAGCACAGCACTAAAAACATTCAGGCCAACCCTCATAGTTCTAGTTATGGGATGGAAATCTATATTGTACAATACATGTTACATAAAAAGTGATTCTCTTCAAATTTTGATTTTCATTATATAAAAAATGACAGGTGGGCCGGGGTTACCATAAAAAATATCAATATCTCCTTCTATACATTTTAACATTAACTAATATTTCAATATCTTATTTCATTCAAACAGAAACAACAGTATTTGCATTTTGGAAATAAGGAACTCTCCTTAAAATGTGGGTAGAAACTGATTATTTTTGCTTAAATGTATAAAAACATTTTCCGATAAACTGAAATCCATTAGTTCTTTAGGATGAAAACCATGTAAAGCTCCTAGATTCAACCATGATGGTACATTTATACATGACCCCCTTGACCTTCTTAAGTAAATGCATGAAACCTATTTTTTACACAAAATATGCATCTATGTGATCTTGTAAAAGATGTTTAAGCCTGTTTAAGCCTGAGATATTTGATGTAAAATAAACATATTTGTCCAAATCCTCTTATTCATTGAATCATGGCTCTGTAGGCAGTGAAATCAAATCTCACATAAAGTGACAAAAATCAGAGAAATTTAAGTTTTTGTCAACATAATCCTTCGAGGGAACTTTCATGTTCTTCTTCGCGATGTTTTGCATTTTTCGCTTAATTCTAAGACTTGTGCGTAAATTCAAAACAAGTTTCTGCGTACTCTTACGACAAAGTTTGAAGGCATTATTAATGAATGCGTTCAACTGATCTGCACACTTTTACAGCATCTAGAATACAGAAACCAATTGCTTAAGGCAAGTGAGCTCATATCATCCATTTTCAATGGTTTTTATTATCATATATTGAAAATGATATATTATTCACATCAAAAAATTATCATTTTTCATGAATTTTTATTACATAATTTTAAAAGTATTTTTTTCAATCTTCATACTATATAAAATAATTTCTTTCACCAAGATTTGACATAAAATACTGAAAGCTGGCATCCGCATGCATTTTTATAATTTAACACACAGGCCTTCAAGATATTACACCGGTAATTTTTACTATATAGCCCTATAAAGGGAAAACAATCTTCAAAATGAGTTTGTTTTTCTCTTGACGAGGAAATGATATTTGTTACCTATCTCATCAGCTAACACCAAAAAAGGGCACACGATACGGCATCTTCTCAAAATATCTAGCTCCAAACAGGTCTACCCTCAAAACACATGTTTTTCGTTTGTATGTAAATAGGTTGCACACTCCCCAGGAAGCTGCTGCATTTGCCCTGAAAGAGGTAGTCCCTGTGAAAAATGATCATCATCTAACAAAATACATGAAATATCTTTCTCAGTGGTACAATAATTTTAATACTGAGTAAAAGAATATGAAAAATTCAGTCAAGGAAAATAATGATTCTGAAATATATTTGTAACTACAATTGATTTCATTTTCAAGTTCATTTTGATTGGTCGATTACCGGTGTGATTCCTTAATTGGCCAGAACCTTTTCATTCATTTACTAAATAACCGCAGAGCCTCGCCCGCTTAACTTACTAGGTAGAATTTCATTTGAGGCAAGTGATCTGGCAAGCATGGATGGCGGTTGGGGGGGGGGGGGGGGTGTGGTGGGGGAGCTGGAGGGTCTTCTGCGGGGTTTCGGCCGCTCCTGTGTCACCCTCTTTTGCTGTTATGTTTTCGATGTTATGTGGTTGTTGTGTACATTTCTGACTAACTAGAAAAGGACACGTTAACGATTTATTTCCTGACCAAAATATTTTCTCCACCAATCGACAAATAAATTAGGAATTTGATTGTAAGCTACCTGGTGGTTTATTTCTGAGGGTTTTATAGGTTGTATACTTCACAAAGTTGGGGTCTTTGATAAAATTATTCATGCTCGTAGAATACTCTTGAATCTAGATAAACCATGAATTTCCTTACGTTTCCAACGAGACTTCCTAACACTGTAAATTAATTTTTCATATATAGGTATAATATTTTCGGGCGTTGGAAAAATATAAGAACGGCAAGTTCCTCAAACACGTGTGTCTTTATTGAAACACTCGGAAGTACTGTTTTACAAAATACGGGGTTCACATAAAAAATAGCGTGACCAACGTGAAGTAACAGGGGTAATTTCAAAACACAAAATCAATATTATTACATCTCCCCTTTTTTAAAAGAATGCAGTGTCATGCTGAAAGAAACACAATCAAGCACATACATACTACACACTTCACAAAGACAGGATAGAACGAGGCTTTACCACACGACCAGACCGAGTCACATAAGGTTCAGATTTACCAGTACTTGCTGGGACACTATATGAAATTTTAGATGTTAGGTCACTTGTAGACGAATTGTCTGAACTTATACATGTGGGAATTTTAGTAAGGCTCTGCTTAATGGCTAATGGGGTAGCAGATTCATGGTCACGACTCAAGATGGTAGGTGGTTCAAATTCCGGTAGGGTAGCCTCGTGGGACTTTATCAAATCGCGCCTATTCTGACGGTACTCTCGGCCATCAGTCGTTCTTACGGTGTATGACAGAGGATCAACCAGTTACAGTTGACGGAACCCAAGTGCCTTGTTTCTTAATTCTGACGGTTTCACCCATCTCGAGAGGTTTAAGTGCTGTGGATTGTCTCGAATAGTATTCACTCTGTTTTTGTCGACTAAGCACGTCAAGCTGGGTACGAAATTGCTCATGATTGACAGGTTTCGGTTGCAACTGTTCGCGAATTGATGGTATGATAAATCGAAGACGTCGACTCATCAAAGCATGCGCGGGGGAAGTATTACCTTCTAATGGAGTGTTCAAGTATTCAAGGATACCCAGATAAGAGTCCTTACGGTCAACCCTACATTTACCAAATATGTGTTTAACGGTTTTTACCGTTTTCTCGGCGAGACCATTAGACTGCGTGTGAGTCGGGCTGGACGTCGAGTGAATAAATCCGTACTGTTTACTGAACCTAGCAAACTCATCGCAAGAATACTGGGGGCCGTTATCAGATGGTATCAGATATCAGAAGGTATCCCATGGTGGGAGAATGCAACTTTGACTTGTTGAATGACTGTACCTGCTAGAGTATTTCGGAGAGGCTATACCTCAAATTATCGACTGTAATAGTCAGCTATGGTAACAAAATCTTGTCCATCCCAACTGAACAAGTCAGTGGCTACTACTTGCCAGGGTTGCTCAGGGACCTGATGAGGCATAAGAGGTTCCTTGGGAGTTAGCGTTGCGCTTTTCAAGACATGTATTGCATCTGAGGACCATTTCCTCAATGTCCGAGGACATTTTTGGCCAAAACAAAATATCGCGCGCCCGTTTGGTGCATTTTGTAACACCCATGTGGCCGGTGTGTATGCGTTCAAGCATAATCTGCCTTTGTCCCTTCGGAACAAAAGTAAAGTTGCCCTTGACTATCAGGTCATTAGCTACACTAAGCTCGTCGCGAAAGTTCTAAAATTCTTTGACTAACGGTGAACAGTCGCGTTGGTTGTCTGGCCAACCATTCATAATGGTGCGCTTCAGCTCGAGATTCTGAGGATCAGTGGACATGATGACACATGTCTCATCTAATTGCGTGTCGTTGATCGAAATGCTCGACATGACACTGTGTACTAACGCGTCCATGCTGTCAGAGAGCTCTGGGTAAGTATCACTAAGAAATTTACGCGAAAGCGCATCAGCTACCGGTATGTCCTTGCTGGCTTTGTGAACAAATCGATGTCGTATCGATGTAGCTGCAAGAGCATTCGTTGCAGTCTCGCGGGGGCTGCAGCTAACGGTTTCTTCATAATGAATATGAGGGGTCTATGGTCTGTTTCAACCGTAAAGCGTCTGCCGTAAACATACTGGTGGAAGCGCTTACACCCGAACAGAATTGCTAAAATTTCCTTTTCTAGTAGCGCGAAGTTAATTTCGCTTGAGGTCAGCGTCTTAGACACGTATGCGACGGGTCTAGAGCCTTGTAATAAAACTACGCCAAGTCCGTATTTGGATGCATCGACCTGCAGTGTGACGGGTAGTTTAGGATCATAGTACGCTATAGGACCAGGGGATCTAGTAAAGATATCCTTGACTTTCCGAAATGCGCTAGCTTGTGGTTCATCCCATATGAACTCAGAAGGGTTGTGCAAGAGCTGTCGCATCGGGTGCGTAATCTCGGATAAGTTCGGAGAGAATTTTGCTAGATAATTAATCATTCCGAGAACCGTCTCAAGCTCTTTGCGGTCGCGAGCGTGTCCCATATCGCGAATAGCGGCGATTTTGCCGGGATCCGGCTTATGGCCGTCTGCGGACAGTATGTGTCCGAAATATGGAACTTCGGTAAGTACAACAGCGAGTTTGTTTGAGTTTAACTTGACCCCTTTTCTGCAAGATCGCGTCAAGACATTCCGTAAATTTGCGTCGTGCTCCTCGCGCGTTTTGCCATAAACTAGAATATCTTCGACAAGTGATGTGACGCCTTGCAATCCTTCATAGATCTCATCTATTTTGCGCTGAAAATCGTCTTGGGCAGATCTGATGTCAAAGGGCATGCGCAGAAATCTATTGAAAGGCGGTTAAAAGTAGTCAAATGTGAGGACCTTTCGGTCAATTTAATAGCCCAATAGCCCGAATGCGCGAGTAGTTTTGAAAAGTATCGAGCGCCAGTTAAGTTCGGAATTATATTCTCTGAAGTTTTCATAGGGTAGTGAGGACGTAAAATTGCTTGATTGAGATCGCGAGGGTCAAGGCATACTCGCAGCTTGCCAGAACCGGGTTTTTCAGTAATGGGAAGATAGTTGACCCATTTAGTCGGCTCATTGACCCTAGCAATAACTTCACTTTTCTCCATGCGCTCAAGTTTTGTCTGCAGTTTTTCGCGTAACGCGAACGAGATCCGTCGCGGAGGATTTACTACGGAGGTTGAGCTTTCGTCTATGCGGATATCGCATTCTCCAGGAAAAAGCCCGATGCCCTCGAATATGTCTTTGTACTCCGAGAGGCCAGATTTATTATCTAGATGACTGCGCGTTACCGGCGTCGGTTTTGTGGGGAAATGGGTCTCGATTGCCATGACCAGCTTAATAAACTCCAAATCAACGCACGATTTCAGACCAAGTATGGGTACGGAATCGGTTTCTACAATAAAAAAGTCAACCTCCCTTACCCGATTCCCGTGCGCGCATCGGATTTTTCATCACCCAGGGTTTCTAAACGGGACTTACTGTAATCAGATAATACAGATATTTTGATGGCTGCTTCAGACTACTTAGAGGACCAAAACCCTTAAATAACCTTACGGGTAATATGTTGACCTGTGACCCAGTATCAAGTTTGAATTTAATGGGGACCCTCCCCGGGCCTAGGTCTAAGTATCTAAATGCCTGACCTCAGGATCATGAAGCAATTTAAGACTTAAGTCAAAATTTCAATGAGTTATAAAAAAATTGTTTATCATAAAATTATAATCGAAATTTGTATTTAACAACATAATATCAAAACACTTTTAATAGCAATTCAATTTTGTCAGTGTTTTCAATCAGGAGACATTCATACAGTGTACAAGTTTTGACTTAAGTCTAAGTTTGCTTCATGATCCTGGGGCCTGGTCTGTGCTTTCGCAGGGATTGCGCGCAGAGGTGTCTATGCTATCTATATAAAAATCATCATCACTTTCGACCCCACCCCCTTGATCTGGTTGTGTGGTTACCTCATTAACATTTAAGGTAGATCGGCACATGACCGCAAAGTGATTCCACCTATTACAAGTGTCACATCTTTTGCCTTTAGCAGGACAAGTCTGATGCTCATCATGTAGCCTGCCACAGTTCCCGCATTTCTCATTCGCGCTCTTTGTGGATCTATGTTGAAATCGCTTCTTGCGCTGTCTCCTCAACTTTTGTTGGGTGGATCCGGGATTCGCCTTCGGAGGGTTGTGGCGACTGGTTCCTGGTGCCGGTCCGGATGCATGTCGTCTGTTAGCGTGGATGGCATGTACCTCGGGCGAGTTGTTTCCTATGGACTTCAATTGCTCTTGGGAGTATTCAAAATTCTGGCCAATCTCAATGGCTTTGTCAAGTGTAAGGTCTCTGCCTACGTTGATGATCTTTTCTCTTATCTTGGGGGATGCCACACCAAACATTATGCGGTCCGGATCATCTCGTCCGCATTTGTGTAGGAGCAGTCTTTGCTGAAAAGTTTAAGCTTGGTGACAAATTGGTCGAAGGCCGTGTTGCCCTGAACTTCGTTGTTAAACTTATAACGGGCGAACACGGGATTTAACTTTGGTTGCACGTGATTTTTAAAGTGTTCATAAAGACTGTCTAATTTCTTATGTCATCAGCAGAAATATCCCATGAATTAAATATGTCCCTTCCTTTGTCTCCGACCCAAAGAAGTAAGTATGAACATTGTTCCTCCTCCTCTTTACTGTTGAGGGGGCCGCCAAAAATCAACTGAGCCTGCTGCTGGAATTTTCTCCAGGCCTCCGGAAGGTTTGTGGATTCCCAGTCCATCACAGGTGGTGGTATTCCTTCCATCCCGATTCTGAAACCATGTAATATTTTCGGGCGTTGGAAAAATATAAGAACGCTAAGTTCCTCAAACACGTGTGTCTTTATTGAAACACTCGGAAGTAGTTTTACAAAATACGGGGTTCACATAAAAAATAGCATGACGAATGTGACGTAACAGGGGTAATCTCAAAAAACAAAATCAATATTAATACAATAGGTAAGAACTAAAAATTTAAAACTGCACATCAAATTTCAACAGCGATCACATATGGAATATTTTCAACAATTTTCAAATATTCATTCGCATCACGCGTACCCAATGACTTCAGATGAATTTATTTTTTATTTATGTTTTCCAAAGTTAAAAATAAAAGCGCAGTACAATGAAAAAGACAGGAATATATTTTTTCAGCGTGTCGGCTTATTCATATCAGTGCATACTAGACTTTGACCTGTGCGTGCACGGGTTGACATTGCATATCGGACATTTCTGAAATAGATACATCGACACATTCATATTGTAAGGTACTTTTGAAATAAACAATGAATGTGAATATATTTCTGGTATTTTAGTTTTTATTTTGTTTTTGTTTTTTTTTAATTTGAAAAATTGAACAACGCTATAAGCCTACAATAATGCTATTAATTTCACTATACTATCCTTAGTTAGAATAATCTAACTGTGTCTCGGGACGGGCCCTCACCACAGTTAGAATGCCTTCCATACCCGTAATTTAGCAGAAAATTGCAGAATCACTCCGGAACGATTTTGGAGAAAATTAATGAAGTAGCATTAAAAATAAGTCAAATTAATCATAACAAACCTTTTTGAGACTGTAAATACCTTTCATCTAAAAATTTAATCCATATAATGGAAAAATTCAACACATTTTCACCAACGTTTTTACTCGCTTCAAATTTACACACCATGTTGACATTCGGAACTCTCGGTATTTTTCATAGTAAATGCACTGAGTTAGATTTATCTCTCGTATTTTCTTTGCTACAGTGACAATACACGGAACGCATTCTATCATTAAACCGGGCCCGTAGCACATTTATCATTTTAAGATAGAACATTCTATATACACTCTCCTAAGAAATATAATGTGCATTTTTGCATGGAATCAAATATTTCTTTGCCTTTAATTTATGTTTCCACAATATCACATTTGCATGGATACACTCAGAAACGATAATACAAATACGTGTAAAAATTTTTTGGAAATTTGCTATATATTCTGTTCATATATATTTTTGATTTCTTATGAGAGAAATTATAAAATAGCAAATAAATATCAATACTTTTGTCTTCTCTGATTTGAACACCGTTATGAGTATTAGTGTGAATGTAATGCGCACGCGCAAGATTGTAAAATCCAAAAAAATCCAGATGATTTCCTTAATTTTTGAGGAATTTTCGTTGATTATTAATTAGCGAAGCTTAATTGAGAAAAAATAAAAACAAATTAGTAATCATCAAGTTCCAATGATGTCTAAAATATATAATACAAAAGACATGCAGTGCTCTTCCGATTTTGATCGGTATTAAAGGCCAAAAATTCGAGTCTATTATTTCAATACACTAGTATAGATTGATTGGAATAAGTATATTTTTGAGACTTCGCATTTACCCAACAGGATCTTTGGAACCAAAGTGAAAACTAATATGAAATAATTATCTCTTGCGACTTACAGAAAAACAATGCATATTTGTTAAGAAGATAAACTCCCCGAATTTGTACATAAAAATATACAAAACGGTAATCATACATTCATTTGCATTTCTGATTCTTTACTAGGGAACACTGTATCAACGTTTTCTTTTTTTAGTTCAAGTCAATGGATTTTTAATTCAATCTTCAGAAACTGACTGTACTGCTTACTTGATTATTCGTAAGTCGTTAGTCTTACAATGATTTTATTTTGGTCTTTAAGGAGTCGTGCATCCACGCAATGGCTCCTCTCTTTTAGCTACAATCGAAAAGGAAATCCCTAATCGATAGAGATTAAAAAAAAAGATAGCTGTAGCTGTCCGATGTTTTATTGTCTATCATTTTTTTTCCGAATCTTTGGGGGAATTTAATTTGTCTGGATTGATTCTATATTGATCCCCTTGAGTATTTTCCAATGTGACTTGCTACCAAAAATGCGTAAAAAGAATTATTGCTGCAAGATTATTAAAGAAGGATTTATTTTCATTTTGCAATATTTGTTTTTAAAAATGTTTAATCTTTGGTCCCTTTCAGAGGTTAGATTCAAACATCCTATTTGAAAGTTGAGCTTTAAACTGGGTCTGAGTTTTGTAACCGTTGTACATAAAGGAAAAAAATATTACACATACACACAAATATTAATTAAAAAGTCGAATGGAAAAATCCTTTAGAGGGAAAAGCTAAAAAGGCATGGTTTCAGTATTACTTGTACGTCCCTCTTTTAACTCTTTTTTTCACATTCTGTTCATCTTCCTCGATTAACCTGAGTGTACTTGCACAGGTCAAATGTCCAGTATTTATAAAATCAATAAAAACACAAACACAAATTGTCAACTGTTCTGCAAAATGCTGATATTATCATAGTTTTCCGAATAACCTTTCTTGACGTGTATACGAACCAAAAACGATATTAACATCCGCAATTTTAAGGCATGGCATAGAACAGACCTCAACTGCACTTTCAGCAGGCAATTGGTTGTGCTACATGAGGATTTTTAAAACAACTTAGTATTGGTAACATTCACCTCACAGATTAATTAATTACAAACTGTCTGGATGTGTAGAAAATTTGGTTGTAAATTTCTGTCCATTTAAGGAGCTATGTAACAACCGTTAATGATATAACTCCGCTTAATGATATACATGGCATTAAGCGTTGCAATTGCAACGCCCAGTGCTATAAATTATTGCATTAACAGTTGACATCGCCAACGCCTACTGATATATCGCCGCTTAATGATAGAATTGTATCAATAAGCGTCACAAATGCACATCTGCCCTAACGCTTAATGAAACAAGCAAATATCTACACCCTCAACCGCTAATGATACAAACTTTTTATCATTAAGCGTTGCAGTCGCACCCTTTAATGATATAAAATTGTAAAATTGAAAGCCGTCTTTCATGAAATAATACATTTCCATTTCCGAGTACTAGTATTTGCTCAGCATTAGTAATATTTATGATGAAACTTAAAGACAGAAAAAAAAGGCTGAAGCTAGGAATCACAAACAGCAGCCACTAAGCCCGTAGATGCTAGCTGCAAATAAGAAAAATCATTATTAAAGTACTGCGAGTACAGAAATTACTTTTTGCTTTGTCTTTGGCATATTATAATTAATATCGAGGTGATTAATGCATAAATAAATTGTATATGTTTGATGTTTGTCAACTTCAAAGGCAAAAAAGCCCGCTGGGATTAAGTGATATTAAAGAAAGTCAATTAACAACTGGCCCTGGGGCCATACAACTTAGAAGAGCTCACTTTTGATCTAAGTCTCACTTTTTCACTATATGTTCCTTTTATAAAAGTGAGACTGAGATCAAAAGTGAGCTAGTCTAAGTTTTATGACCCCGGGGCCTGATTTTTGTCTACGGGTCATAATTTATGGTACTGATAATTCCATAGACGCTTTTTAATAAAATGTAGTGTAAAAAATAGAAAGGTACAATTTATAGTAATAAAACTGCGCCTTTAACGTCACAAAAATAATTAAAAGACATTTTTAATAAAAACCAAAATTCTGGAAAAAAATAAAAATGAAATTTAAGTATTTATATCTGCTATCGATGTTGTCGCTAGATTATTGCTAGCTGTATAGGACCAAGATTGTTTACAAAGAAGTTACACGTGTACCTGGAAATCAAGCGCGGGTTTTTTTTTTACTTACTCGGTAAACGATGTGCACCAATCTTTAAAACGTAAAATTTTAAAAGAGGGACAGTCAAACAACTAACATACGGTTTTTAATCTCATATAAAAATCAATGCCAGACGCAGCCGGAAACGCCCCAAATTTTAAAGCGAATTAAGGAACAATTTTGCCTCAGCAATAAAGTTATGACATCTACAAGGGTCCATTTAGCTCACCTGAACTTTGTCATTTATTAACATTTCACAATGATATAGAGGTAAAATGTGGACTATTAAATCCCTTGTCTTTGAAGTGTGTATCAAACAAATACCAGGGTAGCAGACATAATGGGCTATCATTTCTCGTTCTCAGTTTTGGACTGTATGGATACCATGAGGTAGTTCCCAGGGGTTTAGACTCATTTCAATGATTAATACCTCCTTCGATTTTGATCACAAAATATAAACACTAGGGATTAGAAGAAGACTCTCATCAGATGCATTCATGACAAGCTTTAGAAGGTGTCTATGACATATACAACGGTCCATTTAGCTCACTCGAATTTGTAATGGATACATCTAAAGGTCCTATTATTGGCTGCTAGCTTCAGCCTGGTAGACATAATAACATTGAGATAGATAATAGACAGGCATATTTAAATCAAAAAATTCAAGTTTGAAACACAATTTGTAATTCAAAGTGGTTTTAATTAATAGTAATATTAACTGTATCATTAATATTTGGAAGCTAAAACTTTATACTAGTGTTAATTATAAGGTAATTTTATCCATCGGGCTCGGAAACATCAATGACCGTACCTTGGGGGTTAAACTTTATAAATTTAAAAATATTATTACCTTTAGTTTAAGAAGGTTTTCTTCTTATTTTTAATTTCATTACATGTTCAAAGAGATTTAAAACATCGAGATTGGGATAGCAAACTTTGAGAGCTACTTCTTTTTCTATCATAAAATTTTCATATTATCCTTTTACATTCTCCCAATATATTTGCTTATTGGAATTATATAGAATGCTTTTTATATACATTCATCACTAATAACCTAATTCGATAAAAATATATATTTTAAGTAATTTTGAATCGAAAAATATATATACTTTATGTAATTTTGCATTCTACAAATTATTCATTTGAATGCAAATGCAAATACACATTTCAAAAAGCGTTCCCCTTGATAGCATGAGCTCCTTAAGTTGGTTTGTCAGAATATAAATAAACACCACAATCATCTTTTCAAACTTTTGGTATCACACTGGGATTTTTATGAGTTCATCGCATTCTCTACTATGTCCTCAATGTGTATATTGTATTTTAAACCGATGATAACGTAGTGTGTAATAATTATTTTCATAGTTGATTTGTTCCTGTTACCTCAATTGCTAGAAGTAATTTAAAATTAGAGATATGCAAATATTTGTAATTTTCATTATAAATTTAAAAATATTATTACCTTTAGTTTAAGAAGGTTTTCTTCTTATTTTTAATTTCATTACATGTTCAAAGAGATTTAAAACATCGAGATTGGGATAGCAAACTTTGAGAGCTACTTCTTTTTCTATCATAAAATTTTCATATTATCCTTTTACATTCTCCCAATATATTTGCTTATTGGAATTATATAGAATGCTTTTTATATACATTCATCACTAATAACCTAATTCGATAAAAATATATATTTTAAGTAATTTTGAATCGAAAAATATATATACTTTATGTAATTTTGCATTCTACAAATTATTCATTTGAATGCAAATGCAAATACACATTTCAAAAAGCGTTCCCCTTGATAGCATGAGCTCCTTAAGTTGGTTTGTCAGAATATAAATAAACACCACAATCATCTTTTCAAACTTTTGGTATCACACTGGGATTTTTATGAGTTCATCGCATTCTCTACTATGTCCTCAATGTGTATATTGTATTTTAAACCGATGATAACGTAGTGTGTAATAATTATTTTCATAGTTGATTTGTTCCTGTTACCTCAATTGCTAGAAGTAATTTAAAATTAGAGATATGCAAATATTTGTAATTTTCATTCACAGTAAAATAATAGTCATATTTCTTCTTAAATTTTACAATAATCAATTTTATAGCGAGCACAGCTCCGGCGAGCGAAGCGACCTCTAAGAACCAGTGTGCGCGGGAAAAAAAAACGAGCTAAACCTACAGATTCATCAAGAAAATTTTTTTGTCTACGACCCATAATGCTCTCTAATGTTTTATCCCGTGGTGCTATGCCAAAAATGACTAACATTTTTAAATATGGCTGTTCCATGTGTATGTTTCATATCCCTGACTGAGAGCGTATATATTAGCTTTACAGCAACGATACACATATATTTCATACAAATAGACATCAGTATGAATATAAATATAAGTATTGAGTCGAGATACGTAAACAAATGAATATAGATTTGTACGTGTGACGTCACAGTGATCTCGCGCTAGATTTCCCGCGATAAATTTAGAGGTGGATCAAACATCTGTAATGCGTGTTACTATAACTATTTCAGTATAAACTGCGATACCTGCCTTAGATGATATATCTAGAGGTGGATCAAACATCTGTAATGCGTGTTACTATAACTATTTCAGTATAAACTGCGATACCTGCCTTATATGATTTGTGGGTTTTTAGTGGGTTTTTAAATTTTGATAGAGAGATTATATAATTATATATGCAAGCAAGAGTTTAGCAAATTTTGCGTTCGTGAACAGTAAGTATAAGTAGTGAGGAAATTTTTTAAAAAAATGTCATTTTGAATTAAATAATTAAGAATAAAGAGAAAAAATAAACAGTTAAAAAATCGATGCAGATATTGCATATTGTCAAACAATTAAATTGGAAAATGGGAAATTACAAACCTACAAACAGGTACCGGGGCACGGATACAGCGTATGCCAAAATAAACAAATTTCAGTAAAAAAAAATTATGAACCAGGAAAAAAAATAAAGTCAGATAACAACAAGGTACAAAAGAAAAATAATACTGTATTTACACTTTACACTTTTGACCAAATTAAACACAAATTACATTTTACAGACTGATCAATTTTCTCTAAAAGTAAAGAACGGTGTTAGGGGAAGCAAGTCTATGTATTTTGTAAGAATTTGTTTTAAAACTTAGAAATATTATATAATTCTCTCTCTCTCTCTCTCTCTCTCTCTCTCTCTCTCTCTCTCTCTCTCAAATTCTTTGATGTTAGTTGATAACTGTCAAAATATCACTAAGTTGACAATAATGCAAGGTATGTGTAATTATTGCTGCGCTCGCCAGAACGGTAGTGCCGTAAAACATATTAGTAGTAAACAAATCTTCCCAAACTTTGCAATCATTGCAATATATTAATTAGAATAAAATTATTCAAATAATATTGAATCACCCTTGTTTTTTTACACAAACACTGTTATTTCGAAGTTACATTTAAATCTGCACATATTTGGAATATAAAGGTACATTGTATCAAGGATATAACAAAAATTAATCTTCATCAATGACAAAATCTACAGAAACGAATGCACAATTTAATAAATGTTATATGTGTGTATATACTGCAGATGATTTCTACATGCAGATGACATAGGATTGCACTGTGACTTTTCTATATGTTGTAATCTATATTAACTTTGTAATAACATCTAAAAACAAACTGAAATGCAGAAAGGTGATAATACTGGCTAAAAAGATGTATGAATACTTTAGTCATTTTATTTTCAGAGAAATGACAATGGCAGTACACAGTAATGTGATAGATGTAACCTAAAACGTAACAAGGGAAACCTGTTAATGTGACAGAAAACTGGGTTTTCTTTTGTTGGAACAATGCCCGTATTTATCGACCCTGAATTGAAAAACACTACCTAAGGCCGATCCCAACCCGAAATGATTATGTCATATTTCGTTTAAGTATTTTGTTTTTATAATTATCAAAAACTCAAAGTATGATTCTTATCTCTATTGTGCATATTTGAACAATTGAACTGATAATAGCTTCTTATCTTCAAAACTACAGGAGGAGTTACTGGACAAATGATGAATCGTGTTTGTCAATATAATGGAAAAAAGTATACTAAGTTCAATGCATGTAGCTGGTAATTCACCAAAACAAAATAAAAGTAATATGCACATTTTGTGTATATGTACAATAGAACTGCAAAAACCAGTTTTATCTTGAAAACTGTACGAGAGTTATCTGACCAAATGGGGTACGCTATATGCAACAATTCGTTAAGAAGTGACTATGTTCTAAGACTGGTATTTTTCTTATGTTTTCTCAAAGATGAAAATCTATCGTCCGGATAGGTGAAGCTTCCGGACATTAAAAGGAGTCTATTTTTGTGAAAAATGATAATTGATATGTTTTAATGGGTGTCAAATACTGATTTCTTTGCCTTTTATACTAAATAGCAAAACATTAGATTTTCCCTATGATATTCATCTATTTTAATACAAGGAAACACTGCTTTATATTGTTTTCGTCAAGAAAATATTAATCAAACTATAATGATAGCAAAATGTAGCTAAATATATTGTGTCTAAGTGTGAAATGAGCCAACTAACATTAGGTTTTTAACAATCTATATCTAGAGACGTCAATTTTCCACCAATGCACTTTCGATCAATTGAAATGCTTCTCTTATTGTTTTCTTCCTATACTTCAGGTTTCGGCTTAGTCTAACAAGGCATTCATGAGACACTTCGTTTAAAATAATGTTTTTGAATATAAATACCACAAAACTGTGAAAAACGTTCCAGATTTATTGAGCATATTCTTCCTTTGAAGTTGAGGAGAGTTTTAAAAAGTGGTGACACTTGACAGGTGCACAGTGTAAATATACCCAAGTCACTTGCAGTGAGACGTGACTAGTCCTGTCTAACCAGCAATGTTCGTAATATTTGAAAGTGATTTGGGAAGTCGAAGTGTTTATACCAGCTACTCATGGGGGCTAGCAGGTGAAAACGGGTGAAACTCAATTGACAGGCGTAATCTTTCTACTGTATTAATCGGAGTACCATTAAATTTTACCGTCCGGTTAAATGAGGCAAATTTTATAGTTAAACCGCGTTTTATGGTAAAATCAGACCGTCTGGATCTGGAACGCAAAATTCCGGATATATGGGACAAAATAACGTATAAATAATTCTGTTTCCACAAAAAATCGTCCATTACCTGAAGTGTCCGTATCTCTGGCGTCCGGATATATGAAGTCCCAATGTAATATGAACATTGTATATCTAAACAAATGATCTGAAAAAAGAAAGACCATAAAAAAGATCTTCTCTTGAAAACTGTAGAAGGAGTTATTTGGACAAATAAGGTACCCTATTTGAAATATTATACAATAAAATGACTAAGTTCAACAGGTATTTTCGGCGTAAATTGCTAAGAATCAAAATATTTAAATATATACATATCTGATATACATAAATGTGATCTAAAAAAACAAAAAAATCTTAACATGAGAACTTTAAGGAGGAGTTATCAAGATAATAAGGGTACCCTATATTTGCAAAAGATGATCAAAAACTGGTATTTTTCATTAATTTTCAAAAACCAAAACCCAAGTTATATGCACATCTCTGATATATGTACAAGTGATATGCAAAATAAAACCTTCTTATTTTAAAAACTGTAGGAAGAGCTATCCGGACAGTAGAGTAAGCCTACTGTAATATAATGCAAGTACCCCATATGTAATATTATGCACGAAAATGACTACATTGCCGCTATCCATTAAGCTTACACTAAATAGGATATTATGCTGGATACAGAATGCAGGATACAAGATGCAGAATAAAATATAGAAGTTCTATTCTATCCAATGGCATCCTATCCTGCATCGATCAACCAATCAAAATTGAGCTTGAGTTCAATCATTTTCCAGAATTGTTTTTCACAGAAATATTAATGGTAATCTTGTTTTAAATCTTCAGTGAACTTTAAATTACAACTTTTGCAAATATATGTTTAAAACAAAGTGCAAATAAATTATTCTGCTCAAAAAATTCTTATTTGAAGATTACAAAAGAACTGACAAAAGGTTTTCGTTTTTTTGAAAAAGTCATTCTAATATTTTCATCTGATAGGAAAAAATGGACAGGATAGAATGAGTAGAATAACGATTAAAAATGCATGATACAGGATACTGATTACTGGATAGAAAAGAGGTTAAGTTGTAAACGTTATGGATAGCGGCACTGTAAGTTCAACAGCCTTTTAGTTTTTTGTTTTTTGTTTGTTTTGCATAAAATACCAAAAATTAAAATCAAGGTACATGTAATATGCACTACTTTAATATATGTACAATTGGTCTGCAAGACTTATTCGGTACCCCTTAGGCAGCCGCCCGCTCACAATTTTAATATCGGATTTTTTCTAGGAAAACTCCAGTGAAAATGTAGCAAGTCCACCTAATTCTCTCTCAAGTATTAACATATATTGTATTTAAGAATATAAATCGTTCAGAGGTTAAAACCTCGCCGGTTATGTTTGTTTTACAAAAGATAACCCCACAAAATGGACTGAACTATTCATATCGTTTTTAAAAATTAAGTTATTGTCATTAGTTTACTGCAGCCCGAGGAACAGTTGTATATCAATAGGAGTAATAATATCTAGCTGTGGATCCAAAATTATCTATCTATCTATCTATCTATCTATCTATCTATCTGTCTAAAGTTTCATAATTAATGAAGAACTTGAACAAAACAGTACTGGCATTTGTAATTGTAAAAATAACATTTTACTTATGCTGAGCAAATATAATATAGGGAATTGAAAAAGTGTTGTTTCATAAAAGACGGCTTTCAATTTTATAATTTTGTATCATTAAAGGGTGCGACTGCAACGCTTAATGATAAAAACGTTTTCATCATTAGCGGTTGAGGGTGTAGATATTTGCTTGTTTCATTAAGCGTTAGGGCAGATGTGCATTTGTGACCGTTAATAATACAATTCTATCATTAAGCGGCGATATGTCAGTAGGCGTTGGCGATGTCAACTGTTAATGCAATAATTTATAACATTAGGCGTTGCAAATGCAACGCTTAATGATATTTATATCATTAAGCGGTGTTGTATCATTAACGGTTGTTACAGAGCTATCTAATTGTGGTTTGAACACAAGTTCTGACATTTTACTAGGTTCTTACCCTAATGCAAATGATTTACAGTTGTCATAAAACACGGTAAATAGAAGAAGAAAGGTAAGAAAATATTATGATAACAATATTACACTCATGCAAATCTGTGATAATTGGTTATAAATTTTTGCACAGCAGAGAAAATTCTAACGTTAGTTGCTGAAATATAATTTTTTAAGTACCTTATACATGTAGGAAAATATGTGTGTGAATGATACCTAAATCATGTGTTTGGAATAGTTCGTTAAATTAAGTACAAGTATTTCCTGCATTCGCAATCTTTTGCAAATAAAAAATGATATACATCTTCCTTTCCACATATGCATTTTGAAGAATCAATAATGTTTCTTCGGTGTAGATCTAATTTAGTAAACAACTATGCCTTAACTTTGTACGAAAGATATTACTTACTCTATTGCCGTGAAGAAAATATTTAGGATCTTTCGTATCACAGTTAATATTAGAAATACTTCTTTGAAATTGACAGATGGATGTTGCTTTCGATCTACGGGGTAATAGGAAGTGAAGTATATTTTTCATAAAGGGACCCGCACTTACATTTTATCCAACTTATGAACTGTCTGCAAATTGGAGTCTTTAATTAAAATACAGAGTAAAATATATATTATAATCACGAGACTTGCTATAATCACGAGAATTCCTTTGTATGTGTATCTTCATGTGATGTAATATCATCAAAATTCATAACACATGCATGCACTTCTGAAGACTTTTTTGATATTGGACCGGCAGACCAGTCAAAATTGAAATTGTTTGACCGTTTGAATTAATATTTGTTTTGCTGGGCGTTTTTGGTAAAAGCTATATATAAAATACATATATTTATAAGGATATAACAACAATTAATTTATATTCGCATTTAACTGAGACAGCATTCTATTCGACAAGATCTTTGGAATCAAAATACATCTACAGTTCACAGAGAGGAAAACATTAGCACCCGTTTTACCTTTGCCTTCGTTGTCAGCGGGCGAATATAAAACTAGGCGAATTCAAAACAATTTTAAATAACTGTGTTAAATAGTTAGAGTAGCTATCAAAAGTTCTATTTTCTTGGGGATATCAAGACAGAGCAAAACCATTTGCAAGTGGAGAAGGGCGAAAAAAAAACAAGGGGCAAAACTAACCCTGTATACAAAATCTCGCAAGGGGGGGGGGGGGGGGCGGGGGCGGCGGGGGGGGGGGGGTATAAAAGACGCAGAAGAAATTCGGAACATTTTTCTTTATTAGTAATCGCACATTTTTTTATCAACTGATTAAGGAGGGGTCGTTTTGTTGACATTTATTCTTTTGATTCAAGAATATATTATCCACTAAATGGATATTTAATTCAATATACAGAGACTATTGGCATTGTTTACCAGATTACTTCTAAGTCGTTAGTCTTTAGAGGGTTTTATTACGGTCTTAAAGGAGTCACAAATGTCCAAATGGTTACTTCCATCTAATGGTCTAATTGGAAAGTGAATCCCTAATAGACAGAGATTTAAAAAAAAAGATAGCTATCCGATTTCGTCATTAATCGTCTTTTTTTTTGGTTCCATGTCCTTTTGGGAATTTAATTGTCTAATATTACTATATCCTGATCAACATTGATTTCGATCCCGATTATAGTAGTTTGTTTAATGTTTTGCTGCGTAAAGACTATGATCTATGATTAACATAAAAAACGTAAAAAAAAAAAAAAAAAAAGATTTCTACCTGATTGAGCTATTGTAATTTGTTTCTATAATTTGTTTTATATCTAGGTTATATTCTGCAATATTGTTCCTTATTCAGAAGAAATAGTTCTCACGGATTTTATTGTACTCCCTAAAGTACTTCTGATCAGTACTTCTGTAGCGTTTAGTCCAAAAATTCTTTGATATTAATAATGGAGCATTATACCCATCACTTATCTTCCGAGTTTCTAGTAGTTTAATGCATCATATACACAAATTGATTGATAATAACTCGAGTGCTTGTCATAACAAAGTTTTCCAGGATCATCTGTTCGCTGGGCTTTGTGGCTATTTTAGCCCAGCTGTAACAGATCAGCTCTTCGCGTCTATGGCTTTTACAGCTCGGTATTGTAATAAAAATAATTGTACAAAGCAATGAACATCTTATTCAGTTCATGTCTATGAATTAGTACACATAGATTTATAAACTAGATCAATATTATAAAAAAAAACCAAAAATTACCAGTCAAAAATTTTATGTTATCTTATCTCAGCATTCACTCGATTTACCCATGTAATCACACGATACTCTCCCTATTATATGCCTTTCTAAACAATCACTATATCATTTCTAAATTTCTTAAACAAAAAAATATTCAGTTTGTAACACCTCTAAATTTACAGAATTATAAAATTTATTAAGATAATTTGTTAAAAACCAAATGGTTTTTTTTAAATCTATTTTTGTTTTTCTTGCTTCATTATCAAAAACATATGGTCAGTCTAACAGTATGATGAAAGACCTCGTATAAAATAAAAATTGAAAAACTGTAAAGGAGAACAAACGTCGTCGGAATCAAGGAAATGATTTCATCTATTTCCATGGAAGAACTCTACAGGAAATGGCTATGGAAGAGAAGAAAGCATATAGCGATAAAGTAAGACTTCATTGATGAAAAAAAAAGATTGAAAAAAGGAGTTGGAAATTGGAACACGAATGGCAGCAGTGGAAAGCTCAAGTGTAGACCTATGTGAAAATCAGCACACTAAGTACATGCATTAGTTATGAATTTTGATAATATTATATTGCATGATTATCACCAAATTAAATGCATTTACTTCTATTTTACCAAAGAAAAAAATGTAGTATCATTCAATAATAACGATTGATTATATACTTAAACAGAGAAAAATGTGGACAAGTGAAAAAAAAGTAATGTGTATGTACTTCAATTTCAACTCGAATATATATATATATATATATATATATATATCTATATCTATATATATATATATATATATATATATATTAATAACATAACGGCTTTAACGGCTCAACGAGTAACATGCGCAGATCCCGATTTTTTTTTCTAATTTCGCGAACGAGTAAACATGTCACTTGTACCAGAATCGATACCTACACGTGCTACAATTTTTCAATGAAATCAAAGTTAGGAGGTCTGCCTATAACAGTGAGAGTGTGTAATTCTAATGATTTCGTTTAAAATAAAAATGAAAAGACAATTAAATAGCGTTCAAAATGGCAATTTCTCACTATATTTGCTTATCAGTGGTTATGTTTTTGTTATCAAAAAAAAATAGAGGGGGGGGGGGGGCGCACGTGCACGTTTCTCAAATTTGCTATTTTATATATGTTTTCTCTTCAGAAATTGTAATGTGTTAGTTTTCAATCTTTGCATTTGTGTTGCATGCTTCATTTCCTGTTTTGAAAGAAGTTAAAGATAACATTGATATATCGTGATATGCCTGGAACCATTGATAAGTGTAACATAACTTGGTTTGGATTGCTACACGTAATTAAATTAGCGACTTTAAGAATTTGAAGAGACATTGGCTTAGTATTAAATTACTGCTTTTCATTCCTTGTTTAATATCTACCAAGCGTCTGTCTTTACTCCTTTCTAAAATTCTTACAGTAGTGAAGGAGATACTTCAAGAGTATTGTACAACAATATACTCCAGAAGCGGTGTGAATCAGATGTGGATACTTAAAAAATCTAAAGAATTATTAGAAACCTTGAGGTCACAAAATTTTACCAAAATCAATAACATCAAAACGTCCGATTTTTCAACGCTTTATACAACCATTCCCCGTGACAAATTAAAATCTAGGCTTTTTGATATCATTGAAAGTTGTTTCTTGAATAAAAATGGAACTCGTAAATGTTCATACCTTGTCATAACCTTGTCATAATCTACAAAATTATTTTGTTAAAACCCATTCTGATATCGCACACAATTACTCTGAAGTTGACATTAAAGAGATGCTTGAATTTCTGATAGACAACATGTATGTAGTTTTTGGAGACCAGATCTCCCAAAAATCAGTCGGAATTCTCATGGACACAAATTGTGCTTTTCTATTGGCTGACTTATTTTTATATTCATATAAAGCAGAATTTATTCAAAAGATTGTGCAAGGAAAGATTAAACACTCGCTGTGGCCTTCAACTCGACATTTAAATTTATTGAAAATGTTTTATCCATTTACAGTTACTTTCACGCCTATGTTATATACATTTAAATATATCCCAGTGAGCTTGAAATAAAAGATTTAACAGATTCCGAGATCGATCTCTGTTTCATATTTGGATATTTTACTAGAAAAAGACGTTAATGGTAACCTAACAACAAATCTCTATGATAAACGTGATGATTTTAATTTTTCCATCGTCAACTTCCCTTTCTTATGTAGCAATATACCATCATCGCCTGCTTATAAGTTAACAAACAAGTTGTTGGAACAAAAGTACCTCGATTAAAATCATTTTTACGCAAGTTCTATGGTCAACACAATGACCTTGTCAGCAAGTACACTGTGTCATTAGAACACATGCTGACTGGCGTTTTTCATACTTGTTAGACCGTTATTTATACGGTTTCGTCCGTTTATCATAATCATAACAAGGAGCACACGGCGGGTGCGACCGGTCGGCAGGGGGATGCTTACTCCTCCTAGGCACCTGATCCCACCTCTAATTAAGGTCTTCCGTCTTCAGCGGAAGACCTTACTGTTATTCTACTGTTTCTCATTCTTCTATTATTTAAATATTCTTCTTGGTAGACACCCTTAATTTCTCAGCCATTTCTCCATCGATTTTAATGATTTTTACAGGGATGATGTCTTAGGTGAACCTCTCATTGCATACAACTTTTTGTCTGAAAATTCAACTCCGCTTCTGAATTATCTCCCTTTTTCATGTATTTTGGGACATGATATTGTCCACGCATCTCCTCAGAAACCGTTATAGTTAAAGACTTGAAATTTATGTGCAAGATAGAGTGGTTATGGTAGATTTGCATGCTTGTTTTAGATTTGACTAGAAATCATTGTCCTGGAAGCTCGCCTGAACCTGAAAATGTTGATCTTAACTTTTTTGACAGTTTTTTGGGAAATTTGAGATTTGATCACGAATATCTTTCTTGTCATAAATATTTTGTTAACATATGTAGAACATTAAAAGTTTATATAAACAAGACCTTTCAACTGACACCAAGCAAAAGGGGCTGACCCCTCATATTAGGGGCCCAGAAGGGTCTAAAGTCTTTCATCTATATCTCTTTAATAAGAAACATTTTGTAATGTGATATAGAAGCAAAAATGTTAATCTTCTAGCTCTTTATCTACGCATGTTAAAAGTTTTCGGATATGTTACATAATTAGGGGTTTTGAGGGCTAGAAGTCCAATATTTTGATCATTTATATCTTAAAAAGGAGAAATATTTTGAAAAGCATTATATAAGAGAAGATGCTAAGAATAGTGTTCGTAATAAAATTTAACCATCAAAGTTTCGTCAAATGGACCCTACAGGGAGATAAAGGGTCGGCCCCTAAAGCAATCTTTCCCAAATATCTCAAGAACGGTAACACATTTCTGAACACTTAATGAACAAAATGTGTTTAAAATAATAAGATCTTTCAGTTGATATCAAGAAAAAGGGGCTGAAAAAAAAAAAAAAAAAAAAAAAAAAAAAAAGGAAAAAAGATAAAGAAATAGAAGAAAATTGTCTGTTCAGAATCAAGAGATCTTTTTTTTTTTCTTTTTACAAATCATTTAGCTGGTAAATAGCAAAATAAAGGTCATACATGTATCTCAACTTCTAAAATTGGAAGGAAGACCTCCTCGTTGCTCGCAACGAGATCGTGTCTAGTTTTTTTTACTTCCGTGTTTGCTCTGCTTTGAATTTGTATTTCGCTGAATGGATTTTTGAGATGGTTGACAGTTTGTTATTGTCAGTTTTAATACTTATTAGTTACAGTAACATTTTGTATTATGCTTGGGACCAATTAAGGTATACCTAAATCTAATAACAATAAGAGAGATTGATAAGCATTTAGACGAATAATATGTTAGATTTGGCTCTTGTGACGCATGTTTAATTTCCTGTTGTAAAGAAGTTATAAATAGAATTGATATATTGTATTTTGCTTTAAAATCAATGATGATTGGTTACATTACTAATTTTTTTTACTATCTTTTGGCGGTTTTTCTTTTTGTCTTACGGTGATCTCTTGTCAACACTTTTTAAATTTTTCCAAAAATCATAAGATTTTAGTTTTTAATCAAGACAAATTTTAACAGGGGTAAAAGAAAGGTGTGAACTTAATTCAGAGAAGTATTGGCCAGGCAATTAAGCTTATGAAAAAAAACATTGAATTTTGAAAATTCATTGAAAAAATAAACACTGTTTTAAGTAATTGTTCTTTTTCTAACTAACAACTATGAAATTTTAATAAAAAGAATAAAAACAAATCATGATAATTACATAGTGATAACATTCATGATAAAAACAGGATAACATCAATTATGATATCATATTTTATAGGTATTAAGTAAAACTCAAAAATTTCTTATAGGTTTGTTGTAAATGTAACGGTTCTATTGATGCTGTTACATGTATATACTTCAAGATGCACATCTAGTTCTTTTAAAACAAACATGTACATTGTATATTACATCAAACTACAACACATTGATACAAGTATTTATATCGTGAAAGATTAAATATTAAGAGATTTCTTCTTGCAGGATTTTTGTGTATATTTATGAAACCCTAAATCCAGAAAAAGCTGTTCGGCCGTGCCAGTTGCTGCTATAGATATCCCCTTGGCCATCCCATTCAGTAACAGCTATCCAGAATCGATCCCCGGCCTTGGTTTCCAATACAACAAATCCAGTAGCGGATGCAGAATCATATTTCGTCTCTGTATCTGCCACAATTGCACCTTTCACTGCTTCGTTTTGCATCAAAGCTGCATTTATTTCGCCATATTGCGAATTGCTATTAATAGGTTTTACTAAGTGCTTACCCGCTGCTAGCACGGTCCATGTGAATGCATACAGACCGGAAGTGGGGGCGGTGAATACGCCTATTGTTTTGTTGTACCCGTTTCCGAGATTGGTTTCGACAGTGTCAAAGATAAAAGTTGATCCTTTGGGCATAGACTTGAAATCGTTATTAAAATAGGCGTAAAATGCGTCCTAGGGTCCGAACCTATAATGAAAATATATATATATTTTGTATATTAATTGCTTTTTAAGGGAAAATTCTTATTATTTTCTTTTCTTTCTGTGGTACAAAATTAATTTATCAGAAATTAATTTCAAATTTTCAAGTTAGTATACAGTCTATGTTGATTGTAATCTAGACAAGCAAATGAGCTTGGGGACCTTGAGTTTCTAGTTTTATTAATATTCGAGGGCAGTAGTAGTCGTGGATTTAGTGAAAATAACTGTTTCAAGAGTATATAAATTGAATGATCGTATCAATGCAATCTATTATTGAAATTGCATTTCGTTGAACATTTAGTTTATTGGATCAACTCAACAACGAATTACACCAAAATTGGAATTCAAAAAATATTGATGAGACTTCCTGCAGTAGATTTTTTTATGAGATACGATATTCTTTGTGAATTATTATTAAAGACAAACAAAATATCGATTGATATTTTCAAAAGGATTCAGATTCTTTTCACTCGCATACTTTATGTGGGCAACTCATCATAAGCTACGTGTATGATTCCTCCATGAGGTATGATCTGATTACAAATCTAAGCGCTACATTGTAAAGATATGTATTTCACTCAGATTGCCTGTTTGATTAAACAAATAGCACTTTAATTTATAACCCACTTATATTAATAATTCGTATTTCACATAAACAAAACGAGATACAAATTATAAAATTATCATATCTTTTATAAACACTTACTTTTATTAAAGAAGGATGACAACTGATTCTTTAGGTCGACATTTTCCTTGTTAAGATGGAGAACTTCTTCTTTTAGTTGCTGGACGTCAGTCATGACCTGTAAAACGTTATTCGTGAGTAACAACGCTTGGTTCATATCCTGCTTCAGAAGAACCTCTTTCATCAAAAATCTGTTGCGGTTTTTGGTTAAAAAGCTTTCATTGTTGGTACTGTTCGGTTCATTGACAATAGTTTCGCTAGTCGACGGATCACTTTTAAATAAGACCACAATTAAAACAGCAATGAGACAAATAGAAGCTTTCATCATGTTCCTCTACCCAGAGTCCTGCTTTCTTTAAAAAAAGTCGAGATACTACGTTTGTCCTTTTTTTATATGTTTTTATCTGGGCTACATACATACAAATAAAATAGTTTTGTTAATTCAAACAGTTTATCTACAGATGCATAGAATTTCAATAAAAACCTGTATTGTAAATGTCTTTAAAAAAATTATTATCTTTGGGGGAAAAGGGTGGGTTGTTAAATAAATGTTTTTGAAAACAAATATTATCTTTAAAAAAAAACATTGATTAACATAGAAAAACAAGATAAGAACTTATTTGCTGTTTTATTTTTGAACTTCAAGGTATATTTCTTGGGAGGGAATGTTGCAGTGGGTTATTTTCAACTTACCTTGATTTTTTTCTGAAAAAAAGGGACACCTTGGCAGTATAAGGAAAAATTTCAGAACAGAACGTCGTCAAGACTTTCTGTTTCTTTTTACCGAAAGCATGTCTTAAAAATTGTGAGAACAACTATCATAACTAAATAAAAATGTGTTTATCACCACCGACATTTATTTTATCAGAAAGTTAATTCAAGCGTTAATCTAAGGAAACCTTGCAATACCCCCCTATCATAACTGGCACATACCGGCATGCTGATGAATTTGACCTTGTTTTTAGATGGTTAGGTTGTCTGGGTAATTTGAAAACACCAGGTGGCCTAGCAGCGATTCTGGAAGTCGAAGGTGACAACTCTAATAATCAACTGATAAAAACAATTCTCCAGTTGATAAGAGCATGAATTGAGTAAATATAAAATTTGCACTGGATTCTTAGAGTCTTAGGGGGAACTATTGGAAGTGTTCGCGGTTCATATAACATGAAAACTTTAACAAACTTTTGGTTAAATTTGCCAGTTTTTAACAATAAAGTTGACATTTTACAGTTTGAGGCATGAATATAACAAATCGTTTTATTGCCGGACGTTTTAGAAATCAATTATGAAAAAAACTGTAATCTGTATGGAGTACATGACTGAGATGCTCCAGTTTCGATCGATCGAGAGAGAGAGAGAATTTAATTTTTAAAAAATAATCCTTAAATGCATAAACAAAACAAGGTAACCTGCACAACATCTTTAGTCCCAAAATATGACTGAGATGCTCCAGTTTCGATCGATCGAGAGAGAGAGAATTTAATTTTTAAAAAATAATCCTTAAATGCATAAACAAAACAAGGTAACCTGCACAACATCTTTAGTCCCAAAATACAGGTTACAAAGGTTAAGATAATAAGAGAATCACAAATGGGAGTGCCAGATGTAACATTGATATTGGAATTGAATAGGATCCAATTATTGAAAGATCATTAAAGTAAGCTATCTTACATTTTACTTTAACTTTGCGGATCTTGTGTCATTGAATTCAATTTATTCATGTGCATGTTTAATTCAAACATCAAAAAGCTTTTGAAGATGGTGAAGTAAAATTGACTTGGAGAAGTAATAACACATTTCCCTTGGTGTTCCGTTGAATTGTTTGTTCTGTTTTTCATTTTAAATGGACCTAGACACGATTGGAGATCAAAATTTATAATTTTATTTTTACATTTTCAATTTTTAGAATGGTTAATATGGGTATTTTTAATGCTTCCTCAAATCTTGAAAGTCAAATATTGAGTTACAAGCAAGATATAGAGTTTGAAATTTTTTATTTTGTAAACAAAGCTAGAGTCTTGTTATTGTTTACATATTTGTTATATTGGTATAAATTTAAATCAAATGTGATGATATTATTTATGGACATGTTGAATAAGTTCATCTTGGTTTACCGCGAGTCATTTGTCACAGAAAGGTATTTCCTTACTTCACATTAATTGTAAACAAATATATATAAGACTCGAGCTTTGTTTGCATAAAAATGAATTTTTACCTATGATCTCTCATAACTTAACTTCTAATATTCCAATTTTGGTCGATCATTTAAAATGCACAAGTAAACCATTTTATGCATAAAAAAAATCTTTTATTGATTGAAGTCCAAGTTTTTATATGTAGGTGCTACTAATACTAATGAATATCTTGCTCTGTAAAATAGCTCGTGACAATTCGTGAAGCAAATTTAATTTACAACTTGCATGGTAACGCGCATTAGTTTGATTTAGCATAAGCATATGTAAAGTAAAGTTTCATTTATCTTTTATATCAAGATGATGATATTAGAATATACTGAAAAGATTCTTTTCCAATATTTTTAAAGAACCATAAATATGTCATGGTTAAATATAGCTGTACATGTACCTTGTATACAAAAAAGGTATTTGGTATCATGTAAAACAAAGAATGGCTGTCAATAACACTCCCGTGTTATATTTTCTGTGTTTTCATAGATATTATTTATTGTCCCCTTTGCCATTCACCATATTACTTGGATGCTCCTTGAAAATGTTTGATGGTCCGCGAAACAATGAACTTGCTCTTGTCCTCATCGTCGCAAATGCATATAATACTTTTTTCGAATGCATGTACTTTTTGTTACATATTGACTTCAACAGTTTTCATTCTGAGATATGAATCATTGTATATTTCAATCACTTATATATACCATGTACATGTGTTTATATTATAAAATTTATTGGAACCTTTTGAGAGATGTTTTCAAATCTAAAACCAGAACTGAAATACCACCACTTCAAAACTTCAACGAAAAGGGTGTCACGCATATGCATATTGCTTATAGCAATTTCGATAAGGTGGAAGCTTTAAACAAATATTTTGCATCTGTATCATCTTCTCTAGACAACGAACCAACATTGTCAGAATTTTTCCCATTTTATAACAATGTTTTTGATACAATTGAAATCACAAAACGAGATGTTATTGATATTTTTTCTATTCTTCCTGTTAATAAAGCTTAAGGACCAGACGGCATCAGCCATAAAATGTTATAGGCTACTATTTGTTCAGTCTCAACTCCTTTGTGTTTATTGTTTAATCGTTCTTTAAAAGAATGTTTATTTCCTAAGTAATGGAAGATAGCGAATGTACTTCCTTTATTTAAAAAAGGTCACCCATCCTTTCTATCCAAATATAGACTTGTATTATTATTGAGTTTTGTAGGTAAAATAATGGAGCGTATTATGTTCAAATATGTTTATAATTTTTTTCATTCCAATGATCTGTTTTATAAATATCAAGCCGGTTTTCTACCTGGACCTGGCCATTCTACTGTGTATCAACTTATTGAAATATTCGATTTTATAGCTAAAGCCATAGACGATGGTAAATACTGCTGCATGGCCTTTTGTGATTTGTCAAAAGCTTTTGATAGAGTTTTGGCATTAGGGACTTGTGTTTAATTTACAGTCATATTGAATTAATGGTAATTTACTACAATAGTTTAAATGTTATCTTAGTTTTAGAAGTCTCAGAGTTATACACCGCAATACAATGTCTAATTTTTAATTTGTAAATGCTGGTGTTCCACATGGGTCGGTCTTGGGACCACCTTTATGTTTGATTTATGTTAATGATATTGCGGAAAAAATGTCAAGTTTATGCAGACTGTATGCTGATGATAATTCCTTGAAACATTGTTCAACAAATATTCATGATATTCAATTAGTAACTAATAGTGATTTATATCAACTTGGCATGTGGTCTAAACAATAGCGTTTGAAGTTTAATCCTTTAAAAACCAAAGCTGTCCTATTTAGTACAAAGAAAAATCTACATTATCCATATATTGCGTTTCGAGATTGTACTTTAGATTTTACGTCAAAGCATAAACATCTAGGCATTATTTTTTCGCATGATCTTAGATGGATAGCATATATTGATTCTATATTATCTAATGCCTACAAGAAACTGCGTTTTCTAAAAAAAAAAAAAACCAAAAAAACCTAAATTCAAGGTAAATCAGAAAATTTTATCCCTATTATAACTACTTTTATTAGACCTCATTTGGAATATGCATCTGAAGTATGGGGTGGGTGCTCAATTCAAGACTCAGAAAAACTTGTAAAACTACATTTAGCAGCAGCGAGAATAGTCACAGGTCTGACTATGCTAGCATCAGGAGACTCTTTATATTGAAACTGGGTGGTAATTATAAACGCTGATAGAAGAAATGAAAACAAAGAACACATATTTAAAATATATCACAATATGGTACCTAGCTATCTTAAAGACATATTTCCTAATCGCTTGCTTGAATCTAATTATGTTACCAGACAATCTCATTATTATAACATTCATAAGTGTAGACTTAATATTTACAAATCATCTTTCCTACATGTACCAACCGCCATTGAAACATGGAACGTAATACCCATAGAAATTAAAAATTCCCATCTTTAAGCTAGCATGCTTAAGAAAAGTTTTCCGAATACTAGAAATTCATGGCCATCTTTTTTTTTTTTTTTTTTTTTTTTTTTTTTTTTGGTGAACGCTATTGGAATGTAATTCCTGCAAGACTAAGACATACATGCGTAAATGTAGATCTTTTCAGATGTAATAATATCGATAGTCCTCTATGCTCTTGTGGAAAAGTAGAAGATAACTACCATTTCTTTTTTTTCATGTCCGAAATACAGTGCTCCGAGAAATGAATTGTTTAATGCTATTTATAAAATAGATAATTTACATATTGTAGATACCCATGTTTTGTTATGGGGAGATAACTCCAATGACATTTCAAAAAATGAAAATCTTTTTTTTTCTGTGTACAGTTATTCTTAAAGAGATCCGGGCGATTTTGACTTATTAATATATCTATTAACTTTACTAAGCTTCAGACTGTTTTACTTTTAATTTTTTTGGCCTGTGTATCTACTGTTATAATTTCAACCATTATAATGTGTATATGTATATATGTTGACCTTTGACACCTGTGTTTTATATTGATGACAAAATGAGAATAACAAACCGTCAACCATCTCAAAAATCCATAAAACGAAATACAAATTCAAAGCAGAGCAACACGGACCTCCAAAAAGATAGAGGTAGGATCAGGTGCCTAGGAGGAGTGAGCATCCTCTGCTGACCGGTCACACCCGCCGTGTGCTCTTTGTTGTAATCGGGAAAAAACGGAAAAGTCCGTAGCCAATTAGGTGATAAATTATGGTCTAATAATTATTATGAAAAACATCAGTCAACATGCGACCCAGTGGATGATTGTATTTGCTGACAAGGTCGTTGTATCGACCACAGAACTTACGAAAAGATGACTTCAAACGAGCCTGTTGATAGTCCTGTTTTATCAACTTATTTGTCAATAGCTTGCAACATTACATTGTGTTAGCAATAATTATGCAGGAAAGGGCGTTCTAAGTTTTAAGAACTTGTGCCCAATCCTTTTGTTCATACCAGCAAACAATAAATATGTTCAAATCGTATATTAGATTTTTCGCTGAGACAACACTGTTTACATGTCTCCAAGGAGGTGCTCATGAAATAGTAGTGCATTTTGCTTTTCAATCTTGTTCATTTCAAACCATTAATTTCAATTTTGCGTCATGCATTCTTTCGACGCTTTTTCAGATTTCTTCTCATTTTATCACGACTTCAATAGTAATGCTATTGCTACAACAGTTTATTTCATAGGTTTATTTCAGTCGAAGTTATGCAATCAACATTCATTTAGATAAAATCTCTCTCTCTCTCTCTCTCTTTCTCTCTCTCTCTCTCTCTCTCTCTCAATGCACAATACAAATTTAAGATGAAGAAACTTATACATGGAAATCTCTGAGATGAATTATAATTAACATGCTTAACATGTGTGCAGTGTTCAGAGGGTCCTCACACCTCATTATGTGACGTACTTTCTTTCGATATAAACATTAATTTATCAATGAATTACCAATAATTTATTCAATATAATTATTTCTCTCGTAATATCAATGCATTTTTTACCATTATAAAAATTTTCATAATCACATACACGATTTTATTTTTAAATAATGTACTATTTAACAATACGGTTCTATTTTGAATTTGATATATTTTCCTCCATATCGACATCTTAAGGCATGTCAAGTTCTTAAACCCTTGTTTGATTTAGAGCGAAAACGTTGCCTCATATACTAGTATCAACCTAAATACTGGTAACAACTTCAATTCTTCACTGTGCAATGTCTGTGACCTTTATACGCGTCTAAATTGCACGTCCTTCATAACTTTAGGTTATCTCCAAATGGAAGAGACTTCTGCCAGTGTATGAAATGAATCAATTAATAAATACATACATTTTCGTTCTAGATTTTTTATGAGCCATTCACAAAAATAAAAAACACCGGATATAACTGCAACCATCAGCATTTTATTTCAATGTCAGTTAAAACCGACATTGGTTAGCATGAAAACATGATCCACTCTTTCAAATATACTTCCAAGAAGAAGAAAAATGGCTTAACGCAAGCAAGACAGATCCCTAGTTTCAGTAATAAATACAAAGAAAGCACCATTAAATCATTATAGTCAACTTGAAAGAGAACTGAAAAAATCAATTCAATATATTCATACAGGGAAAGTCAAGCTGTTTCAGACAATATTTGAATTTCATGTATATTAATTAAAAGGATAACATTTCAGAACTAGCAATTCTGAAGCGAAAGAAATTTCTTCCATTACTTTCGAATAAAGAAAACAAAATAAGATTTATCAAGTAATGTTACAACCGTATAATAACATGCTAATTCAAAACACGCAACATTTATTGCGAAGAATCCGGAGACCTATGATATGAAGAGTTGTTATGGCAACTAAGTTTCATGCTTTGCACATTCAAAAAAATATAAAATGATAAATGCCTTGTCCACATAATCCATCAGATATTTATAAAGAACAAAAAAAAAGTAAAGTGTGTACAAAATAAATTGGGGATGTTATACAAGTTGTAAAATCATTAAATGAACAAATTTCATAGGTGGGTAATAGGAAGTTAATTATTTTTTTCATAAAGGCACCCGCACTTATATTTTATCCAACTTATGAACTGTCTGCAAATTGGAGTCTTTAATTGAAATACAGAGTAAAAGATATATCACAATCACGAGACTTGCTATAATCACGAGAATTGCTTTGTATGTGTATCTTCATGTGATGTAATATCATCAAAATTCATAACACATGCATGTACGTCTGAAGACCCTTTTGATGTTGGACCGGCAGACCAGTCAAAATTGAAATTGTTTGACCGTTTGAATTAATATTTGTTTTGCTGGACCTTTTTGCTAATAGATATATATGGAATACATGTAAGTATAAGGATATAACAACATTCAATTTATATTCGCATTTAACTGAGACAGCATTCTATTCGACAAGATCTTTGGAATCAAAAATACATCTACAGTTCACAGAGAGGAAAAGATTAACACCCGTTTTACTTTTGCCCTCTTTTTGCCCCGTTTTATTTTCGATCCTTTCGCCCTCGTTGTCAGCGGGCGAATACAAAACTAGGCGAATTCAAAAACAATTTTAAATAACTGTGTTAAATAGAAAGAGTATCTATCAAAAGTTCTATTTTCTTGGGGATATCAAGAAAACCATTTGCAAGTGGAGAAGGGCGAAAAAAAACACGGGGCAAAACTAACCCTGTATACAAAATCTCACAAGGGGGGGGGGGGGGGGTATAAAAGACGCAGAAAAAATTCGGAACAATTTTCTTTATTAGTAATCGCACATTTTTTTATCAACTGATTAAGAAGGGGTCGTTTTGTTGACATTTATTCTTTTGATTCAAGAATATATTATCCACTAAATGGATATTTAATTCAATATACAGAGACTATTGGCATTAATTACCAGATTACTTCTAAGTCGTTAGTCTTTAGAGGGTTTTATTACGGTCTTAAAGGAGTCACAATTGTCCAAATGGTTACTTCCATCTAATGGTCTAATTGGAAAGTGAATCCCTAATAGACAGAGATTTAAAAAAAAAAAAAAAGATAGCTATCCGATTTCGTCATTAATTTTCTTTTTTTTGGGGGGGGGGGGGGGGTCCATGTCCTTTGGGAATTTAACTGTCTGATATTACTTTATCCTGATCAACATTGATTTCGTTCCTGACTATAGTTGTTTGTTTAATGTTTTTCTGCGTAAAGACTATGATTAACATAAAAAACGTAAAAAAGATTTCTACCTGATTGAGCTATTGTAATTTGTTTCTATAATGGTTGTTTTACATCTAGGTTCTATTCTGCAATATTGTTCCTTATTCAGAAAAAATAGTTCTCACGGACTTTATTGTACTCCCTAAAGTACTTCTGATCAGTACTTCTGTAGCGTTAAATCCAACAATTCTTTAATATTGATGACAGGTAGCTTTATACCCCTCACTTATCTTCCGAGTTTCTAGTAGTTTAATGCATCATATCCACAGATTGATTGATAATCATTCGAGTGTTTGTCTTAATAAAGTTTTCCAGGATCTTCTGATCGTTGGGATTTGTAGCTATTTGAGCCCAACTGTAACAGAACGGCTCGACGCGTCCATGGCTTTTACAACTCGGTATTGTAATAAAAACATTGTACAAAGCAATGAACATCTTGTTCAGTATGTCTAAGAATCTGTACATGCAGATTTATTAACTAGATTAATATTATAAGAAAGAAATTACCTATTAACAATCAGTCGGAATTCCCATAAACACAATTTGTGCTTCTCCTTTGGCTGACTTATTTTTATATTCATATGAAGCAGAATTTATTTAAAAGCTTGTGCAAGGAAAGATTAAACACTCGCTGTGGCCTTCAACTCGACATTTAAATGTATTGATGATGTTTTATCCATTTACAGTTACTTTCACTCTTATGTTAACTAAATATATCCCAGTGAGCTTGAAATAAAAGATACCACAGATTCCGAGACCTGTGTTTCATATTTGGATATTTCACTAGAAAAGGACGTTATTGGTAACCTAACAACAAAAATATGATAAACTAATGATTTTAATTTTTCCATCGTCAACTTCCCTTTCTTATGTAGCAATATACCATCATCACCTGCTTATGGGGTAAATGTCGCTCAACTTATTCGCTATGCAAGAGCATGCTCTACATACGAACAATTTCTGAAACGAGACAAGCTAACAAACAAGTTGTTGGAACAAGAATATCAAGTACCTCGATTAAAATCACCTTTACTCAAGTTCTATGGTCGACACAATGGCCACAGCAAGTACACTGTGTCATTAGGACACATGATGACTGACGTTTTTCATACTTGTTAGACCGTTATTTATACGGTTTCGTCCGTTTTTCATAATCATAACAATGAGCACACGGCTGATGCGACCGGTCGGCAGGGGGATGCTTACTCCTCCTAGGCACCTGATCCCACCTCTAATTTTTTTTTTACTTCCGTGTTTGCTCTGCTTTGAATTTGTATTTCGCTGAATGGATTTTGGTTGACAGTTTGTTATTGTCAGTTTTAATACTTATTAGTTACAGTAACATTTTGTATTATGCTTGGGACCAATTAAGGTATACCTAAATCTAATAACAATAAGAGAGGTTGATAAGCATTTAGACGAATAATATGTTAGATTTGGCTCTTGTGACGCATGTTTAATTTCCTGTTGTAAAGAAGTTATAAATAGAATTGATATATTGTATTTTGCTTTAAATCAATGATGATGGTTTACATTACTACACCTTATAAAAATTAAAGAGGTTATTAAGTATTTGAATGAGTGCATCTATGAGTACAATACGTGTTATTCTTAGCCATCTAACCATTACTGAGTAAAAAGCCTAAATGATCCAGATTAGCCCCTTTCACTTTAAAGTAGTACTGTTTAAACCTCCAAATTTGATATAATTTGTATCTAAAATGTTTTATATGGCATATTTACAATATATTCAAATCAAGTAAGAAAAAAATTAATTTTATAAGTTCAAAAGTATTTTTTTTTTTACTTTAATCAAAGAAAAATATCGTAAATATGAACGTGCAGACTACAATTATTATTTTTTTATAGGTTACGCGTAAAGATGTTTTTACATTTGAAATTGAACCTGTTTATCTGATAAACATGATTTTAAATTTGACATTGTCACGAACAGACACTATGCCTGCTGCAGTGATTTTATAGCCTGACGCAATTTCAAATATTAATTCGAATAGGAAGGATATATGTTAGAAACTCACTATTGTTAAAATGATAGTGACGGCTCTTCATATTCATGTATCGTTGTTTCCTTATTGGTTTCTAAAAGCAACCAAAATGAACATGAGTACTGTAATTGCGATACTAATTGAAGGAAGTTTTCGTTTGTACGTTTCACTTTCTTGGCTGATCCAGGAAGAGCGAATTTAGATACAACAGAAACATTCTTCCTTATCAATCAAAATGTACGTTTATATCAATTAATAAGAGTTAGAAAATAAAAGCATTAAAGTGTAATTACCTGTTTTTTGGTTGTTTTTTTTTTTTTTGGGGGGGGGGGGTGTTGGGGGGGGGGGGTTGGGGGGGAGGGGGTTGTCTTACGGTGATCTCTTGTCAAAGTTTTTGAATTTTTATAAAACAATATATAATATATAACAATATATAACAACTATGAAATATAAAAAAAAATCATAATATTTACATAGTGATAACATTCATGGAAACAGCATAACAACAAATATGACATCATATTTTATAGCTATTAAGTAAAACTCAAAAATTTCTTATATGTTTGTTGTAAAATGTAACGGTTCTATTGATGCTGTTACATGTATATACTTCAAGATGCACATCTAGTTCTTTTGAAAAAAAAAACATGTACATTGTATATTACAAATTGGTTATCCTTAGTACTAATTCATAATATTGATATACAGAATACAGCAAATTATTTACATTGAGTAGATATTTCCCATTATGTGTGCATTGGAAATCTACAACATTCAATGTTCAATAACTCACGACAAACTAAGCACAACTAAATCTTATCACGCGTTTAAAATATTGTCAGATTTAATAATGTTCAAACTTTCCTTAACAATTTGATATGTACTTAAGAAAAATAATCGTTAAATCATATCTATCCTATCTCAAAAGAAGTTTTTTCGGCAAATTTCTGGCACTTCATGTTTAGCTGCAGAAGCGCGCTCATTGACACGTTTTATGGCTGTTCCATCAATTATTCATATATATGACAATATGACAAAGAGCGAATACAGTGGCTTTAAAGTGACGATACAAAACTGTTTCATCAAAATAAACCTAAAAATTCATATAAACATATGCATTAAATGCTGATATTTGGATATCGTCGATCCTATAACACACCAGGCTGTGCAGAAAAATTATCACACGTTATTATTCTGTATTATGTACATGTTTCATACACTTTATTTTCTGCTGTACAGTCATTGAAGTCATCATCGTATGGAGGCGGTGGAAAATCGTCCGGAGAACCAAGATCATTGTAAGTTCTGCTATCAATGGCATCGGAAGTGACGTCATACGTTTTGATGCTATTTTGCATTGATTCGTGTTGTAATCGTTGAGCATTCTGTCTCATTTTAAAGACACTGTTAAGAAAATAATAAAAACATCGAAACTTTTCTTGGCTTTGCTTTTATAGAATACAGTTCATAACTGTGATTATACATACATGAGGGTGCCGATTAGAATGAATAAACATATGAGTCCAAAAGTGGTAGGAATGACTATAGAGAGTGTTGTTGGATTAAAGTAATTCAGACCTGAAAAAAAATGAAAATCAAATAAGTATCAAATATTGTTACAAGAAACCTTGTATATATCTTCTATGGAAAGCAAAATACTTCTTTATTATTTTTTTTAAAAGGTGATAAAAATGCGAATATATTTCTACGTTAGTTTTATGTTATAGTTTTTAATAAGTATGTTTCTGTCTTTTTAGTATGTTTATTTTGTTTTGTACAGGACACAATATTTTATAAGAATTTGGTTAACTTTTTTCATTGGTCATATAAAGCCGTTGTAACTAAAACCTGTATAAACATTTTTCCCCAATCCTAAAATTTTAAATTAATGATTAAAAAAACAAAAAGACCCAACGTTTTGAAGTAATAAGGTAAGGATTCATATCTAGTTTTGTCAAGCTTGTATTCATGCATGTTACATTTATATATTAACTAATAATTCGTTGAAATATATAATTCTTTTGGAAGACCAGATATACGATTAAAACAATATAATACTAGTATTGATATTATTCATTTATTACGTCCAAACAGTATTCATATGTTTACCTTCTACCTACAGTAAAGCACGATATTAAATAACATTCTTTTAATGAATCCTTGTTTACAACAAAGTTAGTTTCTACTCCATGTTCTTTGTCAGTATTATAAACCTTTTATATCGAATTATGTTTATAACGAATCCGGATTGTTCGTCAATGGCAAATTACAATAAATGTGTTTAATTGCATTAAAATGTTTATGCAAGAAATAAACAATTATGAAAACACAACAGACCATATTCCTCATGGCACCCAAAAGTAGCATTGCAGATGTCTGCAGAACATTCACAAGTTTCTCCGCAGTTGTATCCGTAATAGCCAGACGGGCAAGACATGGTACAAATGACTTTAGTGTAGCCTCTTAGGGAGCCTGAAACGGTAAACTGTTAATGACAATATCAATTCATTTAGGGGAACGAAAACTTTTGAAAATCATAAGCTTGTCTTATATCTTTTGTTGATTATTTCTCATCAAAAGGGAATATTTTTACATGTTCGGGTAAAATAGCATTGTCATATTAGAAATATTTCATAAATTTTAAGATATTTTCTACGGGAGAGTTTCGTTTTGTAAATAGTAAATAAAAGTTATTCCATTAAATATAAAACTAACTAAAACAATTTTTAAAATAAATTGTTTTTTTAATAAGTTTTTAAGTTTATAAGTTTATGATCCAAATCGAATTCCGTTGACATTGAACGATGCAGTTAGATACCTATAGCTGTTGTAAATTATAACGGGAAATATAAATGGACAAATTTAGAACCTCATTATCTTTTTAATCATATGAAGCAATATTTACCTGTTTCAGATCATTTCTTGCCAATTGCTTGTCCAAAATAAAAAAACAATAACAGCGGATGTAAAAATAAAACATATAACTTCCTCCTTCATCCAGTTCTGTGTCGTTCACGGTATTCCCTTAATCCAACTGTAGGGAAGTAAACAATCTGCGGAAATTAGTGATTGTTAAAATTTAATTGAAAAAAGGCAAAAGTAATTGACCATCTCTCTCTCTCTCTCTCTCTCTCTCTCTCTCTCTCTCTCTCTCTCTCTCTCTCTCTCTCTCTCTCTCTCTCTCTCTCTCCACAAAAAAGTCCATAAAAGAGAAGGTATAATTACTTTGAAGAAACAAATTAAATTGGCATGTTGACTTTATATGTTAGTTAACGGCATTATATTAACAATGCTTATTGTGAAATCATTTATTGATGTATTGACTTCCGTGTATATGTAAGTCAGTATTCTAAATGTATTCTAAATGTAGGTTATTTGTCCTCTTTGTTTCCTTGTATGTCGTCTATTTACCTTTGAAACATTGCCCTTTCTTCTGTATCTTTTCATCATATGAACATCTCCCATTTTTTGAGATACAGAAAGGCGGCCATAAATGGAAAATAACTGTGATGGTATTTCAAGATAATGTTACGTACACATGTACATGTATGATATGAAATGGTTCCAGGTTTCGATGTTGCATGGTTAATTTTTTTTTCATTTAAAACTGTAAATACTCAAACTCTTGTTCCATGCATTTCTAGACTTTCGGCAACCCACATATCTCCTTAAAAAAAATTTTACTTTCACCAGAAATTTTACCTCTGAAAAAAATACTGATTCAGAAATTAACGAAAGCAAAATAATAACAAATTATTCAATGATATTGGAATATTAATTGATATTCATTTATTATCAACAAGTACTTCTTTTAAATTACTTAGTCATTTAGATATCTATGGAACTGCAAATTATAGATTTGGTTTGCTGTAGATTACTTGTTCACTCAACGATTTTACCGTTTTGCAACACATCGCGAGAATATCAGATCGGAAATGCCGAAATCTCATTATAATTTTCCATTTGTTTTGAACATATTTTATTGAGATAAACTCAAAAGGATCAGATACAAGTTCTTACAACTTACTGGATCTTCTCCTAATGTAACAATAACTGTCATGCATATAAAATTAAAATATATACTGATATACACATTTAAACAAAGACAAACTACTTGAATCTCGAAGATTCGTCAATGAATTTGTGCACAGAAGCAAAAATGATAATGTTAATGATTAAAGGTACGTTGCCGTTAACATATAAAAGTAAACTAGTATCAATATTGACTAAATCTAGCATAAATAATTGGTCAAACAAGTTGTTTCTAGCTCTAGAATAATTTTTACAAGAAAAAAAGAAATGATACGCATCTTCTGTTTTACCCATAAACACAATGGATTTTTTTAAAATATTACGTTTATATAGATCGTAATTTAATGTACAGTTATGTCTCACCTTGGTGTGAATTATGTTTGTACAACGTTTACCAAAAGAAAAATACTTAGGGGGTTTCGTAACATTAGGCATATGTTTACGGAACAAATTGATTGAGTTGGCTGTTCTGGCTTCTACATTTAATGAATTCCACTGGTTTACACCATTGGGTACTAATGATTTTTTGAATAAATCTAATCTACACTTAGGAACAATAAACTGATCCTTATTCCGTGTGTTATAGTGTGATATGTTTTCCTGCTTCCTAGGAATAAATATCAATTAAATAGTCATAATTTTCCATGGTTATTAAGTGACAGAAAAATAAACAAGGGGCCAATGGTCCACATCACTTACCTGAACTACTTTTTTAAAATATGAAACTGTAGCATTGAAGTTCTTGAGAAGACGATTTTTAAGCTGTTTCCCTGTATATTTCTATATTGAACTTTGAACCTCTTTTAGGTCTCAATATTGGCCCGGGGATTACTGTATTAAAACAATTCAGAATATACACAATCTGAGAATGTCTGCGCAGTACTTCCACAAATTGTAGCATTGTAGACCTTCAGGAGATTTTTTTTTTTTTTTTACATTTTTATTATTTCTTTTATGCTGAACTTTGAACTTCTCTTGGGGCCCTAGTGCTACTCCGGGGATCGAGGGTCATTTAAGAAGCAACATTATCTGAGGATGTTTGCATAGCAATTTCACAAATTGTAGCATGTAATTCTTAAAAAGATTTAGAATCTTCACTATATATAGAGGCTTTGGTGTAAATATTTGCACTTCTGGTTCAATGGTTTTTTAGGAGAAGATTTTAAGACACATGCTTTATTTTCACTGTTCCGTGATCCGTGATTATCTCCCCTTTTAAAAGATGTTCGCTTTTTATTTTAATAATTTAAAACTCCTGTTTATAAGGACACACGTTTGGTTAAATTTGGCTCAGGTGTTATAGAGAAGAAGTCGAAAATATGAAAATTTAAAGACTGTCAGACGGACAGACAGACGGACGATGGACAACAGGTGATAAGAAAAGATCACTTGCACCTTCGGTTCAGATGAGTTAAAAACTCCGTGAGGATTGTTTATCGCAAAATATTTACATTTTCCTGTGTCTCTGTCTGTGATAACACTACGAATCGATTTTGTACTATACAGTCCAATAGATTCAAAAGACGTATTGTTGGGGGCGCAAGCGAGTTTGCATAATTAATATTATAATATTTAATCGTACAACTGCTGAAAATTATATAAATATGCGTAATAAGGAATCATTCTTTGAATATTATGAGGTGATAATTTCGGTCGGGCGTGATCAAATCTATCATAAAGCCCGAAGGGCTTTATTGGATTTGATCACGCCCCGACCGAAATTATCACCTCATAATACTCAAGGAATGATTCCTTATTCCTTAATTCCTTTCATGAAAAATGTTTGCAAAGTAATATTAAACAAAAATAAAAATAAAAAATAACAATGCATTTAATATTAATACCCATGTAACATATTAATATATCATCCACATGTTTCATACATCTTTTAAAAAAAACAACGTTGTTTTAAGTAACGGCCTAAAGTCCGTATAAAGTTCTCTCCAACCGTTGGCAGCTTCATCTTCACAAAAACTTTCGTGTACCTGAATATTTACATGGTGTTGAGGTATGTGACGTCATGCGGTGACAATGGGCAATATTCCTTATTTAAATTATCATTTCCTAAACTTAAAAAATTATAATGTGCTTTCTTCATCATCGATCTCTTCTCCATTAATCGTGACTTCATGACTTTATGGGAGAGGATATAATATGGTCACCATTAAAGCTTTACTTCAAAGAGGTGGTGAAGAAATGCTCGGCGGACGTAGTTCAAAGTAAGTCCTTTCATCTTCAGATCATGATGGGATATACTTCGTTTGCGTGATTTTATATTCGGTATTCTTTTTCATCTTATACACACTTTAAAAAGAAAGTCAGATATAACATTTTTGACGTAGACTTTTATTTCTGAAACTTATTATGACTTCTTTCGAGTTTACAGCATGTACTTATCAGTCTAATCAGAAATGTACAGATATTTTATAAAGCCTTCCTTACATATATTTAAGAATAAAATTCCTGATGACATTCATATAGTACGTCTACAGTATTTCTTTTATGAAAACGTATATATGCCCAAAAAAAATCATTTCTGGTAATATATAACAATTGTGAAATTATACGTACATGATTGTGCCGAACGGAACAAATATACAGACGAGGCCGACAGTGGTAAGAACGATAGTCGGTAGAGTAAAGGGCTCAAAATAACTAGCACCTTCAAAGAAATTTTATATTATATTCACTTTTTTGTACTTTTTTTTTCAAAATTGAAAACTTTTTATTGTAAGAGCATTGTTGTTTTCCGTATATATAAATCAATACCATTACTTTTTAAAATCAATGTATCAACTGAAAGCAAATGAAAAATTATAATGCTGAATACTACTTGTGATAAGTACAATATTTTTTTTTATGTTTTGACTGTATGTTTTAAATTAAAAAAAAAAAAACAATGCTGACCATATCTTTCAGAGCAGCCAAATGTTGCATTGCAGAGTTCTGCAGAGCAATTACAAGGTTCTCGACATTCGTTTCCATAAAAACCGCGCGGACAGCCGGTAGAACAGTTTACTCCCTTATAGCCTGGAGGGCAAACTGAAACAAAGAGGAATAATCAGTTGGTCATTTTGTCAAAATGAACTTTGAACAGTAGTATGATAAATGATAATATTTTCTCTTAATAATACATTACGCACTATTTTAAAGATATTGTGCAAAATGACTTAGTTGTATCATTAGATCCTTGACCAGGACACTCTACTTTTTTTTCGTACATACTTGTAATGTGTACTAAAATTATTTCAATTGTGTGCAAATGAAATAAGGAATCAAACAAGTTTCCTTTCACCATTCTAGATATGGCAATATTCGAATGAAGAAACGAATTTCCTGTTTGCAAGGAAAATCCCGATTCAAACTTTCATGAAACTCTAAATAAAAATGAAACCTTTTCCACTGACACAGCCAGTTGTTGCATTACAAAGATCATCAGGACATTCGCATCGGTTATTGCAATGATTTCCATAGTAACCCCGTTGACAATCTGCAGAACAATTTTCCCCAGAATAACCAGGAATACACTCTGAAGAGAAAACAAATAATTACGGCATTTGCAGATGTCCTTAACACAATCCAAAAGATATAATGTTAAACAATAAAACCAAACTAAAACACATGACCATTTTTGTCTTTTTAAAAAAGTAAAAATATTGAGAATTTGAGAATTTTCCCGAAAATGTTTTCATCCATAGCAATATTATGGAACAAAAAATCATTGATTGACTCTTCAAATTATTTTGAATGTGAATGATATGTGAGTATCATTTCAGTAGATAATCGTTAAGTTTACTGCAACTAAGTATACAAATTAACTCGTTTATTGACTAGCAAGAAATATTTTTGATTATAAAGTAGAAAACACACGCGCACCCTTTTTAAGTACGCAACCAATTGATGCATTACAAAACTCATCCGGGCATTCACATCGATGTGCGCATAGTTTTCCATAATAACCTCGAGGACAAGGGGCGGAACAGTGAAATCCATGAAGTCCACTCGGACAAACTAAAATGCAAACAGAACCAGTACATGAAGGTCACTCGAGTTTGTAAGCGCTGCATATTTATATACATTGTGGCCAGTTTATGTGCAAAATTTAATTTGTTCGTGTGTATGTATGTTTCTTTGAAAATTTACGTTTTAAATCATCTCTCTCTCTCTCTCTCTCTCTCTCTCTCTCTCTCTCTCTCTCTCTCTCTCTCTCTCTCAAGCGTGTACTACAAAACAATTCAAGTACGTTTGCCAAAGAAAGCTATGTTCAACATACACAATGTCATGAAACAAATATCAACATACCAACGCAGTTTTTGGACGAATCAAACATGTAGCCAGCGCAACAACTGAAATATATAAAACATATCTTTGAACTATTGCCTTTATAATGTTATGAATACTATATTAATCTATTCGGAAGACAGTGAGGAGTAAAATTTACAACAGTCTTTTCATGGACAAAACTCACGGGAACAAAAAAAAAACCTAAAAGTGCGTGCTTACAGTTTTAATCGTTATTGTGAGCGTGACACTTATAATTACAGAATTACGATGTCAGTTTGTTATATCTAGCAAACATTTTAATTGTGTTTATTTATATATAATTTTTATCAAAGATTAGGTTGAACATGTATCGTTATCTTCAAAAGATTCTTAATTCTCGTAGTTACAATGTTCACAAACTTATGCATGAATGAAGTTTGTTTAAAGCCATTGTTATATAGTACACGTATTTTCAGCTTCAAATAAAAAATGTGAAGATGATATAGGTTTCGATAATTTTTAATGTATTCAATAATTTCAAAATTGTTTCCTTTTCACAAAACTTTCTTTTCGATAATGAAATATGTACCAAAAATCTTACTGTAATCGTTTCTTACCTCGTTTCGCTGCATTTCTTTTCAGTAGTTCCTTCAAAATAAAGAAAGAATACTGCCAATATAAAAAACAAGCTATACATTATCCTCCTCGCGTATTATTACTTATTGTGTTTCTATGAGCTTAAAGGCTTGCCTGTAGAATTATATCAACGACAATTAACAATACTATTCATCAGGAAATTATGGTTAAACACCCGGCATCGCTGCATTGGAGTAAAATAAACATACATGTACATCCGTGACTTCCGTAAGATTTTAATATAATTCTAGATTTTACCATTGAGTTTGAACATTATTTTTGGTTTGTTTATTAAGGATGACATTTATTCCGAATAAAAATAAACTATTGATGATAATAAAAAATCCTACATGTAATTTGTATCTTATAGAACTTTCAAAAACTTGGTCAATGTTCTACTTTTAATAAATGACAATTGAATATTTTTTTAAGAACTCGTAAAATTTCCCTCAACATTTTACACTATGACTGAGATTTTCCTAATTGTAAGTATAATACTGATTAATAATGTTTGAAAAATGCAATTAAGTTAAACAAGGACAATTCAGAGTTCATCGGATGTTTAAACACATCCATAAGTGTATCCTTGAAGAGGTATATCATCCTTTCCTTAGTGTAAAAAATGTGCAGATTCTTTCTTAGAATGCTGTTAAAGTTTTTAAGGACGGGGTGAAAGGTAGTCACAAGTGGAACCCTGCTTTTGCCTGGCATATTTTTCCATTGTATTGCAAAAGGGTTTCCCTGTCTTTTGTTGCCTCGGTAACATAGACGGAATTTCAATATCTTGCTCTATTCTTCAAAATTTTCATCAGAATAACAGATTTCGTCTTATTCGGGTAGTTTAGTCTTCAGGAATACCTCTAAAAGTATGGGGGCGTGGCAGATATACGGCTTGAGGTAGATATGAGAATCAGTGGAGTTTATTATGGAGACTGCATTTTATTTCGCCATCTTCCAGAGTTGATTTAGTGTCCAAGAATCTTGTTTATTTTTATGGTTACTACAACTACATGTATTCAGAAGATTGAGTAAAAATATGTTTTGGGAAAAAAAAAATTTAAATCTACATATTCAGAAAAAAAGTTGATGATACGGTATTCTACATACACTAAAGTTGCATAAAATATCTTTGAAAAAATACATTATTATCATAAACCACAAATCATACCTTCTACGTACTTTAATGGTACCCTACCCAAACGCTTTGCTTCCCATGATATTTAGGATTTATCGAAAATGAACTCAAAAACCCTATGAATAAGTGTGCCTCTAAATCAATATTATGAATTATAACAACTATTTTATTCAGAAAATTATCCGTATTTTAATGTAACCTTGATACCTCCATTACCAACCAACACATGTGGACTATCGAACCAAATGATAACAGAATAAGAACTCAGAAACAAGTTTAAATATAATTTTTATATTTTATATGATATATATATATATATATATATATATATATATATATATATATATATATATATATATATATATATATATATTTATATATCGTTTAAAATACAATTTCCCTATGTAAGAATCGATATTATCGTTATTGTTCCAAAAAGCAGGAAAATTCCTTTTTATATTTGTAATTGAATTGAACCTAATTTATGTCCTGTTGATGTTGTGTCTTTGATGGTATTGCCACTACGCCAGATTATGGATCCCATTTTCTGATTTTAAGTTGGCTGAGTAGTCAACAAATAATCCAATTGATCTACCTTATAGTTCCAAAACTGATTTGTTTTTGGTATAAAATGTTATTTACTTTTTAAAATTCCGTTTATTTTAACTTTGAAAATTAAATGTTTTATATATAAAGACCTAACAATGTTCTTCTGGATAGAATAGAACTGCAAAATATCACGGGTCTGCCCCGTACGCGGGAGGTTCAAAATAACCATGTGATAAAGTTCATAAAGTAAGTAGAATTTTTATAAACTTAATAACGTGGTTATTTTGAATGGAGAGTAAAAAATTAATTGAATCTGAAGAAAACATCAACTATAACTCGTGGAATTAAAACTGAAGTCCAAAAATAATTGCTAAATGCAGATGAGAAACGGTAAGTCCCTGTGCCGAGCGCTTTTTGAACCTCCCACGTACGGGACAGACCCTTACTATATTGCAGTTCTATTTTATCCAGGGTAACATTTTACAAGAAGTTATTCCTCTCATAGATGTTTAATCACATCGCTTAACGTAGAAAACACAAAACTAATAAAAATATTGAATAATTTCACTACACTAAAATCATTTATTAAAATATCCCAGATTTTTGTACATTTCATATATGTATTAAACACATGTGTCATACATAGAAATTTTTTCCGGTGATTCGGTCACGTCTTTTTCTTCAGGAAATGGAAGAAAATCGGCCGGATCACCCATGTCAGCCGTTGGTAAGACGTTCTCGAAGGGCAGTGTGACGTCATTGGATTTTAATTTCACTTGCGAATTTTGCAGTTGTGTATTTTGTCTCATTTTTAACACTCTGTTTAGAAAAGACAAACATTTGAAATAGGTTTTGCTTTAAATGTGAAAAAAAAATTAAATAGTTTTCGGGATGATATATGGCAAAAGTATCCAATTTAGAAGTTCTAAGCCAATTATGTTGAGCAAAAAAATCAAAAGAAAATATCAAATAATACTTGTTTTACTCAAAAACATGATACGACATCAATAATGAAGTAGCTTGTTAATATCATAAGGTACACCATCATCTTCTGAGTTGATTCTTTTGTTTCAGGGACATGGTCACGATTTTGGTCAAATTCTATTTTTCTGTTTTTATTATTTAGTACAATGCTTTAAGAACTTTAGGAATGCATTTTTAATGATCAAATGTCCTGGATTTTTTTTTTTACATAGGTTCAATATACCAGTAAAAAATCGTTTTCAAGCTGATTTGTCTATCTTTTTATTCATTTTAAGCATAAATAAACAGTTCCAAACGTTTAACACATTCATTTTAGGTCTAAAATTGGAATTTTCACTTCAACATTCGAAATGTAAACAAACCCTTTATTTACATAGCAAAGAATTTCAAGCTCTGTAACTCGATTTTAACGCAACGAATGACACTCAAATTATGGTTGCCCATTAAAAATGCCTCAATGAAGCATTGTAAACATTAAAATCAGAAAAATAATTTTTGACCAGGGACCATGCCCTTTTAACCAATGTAGGTTATGCAAGTAAAATAAGTTCAGCCAATGAAATGATGCATTATAATCAGAGCAAAATCTACATCTGTTATGAAATTAAAAGGTCATGAAGTTCGAGTTGAGTCTATACTTTTCATTCAGCTGTATCTATGCGAGGAAATCTTGTCTTTCTTGTTGAACAAGAAAAAATCATAAAATGTATAATACGTACATGAGAGTGCCGAATAGAATAAACAAAATGAGAAGTCCAATGACGGTGAGGATAATTGTTGGAAGTGTTATTGGGTTTAAGTAATTCACATCTGAAAGAAAATTTCTATTAATTTTTAATTCACAAAAAAGATTTTATAATATAAGAATTAAAAAAAACATTCTGGTTTATTGCACAAATGATATAAAGAATTATAATTTATATCTAAGCAGTTAATAAATCTTATGAGGTAGACATTGCATGGAAATTTTAAGATCGATAGATACTTACGAAGGTATAATGGTCAATAAATTATCCATCATATATGTGCATTCAAATTTTTGGCCATAACTTATTCACTGGTAAAAAAAAAAAAAACCTACAAATATTCTATGCTTCAATTCAATTTAATTCAATTCAGATTGTTGACATTACCATATTGGCATACAGTCAAAATGAAATCAAATGATAGACAAAAGAATATTATAACATAAAGGCTATAGCATGCAAGACAATTTTATACAATTCTTTATATTCCTGGAACTGTTTTCTCTGCATAAAGCATTTATCTAAAGTAGATACATAGACGTTTTGTTGTATTATAATCACATGGATTAATAATTTCTTTAATGGGGTCACTATTTAAAGTTTGAATATTTTCCTTCATCTTTATACAGAGCTCTCTGTCATTTAAAGGAGATTAATATGAGAAAGAATGAGAATATTAGAAAGAGAGCACAGACTGATATGGGACTTATAATGAAAATGCTATGGTACAATTTACCAAGTATTTTCATGTATTTAACTGCACAATTGTTATGTCTGTTTCATAAAGCATTAAATAAAATAAAGTCATACTTCCAATTAGATATTTTTACAATGGAAATGAATGAAATGTGATAATAATCCTACACGTACTTTTGATGTTAACATAATTCTTCCAAGGTTAATATATTATGAAAATACAACATACCAAACGACTTTTGGCATCCAAATGTTGCATTGCACATTTCTTGAGGGCAATCACAAAGCTTTCGACATCCGTCTCCATAGTAACCGTTCGGACAGGAAAAAGAACAATTAATTCCATAAAAACCACGTTGGCAAGCTGAAACAATCAATTTTCATAATGACGAACTTAAACTATACAAATATTTATTAACTACTTTTGCTGTTAATTATATGATTAAGACATTTCGGATACGTTTGTTTGAGTTTTATATTCAGGAAACATTTGATATTGAAATAAACATTCATAGAAATAAAATTAATGAACCTTAAATGGGCACCCAATCATAGAAAGTTATTTTCAAATAAAATGTCGGCTTTTAGTGACGATCGGTATCTATTTTCAGGCTAGTTGAAATACTGATAAAAACAGTAATTAAAACAATTCATAGCTTGAGAAAACAATGTAGTTTTATATCTTAAAAAAGGCAATATAAATAAAAAAAACTGAAGCAAATAAAAAACTCACCTACACAATCTCCAGACGAATCAAAATAGAACCCTGAACAACAACTAAAGTGTAATTTAAAAAATTGCTTTATAAATATTAATTTCTAAATGTAAGACCTAAAAAAAAAAAACGAAAATAGTATTTATCATTGTAAATGTTTTAAAATCAATTAGAAATCAAGACATTTAAAAGCATAGCTAGAATTATAAATTCAATACATCTACAACAAGGATGTAGAAGTGCGGAAAATCAATTATCAAATTTGATCAAATTCATATTTACGAACCTGTTTTTACCACATTTCTGATCATGGTCAGTCATATGGCCAAGATAAAGAAAACAGAGGAAGAGCCATATATGCTTCATTTCCTCTACTTCAGAATTCCTCTTCAATGCTCGAAATTAGGTCAATAAAACTAGAGAGTATTGAATGATACACGGAAATAATTTAAATCGGAACACAGCACCAATCTCTCTCTCTCTCTCTCTCTCTCTCATGTTAAGACAGTAGCAAAACAATCGTCATAGCAATTAAGATAAGGCACTCTACGTTTTAAAAATCGTGGTTTTAAGACAATTATTTGTTCGTTGTCCGGCAGTGTTAAGTTGTTGGACCGATCGGTATATACGTACAGTCGTTGAGTTAGTATCAGACCGATTTAAAGTACACGTTGAACATTCTTTTCATATTGTAAAAATTGTATGAAATGTTATACATATATGCGATATTAAGTATTTCTTCAAACCGAAATGTATGTTCACATTGTGTTTGAGAGGAACTTGTGTGTACAGAAAAAAGCATACAAAAATTCTTCTGAAAAGAATGTTAAAAATCTATCCGAATTGTTGAATTTAATGAAATGATTTTATATAACTTGTTTATTTTTCAATTTCAACTTATGGTAGCTTCAACGATCAGAATCTTCTATTGTGAATTCTGGTTGCTTCATATTGTATGTTATTTATCTTTTATTTTTTGTTATATATTGATTCCTGCATTATTAAGACTTTATATTGGATGTAAGTGGGATTTCTCCTCAAACATTTTATTAAAACATTAATTTGCATCAAAGGGTGAATGAGTTTTATTAAAAAAATATAGTGAACATAACATTTTTATATATGCAGGATTTAGAGGGTCTTTAACATTATTTTTGACGCATGTACTATACCCTGTCCCAAGTTTCTTCGTCCAACACTTTTTGCTCAATATCTCGAAAATCTTTTGTGCCCAAACTACGTTTATCCACCAGAACGAAAAAAAGTCAAGATTTTCTGTTTTGAAACGCCCCCTCTACTGCTTCAGGTTTCAATACATAACCCAAAATAGAAAGTTTACGGGGACTTTGCATTGTACAGAAATAAAAAGTACCCGGATGATAACGTTGAAAAATTGTGCGAGGTGTCCAGAGTATTTTCGAATTGAGAAAAGACGTAAACTCCCATTATAAATCTCCGTAAGAAATTTGTTTCGTCCATATTAATTTCTCCGGGTAAAAATAGATGAGGTGTCAATGAAGAAATCTTGGATTTTTTACCTTACATCGATTTCAATTCTACTTCATTGACAGGTATGTGTATTTTCGTTAAAATTCTTCAATATGTGACGGAAACAGTAAAGTTGGACAGGCTGTAGTTGGCGAAAACAATGTCAAATGCTGAGCTATAAGGTCGAACAGTATTAAGATTGGGCACTTAAGATTAGTCTACCTGGGGTTTCTGTATAGATTGTTTTATCTATTAATGATAAGAACATTAATTACATTTAATATTTTTTATTTTTGCAACCGAAAGACTTTCATCCTGTAGAAAACATTTTTTTAACTTATGTAGACCTGTGCTGAAACTTTTATCTTACAATTAGCAGAAATTTTGCAACGGAAACTGGTTTTCATACATGTTTGTTGGATTTTATTACACATATACACCATGCTCATGCGTTTTGCAACATTGGTCCACGTATAACTATATGTAGGAATATCATTTCGGTAGAATAATTGTATTCAATGGGAGAATCTTAAAAGTCTTTCGGATACAGAGGTGGCGTCGAGTTGTCCATAGTCTTTAAGTCGATGCCACTGGTATGTCTGTTGCCTTTAGAGGTGTTACCCACATCATCATAAACATTCTCTTCTGAAGTCCTCTGTGGAACATGACGCTTGGAAAGTTGTTTCATCTTAAACAGCCTATTTGAAAATGACAATCATCTCTTATTTGATTAGCTTCAAGAATCACGTGACTATAGCCTCTTCCGGGTCCAGAAAGAAAATCTCTGTGTATTAAGACTTGAAACAAGTAAAGCATCCCAGTAATTTATATTCTACTTTCATAAATACTATATCCAATTTAAAAAACAAGATGTGACATTTTTGTTAATACTTTAAAAAAGAAAATAAATAAAATCAGTAATTTTTCGTAGGAAGACTTATCTCTCTACATATTAATATATATAATAGGAAGTTGGAGTGTTAATAAAGATTATTCTTAAAGTGAGGTTCTAAAGAACCCAGCGTAGACGTTCTATATTAAGGAATTCTTTAATAATAAAAATGAATTAGATAAATAGATAGATCTATAGATAGATAGGTAGATATATGATAAATAGATTTTTGCATTAATATTTTTACATACAAAAATGTGATGATTACACAGAGTACACCTAGGACTCCCAGTGTGATAGGAATGGCAATGGAAAGACTGCTAGTATTTGGGAGACTAATATCTGAAACAAAAAGGTCGTTGATAAGATTCATTTTCATTGACGCAAACAATCGTTGTATAACAAAGTACATTCGTATATTTGCATACAATGCAGCTCAATGATACACTCAATACATTGAATAGCATAATGAATTTAGATGAGAGATTACCCAGGAGTAATTTTGTGGCCAATCTGTTTAAATCGATCTATTTGTGATACATCAATAGTTGTTCACAAGAAACCCAAAAAGTGAGCACAGATACATCATGGGACAGAATGAGATCACGATTAGATTAATATTAATTTTTATTTACAATTTGGTTTATGTTGTTCTCGAGAACATACTTCTATAATAAAGGTATATCATTAATCAGATGTCTCCTAACACTCGCATATTCAAAAGGTCAAAGATATTGGAAGACTTTTAAACCTAAACAAGATGAGTTTAATCAAAGTGCATTTTTATGATGAGTTCTAGTAAATGATATGAAGAATCACTGAGTTTCATCAATATTAAACGAGGCGCTTATCCTTATACCACGAATCTATGTGCTGCATTTGTACCATAGGAAACGTTTCCCGTTCGTAAGGAAATATTGCATTTCATTGACTTAGGACTTAAAACTTTTTTAACGCATACAAAGTTTACCTTTCAAAGTTCATCAAAATAAGGAATTTTAATTAGAAGTTTTTTAATCACAGCTTGCACATGTATATCCACCTGTGTACAATGTACTAGGCAATTATTTTTTAATAAAGGTCGGATATAGGTTCATTGCTAATTTTGGGGGGGAAATCATTTATCTGCAACAATAAGTATGTCCCACTGAACCTAACTAAAGAAAATTGAGTCTGATTTTAAAGGCGTTCAGGGTTATATGTTTTTCTGTTATGATCTATCGGTCATTTTATATTCAGAGAACATTATTATTATTATTCCGTTTTAACGTTATATTTTATACACCAAAGAAAAAACTTTCTGACATGATGTAAGTATATGTTTGTCTGGATTTTATTTATAAACAACTAAAAAATGAAAGATAACAAATTTACAAAGACTTTGACATCTCGAATCCGTTGCTCTAGAGATAACGACTCATTTCCCTAATTTTGATATCAGCTGGGAAAAAAAAGTGTTTGAACGTGTTAAAATATTTTTAATTAAAGTATTTGCTGCTATAAATAATTTGAGGAAAATATTATTAAATTCAGAATCTCTCTTTACCTGAGGAAGATAAGTATTAAACATCTTTCGTCAAAATTTTGATTTCCTTTGACTATTTCTTGCGAAAATTGTTTTAATTTTTCAAATGTTAAAAATTACAATAATTACAAAGAATTACGCAATTAACTATAACGTCTTCAGAACGAGTTTTTAAACCCTTTACAGTTTCAATAAACGAAAAAAAGTTGAATTGAGTCACCAAGAAACCAAACCTTGTCTCTGAAGGCACCCAACTGTCGCATTGCAAAGCTCGTCCGGGCATTCACAGCGGCCTCTACAGAGTTCTCCATAGAAGCCTTTAGCACAAGTACCCGAACACTGAACCCCATGAAGTCCGCTCGGACAGACTGAAATAGAGATTGATTACATAGCAGACATTGTGTATGTCTAAGTTCTACATATGATTCATACATTAACATACTCGAACACGTACGTATGCTCGGGAATGTATGATGAAGTGCAAGTTGTAATGTGTAATGTTCAAATTACTATTTGAATGATGCGTATTCTCTCTCTCTCTCTCTCTCTCTCTCTCTCTCTCTCTCTCTCTCTCTCTCTCTCATATATGATTGTTATCTATCGATCGATCGATTGAGAAATTAACATTACGCTCAATGTATAAAGAAACAAAAGTTAACATACCAACACACTTTCCTGACGAATCGAACCAATATCCAGCACAACAACTACATGTAAAAATACAGTATTCTACAAATTAGGATGATTAAAGAATCCTTATCACAAAATGGAGTTCAGTGGCAACATTGCTTAAGGAACAACCTTGGAATAATCTAGGGTTTAGTTGTTTATATTCATCTTTCATCTAACCTTCACTTTGCGGATCTAGTATTCATTTTTTAGGTCAGTCGCGGGTTTAAATTTTGCGCTTTTTATTCTAAAAAAATTTACATATCATAAAAATTGTTAGAATAATGTTCAGACATATTTTTATCATTTCGCCGCTACTGCAAATTCAACGTTATCCATGTCGGAGTCACCGTCTTACGATGACGTCAGTTGAGACTTTGGCGTAACATTTTGTTATTGTAAACCATAGTTTATTATAAATACAACATACAACATGAATATACAATGATACATAATCACGCAAGGATTCGGAAACAGATACACACATATTAATCCGTTTCCTTAAAGGGGCATGGTCACGATTTTGGTCATATATTATTCCTCCGATTTCATTGTTCACAAAGCTTCAATTCGGCATTTTTAATAGACAACCAATATTTGAGCGTCATTCTTTGAGTTATAAGCCAGTTACAGAGCTTACAATTCTTTGCTATGTAAACAAAGTTTTTGTTTACATTTTGAATGTTGAAGTACAAATAAAGTTTTAGACTTTAAATGAATGTGTTAAATGTTAGGAACTGTTTATTTATAATTAAAATGAATACGAAGATAGACAAATCAGCTTAAAAAAGATATTTTAATGGTATATTGAACCTATGTAAACAAAAACAAGTCACGAGCCTTGTTTACATGACAAAGAACTATGAGCCCTGTATCTTGCTTATAACTCAACGACTGACTCTCAAATTCCATTTGATCATTAGAAATGCATTCCTAAAGCATTGTAAATAATAAAAACTGAAAAATAGAATTTGACCAAAATCGTGACCTTTAAATATAATTTACAACTTTTGAATTACTGATGTGCCCAGGTTGGAATGACGGGGTTCTATCTAGTTCACACAATGAAATACTCTTTTCTTCTTTCTTTTTTTCAAATTTATTCTTATATCAACGAAATGTCTCTGGATGTTTTAACAGATTTTGCAATGTAGCTAACACTTTTTTTCTTTAAAAAAAATCCCTACCTGGTCTCGCTGCATTTCTTTCCGTCAATTAGTACAATAGGAACAAAGACCGATACAAGGATCAGGATAAACATCGTTGTCCTTCTTGCTTTCTGATAATTCCTCTAATAATCCGTAGGTCGCCTCTGTTAATTTGTATGTGTGAAGATATTAGGAAATTCAGAAATTCTGCTTAAAATGACTTTAATCTGTTGAAAGGGAAGTATTTCTTTTAAATTTTGCATGGGCTGTAAAAGTACTTATAATGGTTTATTTTACTGGGTAGCAGCTATGTCAAAAGTTGCAACGAGTTAATTTAGTGAAATAAAAATTAGATTATACATTGTATTCTATTATCAAAATCGAATAATACTTTTATAAAGCGCAGTTGTTCATGTATATACAACAAAACCAGTATGGTTTATTAAATGCGGTCTAAATGTGCCAAACAGCTAACAAAAATGCAATACTTTTTTCATTCATATACAACATATGTCTATGTAATTGTGTCAACCATGTAATTTATGTATATAGATTTTACTTATACCAGCGTATATCTTGCTCTTTACTTTATTTTAATTCGTAAACCTGCATGATAACGTGCACTAGTTTGAAGTTAGCATTAAGTATAGTACCGTGTATGATTTATATCTAGATGTTGATGTTTAAATACTACTAAAACACTTCTTTTTCTAATCCTTTTAAAAGAAACATGTGTATTTAAATTTAAATTAATTTCACAAATAGGTATATCTAAATCTTCAAATACTTTTTGTTACATGGTGACTTTAATAGTTTTTCATTCCCAGTTAAGGATTTTCATATATTTAATACAAGTATATAGCAAGTACACGTGTTTATAATTATATTTTTGGCTGACATTACTTTCTTTACATGTCTGCAAGACGATTTTCATGAAATACAATAAAACGAATTTATTTAGGTCACAATTTGGTTTTCAATCTTTTCTTTCAAATCTTTTTTTTTAATTTTGGGACCTTGCTTTCGATCCTTGCAACAGACAGCTTCAATTTATTATTTTTCACAACTGCAGAGAAATGATATGGTAAAATTAGTTTATTTCATAAGTTTATTTCAGTAGAAATTGCACAATTTACATTCAGGTAGATAATACATGTATTATTAATATCTCTCTCTCTCTCTCTCTCTCTCTCTCTCTCTCTCTCTCTCTCTCTCTCGTTACGGCATATGTACATTGGTGTTCATTTAGTGAAAGATTAATGATCAACAGAATCGCAATATATGTGAATAATGTCGCATAGAGTTCGCTTTGCAAAGTTTTGGTGTAAAATTATAAAACCCGAAATCCAGAAAAAGTCGTTCGGCCGTTTTTGTTGTTGCTAAAGATATCCCCTTGGCCATCCCATTCAGTAACAGCTATCTGGAATCGATCCCCTGCATCGGTTTTCAACACAACAAATCCAGTTGAGGACCCGGAGTCCCATTCTTTCTCTGTATCCGCCACAATTACGCCTTTTACGGCTCCGTTTTGCATCAAAGCAGCATTAATTTCGCCATATTGGGAATTCTTCTTAGGCCGTATGATGTGCCTGCCCGCTACGTGCAATGTCCATGCGAAAGCATACAGACCGGAAGCGGGGACGGTGAAAATACCAGTTGTCTTATTGTATCCATTTCCGATATTGGTATCGATGGTGTCAAAGATAAAAGTTGATCCTTTTGGCATAGATTTGAAATCCTTAGCAAAATAGGCGTAAAATGCAACAGGTGTCCTCTGGTCCGTACACGTTATGATTTCTATACAACCTATCATTGAAAAAGAATCTATGAGTGCAAATTCATCTCATTTTCTTCAAAAAATTAAATATTCAGACATGAATTTAAAAACTACTCAAATTAAAAGACATGTAATCTGGATAAATAAACGAGCTTCATTAGAAACCTTGAGTATCTAGTTTTAAAAATAGTCGAGGGCAGCAATTTTCGAGAATTTAGTCGAAAAAAAAAACAGTTTAAAGAATACGTAAAATCGCATCCCATGACCCTTTCAATAAAAATTGTAATTCTAATTTTAATTTCGTTGAACATTTTGTTTCTTGGACCAACCCACAACTTAATACACATACAAAAATTTGAACGTAACAATATTGATGAGACCTCATACAATACGGTACAGTTGATGAATTATTATCAAAAATAAACAAAATCAAAATATCGATTAAATTTCAAACAGATTCAGAGAGAGAGAGAGAGAGAGAGAGAGAGAGAGAGAGAGAGAGAGAGAGAGAGATTGCCAGTCTTTTCTACACAATATGCATAATTACAAAAGATCCCGGGTTTCAGTACTTTAGTACATGTACTTTGATTTTCTCTTAAATTCATGTGAGCAACCCATTTTAAGCTACCTGTTTGACAATCTAATCGCAAAGCTTAGCGCTATTGTAAAGATCTATTAGATTAAATTAAGGATCATTTTAGGAATCATTCTTTGAGTGTTATGAGGTGAACAAATACGGTCAAGGGTTATCAAATCTATCTATAGATTTGATTACACCCAACCGTATTTGATCACCTCATAATTTTCAAAGAATGATTACTTATGCATACTTAATGATACTTATTTATATAATTTCCAGCAACTGTGCGATTGAATATTAAAATAGGCATTGATGAGATATATTGGACTATACGTTTCACAATCGATTCGTAGTGTTATCACAGACAAAGACACTGGAAAATGTAAATATTTTTTTATCAAACAAATATAATAACCCACATATATCAATTACAGGTATTCTTTTTAACAGAAACAAAACGAAATACAAATTATAAAATGAAAGTTATACTTTGATCATACTGGCTTTTTAATAAACACTTACTCTTATTCAGGAAAGGTGACAGCTGATTCTTTAGGTTGAAGTTTTCCTTGTTAAGATGGAGTACCTCTTCTTTCAGTCGCTGGACGTCAGTCATGACCTGAAGAACGTTATTCGTGAGTAACAACGCTTGGTTCATATCCTGTTTTAGAAGAATTTCTTTTATCAAAGACATGTCACGGTTTGGGGGTTCAAAGCTTTCATTATTGGCACTGGTCGCTGATCCATTGAAAACAGTTTCGCCAGTCGACAGATCATTATTGGATAAGACCACAACTAAAACAGCAAGGAGATGAATAGAAACCTGCATCATGTTCCTCTACCGACTTTCTTTGAAAATAGTCGAAATGTGATGTTTGTCCTTTTATATGTTTTTCTCTCGAGTACATACGTACGAATGTTGGAGAATATATTTGTTAATCCAAATAGCTTATCTACAAATGTGTAGAATTTCAGTAAAAACTTGTATTGTAAATGTCTTTAAAAAAAACTATTATCTTTGGGGGAAAAAGGTGGATCGTGAAAGAAATGTTTTTGAAAACAAATGTTATCTTTGGGGAAAAAACGTAATTAAAATAGAAAGAGAAGATAAGAACTTGTTTGCTGTTTTAGTTTTGAAGGTATATTTCTTGGGAGGGAGTGTAACAGGTTTTTTTTTATCAACTTACCTTGATTTTTTTTCTGAAAAAAGGGACCCCTTGGCATAATAAAGTAAAAATTCAGAACAGAAAGTCGTCAACACTCTGTATTTCTTTTTACCGAAAGCATGTCTTAAAACTTTTGATAACAACTATCATATGTAAAAAAAAAAAAAAAAAAAAAAAAAAAAAAAAAAAATCTCCGACATTTATTTTATCAGAAAGTTAATTCAAGTGTTATTCTAAGAAAACCTTGCGATAATTCTCCCATGAAAACTGGTACATACCGGGATGCTGATAAATTTGACCTTGTTTTTAAATGGTTTGGTTTTTGATTGTGAATTTAAAAGAAAAAAACATTGTGTCCGAAGAAAGGATATATGTACTTTAAAATCATATATTTACATTTAATGTATATTTCCCCATATGTTTGCATTGGAAATATGTGACGTTCAATATTTAACGGAAAGTCAAACCTGACCACGGCGTGTCAGCACAAGTAAACGTCATCACGAGTTTTGAATAGATATACAGGGTGTTTCAATAAACATGTCCCAACTTTGGATGTCTATATCTTTGCACAAACATGACATATTATCTTTACAATAACTGCATCTGAAAGCGTTTGTTCAGGCAAAATGTATTACAGTGTAAATACAATATACTATGATATCATGATTAATTTTTGATGAGATCATCAGAAGTCAAGTATTCAGGTATTTGATAATGGATGATAAAAATGACTCTATATTGATATTGTAAAACTATACATTGAGAATGGAAAATCGCCGACCATAGTGAAAAGGGTTTTTAAAAAGAAGAGCCCAGATTGAAACATCTTTAAAGGAAACAGATTTTTTGTATTGTTTCTAATACTCTTGTAAAAATGTTAACAGGAACTTCAGAGGATAGAATGAGACTAGTGACCGAAAAACAAGCCGACATTTGGAACACGTCCTAAAATGACGTTAAATCGAGTACAGTCTATAAGTTGACTTAGTTTTAAAAGAAATATTTGTCTCCTCAATAGGCAATAGATTTGCCATTATCATCATAGTCACAAATAGGTAAATTAAATTTTTCAAACACCCTTTGTTACATGGTGATTCTAATAGTTTTTCATCCCGAGTTAAGGGTCTTTATATATTCTTTATATATTTCATAAACGTATAAATATAGCATATGCGTGTGTACATGTATATTTAGACTTTTGGATGACACCACATTGTTGACATATATGCAAGAAGATTTTTATGAAATGCAATAAAACAAAATGATTGAGGTCACAATTTGGCTTTCAATCTTGTTCATTTCAAATCATATTTTAATGATGCGTCCTTACTTTCGCATCATGCAACAGACTGCTTCCATTTATTGTTCACCACGACTTCAATAGCAATGTTATTGCTAAATCAATTTTTTTTCATGTTTATTTCAGTCGAACTTACGCAATTTACATTCAGCTAGATAATATATGTCCTGTTAATCTCTCTCTCTCTCTCTCTCTCTCTCTCTCTCTCTCTCTCTCTCTCTCTCTCTCTCTCTCTCTCTCGTTATGGCTGTGGCATATGTACATCAGGCTACAACATATTGGTGTTGCAAGGTTTAGGTGTAAAATTATGAAATTTGAAATCCAGAAAAAGTCGTTCGGCCGTTTTTGTTGTTGCTAAAGATATCCCCTTGGCCATCCCATTCAGTAACAGCTATCTGGAATCGATCCCCAGCCTTGGTTTCCAACACAACAAATCCAGTTGAGGACCCGGAGTCCCATTCTTTCTCTGTATCCGCCACAATTACGCCTTTTACGGCTCCGTTTTGCATCAAAGCAGCATTAATTTCGCCATATTCTGAACTCTTCTTAGGCAGTACTAAGTACCTGCCCGCTGCGTGTATGGTCCATGTGAATGCATACAGACCGGAAGTAGGGGCGGTGAATATACCAGTTGTCTTGTTGTATCCGTTTCCGATATTGGTTTCAACAATGTCAAAGATAAAAGTTGATCCTTTTGGCATAGCTTTAAAATCGTTAGCAAAATAGGCGTAAAAGGCAACAGGTGTCCTATGGTCCGTGCACTGAATAATTTCTATACAACCTAAAATTATAAAAGAATACGAACTTTTGTTCATTCTAGATATTGAGTGGAAATCCATCTCGTTTTCTATACTTTCTGGTATAGTATATACTATATTTAGTAAATGTAATCTGGTTTGTATTTAGTAATTGTAATCTGGATATTAAGCAAGTGAGCATAGTGGCCTTGAGTTTATAGTTTTATTAATATTCGAGGGCAGCAATATTCGTGGAATTAGTGAAAAAATTAATTTCAAGAATTAATACGTTAATTCGTGGCAGTGATCCTTTCAATACAATTTGTTATTTGAAGATGCATTTCTTTGACATTCAATTTCTCGGATCAAATCAATCAACAACAAATTGCACAAAGATTGGAATTCAACAATATTGATGATACCTCATGCGGTAAATTCTGTATTATGAAGATACGGTGCACTTAGATTGATTTATCATAAAAAAATTTATTAAACAAAATGTCCATTAAATTTCAAACGGATTCAATTTTTTCTCTAACGTTCATATGGGCAACCCATTATAAGCTACTTGTTTGACAGTCTGTTTGCAAAGTTTAGTGCTGTTGTGGAGATCTGTATTTCAATCAGATTTCTTTCATTGTTTGATTAAACCCAAAAAAAAACGCGTTATAACCAACCTTTACAATGTATAAATTATTCTTTTTTTTACGAAAACAAAACCGAGAGAGAAATTAAAAAAAGAAAGTTACATTTTGGTCATATTGTTTTCCTTCATAAACATGCACTTACTTTTATTCAAAAAAGGTGACAACTGATTCTTTAGGTCGACATTTTCCTTGTTAAGATGGAGTACCTCTTCTTTCAGTCGCTGGACGTCAGTCATGACCTGTAAAACGTTATTCGTGAGTAACAACGCTTGGTTCATGTCCTGCTTCAGAAAAATCTCTTTTATTAAAGATCTGTCACGGTTTTTGGTCACAGAGCTATAACCATTGGTACTGGTCGCTGATCCATTGACAACAGTTTCGCCAGTCGACAGATGATTTTTGGACACCACTACAACTGTTACAAAAACAGCAAGAAGAAAGATGGAAACTTTCATCGTGTTCCTTATAACGTAGAGTACGGCTTTCTTTAAAACTAGTCGAGATACGATGTTAAGTTCCTTTATAAATATGTTTTTCTCTCAAGTATGTTTTCTAGGAATGTCGAAAAGATTTTTGTTGACGCAAACAGTTCATCTGCAGATGCGTAGAACTTCAATAAAATCTTATTGTTGTAATATTTTGAAAACAACCTTCTCTCGCAATGAACGATAGAAAAACAAGTGAAGCTGGGCCCAAATCTTTTAAATTTACCCCCAGCTACATGCATACGAGCATGTACTTGTTTAATTAAGCCGGGTTATATTTACAAATTCAGCAGCATGTTTATCAATTCTCGTGGAAGAGGTCTCGCAAGGTTTCTAAGCACGAAGTTGAAATCAACTATCTAAAAAAAGTAATTATCAGTGAAGATGAATTTAAAATCATCTCTCCTCTCTCTCTCTCTCTCTCTCTCTCTCTCTCTCTCTCTCTCTCTCTCCAAAACAAAATCAATATTGAGGTAGGATAAATATGATTAAACGATCATTTTTACAGTACATATCTATATTGGTTAATAATGATTGGGCGTTTCGGCTTTTCTGTAGGTTCATATAAGGAAAAGTAATATATTTAAAGCAAAAATGTAAGCATTCTAATTTACATCAAAGGGCAATAGGAACACTGGTGTTGAGAGGGTCCTCACACCTCCTTAGTGCGGCTTATACTGTGCTTTCTTTCGAAATATACATTGTCAAAAATTAACGATACTTAATTAATAAATAATTATTTCTTTCGCAATAGCATTGTTTATCGGCGTAGCGGAAAAAGTTCAAACGTCAGCTACCGATCTGAAAGTCACAAAGTCGAAACTCACTCGTCCTTTACCTCTTTTTTACCTTTATACAATAATTGTCAATTTTTTTGGTCATATATTTTATTTTTAAATAATGTTATATTTAACAAAACAATAATTTTATTTTTGATTCAGAGCAAAAATGTTGCCTCATTTAAACTAGTACATGTAACAACTTCAATCCTTTACTGTGCAATGTATGTGACCTTCATACACGTCTAATTTGGACGTCCTTAATACCTCAAGGTTATCTCCAAATGGAAGAGACTTCTGCCAGTGTATGAAATCAATCAAGTCATAAATACATATATTTTCGTTCTAGATTTTTTATGAGCCATTTACAAGAAAAACACCGGATATAACTGCAACCATCAGCATTTTTATTTCAATGTCAGTTAAAACCAACATCGATTAGTTAGCATGAAAACATGATGCACTCTTTCAAATATACTTCCAAGAAGAAGAAAAATGGCTTAACTCAAACAAGACAGATCCCTAGTTTCAGTAATAAATACAAATAAAGCACCATTAAATCATTATAGTCAATTTGAAAGAGAACTGAAAAAATCAATTCAATATATTCATACAGGGAAAGTAAAGCTGTTCCAGACAATATTTGAATTTCATGTATATTAATTACAAGGAGAACATTTCAGAACTAGCAATTCTGAAGCGAAAGAAATTTCTTCCATTACTTTCGAATAAAGAAAATACAATAAGATTTATCAAGTAATATTACAACCGTGTAATAACATGCTAATTCAAAACACGCAACATTTATTGCGAAGAATCCAGAGACCTCTGATATGAAGAGTTATGGCAACTAGGTTTCATGCTTTGCAAACTCAAAAAAAAATAATAATAAAATGATGAATGCCCTGTCCACATAATCCATCAGATATTTATAAAGAACAAAAAAAGTTAAGTATGTACAAAATAAATTGGGGATGTTATACAAGTTGTAAAGTCATTGAATGAACAATTTCATAGGTGATATGGTATTGTGGGGGCAAATATGGTGCACTCATTTCGGTCATTTTAGCACTTTTTGTCAATAATAGAGAAATACACGAAATATAGCTGCAACCTTCTTCCATAATAATCAAACTTTTTTTGGCAAAAAGCTCAGGTTTAAATGACAAAAAATATCATTAATTTCCTTTTCAACAAAAAAAAAAATTCTCAACTTTCCCCATAAAGAAAAGTTTAACGAAATAAAATAACTTTTCTTTTTACTGAAGATGTGACCAGATGCTAATCAAGTAGGCTTTGTTTTGGAGTACAACATTGTTCTGGTTAAATGTCAGTCAAGCAGTGGACATGTACACTGTACACAGATAAAAAAAAAAAACACAGGGTTTTAACATTCAGGAGATGTACATAGTAATTTACCAATTTTTCTATCCATTTGTTATAGTGCCTTTATTTTTCACTACACAATCTGTTTAGAAATGAGGGGATTAATATGTGTTTGTATCCTAGAAATCCACAGGTTATTGAGTTTTTTTTCCTTATCATCAACAGAAAGAAATAAAAGTACTGTAATTTAATGACTACATACTTTGCACCATGTAATGCACAGTTTCACTACAGGTAAGTTTTGATACTGGTCATTTGAACACATCAGTTGTCTCTATAAATCCACAGAATGAAGTGCATGTTTACATGAATTCAGTCCAGTGAATGATCGTAGACTAAGTTTATATTATAAATACTAAACAGAGGATCATCTCATTTAATGCATAGAAAAATCCATCACATACTCAAAAAAAAAAAATTAATAAAAACTATCAAAACAAAATTCATTTGACTGCATTCCTCTCCTGTACATCATAAGTTAATTGCAAAAAAATATATATATATTATCATATATGTAAACAACAATTTGAATAAAAATGAAAATTTTTTCCTAGATTCCACTTGTGTTCGTCTGGTGTTGGTTTTTATTTATTGGTTTCTTGGTGGGTGTTTGGCGTCGGAACGCTTTACCGGGAGTATCCAAACTCCTTAGCATCATCTTCAGTGAAGTCTCCGTATCTCCACATGTTCTCCTGAAATTCAACAACATTCAATGAGAACACCCATTTTGAGTTAAAGTACACGCAAATCATGTTTTTCTCCATTAAATTATTTAAATAACGAATATCCTGTAATTTTTGTGATGATCTAATTTTCGCTCACTTTAACATCGCAAAATATTAAATACGCAGAAGTTATATCCTGTTTACTTTTCTGTAAGAAACTTTTAAAATCGCAAAAAATGACTGACGCAAATTAAAAATGATACAAAATTTTCCCATTTTTGAAAATTTTGTGACACGCGAAAAAAACCCTGAGATACGGTAATTGCTGGTAAACAATAAGACAAAGTCTGTTTACAGTGCTGTCAAGCAAATGCCCTGCACAGACCACATTAAAACTTCTAAGAATAAAAGAGGGTTACTCTTTATGTTCATAATGAGAAGGTTTGTTGAAATCAAAATCCAAAACAAATGACATTTTTTGTATTATAACGTATAAATAGTGTTAAAATTGGTGTGTCCAGTGCACTGTGGTGTCATCAACATTCCTGGAATCAGTAAACTAACCGTTTCTAAAATATGTGAATTAATAAACAATGGTCCTTTCAAAGTTTCATATTAATTATCTTTTATTTCTATTTAATCGGTGTTTGAGATTTTTTTAAGATTCCACTTGACAGTGAAATCCAACAAAATTGGTGTTCACCCAACATGATGATGAACCCAAGGTATCAATGAAATTCAATATATTGGCCTATACAACAATTCCACAGTAGTTCACAAATCAATGGCAGCCAGAGTGAGCTGACATATCCCAAACAGAAATTCCCACCACACACTTACTCTTGAAGACTTGGCCTTTTCCTGAGCCTTCATGTAGTCAGACACAATTTTAGCCAGACGCTTCTCCCGACGTCTCTCAGCCAATAGGAATCCACTGCTGACCAGTTTCTGGGCCACGTCTTCCTTCGTCTCTGGGTTCACCAGGCTGACGTACTCCAATCCGCTGGTTTTGTATTCCACGTTCATGTTCAACTGTCTGTTTGCTATTTCATCATAGAAGGCATCCTCAGCATCATTCTTGAAGTCCTCCTACAGTTTAAGAATACCAGTATGTACTTAATAAGTACTTATATGTTATATCGCTATGACAAATGTACACTACAGCCAAACCTACACCATGTATCATAATTCAAACAGAACTTTTTAAAATCTATGATATTAAACATTTTTCAAAATTAACACTTTCAAATTCAATGAGCAACGAGTATACTACAGACCGCTTATATAACTGCTGAGTGCAAAATGTGTAGTGTACAATGAAGAATAAATCAGAGATCTGGACACCCCCTCCTCTCAACACTTACATCTGGTGGGAGGGCTACACAGGCCAGGCAGTACTCTGTGGCTTGTGGGGACAGGGTCTGGAAGGAGGCCGGTAAGGTAGCTAGGTTGGTGGCCGTCGTTTGCTCTTTCTGATAAGCAAACAAAATCAACATTATCACGGATTCAAATTTCTATACAAGACTTCATATCAAATTTGGAAAAGGTTTTCCAGTTCAAAATCAAAGACATCTTCTCTGCTTACATTTCCATAATCAATGAACTGGACAGTGACTTTTGATCCATCCACTCTCTCCACTTTGGCTCTGTACCTGAAATGAAGATTGGAATAGTATTATTAGCCATGTATACAATAAATAACAAACATCTCTATTTTTTTCCCATATGAATCTTGAAATATGTTTTGAAATTCAATGCTTATAATCAAAAAAATATTGTAAAGAAATATATACAAATATTAAACATGTTATCACAAACTAAAATTTGATCCAATTCTGATTGTGTCCACATAAAATACCAGTAAAAACTGGAGATGTTTCCATAGAGGAGTTATATACACATCCATACATAATGTATATTTCTTTACATATTGCACAATGCCTGTATCACATCTAATCATGACCCAGTCCCTACCATTCGCTGTCCTGTGAGAACTTGGCGGCACACATGTCGTTCCGCTTGGGCGTGTAGGCCCCGGGGAGAGGTGGATTGGCGGTCATGTCCTGGCGGAGCTGCTCCATCAACTTCTCTAACTGCGGCCCATTGTCCACCAGCTGAGCGAAGAACTTCAGATCGGAGGCCACTTCCGTCACCACCACAGACTTGTAGCTCACGTTTCTCTCGGTGGTTTCCTCTACCACCTCCTCTGGTTCTGTCACCTCTTGATAGTCCTTCCACAACTGTAAAACAAACACAACCAATTATATTAATATTTCAGAGATGTGCACCCCTTTTTGTGCCACCCTTTGAAAAAAATTAAAAACAATAAAATGAATTCTTTTCAAAGATTTAAATGTACAAACTCAATCATTCTTTTTTCTGGAGGAGTCCCAGGCAAAACCCAAAATTTCAGTGCTCTAAATCTTTGAGAATTAACAGAATTCATGAAAAAAATTTCTACAATCTACAACAAATTCCAGCATGTTTTGCTGCACTCAGACTTACGTTGCGACGGTTCCTCTTGGCGTTTTCCTCAGCAATCTGCAGCTGTTTGTAGTAGTTGCTGCGCTCGGCGGTGAAATGGACCTTGGCCAGCCCCTCCTCTACCAGAGCCACCGACAGGTTAGTGTTGTCCACAAACAGCCAGCCAATGAAGTTACCTCCCTTGTCCATCGTCTCAACTCGTACTTCCACCTATATATCAAACAATATGAATTTTTTTGCCTCCAACACATTTTCATTATAAGTAAGGGCACTTACTAGTTTATCTTAATTCAAAAATACTTTTTCATTAATTCTAACATTACAACACAATTACATTATTATGTATATGACTATGTTTAAAACTCTTATGGGCACATGTGTCTTAAGTTAAAAATACTCAATCATTGTTTCTTAATTCCAATAAATTCATTTTACGATGTCTACAACTAGTATTATTAAAGCATGTTTTTTCTTTTAGTTGTGTAAAGAGTTACCTCTCTTTGCAAACACAATTCTTTTGTGAACTGAAGAGCTTCATCCCCATAAGGTTCGGACTGAGACATCTGTCCCCCGGGCAGGGGTCGGGCACCTCGGGGGCATTCAATACCTACAATAGTCCAAACATCTCTATCAAGATTCTTAATCAAAGTGTTCTAGAGATTTGCAATTCAATGCAATGTCAATGTCAATGTCATAAACATTCATGCATACAGATATGTACTGAAAGGAAATGAAATTGTTTTATTGTTAACATATTATAAATGAAGCCATTTTATCATCAAAGCCCTCAATTTAAATACAAATTTTAACAGGTATCTGTGATGCATTTCTCTTTAGCATGATGCCCTAGTATCAATATTGCAAATTCATTTTGAATATTTTCCTCCCACACCAGAGGCATAATGGGCAGTGTGTAATTAAGGTATAATGTTGTACATTGTTGCAGGGTACCTGATATGAGGAAGGTGGTGAGACATGTTTCCTTGGGTAAGTAGAGGCGGACCCGGGAACCGCTGGCCACGAACTCGACCACGGCCTCCGTCTTACCGGCCCTCTGTAGGAACGGCAGGAACTGCTTACACTTGTTCAAATCCTGTACAAGGAGAAAAACAGTCACAAAATGATGAAACATGAACTTAATTTGTCAGCCTCAGAACTTTAAAAAAATGCTTCTACTTTCTGGAGATGAAAAAGTTTTGATGCCAATCAATTATTACCTCTCATCCCCCCCCCCAAACATTCTCCCACACATATCTACATGTATAAAATAAATTGTCAGCAACTATCCATTTACTATCAAAAGTTTGTTTTCTGTTCTTATTTCTACTCTCACTTTTGCTCTGAAATATCTTGCTGTTTTCTCACATACTATTTTCAAACATAACCCACGTACCCCAGAGACATCAGCCACCCTATGAATTGGTGCCTCTTTCTTGGAATGTAGGCCCACACCCTTCTTCTGGGCTCTAGCTTCTGCTGCCAGCAATTCATCGTAGTGTTCAGACCTCTGGTCATCTTCCATTCTGTAGCGCACCACTGTGGCCAGACCTTTCCCAACCAAAGCCTCACCGACATTACTGTAGCAAAGGGAAACAACATCAGTTAACATCAGATACTAGAATATGCCATTGGTATCAAGCAACAATGATGGTGAGCTATTTCTTTATGCACAGAAAAGTAGATCATCACACCACTTCTTTACATCAAATATGAACTTAAATATAATTTTTCAGGACAAGCAACACAAATGAGTCAAGAGTTTCTTACATTCCTGAAATGGTGACGGTACAGCAAGTTTTTTCGGGGAAATTGTTGTTGGCAGGCTGAATGTAATCCACCTGAACATTCACCTAGAAATCACCACAAATAATTATTTAAATGCAGTAGCATACAACCTGATTTTCAATTTCCAAATCAACACATTTTTTGATTTCTGACATCTACTACAGAGTCCTTTTTCTCTGCAGTATCATTCCAGTTATAAATAGTACTTTCATTCAAAGCATGACACAGTAAAGTTACAAAATAGAGTATCATCCAAATCTACCTTTTTACCAATGAGTTTCTTCCTCAGGAATTCTCTGGCCTCGAACATGTACGGGACATCATAGAGCGGGCGTCCGCGAGGTTTGGGTGTGGAATCTGTGGAGTCTGCAGGAGCAGGGGCATTCCTGAAACACAATTCAAACCATGCACAATGTCAATTTCTCTAGTGAAAAGTCTTCTATTTCTCACTGATTATTCTAAAAGTACACACAAAGCTTGGCAAAACCCATTTGTTAAGAGATGAAATACTTTGTAGGCTTTAAAGTACTGTGTCAAATGTAAATCTCTTTTGACTGAATTAATTGATGCATGGATCATTATATTTTTTTTATACCTTGGGGGTCTGATGCTGGAAAGGAACACCTTCTTAAACTGGTTTTTGTCTGTCTTCACCACTAGAGCATCTCCATTGACTACTTCCACAACCTGAACCATAAGAACAGTCAGTGAAAAATGTGAGGAAAGAGGTATTAACTAGAGTTTAAGTCTTATATGTATTTAGTGACTCTGTCTTACAAAAACACCAGTTTTAGCATAAATGTATAACTAACAACAAAATAGGTTCTCTGTATCCAAAATACCATTAAAATGATGCAATGTAGTAAGGTATCAATTGTGCAAATCTTTTTAATTCCATTGCAAAATTCAGATTTCTTACCTTTCCACTGAAATTCTTGTCCTTGATGTCCACTGTGGGTCCTGATGGAGAATAATCCTTCCAAAGCCTGGCCTTCTTTTCTTTGGCAATTCTGAATATAGAATGAGAGTACCATACACACTCTAGTCTTATAGAGCATTAGAGATTTCAATTCAAAGAGATGTCAGATCGACCACATGGAGGTGAAAGAGACCACAGAGAAGTCCAACAGACCACAGAAAGGTCAAACTTCACCACAGAGGTCAAATCAACCACAGAGAGGTCAGACCACAAAGAGGTCAAAATAACCTCAAAGAGGTCAGACCGACTAGTATACCTGCCATACAGACACTCACTTTTCTGCTGCCCTCAGTTTGTCGGCTCCCTGGGTGACCACTCCCATGCTCCAGTCCACACAGCGGGCGAACCCCTCCCTCAGCAGCAGCTCAGCAATGTTACCATTCTACAGCAACAAAACATGCAGTGAGTGTCTATCAAAATATATATAGTTTTGATTTGAAGAGGTAAATTTATCTACTAAAAGAGGATATTTTAGTTCCCCCCCCCCCCCAACATTTACTATTCCACTTAAAAAATTAGAAGTGACATATTTTGATCACTGAAATGATAAAAATGTCTCTTCCTTCCTCTTATTGAAAGCCCTGTTACCCCTTTTTTGATTCTTTTATTTGTTTATATTTCTAATTCATATTGTTTGCACACATACCGGGTGTAGCACGGTTCCCAGCAGGTTCTGATTGGACACACCCTCCAGTATGATCTGGACATCCCTTTGCAGTAGTCGTACCTCTGTGAAATACTTGGCTTCCTCCGCAAACACCTCAGGCACCTGTTTACCACTGTCATCTTGCTTGAACATCGGACACTGTAAAGCAAGGATAAATACTAGTACTCAGAAAATATCAGGATACCACACAGAGGATAAGTCTATGTTTATGTACATTTAAAATAATTTTATTGAAATTCTATTCTGTACAGTTACATGCTGCCAGCGAAAGAAATCAAACTTCTATGCAGTTTTTCCAGCAGCAAGGAATAGGGCACTCACCTTAATTCCTGACAGCATGATGGTGACATAATCAAACGACGGCAGGAGGAAAGCTCGGACAGTACAACCATCCCTCACGTGTTCAATCACAGCTGGAAATAAACAAACAATCTGGATACACCTCTCTTAACATTGGCAAAAGTTATCTTACGTACCTGTTACCATTTATAAGCCTTCACACAATTCTTTATAAGTAGTAAAGAGGGATCCCCCTCTATTCAATATTTCTCATGACCTAAACATTGGGGATACACACTTTTAAAACAGCTGTAGATATTGGACTTGACGTTGCAAGTATTTCTGAACTTAGTGACAATATCATAATAATATGGCCCATGTTCAAGGGGGTGAGTTTGGGTGATAAGATAAAAAACTGACTGACCATCGATAGGTTTGTTGTGATGAGAGTCCACAAAGTTGCGAGCATTTTCTACTGTCCACTTTACATTGCGTATGTGTTTGGCTGCCTCAGCAGTGTTCCATTTGCCCTTCCCAGCAGACTTTGCGGCGTCCTCTAACTGGATCAACTGCTGCTGGCCTTGACTGAAAATTTTGGGAAATTTATTTAGAATTAAACTTTTCCATACAGAGAAAATTTTCATTAAGACAGCAAGTATAGAAGTGATATTTAATATTTGATTATTTGAAAATTTTTAATATCACTGAATAAAATATTGAGAATTTCAAACAAAACGCAGACATTCAATTAAGGCAAATGCATAGTATACAATGAAAGCCAATGCAACACATTTATAATGGGTTCTGTTTTTAAAATGTTTTATAATTCCTATCAAAGGAGAATGTTTAAAAAACAATCTCTTACTCATCAAGCTTGAGACCTCCTCTTCGGACTTCTACCAGACCTTCAGACACTAAAGCCTCTGTGATGTTTTCTCCTGTAGCAATATCTGCAACACAGAGACAAAGACAATTGTATTTCATCAAGTTCCCTGGCTGTGGTACACACTGATTTAGGCATTTTAAAAGCAAAATTGTACTTACAACTTGATAAAGAAAACTAAACTTTAAAGAATAAAATTACATCATTTTCATATTTATGTCTGACAAAAAAGATACTGAGATTATCTGTAGGTAATAACATTGTTAATTTTTATTAGATGCATGCTCTTCAGTCAACTAAAACTTGTTCTCACCTTTCCCAAGGTAAACACAGCCATATTCACGGCCTGTCCCTGGCACAGTGTATTCTATAACAAAAGCTACTTCTTTTCCAATGAGTTTTTTCCTCAGATATTCTCTGGCTTCCCAGGCAAAGGGCTGAAACGCAACAAAGAATTTTGCTCTTACATGTATTTCAAACACAATAAAAAAAAAACCCATTCAATATATTTGGGTTTTTTTTGTTTAATGGAATCAGGGACCAATCCACAATTTTAAGGATATAAAGAAGTTTTAAAAGTTTACGGAGAAACTTCAGATATATGGGTTAAAATTCTAAATCAAAATATTCTTATTGAAACTTAAAATATTGATTTAAGAATTATATGAAGGTCTAAATAAGAATATCATAAATATCAATTTAAAATTAAACAATTTCAAAAAATTTAATATATTTTTAATTTTTCAGAAAATTTACATTTTATTAAGGAAAATACTATTCATTTGACACATTTCAATTATTTTAATATCTAGTAGATAGAGCATATAGTAATCTGTAAATGGTCTGATTTTTTTTTACATTTAATATAATACTTAATTAAAGTTAAATCATCTCAGTCTATGGTCTGTCCCAAGTTGTTGTTTAGGTCTAATTTTAAACGAAAATTAATATACCTGTCAAATAAGTACAATTGTACCTTCTTGCCATTAGCAATGCAAAATCCCAGTAGACTTTTTTTTATTTTTAGCCATGTATTAAAACCTGACAAGCTGTGAAGGGGGGGGGGGTGTTGTTGAAAAAAAAAAATCTTGGAATATTTCCATACTATTGAATGAACATTGTCTGAACTGTGAAGTATTAATATTTATCAAATAGTTTAAGAAAATGAATAAATAAATGTCCTGGGACAGAGTATATTACACATGTGATTTACCTCATCCTTGGTTTCCACATTGTCCTGTGCGGGGTTTGGTCTTCGGGCCATGCGTGGGGCTGTGATATTAGAAAAACATATTGTTTTCTCTGGTGGTGGGCCACCCTTTGGCTGGCCTCTAATGACCACTGCATCTCCTGAGAGAACCTAGAAATGGAGTGTACGTATATACATAAGTAATAACAAAGGGAATCACCTTTATTTTAAACATAGTATGAAATATTGGATAAAACAGTATGGAAAAACCTAACAAAAGTATCTTAAGTGAAACTTTGTTACTTTTAGCCAAAACAATTCATCAGTATGAACCTAAATGGAAAACATATGTATCCATGATTCCATCATATTGGCATCAATCTGAATCAAAACATAATACTTTAACACTGTTACTTTTGCAATTTAAATATGATGTTTAATTATTATTCATTGTATCTGACCACGTATATTTCATACGATATATTATGACTTTCAGGAATCTTTGTTTCAGTTTCTGTGTTTTTACATCTGCTGTGATCTACACATATGCACATGGCTGAATAAAATTTCCAAGTTTCGTTTCTTTTGAAATATAATCAATCTAAATTCTAACCAAAATTTAAAATCAACAAAAATGTTTAGCTACAAAATTACCTAATTGATTCAACATTTATCTTACCTGTTTCACAATTCCTTTATGAACAGCTGTTTGCGATGTACTCATGTTGTTTTGACTCGTGGACTGTCACGTTGAAAAAGGAAGTCTACTTTGTCACGTGGATAAATATTTAAAACTGAAAACGAAATTTGTAGTTTGCCTTAGGCAACAAAAATACAAGAAAACAATTCCCTGAATTGAACTAATGACATATCCTCTGGGTAGACTTGTGAAAATGAAAACACGTGAAACGTCTTTTTTCGCCGGTATTGGTGATGTGGCGAGATCAGATTCTATAGTGCGTTTTCTTTACTCCAATTTTTATGATGAGGTTTAAGCATTAAAATGATAATGACTTTTAATCTCATTTGAGGACAACTTTACAAATGATGTATACTGTGAATCGTGTCTATCACACATAACCACAAAATCAAATTATTGTTCTTATATTGTACATTTTTTTTTGTATTTTTTTTACGCTCAAGGTTTGTTCCGGATATTTACGGAAAATCTAAAGAGGCGGATCAATCATCTTGTGTTATTAGCCTAGACAGTTGGTTCCAAATACACATTACGATTACACTTTGCCACTTTTTGTTTGATATGCACTGATATGTTCATGCATGTGGATCAATAATTTTTCTTGAAGAGGGGGTACCCGAGGGGTAATTTTCTGTGTCGTGGAGGGGGTGGGTTGGTCCGATGTCTTTATTCGTAACTTTTCCAAAGATTAAAGTTTATTCATTCATTGGTATTTGGGAAAACTATTTCAAGTGGTTGACTTTTTTTGCGTCATTACAATAAAAAATATAAAGGCATATCAATCCTTTAAATTATGGAACACTTTTTTGTAACGTTAGCTAGGTTACTATGAGCTAGGCGCCGTTTTAATATTTTTTAGGAATATTCTGATATCAAAACATAAAATTATTGATATCAATAATTCGAATCATTGGTATCAACAAAATTAAAAAAAAAATCTGATCAGGATCATGGAGCAATTTCAGACTTAAGTCAAAATTTCAGTCAGTCATAAAATGACTGTTTATCATAATATGACGATTGAAATTTGTAATTAACAAATTTATATCAAGGCACTTTTCATAGCATTACAATTATATCAGTGTTTTTAATCAAGAGGCATTAAGACAGTATACATTTTTTGACTTAAGTCTAAGATTGCTTCATGATCTTGGATGTACATGAACATCTATTTTTGTTATCAAAACTTAGGGTTGATTTACTGATATCAATAATTCGAATTCTTGATATCAGAAAATGATTTTTTGATACAAAATAATATTCTGATACTAGTATCAGAAAAAAGGGTTTTTTAAATATCAAAAACATATGTTGGATTTTAAGGAAAAATCTATTTTTTTTATCAGAGAATATATTAGAACTACTGGACTTAATGGATGCTCCCTGTGTTGCAACCTTAAAATTTGGATACATATATATATATATATATATATATATATATATATATATATATATATATATATATATATATATATAGAGTTACGTCAGAAATTGTGTTTCAAACCTGTAGATGTATGTAAAGAATTATAATAAAGTATGCTTAATTTAAAATCTGATTTCATTACAGCGAGTTCGTCTTTATCTACAATGAACAGCAATGCTTTCTCTGCGATTTGCTGTGAATTGAGACGAATTGAGAGGTGCAAGCTAGACCTAAGGAAAATAATGGGGACGCATACTATACAAGCATTACACAGGCGTACAGTCAGCGCTTTAAATGAATAAGAGCAGAATTACATCAAGAACACTTATACAATTCTTACATAAAACAAATCTTTAATTAAATAAATTTTTAAAAAACTAAATTGAGAAAGCAAATCGGGCTCTGTTGTTAGACGATTTTCCTTCGGGCCAAGAGAGTATTTATATTAATTTTGTGAAATTTGGTTTAAATTTCTGAAATTGGAAAATATATTTAGTGATGTCAAAAAAACTTTTTCTGATATAATTTTTTTTTTTTTTTTTTTTTTTTTTTTTTTTTATAGAAATTTTGATATCAAGAACAGTTTATATATCTGGTAGCAGAGCTGACATGAACAGTCTTTTTTCTTCATCTGGTTGCCTCTTCGTATGACCTCGCTGGAAGTAATATGACTTCAAATGTCAATAGTCAATAGAGCAAAGCTTTAAACAAGCAGGATATTTCATACAATAATAAGTAATGAATGTATTAAAGTTTGATATGCAATATGTTATTTAGAGCCTGCAATCTGTGATTCTGAAATACGCTAGAAATTTAATAATTGTTGTAACATTGGAATATAAAAGCTATTTTTTTTTTAAATGCATTTTGTTTTTATTATTGTCAAATTGAAAATCACGAATGACATTTGTATGCACACGTACAAAATAATAAAATTTAAGCAAATTCAAAATTTTCATTAAGTATGACATTTTAAAACATTATCTTATCGGCATATTGTCCTACGTTACGAGTCTCAAACTGTAATTTAATCACAAGACTGTTATATACAGAGTATAATTCTAACCAAAATTGAGTTTTCTACACTGGAACAAACACGATTTATTAAGAAAAAATTGTGCAGCTGAGGTTCCCTTGCTTGTATTTGTTAATCATAATTTAAAACAATTAGCTTAGTGCAGTATCCATAACAACAGATCAATACTAGCAGAGATTCAAATATTCTGAATGTGTAAGGAGAACTTCATAATAATGTAACAAGTCAAAATGAATGCATCAAACTGATTATAATTTTATGATTTTTTATTGATAAAATTTTTTGAGATGGTTGACGGTTTGTTATTGTCATTTTTTCATGTAGTACTAGCCAGTGAACCAAGAGTACAGTACTGTTCGCTTTTCTTATTCGTGTGTAGTAAAAAATATTAGACACACTGATTCAGGAATTATATATATTATTTATATATGGTCGACAACAAAGTAAATAAAAACCAAACAAATAAAAAAAAACAGCTAAAATCTTCAATTTAAAAGAAATGAAATATTTGACTTGAGAAAACTCTACGACCGGAAAAAATATTTGAAGAGGGTGATATCTTTAAGAAACAATAACTTTCAGCCGTGAGGTATGCCGGTCCATCAAACTCGAAAAATACGCGACTTTTTCTATCTTTGTCACTTCACTAGACGGTAAGACAAATAAATGTGTTTATTTCATATCGTAAAACCATTATAATGGGCGAACACTTAGAACTTTGGTTCAGTGTAGATGTATTGTATTAAGAATAAGGAATCATTCTTTGAGTATTATGAGGTGATAATTTCGGTCGGGGCGTGATCAAATCAAATAAAGCCCAAAGGGCTTTATGATAGATTTGAACACGCCCCGAACGAAATTATCACCTCATAATATTCAAAGAATGACTCCTTATTACTTATATGTATATAATTTTCAGCAGTTGTACGATTAAATATTATAATATTAATTATGCAAACCCGCTTGCGTCCCCAACAATACGTTTTTAAATTTATTGGGCTGTATAGTACAAAATTGATTCGTAGTGTTATCACAGACAGAGACACTGGAAAATATTAACAATTGATTCATAAATAACTGATCTCGTATTGGAATTGTAGATATAACGCTTTATTTATAAAATAAATGATATCAGATCACAATAAGTTGACAGACATCCACTCAAAAAGCATATATTCAGGAAACATATGGAAGTTAAATCATACCAGTTTTTCACATTTTGAAAAAGAGAGACAACTCCCACAACTGAAGGAAATCAAGACAGTCACACAAATATTGCATACAGAAATAGGCCTTTTAAAAGCACGAATGTAATGATACACAACAAACAATTTATCAAAAATATCATTAACAAACATTAAAAAAAAAAGTAAAGTAGTATTATAAGTACTTTACAAATATGTATATATATGCTCCCAAGAAGAAAATCTTAAATTCCAAAAATATTTGACAATTCAATTGGAATTTGATGCCATTTTTGGCAATCAGTATTCATGCCTCAAAGTAAATATAAGATCCTACCTATGTATCATGTTCCCATATTTTTTGTACAGCTTTTCTTTCCATGCAAAATGCATGATAAACAGTCCATGGTGTAAACAACTGAATTATCTCCTAAAACCATGACAATGATTTTTTGCTATGCATTGAGTTTGTTTCTGGCCATAGATGAAGCTATAAACATGTTAAGAAATGTTTGATTAGCATAAAAACTGATTGTCAACTGAAGAATAAATAAAAAATAGTGAGTTGAATGAAAAATATATAAACTGAACTAAAAAAAAGGGGGGGGGGGGGTATCAGGTAATTGATACTGCTGTTGTACATGCGTGGGGAAATGTACGAAAAGATGTTGGAGCACTGAAAACAGATGAAGGCTATAACCATAAACATTCCATGTTTTCAAAAGAATGTGCCCCCTTCCCTCAACAGTGTTTTTCAATATATCTGGAGTATTTGATAATGACACAGGACATCACACCAATCTCTCAATCATCTTTAGTTATTTTTTTTTAAAACAAAATTATGTCATACCAATACTTTACATAAAAATAATTTTGAGCAGAACAAATCTTTTTTTTTTTTGAAAATACTATAGAAAATTGATAGGCCAGTGCTGCCATTTGCTAAAAGCATATTAGTAAGACTTCTCAAACCCTGAAAATTGAAATATTGGAGAGAGAGATTGAGAGAGAGAGAGAGAGAGAGAGAGAGAGAGGAGAGAGAGAGAGATAGAGATATTTATCAACTACTTTCTAAAAATACATATCATTGCTTATTTTCAGCACCCAGTACCATACAATGGAAGTATTAACTGGTGGCCAAAATAATCTTATTAACAAGTGCAAATATTAACAGATATATTATAGGATATCAAATTCACACCATCTGGAAAATTAAATACAGAAAATCTTGGAACAAATATTGATTCTTTCTTGTCTTTACACTAATCTGCCACAGGTGTGAAGATTTTTAAAGTTTTTTTTGAAAATAAAACAAATGATTTATGACCACAGACAATTTAAACAGTAATTTAACACTGATTTATAAGGACCAAATTTGGCATTTAGTTTCAAAATTGACCCTTTGGACACATCTGGGTTTCTTTTCTCTTGCTTTTTCATTGTTACTGTTTATCATTTTTGACTATCCAATTGATATAAAAATTATCTAATATTATAAATGGGTAAGTGAGCAGGGTTACACTTAATATTCTCTGTTAAATATTGTAAAACCGGGCATTAGGTAAAGAAATACGACTTCTAAGATGGAATTAAACTGGACATTATAAAAAAAAAAAATCCCATCTAAAGGATAATTTTTAGATCAGCTAAAGTGTTAAAACAAAATGTCCCACACAACTAGACTCATAAATAGAAACATTAACACACATCTAAACTCTGGATATAGCTGACTATGTGAACAAAGTTTTATAAATAGACAAAAGGACAAAAAAAGAGACACACCAATAATAAATTAACACTAAATAATGAACCAAGATTATCATCAATAAAACATAGAAAACAAAACAGGGAAAAAATCAACAGTGACTAGTTAGTTTGCTCTTCTCTACATTGTTTGAATATATAGCAACAAAAATTCATTGGAAAAGCAATAAAGAAGTTATACTAGTAAAAAATGTGTTGATGTAATTTTTACAGCCTTTTGATGCATAGATATACATGTATTTTGTAAATCTACTAAATGATTACAATATTGTCATCTCAATGACAGATAAGTAAAAGTACTGTAAACCAACTTTTATTCGCGACAACTTTATTTCGTGATTTACTTCCAATAAACTGGTTTGCGACGACTAATGTTTGCGACCAAGCCTTATCCAGACCTGTCTTGTTATTATAACAACCATACGACAACGACTGGTTCGTGGCGAGAAATATTCGCAACGACGATGTCCTCGCGAACCTCGCGAAAATTTATCACACGCGAATAAAAGTTGGTTTACTGTAATGGCACCCAAGACTTCCAAAATGTATTTCGTTAAAGTGATTTTTTTTTCCCATTTAAAACTAACTTCCTGATTCAGTGGTATGCATGTAATCTACGTTAATTGTTCCCCAATAACTATATTTTCATTTTAGTAGGCTTTTGTACGAGAACTATAAAAATATCAAAAATTTGTAAGTGTTATAGGAAAATGTACGGAAATTGACTGATGGTCAACCATTTTAAACCTTTTTTACCCATTTATATCACAAACATATGGATTCTTTATATATAAGTCATCCCCAAAATGAAAATCTTTGGTAAATTAACATTATGCAAATTTAAGTGGCCACCTACCTCAAAAGTTTTACTACAATCTTGATAACAACGCTCCCGCACAAAGGAGATATATATCGGTAAAAGACAAGCAATAAAACATACAAAATACAATTTAAAAAATATCAAATAATGAAATACAGGACTGAAGAAGTCATATAGGGGGAAATAAGCAAAAACTTTATCTTCACTAAAACCACTCTAGCACTCTCTTCTTCTTGTTTCATTTAATGATTTTTAAGAGATCTGTTACATTCAAAAACATCTTAAGCTCACACACAAAAAGTGTGGCATCCATTTTCACAATCAGACTGATAATAAACCAACTTTTTTTGAAAACATGCAGGAAATTAATTCAAAGTACAGAAAAACAATCTTTGGGTAATCAATCAAATGAATACAATATTCTGACCTTTCAAGAGCATAAGCAAGTAAATTAAATTGTGTATTGCCATTTGATATTTAGGGAATAACTTGATTTTCATGCTTTGTATTTTTTAGCTAATAAATTATGCAGTATAATTTAAATGCAAAAGTCCAAAAAGCAATGAATGTGTTTCAATATAATAATTATCTACAAAAATGAGTTCATAAAACTTCAATTTTCATCAAAATAGCCTAAGTTTATATGGTGTGTATATATATATATATATATATATATATATATATATATATATATATATATAATATATTTTTAAAAGTATCAGATATTTGAGCACATAATCCCTTCATTCAACACCTGACCAACCAAACCTCAAATTTCTCTAATTCCAAAAGAAAAAAAAATTAAAGTTATTCAATGCATGAATGTCAGGTTTTTTTTGCTAGTGTAAAAACATTAACTGTTTAACTAATAGCATTTTTAAAATCCTAATGTAAATACTACTAGGTATAAATAAACAGAGTTCAAACAATATAAGCAGTAGAAAAGGGAAGCAGATTGTAGAAATAAAGATTTCATTGTGGAATTTCTACACTTGAAATACTAATTTAAGTCAATCAAATGATTTTTTTTCCTTCTAAATTCTAACAACAAAACATCTACTTCTAAAAAATAAAATTCACAAGAAGTTAATTGTATACACAAAAAAAAATTTGTATTATGGAATGCATGATGATAGAACTAGCATACAATATAATAATTGTTGTTGTGGGATTTGAAATAAGAATATAAGCAAAAAAAAAAAAATCTTTTTATACATGAATGTATAAAAACAAAACTATATTTGATTGATGTACAATATACATTGATAGTCTCATTTTATGATTCAGAATATCAACTTTTCAAAATTTGACATGAATATTAATTTTGTTGTGTCAAAAAAAATGAGCTGATACCTTTGGTGTTGCACATATATAATTGAAAAAGATATTTTTTCTTAGAATTACCATGATAAAAATATCTGCACATGATGCAAGTAAAAACAACAATTCTGACACAAGAATTGGTATAACAAATCAACTGTTTTAAATCTTCAAATGAGATGGAAATCAGTTTGATTTCAATAGAGTAAACTAACTTTTACATGTGTGTGCAGGAAAATTTCACATGGTTCACAGAAACCACAGCATCGCAAATATTTTTGCAGTGAACAATTTTTTTTGTTGTATTTTTTATTTGTTTAAGATTATTAACATTTAAAGGCTCAACTGCAAAAATGAATTGTCACAAACTAGTTTGTTAATTGTAAATTGTGAAACAAAGATTGCAGATGCTAATAAAAGTTAGTTTACAGTATTGTGTTCATGTTTTCATTAACATAAATTAGGAATCATTTAGTGAACTATATTTATCAAATTTTCATTGACAGCAACAGACTATTGCCTGTAAGTATGCAACTGGGTTGGGAAACATTTCCATTTACTGTGGAATCATTTAAATTCGTGGGGGCCAATTTTCGTGGATTGTTGGTTTGTTTGCTTACCGTATTCGTGGATGCGTCTGTTTTCAGTTTTAGTAAGAAAGTTACTCTTTTAAATTTTATTTTTGTCGAGGATGTAAATTCCTGGGGGAGGGCTACCCACAAATACCACAAAAATTGAGCCATCACGAATTCTAATGACTCCACGGTATTGTGAACATTTTAACTTATTATCAAAATAACAATTTATGCCATAAGAAACCTTTATATATAATGCAGGATTCATTTCACATTGAGGTACTACTTTCAGAGGTAGGCCTATTTGACATCAGATATACTGTAAAAAGCATTCTCAGATATTTTTTATCATGTTTATAAATATCTATTTTGTTCTTTCAAATATCATCTATGAAGAGTTAAAATGAAAACATTTTCATCTCATATAATACAGACATGAATTATAATGACATTTACAGCAAACAATAACAGCATATGTTGCACTAATTGTCAGAGTTAAGAAAACTCTTGCTTGAAGCTAAACCAACAACACAGAGGAGAATGCAGCTTTCAAACACACAGATGACCAGGAACTGGATTGTCATCACCAAAATGAGGCTGACAGCACATGTGTACTACACATCAAAGCTTTGCTTCTTTTGTGTATAGAGTCAGATAATATATCCAGATAAATAATAAAGAAAATAAAACATTTTCGATCATAAAATTGTGCATTTTTTACTTCGTTTAGGTGCTTTGACTGGTGGACTTTCATTAGCTTGAAACCGCCTGCAAAAGAAATTACACTTGACTTGATCGAAATATCATTGAGGAAATATATAATTGTTATTCATAATAATGATGCCATATATATTTTGGTAGAAGGTTTAATGACCATTAACTCACAGAAACTTCTAATAAGAGTGCTTTATTGTAATATTGATCGAAATTTAGTTACCTCCTACAGAATACAGAATTTAAAATTCAAAGTTCTTATGCATATTTTTGGCTTTAATTTTTTTCCTTGGAAAGCACTCAGTCCAGTTTAATCGAAAATATGTCATCTTAGGTAATTGCACATGTATCTGTGACTTTCATATTAATTTGCATTATGAATTAAATCAAGATAAATGATCAAAGCCATCAAATTACAGAGATCTTGCCCTCGGACAATAAAACTTGGACAAGGACACTTTGGAACTCAGTCTCACTTTTCGTCCGTTTGTTCACGTAAATGTGAGATTGGGATCAAAAGCAAGTTCATCTCAGTTTTACAGCTCCAGAGTCTGAACTCTTTATTGTGTAGGAGAGTCAGCCTTAAATTATCAGTAAGAAAAAGCCTTCATTGAGAATCACTGGGCTTATATCCTGCCAAACACTGAGCCACTCACCTAATAATTCTAACCAGATCATAGAAAGCTTTGTCTACATTCATCCTGACTTTGGCACTCGCTTCAATATAACTAATCTTTAACTGGGCAGAGAGTTCTTGGCCCTCTTCTCTTGTAACCTGTGAAAAACATCTGATGTGTACATTCTCACCATTGCAGTTGTTAAAATATCAAAGTGTTAATTTATACTTGCATGCATATATACATGTAGGTAACATTGTTTTTGTAAAGCATAGGGAAATTAACATTACCAACAAGCTTTTAAAATCATGATAGTTCTTTGAAAAAGTACATTTAAAGTTATATGTACTAGGATCATTGAGAGCTCAAAGAACAAGGTATTTTGAAGCCTATTTGGTCCCAGCTCTCTAAATCCTTGGTTAATAGTTGTGATTACATTTGTGGAATTGTATACATGCAAATACATGTAAACATGCATTTTTACAACTGTTCAGTTCTACATTGTTTTTTTTTTTAAATTAAAAAAAAAACCCATATCATATCATATCATATAATGGACATATTATATAATATGAGTGTTTTCCTTATTTTCAATAAAATTTTTAGTGTTTTGTGAGTGTTTATCCAAAAAATATTTATTATGATGTAGGAAAACTATCTTCAAGTATTATAAACTTGAATATTGAAAACTACTTGCACAATCATCAATTCTGGTTTTATTTGGACTCTGTAAATCTGTGAATGCATAACTGGTCTATCGAATCAGTTACCTAAGTATTCACCAGGACTCTGTATATAAATGTAACCTAATGAATCAATAAGACAAAATTCAGTGTTCATCTGGACTGCATAACTTTAATAAGTACCAGTAGTCTGCGTTTCCAGTAACTGTTTGGATTTAGTACCGCATTCTTATGATCATATTTGCATAATCAATTTATTTACAAAAATAAAGATGATTAAGGTCAGACGCGACCTATCTTCCATTATTTCTAATTTTTCCTATCTCCACAGTGTGAAGATTTCCACTAAGTAATTCCATAATGATATTTTCATGTTATATTATACTTTTTTATACTATGACTTTATTTATAAGCATTCAAATGCATTTTGCATGCTATTTTAAGGAAAATGCTGAATATTCTAGCTCCAAAAATAGATTGGTAATGTACCCTGAATTTTTGGAAATTTTTATGGTTTAAATGTTAAAGCAATATGAGCTGTATTTTTGCCACCGATATAAATGTTCTTATATGATCATAATCACATTTTTCACGAAGGGAAAGGGAAAATTTGAATGTATAAACATTGTTTTGTGACCGTTGGAATTGAGAGTATGTCCCGAAAAAACTTTTTGGAATTTTTGTCGTCCTGTATGTAGCTCCGCCCCGTTAATCATGACCTGCTGCATGACCTCAGAAAATCCGCGCACAGTGGAGGAGGAGAAGAAAAAAAGTAGAGGTAGGAGGGCAATTTTAAGCGAATCGGAAAAGAACAGATGGAGGAAAGTACTTTTATCTAACATAAACAAAACACCCATCTACATTGGGAGTGAAATTGGTCGATGGAACGAGCTTCGCGACACGCTAGAGGGAAAAACCCACATGGAAACGGCACAATTTCTTCTGGACCAGTGAGTTATTTTTAAAAAGTATTTATGTACAAGGAAATCAATGCAAACATTTATTTACTTTTTTTTATTTCAGTATTTCTTATATGACGTTATTTTCAAGGATTACGAAAAAAAATGTAGGCATAATTTGTGTAAAAATTTAAAGTCGCTTTTGAATGGGGCCCCATAAGGTTCAGGTAACGTGTTATTGCTTTTGACTCGGACTGTGAAAATAATTCTCGACACGGCAAAATCAAAACAAATCGTTTTCAACAAGTTAAGATATACATGATAAACTCTCTTAAATGTTTACTGAAATTTACTTGTTTTTTATTGCTTATATTTATGAATCTACGAAGCCTGTCCATCCAAGTTGATCCAAGTGTGTCGTCATGTTTTATTACCGTTAACGGTAATGTTACACCGTTACGACCTGGACCAATTACACCATCAAATCAATTCGACCTTAAACTAACATCAGCTCCTGGAACTGATTCCTTGCACATTTTAACAATTAAATCCAGTGAACAAGTAATTGCACATTTCTCTCTCTCTCTCTCTCTCTCTCTCTCTCTCTCTCTCTCTCTCTCTCTCTCTCTCATGACATGATTAAAATTTACTACATGTAATGTATCTCAAACATATTTTGCATGTCAGAAGAGAAGTAAGTGCATCTCTTTGAATGCAATATTGAATTATACTATCTTCTCCTAATTATGGGAAAAAATATTTTGAGCAAGCACATTGTAACCCAATTATAATTAACTTTTATTATTTATATTATTGTGGACCCCTTTTCGTAAGTTAGAATTACAGTAAAATTTGATTACCTTTTTAAAGTTATAATTCAAATACATCATTTATAATTAATTTTTGTACAAAATCTGCAAGGGTTAAAAAAGCATATGTGGAGTTAGGCCTAAAAAAAAATATTGTGTGTTTAGGGTAACCCAACCTATCCTACAAAAATGCCCCAATCCTAATATTTTTAGATGTCTTTTTTCAACTGACTATGATTTTCATATTATTTCCATTAAAAACCTGTTTTTAAATATGCTCACATGCAGAAAAAAATATGATAAAATAAAAAAAAATCCCTACCTACCTAACCTAATTTTTTTCATTTACCCTAAACACACAATTTTTTTTTAGGCCTTATGTAATCTGTTTTCATGTAAAATGTTTATTAATTTTGAATTTCTTATTGTTACATCACTTTTAGTCATATGTATATTTATATAAACTCAAATATAGAATCACCATTGACATGTCTGAACCAGATGTTCATGAAAAAGATTCATCAGATGAACCAAGCATCACAATTAATCTAAGGTAAATCTATATCGCACATTAGCAGTGTGTCATTTTGACAGTGACTAAGGATTCTCAAAGTACCCTAAAACCTTGAAAATAAGCCGCGGCTTATTTTAACTTTTGATAAGAAAGTGGGGGCTTATTTTCAAAACCATCTTATTTTCAAATCGCAGCTTATTATCGATGAAAAAATCCCATAAACGATAAGATCATAATCACGGCTTATTATCAAAACAATTTAAATTGTAATTGATCGATTGTGAACTATTTCACTGTTCTAAAAATGGTATATCCAGGTAAACACCTGTAAGAGTAAAATGAAAAGTGGTAAAGTGATTTAATTCAATTTTATTTCATGTATTAGAATATTTATGCATTCTGACCACGTGCACTGTTCCTTGCATCTAACAAATTCTAGCCATTGTATTCGCCATTACATAACCAGCCACCTGTTAACTCGTCGCGTGGTCAATGTTTGTTTAACAATTTTCGGTGTCAGAAGCATGCATTGTCCTGTCGGACTTCACAGTTTATATGAGTATAAGAAGATAAGCAATAATAATGATTTGATTAAAAAATTATTTACTTTGTCCCGTTATGCCATAATTAGTTTGCATACTGATGGACTCTTTAAAAATAGACCGATCACTTGATAATGGCGATAAACGACATAAATATATACAGACGTTTCTTCACAATGTTTACTTTACAATAATCAAATAATTGGATTAATCATCAATTAAATAATTACCGTTGTTGGTTTAGATTCACAAACGTACGTTATTACTTTTAAATGAATTGAATACATTATGTACGTATGCATATCAATGACTTTTAAAAAATGTTCGTCTTTTTGGGGATGTATATAATGCATAGTAACGGCGGGTTTTTTTTTAGCATATTATACACAGGTGCATGCTACACGAGACTTTACGGTAGTCTAAAATCTTTCCAAACTGGCATTGTCATGACTGGCTTATTTTCAAAACAGGCTTATTTTCGAGTAGTTTTCAGTGCAAGAAATAGGTGGCTTATTTTCAAAACCGGCTTATTATTAAATCTGGCTAATTTTCAAGGTTTTAGGGTATATCAATGTACAACTGTACAAAACCAAAAGGAGTTTTACTTAGATGCCTTACTGCAATTTATGCAAACGCTTTGATTTACAAGCAGTGACATTATAATACAAGTCAAACATGCTTTCATCAGTATTAATTCTAATATTTAGTTTAATTATGTAATGTTAGTAAAAATGTTTATGTGTCTAGTGTTAAATTTTCTCTTCATATACATGTAGCTGTGTCATTAGTAAAGTGTCTAATGTATTTTTGGGATGATGATGTCAGTTCAGACAAGTATGAGTCCTCAGAGAGTGAGGAGTCCGATGAAGAATTTCCAGAGGTGTACATAGGACCAGGCGTAAACCATATTACCTCAGCAAATGATGTCAATGATGTTATACAGAATGTTTTTATGGTTTTCGGAATAAGGAATAATATATCAAGGAAAATTATATAAAATTGAGGAACATCTCGTGTGTCCTTAAGATAACTTGAGCACACATACCAATCTGGAGTGTTCCAGGTCTGCTTTATTAGCCACCAGTATCATGGGGAATTCCTCCCTGTCTTTTACACGTAGAATCTGTTTGTGGAATTTGTAGGCTTCGTTGAAACTGAAAAAAGAAGCAAATATTTAGTGAATGCTTATTTTAACATTTACTTTACCATATTTGAATAGCATATATCTAAATATGTGCTACTCAATTATTGTGAAAGAAATTAATGTATTAAGAAGGCTGGATGGTCGTTATCATTTTAAGACTGTATTGATCTTCTTTAAAAGAAGAGCTCTGTTAAAAAGATAAAGAAAAATACCCAAATTCAAAAGCTAAAATATATGGAATGTTTCTTAATCATAGTTTACAGCTAAACAATCATATCTAGTAAAAGTTTAAGGCAAATCTGATGGGTAATTTGTTGACCACCAAGCCTCCTAACAGCTTTTAAGGAGATTTGGTACACCATCATTTTCTGATGTTCTCTCTTTTGAAACAAACATTATAAGAACCCTCACTTTAAATATACTGTATACAGGGTTATTTTCGCCTTTCTACACTTGCAAACTACTTGATCCAGTCTTGCATTTGTCCAGATACAGTTGTGTTAAAAGAGATATAATTTGAGACATTAGAATTCGCCCACTGACAACAAGGGCAAAAGGGGCAAAAATTTCCCTATGTACAGTATGCTGTCATTCACACATGTACATTTCTCAGTTTGTTAAAGATTTAAATTGTGTGTTATAGTGTTTCACACATAAATAATCAACAGAATTGAATATGTGATGAAATTTAACATGTTTAGATATGATCAGTTTGATTATTTTAGGAGCAACCAAATTAAATCCCAACATACTGGTACCCAGTTCACATCAGGAATCAACAAAATTTTACTCCCATGAAAAATTTATGCTTCTCAAGTCTTATACATCTAATATGTACATGTATTACCTCACTTACTTTGAAATAATTCTTTAAAAAGTATCTTAAGTTATAATTGGTTCAGAATTAAGCAAAATACAGTTCAGTTACAGTTTTGACGATAAATACCCATTAAAAAAAATGGCGGTATATTTAATAAGAACAAGAACCCAACAAACATGCATTTGTTGTTGTTAAAAAAATCAAATTTACGAAAGTAGTTTGCAAAAAAATTGAAAGATTCTTCCTCATGGATCAAGGATAGTGTATTCCATTTGGCAATAAAAATTTGCAATTGTTTCTGCGACAAATGGAAAGGAATCCTTCAGAATTTATTAATAACTATATCTTTACAACAGCAGAGTGTACTTGATCGAGACATAAAAGTACAATTATATGTTGAGTGACACCTTGAACATCCTGAGTACCACATGGATTTTGAATCGTTAGTACTTTTAGACTTCCTCTAAAATAGATACTATGTCAGGGTTTTCATAAGTGTGTTGCTGGCTTTTAATTTTTCAGTTGTTGGAAATGTTGGAAACATTGAAAATAACTGGTAAATTTTGCAGTTGTACAAATATTGCAAATATTCATCAAATTACACCCTACCCCCTAAAAAAAAACTTTTTTATGGAATTTCAGTGGATTAAAATTGAGAGTCTCATATTGAAACAATTATATGAATACGTGTATCATATAATTTGAAAATTGGATCATTGCATTGATATGTATTGATACACACTCTACATTACATACTTATCCTCAAATGTAACCGATTCAACTGATACACAATATTCTACAATGCAGACCTACCATTAATTTGATCACATGTGACCTTGACACCAGGATACAATCAAATCATACTTCTTGGTACTTTGATAGAAATCTAATACCCCACCACTGGTACGTTCTAATATGTTTCCTTTTTCTATGATTATTTTTAATACATAAATAGGTCATAGTGACCTCCCTTTTTCCTCGTGTAAAAGGACTTGTTGTTAAAGTTGCATATATAGCCAAGAAAGCGGACTAAATATAATATTGTGTACTGGTAGAACCCTTACAACTGGTACAAACATTACAGTTACAGAGTACAACAAGGAAGAATTGATGTGAGAATGGCCTTAACCGGTAGCTATAACAGGAGAAAAAACTTCATATTTTTTTTTACAACTTACAATTGACTACATTGTTGCTTTGATATCTCAAGGACCAGGCTGAGAGAACGAGAGAGAGAGAGAGAGAGAGAGAGAGAGAGAGAGAGAGAGAGAGAGAGAGAAAGAGAGAGAGAGGGGGGCACTTCAAATCATATAGCAGCTTTTCTCAGCCTTGAAGCAGAGTACAAGTACTTCATCTGAAACAATTATTTCACTACTGGGCTCCCTTATACACACAGTCCTTGTAGTGGTGCATGTGCAGGCATGTCCTAAGCACTTAGTACAAGTAGTGGCAAACACTTACACTGGCCTCCACGAAATACACCTACGGTACTTATATCACCGTGGACTGACTGAGTAGCACAGAGACACCCATTTCATATACTAAAAACTTTCAGCGTAAAGGCCAATTTATTCATTAAATTTCACAATCAATCTGTCCCCTTATCACGTTGCTGATCCAATTAATATGAATCAGATCACAGGCATCTGACGTTATAAATTTTTCTCATAATAAAAAAAAAATACCCTATAACTAATAATACACAAGGTACCCATCGCCGCCATCTTGAATTTATTTCAAACTGTCACATCAGATGGAGTTTTTGCTTAAAACTCATCGGTTAAATTATTTTGCGATCCTCTTTGTCTTCCGATCGGTGTTTCAACACCTAAGCTTACAACCGATTTAACCAAAACGGTGCATTACACCTGTCATTAATAAAAATCATCCCTCAATCTGCATCTACTGCCTTAAATATGCGATAAATGTCTAAAGGGGAGTTGTCACCTATATGTAAATGAGATTTCCTTGCACCATGTGTTTGTTTCAATATTTTAAAATATATGCATTCATAAACATGTTTATATAAACTTGGTGTAATAAAATGTATAATTGACAGTTTGTATTACCCATTTTCTTAATTCTAACTTGTATGTTGATCGAATTCAAAATCGACGCCTTTTGAATATTCGTATCAGTGATATATTTGGAAGGGATTACCCCAAGTATGACGCAATTATGTCAACTTCTGTCCACCCTTTAGCCATTTGATGCATATCTAAGGCAGTAAATGCAGATTGAGGGATGATTTTTATCAATGACAGGTGTAATGCACATTTTTGGTTGAATAAATCAAAGATGGCAGCGATGGGTACCTTGTGTATTATTAGTTATAGGGTATTTTTTTTATTATGAGAAAAATTTATAACGTCAGGCGCCTGTGAATCAGATGTATATTCAGCATTTAATGAATTACTGGAATATAGATTTTACTTAAAAATAAGTTATTTTATGATTCTATTGGCCAGAGTTTCCCTTTCCTGCAACCTATGAAATTGTATACATATTGATATGCAATAGCTTAGCAGTTGTTTGAGTACGATTGAGCCCTCCACAATGGCAGAAATATCAAAGTCCCAATCAATTCTCCCTTTTTTCAATTCCATGTTCGTGATATATGTACCAAAAGGTTAAATAGTCTGGGATTCTAAACTATATATGAACACATGGTCAAGAATCAGATACCAGGCCAGCACAAGGAAATTGGGATCATTTGGTTATGCATTTGTGCTTAAAACCTCTTTAATTTGAAAATTTGAATCAATTCTTTAAACAATTATCTAAAAACATTAATAATCATATTACATGTACCGGTAACATATTGACTTTTGAGGGAAAAAGAAAAGGAAAAAAATTGAAGGAGACTGCACCCAAGGAGCACTTAACATACTCAATTTTATAAGTTATTAAGCAACTCTACAAACTCATAAGTCACAACAAACTCTACAATATTTTGATCCTGAGCAACCAAACTGCAAAGCCACCTCCCCCTCCCCCCCCCCCCCCCCCCCCCCCCAACACAAAAACCTGTTAAATTCTTTTACCATACCTTGCCCTGTCTGTAACAGAGTACACAAGTAGGAACCCCTCCCCTGATCTCATATATTGCTCTCTCATGGCACAGAACTCTTCTTGTCCGGCTGTGTCTAAAACTGCAATACAAAAGTAAATTTATGTCATAATACTAAATTCATCAAACTTTCCAAATAGCACAGAAATTTGTTGCTTTATTTAATGTCAGTGTGCATGTGTGTGTGTGTGTGTGGGGGGGGGGGGGGGGGTAGGGGTCAGGGTTAGGTTGGGGTGATTAGTGGTACTATACTTATTAGAAATGTTTTGACTGTGCAATTTTCATGTGTAACACATTTTCAATTATTTTCTGTCTGAACTGTACTGAATCTGTTTTTACTCAACAACTAAAAATCAATTTTAAAGTAGTATATTGCAAATACCAGTATGCATGAGACATTTCTGCAGGTTTTTGAGGATGTATCAACATTTTTTGGAGGGGGTGGTTGGTGGAGGGGGGTCAGGGATGGGGTTGGGGGTTGGGTTGGGAGGTGGGGGTGTGGGTGAGGAAGGAGAGGGGTTGAAGGGGAAATGTGCTACACTGTGTCACTGATACCAATACCTCCCTAAAAGTGTTGGAATTGGATAGGGGTCTGCTACAATATAATTAGAGGGCCTAGCACAGTTTATGATAGTAGAATGCACATCTTGACAAAACATTTTAAATGCTTCATGTATGCATTCATATCACATTGAGATACATGTCTACTTAGCTTTCACTATTTTCTTTTTATTAAATTCTAAATCCTGTTTTCACTATTTATAATTACTGCCTGTTTGGCATGTTTTCAATCCTATTTAACCAGCAAGCTTCATATTAATATCCAGCTCGGTAGCTCATAAATATTTCAAATTCCTTCTCTCTGTACGTGTGTTTCATTTATGAAAATGACGTTTACATTGCTAGAAAAAAATTGAAAGTGTTTAAGGAAAAGGAAATGGAATATTTGTTCAGCATAAGATAACATTTGTCGAGTGGATACAATATGGCAGCTTATAAGCGAAAGTATTTTTTCAAATGCTTAGAAGAAGAAAAAAGAAGATTCTGTTCGAGAACAATTGAGGGCATAAAAATGAATTGAAAGCTTTATTTAAATGCTATGTGCAAAATTCATTATAGTCAAAAGTGCATTCATGCAGTTTGATTATTTTTATTCTTTAATCTTAGCTATTTTCAAAGACCAAGTTTTCACATAATACATTGTTAAAACTTTTATGAATTTTAACTGTTTCTCAAAATTTGATTAGCTGATAATTAATATAAAGGCATTTAGAGACATTAATTTTAATGTTAGAATTGTGAAAATACAAGAGCTAGGGTGGTATAAAACTCACAGGGAAGCTTCTATTAAAATACAAAGAGACCCAGATGAACATGTTACATTGTTTTAAGAACGCCCTCTTCTAGGCTAATGGTATCTTTATAATCTGTCATAACAGGAAGGGCATTCTTGAAAGACACAGAAATAAATCTACAGAGAGAGAGAGAGAGAGAGAGTTGTTTGGATGATACACATCACAATCAGAGAGAGAGAGATAAAGAGAGAGAGAAGAGAGAGAGATATTCACACTTCAGAAATTATTCAATATGTATTGCCCCCCCCCCCCCCCCTCCCTAATCCCAATGACCTCTTCCACTTTTTTTTCAAAGAAATTGTGAGTGCATTGAAATAAACAATTGTTATATTCATAAATGACAAGTATCACTTTTCTTACACAGTGCTTATTCACCATATACACTGGTAAAATAATTTGCACAATGTCTGGGATTTTCACCCCCTCTTCTTTACTAAGAATGACAAGCCAGCTAGGCTTCACAAATGAATGAATAGTTAAACTATTTTTTTCTAGCAGATCAAAAAGAGGACACTTTTATCAATTTTGATTTAAAATTACACTAATGAATAAAAAAAAATTACTTTATTAGTGACAGGAAGCTATAATTACCCCCCCCCCCCCCCACCCCTCTATTTGTTAAATATTCAAAGGATTTTGTTCCATTCATGGGAAAATATCAATTTAAGATTTATGCATTCACTCTAAATAACCGAAAGAAAGAGGCTGCATTATTCAAATTTGTGGAGCATTTTGCGCATGCCACAAGCTTAATTTCACTGCAGCAATATTCAAATTATGGAGGAAAATTTACAACTGTTTACTTAGCTAAAGTCCCTAATGGCCACTTTAACCACAGTCCCTTTTGTTTTGTTTCAGATCTTAAAATCACTTATAACCTACTTAGAATAAATAGAACGCCATTAGACTGGCTGCATGAATTTTGCTTTCTAAGTTTAAGTATAGCTCTGTATACATATAAATATTTTGTACAGTTAAACTTATTCAATGTTAAACTTTTTTGCTGCATATCAAATTATCCATCAGATTTTATTAAAATTTTTACATTTTATATGAGATTTTTAGCAACAAACTGTTAATTAGTAAAAGAAAAATTCCAAATATTTTAGCTTTAAAATCCTTAATTTCCTTTATCTTTAGAAGAGCTCGTCTTCCCAAAGAGAATGATATGTTATAAAAAATGGCTACGACCATTGAGCCCTCTTAACATGTACAAGAATATCGCTTACGGTAATTATTTGGAATTTTTAAAAATTGTGTCTAATTAGAACTTGGAATTTACAGGGCACCAATGCAGAAATTATTCGGTCATTGTGCATTAATTGTAAAAATTATCATGACTAGGAAGCAATTCATAAGGAAATTCAGACTGAAGATTTTCAGAGGCGATGTGCTATGCTATGATGCTCACAGCTAGTAAGTTTCACACAGGAAAGTAAAAAAGCTAGTCCATTGATAAAAAGGATGAACATTCCTCTAACATATTAATATAAAACTAAAAAATCATATTGCTTCACATTATACACGTATTAATAGGTAATCAATATGATCAAGATTTTAACATTATACGAGGTATTTTCTACATACAGTACCTGCATGTGCATTATTGAAAAATATTTACATTTTCCAGTGTTTTTGTCTGTGATAACACTACAAATCTATTTTGTACTATACAGCCCAATAAATTCAAATGACGTATTGTTGGGGGCACAAGCGGGTTTGCATATTTAATATCATAATATTTAATCCTACAACTGCTGAAATTATATAAATAATAAGGAATCATTCTTTGAATATCATGAGGTGATAATTTCGGTTGGGGCGTGATCAAATCTATCAAAGCGCCCTTAGCGCTTTATTGGATTTGATCCCGCCCCGACCAAAACTATCACCTCATAATACCTCATAATACTCAGAGAAGGATTCCTTATTCCTTAATTCACACTTTATATACATGTACAAGTAATTATAAAGTTTTACTCCCATCCGAAATATCATTATTAAATTGAATTATAATCTCTGAAACAAGTTTAAAACAGCAAAACTTGAAGGCTAGCTCATATAAGAGTCTTATATGCAATTTTTACCATTAGTGAGAGGAATTTTACTAATTCTAAATTTGATTATAAATATAAAGCATAGTCACCTCAACTTGATACATGTAACATACTGTGTATTCATGTTCTTAATTGACATAAAAACTGACAGGATCTTATATTTTCTCACATTCAATAATGTTATTGCTTTATTTTTTGTTTGTGTACCTATTTATACAGGTATATCATAATTGTACGAAATTCTATGAGCTGTGAACAAATTTAAAGCACATTTTTTTTTAACAATGACTTTTTAATTCTTCCTGCCATTGCTTTTTAAATACAGTACATTCATGCCATGAACAAAAAAAAAATAGTTCCTGATTTCCCTTAGACCGTGATGCTCATTTTAAGCAAGCCATTCAGAAAAATCTTTTCCTGACAAGCCACCTGTTGTTATTATAACTGATCAACACTGGCTGTCAAAAACACCCAAAACTACTAAAAAATAATTCTCTCTGCATAGACCAATACCTGTTATATTTCCATTTCAATAATTTAAACAGTTACTATGTTCTGTTCTGTTCTGCAAGTCAAACATTACCGGTAATTTATTTTCATTTTTTTTTTAAAAGTAAAATTCTGATCATCCATCTTTTGGACTCAGATTTGATAAGAATCAAATAGTTGGTTCAATGGGTGCATGCAGATAAAAAAACGCATGTATATAAGTTTAATTCAAAAATAACATTCCATCCAACTGCCACCACTACTTTCTTTAAACACACAAAGAAAATGAGACCTGCACTCCAAACACTAAAATAGAAAGTTCACACAATGCATAGAACAGGAAATAAGAGCTCTAAATACCCAAAGCCCTTATGTTATTGAGTTTTTGCAAAGAGAAAACGCAGCCACACCCATTCTGTGATATACAGCATGTCGATGGTACCTCTGTCATTGAGCCTGATGAGTTTTAATTTACAGTGTTAATACAATTAACTGAGCTTTGATTGTTTGCTGTAGCACGTACGGTAAATGCATTTCCCTTTCTATAAAAGGAATCGGGAATACGAATAGGAAATTATCGTATCTAAGAAGATTTAAGTAAATAATCTTATAATATTCAAAAGATTTTGGAATCTGTGATTATGACATTATTTGTCCAAAAATGTAATACATGTATCACTTAAAAAATTTAATTTTTTTTTTTTACATGAATTGAAAATAAAACTGGACCCTGTCGTAGATGTTACCACCCCCACTACCAATATGCCTTCCTTCTTAACACAGAATTAATACAAAGCCTGTGTTGCTTTTATGATTACAACCATAAAAAAGTCAGACATGGTCAGATTTTTTTGGGGGGGAATGGGGTGGGGTGAGGGTGGGGCTTGGATTGGGAGTGTTAGTTATAACTCCTATGAGAGAATATGTCCTGCATTATGAAAATGTTTAGTGGATTGTAGATTGGTGGTAGAGACTAAGTACTAACTAGCATCACTTACTGTCTAGTCTCGCAACTACTTCATCTATGACACACTGTTTGGTATAGGAATCTTCTATTGTTGGATCATAGTCTGTTACAAAATATGACTGAAACAAAAGAGAATACAACATCAATCTCACAGTTGATCAAGAAAAAAAAAGTTAAGTAAAAAATTGATATCCATGCATACTATAGAAATCTCAAGGACAATTCAAGAAGCTTTAATTATCATTTGTCTATGGGCATGTTGCATTGATTTTTCTCTATTTTTAAAAAGAAACCTTTGATTTAAAAAAAAATTATCAAAATTTTGGCCAATTGGGAAAAACTACTATAAATGTATGTATTTATAGATAAACTATAAAGAAAATTATACTAATTTGTTCTAAATCAATCTGTCGTACATTTATTATCATTACATGTAATTATTTAGTATTGTTCTCTTTTACTTTAAAATCAAAAAATGCATGTCTTTTCCTTTGGCATTAAAAATTATGGAGGTAAAGTGCTGTTTCAAATGAGGAAAAACTCTGCAATGAGTGCAAGGGGAAAGGGATGAATTTCAGACCTAAATTGGCTGTGAAAAAATCACTGTGTTGGTATAATATTCCTTTTTTCCAAGCTATCAAATTTCAATTAACTTTGCTACTTGATATGTAGCATACATTACATGTATCATTACAAAATATTCACTCTGTAAAATTATAGATAAATGGCCTGACTGTTGGAGCTTCTTGTTTACAGATTTTTCATAAGGAAAAAAAATGCATATAAATCTCACCTTTTTTTTTTTTTATAAATTAAGTGACCTAAATTTTTTTTACCTTATTTTTTTTTTATATATATATTAAGACTATCAAGATTATACCTGTCAAACTAGCCATTAAAGTTGTGATCTCTAAATTTGTCATTAAATTACATAATATCTATGACTGCATGGGTTCAGGAAGTCCTATTATGTAACATAATAACTGATATTTAAGTAATTAAGTTTGCTCAGACATATACTATAATCTAGTGTCCATGCACATCTATCAAATGTAAACTTCCCAGAGTATCAATACATACATTGGTAGCTAAAATAATGTTGACTCTTTTCCAAACTTACAAAGATTTTCAGTGACTTTACCATTACATTTGTACATTAAACCCTGCTGCCTTATAGTGAGGTGCCAGTCAAAAGTGTTCAATTTGGTAATACACATTATTAAAATTTTGTTAACTAGCAATATGATCAGAACATGATTAAAGGGAATAAAATCACTTAACTATAAATGATATTCATCTTAAGCATGTTTGCCATAACTGTTTTTCACTGTATCTATAGTTTATATTCTGACACTGTGTACACATTGTAGGCTTACTGCATATATACAGCTTTGAAATATTTTACCTAACCTTTAAGCGATGCTAAGTATTTCTAACATCTAGATTTATTGCTGGGTACACTGAACAACAATTGTTTACTTCCATCATTAATTTTCTCACGAATGGACAATTATGTAATAAGAAATGTCACACTATCGACCAAATCATTAAGAATCATTTAAGAAAACCATAATATATCCTTGTTTTTAATTAACTTGACACATAAACTAAATGTTGTTAAATGAGAGGAAATATGGGCCTTTCTGGTAAATGTTTGTTTGCTAGACTTTGACCTATCAAAATTTTTTTCTTTTCTTAGTTCTACATATACAATGGAATAGAAAGGCACTTGTGAATCACACACTGAATCACCACCCATTTAATGAGGGACACACAAACTTACTCTCAGACAGTTTACTGGGATGAGACATACACTTTACCTGTATAAATTGGATTGTGAGTGCACTTTTTCCTACGCCGCCACCCCCGACAACAACAAGCCTGTAGCTTTGACTGTAATTATTCGAATCCCTAGACATATTTACTGTGAATGTTTACATGTCAAAATACAAAATGGCGGAAGTGAATCATTCGGAACATCTCTTTGCTTTTTATTTGCCAACGTTGTACTTTTTTTTCGGATTGCCGTTTAGAAAAATATATTTCTCTTAAAACACCTGGTAGTTTTGACTTTAGATTTTGATTTTTTATTAGGAACAAGAGTTGCAAAATTGCATAGTGCATTGCTAAGTGTAAAAATTGTGAGAATCCGTTAAAATCCGAATAAATATTTTCAACTTTCCAAATTTTATTGAAACCTCGAATTTGATTGGCTTACAGTTTGGAGGTAAATTTTGTTGGGTTTGAAAATTTTAGTTGGAGGAGAACCGTGAGTATCGTGTTGTGTATCAACATACTGATTATTAATTGAATTTCATAGATCAGCAGTGCTTGGCACAATATATTGAATTCATCAAACTATAAACTATTTACACTTGTTTACCGTCTTTGACATCAAGATTTGATGTAGATCTAACGTTATACGTACGTTATGTAGTGGCTCTCAATCATGATTTAAAGTTAAATGAGAATGCTTGATGACGGGGACGTTTATACATGCTATGTGTATAATTAGTATACATGTGTCCCTTTTCCCAAAGACTTAAACGTAGCAAAGTAGTTTCAGGAAACGCTAAAAGTTAATAGTCCTAACGACATTAAAGTACACAGTAGTAGAAAGAATACAAAGTGATGTTATTTATGTTTTATTCCATAATTGAAACTGTAAAGCTTATATCCTGCCCTCCCCCCAAAAATATAGCTTGAGAAAGAACTGTCATTGTTGTAAGATAACAGATTAGGGCTGATTACCCAAATATGCAGTTATTGCTTGTTTTGATCAGGATGATAATACATAAAATAATATTATTTATGATTATCATTATTTTGATCTGATTAGATGCCAAAAGCAAAAAAGGTAAAGAAGAATGTTTCAGCTGTGGCAGAAGTGCCCACTGGTAGTGCCTGCATGGTCGATGAGCGCATGGAGAGTGTCATCGGAAAGCTGTTTGTCTCCTCCTTCACGCGGCTTCATCAGATCATCCAGAAGGAAGTGGTGGAGATGTGTGAGGAGGAGTATCGCTGGGCGGAAGAACTACTGGAAGAAGTCCGGCGCGAATTCGCCAGGTAATAAAACATGATTCAGAATAATTACCTTTCGAATCCAGTTGGCTATATTTTCCCTAAATTCTTCTTCTTTCATCTACACTCAGGCTTTAAGTAAGAAATACTGACTAAAATGAATATTACATACTCATTTATTTTAATTTTAACAATTCCTATTAATGTTAGATCTGTATATATTTTATGAACAATCAAAACTACCAAAGATCCATGACCCAATTTCAAAAAGGCAGAAAAACAGCTGCTGACTACTGCATGCATACATTTAATAAATGATTAGACTATTTTTGAATGGTAGAAGTTTGTTCAGATGATGGTCAGTATCACTATGTATGACCAATTAATTTTACATTGTGTGAGATGATGAGGCAGAGTTTCCTTTATGTGATTGTCTCTGCAGGCTAAATTTTGATGCAATGTAGTCTTCATATATATATAAAAAGAGGTGAAAACTGGCCGGAATTGTTCTTTTTAATAAAAGTAAAAATGAGACTTAAAACATCTCTGTTTTGTTCTAGTCCTGTCAGCAAGATCAACTTATTGCCAAAGACACCTTCAGCAAAGCGCAAGAGAAGGAGAATTCAGAAGGAACCTGTCATTGAAGAAAAAGAAGAAAGTGAATCTGTTAGCAGGTACTTTTTCACAGATACATGTAGGCTTCATAAGAAAGTGATGTACTAGTCCCTTCCAAAATAGAAAATAAATGGATGTACATGTATTATGAATGTTCAGACTTTTTGCCATGCAGTTCACTGATTTTATTGATCCCTGAAAGATTAATATAAAATCAGGTAATCCGCATTTTAGATACATATCTCTGTGTATTTGCAGTATTCCCAGTGCTAATGTGACTGATACAAACATCTTGGCATATGAAACTCCTCCACAGCGTACCTATCGCACCAGGGCCGCTTCTAGGACCGCCCAGACCAAGAGAACCACACGAAACCAAACAAAGAAGACCAAATTCTCAGGTGGTGAGGACCTTGCCATTGAAAAGGAACCAACCGCCGAAGACAAAAAAACACCAGTCCTCAACTTCAACCGCAGTAAAGAAGTTTCTATGAAATGTGATAACTTGACTCCTAGTGTGGGACTTTCAAAAGTACAGACTTCCGAGCCCCATGTCTTCAGTCCCCCAGTAGGAAAACCCGGCAAAGGTCACGTCAAAAACAAAGTCAATGCGTATGAAGACTACATCGAACATAAAAGTCCATCATCAAAACAATGTGCAACACAGAGTCCTGTCCCAGAAACACCGGAACAGAAGGAAGCAAGGGTAAATTCGAAGGAGAGTTGTCGGGAAACTCCAGAGTCAGTGTCCCGAGAGAAAAGGTCAAGCGTCCGTAAATCCTTGAAATCGGCAAATGCTAGCAGGAAAAGTTTATTGAAGAGTAGCAAAATCCACTTGAACCCCAGTCATCTTCACCCATCAGAAATTTCTGAGGTACAAGTTTTGTACTGCAAAACTACAAAATTCTTTTTTTAGACAAACAATTTTTTCGGGTTTTAAGAGTTAAATTGAGCCCTTTTGTTGGGGATTTTTGTAATGATGATATGTATGTGTGAAGGTCTTATAAAAATTCCAATACTTACAGACACCAGAAAAGAAGAACAAATTAAAATTGAAAAAGAAGGCTGCAAAGGTTCAGGAAAATGAGGTACAGTAAAATTTAACAACAAAATGATAGATTTATAGTTTTTTTAAAAAAATCATAGCGGTCATTTTGATAAATGTAAGAAAATTACATGAAAGTCTGTATTTTTAGGATGTGGAGAACACGACAAGTCGTCTGAGCAGCACAGATACCTCAGAGCCTTGTGTGAATGAAAAATCAGATTCAGACAATGAAAAGGCAGTTGTGAACGATACAGAGTCCATGCAAGTTACACACAATAATCTTGAACCAGAACCAGTAGCATCAAGTGAACATGAACAGGAAATGAGTGACATTCAGCCTGAACAAGTTCAAGCTGTAGAATCCATGGAAACAGAGGTTGAACCCCAAAAAGTGGAAGTGGAACACTCAGCAGACGATCAACAAGATGTCTCCATGCACAGTGCAGAAGAACCAATGTCCAGCTCACACCATGACCCTGAAGAAGAAGAGGCCAAAGAAAATGGTGGTAAGAAGAATGAAGAAATTCAAGTTGTGGAGTCTGCCAAAAGAGAGAGTGAAAAAATGGATGGGGATGAACAAGTTGTGGAAAAAGAGGATGGCAAAGTAGAAAAGGAAGAGAAGGAGTTAACTGCAGATACAAAAGAAGCAGACTCTGATGAAGAGGTGATGTTGATATCAGACGATGATGAACCCCAGACATCTTCTGCCACCAAACAGAAGTCAGACTCTGTGACACAAGCAGATGACGAAAGCGAGGAAGAGAAACAGCCACCTCGAACCAGCAAGCGCACAAAGCAGAGGAACCCTCCCAAACCTCCTGTCAAGTCGGAATCAGAGAGCGATGAAGCTGACGTGGCACCCCCTAAAAGAACAAGAACGAAAACCAGGAAAGTTTTGGAGAACGAGAGCATGGAGCAGGCCAAGCCTGTCAGACAGAGCACCCGGACCAAACAGAGGAAGCAAGAAGGGACCTCAGTGTCCTCAGCCCAGGGGTCGGAGGACACCAACAGCGAGGTGGACTCGGGGCACGGGACCGGTGGCACCACCAGAACCACCCGCTCAAAGATGAGGAAGCCCAAAAATAGCTCCGTTGCTTCAGAGGGAGACAGTAATTTTGCTGTTCCAGACAACCCTGCTCCCAGGGCAAGGTTAGGGGTGCTTTGCTTCATACTTGGTTAAAGTTTGTATATGTGATTTTCTAGAAAATGTTTCTCATTTAAATTATTAATTTCGCAAATTCATACCTTTACATTATTGTTATGAAACCGTTGACTTGAAGGTCTTTTAGATGTATCTCTAGAATTTGAATGTATTATTTGAGTTGAATGCTTTTGTGACATTATAGAAGTTTACATTTTGAATTTTTTTGTATTGTAAAAGATTAAGACAGAAAGCTTCTGTTGGATTTGTTCGTTTATTTATTAAAAGAAAAGTAAATTATGTGCACATTCAGGACTACCTCCAGAAAGAGAACACTAGACACCGATGGTGAAGAGGAACTCAACACATCCCTGTCCAAGAAGACCAAGAGAGAAAGCGACACAACCTCAGAGGTAGGCAAAACTAAATAGCACAGTCTAAATATGAATCAGAGAGGGAAACATCTTTATTCAATACAATGTACTATAGAATAAGTTAATTTTGTGTTGCTATGTTGACCATCTTACCTTTGATGATCTATGCATGATTTTGTTTTACTTTTTTGCTCCTTCTCTCCATGGAAAATATAAATATTTTCTTTTTTTCTTTTTTAGGAAATGTCTGGTAACTCTTCAGAGAGGAAAGGTAAATTTGACAATTTTTTTCATATTACAGTCAGGGGTGAGACTGAATTCCATCATTTCTAAAAATGATGATTTCTAATCATAAAACAGATTATTAATAATGTCTGAAATTCAGAATTTTTTTGAAAAATGATGAAAAACAGTCATAACCATTTGGAGTTTATTTAAGGAATAAGGAATCATTCTTCGAGTATTATGAGGTGATAATTTCGGTCGGGGCGGAGATCAAATCCAATAAAGCCCGAAGGGCTTTATGATAGATTTGATCACGCCCCGACTGAAATTATCACCTCTTAACATTCAAAGAAAGATTCCTTATTATACTTATATAATTTTCAGCAGTTGTACAATTAAATATTATAATATTAATAATGCAAACCCGCTTGCGGCCCCAACAATACATCGTTTGAATTTATTGGGCTGTATAGTACAAAAACGATTCATAGTGTTATCACAGAGACACTGGAAAATGTAAATATTTTGAAATAGTGACCTCTGAGATTAATTGTGACTGTATTTCATCATTTTTTTTATCAAATTTGTAAGTCTGGGCACATTTAATTATCTCATTAGTTTTACGGGGCGCACTAATCTATTTTGGATTCAGTTGTTTGTCAAGATGTTTCTCCACACATGGGACCATGGCAGAATAGTGTACTTTATCTCATTAATGAAGTAAATGGGTCAAGTCATATTTATAAATGATAAAGATATGTACATTAGGTAGTTAGAAAAAATGACAATAATCAGTTATTTTTCAATATGATGGATTTCAGTCTCACCCCTGACTGTATTAGAAGAAATGTTTTGATAACTGCATTGTTTTCTATCTAGTTTAATGTACACGTGTATGTATAGCTTATTATTGTCTACAATACATATATTATGTCTTACAAAGTAAGTTTATCTTTTCTTTTCTTTTCTATTATGTTTAGATAATGGAACAGATGATGAAAGGTAATGAAATTTGGGTTTTGATATTTTAAAAGGAAGTTATTTTTCTTTACATTTTATATAAAAAAAAATATACTTATGTACTAAAACAAAACACATGATATAACTAAGATTGTGTGTGTTACAGAAGCAGTCAGAGTGAGGATGATACCCCAGACACAGCCCGACAACAGGCCAAGGTACAGTACTGTTCCAACATTAAACAGACCTGAATGTAAACCGCCATGGCCAGTGAAAGTTATAAACCTTTCTGATGTGGGATCCTAGACATATTCACATATGCATACCGTAGCCTCTTTTGATTGCAATAAATTCATTGTGAATTTGGAATTGAAAATTTTCAATATTTGTTTTTTATTTGACTGCAGTAGTGCGTCACAATGAGTTAATACCTTCTATTGTGTTTATTGCCTCAAAAGAATAAAGGGGTATTATCTGTGCAGTTACTGAAATTGTTTTGTGCCTCTTCCAGATTGTGAAACCAGTGTCTTTCCTCAACAACTTAAGTAGCAAAATTGTGCGCCCAGCCAACCTGAACTTCAGTGGAGTCAAGTCATTCCTGCACCTGAACACTCCACCCTCCAAACTCTCTGTCAAAGTAAGAATTGCACTTAAAGTTTAAAACTTATGTCAATCTTACATACAGGTGACTCTCAATAATTCATACTATTTTTCTCAGAGGTAGATGATTTTCTACTTCTGAGAAATGTGTATATACCGTATTTTTCGGACGATAAGACGATATTTTTTTTCTCTGAAGAAGAGCACCCGACTTATCTTCCAGCTCGACTTGTCTAAGGCTCACGATCGGAAAATTTTCCAAAAATAGCATTAAAAATCTTGGTTTTAATCATCTAAAGTTGGTTGTGTGATTGGATATTACCTTGTTGAAATCTTTGTTCATCTTTATTTATTGTCGTTTTCACTCATTTGTTAACACTAGTATACATAATACTGGTAATTTAAAAAAATGGTACATGTATTTAATCAATTAAAAGTTTTACCGTTCCGTATTTTTAAACACAACGTCACATGGTATCCATATATTACTAGTGGGAAGATAACATTGCGCAGTAAAATTGAAACCAAATTCGAATGGAACAAATTATTGCGGTAAGTCCCGGGAATGTTTAATTATAACAAATATTAAAGTACATATTACTAAATGTGTGTAAGTTGTATTAGAGTTCATCTTTTAATTGATAATCATCCTAGGGATTTTTGCATTTATGGAATTCATATAATTTATAATAATTCACCGATTGTGTTAATAATCATGCCCTAAAGCTGAGATCTATACATGTTCACTCCCTGTGTATATAAAGCGTACCGTTATAAGGGTATTTATATTTCACTGATTAATTATAGTCCAATTCTTTGATTGTTGTTAATTAAACATTGTAAAGAAACGTATGTATGTCGTATATCGTCATTATCAAGTC